>CM054061.1:287109978-288455655 GCA_028641055.1 Alopecurus myosuroides
TCCGGGGCGATCCCGTGGCTCGCGCACCCGAGTACTTGAAGTTGCGTGATCACATGCTCGTTGGGAGACCCTGATACGTCATAAACGTATCCATAATTTCTGATGTTCCATGTTGTTTTCATGCCTTATGCTAAATGTTTTCCTTACACTTTATGTCATTTTTATCGATTTCCCGGGACTAACCTATTGACAAGATGCCACAGAGCCAGTTCCCTATTTTATGTTGTTTTTAGTTTTCGAAAAGTTGTTCTATAAATATTCTCGGAATTGGAAAATTCAAAGCCCGGAAGTCATAAAATTCCTGAAGGTTCCATGGAGTCCCGAAGAGGCCCGGAGGGGGCCACACCATAGGGCGGCGCGCCCCCTGGCCGCGCTTGGGGGTGGTGTGGGCCCCTCGGACATCCACCGCGATCGCCCTTTCGCCTATTTATTCCCCCGATACTCCAACCCTAAAAATATACCACTTTTTTCCGAGAAACACCCGACGCCGCTGTCATCGTCAACCCGAGCGGGAGGGTTCTGGAGCTCTCCCCGACACCCTTCCAGGAGGGGAATTCATCACCGGAGGGGTCTACACCACCATGCCTGACTCCAGAATGATGCGTGAGTAGTTAATCCCTGGACTACAGGTCCATAGAATTAGCAATATGGTTGTACTCTCCACCTTATGCCTCATGTTTATATCTCGTGAGCTGCCTCACATGATCGATATCATCTATTTGTAATGCTACATGTTGTGTTTGTTGGGATCCGATGATTATTGAATGCTATGTCTATTGATTATCAATCTATCATATTATCTTCATGTGTATGTTATTTATGATCTTGCATGCTCTCCGTTGTTAGTAGATGCTCTGGCCAAGTGGAAGCTAGTGACTCCAAGAGGGAGTATTTATGCTCAATAGTGGGTTAATGCCTCCTTTGCATCTGTGCTCGAGTGATAGAAACGTGACAGATGGAGGATGTGTTGTTGCCATTAGGGAGAAAACAACGATGTTTACTTCGTTTACATTGTTTATATTACACACTTTGCTTACTTCGATTATCCGTTGCTTGCAACATCATACCCAATGTTTGTTCGCATGATATTCGAAGGGTGGATTATTAGTCATAGATGCAGTTGGATGACGATCTATGTATTTTGTTGTAATGCCCGCATGAATCTCATAGTAATCTTTATGTCATGCATGTTCTTTATCTGTCAATTGCCCAGCTGTAATTTGTTCACCACGCATGTTAGCTATATTTTATGGAGAGACACCACTAGTGAACCGTGGACCCCAGTCCATTTTCTCATACTGATAATACACACTGCTTCCACTGTTTTCACACTGCTGCTACTGTTTTCATATTGTTCTCATATTGTTTTCCACACCATACGTTTAACCTCTTTGTGTTCAGCAAAACCGGTGAGATTGACAACCTCACTGCTTCGTTGGGGCAAAGTGATTTGATTGTGTTGTGTAGGTTCCATGTTGCTGCTGAACCGGTAGTGCGCCCTGCCATCTCAGCTGCATCAACCTCCAGAGATTGCTTGTCCTCCTACTGGTCGATTCAACCTTGGTTTCTTTTCTGAGGGAAAACTTGCCTCTTCACTCTTCACAACCTTCCTCTTGGGGTTTACCAACATCATCCCCCATCAAGTTTTCTGGCGCCGTTGCCAGGGATTTCAAAGTCATCAAGAAGAAACTCTTGCACCATCAAGTTTTCTAGCGCCGTTGTCGGGGAGGAAGAGAATTTCTGCAAGGGGAGTCTCTCACTTCCAATCTCTTTAATTTGTTTATGTTTTCCTTAGTTTATTTTATTTTTTCTTGTTTGCTTGTGTTATAAAAAACACAAAAAATAGTTCTTATTCCAATTGTAGTTTTTATCCTGTTTTTAGTCTTGCTAAAGTGACTACTCCTAAGAACACTAAGTTATGTGACTTTACTAGCACCAACAACAATGATTTCATTAGGACACCTATTGCTCCACCTGCTCCTACTGCTGATTTTTATGAGATAAAGACTGCCATGTTAAATCTTTCTATGAGAAAGCAATTTTCTGGTGTTAGTACTTATGCTGCTGCTTCCCATCTTAATAATTTTGTTGAACTATGTGATATGCAAAAATATAAATATGTAGATGGAGATATTATTAAACTAAAATTGTTTCATTTCTCTTTGAGGGGAAGAGCTAAAGAATGTTTGCTATCTTTGCCTAGAAATAGTATTTATTCTTGGACTAAGTGTAAAGATGCTTTCATTGGAAAATATTATCCTCCTGCTAAGATTGTATCTTTAAGAAGTAGCATTATGGATTTTAAGCAACTTGATAATGATCATGTTGCTAAAGGTTGGGAAAGAATGAAATATTTAGTAAAGAATTGTCTCACTCATGGACTGACTACTTGGATGATCATCCAAACCTTTTATGCAGGTATGAATTTTTCTTCAAGAAACCTTCTGGATTCAGCTGATGGGGGAACTTTTATGCCCATTACTTTGGGGGCAGCAACAAAGCTTCTTGATGATATGATGGTAAACTATTCTGAATGGCAGACTGAGAGAGCTACAACTGGTAAGAAGGTAAATTTTGTTGAAGAAACCTCCTCTTTGAGGGATAGACTTGATGCTATTATGTCTATGCCTGTTAATGGCCATGCTCCTATTGATCCAAACAATGTTTCTTTAGCCTCTTTGGTTTCTCAAGAAGATCATGTTGATGTGAACTTCATTAAAAATAATAATTTCAACACCAATGCTTATAGGAATAATTTTGGTAGCAACAATTATAGCCAATATCCTCCCAATAATAGTAATGCTTATGTTAATTCCTACAACAACAATAAAAGTGTACCCTCTGATCTTGAAAACATGCTCAAGAATTTTATTAGTACACAAACAACTTTTAATAAATCTGTTGAGGAAAAGTTTGGCAAAATTAATGTTCTTGCTTCTAAAGTTGATAGACTTGCTCTTGATGTTGATTTTCTGAAACTAAAGGTTATGCCTCATGATGTTAAAGAAAGCAAAACTTTGAATGCCATCCAAATTCAAATTGATGATAATGTTAGGATGTTAGCTGAATTGCATGCTAGATGGGAAAGAGAAGATGAAATAGCTAGAAAGAATAATATAGCTAATGTTTGCACCATTAGCGCCACTAGTAAAACTGAAGATTATTATGCTAGTAAACCTTCTACTATCGGTGGTAAAGTAATTGGTGTTGGCAACATTCCCACTTCTGCTATAAAAAATGCAAAACTGCCTGAAACTGCTAAAAAATTTCCTGACAAAAGTGCTGAAATTTTTAGAAACATGGGAGACAATGGTCCCATTACCTGTGCTAAAATTAATCTTGACTTTTATAATTGAAATATAATTGAAATGATTAAGTTCCTACAAAATCTTGCTAGTTGTCCTAATGCTAGTACTATGAATATGGCTTTCACAGATCATATTACAAATGCACTCATGCAAATTAGAGAGGATGAATTAAGATGTGAAGCATCTATCCCTAGGAAGCTAGATGATGGCTGGGAACTCATCATTAAAATGAAAGTGAATGATTTTTATTGCAATTCTCTATGTGATCTTGGTGCTAGTATCTCTGTTATGCCTAAGAAACTTTAGGATATTCTTGATTTGCCACCTTTGGAGCACGGTTATTTGGATATTCGTCTTATTGATAATGTTAGAAACAAACCTTTGGGGATAATTGATGATGTTCTTATAATAGTTAATAATAATCTTGTCCCCGTTGATTTTGTTGTTATGAATATTGAATGCAATGCTTTTTTTTCAATTGTTTTGGGAAGACCTTTTCTTAGAACTGTTGGTGTTGCTATTGATATGAAAGAGGGGAATATTAAATTTCAGTTCCCACTAGGCATGGAACAATTTTCTAGAAAGAGAATGAAGTTGCCTTCTGATTCCATTATTCGAACAAATTACAATTTGGATGCTTCTTCACTTGAAAACACCCGATTCCACTTTTCTGGGCCTAGCTAAAAGGTGTTAAAGAAAAACACTTCTTGGGAGATAACCCATGGTTTTATGTTTTGCTTTGTTTTTTTTTTCGTTTTCTTTGAGTCAAGGGGTTGTATACTTATGTAGCAACTCCTTTGTATCTTTATTTTCATGTTTTAGTTGTGCCAAGTAAAGTTTCTGACGAAAATTGGAGTTGGTTTTGGATTTCTGCGCAGGAAACAGATTTCTGATGCACCATAAAAAATCGTATAAAATCTAGAAAGTTTAGAATAATCTGATTTTTTCTTATTCCTCAGCTAATTCTGAAACTTTTTTGTTCTTTAAGTTTTTCGATCTGAGCAACGTAAGTGCCTGGAAAAAATTCATCTTTACAGACTATTCTGGTTTTGGCAAATTCTGCCATTTGCTTTTTTACGATGTCAAGTGGATTTCTTTGCTTCACGAAACCTCAGTGTCTGTAGATAATGTTTAAAAGTATCAATAGCACTTGTTCCCATTCAGAACCCATGAATTTTTTACTGTTGCACTAACCCTCTAATGCAAATTACTCTTTTAGTATGGTGTGAAGGAAGCTTTCGAGGGTCAAGAGAAGAGGGTGATATAATGTGATCAAGAAGAGTGGAAGGTCAAAGCTTGGGGATTCCCCCGTGGTTCATCCCAGCAAATTCTAAGAAGACTCAATCATCTAAGATTGGGGATGCCCAAGGCATCCCCTTCTTAATCAACAATTTATCAAGTCATTTCTAGTGAAACTATATTTTTATTCGGTCACATCATATGAAGCTTACTTGGAGCGTCTATTTGTTTTTATTTTGTTTTATTTTGTTTTCCTTGCTTCAATAATATAGTTGGACCCTAGAATTTTGTGTGTGGGAGAGAGACACGCTCCGCTTTTTCATTTGAATACTTGTTATGCTCTTATTCTTAGGGTTTTTTCTAGCTACTGCAAAATTCATGTTTAGCTCCTGTTTTTCTTGCATCTCTTATTCAGAGTTGTTAGTTTTAGTAGAGTTGTGTTAGTACTCTCTTGTTTCATTGCTATATCTCTTGGAGAGTTTTTGTTGTTTGGTGTTTGGTAGAAAATGCTATGTGTGGTAGATGGTATAACCGCCTTTCACGATGTGACGTTGATATAATCAAGACATCCCTCAAGACAGTGATTAAAATATGATCTCATGGTCCGAGGATTAGGATATTATATCTTACTAATATTACAAGTGTGAAATTTGTGACACGGTCACGTTGCAATAGTTATAATGGGGTTGTCCATCATTTCATTCAATCAATAAAATTACTTCATTGTCAATTGACTTAATTGTCACATGACCATGAAACTTTCGATCAATCAATGCCCAATGAACTAGTCCGTGTATAGGATAACTAGTGCCTATGGTTTGTTTATATATCACACATGTATTAACGTTTCCTATGAACACAATTATAGTATGATATAAAACTTATTATATACTTTAATGAGATATACAATAAATAAAATTGTGTTATTTATTTTGTTCTAGGGCATATCTCCTTCAGTGAGGATGTTGCCGACTCCCCATATCCAACATCGTGATCCAGTAGAGTGAGGGTCTCACGTGTTACCCCTCTGAGAGTATGCACACATACGTCGGGGCAAATTATCCAGTGCTTCGTCGTCGAGGGTTCGATGCCGCATGTGTATATGAAGGTGGAGTTCTCAACACATGAGAGAGATAGAGAGAGCAATTAGAAGCTAGGTCTAATCGGAAGAGGTACACCTCTGAACCCAATTAGAAGAAGCTCTAATTTAATTAGAGGAAGCTCTAATTCTTCTAGAGAAAAAGAGAGAGAGACTTAAGAGCGAATTATATGTTTTGCTTGGATCCTTGGGGTGCTTTATATAGTGGGAGGAGGGGAGAGACTTGCAAAAAGGGAGGGGATTCCTAGTTGAGCTAGGAGGGCTTGGCCGCACCACCCTCCTAGCCCAACTCAGATTGGTGAGGTGGATTCCAACTCCACCTCCCACTCCTTCCCTTTTTATTTTTCTTGTTTTTATTTTCCCTTTTTCTCTCCAATAAAATCAGATAAAATACATGTACGATGAGTACCATTTCGTGGAGCTACTAGGGCCCACCTGGCAGCCCCCCACATTAGGGCATGACCATGAGGGGGAAAGCTGCCCCCTCCCACTACCGCCACCCTTATATGGAAAGTCCCCGAAACTTCTCTTAAACCACTTAAATCCTATAGATAAAATCATCGATATTATCTAAGAATGCCAGAAATATGTTTTCGGCATCCCGGGTTATGTCATTCCCCTACATTTGCTCCATAAAGTGTGGAGCCTCAATTTATCTTTCATAACAACTCTGGAATAAATTCCGGCAGTATAGAAAAAATTTCTATCACTCTGTGACATCTCATGCCCTCATTATAAATTATCTCCGATATAAAATATACCTATCATGCAAAAACACCATTTTTTTGATACTCCTAGTTGATCTGGACCTACCGATATACACAAAAATAAGCCCAAACTTAAGTGTCTTTCCCCTACATGTTCGATAGTGTGTGGACATGAAATTGGAAACTCTTTACCTTTCAATAATCAATAGCGGGGATGTGGACACCCATATTGACTCCCACATGCTAAGAAAATGAACTTCCGAACATGTTGGTTATTATACAAATCTCCCATTACTCACAATACCGAACTTACCCGAGACTATTGTTTCTGGTATTGCCTCTGAAACAGTCTTTGGTTCACTAATACCTCTGACTCGTCTCGTTATCCGATAAATTCTCTCTTTCTCGTTACTATATTATGATATCCCACATGATGTATCATCATCATGCATTGTCTCAAGAACTTATGGATATCAAGAATACCGAGTGGGCCCAGGTATATATCTCTCTTTTTACAGAGGAGTAATTCCTATCTCACAACATCGAGGTAATATACTCCTTTAGAATTATCCAGTATCTACCTTTATGTTCACCCAGTTTACTGTGTGGGTATTGATAGCACAAAAGTAAAACCTGTTGAATATATTATCCCGATAACCTCATGGTCAAAGGATGCATTGTAATAGAACCGTGATGCGATCTGATTCTAAGAAAAAGATGTCTTAGTAGAATCTCTTAGCATATCAATCTATTTAGGGAATACCCAGCCCTATTGTTCCCTACGAACAATATTCTATCCATTGATGTTGACATATACAATATCCATGACCAGTAAAACATAGTCATCAAACATTCAATGAATTGGTCGTAAAAGGCAAGACTAGGGTTTGCTTATGTGTTCATGTTACTACAGGTGAGCGTGAGTTCTCCTCTGAATCTCATATTCAGGAACCACGTCAGTTATAGCATAGTAATATGAATCATAATTATGAAACATAAGTATAAATATTAGTGCCTTTTAGGCATACATCCAACAGTAATGACATCGGACATTCATAAAACCAATAACAACAATAAGTTCTCTCAATTGAAGGTTGGCACGACTTAAGTGTTCGACCTGTAAAGGCTCGATAACACACATATATGTTCAGGAAGTTACCAAAAATAACCAACAGCGGGACCATGGACGCCCATGATGGCTCCAGTGTGTTCCTGAAGAATGAGGTAACCTTATAAGTTACTCATTGAACTTATTCCCTTAACTTCACGATACCAATGATATCAGGAGTTGAGACTATGTGATCTGGTCTGATCAAACTCTTTGATCATAACACATAAAAATTGTTACCGATATCGTTCTCTTTTCTCATCCATATCCCCGAGGTCATTGTGATAAATCACACTGTGTATGGCCAGACAATATGACATTAGTGCTACCGTGTGGTCCCATAGTGTGTATATTTCTATCGTCTAGAGGAGTTAGTACCAGTCTTGAACGATCTTAGTTCCATTACACTTTCTAGGTCATACCCTGTCGCACCCGGACTTCTAGGGGATACTCACAGTCCGTTAAACAGTAGATAAATGGCTTACGGGGCATACCGGCACCCGCATCTCAATATGAGCAGGCCAACACGTAAACGTGTGACAACCATTCTCTTACTATCCATCGTCTGCGCAAACCATCCCGTAGAAATCCAGATACTTCCGTTGGCGTACTTCAAAACATACACACCTGGTACGTCAACGGCATTGGAACAATTGATATCACAACAGATCTCTAAGACACAAAAGATTGAAATAAGTTGCAAATAGCTCTCATTAGAGCAGAGATAGCAAATACAATCATCCAGAGGACACATGTCCCAACAATACATCATTACAACACAGCGGAAGCATTCAACATGTCTGAGTACAGACAAGATCCAAATAGGCCTAAGAGGCCAGAAACGAAAAGACGGAGCCCATCCACGAAGTCTCGGATCCTGCCCGGGTCCGCTATCTACTCGTCAGCAGTCTCGTCGTACTCCACGTAGTAGCCACCATGGGGATCCTCGGAAACGTAGTCTGCGGAAACCACAGCCCCAAAGGGGTCAGTACATAAACGTACTGGCAAGCAAGACTCACAGTTCACCAAAGCGTAACCCGTCAACACCAAGCACAGATGCTTTGGGTTCAACGGAAGAAAGGGGATATAAAGATGCTGCAACTGGCTGCTCTAACCAACTACGGAGTTACTACCACTTCCGGCTAACAGAAAGGAGATAAGATCGCGTATCGTAACCAACTATAGCTAACCACCAAACAAACCCATCCTGGACCTCGCCCCTTATCCAAAGAAGCAATCCGAGGATACTCACACAGTTGAAATAATGATGGTTCAGATTATTGTGTCAATAAGCCTATTACTAGTCAAGTTGTTAATCATTGGGTGTAAGGTTGTTAATCATTAGGTTTAAGTTGTCCTGAGTACCTGTTAGCCAGTACTTTCACCAAGTAGTCCATAACCGCGGAAAACACGGCTTCTCGAGAAGATTTATCCCTGCAGGGGTGCACCAATTTGGCCGTACACGTAAGAATAACCCGCCAGACGGGGGATCAACCCACCAAGCGAGGTACTCAACACAACTCAACTCTTCTCCGCATCAAGCCCAAAGCACCTTGGGCGCACGGCTAATCGAGCCCCGAAGAAAGGGGACCCTCATAGCACTCTAAGAACGTGTCCCCCTATATGCCGACTACAAAAGTTCCACCCTGCACTGGGCTCGCAAAAACATGCATGCGGCAAATGGAAAACACGAACTAAATGAGGCGATTTGGACGAGATGCGAATCGAATCAAATTGAGGGGGCGCCCATACTCGCTTCCCACATGCGGTTAGTGTGCTCATCATGGATCAGTAGACAAGACCCTTTTCCTATTAGGGTCGACACTAGCAGGCCTCAAAACCACACAGGGCCTCCTGCCGGTGCCTTATCAGCAAATTATTATTTAGTCATAACATTAACAGGTTGATTGATTAACATCGAGCCCCCAGAACATAAAAGAGTAGTAACAGAAAGTAACTGGTAACAGACTCGAGCAAAACAACCCTAAGCATGCTATTAAGACACGGGCACAAGCAATGGTTATAGGTGTGGAGGTGAGGCAATATCAGGGTTAAGGGATTCATGTGATAGGTTCGTAACAGAAGCAACTAATCATAGGGCTAGCAGAATAGACAACGGAAAGTATCGGTAACCAATGTTGAAAGGAACACGATGGTTCATGTGAGTGAATACTTGCTTGCAAACCCAGTAGCCTGGTACTGAGCTAAGTCCTCAGAAGGGGTGTCGTAAGTATCGTCGGTCTCAACGTCGTCGTTTATCCGAGAAGAAGCAAACAAACAACGCAGAGAACAAGCAATCAATAACATGGCATAGTGCACAAACATGGGATGATGCATGACCATTTAATTGATGCATAGAAATAAACTAGTTGACAAGATAGCAACATGATTAAATGGACCCATATGCAATTGGATTGCATATGGAAAGCCCATGAATTATGGTTGAATTAATTGTTCTACAACTAATCATCATGTGTAAGTGAATTAGCATGATGCATGGATGAGGAAAACAGCAAAATAGCAACAATGGAACAATTTGAAAAGAAGTTTAACAAGTTTGGAATTTATTTATTAAGTTAAGAGATTTTGGTTTCTTAAAGGGGTCACACAAGCATTTGTTGTTTTCACCAAGTTAAATTGTTCAAAACAGAATACAAAGTTCATATTTGATAAGAACACACAATTTTAGGTGGAATACATGTTTCACTTGTTGAAAAAGGATTTAGAATAATTTACTTATGAATTAAGCAAGTTTAAACAAGAATTAAATGAATTTAATTCAAACATGAACTTATTTGAATTTTTTATTTGTTCCAAAACAGTAATTAACAATTTTATGGTTTCAAAAAGAATTTAATTTGAGCAAGTTAGGAAATTAACAATTTTTAAATGAATTAAAAAAGGTTTAAATTATTTAACCAATTTTAATTATTCAAAACATGAAACAAAATTTATATTTGGAAAGGTGGTTTAATTTTGCATGGAAAACATATTTCATTTGTTGAAATTGGATTTAAAATGAGCAAGTTATTATTTTGGCAATTTTAAATGCAATAATTAAGAAACAGTTGTTTTTCAGCAATTTAAATTATTCAAAACAGCAAACAAAATTTATATCTGGAAAGTACATGAAAAGTTGATTGGAAAACATATTTAGTTTGTTGAATTTGGAATTTTTATGCCCAAGTTATGAATTTTGCAAAATTAAGTGAATTACACAAGAATTCAAATATTGCACCAATTTAAAATATTCAAAACAGTAAACAAATTTTATATCTGGTTAGAGCATTCAATTTGGCACAGAAAACATATAAAAAATGTTGGATTTGGAGTTGGGATGAATTACTTATGCATTTTACAAGTTAAGGTGTAAATCTGCCATTTTTAATTCACTAGGGACTTGGAAATAAATTACAGGGGCTAGAAAAATAACTGGCAAGGACCTAGTTGTGATTCTGCAGCTTGTTCTGGCTCTGGAAAAAACAAAACAAAAAGATGTTTTAATTCGCAGGGGGTGGGATTCGAACCCACCCCCTCTGCTTGCAGCGCCAGGGGACAAAACCAGTTGGGCTGTGCGATCGATTGTGATAGGAGGGGGAAATCGGGGGGAATAAGGTTCAGATGGTGGGCTTAACTGAACTGCGAACAGTTCAGTTCGCCTGAACCCCTTCAGATCGAGCGGTGGACACCGGCGAGGAAGCAATCGATGCTGCTGCTGCGTGCGTGGTGAGTGGGGTGCGGTGTGCCGTGGAGGGGATGAGGAGAGGGAGACGAGGGGAGACGGAGGCGTACCGAGGGAGGCGGACAGAGGGAGGCGGACAGAGGAGGCGCAGCGATGGTGGCGGTGCAGGTGGTCGCCGTCGACTTGGTGGGGATGGCGGCGACGGTGTGAGGCCTCCCGGCCCTCGCCGAGGAGTGGAGGGGGAAGCCCGCGGTGGGGGCTTTCCATTCCCGCCCTCGCCGCGGCCGGAGGGGGACCCTAGGGGCGGCGATCACCGGCGGCAGTGGAGGAAAAAAAATTCGGTTCCATGGTGTGGGGTTCAGAGAGAAGGGAGATGGAGGTGGAAGAAGGAGAGGGAATACGGCGGGGGAGAGGGAAGAGAGGGAGCTAGGGTAGGGTCTAGGGCGCCCTAGGGCTAGATATAGGAGGAGGGGAGGACTGATGGCCGTTGCCTGTATCTGCTCTGCTACGTGGCTATGGTGGATGGGATCCGTACCGAGGTAGGAGAAAGGTGCGAAGGGGTATGGGCCTTGGGAGGAAATAGTTGGGCTGGGCTGCTGGCTGCTCTCTCTCTCCCTTTTGCTCTTTTTATTATTTGTTTCTGTTTTAATATTTTTTTGCTGAATAGAAATAGGAAGAGAATGGGGGTTTTGGGTTAGGAGAAAGTTTAGGAAAAATTTGGTTTAGTTATTTAAGTTAGCAGCAACCACTTGCCAACATTTGGTTTGCCAAAAATTCAAATCATATTGTTGTTTTGGTAATTGATTGAATTTGTATGAATTTGAATATTGGGTGATTTATTTAAAAGAAACATTTTCCAAGAGTTTGAACCCTCAAATTATTTGAAACAAATTGCTTAACTTTGTTTTGGTAAATTGCAATAATTCCAAAGGGTTGCTGTTTGGAGTTTTGTTTGAATTTGAACAACATTTGGATTAAGTGAACTATTGAAACCACAATTTTAAATAGTTGAACCTTAGGGATTTAATGGAAACAATTTATTGAATGGTTTTGCAATTTTCATAACTTTCAAAAAGGTTGTTGTTTTGGAAATTAATTGATTTTGAAAGGGGTTTGGTATTAAATGAATTTTTGGTAGAAACAAAACAATAGTTTGAAATTACAACTTTAATGGAAACAATTGATTGTTTTGATTTGAAATATAATTTTGGAAATTGTAACATCACAAGGATGAAACAAAAGGTTTGAAGTTTGGTTTGAAATTCAAATAGAAAACAAAGGAAAACAGTTGGAAAACAAATGAAAACAGAGGAAAACAAATGGAAAACAAGCAAAACAAATGCAATGAACATGATGCCATGATGCAAAACATAAAGTAACAGAGAGCAAACATTCTAATGGCTATTTTTCATACTTGGGATGTTACATACCCTGATATCACCGTTATGATCCCCAGTTACGGAAAGACGGTTGATGATATCCAAAGTATAACTTTCAATCGTGTGGTCACCAGGTGTTCTCAAGTATAGGAATTATAGCCAATGACAACTTTATATGTATTTTCTAAATACATCATAATTTTTTGGTCTCTTTTAGCAACAACATACACTAAGGACGGTTCAGTACTATTGTTACCCTAACAATAAACTCTTATTTTTTGCTATACTTTTAACCAAGTCCATGATCTGGAAAATGTGATAATCTCACAAACCATAATCTAATCTTAGAGACAAGATTAGGAACTCTTGTTTGTTTATGTCTTCACACCCACACAAAGCTTTTCCTTTGAAAACTCACTTTTCAAGTGCTATAACGGCTGTAGCATGATGACATAAACTTAATTATGAACTTAGATATAGAATAATAACTGAATATTATTGTCTCTAGCGAATTACCTCCAACATCTCATTGTGTGGAATCAAGGTTAGAAGAAATTTCGCCTTGACCTAATCTTCATAACAATCCTTGAATCCACAATATCTCATGTCAACCAGAAGAGCCTTGAGTCTTCTAAACATGTCTTCCGGATTCTCTCCATCCTTCATGAAAAAGTTATCAACTTGTGTTTAAAGAATGGACTTCTTTGAGCGTTGCATGCTTATGTTACCATCATACATGGCAATTATATATCCCATGCATCCTTGGCATTTGTGAAAGATTGTATGTGCTCAACTCCTTCATTGGCCATTGCCTTCTCGACCATGTGCATTGCGTGATCATTCAGTTGTTGATCTATGATATCACTTGAGCTCAAGTTATCGGGGTGTTTAGGTGAGTATACCTTCTCTATGATTCTCCATATTTGCATTGAAGAGCTACACAGAAAGACTTCATGGAAGCTTTTCCAGTTAGTAAAACGGGACCTATCTACTAAAGGAGGCGCACCAAGATCGTTTACATGTGGATGTTGAACATTAGGAGCATTTGTTATAAGCGTAACCGAAGGTATATTCATGACTTTTATCTTTTGAGTTAGATGATCCTATATCTTATTTAGTAGCATTATAATCTTTAGGATCATTTTTGGATGAGTTGCTAGATGCGGATGTCACTTTATTTATTAAATCATCCATTCTCTTTTCCAATGTATCAACCATGCTTTGAATAACA
The DNA here is from genome assembly GCA_028641055.1 of Alopecurus myosuroides. Classification (NCBI taxonomy): domain Eukaryota; kingdom Viridiplantae; phylum Streptophyta; class Magnoliopsida; order Poales; family Poaceae; genus Alopecurus; species Alopecurus myosuroides. The sequence continues at coordinate 287,123,732 of CM054061.1, forward strand.
TTTTGAATATCCTCCATGGTGACACACTCTTACATCCTCCTCTTTAGGCGGTGAAGCATTTGATAAAGAGACGAGGCTCTGATACCAATTGAAAGATCGAGAGGGTTAACTAGAGGGGAGTGAATAGGTTAAATATAAATTTTACTTATTTTTCGTTTAAAGGATATTGATCAATTATAGATTGTCTAGATTATGCAACTAGGTGAACAATCCTATATGATGAGAAAATACTACTAGGACAAGATATTTAAACAATTAATATAGTAACAATTAGTAAAGGTGAGTTGATTAATAACTGAACACAATGACAAGGAGATTTATCACAAAGTTCACTTCCCAATGGAAACAAACTCTTTTGGAGCGGTGCAGTGCCACCAAAGTGGAACAAGACATGAATCACTATGTTGTCGTTGAGGTTGACAACTATAACCTTCACAAGGATGAGGCACACTCCACAACTTGGAGGGTCCTCACCAAATCCACTAATCCACCAACACTCGATGCTTCAAGCCTGGGGCACACACCACAACTTAATTGGTGGCTCCCGACAATGTCTTGTGACTAACAAAGCCTCGAAGGACCACGAGCTTCTAGGGTTCCAACAAACCCAAAGAGTAACAAGTTCCGCAATGAAATCAAGGGGGGGGGGGGAATCAAATTTCTTGGGTAGGAATGTAGATATAGGTCTTCTCTCTCAAATCCCTAAAGGGCAAAGTGTTTGAGTGGATAGAGAGAGTGAAAGTGCATTCTCGATATCTCGCTGTTTTGTGTGTTTGTTAACAACATGAAGAAGTTACTAACCGTATTGCTACTTTGTCAAAGGATTTGGTCTTAAATCAACACGTATACGGTGTAAAAGAAATGGTGAAGAAATCGAAGATCAACGAACCTTTCCGGGCCAGAAAAGGGATTTCAGTGTGCAATCCGGATTGTTCTGGATGGAATCCGGAATCCGGATTCAGTCGGGATGGGTCCGAGTGCAACGCGTTTTTCTCTGTTGCAATCCGGATTATTCCGGGTGAATCCGGGAGTCCGGACGAATCCGACTGCAACGGGATTTTCTCTGTTGCAATCCGGATTCAGTCCGGATGATTCCGACTGCAACGTGAATTTCTCTGTTGCAATCCGGAATCAGTCCGGATGAATCCGGGAGGCCGAAAAAATCCGGAGCAATCCGGGCTGGTCGCATTTTGGGCAGAAAAACGACTAGTTTGAGTGGGGGCTATAAATAGCCCCTCTCTTTCTTCCCCAAGGGTTAGCTCTCTCCTTCTTTGAAGACACCATTAATGGAGCTCACCCACTAGTTAGATCTCCCTCCTCCTCCACCCAAACTTGTTGATTCTTTGAGTATTGAAGGAGGACCACCGGATCTACATCTTCACCAACCGGATTTCCATTTTCCTCTCATTTGCTTGAGAGATATTTGCTTAGGGTTTCCTCTTGTGGAGAACCTAAGCTTCTTGTTACTAGTGGTGATTCAAGAAGAGTTGGGAGCCCCCAATTAAGATGTGGGTGTGTGCCCCAAGTGTTTGTAAAGGATTCGATCCCCGCCTCAAAGGGGTTCAATAGTGAGAGGTGAACTAGGCCTTTGTGGCGCAAGTTCATCGGAGAATAGGGTGAGGCCTTTGTGGCGTTGAGTAGGCCTTCGTGGCGAGCTCACACCCCTGCAACGAGACGTACTCCCCTAAAAAGGAGGAACTCGGGAATACATCGTGTCTCCGTGTGCTTCCATCGGTTACCTCGTTCCTCCCTCTTTACGTACTTGTACTTGTAGCTTTTATTGTAGTACTTGTTGTATTAATTGTTGTCCTAGTTGCATTAATTGCTTGCCTTGTCATATAGGTAAATTCACCATTAGTTGCACTATCTAGAGAATTTACCTTCTTCTTAAGCCTAAACCTTAAGAAAAATTAAAATTGGTCGTAGCACCTATTCACCCCCCCTCTAGGTGCCCATACTTTACTTTCAATTGGTATCAGAGCCTCGACTCTTCTATCGGGCTTAACCGCCTAAGAGTTTAAGTATGGGAGATGATTTGGTTGACGCTCCGTCTAATGGCAATGTGACCATGGATGATCTCAATGCTTTGAGAAATTCATTGACCTCATCCATAGACACCAAATTTGATGAGTTGCGTCAACTCATGACACAACTCCTCAAAGCCAAAGCACCGGAGGTAGTCGAATCATCCCTTCCGGAAGAACCGGATGGTGCCAAGAAAGGGGCAGATGGTGATCCACATAAAAATGCTTCCGCCGAACAATCCGCTAAGTCGGGTACGGAAGGAGGTGGAGGATTTCATGCCGTTCCCAGAAGTTATTCTCCCGATCCTCCTGTTCCTCATCCCCATATAATCCCTAGAGGAGATCCACCTAAAATTGATGCTTTTTCTTTTCGTGAATGGCAATACTACATGGAGACTCACTTGAACTCTTCTTGTATAGATCTTTGGAGGATCACTCGTGACGGATACAAGCCATTTGATCCCAAGAATCTCACAAGAAGAGAGGCCGTAGATTGCCAACTCAACTACACCGCCTTGTCCATTCTTCAACAAGCCGTGGGCCCCAACCACATGCCGCATCTTCAACATTTCTCCACCGCCAAAGAAACATGGGATGCACTTGTCATCATGTTCGTTGGGAATGAGAGCATGCAAAGTTATGATGCCTTGACCAATGAGGCCGAAGGATTTTTCATGCGTGATGGAGAAGATCATGTTGACATGTATCGAAGACTCAAAACTCTCGCCACCACCTTCTCTAGTGCGGGTGCCAAGTATATTGACGATGCTTGGATCAAGAGAAAGTACATGATTGCCGTGATGCCATTTGAGGGCACAGACTTGAAGAGCATTCAAGGAAGACATGATTTCTCCTCCATGACCTCAACTCAAGTGATGCAAGAATTGTGCTCCTACAAAGTGCAAACCAAGAATGCGCTTGACAACCGTGCTAGGGCCATTGTAATGCATCAAGGAGCATCCGTTGCTTTGAAGGCCAAGGCTTTGTCAAGAGAGGTTGAGAATGAGGAAGATGGAGATGAGGTATTGCCTCCCTTGAAGGAACAAGACTATGATCCCGTTCTAAAGGATCTCATTGCTCTCACCGTGCAAAAGTTTTGGAGCAATCCTCCCAAGGGCAAGAAATTTGTTGAAGAGAAGACAAGGTCTCGCTATGGAAATGATGGAGCTCAAAAAGTGAGGTCTTGCTTCAATTGTCAAGATAAGCATCACTTCATTGCGGAGTGCCCTTATGAAAATAGAGAGCTCCATAGTGGCAAGCTCATTCGCAAGGACAAGTCCAAGGTTGAGTACAAGAAACCTCATTTCAAGAAGAAGCCCTTCAACAATAAGTCTCCCACCAAGTTTGTGCTCTTGACTCAAGAGGAGTATGATTCCGGGAGTGATGAAGAAGAAGAAACCACAAGTGAAGTGGTCGCTCTAGCTATTGCTTCTACTCCATCATCTTCATCCCTCTTCGAATCCCCCAATGACGATCTCCCTCAACGTAATGCCAAGTGCTTCATGGCTAAGTCCATGGAGGTATCACTTTCCCCCAACTCTAAGACCCCTAGTGAACTAGAACATCTTGCTAGTCTTAGAGAAGAAGAAGAAAGGGTCTCCTTGGACCACTTTATGTCTAAAATGCAAGGGGAGACCAAGAAGTACGTTGAGTATCTCATGAGGCAATTGGGAGAGGCCCAAGATGCTCTTGAGATGAAAGGTGAGGTTGAGAGAAGGGATGCAGATGAAATTGCATCTCTCTCTATGACTCTTGAGGAAGAGCATGATGGTAGAGTTTCTCTAGAAGATGAACTTGAATCTATTGAATTGACTCATAATGAACTTGTCTCAAACATCACTAAAGAACGTGATCTTGCTATTGCTAAATATAAAAAGGCTAAAAAGGATAAGGTCGAGTTTGGGGTTGGTCATGGTAAACTAACCGAGGAGTTTGAAAAGCTAACCGAGGCTCACAAAGCTTTGGAAAGCCAACACTCATCCCTCAAAGAGTTTCATGAACAACTTCAAACTCAACTTAATCAAACTAACAATGCTAGAACCTCTACTTCTTCTTGTGATCATGCAAATATTATTGAGGAAAATGCTAGGTTGAAGAATGAGCTAGCAAGGCTGAAGGGTAAAGACCCACAAGTTGTGAAGTTTGTGACCCCTTCCCCACAAGTGGTTGCCCCTAACTCTAATGCGATCATTGCTAGACCACAATTGAGTGCACCAAGGCAACAAGTGGGCAAGCAAGGTTTAGTCTATGTTGCCAAGAAGAAGAACAAGAAGAAGAAGAGCAAGAAGAAGACCAACAATGGTGCTTCGAGTGGTGTTGTCATTAGGGATAACACTACTCCTAGCACACCCGCTCAAGTTAACAACATTGCCTCGAGTAGTGGTGTCATGAGGGACAACACTACTCGTATCACATCCGCGGGAACTAACAATCCACACCATTTCTTATATGTTGATTATTATGGTGTTGTGCAAGCTAAATATGTTGGTCCTATTGAGGGTTTCATTGACTATACTATTTGGGTTCCAAAGACCCTTGTTGCTAATATGAAGGGACCCATCTCGGGTCCTAACTCTAGTCAATGATCCCTTGAAGGGCTATGCTTCCGGTGGGACTAAATGGATTCTCGGTAGTGGATGCACTAATCATATGATATCCAAGCAACCGTCACTTATGGAGACTCGTCCAAGTCTAAGGTATCCGGGTTCGGCAAGGTTGTGGTGGCTCCCGATATAACTATCGTGAACGTCATGCTTGTCGAATCCCTTGGTTACAATTTACTTTCCGTCCGCTCTCTTGGAAAGATGGGTTTTTCTGTCTTTTTCGATGGTGATATTGTGGTCCTTTTGAGGAGCAAGACTCTTGACGTCGCTCACGTGGTACATGTTGAAAATGAGTTGTTCGTGGTGGACTTTTTGAAGTCAACCAACTCTCAAGGAATGTGTCTTTTCGGGAAGGCGGACTTGGGATGGTTGTGGCATCGCCGCCTATCCCATGTCAACATGAGAACTTTGCAAAGTCTTCACAAAGGTGGCCTTATTGCCGGACTAAAAGAAAATGTTTCCTTTGCAAAGGATCGCGTTTGTAGGTCGTGTGTTGAAGGGAAGATGCATGACATCGTGCACAAGGCCAAGACTATTATCTCATCAAAGAGGATCTTGGAGATTCTCCATGTTGATATCTTTGGTGCCGTGCCCGAGGCAAGTCTTGGTGGCAAGAAGTATTGCTTGGTGATTGTCGATGATTATTCAAGATACACTTGGGTTTATTTCTTCAAGTGAAAGAGTGAAACTCAACAAACCATCATCGAATTCTCCAACGAAGTGCAACGTCAACACAATGTGCAAATCATGGCTATTAGGAGTGATAATGGCTCGGAGTTCAAGAACTATACATCGAATGAATTCCTTAGTGAAGAAGGCATTCATCATCAATACTCCGCCACTTACACTCCTCAACAAAATGGTGTTGCCGAAAGGAAGAATCGCACCCTCTTGGATATGGCAAGGACCATGTTGGCGGAGTACTCTTCTCCCCAACATTTATGGGCCGAGGCCATATCCACCGCATGCCACTCCTCCAACCGCCTCTACATCCGCAAAGGCTTGGACAAGACCCCATATGAGATCCTCACCGGCAACAAGCCCAACGTCTCCTACTTCCGTGTATTCGGTTGTAAGTGCTTCTATTTGATCAAGGGTATTAGGTTGTCTAAATTTCAATCCAAAACTATTGAGGGTATCTTTGTTGGTTACGGTGCCGAATCCCACACTTATAGAGTCTATGACAAAGCCTCACGGATTGTCATAGAATCTTGTAGTGTGGTTTTCGAGGAAAATGATGGCTCCCAAGTGGCGCAATTCCATGTTTCTAATGTAGATGTTGAAATACCTCAAGAAGCCATAGGAAGGATGGGTGTGGGATTTTTCCGCCCCATCGAGGGACACCTTATGGCGACTCGAGAAGGACTATGCTCTACTCAAGTGGAGCCCTCCTCTACAATAGAAGATCAAGCCAAGGAGCCAACTATTACACCTAACCAAGAACATGTTCAAGACCCTCCTCTCATTGATCAAGTGACTCCGCAAGTCGTACCCACTCCTCTCACTAATGCGAGTCAAGATCAAGGCCAAGATCAACCATCCTCTTCATCCTCTCCTCAAGTTGAAGCAAGTGTTGAAGATATTGATGATGATGATGATGATGATGATCAAGTCCATGTTGGTCAAGATGGGTACCCAAATGATCAAGATGATCAAGTGATCCCTCCTCGCAATAATGAGGAGATCGAAGCCCGTCGCATCAAAAGGATAAGAAGAGCTTTGAAGCATATTGATGCCCAAGACAACAAGGTCTTGGAGGATGTTCAAACTAGAAGATCCACAAGAAGGCAATTGGCACATTTTTGTGAACATCAACATCATATCTCTATGGTGGAGCCTAAGAAAGTGTATGAAGCTCTTGAGGACTCCGATTGGGTTGAAGCTATGCATGATGAGCTCAATAACTTTGAGCGCAACAAAGTTTGGAGATTGGTTGAGAAGCCCAAAGATTTACACAATGTTATTGGCACTAAGTGGATTTTCAAGAACAAGCAAGATGAGCATGGCATTGTCATTAGGAACAAGGCAAGATTGGTTGCTCAAGGTTACACCAAAGTTGAAGGCATTGACTTTGATGAAACCTACGCACCCGTGGCTCGCCTTGAGTCCATCCGTATCCTCCTTGCTTATGCATCCTCTCATAATTTCAAATTGCAACAAATGGATGTGAAAAGTGCTTTCTTGAATGGTCCACTAAAAGAGGAGGTATATGTTAAGCAACCTCCGGGGTTCGAGAATCTCAACTTTCCTAACCACGTTTACAAACTTGACAAGGCTCTCTATGGTCTCAAACAAGCACCTCGTGCTTGGTATGAGCACCTTAGGGAGTTGTTAGATGATCGTGGTTTCGAAGTTGGGAAGATTGACCCCACTCTCTTCACCAAGAGAGTAAAGGGAGAGCTTTTCATATGCCAACTATATGTGGACGATATCATCTTTGGCTCAACTAACAAAGCTTTCAATAATGATTTATCTAAGATTATGACTGATAGGTTCGAGATGTCTATGATGGGAGAGCTTAAATTCTTCCTTGGCTTTGAGATCAAGCAATTGGCCCGTGGGACTTTCATTTCTCAAGCCAAGTATACCCAGGATATGATCAAGAGGTTTAATTTCCAAGATGCTAAGATCAAGACATCTCCTATGCAAGTCAAGTGCCACCTTTCTCGTAATCCAAAAGGGAGTAAGGATGTGGATCCAAAGCTTTATCGTTCTATGATTGGTTCTTTGCTCTATCTTTGTGCATCTAGGCCCGATATCGTTTTGAGTGTAGGTGTGTGTGCAAGGTATCAAGCGGCTCCTAAGGATAGCTATTTGATGGCGGTCCATAGGATCTTTTGTTATTTGGTTCATACCCCAAGATTTGGTTTGTGGTACCCAAAGGGGGCACAATTTTCTCTCAATGGATATGAGGATTCCGATTGGGCGGTTGATCAAGATGATAGGAAGTCTACTTCCGGGGCGTGCCAATTTCTTGGTAGGTCCCTAGTGAGTTGGTCCTCCAAGAAGCAAAATTGCATATCTCTCTCCACCGCCGAAGCCGAGTATGTTGCCACCGCAAGTGCATGCACTCAATTGTTATGGATGAGGCAAACTCTCAAGGAATATGGATTTCATTTGGATAAGGTGCCTCTTTTGTGTGAAAATGAAAGTGCCATCAAAATTGCATACAATCCGGTGCAACATACAAGGACCAAACACATTGAGATCCGCCACCACTTCATCCGTGACCATGTGGCAAGAGGAGACATTGCACTATCTTATGTGCCCACCAAGGACAATCTTGCGGATATTTTTACGAAGCCCCTTGATGATGCAAGATTCTTGTTCTTGAGGAATGAACTAAATGTGATCGATTCTAGGAGTTTGACTTGAAGATCTTGCACACACCCCTATAGATGAAACGAGTTTGAGCTTAGGTGTAGGCATGGACATAGGGGGAGTGTTATCCTAATACATTGGATTCTCCTTCTCCCCATTATGCCCAAAGCAAAAATTTCATTGTTATCTCTCTATTTCTAATGTTGAATTGTGAGCTTCAATGTTGAGTATTGGCAATGCCCCCAAGATATATCTTCGCGGTTGCATACCATGAACTCTTACATGCTGGCTTAGGCCACCAACCTCTTCTCGGTTGAAGAGTTGGTTCTTAGTTGGATATCTTGTGGTTTATTGTGTTATACTTCCGAATACTACTTCTCGTTGCTATTTCGATCTTTTTTGCTTTTTCCTCGATAAGTAAGACTAGGAAACCTAACCCCTTGTGTTTTGTTCTATTTGTCCTCTCTCATGTTCATCTATGCATATGCCTTACTCCACACACATCAGCACATCTTTCCCATCTTGTCAAAACTGTCTTTTTGGAATGGTTGAGCATTTTCTGGCATGTCCCGGATTCATTCCGGACCAAGCCCGGATTTTTCCGAGTAGGTCGGATTGGGTCCGGAATATTCCGGCAGCCGGATTTTTCCGGTCCATTCCGGAGTAGACAGTTTTCCTTATAAATACCCCCACACGCACGGGAGGCAGTTTTCTTTCCACTCTTCCCACCCCTCCCGTGCCCTAGCCACCAAAATCCGCGGTTTTCGTCCCCGTTGCCCCTACGGAGGATTGTTTGATCCTTCCTTCGGTCAAGGACTTCCCCATGGAAGGTATTGTGTTCGGCATCTCTCTTTTTCGTTTTTGTTGGTTATTTTTGGTTCTAGATGAAATCTCACCTAGGGTTTGATCTAGATCCAAGCTCTATCAACATGTTCATCATGCCAATCCGTACCTAGTTGCCATGGATTCGTAGATCTAGTCTAACCACATCACAATCTAGACTTAGATCCATCTCAAATCTCGTGCCAATCCCATGATGTTCCAGCACTTAGAACACCTCTAGGATCATCCCTTTGGTACCCCTAATCGTTTGGAACAGTTTTGAGTCAAAATTTCGAGTTTTTTGGCATTCTCTCGAGTTAGATCGAGGAGCCCGGATTCAATCCGGACCAGTCCGACCCAGTCAGATTTTTTCGGGCTCAGCCGGAAAATTCCGGGCCTCCGGAATCTGTCCGGATGCTGCCAGAAATTATGAGATTTTGCACTGTGTCAAACCGTTAGAGTTCCTTTTGTTACCGTTTGGCATATGCACTTATCTTCTGCTGTTCCTATGTCCTCTATTCACAGGTGAAAGCTCAAGACCCGGTACCAAGAGGAAGCAGTTGGCTGGAAGGGGTGCGCGTCCCGTCAGGGGGCGCACAGCTCGTGGGGGTGGTAACCGTGATGATCAGGAGGAGAGGGTTCCCACACTGGACCTTGCTGGTTGCTATATCCCTCAGTGGAAGCATATCAAGAGGAAGAATCCATACCGCTTTCTTGCCACCACCTGTGATGATCCTCGTTTCTGGACCAACCTTCAGCTGAAGTGTTGGGAAGAGTTTTACTCAGTTGCTCGTCCTATTGTCTGCAAGCAGTCCCAGATTGACATGGATTTCTATAACTCGCACAAATACAGTGATCTCCGTCATGTGCATGGTTGCCTTACCAAGATGGGTCTGATTCCTCTGCTAGACATTGAGTGTGAGTATTGCCCAGACTTGATTGCCCAGTTCTACTGCACTTTCCATGCCCATGGTGATGCCTCTCGTACTGTGACGTGGATGACTGGGGACAAGAAGATCACTAGCAATTTGGGTGAGTGGGCTGAGGCTCTTGGATACAGGTGGACCTTCACTTATGCTAATCATGGTTTCAAAATCCATGAAAATTCTGAGTTTGACAACTCTAGCCTGACTTTCTGTTATCCTCCTGATGCTCAGGGCAAGACTCTGCCCTTCAACTCTACTATGTATCCCTACTACAATCTGCTGTCCAAGATCTTCCGCAACACCATTATGGTCAAGGCTGGTGATAAGTCTGCCATCAGGGCTTACATGGTGAATCTCATGTTCATCACTAGGCCTCAGAACCAGAGGAAGATTGACGTCATGGACTTCATATACCGTGAGGTGTGCCTTGGGATCTGTGAGAAGAGGAAGCCTGCTTATGGTCCACTGATTCGGAGTTTCATCAATCACAAGGTTGGGGTTGAGATCATGGATTCCTATCCCGTGATCAAAGGGAAGATGATGGTTCCCTCTCTCATTCGTGGAGTGGAGATTCCGGAGTACACTAGGTCCGAGTCCAAATCTCCTATGGCCACTCCTTCTGCTTCCACGAGTGGTGGTAGTGCCTCTCAGCATCCTCCCAGTGGCATTGCCAAGTTCTTCAAGGCTATGTTCAACATGTGCAGTGACACCAGGGAAATTGCTCATAAGGCAAGAGAGTTGGCTAAGGAGACCCGCCGCATTCAGAACTCCGACCGCCGAGCTGCTGGGATTCAGTTACCTGATGATCCTCCTTCTCTTGAGCCCACTGTCTATGTGCCATTTTAGATGCCTGATATCCATGACGAGGACTTCTACTTTGGTGTGCCTCCTGCTGATGATGTTGATGAGGATAAGGATGTGGAGTCAGAGTCTGCTGAAGAAGACTTTGATTCTGTTGGACTTGGTGGTGATGGTACTCGTGAGCCGGAGGAGGAAGAAGAAGAAGATGAGGATGATGAAGAGGAAGATGACGAGTGATTTCTTGGGTCGTTAGTTGGACTCGTTTTCCCTTTTTGGCGTCTTGATGCCAAAGGGGGAGAAGGAGTCCCATATTAGGATTCCACGGGCTTTGCAAGGGTTGGAGCAAAAGTCTTTTGCCTTTTGATTTCGATCTTATAGGCTTGTGCTCCGGTATCTTTATTTCGTTTCTTTCGTTTGAAACCTCGTACTATTTGTGTGGAACCTCGTGACGTATTTGTGTCACCCTTCCCCGTGGTTATGCTACTATTATCATGCATGCTATTATGTCTATCTTTATCGATGCATGTTGTATGAACTTGTTTAGACGGCTTGGTGTCTAAAACATAGGGGGAGCAAAGCCTATGAAGTGTGCCTCATGACACACATCGAGGAAGAACTCTGTCTATTTTTTGGACACCATTTCTTTTAGTTCATATTGTTTTATCCCCGTGAAATCTTTATGTTGTCATCAAACACCAAAAAGGGGGAGATTGAAAGTGCATTCTCGATATCTCGCTGTTTTGTGTGTTTGTTAACAACATGGAGAAGTTACTAACCGTATGTGCTACTTTGTCAAAGGATTTGGTCTTAAATCAGCACGTATACGGTGTCAAAGAAATGGTGAAGAAATCGAAGATCAACGAACCTTTCCGGGCCAGAAAAGGGATTTCAGTGTGCAATCCAGATTATTTCGGATGGAATCCGGAATCCGGATTCAGTCCGGATGGGTCCGAGTGCAACGCGTTTTTCTCTGTTGCAATCCAGATTATTCCGGGTGAATCCGGGAGTCCGGACTGAGTCCGGACGAATCCGACTGCAACGGGATTTTCTCTGTTGCAATCCGGATTCAGTCCGGATGATTCCGACTGCAACGTGAATTTCTCTGTTGCAATCCGGAATCAGTCCGGATAAATCCGGGAGGCCGGAAAAATCCGGAGCAATCCGGGCTGGTCGCATTTTGGGCAGAAAAACGGCTAGTTTGAGTGGGGGCTATAAATAGCCCCTCTCTTTCTTCCCCAAGGGTTAGCTCTCTCCTGCATTGAAGACACCATTAATGGAGCTCACCCACTAGCTAGATCTCCCTCCTCCTCCACCCAAACTTGTTGATTCTTTGAGGATTGAAGGAGGACCACCGGATCTACATCTTCACCAACCGGATTTCCATTTCCCACTCATTTGCTTGAGAGATCTTTGCTTAGGGTTTCCTCTTGCGGAGAACCTAAGCTTCTTGTTACTAGTGGTGATTCAAGAAGAGTTGGGAGCCCCCAATTAAGTTGTGGGTGTGTGCCCCAAGTGTTTGTAAAGGATTCGATCCCCGCCTCAAAGGGGTTCAATAGTGAGAGGTGAACTAGGCCTTTGTGGCGCAAGTTCATCGGAGAATAGGGTGAGGCCTTTGTGGCATTGAGTAGGCCTTCGTGGCGAGCTCACACCCCTCCAACGAGACGTACTCCCCTAAAAAGGAGGAACTCGGGAATACATCGTGTCTCCGTGTGCTTCCATCGGTTACCTCGTTCCTCCCTCTTTACTTACTTGTACTTGTAGCTTTTATTGTAGTACTTGTTGTATTAATTGTTGTCCTAGTTGCATTAATTGCTTGCCTTGTCATATAGGTAAATTCACCATTAGTTGCACTATCTAGAGAATTTACCGTCTTGTTAAGCCTAAACCTTAAGAAAAATTAAAATTGGTCGTAGCACCTATTCACCCACCCTCTAGGTGCCCATATTTTACTTTCAGAGAGATCTATGGAGTTTACGATCTTGAACAATGGTGTTCTTCTAGTTCCGGTCGTGGTAGTTTGAGGTTGAAGAAGGGAGGGGTTATATATACCCCCTCTTGATTCTAGCCGTTGGAGTTCTTTTGCAGAGTTTCTGGGGCCAAATTATCTAGTGTAAGTAGGAGCCGGATATTCCGCCCCTCTGAAATATCTGGTGTCTTCTGAAATGCTTGGCCAATAATCCAGGGCGATCCATTGGATCGCATGCTCAAGTCCTTAGCCATTTTCAAATATCCGGTGCCCACGAAATATCCGGCCAAATATCCGGGGCGATCCAGTGGCTCGCTCACATAAGTCCTTAGCCATTTTCTCCGAAGGGCCGGATGATCCGATGTCCCGTTATCCCGGATTATCTGGTGTCTAACTGAATTTCTATCAGTTTGATAGTGTGATCTCTTTTTCTTTATTTCCTTTGTGGATCGATGTTGTTATGATAATAATACTTTTATTTATGCATTACTTAGCATATGATTAGATTATCTCTAGTGTTGTTGCCTAACACAAGAAACTTAGAGGATAACAAGAAATGTTCTTTCATCGATGAATCGTGAAGTTATGATCAGATTGTTTACGTATTTTATATGATCTTGTTACTACTACCGTGACAATGTTCTATTATGTTCTTACATGCTCTCTGGTACTTGTAGTTGGTTTGGCCAAGTAGTTACTTATATCTCCAAGATGGAGTTTTGTGCTAAATAGTAGGTTCATGCCTCCTCTGTGCCTGGGCACGAGTGATAGAAACGTCTCAGGACGAGGATGTGATGTTGCTACTAAGGGTAAAACATCGGTATTTGTGTCTCCTTATTGATATTAATATTGCTTACATTATGTATTGAGTTTATTGCGATAGTTCGTTACTCTGTCCAACTTAATACCAACGAGATGCATGTTGGATAGCGGTCTCAAGGTGGATTATTATTTATAGATGCAACTGGATAGCGGTCTATGCATTTTAATGTAATGCCTACACGAATAGAAGAGTGGACGTTTCTTTTATCATAACTGCATTATTATGCCCTCAAGATCTGTCAATTATCTAGTTTCAATATGTTCATCCAACATGAATTTTCTTTATTGGAGAGACGCCACTAGTGAATCTATGGCCCCCGGTCCATTATTTTACATTGATTACAATCTTGTTTACTTACTTTTTATCATCACTTGCTCGTTGTTACATTTAAATATTATTTCTTTCAACCCTATTCGTTTAATCCTATTGTTTTCAGCAAGATGTGAAGCTTGACAACCTTCCCGTAAAGTTGGGGATAAAAAGGGAGTTTGTGTTTTGTGTGTAGGTTCACACTCGACGCACCACGAACACTTCGCTGAGAGATTTTTGATGTCCTACTGGTTCGATAACCTTGGTTTCGTAACCAAGGAAATATTTCACTGTGGTGTATCATAGACACATGACGGCATATGCCGGTAGTTTTTCTTTATTAACACTTCTGGCATGTGTCGTTTTTCTCTAAGTGTTCCAGAAGGGGGACGTTATTATAGTTTATGGTCTCATACCAAATCTCAACTCCTTCCTTTAGTGGCTCTCGGGAAACGAAGAAGGAAAATAGCTAGGGTCGTTTGGTGCGACATATCCTGAGGGATTAATGAAAATTGTGCTTTGCTCTCCGTCATTGCACTGGGGTAGTTGTCCTCTTTGATGTCATCTAACAGAGTTGTGTATGCACTATGGATGGATTACTATGGTGGTTGGATGAATTACTATGGTTCTTAAACTGATGAATGAGCGCCTCGTTTTTAGGTAAAATAAAAAATCATGAAATATCAAGCACGCACATCTATAATAATGAGTGTATTTCATCTCATGTATCTCTACTATATAATAGCCCTTAACGACATCGCGAAAAAAATCGAGAGCCAAAATCGGACGCATGCACACTCAAAGCCGATTCGAGAAAAAGAACACGTCCTACATCTCCTTGTCGTCTCTCATTAAGAGGAGAGGCACTTTTGGACGGGCCACGCGGGCAGACTAGATGCATCTGAGTCTTGACTGCCACACGCGCAACCATGGGGCGGCGTGCCACATAGCCAACCGGAGTGACGAGAGACAAGGATTCTTCGGTGAAGGGAGGAGGGCGCCGGCGAGCTCCACATCGGGACCGAGCTGCGGCGCGTGAAGACTTGGAAGGGTCCTGGTGGCCCGTGGGGCGCGGCGGGTAGTCCACCCGGCGACGATCTCGAAGTGCGCTTCGCCGCCACGATCTTCTCTGTCCATGGCGCCGTCGGCAACAACCTCCTCTGTCACGCGCTCAACCAAGTGTACCTCTAACGCCGCCACCGCCGTGCTTTACTCCAAGATCGACTGTGCAACGAGGAGCTGGACCGAGTGGCGGACGGCAAGCGGCCAGTTGGTCGCGAGCGCTCCGAATGGGTGGCCCTACTCGCCGCGGAAGAGCAGGCTCTGGGCATTGGGAGGTCGGCAACGGGATAGGTAGCGGGGCTGGCCGGGCATGACCTGGGCGTGCTACTGGGACTGGACGATGGCTGCCGGAAGATGCCCGAGCGCCTCCAGGTTACCTCGCCGTCGGTCGGTGTCCGTGGTCTTGCCCCCGCGCCTGGCAAGCAGTAGGACGCTGAGTTACACGAGGACGCCATGGTTCTATCTGTTGGTCGGTCGAGACGGTCGTCATCGCCCAGTCTGCAAGTCAGGCGAGACAAAGGAACCGTGGAACACACATATGGCAGATCTGATACAAGTAGCTAGGCGGTGTAGATGCAGGAGGTTGATGCCATGCAGGAAGCTACACCTCCCTCCCAGCAAGGCTGACATGGAGTTCGTCTTGGTCCTGAAGTCCTCTGCAGGTAACAACGAGATGTCAACTTGATGCGTGTGGCGGAGCAGCTCCGAGGGCAAGCATGAACATCGTTGTCTTAGTAATCAGTACACTCTTTCCTCCGCTGATTCTTGAGACAACCTCCACATCCTTCCATTGTGCCTCTTGTGCTTGGAGATTTTGCCTCCTTCTCTGCCACGAAAGTGCAGATTTTTTCCCCCTGATCGATGCGCTTCGGTCAATGTGTCTCTGCTTCTGCCACGGACAACCGTGAGTGCTCATGTTCCCATTAGCAGTGTATTTTAGTTTATGCATAAGGTGGTCAATCAATAAATATGGGAATTGTGTGGTTTTGACGGGAAATATGGTATTATATGTTCGTACTTGTGATTTCTTTTCTTGACCAGGATCTGAAGATGAAAATTAGTTGTTATGAGTTGCTGGCTTCCAACCAGACATCACCCGAAACTGTGGTGTATATCTGGAAGCACTAGAAGTCGATCATAATCAAAGTATTATCTTATCTTCGCCACATTGATGGTACATAATTAAATTATTACACAGCTATGTATGGAGATCCTTGCACCAAATTCTTCCGGTTGCGAAAAGATGGTGATGATCATAGGTGTACGGTGCTTCAAAAGTCACTTGGGGTTTACATTCCACACATGAAAAAAAAAAAGAATCCAGGCGGTTCAAAGCAACACCGCAAAATATTAGACCATTTGCATACTCCGTATTATACTATCCCTTATTGCTGCTTTCAGACATGTAAAAAAATCTATTTGAAATTATTCAAAAGGAGAATTACACCATGCCGGAGATACTTCTGAGGTAAAAAGACGGAAGGCTAAAATGGCAACTAAGTAGAGTAGAAGACACATGGTGTGAAAGAAGGAAACAAGAGAGATATGAGGTTATCATATGAGAGTGTTAATTCAGTAAATTACGTGATTTCTTCGTCTCTCCAAGCAGTTGTGATCACATAATCCCACTCTGCGAGTTCTCTCAATGGCCAGCCACAATAGGAGTGTCGTTGAACCGTCGTCGATTGGTTTGGGAGAAACGAGAGGAGCGATTTTATGAGACAAAGACGTCAATTTGGTGATCTACTTCTTAACAATGTCGTGCTTCTTACGTGATAGTAAATATTCAAAATAATATGACTAGGTGTTTTCCGATGTTATTAAGTATGTGCGGGCAATGTTGGAAAGAGAGTTGGAATACATCGGCGATGTTTCAAGAGTCGGTAGACAAAGGAACAAAGTTATTAATTTTGTGTGTACATTTTCCCTCATTGTTCGCAATGCTATTTATGTTGCTCGTTGCAGCGCACGGGCAGTTTTGCTAGTATATTGTAACGTCATAACTTGCATCCAATATTTAATTTATATTCACATTATTCCAGACACACGTGATATTCAATGTATTTCCTTTAATGATTCTACGGGACCAAATACTAAGAATTTACCAAAAAGAGAATTTCGACTGGTTTGATACAAAACCAATTAAACGTTCAATGTGGGACTATATTTTTCTTTTTTAATTAGTTTCCATTCGGGCAACAATATTAGTTTTTTTAAAAGAACCACGGATTTCACGGTTTCGTATTAAACAATTTTGAATGCCCCATAGATATTTTGTTATATCACATGAAAAAGTTTTACTTCTCTTTCGGTCTCGAACTAATGAATTATCTTTACGTAGTGAAGAAAATTGTTGGTGGGAGAGAAGGAACGTCACGTGGCTTTAACATAGATCATTTATAAAAATTCTTCGGAAGACAGTTTTCTCTTAGTGGCCGACATCATTTACAACAAGTTGCATGTTAGGCCAACTAAATGGAGTCATAGCAGGCTGACAAAGCCACGTAGGATAGTTGTAGCATTGGAAACAAGAGATTAAAAAAGGAGTGCCTATTCACTTACCAAGAGTTGATTTCTTGGAGCTTAAAAGAAAATGTCTTCTCATTTTATCATATTTCATCTATTATTTACATATTGTCTAACTAAAATTTAACCACCACATAATTTGGGAGACGTCCAACAACACGAACACCGCTAGAGCTGACCTTGGATACACCACATTATAAAGTATATTTAACTTGTTATTTCTAGCTGGCATGAATGGCTAAGAAAAAGGAGGACTTCCCATTATACATGCCCCTTATAGTGGCATACATAGCAATCATTTGTTCCATGCCCCTCTAATCGGTGATCAAAATTTAGTTAGAAACCATGTGACAGACGAGCGATGCAACTAAAACATAAATAAAAGTGCCTTCACTTGAGCAAAATAATTAAGTTTCTCTTTGACAAAGAAAGATAGCATTCTCTATTTATCCTCTCTCATCGTACATTCCTATGGTACATGTCACTAAAACTCGATAAAATGTGATCGGAACAAACAAAATTTGGAGAAGACAAAGTCAACTGCGTCAGCAAACACCAATGCTTGTCATGTCATTCTGCATTTTTTTCCGTCTCTAACTTGGTCCAAATCGCAACGGTCTAAGCAATAATTTACTATAGAGTTAATAGAAAAATGCTATTAGACGTACAACAAACCCATTAGCCAATTTTATGCCCTATGCAATAAAAGGACGGTGTTGATTTGAAATCAACATGCAACTATACTTGGATCTAGTCTAACTCTTTATGATTTGATGTTGTAAGGAAAATAAAATTTGGAGAAGACAAAGTCAATAGTAAATTATATGACCGACAAATAAATGTGTGATCTTAAATGTACAACAAACCCATTAGTTAGCCAATTTTATGCCATGTGAGATAAAAGGACAGTGTTGATTTGAAATCAACATGCAACTATGCTTGAAGCTAGTCTAAATCTATATAGTTTGATGTTGTAAGGAGAATAAAATTTGGAGAAGACAAAGTCAAATAGTAAATTATATGAGAAAAAAATAAATGTGTTACCTTAGATGTACAACAAACCCATTAGTTAGTCAATCGTGTGCCCTATGAGATAAAAGGACGGCGTTGATTTGAAATCAACATGCAACTATGCTTGGATCTAGTCTAACTCTTTATAATTTGATGTTGTAAGGAAAATAAAATTTGGAGAAGACAAAGTCAATAGTAAATTATATGACCGAAAATAAGGTTAATTGGATATATGCCATTGCAATTTCTGACTATTTGAGAAACGCCATTGCAACTTTCATCTTTTGAAAAATGCCACTGCAATTCTCCGTATATCTTATAGATGTCATTATGCTCACGTTAACACATATGCAAGCTAATATACTCGGATATTTCTGCTGTATGTAAGTATACAGGGTGGGCCCATCCTGATTCGGCTTATAAAAAATGCAATAAAATTATGACGGGATAAAATTGGGAAAAATCATGCGATAAAATTATGACATAGAGAAAATAAATCTAAAGAGAGATGTCAGCCAACTAGCATACTTATTTTACGCGTAAATAAACATTAAAATGACCCGTTGATGCGTACAGAAACACAGATCAATAATACACACGCATACCAAAGGACACCATACGTACAACCGCTAGGTTCATAAAAACTACCCACGTGAGGCATGTAAATGTGTTACTTTGTTTTCGATCTAGTCTATTTGTGTCAGGTCTATTCAAGTCGAGTCCACTCTTTGTACATACATATACAGAATTACCCGAGTATATTGGCTAATATATATGTTAAGTGGGTATAATGGCATCCATAGAATGTATAGAGAATTGCAGTGGCGTTTTTCTAAAGATAAAAGTTGTAGTGGCATTTCTCAAATAGCCAGAAATTGCAATGGCATATATCTAATTAACCCAAAAATAAATATGTGACCTTAAATGTACAACAAACCCATTGGTTAGCCAATTTTATGCCCTGTAAGATAAAAGGATAGTGCTGATTTGAAATCAACATGCAACTATGCTTGGAGTTAGTCTAAATCTATATAGTTTGATGTTATAAGGAGAATAAAATTTGAAGACGACAAAGTCAATAGTAAATTATATGACAAAAAAAAAATGTTACTTTAGATGTACAACAAACCCATTAGTTAGCCAATTTTGTGCCCTATGAGATAAAAGGATGGTGTTGATTTGAAATCAACATGCAACTATGCTTGGAGCTAGTCTAAATCTTTATAGTTTGATGTTGTAGGGATAATAAAATTTGGAGAAGACAAACGTTGTTTGATGTTGTAAGAATGATATAATTTGAAGAATAAATCATACGACGAAAAAAATAAACGTGGTTGCTGGGATTCGAGCCCTCGTATAATTATACGACGGGAAAAATAAATGTTGTAAGGATGGTGTTGATCAACATGCAACTATGTTTAGAGCTAGTCTAAATCTTTATAGTTTGATGTTGTAAGAAGAATAAAATTTAGAGAAGACAAACGTTGTTTGATGTTGTAAGAAGGATACAAATTGGAGAATAAATTATATGACTGAAAAAATAAACGTTGCTGGGATTCGAGCCTAGGTCTAAGAAAAAGGTCTGAATAAACTATACGACGGAAAAAAAAATGTGGCTGCTGGGATTCGAGCCCAGGTCTCCACGGCCACAACGTGGAATTCTCACCACTAAACTACAGCCACTTTGTTGTACGTCTACACAATCTTAATCTATTTAACCTTGTTTGCCCTAAGTTTTTTTTTTTTTTTTTTGCGGGAAAACAAGGCTTACTCACAAATCACAACCTCATCCAATAGGCCTATGAGTGCACGGAAAATCCCTCTATAGCTACGTGGGTGAAGCGTTAGCAGAGTCGTACAGGTAGAAACCATTCCGCTGGGACAACGGAAGCTTTCTATTTTCCAGTGTGGGATAACGAAGCTTAGAAGCACCACCACTGCAAATCATACGTCTTCACTTTTCACCATCAGCAAATAAATTTTATATACTAGCAATTCACTACTATTTTTTCCCTTTTTCTTTGCTCAATTGTTTTTACAGGATGTTCGTTCAAGGAACTCGCTATGAATAGACTCAGAACACCTACAGCATACAGTGCCATCATACTGTTGCCGACAACCACAAGATCGAGAATCACCCCAGTTCAGAGTTCCGCGGAGACATTATGGAGGGACTTGCTTAGACACACAAGACACACAAACCACAAGAACTACCTACTCCGCTTATGACATAGCCTGTGGAGATGCAGGATAAAATCACATAATCTTATAACCCCGGCGAGCACGTTCGCTATGATCTGAGAAAAAAAAATGGATGTTTAAGAGATTGCTACCCCACAGCAGCCAACCTCTCCTTCCTCCACGTCGACATCCATGGAGGGCGATATGCTGTCCTCCATTTCATGCTCGAGCTCTTCTTCAAGATCTTTCTTCATGAAAAGGCCAAGCCTCTCCAACGGGCTCCCCAGGCCAGGTGGAAGATCGATACCATCGACAAAATCGACGATTAATTTGCCAGGGGGGTTCAGCTCCCACTTTTTGCTCATTTTTTCCAGGTCCTTTAGGAAGTCACTATTGTCAATATCAACAGTCTTCTTCATCTACACAGAAAGAGGAGAGATTGTAACAGCCACTGTGTAATGTAACATCAAGCTTAGAAACACGCTGGTCAGAAGATGACAAGCAGCCTGTACCATGTGTAATGCCAGGCGTGCTGCCTCTCTTTCCCGCTCCCTCTTTATTCTCATTTCTTCATCCAACTTGAACTGTGCAGCGACTTCAGCTGCCTTCACCTGGGCCTCAATCCTTTCTTTCTCTGCAGCACAGAATAAAGTTGGAGGAAGACACCATGGAAGGTCAGCATTCATAGCAATTGCATAGCTCAATGTCAACACGACACTAAAATAAGCCATAGTGGCCTAGGGTTCCCATCTCAAATTTCAAGAAAGGAATTTAAGCTGCCCATAATCAAAATATAATGATCCAGTACTCACAACAACACAAAATTTACATTTTCGAGTGTATTCTACAGAACAGGCAGGGAAAAACTCACGGAACAGACTAATCCATCTCCTTAACAAATCAACAAACAACAGGGAATCTTCAAATAACTACTATCCCCAGATGCAGGGAATCTTCAAATAACTACTATCCCCAGATGCTATAACTTCTTCCTTCTTTGATCGCAGACAAGAAACAGGTCGTCCTTTCATAGAAGTTACAAACTGGCTGCCTAACTGACTGAGACACAGGTGTCTACAGCTAACTGATTATTAATGCTAATGCATAGCTATCTTTTACTTATTAACCTGTCTATGTCATTCATCTTGTTACCGACATCAGATAAGTTAAACTCTTCCAAATTTGATTAGAACACGGATGTTTTGAATCAAAAGCAAAATTACTTTAATAAGAAAGAAAAAAGGAGAACTTGGTTAATCAACAACCCATTTTAGAAGCGAATAAGGTTTATGGCATATAACTTATTTCCATAACACGCAAAGGACAGTTCCTGGCCAGTTCCCAACTGTAACCAATCAATTCAAAATTAGCTCAAATACTAGGTTACAGCGTACCATCTACCATGTCAGTATGGAAGACCATACTGAACACTTGCTTCCTGACACTTCTCCCACATTCACCAGACTGATTTTGAATAATGCAAATTATCAAAGATTGAGAATTCAGATAAGTGTAGCTTATTTTGGGCACGAGAGAGCTCAGTGCACATACGTGACACTACAATGCTGGTAGACAAGAAAACACACCCAGTCTAAAAAAAGCCTATTAGAAGCTCAGGGCTAGTTATTACCTTCTTGCTGCCTTTTTTCCAGCCTCTCCTTTTCCATCTGTAATTTTACCGGGTCTATTTTCTGCCCCTAGGAGATTAAAACCAGCATGTCAGCTAGAGCTGCATGAGTGCAGAGAAAGACTTTCCTACTGCAAGTGAATAGCATAATTGCAATGTACATATTTAGCATGCATTCTAGAAACATTACATGGTCCAGAAGTGCCTTCTGCTGTGCCTTCACGATTGTTCCAGCAAAACGTCTCTTCAGCATTGCTGCACGAAGGGCTTTGGTTGGTGACAACGGTTCATCATGTATATAACTTCCATCTCCTAAAATTCACATCACAAAAGCAGAACATTAGCACCAAATCTTATGGCATCACGATTTTTCTAAGTTCCTAACTGTTACGTTGTCACTACAAGGAACTATACAATAACCAGATAAAACAAGAGAACAAAAGAACCTTGCCCATATGAAGCAAGAGGCGAAGTTGAAGCATCGCTGCAGGACCGAGATTCATTTCCTGTGATAGCAAATATGTGCATTAGCAAAAATAGACAGCATTGAATAAAATTATGTGGAATTCCAGAACATACCAATCGACTGAGAGCTGCGCTCAGTTGACTGCACCTTCGTTATTTTAGCGCTCTCCTAAAGATAGAATACATGGCTTAGGAGGGGCAACTGGGAATTTTGTTCATTAATAACGTGCTATAAGACCAAGATAGAAATGCATAAAATAAAAATAAATCATTGCCAAAACCTTGGTGCAAGGGATAGAATGATTTAAAGAGCCAACTCTGCTAGCAGCTGCTTGAAAAGGTTTATCTGAATTGAAAAAAAAAATCAATAACCATAGCAAGAAAGTGTGATGAAGAAATGATTGTGGCACATAGTGAAAAGAAGTCACACCACTAACAACATTGGACAAGGTCTGCCCCGAGCCCCGCACAGAAAACTTAATTTTTACCTGGGCACAGAACATACAGCAATAAATAAAAAATTATATTGCTGCTACAAGGAAAAAAATAACACATCATGAAGTGATTGAAGGTCTCATGTGATCTTACTTTGGAGGATATTGCATCTGTCAATGTCTTCTTTGTAAGTGAATTGGAGCATGGGACCAGCCCTCTGGAAACCGCTGGCTTTGAATTGACAGCAGTACGGGCCTTAATTACCTTCATCTGCAGCTGCTCTGATGCCAGATTTCTGTCTCTCCATTTTCTTTCATATAATTTCCATTCTGAATCGAACATTATATTCAGTTGTTCAGCTACCGAGTGAACCTGATTTCCAGGAGGATTATACTTCATTGCATTTGAAAATGTTAGCCTCACATCTGCTGCAAACTCATCAGTGCCAACATAGCCCTTGTTTGTGAGTTTCTTCTTAACAGTGCCCAAGTCCATTGGATTACGGATAACATCGAAGTAATCAGGAATACCAAATAGGACCGGGTCAACTGGTTGATGAAAAAGCCAACCACCTGGCTGATCCATGAGCTTCCCCAGAACATTTTTACACACCCTTGTCTTGTTAGCGTTCATGCTTTTAGCCTTGTTGTTAGAAGATGGTCGATGTTCAGATGAAGAAATTGACGTCACCCTAGATTTTTGAGACGGTTTACTTCCTTCAACCTCTGAATCTGTACCAGAATCTTCTGACCCACTGCTTATGTAGACTGACCTCCTCTTCTTACAGGCTTGTGTGGTCATTGTGTCTGCTTACAATTCTTACTTTCTGACCTCGACAAATGACCAATAACTTCAGGCTTGGTGATGCCCTCTCTGATGGGCACACATGACACAGCAAATCTTCTCAGTCAGGGCTGAAAACATAATATTCAGTCAGAAGCAAGCTGACGAATAAGTAGGTTGGCCAAAGAAAATAGACGAATAACAATTGGAATTGATCATGCACTATCCATTGAGTGGCCGTTGATTATTTAACTGAACAAAACTTATGGCAGCATTGATCAAATAAAATTTATGAAATAACAATACTAACTGATTATTTAACTGCTCATTTGGAAAGAGGAAAGTAAGAAGTTTGAATGAGGGAGATAAAATGGGTGCAGGAAACACGGAGTTAATGCATCCGTAATCTGCTCTAGCCAAAACAAAACAGACGACAGCCAATCCTTAGTAAATGAATGAATACAGTAAATGTAACATGCTACTTGCATGCTTTGTTCAAACAGTAGTTTATATTTTCAAGCTAACTAGCATAATGCATGTGGCGTTGTTATGAAGCCATTAAAAAAATACATTCGGCCACCAGCTTGCAAGATAGTTGAAAGACGTGTCATATGACTGCTGCTTGGTTCGAGCAATAAATAGGGTGAACAAATGAAGAGTTATAGGCATTAAGGAGCTGGAGCTGGAGCATCTGAAGCAACCATAAAAGGGCAATTGTAAGATTTGAAGCGAGACGGCATTTAAATTTTGAAACACAGAAAGATGGGCACAAGGGACAAAGAACACGGTCATGTAGGAAGATGAGATCTTTGTTGAATTCGTGAGAGTAGTATTGTTCACTCTGTTATGCTACGATACAAAACTGTGAGAGTTGGTTCGAAGAAGAAATCTGAAACCTAGAGATGGGTGAGTTGGAATCTCGATCAAACATTTTTTTTTTTGTCGTTTTGTTTATTTTACATGAGTTGGTCCCACATGTCAGTGAAATACGGAGTAACATTTATTTATTTGTGAATTTTGCAATGTTGTTGGTCCCACATGGAGTAATTGTGGAGGAAGAGGAGTGGTCCCACATGTTACGAGCAGATAAGCATCAAATATTCCAAGCAATAAAATTCGTAGACAACTTTCCCAAAGAAGGCAACTCATTCAGTTTCAACATATTTCAATTTTGGCCATTTTGTTCCCAAGGGTAGAGACGTAGAGTACAGACCAAGTTTACCGCATGTGGGACAGGGATTACACAAGGCAATGTAAATATAACAAGTTAATACTCCCCCCGGTTCAGTTTACAGGGCCTACGCATGGCCCTAGGTCGCGAATTTTACCATCGTAATATAAATTCAATAACATCAATTCAGCCAACCAACATAACACACATATGTCCGTAAGGTTTTCTGTAGCCCAACAGTCCGTAACTCCAGGATTATTGGCGTTGTTATGAAGCTAGTAAAAAAATACGTTCAGCCACCAGCTTGCAAGATAGTTGAAAGACATGTCATATGACTGCTGCTTCGTTCGAGTAATAAATAGGGTGAACAGATGAAAGTTATATGCATTAAGGAGCTGGAGCTGGAGCATCTGAAGCAAACCATGAAAGGACAGTTGTAAGATTTGAAGCGGGACAGCATTTCAATTTTGAAACATAGAAAAATGGGCACAAGGGACAAGGAACACAGTCATGTAGGAAGAAGAGATCTTTGTTGAATTCGAGTGAGTAGTATTGTTCACTCCTTTATACTACGATACAAAACTGTGAGAGTTGGTTCGGAGAAGAAATCTGAGACCTAGAGATGGGTGAGTTGGAATCTCGATCAAACATTTTTTATTTGCCGTTTTGTTTATTTTACAGTAGTTGGTCCCACATGTCAGTGAAATACAGAGTAACATTTATTTATTTATTTGTGACTTTGCAATGTTGTTGGTCCCACATGGAGTAATTGTAGAGGAAGACGAGTGGTCCCACATGTTATGGGCAGATAAGAATCAAATATCCCAAGCAATAAAATTCGTAGACAATTTTCCCAAAGAAGGCAACTCTTTATTCAGTTTCGGCATATTTCCATTTTGGCCATTTTGTTCCCAGGGGTAGAGTACAGACCAAGTTTACCCCATGTGGGGACAGGGATTACACAAGAAAAATGTAAATATAACCAGACGTTAGTACTCCCTCCGGTTCAGTTTACAGGGCCTACGCATGGCCCTAGGTCACGAATTTTACCAACTTAATATAAATTATAGAACATAAAAATTATACATCTGAAGTTTATAACAGTATAATTTTTGTAATATAACTTATATTATGTTGGTCAAATTGACGATATAGGGATACACGTATGCCCTGTAAACTGAACCGGAGGAAGTAAAAAATGCCCAAGCCCCAAAGTATTCTTGTTTTATTATTGATAAAGAGCAAGATATGGCAACCGTTTTTCTAAACTAACAAAACAAATGGCACTGATTTAGTGTTTCGAATTTATTGGCACGAACATCAATTTAGTATCACCAAATAAACATCATAATAACTACATACCCACTAAATTTTAAGCCTGTCTCTCTAGATTGGTACTTAATTCTCAATAAACTCAAGTAAATCTTTACTAATGCTTACAACAACGTTTAAAATTTATGAACTTTAGCTCCTGTATCAGAAATAACAAACAAGAAAAGGAGCAAAGAAATGTGGCGCGAGCATGCGGAGTATGGTCCTGTGGCGTGACCAGCTGCACACTGTCCAATTCGCTACGATGCTGACGTCTATATAGCCGTGTGTGCTGATGCCAGGTCAGTTGCCACGTGGGTTGTGTCGTATGGTAGCCCTAATAAAACCACCTTAGACGGATTATCCAGGGTAGACGCCAATTGTCCCACGCGAAACGTGCCAGCATACAGAAGACACAATCCTGTGGCGCAATCCGCTGTCCACCGTCTGATTCGCTATGACGGTGGCATCTATTTGGATGAGTACGCTGATGTAAGGTGAACGTGGCCGCCGCGGCGTGGGTTGCGCCGTACAATAGCCCAGCCCCCCCAAATAAAACCACCTTAAACTGATCATCCAATACAATTATGCCAGGGTAGACGCCCAATTGTCCCCATGAGACATGTGCCAAGAAGACACGGTTCCTTAACCTAACCCTAAAAGATCCAATTTTGCCAGGATAGACGCCCAGCTATTTCAATCCCTAATCGACCCGGTCGGTTGGAAGCCTTAGAATCATAGATCAGACCCCTAAGCGGAGAGAGGACGGAGGGAGAGAAGAACCAACCTCAGCGGCGCGGAGGGCGGGAGCCCCTGGTAAGGCCCCTCCGAATCCTTGGCCCCACGGGGGAGAGGCCGCAAAGGACGCCTCCGCAGCTTCTACGGGCACGCCGGCTGCGCGGGCGGCGGGAGACGTGTGCGCGCCCACGAGACGCCGCTGCTTCCTGCTGTCCGGCGTGAGGCGGCGGTGGAGGGGAATTGGACGTCCAGCTAGGGTTTCGGTCCGGAGGAAGAGATGCCGGCTCGGCGGGTCCGTAGCCGGGATGGTGCTCGCCGGGGACGGGGATGCGGCGGCCGGCCCGGGGGCTAGGGTTTGGGTGCTGGGGCGGGGGGAGGAGGGGTGGGACGGGCGACGGACCGACCTTCCGAAGCTGCGAGCCGAGAGGGGAAAGGGAAGGCCGGTGGTGTGCTCGTGGCTATAGTAGTTTGACGGTTTTGCCCCTCCGATCGCAGTGCACGCCGATAGGCGCGTCTGTGCTCTGCCTCAGAAGTACGGAGTAGGTCGGTAGGCCAAGGGAGCCGTTAGCTTTGCCGTGGCGGGCTGAAAGGAGGAGCTCTCGTTCAGTTCGTCTTCCTCAGGTTGGAGTTTGGGGCTGAATACGAATAGCAGCAAAAATTACATAAAACTAGTACTCCCTCCGTCCTGGTGTATACGGGCATCTCCAGTCGCCCCCCAGAGCCTTCCAGGCGGCCTTTTTAGCGCCGGAAGCGGCGAATAGCGCCGTTTTCGCATTAGTCGGGCCCCCCAGAAGCCCAAATAGCGCCGCGCGGCACCCAGGCCAAACCCAGCCCGCTGGGTTCGGCTTGGGGGGGCGAAACTGCGCGGCAGCACGCGCGGGCCAGCTCTGTCAGTAACGCGCCGAAAAAACGCGGGAACATAAACCCCCGTGATCATCTTCTCGGCTCCCGCGTCGGTCAAAGGTTGCCGGCGTTTATGGCGTGGCGGCCGCCCAGTGCATGCGCCCGTTCAAAGGCTGCCGGCGTAATGGCGTGGCGGGCGGCAGCGAGGGGACGCACGCGCAGTAAATGCCCGGCAGGCGACAAAGCCCTCCGCCGCCCGCCCCATTCTTCCACCTCGCTGCTCTCTTCTTCCTCGGTGCTCTCCTCTCTCCCCCGTGCTCTCTCCTTCCTCCACGCAGATGGCGAACTACGATAGCGCCGCCGCCGCCAATGGTTGGATTCGCCGCCACCTTCGCCGGAATGACGCGTGGGCGCTGTACCGCGCGGGCTACCCGTGCCCGCGGGACATGCGCCTCCCGAGCTCTGGCGGCGGGCAGCCTCGCTGGGCCCTCAGCGCGGGCGGGGTACCCGTGCCCCCGATCCCGTCAACGGACGCGGAGTTCCGGCAGGCCATCTCCGAGGTGCGTCAAGGCCTGCCGCAGACGAGGCCGCGCGGCTACGCTGGAGGCCGCACGGCCAGGACGCCTTTTAGTGGCAAGAGCTCCAGCGGCGCCGCGACGCCGAGCTCGCCTCCGAGGGCAACAACGGGCCCATCGAGGGCCGCGCCAATAGCCACGGGCGCAGGCGCTGGTGGGGAGGCCAGCACCGCACTCTCGAGTGGATGCTGGATCACATCCACGCCGGCAACGCTCCCCGGCTGGAGATGCCACCCCGCCAGAACTCCTCGTGGGATCCGCGGCGGATGCGAGGCGGCTCTTCGTCGGCCACGTCGTCCTCCTCCGGCGCGCATTCCATGTCTCTCACCTCTCCCCTTCTAAACTCCGGCGCGCCTGTCCCCAGGCGCGGCGGCGGAGCCCTGCGCATCGGCGAGCCACGCCAGCGGCAGGACGCCGGCTTCGAGCGCACGGTCCGCCCGAAGACGGAGGCGGGCGAGGACGAGGACGACGAGGAGTGGCCGGACCTGAAGACCGCCGAGGAGCTGTCGCGCAACACGCTCCAGCCCGTCGCCGACGATGTCGCCGTGGACTGGAGCCTACGTGACAGCACCGTCGAGGAGCTGGAGCTCCAGTGCCGCCTGCTCGCTGAGGCCGAGCAGCGCAAGGCGGCTCGCGACCAGGAAGCTGCCGCCAACGCGGCCCGCCGCCGACGAGGGACGTCCCGTACGTCGTGCTCGACCCCGACTCCGAAGAAGAAGCCGAGTACCTGCGAGCCCTCGCGGTGAGCAGGTGGGGCGACTCCGGCGCGGGGCCGAGCAACACTGGCTGCGGCGACCCCGGCCAGGGACCGAGCAGGCGCGACGGCGACGGCTCGGACGACGACGACGGCGACGACGTCGACTACAGCCAGGCCATCGCTGCGCGCCTAGGACTGAAGTAGTTTTTAGGTTCTTTTAGTTTAAATTTGCATTTTTAGTTTAAATTTGCGTCGAAAATGTATGAACTTTGCGTGAATCAATAAAATGCGCCGAGTTTCAAATCTCGAGTTTAGTTGGGCCGAAAGTTGGGCTCGTGGGGTGACTGGGAAGCCTGCCCCCCAGGTTCCATATTAGCGCCGTTTGGCGCCGCGGCGGCCCCAAAACAGCGGCGTTTTGGGCCCTGGGGGGCGCAACGGCTGGAGATGCCCTAAGGCACACTTAGCAAAACTCTTAGACCAAGGTGCTAGTTTTTTTTTTGACACCATTACTGTGGGGGAATCTCCCACAGCCCCCCATTTATTAAAGAAATAAAAGGTTATTTACAATATTTACACTATATACAGGGAATCAGGGGAGTGAATCAATCCATGATGTCAAAAAAATAGAGAGATCTCTCTTCACCCTGTACTTAAGCAGGGTGACTTCCTGGATAAACAGGGCCTTCCATCCTCTAAAACTTGGTTTGATGTTCTTAAAAATCCAACCATTTCTCTGTTTCCAGATGCCCAGCAGGCCAGGATCACTATCTCCTCAAAGCAGGGACCAGAGAAATGCTTCTTGGCAGACTTGATTGTAAAAATTGAAGATCCTGGGTGCCAAGGAATTTGTAGATAGTTCCAAATCCTTGTACTATATGTGCAATTGAAGAACAAATGCCTCCAGTCTTCATAAACATGTGCAGAACATAGGACACAATCAGAAGAGTCACTCACATTCC
Organism: Alopecurus myosuroides; assembly: GCA_028641055.1. Classification (NCBI taxonomy): domain Eukaryota; kingdom Viridiplantae; phylum Streptophyta; class Magnoliopsida; order Poales; family Poaceae; genus Alopecurus; species Alopecurus myosuroides. The sequence continues at coordinate 287,153,711 of CM054061.1, forward strand.
GGTGCCTTCTAATCAGCATATCCTTGGTGTTAATTCTATCATGCAGCAAGAGTCATGCAAAAAATCTGTGCTTAGACTGACATTTACTCTTCCAAATTCCATAGGAAAGTACATCATCAGGAATACCATTAAAATGGTGTTTATAAAACGAACTTGGATGTAATCTGCCAGTTGAATTAGGACTCCTCCATTGATCTTTAATACTTGACTGGAGTGTAAAATTGACAATCATACGTTTCAACAGCATTAACTCCTCATTTGCTTGGGTAGTCAATGGGAGAAAAAAGTTCTGAATACAATCTGTGTATAATAAAAACTCATGAACAGATTGAAGCTTATCTTTAGCAAAAGAATATAACCTTGGGAAGGTTATCTTAAGCAATTGTGGCTGCCAATTATCCTCCCAAAAAAGAGCAGTGAAACCATTTCCCACAGACCATGTAGTGAATTTTCTGTATTCCTCAGATAAAGCCAAAATATTTCTCCACCAAAAAAAACCTGATTCAACCACAGCATGAGGAACAGACTGATGATAGTAAGCATCAGTAATGAGCTGGACCCAAGGTAAGTCCTCCTGGTTATAAAATTTATCTAGGTGTTTGAGTAGAAGAGCAGAGTTTTGTACTTTCAAATTTAGGACCCCAAGTCCTCCCTTCCTTTTAGGTTTACACACCATAGACCAAGCTGCAAGAGAATCAGCTTTTTCCTTCCCTCTCTTGCTCCACAAACAGTGCCTTCTTGCTCTGTCAATGACCTCAATAACACCAGCAGGAATAACCAAAAGAGCATGTAATATGTTGGTAGAGAGGATAATACAGAATTTACCAACACCAGCCTATCACCATAGGAAAGAAATGCGGAAGTGGCAGAAAGCCTTCTCTCAACTCTATCACCAAGGTGCTAGTTGATTGGGGATAAACCTTGCATGCATTGGTAGGAAATGCATCCAGCCACTAATTGAGAGGGAGTTAATGCGATTTGTGCCTAGGAGGAATGGGGTTATGGGAAAAAATGGTTTTGAGATTATGCCCTATACACCAGGACGGAGGGGGTACCATATTTGGGACGGTTTTGTCCTGTAAGTGCCACTTTTGGTTATTTTTAAAAAAAAACTACCACGCAGCAACAGATGGCGCTGATAGCCTCTTTTAAGTGCTCAGACAAGTAGGGCCCGCTGGCAGAGCACACGTAGAGAAGACGGCTGTTTGCCCTCCCGTCAGGACCTAGCGCCTGTTAAAACCGTGCCTCGGTTGGAAGAAGCGCGGGAATTCACTTCCACTCCGCCTCTTCCCCGCTCGATAATAAAATGGATGCAGCGACGAATTCGAGTGGGGACGATGACGATGTTCACGTCTTCGGCGGTAGCGGCGGCGGAAGCGCTGCCATTGAAGCAAGAAGCTTTGGAGGGACGAGCATCGTGGACGGAGATCTGGATTAGCTCTGGCCGTCTCGGCCATCCTCGGCGGCGGCGAATCTTGCGAAGCTCTGGGTCGACAATTCGGCGTTGAGCCAACACTAGACGTCAGGACTCAGCGGAATCGAGTAAGAATTCAATCCTATGTTGTCTCTCTTGATTTGTCACCCGTAGCATTGGGGATTTAGGGTTAGGCTTCATAGAATTGAGGATTTCAAGTTAGGGTTTACCGAATTGGAGGATTTTACTGAAATTGGACTTGTATGATTTCTTTATAGCTTGGATCCTAAGGTTTGGAATGTTAGAATTCACTTCAATGATCTGGACAATTTAGAGAGGAAGCTTGGTCGTGATGATGTCACCTACATGAACATTGTTGCACTGACTGAGACACGAGGATACTCAATTGTGGATTCAATTTACTGTAGAAAGGGTTTGGGTATTGAGCTGACCCTTGTTGGCAACAATGCCACTATATATGAATTGTTAGATCATTTTAGTTCAAAAAAAGTGTTGTATTGACAGTAATAACGGGCAGGCCTGCTGTCATTAAGTCTGTTAATTATGTTGAGCAAGAGGGGCAGAGCTGCAGTGAGAAATCAATATGTTTGACTAGTAAAATAGCACCTATGGTGTATGATTTCAGTCCTCCCACTATTTATGTTGAGCTTTCCCAACTGAAGCTCCTTTTATTCCAAGTCAAACTTCTTTTATTCCAAGTTAAACTCCTTATATTTGTACTCAAGAAAGCATAAACATCAAGATAGGGAAACAAATAGAGCTAGATGACTCAGAAGGGGGCTCAGATAATGAAGATAATGATGTGTATTATGACATGGGAGAGGCAGATTTTCCACACATTGAGGAAATGAGGTCAAAGGAAGAAATTGAGCTGGCTGAGCTTGTTGAGCAGAGGAGGAAGATGAGAGATGATCATGTGTTGCATTGTGAAGGTGATATGAATATTGAAGATCTTTTTCTACAAGAAGACGAACCAGCCTCTGCAGCAGTATCTAAACCATTCCCTGAACCTGTCAAGAAAAAGAAATTGTCAGTTGATACGTTATAAACGTATCCATAATTTCTTATGTTCCATGTTGTTTTCATACTATATGTTACATGTTTCTTATACACTTTATGTCATTTTAATGAATTTTCTGGGACTAACCTATTGACAAGATGCCACAAAGTCAGTTCTTGTTTTCTGTTATTTTTAGTCTCGGAAAAGTTGTTCTGGAAATATTCTCGGAATCAGATGATTTGAAGCCCAGAAGTCTTAGAATTCCCGGAGGGTCAAGGAAGTCCAAAGGAGACCCAGAGTGTTATCATTGTGAGAGTGTCCACTAGTGAAAATAGGATCCTTAGGCCTTGTTTCTAAGCATTGAAACACTGTCTACAATTAGTTCTGATACATGTTTGCTTGCTGTCATTTTTATTTTTATTGCTATTATCACCTATAAACATCCATATTACTTGTATTCCACTCTCTCTTCGCCGAACTAGTGCACCTATACAACTGACAATTGTATTAGGTGTGTTGGGGACACAAGAGACTTCTTGTATCGTAATTTTAGGGTTGCTTGAGAGGGATATATTTGACCTCTTCCTCCCTGAGTTCGATAAACCTTGGGTGATCCACTGAAGGGGAACTTGCTGTTGTTCTACAAACCACTGCACTTGGAGGCCCAACACTGTCTACACGAATAGAAGCGTGTGTAGACATCATCAGTTAGAAAAGGGCCTACCGACAAGTGTCATTCCAGTGTCATTGTGGATAATTAAATGCCATCTTCAGATGAAGAAATTTTTCCTGGTTTTCTTAAGGAATGTGATGATGATGGATATGAACCACTGCCCATGGTGCCACCAAAGAAAAGAAAACGCAGAGCAAAGAAACTGCCAAAGAGGAAATGGTATGATGAGAGAGGAGGCTGCAAGCACATGAGCAGATGTGTTTGAAACTGTGCTTCAGAGATGTGCAACAATTTAGGGATGCATAGATTAATTTGCACATTGCACAGAGTAGAAACTATACGTACCACAGAAACTACAATAGGAGAATAATTGTTCGGTGCATAAAGGATAGTTGTCCTTTTTATATAGTGGCATATGAGATAAAGGGAGAGAAAACATCTTGCATTAGGAAGATCTAGCTCAAGCATACATGTGGAACAACAACTGAAACCACCAGGGTCAGTGCAAAGTGGTTAGCTCATACCTATGAGTCAATGTTAAGATCCCACTACAAATATACATTCACTCATGGACATGACTAGGGAACAACATGGTGTTTAGGTGCCCAAGATGATGGCCTACATGGCAAAAAACTTGGATATAGATGATGTGTTAGGTGATCAAGGAAACGATATGTTAGGCTAAGGGACTTTGCTCAAACTTGTGTTGATAGTAACCCTGGAAGTAGGGTGATTGTGTAAACAGTCACTCCATCACCAACTGTAGAAGATCCTCATCATGGACCCCATTTCCATGGTTTATTCTTTCGTATCAATGGACCCAAAGAGGGATTTCTAAAAGGCAGCAAGTCTTTCATAGGTGAGAAGGGAATGAATTGTGTTCATACATTCAATTTCTGTCTAACTTGTTTTAAATTGATGTAGTTTTGGATGGTTGAAACTGGGGAGATGGCAATAACAACATGTATCCTATTGCATTTGCTATTGTACCCAAAGAGGACTGATACGTCATAAACGTATCCTTAATTTCTGACGTTCAATGTTGTTTCCCACATGTTTGCTATAAACTTTATGTCATTTTTATCAATTTTCCGGACTAACCTATTGACAAGATGCCACAGAGCCAGTTCCCTATTTTCTGTTGTTTTTAGTTTCAGAAAAGTTGTTCTGGAAAATTTGAAGTCCAGAGGTCCTAGAATTCCCGGAGGTTCCACGGAGTCCCGAAGAGACCCGAAGGGGGGGCACATGGGGCCCACACCATAGAGCGGCGCCCCCCTCGCCGCGCCATGGGGTGGTGTGGGGCCCTCAGGCCTCCACCGCCTTTGCCCTTTCGACTATTTATACCCCCCGAAATATTAACCCTAAAAATATACCACTTCATACCAAGAAACACCCGAGGCCGCCGTCATCGTCATCCTGGGATCAAGAGTGTTCTGGAGGTCTTCCCGGCAGGGTAATTCATCACCGGAGGGGTCTACACCACCATGCCCTCCTCCGAAGTGATGTGTGAGTAGTTCATCCCTGGACTACGGGTCCATAGCAATAGCTAGATGGTTGTCTTCTCCACTTTGTACCTCATGTTTAGATCTCGTGAGCTGCCTCACATGATCGAGATCATCTTTATGTAATGCTACATGTTGTGTTTGCTGGGATCTGATGAATGTTGAATGCTATGTCTTCTGATTATCAATCTATCATGTTATCTTCATGCTTGTGTTATTTATGATCTTGCATGCTCTTCGTTATTAGTAGATGCTCTGGCCAAGTAGATGCTAGTAACTCCAAGAAGGAGTATTTATGCTCGATAGTGGGTTCATGCCTCCTTTGCATCTGTGCTCGAGTGATAGAAACGTGACGGATGGAGGATGTGTTGTTGCCATTAGGGAGAAAACAACGGTGTTTACCTAGTTTACATTGTTTACATTACGCACTTTGGTTACTGCGATAATCTGTTGCTAGCAACTTAATACCCAACGTTTGTTCGAATGATATCCGGAGGGTGGATTATTAGACATACATGCAGTTGGATGACGGTGTATGTATTTTGTTGTAATGCCCGCCTGAATCACATAGTAATCTTTATGTCTTGCATATGCACTACGGTGCAGCCTTCATTTCTGTCAATTTCCCATCTATAATTTTTTCACCACACATGTTATTTATCTTTCACGGAGAGACACCACTAGTGAACTATGGACCCCGGTCCTTTTTCCTCATACTGATAAAACACTTACTGCTTTCATACTGTTACTACTGCTTTCATATTGTTTTCCTACTGTTTCCCACACCATACATTTAACCTTTTTGTGTTCAGCAAAACCGGTGAGATTGACAACCTCACTGCTTCGTTGGGGCAAATTGATTTGATTGTGTTGTGTAGGTTCCACGTTGCTTCTGAACGGGTAGTGCGCCCTGCCGTCTCAGCTACATCAACCTTTTAAAGTTACTCCTTCTTCCTATTGGTCGATTCAACCTTGGTTTCTTTCTGAGGGAAACTTGCCGCTTCACTCCTCATACCTTCCTCTTGGGGTCTCCCAACGAACGTGTGTTCACACGCATCGAGGACACAACTAATTGTTGATGGTTCTTGACTCAACTGAAGTATGCATTGGGGGAGAAGAAGGACAGTTTGTTAGATAGACTATCATGTATGATAGGCAGAAGTTATGTTATTACAACTCAGTAGGTTCTTGTCATCAAAGACAACAAAGTTTGTTACTTCTAATCCAACTTTTATTGTTAATGATCCACTATAATGATGATCCATTAATTGTTACTAACCCAACTTAGTAGGTTATTTCTGATCCAACTTATTAGGTTACTTCTGAAAGAGCATTTCTTGATCCCTAGTGTTTTGTGTTAGTTAACAATACTATTGGTATTATTAATCAAGTGTTGAGTGATGCATGCCATTAAAGTTAATCTATGCATCAAACACCAAAAATTGTGAAGGTAGATCGGTTGTTGCAGATTCAGAAGGCAACCGAAAATTTCGAACCTGAAATTTCTGGTCAACCGGATTATCTGGTTCTGAAGAAACTCAGCGAAAACAGCTAAAGAAAGAAAAGTCTCTGGCACTGGTGGTAGCCGGAAACTTCCAACCGGAAATTTCTGGCCAACCGGATTATCCGGTTACTTCGAGGACCTGGAGAAAATGGCTAAGGACCAAGCATTTTTGGGACAGAAGCGAGCTGGAAATTTCCAGGCTACCGGATTATCCGGCTTGTGGAGAAGGAGTCAAAATTTGGCTAAGTCCCAGAAAAAATTTGGCACTGGAGTCGACCGGAATATCCGGTTTGGTAAACTCCCTCCGAAGAGCCAGATCTAAAGTTTTCAAGGCAACCGGGATATGTGGTTCAAGTTTGAACCGGAAATTCCGGTTCATTTCTGCACTCCAACGACCACATTTCATGAGGGGGTATATATACCCATGCTTCTTCCCCAAGAGCTCTAGTTCGTCTAAGACATTGAAGATCCATTTCTTGAGCTCACCAAAAGTTAGATTTCTCTCAATCCCTCCACTCAAACTCGTTGATCTTTGGAGTATTGAAGGAGAAGACCCCGATCTACAACTTCACCAACACATTTTTTTTTGAACCAAATACTATGGGGAAGCCCTCACAGCCCCATTTATTACCACCAAAACATAGAGTTACAATATGTACACAATATACAGAAAAGAAAAATCAAAAATTTATGCTAAGTTGTCTAGCCATGATGAAAAAATTGGAATCATCTCTTTCTTCACCCTATACTTAAGCTGAGTGACTTCCTGCACAAAATTGCTCTTCCAACCCCTAAAACTAGGTTTGGTATTCTTGAAGATCCATCCATTTCTCTATTTCCAAATGCTTTAGTGAAGGCGTGTAAACACACGTTCGTTGGGAAACCCCAAGAGGAAGGTATGATGAGTACAACAGCAAGTTTTTCCCTCATTAAGAAACCAAGATTTAATCGAACCAGTAGGAGAAAGAAATCACTTTTGAAGGTTGTTGACATATGATGTTTGCAGGGCGCACTACTAGGCTCAGCAGCAACATGCAATCTTCACACAACACGACCAAGATACTTTGCCCCAACGAAACAGTGAGGTTGTCAATCTCACCGGTCTTGCTGAAAACAAAGGATTAGGCGTATAGTGTGGAAATGATGTTTGTTTGCAGTGAATGAAATGAGAATAGTGTTTGCAATGGAAAAGGAACATTGTTTGTAGTAGGTTGTATTATCAGTGTAAAAGAATGGACAGGGGTCCACAGTTCACTAGTGGTGTCTCTCCATAACAGATAAATAACATGTCGGGTGAACAAATTACAGCTGGGCAATTGACAAATTGAGAATGCACTGTAATGCATATACATGACATGATGACTACTATGCTATTCATTTGGGCGTTACAACATGATACATAGGTCGTTATCCAACTGCATCTATGACTAATAATCCACCCTCAGGACGTCATCCGAGCAAACTGTGGGTATTAAGTTGCAAGCAACAGCTTATTGCATTAAGTAAAGTGTGTAATGTAAACAACACAATTATCCTTAGACAAAGCATTGTTGTTTTACCCCTAGTGGCAACAACACATCCAAAATCTTAGAAGTTATTGTCACTGTAGCATCCCAACTTTTAATAAAGATGGAATACTTGTGTTATTGTGCTAGTCCCTGGATCAATTGCTAGCACCACAGTACAAAAAGAAATATCATGCAAATTCATCAAATTCTGTTACATCGCATGATCCAGTCTTTACAAAATAGTATTACAACTTGCATAGTCTTAGAAGACTAGCAGAAAACAAAGAAATACAACGGAAACATAGAATAGCATTGAGCCCATCTTCTTCATGTGCCACGGACAAAACATGTTGGCGATAGTCTTGAGATTCTAAACGAAATCCTCACTCGTCTTCAGAAATATCTGCAATATGGAATATGCAGCCACAAGGGAGTCAATACAATTTAATGTATTGGCAAGTAACACTATGGTGGATATAAATGGCAATACTAATACTACATGCTTATTTGGCTGTGTGGAGTTTTGACTAAGTTTGCATAAAGCAAGTTTTCTCCTATCTCTTTTGTAAAACAAACTTTTCTTTTCAAAGGGTGGCATCATTGGACTGAAATCCAAGCACCACAAATATTGTTCACTTGGTAAAAAATTTACTTATTGAAAACGGTGATGAGATTCTTCCGTCATTCCTTGTCCAGCTGCTCATAGCTGTCCGTAACCGGGGACACGGCTAAGATCTTAGTTTGTTGACTCTACAGAGGTTGTGCACTTTCACCCTTTGTCTTCAATTAGCCCAAACATCCTATACACCCGGAGTGCATCATGGAAAGGAGAGAATTGAGACGAGATCTTTCAGAAGAAGAATTCCAAACCCACCGGCAAGACCGTTCCACCTATAATTTTGCTACATCTGCTAGTCAAGCCTGGGTTGAACTCTAAGTCAATTTGAAAATAAAGAAAAATAGAAAGGATAGAAAGAGAGAGGAAGATGTCTTCTTCTTCATTTCCTCATACACTTGTACTTCATTGAGTTACTTCTAGTTTATGCAGAGTCGAAGTCCTCACTTCAATTTCTTCAATGATCTTCCTTGTAGCTCTACTTGTTTCCACCAAGTTGAAAGTGAAGTGCCTTCTATTGCTTGAGTCTTGTTTTCCATTTGGTAACTTGATGAATTCTTGAAGCAAGAATAGGAGAGTGGAGAAGTAGATAGAAAACTATGGTACTGGTGTTTGAGATTCACTACTTGGTCTTTTATTTGGTTTACATACTAGGGACTTGGTCTTGGATTCAAAATGGCCGCAACAAACAATGGTAGAAAGAATAGAAACAAAATCTAAGGCATGATCAACTAGTGGTTCACTAAGATGGATTTTTGGTCCAACTTACAAGAAAATGGTTCAAGGTTGTCCAAAAGGTTTAGGTACTGATGTCTCTGGTTCAAGGTTACCAAAAGAAGCAATTTTGCAGAAGGAACTATATTGAAAATATTTATAAAATTAAATCTGTGTCAAAATTACTCAATTATACCACTTAATTCTAATTTCCAATTTAATTTGTTCCAAAATTATTTTGGGACAGAGGGGGTGAAACTACTCATCCTAAGGTTTCCAAAAATATTTTATTTGCACTTTTTGGATTTGTAGAATTTGAATTATGCCAAAATTCATCAAACACGAATATTCAAATTTCAACCAATTTAAGTTTGTAAAATTTGAATTTGAACGGTTCCAAAAGTTTCTAAATGTCAAGGGCTTTTCAAAAAGTCCAAGATTGCTAAATTTGGCCTCATGGATCAAAAGATATGATAGATCTAAGATTCAGGGACTTTTCTGCAAAACTGCTAATTCGTTCTAGCGGGAGAAAAATTCAAATAAAGACCAGGACACGTGGGAGCTCCTGATTGGTTGCTTGTGTTGACTGGGCTGCTGATCGTGCACGCTGACTAGGACGATGACGTGGATAAGTGGTTGGATCTGGGGCGTTAGATCCAGATCCAACGGTCGCGTACCCCTTCGGTTGGATCTAATCCTAGCCGTTGCCTAGATCTAACGGCAGAGATCGGGGGAGAGAGCTCACCGGTGGGTTTCTTGCCGGAGATGGCGGCGCGGTGTTGCTCCGGCGGACCTTGACGCAGAAAGTTGACGCCGGCGACTCTACGGTGCTCGCCTGGGCTTGGGGAGTGCACGGGAAGACTCATCGCGACATGGTGAGAACGATGGGGACCACAACACGGCTCCACGGGCTCATCTACGATGGCGGCGAGGAGGTCCCGAGGCGGCCGTGCGGTTTCCGGCTCCGGCGAGGTTGCCCTCGTCGCTACACTGCACCAAAAAGACGAGGAGGGGCATCACAACGTGCGCAATGTCACGGGGGTCCAGGGAGAGGAGGTCTAGGGCATGGGGAAGGTCTCACCTTGCCGGAATCTCGAAAACACGGTGACGGACGGCACGGACTCCGACGAGCAATGGTGGCGTTCTTCCGGCGTGATTCGCACGGGATTGAGAGGGGAAACACGGAGGAGAGCAGGGGCAATATATAGAGGGGTTTAGGAAAGGGATTAATGGCCATTTACGCGAGAAATCAGCGGGATTCGAAATCAACTGTCTCGGGCGCGATTTCAGCGAGAGGAGGGAGAGATGGTGACGTCAGCAATGACGTCATCAGGAATTTTTCTTTTTCTTTTTCCTGTTTAAACAAATCTTTAATAACTTCTGTTTTAATTATCCAAATAATATGAAACAAAATTCTAAATTCTTAAAATTGCAAATACTTTCCAACAGTACCATTTTTATACACTTTTCAACATATTTTTATTTTTGAATTTTGGAAATTCCTTAATAGTTACTTAATGTGAATTTTAATTTATAAATTTATAAAACCTAGTTATTGGTCAATTAAAATTTTGGTGACATTATAAATGTTGAAAACATATTTTTTTGAAAGTCATTTCATCTTGTTTTCACAATTTATATTTTGAAAATATAAATAAAACAGTAATAGCTCTTTAAGGACATTTTAAAATTTAGAAAATAATAAATTGATGTTATTGTCTAAATAAAATTTCAGAGACATTTTACATGTCATATATAATTTTTGGAAAGCCATTTTTAAACCTTTTTCACATTTTATAATTTTAGGATATGAAGGATTTTACTAATAGTAACTTAGTGCTATTTAATTAGTTCATATCAAATAATTAATATTGTTGATCAATCAAATTTAGAATAAAACCACAAGTCATAATATTGTTTTCAAAACCCTATTTTATGCTATTATCAAGCAATGCATTTTATTTTCACACCTTTATGTTTAAAACTTGGAATAACAACTAAAAGTTATTATTAAAACATTTTATTCTCATCAACTATTTTTTGAGACTTAGAACTTTATTAAGGGTTATAAATCTTTGATTTTTGTTGCCATAAAATATCCTCAAATTAATATTGGAGTTGCAAACATTTTAGGTAAGGGTTTGTTAATAAAAAGATATTCCTTTATATAATAATAATTTTTTTGAATAAGGTTTTAGAGTTTAAGGAACAAGGCATAATTGGATTGGTAAACTCAATTTCATTGAATTATGTATTATTCCCTTTTGTTTCTTGCTTCTCATTTGGTTCTTGGTGACTTGCCTAACATGAAAACAAAAAGTTTCAATTTTTTTTTGATTTTTTTTGTATTTTCCAAAAATCAGGGATGTTACAGTCACTCTCATATATTACTGGAGGCATGAACCCACTATCTAGCATAAATACTCCCTCTTGGAGTCACAAGCATCTACTTGGTCAGAGCATCTACTAGCAACAGAGAGCATGCAAGATCACAAATAACATATATGATAGATCTATAATCAACTTGACATAGTATTCAATATTCATCGGATCCCAGCAAACACAACATGTAGCATTACAATAAGATGATCTTGATCATGTTAGACAACTCACAAGATCTAAACATGCTGGCACGAATAGGACAAGACAACCATCTAGCTACTTCTATGGACCCGTAGTCCAAGGATGAATTACTCACGCATCACTCCGGAGGCAGGCATGGTGATGAAGAGCCCTCCGGTGATGATTGCCCTCTTCGACAGGCTGCCGAGAAGAGCTTCACAACCCTCCGGAACTAGGGTTAATGATAGTGGCGGCTGCAGAACATTTCGAGAATGGAGGCTCGGGTACTTAGGGTTTTCCCTAGGAAGGAAATATATAGGCGGAAGGGCGATGTCGATGGGCGACCAGGGGGGCCACATCACGTGGCCGCGCGGCCGGGAGGGCCGCGCCGCCCTATGGCGTGGCTGCCTCCCTGGCCCCCTTTGAGTCCCCTTCGGACTCCGTGTACGTGACAGAAAATAGGGACTTCGGCTTTTGTTTCGTCCAATTCGAGAATATTTCCAGAACAACTTTTCTGAAATACAAGAACATCATAAAACAGAAAGTGGCACAGTGACATCTTGTCAATAGGTTAGTCCCAGAAAATGCATACAAATGTTATGAAGTGTATAGAAAACATGTAGCAATTTGCATAATGTCAACATGGAACATCAAAATTATAGATACATTGGAGACGTATCAAGCATCTCCAAGCTTAGTTCTACTCGTCCTCGAGTAGGTAAAACGATAACAACACAATAATTTATAAGGTGACATGGTGCCACACAATCTTGATCAAATAATTATGTAAAGCACAAGACATGAATGAAGTGATCCAAGTCAATGGTCTATAGTTTGCTAACAAATAAATAACGAGTAAACAACTGAATCATATAAGAAAAAACTTTTCATGAATAGTACTTTCAAGACAAGCATCAAAAAGTTTTGCATAAGAGTTAACTCATAAAGAAATAGATTCTAAATAAAAGGCATCTATCAACACGTAGGAAGATTTAAGTTTCAGCACTATCTTTCAAATTTCAACATATATATCTCATGGATATTGTCAATAGAAAGAAATATAATAAGTGCAATAAACTAGCATGTAAAAAAATTGTTGCACACAAAGTTGACACAAGTGTTTGCTTCTGAGACAGAAAGAAGTAGGAAAATAGGCTCAACATAAAAGTAAAAGAAAGGCCCTTCGCAGAGGGAAGCATGGATAAATCATGTGCTAGAGCTTTTTAAGGTTTTAAAAACATACAAAGAGTATAAAAATAAATTTTGAGAGAGGTGTTTGTCTATGTGAACGAATGGCATCGAATGATTTATCATCCTTTCATGTTTAAAGGCTTCACGAGAGGCTCCCATAGAGAGAACAATAAAGTTCATCTTCTCCTTTGTTTGAACAAGCTAAGTTCATGATTTCTCAAGCCCATAGTGTTAGGAGTGGTTATGAGTTGTAATTTATCTTTTAGGGGCTTGGCACCCGCTTGCTTGCTCTTTTTGCAATATTAGGAACTTCGCACATTATTCATGCTAGTCAAGGTGTGAAGCCAAATAAACATTAAAGAGACAATAAAGCAGCCAATACTTCCTCATGAGCTAAAACAGAGCACAAAACGGATTTAATAATTTTGAAGGTTTAAAGGTAGCACACAAAATAGTTACTTGGAATAGCAAGAAATACCACATAATAGGTAGGTATGGTGGACAGAAATGGCATGGATTTTGACTCAAGGTTTGGATGCACGAGAAGCATTCCCTCTCAGCACAGAGTTTAGGCTAGCAAGGTCGTTTGAAGCAAACACAAGATATCAACTAGTACAAAAATACTTACATAAAAACAAATTGCAAGCATTATAAGACTATATACTATCCTCCTTGTTACTCAAACACCTTTTACCAGAAAATATCTAGACCCTAGAGATACCAATCATGCAAACCAAATTTCAACAAGCTCTACGGTATTTCTCCACTAATAGGCTTTAACGTCATGATACAAGAGCTTAAAGATGAATTACTTGAAAGCTCAAAAAAATTGCCAAGTATCAAATTATCCAAGACAGTGGTCTACAAGAATATGTAAGTCTTTTCCAATATACCATCTACCACATGTAGCATTTTCCGTTTTCAACCAAACACCATTTAATTATTTCAACACAAACTCTCCAAATAATTTAACAATGAAAGAAGAGAGTACTACTCCACAAGAACTAACATTTCTGAATAAGAGATGCATGAAAAACATGAGCTAAAAGAACCGCAACAGCTAGACAATAAATGAAGAATACGAGTATTCATATGAAAAAGCGGAGCGTGTCTCTCTCCCAGACAAGAATGCTAGGATCCATCCAAGTTTATTACAGAAAATAAAAACAAACAAACGCTCCAAGTAAAGTACATAAGATGTGAACGAATAAAAATATAGTTTCACTAGAAATGACCTGATAAGTTGTTGATGAAGAAGAGGATGCCTTGGGCATCCCCAAGTTTAGACGCTTGAGTCTTCTTGAAATTTAATGGGATGATCCACGAGGGCATCCCCAAGCTTAGGATTTTAACTCTTCTTGATCAAATTATATCATCCTCTTCTCTTGACTCTTGAAAACTCCCTTCACACAAAACTCAAAGTAATTCTCATCAGAGGATTGGTGCATAATAAAAAACTCACATGTTCTGCATGGACACAAGCATTACCAATAATTTCTAAACATTATCTACAACCACTGATGTCGGGGGCTACCCCCGGGTAGGGCAAAGCCTGGTGTAAAATGGTGTCCAAGGAGTGGACACCGAGATACTGTTGACCGGGATAAGTGCCCAACCGACATATGGCTACCGAGATAAAGCTATCTCGGTACGAGGTATTTTGTGTACTAACTTGGAGGTGGATATTCTCCCGGGTTCTCCGAGTTATGCTTGGAGAAACGGGGATATATGAAGAATGAGTTACCCCAAACCAAGGTCAATGCGATAGGTGAATCCCGAAGATCACGGGAGAGTACAGACGTGCAGTTCAACTTACAAGACGAATGATGCAGAGCGTACATGGGTACAACGCAAGGGTATGGGCAAGGCCACGTCCTGTATCTAACGGGGGAGACAGGAAACACATCACATGTGGAGGAGAAGACTTTCGGCACCGTGTCCGCAGGCGTGCACTCAGTGATCTCCGCCTAACCTTGTACTCCCAATCAGAGGCCACCAGTATATAAGGTGGACACACCCCTCCTACGCAAGGGATGATGCAACCCGTAGATCATTTCTACACCTTAGCCAGAAAGAGAGAAAGCGACAGAGAGCTTCTAGTTCCTCTAGCTCAGAGAGCCTGAGGAACACCATTGTAACTCGGTTACCCACATACATTGAGACAGACAAGCAGGAGTAGGGTTTTTACCTCCTCATGAGGGCCCTGAACCTGGGTACACCGTGTTCTTAGCAGTGCCATGTGCGCACTTCTTAGCGTGCAATCCCTCCCCGGATACCTACAACGTCCATCGGCCCCTAACTCAAGCCATCCCATGGCATCTGCCGTGACACCACCACAACAGTTGGCGCCCACCGTGGGGCCAGCAGCGGTGCTGGCTAGGGTCTTCATCCGGACGGGATCTTTGCTTCCTTCGGGCGAGCGTGTGGTTTGTGGCCTTGTCCACAAATTTGGCTTGTTCGACTTCGTCACCGACAATGCCGGCGATTTTGGCGGCAGGGCGATACCCGCAGGCGGCTCCGTCATCGGCTTTGGTACTCATCTGGTTTACGTTGCCACCGAGGTCATCCGCGGGTACGCGGAGAAGGTGCACGTGGCTGCGGATCCTCCTGCAGTCCGCACGGTCCGCGAAAGGTGCATCGATCGCCTCGCGGATAGCGTGGAAGTGATGGCGACCTCACCTGCAAATGGAGCGGGAAAAGGTGCAGCCGGTGATGCTGAGGCCAGTGCCGAGTTAACTCGGGTGTCGCGCAAGCCCATGGAGAGACCCGAGAATCAGCCGGGTTATGTAGGCCCCTCTACTGCAACCCCAAGGACGGCTCCCTTCCAGGACGTCATCAAGAAGTTGACTGTGCTAGTGGCTACCAGTACGGATCCGGCACTGGTGCAGGCGCAGCTGGAGGAGCAGCGGCAGGCAATGCTGAGGGAGGCCGTCGAGATGTCCAAGGCCAGGCAGGATTTCGACCGAGATCTCCATGAGTATAACCAAGCCCATGGCTTTACTCCTGTTGGAAATAATCCTAGTCGCCTAGATGTTGTGCGGAACAGAGGCAAATCCCTCAATGCCGAGTTAGCTAAGGATGCAAATGCTAGAACTAGTAGAACTATTAGTGTTGTTTCTGTAGGCAAGCCCAAGTATAGCTCTCCTGCTAAGAACCTTAGAGCTGCAGAGGCAGAAGCAGCCGAGTTACCAAACTTTTCCGGTGAAGCTCGCACTAGGTAGCAGGACCGGGTTAATGAACTTGTTCGTGCGGCTGCCAGGCAAAATGAGGCATCCCGTAAGGCAAACCCGGGTGTAGCTACTTCGCAGGTGGTTCACTCCGGAGGTGGTAAATCTGGTGGACAGGCTTCTTCGCCGCATCTAGGCGGAGAACGTGCAGGGAGTGTGAACTTCGGAAAGCATAAGCGGATGCAAGTCTATGACCCGGCCGAGGCCATAAAACAGTTAGCTATAGAGGGCGATGCTGGTCATAGTCATGCAGGTCAAGGCAATCTCGGTCAAGGTGGACAAGGTGCAACTCGAGTTCAGTCAGCTGGGAACAATCCCCACCAGAATGTCCAGTCTCGGTACCCGGCACCTAACCCGGCTCAGCAGCAGCCTGGTGCTGGACGAGTTGTTCATCAATAGGGAAATGTTCTCGCGGATAACAGGTATGATGATGGTTATTCGGCAATGGAGAGATATGGCTACCCGATATATGAGCAGCTGCTAGATGAGGGAGTACTCGTTGGTCGCCTAGGGACCCCGAGTGCTGCCGGCGAATGGCGCCCGTTACAAGCTTGACAGGATCTATCTGTCAGAAAGGATGGAGGAGCAAGGTTCCCCTGGGCCACTGTGCTTTGGACCTCGGATTATGAGGGAGCCAGCGGTTGCCAAAATCCAGCTAGCTTGGGGTACAAGAACTTATGACGGCAACACCAAGCCGAAAGACTGGTTGAGTGATTATGTTACTGCAGTGCATATTGCTGGTGGTAATCGCCGCTGGACGGTGATATATGTCCCACAGATGTTGGAGGGCCCGGGCCGAATCTGGTTGAACAACTTGCCAGCATATAGCATTGATCGTTGGCTGGATTTCTTGGAAGCCTTCACCAGCACATATCGGAGGCCGAATCGTCCTCAACAACTCTCCATGTTCAAGCAGATAGAAGACAAGACTGACCGAGAGTACTTGACTCGGTGGAGTACATTGATGAACACTTGTAAAGGGGTGATTGAGTCCCAGGCCATTGCATGGTTTGCCCAAGGGTGCCGACATGGTACTGATGGTGCAGGTCTTGAACTTGTTGGGAGACCCCAAGAGGAAGGTTTGATGAGCACAACAGCAAGTTTCCCTGAGAAATGAAACCAAGGTTGAATCGGCCAGTAGGAAAAAGAAGCAACTTCCGAAGGTTGATGAAGCTGAGGTGGCAGGGCGCACTACCGGTTCAATAGCAACGTGGAACCTACACAACACAATCAATTCACTTTTCCGCAATGAAGCAGTGAGGTTGTCAATCTCACCGGTTTTGCTGAACACAAAGAAGTTAAATGTATGGTGTGTAAAATAGTATGAGAACAATATGAAAACAGTAGTAGCAGTGTGAAAATAGTGGAAGCAGTATGTGTATTATCAGTATGAGAAAATGGGCCGGGGTCCACATTTCACTAGTGGTGTCTCTCCATAAAAGTTAGCTTACATGTGTGCTAAAAAAATTACAGCTGGGTAATTGATAGATAATGAAACATGCATGACATGATGATTACTATGAGATTCATGCGGGCATTACAACAAGATACATAGATCGTCATCCAACTGCATCTATGACTAATAATCCACCCTCCGAATATCATTCGAACAAACGTTGGGTATTAAGTTGGAAGCAACGAATTATGCAGTAAGCAAAGTGTGTAATCTAAACAAAGTAAACATTGTTCTTTTCTCCCTAATGGAAACAACACATCATCCATCTGTCATGTTTCTGTCACTCAAGCACATATACAAAGGAGGCATGAACCCACTATTGAGCATAGATACTCCCTCTTGGAGTCACTAGCATCTACTTGGACAGAGCATCCACTAAGAACAGAGAGCATGCAAGATCATAAATAACATACACATGAAGACAACATGATAGATTGATAATCAAGAGACATAGCATTCAATAATCATCGGATCCCAGCAAACACAACATGTAGCATTACAATAAGATGATTTCAATCATGTGAGGCAGCTCACGAGATCTAAACACGAGGCATAAATATGAGAGGACAACCATCTAGCTACTGCTATGGACCTGTAGTCCAAGGATGAACTACTCACGCATCACTCCGGAGGCGGGCATGGTGGTGTAGACCCCTCCGGTGATGATTTTCCCTCCCGGCATGGTGCCGGGGAGAACTCCAGAACCCTCCCGGTCTCGGGTTGACGATGACGGCGGCCTTGGGTGTTTTCGTGAAAATTTGGTATATTTTTAGGGTTCACGCATCGGGGGGATTATATAGGCAAAAGGACGATGGCGGTGGGCGCCCGAGGGGCCCACACCACCCCTAGGCGCGATCGGGGGTGCGCGCCGCCCTATGGTGTGCCCCCCTCCTGGCCTATTCGGGACTCCGTGGAACCTTTGGGAGTTCTAAGACTTTCGGGCTTCGAATTTTCCAATTCTGAGAATATTTCCAGAACAACTTTTCTGAAACTAAAAACATCAGAAAACAGGAACTTGCTTAGTGGCATCTTGTCAATAGGTTAGTCCCGGGAAATCGATAAAAATGACATAAAGTGTAAGGAAAACATGTAGCATACGGCATGAAAACAACATGGAACATCAGAAATTAAGAATACGTTTATGACGTATCAACATCCCCAAGCTTAGTTCCTACTCATCCTCGAGTAGGTAAACGATAAAAAACACATAATTTCCGAGGTGACATGCTACCAACATAAACTTGATCATCTAAATTGTAAAATCATAAGCATAGCTGAGATCATAGAACTTTAACACAAGCATGATAAATATAATTCTAACAATAAAACATAGTAATCACCTTGCATCATGAAAAGTAACACAAACAAAAGATCATGAATAATCATGCACTCGAAAGCTATACGTTTGTTTCAAGCATAAAGATAACATAGCAAAGTGATATTTCGCTTGTCCTTAAGAGTGGGGCAAAACATAAATGCCAGGACACCTTCAAAGTTTAAGAGGAAGACTAGAACAAATAATTTGAGATCAAACAGTAACACGTCATGAATCGATTAATAATGTTTCTCGGACAAATCCACATTAAACTCAGAATGGAAACCATGCTCTCTCAGCTATGCATAAAGTTAGAAGATGGAGACTCAACATACAAGTAAAATAAAGGCCTTTCGCAGAGGGAAGCATGGATCAATCATGTGCTAGAGCTTTTATTTTGTTCAAGAGAGGAATTGAAAACATTTTTAGAGAGGTGTATCCTTATGTCAACGAATAGTAAACAAGAAATACAGTACGTCACAAGCCAACTAGACCTCACAAGAGTGGATCCCACAGAAGGACGCCTCTAGGTAGAAGGTCATCCCTCTTTCTCTTTTGTTTACACAATATATGCTTTGACTGATAAATGAGGGGCAAAAATAGTGAAGAGAGTTTATTGTATTAATTTGGGGCTAGGCACCCCGGTGCCAGCTCTTCTATCAATTGGATGAGAGGATGAAGCCACTAGTCCAGGGTGTGAAAGTCCAATTAACAAGTGAGATAAAGATTCTCTATTTACATCCTCATGAGCTAAAACAGGAGTAATTTTGAAGGTTTTAAAGGTAACACATGAGCAATTTACTTTGGAGTGGCAGTTAAATACCACATGTAGGTGGGTATGATGGACACATTTGGCAAACTTTGGTTTTTGGGAGTTGGATGCACGAGTAGAGCTCATACTCAGTATAGGTGGAGGCTAGCAAAAGGCTAGGAGCAACAAATCAAGAGAGCAATAATGGCCATAATCATGCATAGTGACAAAAACATCATTAATCAAAGCATAAGTGGTACTACAAGTTAAAAAAGTAAATGATCATTGAGGCTATAAGTGACTGGTTTGTAGTCATAAACATGGTGTGAGAATGCGCCAAGTCAACCAAATAAAACATTCAAAGGAGAACACCACAAATTTATGCTTCAATATGACAAGATCAACTCATGATTCTTTCAAAGGCACATCAAACACTCTCAGCAATTTGAGACAAATCATGATAGAAAATAACTACTAGGCTTTATAATTAAAATAACATCTAGCATGACATGAAAAAGTCTAGCCACGGTCTATACAAGCTTCTAATTGCACCGTTATAAGCACGAAACTGTACTAATGCTTTCCAACACCAAACATTTCATACTAAAAAAAAATCCAAGAGATGTAGCAATGAAACAAGAGATTACTAACAAAACTCTACTAAAAATAACAACTGTGAATAAGATATGCAAGAAAAACAGGAGCTAAAAAGGAATTTTACAGCAACTAGAAGAAAAACTAAGAATACGAGTACAACGAGTATTCAAACGAAAAAAGCGGAGCGTGTCTCTCTCCCAAACAAAGATTTATATGTTCCAACTATATTATTGCAGCAAGGAAAACAAAAGAAAACAAAATAAAAACAAACAGACTCTCCATGTAAATTTCATATGATGTGACCGAATAAAATATAGTTTCACTAGAAGTGACCTGATAAATTGTTGATGAAGAAGGGGCTGCCTTGGGCATACCCAAGCTTAGATGCTTGAGTCTTCTTAGAATTTTCTGGTATGAACCATGGGGGCATCCCCAAGCTTTGACCTTTCACTCCTTTTGATCACATTATATCACCCTCTTCTCTTGACCCCTGAAAACTTTCTTCACACCACACTCAAAGTAATTCGCATTAGAGGGTTAGTGCAACAATAAAAAAATCCATGAGTTCTGCATGGGCACAAATGCTATTGATACTTCCAAACATTAGCTACAGCCACTGATGTTTCATGAAGCAAAGAAATCCACTTGACACAGCAAAAGAGCAAATGCAAGAAAAATGGCAGAATCTGCCAAAACCAGAACAATCTGTAAAGACGAATTTTTTCGGGGCATTTACGTTGCTCAGATCGAAAACATACATAACGTAATTAGCTGAGGAATAAGCACAAAAAGTTTTAGGTCATTTTGATCTTTCTGGAATTTATACGAATTTTTACGGTGGACAACAGAAGTCTGTTTCCTGCGTAGAAATCCAAAACCAACTCCAACTTTTGCTAGAAACTTTACTTGGCACAACTAATACATGAAAATAAAGATACAAAGGAGTTGCTACATAATTATACAACCCCTTGACTCGAAGAAAACAGAGAAAAACAAAGCAAAAATAAAACTGTGGGCTATCTCCCAAGAAGTGATTTTCTTTAACGCCTTTTAGGTAGGCCCAGAAAAATGGAATCAAGTAGATGCTCACATAAGAAGTATGAATTAAGAAAAAGAGAGAATCAAGAAGCAAGTATAAAACAAATTTAGTCTAACCCACTTCCTATGCATAGGAATCTTGTAAAGAAATAAATTAAAGAAGCTCAAACTATAAATCATGGGAACGTAGAACAAGAGCAATTTCAAAAATTCAACAAAAAGAGAGGTGTTTTTGTAACATGAAAATCCCTACAACCATATTCTAATCTCTCATAATAATTTTCAGTAGCATCATGAACAAACTCAACAACTTATCACATAAAGCATGTTTGTCATGGTCTAAAAGCACATAATTCATATAAGCTCAAAAATAGTGGGATCAAAATTAAAAACCAGCTCCTCTTTTTCCCCACTTTTTGCAATATCAAAACAAGATGATTAATCACTCATAAAAGTTATGGGATACATTGTAGCAATCATATTTTCAGTAGCAATATCATTATCACAAGTTTCATTCATAATAGTATCAAGGTCACAGTTATAGCAAGTATCAATTTCATCAAAAAGGGATATTTCAAAAGTGTCGGATATATACTGAATAGGGGTATAGAAGATGGTAGACAAAGAGCCGGACTACCAGGGTGGCCTACATGGTAATGGGCTTAGGTCCATTGGGCGGCCCAGTAGTCCGACGCGTAGAAGCCGGATTCTAGAAGAACCCGGATCACGGCCCGCGTGATCTGGCTTGGAGGAGAAGACGGATTCCTTACTTTCCAAGTTACAAGTTAAACGTAGTCTTCTAGGTTTCCTGCTCTGTAAGCCCTAATCCGGCTATTATATAAAGCCGGACGGGAGATAGATTAAACAAGTACAAGTTAGACACAAGTTCAAGCTCTACGCAACTCGCCGAGAAGTTCATCCTCGTCGAGTAGTTAGATCTATTCCCTCACATTGTAACCCTGTTATACGGGCTTTAGTCCCAATTAGTGAGAAGTGCAGGAGTAGGTACGCCGTAATGTCGCGACGTACCGAACCTGGGTAAAATCCCGTGTTCTGTGTTACTACGCTATCCCGTTACCCCACGTCTCTACCGTAGTCTCATGGCACCCCCGTCTATGAAAACTACTACGAGGTCTCGACAGTTGGCGCCCACCGTGGGGCAAACGACGTCAGGCGTGAAATTCCGATCTGGAATACTCGGCGGAATTGGAAGATCGATCACTGTCGGAAGCTTGGAATTCGACGACGACGTCGGGCGCTTCCTCGACAACGGATCCTACATACCGGCGCAAAACCACCTGGTAAGTGCCTGCGTGTTACCGGTTGGATCTGCTAACATCTTTATCGGACTAACTGCAGAAGCAATGGGGTTTTGCGGTGGAAGTAAATTTATCCCACCCGCCCTATACCCAGTCGAAGACGACTATGATCTCGGATTCTGCTCAGATCGCCGACAAAACAGTGATACACACTTTATCGGCATGGTGCAATCCGAAATCGCTGAAAACACGGATGACGGAAATCCCGTGCAAGAGGCAGATAACAACCTACCCGTCGTAGAGACGGAAGAACCAATACCCGTCACAGAGACGGAAGATCCGACATCCGTCAACCAGACGATGAACTCGGAAGCAGAGTCCGTGCTTGCCGCCATTGAGGCGAGATTGGAGTCGGAAACCGGATCGGATACCTTCGACTCCGAAGACGAAGACGAGGATGCCTTCGTAAGAAAGGTTAAGTCCTTTCAAGAGGG
This sequence comes from Alopecurus myosuroides, assembly GCA_028641055.1. Lineage (NCBI taxonomy): Eukaryota > Viridiplantae > Streptophyta > Magnoliopsida > Poales > Poaceae > Alopecurus > Alopecurus myosuroides. The sequence goes on from CM054061.1 coordinate 287,176,553, forward strand.
ATTCCATGAAGTGCTAATGGAAAAACCAGCTGATACAACGGGTGCCGACAGCCAGGAAAGCCCTAAAACCCCTCCGCCAGTGGAAGAGAGAGAAGACGGAGAAACTTCTCCGATATTCCCCAATGTTAAGGAGATGACAGAAGATGAGCCTGTCAAGAAACCTCCCTCTTCCAAGAAAAAGCACCGTGCTTCTAAAAAACTCCAATACAAACTCCGGAAGAAAAAATCAGCCGATCTCGCTGATGAAAACCTGGAAGTTGGAGATATTAGCGGCACAAAGCCCGCGGAAAAGAAATCTAAGGAAATCACTGCTCCGCCAATGACAGAACTGGAAGAGCAAGAGCTATTACAAACACCAGTGGGACCAGATGAACCCCCTGAGATGCTGGAAGCCAGGAGGCAAGCTTTCCAACGGCAACAGCAACATCTGCTTAGATCTCGGCAACATCTCCAACAAACCCATAATGACATCAAAGTCATGAAGGAAGAAATAGAGGAGTACGAGAGAAAGCATAGATCTGCCTTAAAACCTACTAGGTTACCCGGAATCGCAAAACCGGAAGAACTGCCGCCAAAAGAAAGGTTTTATAACCCATCTTGGCAAAAGCAGTTAAACGGCAAAGATGCCAAGGGCGAACCAATATACAAAACCGCAGCAGAAAACGCGGAAGCAGCGTTCGCCATCCTAAACAATGATCTGTACTCCAACGGGGAAAAACTCCAAGGGGTGTATGCCTTCCTAGGAAAAGCATTACAGCAGCAGCAGCGAGGCCAAGAGCGATCAGGGAGGCTGCATGATAATTCCGCCCTCTGTAAAACAGTTACTTGCGCTGCTGGAGCACCTGGACCGGAAGAACCCGGAGATTCGGATAAAAAAGAGGATCCGAGAAAAGACAAGAAAAACCCCGACAACCGGGACGCAGCGTCTAGAACCGGACATCATCTCCCGAAAGATGGATATAAACCACACGATCGGGAAGACAAACACCGGAATGACGGCAAAATAATGCCACCTCCGAGAAACCCAACTGAAAAAGCTGGAAGATATGATATACCTCATAGACGTGAAAGATCCCGGACACCTCCTAAGGATAAGGAAAGGCATAGAAGCAGAACTCCGCCTAAAGGACGTGAACACGGAAGAGATAGAGATAACCTCGGAAAAGCGCGTCCGCGCAACAATGGAAAAGAAAGGAGGAGACCCCCTTCTGTCCATTCAGGCGGGAGATATTCTGCACACATTGATAGAGCAGAAAAGGATGATCTATACTTTGGTCCTAAGTGTTTTACTGACAGGATCCGAAGGATAACCCTGCATTCTGGCTTCGCCAAAGTTGGTCCAACCTACCAAAAGTATACCGGCAGTACAAACCCGGATACCTGGCTCTCAGATTATTATACAGCCGTCCAAATCAACAATGGGACAGACCTGGAAGCTGTCAAGTTTCTTCCCCTAATGTTGCTAGACGGAGCCAGAGATTGGATCAACGGTTTACCATCAAGAACTGTCGACAGTTGGGATGATATGGCGAGAGTATTCACTCAGCATTTTCGGGGAACATAAAACGCCCAAATAGCATCAACCAGCTGAACCGTTGCACCCAATTTGAGGACGAACCATACGTGGATTTCATCTCCAGATGGACTGCAATGAAGAATAGTTGCTCTGGAGTAACTGACGTACAAGCAATGCATGCTTTCGTCAATGGCCTAAAACCCGGACTTGTACCGTTCATGGTTGGTTCTAAACAGCACAAAGATCTCGGATCTATGCTTACAACCGCTAATGAGCACGCTGCAGTCGAAGATGATATCAGAGCAAGAGGAGGCAATATTGAGTCACTGATACTGGCCAAGAAAACCCCTCGTTCTGACAAAAAGGGAACTCCGGAGTCAACGACAAAGCCCAAGGAGGTCAACATAGCCTTTGGAGGAGAAAAGGTGAATAAGTGGAAAGGCCGCAGTCCAGATCCAATCAATTACACTCCCGAAGAATGGGAGAGAATTAAGTCGGAACCCTGCGTCCACCACTCGCAATTTGGGAAACCAACTCACACAAACGCGCAATGCCGGCTAAACAAGCATATGAAAGGCAATGCAGGATCCGGAAATAAGGGGAAGGGTTCCAAAAGGAAACCTTCCAAACAAAAGCCAGAAGCTGAAAAAGAAGACAGTGAATCGGACACTGATGACAAAATCCAAGAACAACAGCGAAAGGGCGAACCCAAATTTTCGAGAGTTGACGGAGAAGCAATGTTAACTTTCTTAGCAACCCCGTCAGCAAAGGTGGCCAAAAGAACACTTCGGGAGATAAACGCAGTTGTTCCTGCGACCCCGAAATTCTTGAAGTATTCCAACACACCGATAATCTGGGATCAGTCTGATCATCCCGGAAATATCCCTGAACCCGGCACACAAGCCCTTGTTGTAAGCCCTATTGTTCAAAACACTAGGCTAAGGAGAGTGCTGATGGATGGAGGATCCAGCATCAATATAATGTATCTGGATACGCTGAAGCACTTGAAGATCTCCGAGTCCCAGCTCAACTACAGCAATATACGCTTCCATGGCATTGTTCCTGGCAGGCAAGCACGATCCCTAGGAGAAATTTCCCTAGATGTCACCTTCGGAGATAAAGATCACTTCCGGCAGGAAAAAGTATCCTTCGAAGTAGTGCCGTTCGAGAGCGTGTATCACGCAATACTCGGACGTCCGGCTTTCGCCAAATTTATGGCAAGATCTTGCTATATCTACAACAAGCTGAAGATGCCAGGACCCAAAGGAGGAGTAATCACCATTGCCGGTGATTTCAAGCTGGCAAACGAGTTGGAGAAAGAAAACGCCCTTTGCGCTCAGAGAGTTATAGCAAAGGAGGAACTGAAGGAATTAGCCAAGGAGGTATCGCCGAAAGAAATGCCGGCAGGAAAAGAAACTCGGAAGCCAACAGATAGCTTTAAGGCGTCCGAGAATACAAGACAGGTAATCCTAGATCCCAAAGATCCGACAAAATTCGTCGTCGTAGGGACTGGGATGACTGACAAATAGGAAGGCGAGCTCATCAAGTTCCTCCGTGAGAACTGGGATATTTTTGCCTGGTGTCCAGCTGACATGCCAGGCGTACCCAGGGAACTTGCTGAGCACCAACTCAAGGTTATTCCCGGATCAAAACCCGTCAAACAAGGTCTCCGTCGATTTGACGGAAGAAGACGGAAGGCTATTGGCAAGGAAATTATCCGGCTTCTAGCAGCGGATTTCATCAAGGAAGTAATCCATACTGATTGGTCCGCAAATCCGGTGTTAGTGCCGAAGAAAGACACCACTGCTCTTAGAATGTGTATAGATTACACAGGATTGAACAAGTTGTGTCCGAAAGATAGGTTCGCGTTACCGCGAATCGATCAAATAATAGATGCCACTGCAGGCTCCGAGCTTTTATGCTTTTTGGATGCATACTCCGGGTACCACCAAATACGCATGAAAAAGGAAGATCAAATCAAGACTTCTTTTATAACCCCGTATGGGACGTACTATTACATAACCATGCCTTTTGGCCTGAAGAACGCAGGTGCAACCTACCAGCGTTGCATGCAACGCTGTTTGCATAGTCAAATTGGCAGAAACGTTCATGTTTACGTGGACGATATTGCCATCGTAACCAAGGAAAAAGATACACTCCTTGAGGATTTGCGAGAAACTTTCGAAAACTTGCGCACTTACAAGATGAAGTTGAATCCATCTAAGTGCGTATTCGGGGTTCCCTCAGGAAAACTTCTGGGTTTCATTGTTTCCCACAGAGGAATAGAAGTTAACCCGGAAAAGATCAAGGCAATCTTGAACATCTCAAAACCAACATGCGTAAAAGATGTACAAAGATTGACGGGTTCCGCTGCAGCCGTCAGCAGATTTATCAGTTGGCTGGGGGCTAAAACCTTACCACTCTACAAGCTGCTGGAAAAATTCGACAAAGTCAAGTGGATTGCGGAAGCCTGGGAACGTCTAGAAAGTTATATACCTTTCCGTACTAAGTTCAATTCTATGTAAACATCTTTTGAGATCATGAAATAAAGTTGTCGGAATGCTGTCGTCCATATTCTTTATAAGTGTAAAGTGTTTCCGCCTCATCTATTTCCCAATGATCTTACAAATTGCTCAACGTTAACCCGAATTGTGCTTGCGTACTCGGCGTTACAAAACTGAATGATTTTTCAGCCTGTTAACGGCTAAGGGAAACTTGAACTGCCTGTGTGCCCAAGTTTCACTTAAAACTTTCCTTGAATTCTCTAAGTCTTATCTGATTGTGTGTGTGTTGGGTTACTGGAACTAGTTAGTAAAAATGCCTTTAGCATGATCCATGATTCGAGTTTCAAAACTGCTTGGTTCGTCCCCAGTTACTCGGCATGAAGATTCATATTGCTATTTGAGCCATTTCAAACACTAAGGACAGTTAAAACATACACACCAGAGAACTTAGAAGATAAAGGAATGATCAAAACCCAAAAAACTTGCAAAGAATTTCATAATTTAAACTGCAACAGACGGAAGTTTCATTCATACAAAAGAAGCATTACATTTTGGATTACATTAAAAGAACAGTAATGCTCCTATTGTCTATTTTTTCTATCCAGGTTCCAGGTAACCCTTCAAGCATCTGACTCCTCCTCGCTGCTTTCGTCTTCGGGGATTGGAGGGATCTCCGCTTCTGGATAGTTGACGGAGATATTTACCATGGAGGCAATCTGGGTGGCGTGGCCTTTGACTTCACCAAAGATGGTGTTTCGCTGCATATCCGTGTATCCTTGAGGGACACCGGACGCCACGCACCAGGATTTAGCACTAGGGTAGTGCATGCGCATGAGGCCAAGAGCCATGCGCGCACCACCCCGTGCAGCGGAGCGAAGGAGAGATTCCTTTGACTCCGCCACCTCCATGATGGCACCCGGAAGTTTTTCAACCTCCGAGCACTCCCCAGATTTTTCGGGAAGAAACTTGTCCACCAGCTGCGTTGCAGCAGCTTTGATCAAATTCCATGTCTCCCCGAAAGCTCGGATGCCTGCAATCCGAGTGCCATCTGGGGTATCGCCTGTTTTTTCCAGTAAAACACCTAAAAAAGTTAGATGGAAAAACAGAGCAAGTAAAACTTGGAAATACGACAAATGAATAAGAGATTTACCGATGAGCTTGTCGATCTCGGAAACTTCCTCCAGGCGAAGGTTCAGAGCGTCGGTCAAATCCCGAATGGTGGATTTGTCCTTCTCCGCCTGCTCGGAAGCCTTGGAATTAGAAACTCCAAGGGCCAGATTACTGGCTTCCAAGTCTTGTTGTGCTTTCACAAGGTTCTTGTGAAGCTCAACATTCTCCTTGCGGAGAATTTCGGCATTGCCAGAATCTTCTGCTGCTTGTTTAGCCTTAGCTAATGCAGCTGAAAAGCAAGGGAAAAATCCGAGTTAGTCAGCTCCTCGGAAAAAACTTAGGCAAATAATTGAATTGGAAATTTCAGGAGGAAAATGTTTACCTTGTGTTTCCGACAATGCGAGCTTAGCTGATTCCAGCTCTGCTTCCCTTTCTTCAAGAATAGAGAGAAGACTTCTAACTTCTTTATTCTTGATGGTAAGCTTCCTGAAAACTTCCCTGTTGATGGCTTCGGAGGTTTGCTGAAACATGGCAAGGAGAAGAATGAGTACAAAAAGCATCAAAGCAAAAAGCACGCATTTTAATTAATGCTTGGGGGCTAGAGTTATATACCTGGCTCATGCGCTGCAAACCTGCCAAGTTTTCTTTGAACTCTTTCGCGTATTCCGCGAAGAGATTTCCGGCTGCGTCCAAGCCGTCATTGATAGCTTTGAAATCCTTGTCAAAGGTGGGAATCTCCTCGTCGAAAGTCCGAGTTAATTTTTCCACCTCTGGGGCCGCCCTTTCCCTCGTGTCCGGGTCGGACACAATGGGCTGGCTGGGCTCTGGGGGCTTGGTGGTGGGGGCTGCAGTAGGCTCTTCCGCCATCGTGCTTGGCGTATCCGGGGCGACGGCGGGAGAAGGTTGGCTGCCTCGGCTGGAAGAAACCTTGTGTTTCTTCAGCTTCTTCGGATTCAGGGTGGAAGGTGGCAGGCTAAAAACATAAAAACCCGGAAAAGGTCAAAACATCGAAGATGGATGAAAAAAGTTCCCATAAAAGAAAATTCCAGAAGAAAGAACCTGGAGGTGGCGACGGGGATTCCGTCAAGATCGATAATTTCGTCCGAGGAAGTTATCTTCTTGCGCTTGCGTCCACCTGTAGCGGCGGTGCACAGCGCGTCCAGCTCAGCCTCAGACACCAAGTCCGAGTCTGAAAGATCCTCGAACTGTCGAACAAGCAAGATCAAAATCAGAAGCTAGGAAATCCGAGATAAAATAGAACTGTGCCCAAATGACTGAAAAATTACCTTGGGAACCGGATTTTCGGCCGTGTACATTGGCCGACTCTCTGTGTATTGGTCGCGCGAGGCGACCAACTGGTTGATGCGCCGCCGAAGTTCCTTTGCGGGCCAATCCTTGGCGGATGTCCGCATCGGATCGTTGACTCCCGTGTATTCGCACAGGAAGCGGCCGCTGTGGTTGGCTAGTGGCTGGATCCGCCTAATCAGCCAGCATAGAACCGTGTCCATGCCGGTTAGAGGTGGATCCATGGAGGTGAGCTTGGCGATGCGCCGTTTGATCTTTAGCAGATCTGGCGGCAGAACTTGGACGGCTTCTGTTCCCCAGTTATCCTGGGGAACGGCGGCGGAGTTCACAAAAGGTGGAACCCCGACGGCCTTTTTAGGAAAAGGCACGTCGGGATGATAGAAGAAAGAACCCGTCCAAAATTTGACGGATTCTGAAGTTTTGATCTTGGGGAACCAATCCTCTCGGAATCTCCGAAGAGTGAAGGATATAGTTCCGCAAGTTGGGAGTGCGCCCTCCGAAGAGTTTCGCTTAACTCCAAAACAGTACATCCAGAAATCTAACCTAGGTTCTAGCCCTAAGTAGCCTTCGAACAAGGCCTGAAAGCCGGCCATGTACAGAATGGAATTGGGGGGAAGATTGTGGGGCTGGATGTTGTAATGAGAGAGAACCTGGAGGAAGAAAGAAGATGGTGGAAGTCCCATACCTCGCAAAAGGTGGGAAGAAAGGAGCACCCTTTCGCCATCTCGTGGCGCGGGTTCGGTTTCTTCTTCTGGCAGCCGCCATTTCTTCTTGAGAACCAGGCCCTCCTTTTCCAAGTTTGGAAGGAGAGCCGGGGGAATACTGCAGGCACTCCAGTTGCCTGCAGATTCCGCTTCCTCGTCCGCTCCGGTGGCGGCGGCGGCCTCCGCGGCGGCGAGTTCGTCGCCGAGGAGCTCGATCTTTTTCCTCCGCCGTTTCAGGTGCAAACGGCGGGGTTGTCGTGGCGCTCGATGGCGTAATGTCCGCGGCGGTGGAAGTGTTTCCTCCACCCGCCGCGGAAACCGTAGTCTTCTCCGGCTCGTCGCCGGCGTGCGTCTGCGATCCCGGCTGCGGATCCAGATCGTTGACAAGCTCGTCGATGGCGGTGCGGGTTGGTGACGGCGGCGAGGAGGCCATTTTTCGGTGGCGCTTTGCGTTTCGGTGCGTTTGATGCTAAGTGCGCCTGGGACAAGAACTTGCTCTCGAGCTTGCGTGCGCAGCAATGGCGTGGGCAGTGAGGGAGTGAGGAAAGTTTCGGAGGAGGACGATGACGGCTATTTATAGCCAGAAATCCGTTTAGATACGTGCCAACGGCTCTTTCGACCGTTGGATGTTCGACGCGTGTCGCTCGCCGGAAACTACGGGAAATATAACGACAGGGGAATGATGGCTATCTCCTCGTTTCCCGTGAGAATCTGTCAGAGATACGTTGCAGGGTTTCCCGCGTGAAACCAAGCGTCGCCTGCGTCAGCATGATTAAAGCGCTGACGTTAGAAGTTCCTTTTCCGCGAAGGATCGCGAGAAGAAAAGCCGGATTTTCATAGTTCCGAGTTTTATGTTACCATCTCCTTCAAAAGGAAAGAAGAAAGAATCAAGACTGCTGAATCAAGATTTCCCGGGCAAAATGTATTTGGCGAAAGACGGAGAATCAGAGTTTTGATCCTTCCTGGGGGCTACTGTCGGATATATACTGAATAGGGGTATAGAAGATGGTAGACAAAGAGCCGGACTACCAGGGTGGCCTACATGGTAATGGGCTTAGGTCCATTGGGCGGCCCAGTAGTCCGACGCGTAGAAGCCGGATTCTAGAAGAACCCGGATCACGGCCCGCGTGATCTGGCTTGGAGGAGAAGACGGATTCCTTACTTTCCAAGTTACAAGTTAAACGTAGTCTTCTAGGTTTCCTGCTCTGTAAGCCCTAATCCGGCTATTATATAAAGCCGGACGGGAGATAGATTAAACAAGTACAAGTTAGACACAAGTTCAAGCTCTACGCAACTCGCCGAGAAGTTCATCCTCGTCGAGTAGTTAGATCTATTCCCTCACATTGTAACCCTGTTATACGGGCTTTAGTCCCAATTAGTGAGAAGTGCAGGAGTAGGTACGCCGTACTGTCGCGACGTACCGAACCTGGGTAAAATCCCGTGTTCTGTGTTACTACGCTATCCCGTTACCCCACGTCTCTACCGTAGTCTCATGGCACCCCCGTCTATGAAAACTACTACGAGGTCTCGACAAAAAGAATCAATACGATCATCACAATTATGAGTTAAAGAGTTACTCTCATTTGGAGGTATACATGGGTAGCTACTCCATTATTCCTCCTATTGATCATCACTCTCCTCCTCTCTTTCATCCAATGAGCTTCCAGATTCAGCAATTTCTTCTTCCATAGGCTCCTGCAAGGCATTAGTCTCCTCCTTTGGGGGAGAGCATATATTAAGATATTTAAGTTTGTAGTAATTACAATCCTTGTAATTATCAAATGAATATTCATGTATAGCATAAATCTCATATTTATAAGGTGAATCGTCAATACTTTCAAGCAAATAGGCAATTTCGAATGCACCCTTCCAAGCAATAAATTCCTCAATTTGTTCCACATCATAAAAGTCATAATTTCCGTTAACATAAGAAGATATGGTAACATTATCATTATACTCACATTGAAAAGGGAGGTGTTCATACCTCCTACAGCAGCAAGCTTTATCCAAACAATAAGTAACATTATAAGTAGAGCACAAGTTTTTAGTATAGTTATGCAGTTTATTAATTTGCTCCCATAAGTGTATCCCTTTTTGTGACAAGCAGTGTTCCTTATAATATTTTTGTTGTTCATCCGTGAACCCATGTTGCTAATAAGATCTAGTTTCAAAGTAATCAACCATTGATAGCAATCATGATAAAGCAAGATTAAAACAGGATAACAAAAATAACAACTAGAATAAGAACTATTTTTTGTGTTTTTGATAAAGAGAAGCAAATAAGACAAAACAAAATAAACTAAGCAAAACAAAAACAAAGTAAACAGATTGAAAGTGAGAGACTTCCCTTGCAGAAATTCTCTTCCTTCCCGACAACGGTGCCAGAAAAAGTGCTTGATGGTGCAGGTCTTGCACTTGTTGGGAGACCCCAAGAGGACGGTTTGATGAGCACAACAACAAGTTTCCCTCAGAAATGAAACCAAGGTTGAATCGACCAGTAGGAGAAAGAAGCAACTTCCGAAGGTTGATGCAGCTGAGGTGGCAGGGCGCACTACCGGTTGAAAGTGCATTTCGTTTTCCCAGTGTTTTGTGTGTTAGTTAACAATACTAAGTACATTATTTATCGAGGTGTTTAGTGTGCAGGTGTTATACTTAACATCGGCATCGATCACCGAAAAGTCGGTGAAGTTTGGCCTGAGGTTTTTGGGACAGAACTCAACCGGATTATTCGGACCGGATTATTCATCCTGGACCAGATATTCCGGTTGCTGAGAAAGGAGCACAAAAATGGCTAAGGACTGAGAGTTTCACATACTGGAGTCAACCGGATTATTTGGTCCGGATTATTCATCCTGGACCGGATATTCCGGTTGCTGCGAAAAACTGCTAAGGACTGGAAGTTTTGCTCACAGAAGTGAACCGGATTATTCGGACCGGATTATTCATCCTGGACCGGATATTCCGGTTGCTGCGAAAAATGGCTAAGGACCGGAAGCTTGGAGCTACTGGAGTCAACCGGATTATTCGTACCGGATATTTCATATCTGTACCGGATATTCCGGTTACCGCGAAAAATGGCTAAGGACCGGAAGCTTGGAGCTACTGGAGTCAACCGGATTATTTGTACCGGATATTTCATATCTATACCGGATATTCCGGTTGCAGTTGAAGAAGTGGAAAAATGGCTAAGGACTAGAAGATTTGCGTACTGGCATCTACCGGATTATTTGTACCGGATTATTTCAGATCAACCGGATAATCCGGTCCAGCACTGCAGATCTGCGTGGAGCAAACTGACCGGATATTCCGGTCCAAACTTGGACCGGATATTCCGGTACCTTTTTTCCTGCACAACGACTAGTTGTGAGGAGGGACTATAAATACCCCTCCTCTTCTTCCTCAAGATCTAGTTCTTCCCCTTAGCATTGATGAGCATTTAAGAACTCACCAAATCCCTCATAACTCCCAATCCCTCCACCCAATCTTGAAGATCTTTGGAGGATTGAAGGAGAAGGCCCCGATCTACATCTTCACCGACCCGTTCTTCATTTCCCCCTCTCTAGCTAGAGGGATCTTGCCTAGGGTTTCCTCTTGTGGAGAACCTAGGCATCTTGTTTCTTGTTGGTGATTCAAGAAGTGTTGGGAGCCCCCAATTAAGTTGTGGGTGTGTGCCCCAAGGTGTTTGTAAAGGATTTGATCCCCGCCTCAAAGGGGTTCTATAGTGGAAGGTGAACTAGGCCTTTGTGGCGAAGTTCATCGGAGAATAGGGTGAAGCCTTAGTGGCGTTGAGTAGGCCTTTGTGGCGAGCTCACACCCCTCCAACGAGACGTACTCCCCTAAAAAGGAGGAACTCGGAAATACATCGTGTCTCCGTGTGCTTCCATCGGTTACCTCGTTCCTCCCTCTCTTTACTTACTTGTACTTGTTGCTTTGATTGCTTGTCTTGTCATATAGGTAAATTCATCACTAGTTGCACTATCTAGAGAATTTACCTTTCTTGTCAAGCCTAAATTTGAGAAAAATTAAAATTTGCCGTAGCACCTATTCACCCCCCCTCTAGGTGCCTATACTTTACTTTCAATTGGTATCAGAGCCTCGGCTCTTCTATCGGGCTTAACCGCCTAAGAGTTTAAGTATGGGTGATGAGGATGACGCTCCGTCCGAAGGAAATGTGTCCATGAATGATCTCAATGCTGTGAGAGAATCATTGACCTCATCCATAGACACTAAATTTGAGGAGTTGCGTCTACTCATGACAACACTCCTCAAAGCCAAGGAACCGGAGGTGGTCGACTCATCCCCTCCGGAAACGGAGGGTGCCAAGAAAGGGGTTGATGGTGAACCACTTAAAACTGCTTCCGCCGAACAATCCGCTAAGAAGGGTGCGAGTGGAAAGGAAGGATATCATGCCGTTGAAGGCCAATATTCTCCCGATCCTCCCATCCCTTTTCCTCATATAATTCCTAGGGGAGATCCACCTAAAATTGATGCATATTCTTTTCGTGAATGGCAATACTACATGGAGACTCACTTGAACTCTTCTTGTATAGATCTTTGGAGAATCACTCGTGATGGATACAAGCCATATGATCCCAAGAATATCACAAGAAGAGAGGTTGTAGATTGCCAACTCAATTACACCGCTTTATCCATCCTTCATCAAGCCGTGGGCCCCAATCACATGCCGCATCTTCAACACTTCTCCACCGCCAAAGAGACATGGGATGCACTTGTCCTCATGTTTGTTGGGAATGAAAGCATGCAAAGAAATCGCTATGATACCTTGACCAATGAGGCCGAAGGATTTTTCATGCGTGATGGAGAAGATCACGTTGACATGTATCGGAGGCTCAAATCTCTTGCCACCGCTTTCTCTAATGCGGGTGCGACACATATTGATGATGCTTGGATCAAGAGGAAGTTCATAATTGCCGTGATGCCTTTTGAGGGCACGGATATGAAGAGCATTCAAGGGAGACATGATTTCTCCACCATGACCTCTACTCAAGTCATGCAAGAATTGAGCTCCTACAAAGTGCAAACCAAGAATGCTCTTGACAACCGTGCTAGGGCCATTGGGATGCATCAAGGAGCTTCCGTTGCTTTGAAGGCCAAGGTGTTGGCAAGAGAAGTTGAGAATGATGAAGATGGTGAAGAAGCATTGCCTCCATTGAAGGAACAAGAATATGATCCCGTCCTAAAGGATCTAATAGCTCTCACCGTGCAAAAGTTTTGGAACAATCCCCCAAAAGGCAAGAAGTTTGTTGAGGAGAAGACCAAGTCTCGTTATGGTAATGATGGGGCTCAAAAAGTGAGATCTTGCTTCAATTGCCAAGACAAGTACCATTTCATTGCGGAGTGCCCCTATGAGAATAGAGAGAACCATAGCGGCAAGCTCATCCGCAAGGACAAGTCCAAGGTTGAATACAAGAAACCTCATTTCAAGAAGAAACCTTTCAACAAGAAGACTCCTACCAAGTTTGTGCTCTTGACTCAAGAGGAGTATGATTCCGGGAGTGATGAAGAAGAAGAAACCACAAGTGAAGTGGCCGCTCTAGCTATTGCTTCCACTCCATCTTCGTCATATCTCTTTGAATCCCCCAATGAAAATCTTCCTCAACGCGATGCCAAGTGCTTCATGGCTAAGGCCACGGAGGTATCATCTTCTCCTAACTCTAAGACCCCTAGTGAACTAGAACATATTGCTTGTCTTAGAGAAGAAGAGGAAAGAGCCTCCTTGGACCGTTTTATGTCTAACATGCAAGGGGAGACCAAGAAGTACTTTGAGCATCTCATGAGGCAATTGGGAGAGGCCCAAGAGGCCCTTGAGAAGAAAGGTGAGATTGAGAGAAGGGATGCGGATGAAATTGCATCTCTCTCAATGACTCTTGAAGAAGAGCATGATGGTAGAGTTTCTCTAGAGGATGAACTTGAAACTATTGAAACTACTCATAATGAACTTGTCTCTAAAATCATTAAGGAACGTGATCTTGCTATTGCTAAATATAGAAAGGCTAAAAAGGATAAAGTAGAGTTTGGGGTTGGTCATGGTAAACTAACCGAGGAGTTTGAAAAGCTAACCATTGCTCACAAAGCTTTGGAAAGCCAACACTCATCCCTCAAAGAGTTGCATGAACAACTTCAAACTCAACTTACTCAATCTAACCATCCTAGCACTTCTACTTCTTCTTGTGATCATGCAAATATTATTGAAGAAAATGCTAGGTTGAAGGATGAGCTAGCAAGGCTCAAGGGCAAAAGCACTCAAGTTGAAAAGGTGGTGCTTGCCACCCCACAAGTGGTTGCCCCAAGCACTAATGCGGTCATTTCTAGACCTCAAGTGAGTGCTCCAAGGCAACAAGTGGGCAAGCAAGGTCTTGGCTATGTAGCCAAGAAAAGGAACAAGAAGAAGAAGAACAAGAAGAAGAACAAACATGATGCTTCGGGTGGTATTGTCATGAGGGACAACACTACTCGTAGCTCCTCCGCGGGAACTAACAACCCACACCATTTCTTATATGTTGATTATTATGGTGTTGTGCAAGCTAAATATGTTGGTCCTATTGAGGGTTTTATTGACTACACTATATGGGTTCCAAAGACCCTTGTTGCTAACATGAAGGGACCCAACTCGGGTCCTAACTCTAGTCAATGATCTCTTGCAGGACTATGCTTCCGGTGGGACTAAATGGATTCTTGATAGTGGATGCACTAATCATATGACCGGAAGCAAAGAACTTGTGACGGAGTTGCGACCAAATGACATCCAAGCAACCGTCACTTATGGGGACTCGTCCAAGTCTAAGGTATCCGGGTTTGGCAAGGTTGTGGTGGCTCCCGATATCACTATCGTGAACGTCATGCTTGTCGAATCCCTTGGTTACAATTTACTTTCCATCCGCTCTCTTAGTAAGATGGGGTTCTCCGTCTTCTTTGATGGTGATATTGTGGTCCTTTTGAGGAGCAAGACTCTTGACGTCGCTCACGTGGGACATGTTGAAAATGAGTTGTATGTGGTAGACTTTTCTAAGTCAACCAACACTCAAGCAATGTGTCTTTTCGGGAAGGCGGACTTGGGATGGTTATGGCATCGCCGGCTATCCCATGTCAACATGAGAACTTTGCAAAGTCTTCACAAAAGTGGCCTTATTGTTGGACTAAAAGAAAATGTTTCCTTTGCAAAGGATCGCGTTTGTAGTTCATGTGTTGAAGGGAAGATGCATGACATTGTGCACAAGGCCAAGACTATTATCTCATCAAAGAGGATCTTGGAGCTTCTTCATGTTGATCTCTTTGGTGCCGTGCCCGAGGCAAGTCTTGGCGGCAAGAAGTATTGCTTGGTGATTGTTGATGATTATTCAAGATACACTTGGGTTTATTTCTTCAAGTGCAAGAGTGAGACCCAACAAACCATCATCGACTTCTCCAACGAAGTGCAACGTCAACACAATGTGCAAATCATGGCTATTAGGAGTGATAATGGGTCGGAGTTCAAGAACTATACATTGAATGAATTTCTTAGTGAAGAAGGCATTCGTCACCAATACTCCGCCACTTACACTCCTCAACAAAATGGTGTTGCCGAAAGGAAGAATCGCACTCTCTTGGATATGGCAAGGACCATGTTGGCGGAGTACTCTTCTCCCCAATATTTATGGGCCGAGGCCGTATCCACCGCATGCCACTCCTCCAACCGCCTCTACATCCGCAAAGGCTTGAGCAAGACCTCATATGAGATCCTCACCGGCAACAAGCCCAACGTATCCTACTTCCGTGTATTCGGTTGTAAGTGCTTTTATTTGATCAAGGGTATTAGGTTGTCGAAATTTCAATCCAAAACTATTGAGGGTATTTTTGTTGGTTACGGTGCCGAATCCCACACTTATAGAGTCTATGACAAAGCCTCACGGATTGTCATAGAATCTTGTAGTGTGGTGTTCGAGGAAAATGACGGCTCCCAAGTGGCGCAATTTCATGTTTCAAATGTAGATGTTGAAATGCCTCAAGAAGCCATAGGAAGGATGGGTGTGGGATTCTTCCGCCCCATCGAGGGACACCTTATGGCGACTCGAGAAGGACTATGCTCTACCCAAGTGGAGCCCTCCTCTACATTTGAAGATCAAGCCAAGGAGCCAACTACTACACCTAACCGAGAACATATTCAAGACCCTCCTCTCATTGATCAAGTGACTCCGCAAGTCGTACCCACTCCTCTCACTAATGCGAGTCAAGATCAAGGCCAAGATCAATCATCCTCTTCATCCTCTTCTCAAGTTGAAGCTAGTATTGAAGATATTGTTGATGACGATATTGATGATCAAGGCCATGTTGGTCAAGATGGGGACCCAAATGATCAAGATGATCAAGTGATTCCTCCTCGCAATAATGAGGAGATCGAAGCCCGTCGCATCAAAAGGATAAGAAGAGCTTTGAAGCAAATTGATGCCCAAGATGACAAGGTCTTGGAGGATGTTCAAGCTAGAAGATCCACTAGAAGGCAATTGGCTCATTTTTGTGAGCATCAAGCTCATATCTCTATGGTGGAGCCTAAGAAAGTGTATGAAGCTCTTGAGGACTCCGATTGGGTTGAAGCTATGCATGATGAGCTCAATAACTTTGAGCGCAACAAAGTTTGGAGATTGGTTGAGAAACCCAAGGATTGCCACAATGTTATTGACACCAAGTGGATTTTCAAGAACAAGCAAGATGAGAATGGCATTGTCATTAGGAACAAGGCAAGATTGGTCGCTCAAGGTTACACCCAAGTTGAAGGCATTGACTTTGATGAAACCTATGCGCCCGTGGCTCGCCTTGAGTCCATCCGTATCCTCCTTGCTTATGCATCCTCACATAATTTCAAATTGCAACAAATGGATGTGAAAAGTGCTTTCTTGAATGGTCCACTAAAAGAGGAGGTATATGTTAAGCAACCTCCGGGGTTCGAGAATCTCAACTTTCCCAACCACGTTTACAAACTTGACAAGGCTCTCTATGGTCTCAAACAAGCACCTCGTGCTTGGTATGAGCACCTTAGGGAGTTGTTAGATGATCGTGGTTTCGAAGTTGGGAAGATTGACCCCACTCTCTTCACCAAGAGAGTAAAGGGAGAGCTTTTCATATGCCAACTCTATGTGGACGATATCATCTTTGGCTCAACTAACCAAGCTTTCAATAATGAGTTCTCCAAGCTTATGACTGACAGGTTCGAGATGTCTATGATGGGTGAGCTTAAATTCTTCCTTGGCTTTGAGATCAAGCAATTGGCTCGTGGGACTTTCATTTCTCAAGCCAAGTACACCCAAGATATGATCAAGAGGTTTAACTTCCAAGATGCTAAGATCAAGACATCTCCTATGCAAGTCAAGTGTCATGTCTCTCGTAATCCAAAAGGGAGTAAGGATGTGGACCAAAAGCTCTATCGTTCTATGATTGGTTCTTTGCTCTATCTTTGTGCATCTAGGCCCGATATCGTTTTGAGTGTAGGTGTGTGTGCAAGGTATCAAGCGGCTCCTAAGGATTGCCATCTAATGGCGGTTCATAGGATCTTTCGTTATTTGGTTCATACCTCAAGATTTGGTTTGTGGTACCCAAAGGGGGCACAATTTTCTCTCAATGGATATACGGATTCCGATTGGGAGGGTGATCAAGATGATAGGAAGTCAACTTCCGGGGCTTGCTAATTTCTTGGTAGGTCCCTTGTAAGTTGGTTCTCGAAGAAACAAAATTGCATCTCTCTCTCCACCGCCGAAGCCGAATATGTTGCCGCCGCAAGTGCATGCACCCAATTGCTATGGATGAGGCAAACTCTCAAGGAATATGGAGTTCATTTGGACAAAGTACCTCTTCTATGTGACAATGAAAGTGCTATCAAGATTGCATACAATCCGGTGCAACACACAAGGACGAAGCACATTGAGATTCGCCACCACTTCATCCGTGATCACGTGGCGAGAGGAGACATTGCACTCGGTTATGTGCCCACCAAGGAAAATCTTGCGGATATTTTCACGAAGCCACTTGATGATGCAAGGTTCTTGTTCTTGAGGAATGAGCTAAATGTGATTGATTCAAGGAGCTTGACTTGACTATCTTGCGCACACCCCTATAGATGAAACATGTTCGAGTTTAGATGTAGGCATGGACATAGGGGGAGTGTTATCCTAACACATTGGGTTCTCCCTCCCCCCATTATGCCCATAGCAAAAATTCATTGTGATCTCTCTTTTTCTAATGTTGAATTGTGAGCTTCAATGTTGAGTTTTGGCAATGCCCCCAAGATATATCTTCGCGGTTGCATACCAAGAACTCTTACATGGTGGCTTCGGCCACCAACCTCTTCATTTCGAAGAGTTGGATCTTAGTTGGGTTTTTCTACTTGTCATTTCATTGCATTTCGTGTGTTTTTCCCGTCTAAGTGTTTCTTCCTAGGAAAATCCCACTCAATTGGTATTTTAGTTGGTTGTTTCTTGCTCTTGAGAGGGATAAGTACTAGTCTCAGTTTGTTAAATCTATCCTAAGCCTTTCTCTCAAAAAGCCTTTCTTTTCTAAGCACTAGTGTCGTCCGTTGAAAACGAGGAAATTTCGAATCAGGAGGCAGTCGGAATTTCCGGTTCAGTTTTGAACCGGAATATCCGGCTGTATCGGAATATCCGGTTCAAACTTGAACCGGAATATCCGGTTCGGCTCTTCATAAAGCCTGGGGCCCGACGGGGAGGGGCAGTTCTTGCCCTTTTCCTGTCCGCTCCTCTCCACCAAATCGCCGCCGCCGTGATTCTTGGCCTCCCGGGCCGTTTCCTCCGCGAGATCTTGGAGCTTTGGCCCGGATCTTGTTCTCCTCGCGTTTTGGAACGTTTCTACCCAAGCATTTTTCTCCATGGATCCCGGTAATGTTCAAATCTCTTGAATCTTGGTGCTATAACCTTACCTTCCATGGATTTGCGTTTTGTTGGCTATGCTTGGTAGATTTCATTCCGAAGAGGACCCCCCTACATGCTAGAAACCATAGACTAGATTCCTTGTTTGCAATCCCTGTGGAAATCTGAGATTTAGATTGATTTTGTGCTGATCCGCAACCTACCGGAATATCCGGTCCACGACTGAACCGGAATATCCGGGTAACCGGAATATCCGGTTCAGTTTTGAACCGGAATATCCGGCTTTGTCCAGTACTGTTTTAGGACAGCCCCAAATTGATCTTTCCCAGATTTCTACCTCGATTGTTTCCTGGAATCTCCTCTATCGTTTCTATGCATGATTGTATCCGTTGTGTGACACTAGTGTACTCATCTTGTGCTATCCCCCTACTATCTTGTTTCACAGGTGGTGACCACGAACGGAGCGTTCCGAAGCACAAGAAGCAAGTTTCTACCCGTAACAAGAGGAAACCTCGGCGCAACTATAAGACCGACATTCCTACTCAGGATTTCAATGAGCTCAGAAAGCAGGATGCCTATCTTTCTCCGAGGGTTGCAAATATTGATTCTCGATTCTGGAATCTGGAGCAGTCCTATATTTATGCTGACATCTATTGTGACTACCGCTATCCGTGCCGCCCTATGCATCCATTTGACCATGCCGCTCTCAAGGCCAAGGAGGAATTTGCTGATGCAGCCAGTGTTGTTGAGCGTTTCGGTCTGGTGAAGCTTATGGAGACTCAGTGCAACTACAACACGCAGCTTGTGATGCAGTTTATGTCCACCCTCGTGTTCTCCACTGGAGATATTGTGACCCATCTCAAGTGGATGTCTGAGGACACACCTTGTGAAGCATCTTTTGAGAGGCTTGCTCGGCGTCTTGGATACTCTTACAGCGAGCACCCTCCTCTTGGTCGCCGCGTCCATGAGGTTGATAGGCCGAGGAGGGAGGTGTCCATGGCTGAGCTATATGCCCCTGGTTTCACTGTTGGGGGACTTGAGGGACTTCTTCCACTTTATGATCAGCTGGTTCGTATCTTCAGAGCTTTCCTTGTGCCGAGTGGAGGTAACAACGATGCCCTCACCACTCCTCTGTGCAACCTTCTGATTCTGGCTAAGGAGTGTATGGAGGAAGAGGACCCGTCTGTCTCCTATACTGTGGATGTGATGGACATCATCTTTCACGAGCTTTATGCTGCTATGATTGGTGGCTACACCATTCCCTATGCTCCCTATATCATGATGCTTATCAAGTATGAGATGAGGAAGGAGTACACCGAGTTACCCATGGTTGAACACAAGGTCAGGAAGCTATATGTCAAGAGGAAGCTGAAGACTGCGGCTGCTTCTCAGAGTGCTCCATTTGAGAGTGGTTCCTCTATGGGTGGTCCTTCTGGCTCTCAGTCTGCTCCCAGGGCGCCCGTGTATGATATTACCACCTTGCGCCACGTCAGGAAGCTCTCCTGGTTTCAGCGCAACGTGCTCTGCATGAAGGTGGACATTCACAAGGAACAGTACAGGGCGTATCGCAGGGACACTGACTTGGCTAGCTCTCAGCGGCAGATTATCCATCACATGAGTGGTGGCACTGGTGATGTACCTGCTCCTATTGCTGCTCAGTCCTACTCTGCTTGGTCTGCTGGGGATTCCACTCCTTGGGAGAGCATTGAGGCGGCTCTCAGGTCTACTCAGGAGACTGCTACTCGAGCTCATGATGCGGCTACTGATGAGGAGGAGTCTGATGATGAGCAGGAGTCTGGAGGCGAGTCGGATGCTTAGACCGTGTCTGGGACGTTAGATTAGCTATTTCCCTCCTTTTTGGTGTCTCGATGCCAAAGGGGGAGAAGTAGCTATTATAGACTACGGGATTTGCATGGGTTCGGGCACAAGCATTTGCTTTTATCCTTCCTTTGAGAGCTTGTGTCCATTTTATCTTCATTTGTCGTGCTTGTGAACTTATGTCGTTTATTGTGTCGTTTAAAACTATGTGTGCTATTATGTGTGTGACTATGTTGGTTATCTGGATATTATCATGGTTTATCTATTTATGGTGTGATGGTTATCTATCGTATATGTTGAGGAGATTATCTTTGGTTGTGCTTGGTTATTCTTGGATATATCATTCTCGCACAAGGTATATACTTCTTTACACTCAACTTATTGGTGATGTTGTCTCATTGTCATGTTTGCTACTTGTTGAAAATTTCTCCCTATACATCATTGCATCCATTTGCGTTTGAGGCAAACAAAAGATATGCATAGAGATAGGGGGAGAGATTTCCATCTTGTTTCAAGCATGATTACTGTCAAGGTTTATTGCAAATCTTAGTATTGTCATCTAACACCAAAAAGGGGGAGATTGAAAGTGCATTTCGTTTTCCCAGTGTTTTGTGTGTTAGTTAACAATACTAAGTACATTATTTATCGAGGTGTTTAGTGTGCAGGT
Organism: Alopecurus myosuroides; assembly: GCA_028641055.1. Lineage (NCBI taxonomy): Eukaryota > Viridiplantae > Streptophyta > Magnoliopsida > Poales > Poaceae > Alopecurus > Alopecurus myosuroides. Next base: position 287,197,051 of record CM054061.1, read on the forward strand.
GTTATACTTAACATCGGCATCGATCACCGAAAAGTCGGTGAAGTTTGGCCTGAGGTTTTTGGGACAGAACTCAACCGGATTATTCGGACCGGATTATTCATCCTGGACCGGATATTCCGGTTGCTGAGAAAGGAGCACAAAAATGGCTAAGGACTGAGAGTTTCGCATACTGGAGTCAACCGGATTATTTGGTCCGGATTATTCATCCTGGACCGGATATTCCGGTTGCTGCGAAAAACTGCTAAGGACTGGAAGTTTTGCTCACAGAAGTGAACCGGATTATTCGGACCGGATTATTCATCCTGGACCGGATATTCCGGTTGCTGCGAAAAATGGCTAAGGACCGGAAGCTTGGAGCTACTGGAGTCAACCGGATTATTCGTACCGGATATTTCATATCTGTACCGGATATTCCGGTTACCGCGAAAAATGGCTAAGGACCGGAAGCTTGGAGCTACTGGAGTCAACCGGATTATTTGTACCGGATATTTCATATCTATACCGGATATTCCGGTTGCAGTTGAAGAAGTGGAAAAATGGCTAAGGACTAGAAGATTTGCGTACTGGCATCTACCGGATTATTTGTACCGGATTATTTCAGATCAACCGGATAATCCGGTCCAGCACTGCAGATCTGCGTGGAGCAAACTGACCGGATATTCCGGTCCAAACTTGGACCGGATATTCCGGTACCTTTTTTCCTGCACAACGACTAGTTGTGAGGAGGGACTATAAATACCCCTCCTCTTCTTCCTCAAGATCTAGTTCTTCCCCTTAGCATTGATGAGCATTTAAGAACTCACCAAATCCCTCATAACTCCCAATCCCTCCACCCAATCTTGAAGATCTTTGGAGGATTGAAGGAGAAGGCCCCGATCTACATCTTCACCGACCCGTTCTTCATTTCCCCCTCTCTAGCTAGAGGGATCTTGCCTAGGGTTTCCTCTTGTGGAGAACCTAGGCATCTTGTTTCTTGTTGGTGATTCAAGAAGTGTTGGGAGCCCCCAATTAAGTTGTGGGTGTGTGCCCCAAGGTGTTTGTAAAGGATTTGATCCCCGCCTCAAAGGGGTTCTATAGTGGAAGGTGAACTAGGCCTTTGTGGCGAAGTTCATCGGAGAATAGGGTGAAGCCTTAGTGGCGTTGAGTAGGCCTTTGTGGCGATCTCACACCCCTCCAACGAGACGTACTCCCCTAAAAAGGAGGAACTCGGAAATACATCGTGTCTCCGTGTGCTTCCATCGGTTACCTCGTTCCTCCCTCTCTTTACTTACTTGAACTTGTTGCTTTGATTGCTTGTCTTGTCATATAGGTAAATTCATCACTAGTTGCACTATCTAGAGAATTTACCTTTCTTGTCAAGCCTAAATTTGAGAAAAATTAAAATTTGCCGTAGCACCTATTCACCTCCTCCCTCTAGGTGCCTATACTTTACTTTCACCGGTTCAGCAGCAACGTGGAACCTACACAACACAATCAATTCACTTCGCCCCAACGAAGCAGTGAGGTTGTCAATCTCACCGGTTTTGCTGAACACAATAAACATATGGTGTGTAAAATAGTATGTGAACAATATAAAAACAGCAGTAGCAGTGTGAAAACAGTGGAAGCAGTGTGTGTATTATCAGTACTAGAACAATGCATGTGCTTTGCTACGGAATAAACGACAATTCCATCAATAGGTTTTGTCGTATGTCTAGGTTGTCATGGTCGTGTCACACTCCCGAAAAGTTGCGAGCGGTGTGACGTAATCGGGTGCTTGTCGAGGTGTGCTTAAAGTAGTCGGTTCGTGCTTGATGACAATCGGTGCTGGTGTTGAAGTAGAAGCTGACTGATAGGCTTATGTCGAGTGTCAGGATGGTCTGGTGGTGCCGTTGGTAGTGCCGGGGATGGTTAGTGTTGTCCCGGGTATCCCGTTGTGGTCTGAAGGGAAAAACCTTACTTCCAAGAGGTGGCGAGGGGCACTACGAGACGGTCGTAGAAATCATGATGTGGCTAAAGGGCTCGAGAACGAACAATGACCCCAGCGAGAACTCTGACCGATGGCGCGGCGAGAGCCGCTGGGATACCCCACGGACATGGGGTGGGGGACGTCTCCTGCTCCCTATGGGGTCCTAACGGGTACCAACCCGACTTGGAGTGGGTGGTGCCCCAGCGAGGCGAGAGGTGGTTTCGACCCTTGGACAACAACACATTTACATCACTTGGACTATGCGTGGCATGACGACATGGATGGGGTTGGCGAGACTGAGGCGTGTTCAACGGCCAAGGAATGGGAAACCGGACCACGACTGGCCGTCATATAAATAAGCTTCTCGTATATTGCCATGGTTTAGCTCTCACTCATGTAGGTATACGGTAACCAGCTGCTAGCGCCGTACTCACTTTGTCACCTAGATAGGTTGAAACACGTAGGCAGGTAACAACATATGAGTCGGCTGGGTACGTGTGAGTGGCATGTTGTTCGTTGCTTTTCTCTGGCTGCTAGCGGGTGGAGATAGGGAGCAAGCGGTGGAGCGCGGATTGGATAGGAGGTGGAGTACCAGGACCTGCTCGACCCGGACCTGGTTAGCGAGGACGCAACACCGCTCCCGCCCCGTCCGCTAGCCGCTGAAGGTAGAGGATGGACTCACATAGTGGTTATTTTTTCCAGCCTCCGCTAGCCACTGAAGGTAGAGGATGGACTAATGCAGCGGGTTTTTTTCCAGCTATAGTTGATTGCTTTTGGTTTCTTACCGAGTGCTTTATATCGCGAGTTCACCACATTATACTCGTGTGCGCTTTAGTGGATATTTACTGGGCCGGCCCACACCAAATGATCATAATCGATCGGGCAAAGTCACGCTAGCAATGTATACTTGCTTAATTTTCGTGGATAATCCCTTAATAGTAGTACTAAAAATTGGATGGATAATTGGGTTAGTTGAGGTGGATACTGTTTGTTAGTGCATGCATGCGGTGTGTTAGTTAGTTCCGTGTGTATACGAGGAGAAAGAAGTGGAGTGGATATTGTTTGTTAGTGCATGCATGCATGTTAGTTAGTTCTCGTGTGTATACGAGGAGAGAGAAGCGGAGTGGCATTTGTCCCATAATTTTTTATATGTGTGACACCGCCTCACCGCCACTATAACCTTAATAGTAAATATGAGAAAATGGATCAGGGTCCACAGTTCACTAGCGGTGTCTCTCTATAAAAGATAGCTAACATGCGTGGTGAACAAATTACAGCTGGGCAATTGATAGATAATGAAACATGCATGACATGATGATTACTATGAGATTCATGTGGGCATTACAACAAGATACATAGATCGTCATCCAACTACATCTATGACTAATAATCCACCCTCCAAATATCATCCGAACAAACGTTGGGTATTAAGTTGCAAGCAACATATTATCACAGTAAGAAAAGTGTGTAATGTAAACAAAGTAAACATCGGTGTTTTCTCCCTAATGGCAACAACATATCCTCCATCCGTCACGTTTCTGTCACTCGAGCACAAATGCAAAGGAGACATGAACCCACTATCGAGCATAAATACTCCCTCTTGGAGTCACTAGCATCTACTTGCCATAGCATCTAGTAACAATGGAGAGCATGCAAGATCATAAATAACATACACATGAAGACAACATGATATATTGATAATCAAAAGACATAGCATTCAATAATCATCGGATCCCAGCAAACACAACTTGTAGCATTACAATAAGATGATCTCGATCATGTGAGGCAACTCACGAGATCTAAACATGAGGCATAAAGTGGAGAGGACAACCATCTAGATACTGCTATGGACGTTTAGTCCAAGGATGAACTACTCACGCATCACTCCGGAGGCGGGCATGGTGGTGTAGACCTCTCCGGTGATGATTTTCCCTCTCGGCAGGGTGCCGGGGAGCACTCCAGAACCCTCCCGATATAGGGTTGACGATGACAGCGTCCTCGGGTGTTTTTCGTGGAAAAGTGGTATGTTTTTAGGGTTCCCGCATCAGGGGATTATATAGGCGAAAGGGTGATGGCGGTGGGTGCCCGAGGGGCCCACACCACCCCAGGTGCGGCCAGGGGGCGCGCCCTATGGTGTGGCCCCCCTCCTAGCCTATTCGGGACTCCGTGGAACCTTTGGGAGTTCTAAGACTTTCGGGCTTCGAATTTTCCAATTATGAGAATATTTCCAGAACAACTTTTCTGAAACTAAAAACATCAGAAAACAGGAACTTGCTTAGTGGCATCTTGTCAATAGGTTAGTCCCGGGAAATCGATAAAAATGACATAAAGTGTAAGGAAAACATGTAGCATATGGCATGAAAACAACATGGAACATCATAAATTAAGGATACGTTTATGACGTATCAGGTACCATGCTTTGGCAGAGGTTGCAAGGGGAGATGCCAAACATACTAGCCGAGACAATCAAGATTGAAGACATGTATGCATGGGGTGATCCGACACAGCCTATGCTGACCTCGGTTGAGCCGAGTAAGAGGTATTCCAGTCATGATGGTTCCGGTTCCTCCAGGAGGAATGATCGCCATGATTTCCGGGGAAAGAGAAGAGATGACAGGCCGGACTTCCGGTATGGGTCCAATCATGTTGCCGAAGTTGATCCGGATCACCCTGATGCCGGCAATAGCCAACACCACAAGAACACTGGCCCGAATGGGGGCAGAACCATAACAACAAGAAGTCATGGGTAGATCAGAAGAAGAACTAGGATGACCAGCAGAGATTCACCTTCGAGATGATGAGGGATGGGCCATGTAGCTATCGCACTCGGCATCCTAGCCGGTCGACTAACCACACAATCTGGCAGTGTAGCTAGTACGACCGGATCAAGAGCGAGGGTTTTGGCCAATTGCCTCCCACCCCACCTCTGCCGCTCTCGGGTTCGAATGTTCAGCCTGCCAGAGTAGTCCCGAGGCCTGCAGATAATCAAAGGAGGCCATAGAATGTGAACAAAGTGGTTCAAGGAGCCAACAACAACGAGCACAACAACTACTACTACAACAACAATGCCGGTGGCAGAGGCCGGAATGATTATCAGGAGCACCATCAGAGTTACATGGTGTTCATAACTGAACCAAATGACAAGAAGAGTCAGCGCATGCGCGCTATGGAGGTCAATGTTGTGATGACGGCTGTGCCGGAATACATATACCGGTCTAACCAGGAGATTACTTGGTCCCACGCAGATCACCCCAAGATCATGCCCAATGTGGGAGGATATGCACTGGTGTTGGACCCGACATTCATCGGGCCCGACATAAATGTGAAGTTTGCCCGGGTTCTCATTGATAATGGGAGCAGAATAAACATCATGTACCCGGATACTATGGTAAAGTTGGGAATCACCGAGAACATGCTTCATCCCAGCCGGACTACATTCCATGGTATTGTGTCGGGTGTGTATTGCGCACCAATGGGCAAAATCTGGGTTGATGTACTATTTGGTACCCGAGATAACTGCCGTACCGAAAGCTTGAAGTTCGAAGTGGTTGATCTCTAGAACCCGTATCATACTTTACTCGGCAGGTGATGCACGTGTAACAAACGTTTGTTGGGAGACCTCAACAGGAATGTATGAAGAGCACAATAGCAAGTTTCCCTTAGAAAGAAACCAAGGTTGAATCGACCAATAGGAGGAAGGAGTAACTTCAGAAGGTTGATGCAGCTGAGATGGCAGGGCGCACTACCGGTTCAGCAGCAATGTGGAACCTACACAACACAATCAAATCACTTTGCCCCAACAAAGCAGTGAGGTTGTCAATCTCACCTATTTTGCTGGACACAAAGAGGTTAAATGTATGGTGTGGAAAACAGTATGAGAATAGTATGAAAACAGTAGCAGAAGTGAAAACAGTGTGAAAGCCGTGGAAATAGTATGTGTATTATCAGTATGAGAAAATGGACCGGGGTCCACAGTTCACTAGTGGTGTCTCTTCAAAGAAGATAAATAACATGTGTGGTGAACAAATTACAGCTGGGCAATTGACAGAAATGAAGGCTACACCGTAGTGCATATGCAAGACATAAAGATTACTATGTGATTCATGCGGGCATTACAACAAGATAAATAGACCGTCATCCAACTGCATCTATGACTAATAATCCACCCTCCGAATATCATCCGAACAAACATTGGGTATTAAGTTGCAAGCAACGGATAATCGCTGTAAGCAACGTGTGTAATGTAAACAATGTAAATTAAGTAAACACCATTATTTTCTCCCTAATTACAACAACACATCCTCCATCTGTCACGTTTCTGTCACTCGAGCACAGATGCAAAGGAGGCATGAACCCACTATCGAGCATAAATACTCTCTCTTGGAGTTACTAGCATCTACTTGGCCAGAGCATCTACTAATAACGGAGTGCATGCAAGATCATAAATAAAATATGCATGAAGATAACATGATAGATTGATAACCAGAAGACATAACATTCAACATTCATCAGATCCCAACAAACACAACATATAGCATTACATAAAGATGATCTCGATCATGCAGGGAAGCTCACAAGATCTAAACATGAGGCATACAGTGGAGAAGACAACCATCTAGCTACTTCTATGGACCCGTAGTCCAGGGATGAACTACTCACGCATCACTTCGGAGGAGGGCATGGTGGTGTAGACCCCCCGGTGATGAATTTCCCTCCCGGCAGGGTGCAGGGAGAGCTCTAGAACCCTCCCGATCTCGGGATGACGATTACGGCAGCCTCGGGTGTTTCTCGGGAAAAAGTGGTATATCTTTAGGGTTCACGTATCGGGGGGATCATATAGGTGAAAGGGCGATAGGTGTGGATGCCCGAGGGGCCCACACCACCCCTAGACGCGGCCAGGGGCGCGCCGCCCTATGGTGTGGCCCCCTGTGGCCCCTCTCCGGGCCTCTTTGGGACTCCGTGGAACCTTCTGTAATTCTAAGACTTCCGGGCTTCGAATTTTCCAATTCCGCGAATATTTCTAGAACAACTTTTCTGAAACAAAAAACAAAAAAAACAGGGAACTGGCTCTGTGGCATCTTGTCAATAGGTTAGTCCGGAAAATCGATAAAAATGACATAATGTGTATAGCAAACATGTAGGAAATAACATGAAAACAACATGGAACATCAGAAATTAAGTATATGTTTATGACGTATCAACATCCCCAAGCTTAGTTCCTTCTTGTCCTCGAGTAGGTAAACGATAAAACACATAATTTTTGAGGTGACATGCTACCAACATAAACTTGATCATCTATATTGTAGAAGCATATGTAAGCTGAGATCATAGTACTTTCAACACAAGCATGATAAATAAAATTTTAACAATAAAGCATAGCAATCACCTTGCATAATGAGAAGTAACACAAATAAAAGATCATGAATAATAATGCACTGAAAGTTATATGTTTGTTTCAAGCATAGAGATAACATGGCAAAGTGATAGTTCGCTTGTCCTTAAAAGTGGGACAAAACATAAATGCCAGGACACCTTCAAAGTTCATGAGGAAGACTAGAACAAATAATTTGAGAACAAGCAATAACACATCATGAATCAATTAATAATGTTTCTGGGACAAATGCACATAAAACTCAGAATGAAAACCATTCTCTCTCAACGGTGCATAAAGTTAGAAGATGGAGACTCAACATAAAAGTAAAAGAAAGACCCTTCGCAAAGGTAAGCAGGGATCACTCATGTGCTAGAGATTTTTATTTTGTTAAACATAGGTATAAAATGTTTGACACTTCTCCCAACCATCTTACACAAACCATGGCTAACTGAATCCTCGGGTGCCTGCCAGCAATCACATACCGTGGAGGAGTGTCTATTTTTAGAGAGGTGTATGCTTATGTCAACGAATGGTAAACATAAAATACAGTACGTCACAAGCCAACCAGAATTCACAAGAGCAGCTCCCGTAGAAGGACGCATCTGGGTAGAAGGGCATCCCTCTTTCTTGTTTGCTTACATAATTATGCTTTGACTGATAAATCAAGTGCAAAAATAGTGAAGAGAATTTGTTGTATTAATTTGGGGCTGGGCACCCCGCTGCCAGCTCTTCTATCAATTGGATAAGCGGATGAAGCCACTAGTCCTGGGTGTGAAAGTCCAAACAACAAGTGAGATAAATTATCTCTATTTACATCCTCATGAGCTAAAACAGGAGCACAAAACAGGAGTAGTTTTGAAAGTTTTAAAGATAACACATGAGAAATTTACTTTGGAGTGGCGGTTAAATACCACATGTAGGTAGGTATGGTGGACACATTTGGAAAAATTTGTTTATTGGGAGTTGTATGCACGAGTAGAGCTCATACTCAGTACAGTTGGAGGCTAGCAAAAGACTGGGAGCGACAAATCAAGAGAGCAATAATGGCCATAACCATGCATAGCGACAAAAACATCATTAGTCAAAGCATAAGTGGTACCACAAGTTCAAAAACTAAATGATCATAGAGGCTATAAGTGACTGGTTCGTAGTCATAAACATGGTGTAAGCATGCGCCAAGTCAACCAAATAAAACATTCAAAGGAGAACACCACAAATTTATGCTTCAAAATGAGAAGAACAACTCATGATTCTTTCAATGGCACATTAAACACTCTCAGCTATTTGAGACAAATCATGCTACTAAATAACCACTAGGATTTAGAATAAAAATAACATCTAGCATGATATGAAAAAGTCTAGCCACAGTCTATACAAGCTTCTATTTGCATCGTTATAAATTCTACTACATGCAACAGTTTTTTTTCCAGCAAGCACCATACAAAATATGTTTTAACAAAAACTCTCTAAATGATACAGTAAGCAAACATGAGAGTACTCACACAACTGTACTAAAACTAACAACTCTAAATAAGAGATGCAATGAAAACAAGAGCTAAACAAGATTTTTTGCAGCAGCTAGAAGAAAAACTAAGAATACGAGCATAACAAGTATTCAAATGAAAAAGCAGAGTGTGCCTCTCTCCCAAACAAGGATGCTAGGTTCCAATGATTTTTATTGCAGCAGGGAAAACAGAGGAAAATAAAAGAAAAACAAACAGACGCTCCAAGTAAATTTCATATGATGTGACCAAATAAAAATAGAGTTTCACCAGAAGTGACCTGATAAATTGTTGATCAAGAAGGGGATGCCTTGGGCATCCCCAAGCTTAGATGCTTTGAGTCTTCTGAAAATGTGCTGGGATGAACCACGGGGGCATCCCCAAGCTTTGACCTTGCACTCTTCTTGATCACATTATATCACTGATACATCCATTTTGCATCAGTGTTTTATATTGTTATTTTATGTTATTCATCGATATATTTCATGTTATGATGCATCACTTATGTTATTTTATCTTATTTTGCATGTTTCATAATTTTTGGAAAATAAACACCGGGACCATAAATCTGATGGAAAAAGCACCGTCGAGATACCCTATTTCAGAAGTTCAGAAGAAGAGGGGGACACCGGAGATGTCTTAGAAGTTCAGAGTAGGAGGCCAGCCAGAAGGGGGGGCCTAGAGGGAGGCCACCAGGGGCCCACACCATGAGGTGGCACGCCCCCCTTGGCCGCGCCGCCAGGTGGTGTGGCCACCCTGGCCCACCTCTGGTCGACCCCTTTCGCGTACTTGACCCCGAGGGAACCCTAAGCTCCGGAGAATCATCAAAGAATTATTCCTCCGCCGCCTCGGGGCGGAAAACACCAGAGAGAGAAAAGCTCTTCGACAGGGAGAAATCTACCAGGGAAATTCCTCTCCGGAGAGGGTAAATCATCGCCATCGTCGCTCCGGAAATCATCAAGATCGTCATCGTCATCATCATCATCACCACCACCACCATCACCCTCATCATCCACCGTCATCCTGTTGTAACAATTAGGATCCTTTATCGTTGTTTTACATTAGATCTCTCTCCCGGTGTGGATTACTTGTTAGTAGTTGATGTTTGTGAGATTTATCGGTGTTAGCACTGTATGACCAGATTGTTATTATCCATTATATCACCTCTGATTATGATCCATATGATGTCTTGTGAGTAGTTCGTTTAGTTCTTGAGGACATGGGAGAAGTCATGATGTTAGTAATGAAGTTATGTTGAAGTAATATCTCGTGGTTCGGTATTTAAGTTGTGGTGCTATTCTTCTAGTGGTGTCATGTGAACGTCGACTATAGGATACTTCACCTTTATGGGCCTAGGAGGATGCATTGTGTATTTGGCTACTAATTGTGGGGTTGCCGGAGTGACAGAAACCTAAACCCCCGTTAGAAAACCAATGCACGAGGGAGCGTAGAATCTCGGAGTTTTTAAGGTTGTGGTTAGATTTATCTTAATTACTTTCTTGTATTTGCGGATGCTTACGAGAGGTATAATCACAAGTATGTATAAGTCCTAGTTGGGCGGTGCATTAGCATAGGTTCACCCACACAACACTTCACGAACCAATGGATATTAATCAACCGTAAGGAAGCGAAAGCACTTGACAAAATTCCCATGTGTCCTCAAGAACGTTTGGTAGGCATAAGTAACACGACCGGCTTGTCCTTTGCTCTCAAAAGGATTGGGCCACTCGCTGCAATATTATTTACTGTACTTTATTTACTCGCACTTTATTTATCTGCTATATCAAAAACCTCCAAAAACCCGTTTGCTAGTGTTTACAGTGAATCCTCTATCCAACCTGCTTGTCAACACCTTCTGCTCCTCGTTGGGTTCGACACTCTTATTTATCGAAAGTACTAAGATATATCCCCTATACTTGTGGGTCATCAATCACCCTCTTCTCTTGACCCTTGAAAACTTCCTTCACACCACACTCAAAGAGTAATTCACATTAGAGGGTTAGTGCAATAATCAAAGATCCATGGGTTCTGTATGTTCACAAGTGCTATTGATACTTTTAAAAATTAGCTACAGCCACTGATGTTTCGTGAAGCAAAGAAATTCACTTGACATCGTAAAAGAGCAAATGGAAGAAAAATGGCAGAATCTGCCAAAACCATAACAGACTGTAAATACAAAAAAATTCGGGGCACTTACGTTGCTCATATCGAAAAACTTAAAGATCAAAAAAGTTGCAGAATTCGCTGAGGAATAAGCACAAAAAATTTCAGGTCATTCTGATCTTTCACGATTTTTTACGGTGGACAGCAAAAATCTGTTTCCTCCGCAGAAATCCAAAACCAACTCCAACTCTTGTCAGAAACTTTACTTGGCACAACTAAAACATGAAAATAAAGATACAAAGGAGTTGCTATAGAATTATACAACCCCTCGACTCAAAGAAAACAGAGAAAAACAAAGCAAAAATAAAACCATGGGTTATCTCCCAAGAAGTGATTTTCTTTAACGCCTTTTAGGTAGGCCCAAAAAAGTGGAATCAAGTGTTTTCAAGTGAAGAAGTATCCAAATTTTTACGAGTCTTACGTTTACCTTTCTTTTCCTTATTCTTGCTTTTAGGGAACTGATGGTCTACACATAGTTTCAGAGTGAAAGTCATGGTACCTTTTTCCATATCAATAGTTGTTCCTAAGAGCTTCAACAGAGATCTTCCAAGAGTAATTTGGCCCTCTCCTACACATTCAATAACAATGGATACCAATATTCCTAGGATTTTTGTAAATAATCCCTCAGCTATCCCAATGGGAAATATAGTGGTGTTATTAGTGAGACGTATTTCTTCTCCTCCCTCAGAAAGTCTCCAAGTATTCAAAGATTCATAAATTTCTTTGGGCATAAGACAAAATTCAGACATAATATCACAACGAGCATGAAAAGTTTCACCATTAATATTAACCTTCACAGTAGGGATTATATTTGAGGCTTCTGGGTTTATTGGGACATGATCAAGGTGTGCATGAATCTGATTATATCCTTCCTTTAAGAAAGAAACATGTGACTCAAGAGTATTCAATCTAGCATAAATACTTGCAAAGTCTTTATCAGAGCTACTAGGTGAGTTGTAGGATGCAATTAATTTTTCATGGAATTAAAAGCTTGATCTCCATCACAATGAAGGAAATCTCCTCCTGCAACAATATCCAAAGCGCATCTATAGTTTAAAAGTAAAAGCTACGCAGAAACAGGCTTAGAGTCAATTTAGGTTCAATTTTGCAATAGGAATAAAAAAACTCTAGGCCAAGCTTTCTTGAAACTCTCATCATTCCCTTGTTTAAAAGTGAAGATCATTTCCTCATGTGACATGGTAACAGGAACGGGAGTACTCATTTTAACAAGATTAAAAACGGGATAAAAATAACAACTAGAATAAGAACTATTTTTTTGTGTGTTTTTGATAAAGAGAAGCAAACAAGACAAAATAAAATAAACTAATCAAAACAAAAACAATGTAAAGAGAATGGAAGTGAGAGACTCCCCTTGCAGAAATTCTCTTCCTCCCGGGCAACGGCGCGAGAAATTGTGCTTGATGCGCATGTAACACACGTTTGTTGGGAGACCCCAAGTGAAGGGAATATGCCCGAGAGGCAATAATAAAGTGTTTATTATGTTATTACTTGTTTATGATCGATGTTTATTTCTCACGCTAGAATTGTATTAACCAGAAACCTTTATACATGTGTCATTAATAAACAAACAAACGTTCCTAGTAAAGCCTCTCTTTTAACTAGCTCGTTGATTAACAGATGATCAAGGTTTCCTGATCATAGACATTGGATGTTGTTAATAACGAGGTCATGTCATTAGGAGAATGACGTGGTGAACTTAGACCCTAACTAAGTATAACAATATGATCATGTCATTTAGTTTTTTTGTTATGTCTTACATTCGGAGTAACCTTATTCCTTAGACCATGAGATCATGTTAATCACTAATACCGAAAGAGTACTTTGATGACATCAAACGTCACACCGTAATAGGGTGACTATAAAGGTGGCGTTAGGTATTCGGAAAGTGTTAGTTGAAGCTCATGGATCAAGAGTGGGATTTGTCCATCCAAAATGACGGAGATATATACTCTGGGCCCTCTCGGTGATATCACATCGACACCGCTTGCAAGCACGTGACTAGGTCACAAGGATGTCATATCATGGGAACGATAAAAGAGTACTTTTCGGGTAACGAGATCGAACAAGGTATGGTTGATACTGATGATCGGATCTCAGACAAGTAAAATATCGCGAGACAAATGGAAATAGTTACGATGTTGAAGGTTCACACGATCACGAGAGTCATCATTGAATATATAGGAGTCATCACGGATCTCCAGATCCCGCTGTTGATTATTGATCGGAGAGGAGTCTCGATCATGTCTATATTATTCACGAACCCTAGGGTGACACACTTAAGGTTCAATGAAGCGTTTGAGAGGATACGGAATACCGAAGAATGTTTTGGGCAGCACCGAAATTGTTTCGGGGAAAATTGAAATAATTCAAGGGTTTTTTCGTTGAATGGTTGTTAATAGAATTAACAAATGATTCAAGGTGCTATATGCAAATGTTTGTTAATGGAATTAACAAATATAAATACAGAAATAAAAATGTTTTATTTATTTATTAAAGAAAAACCTTTGGATTTTCTAAGTGGAAAATTAAGCGAGCATGAGTGGGTGTGAGTGGGGCTTCCACTCACTTGATGAGAGAAGAGGTGGGGGCACCACCATGCTTGACCGCATGGAGCCTTTAGGATGCCCCCTCCTCCTATAAATAGAGGGCATGAGCTCCCTCTCTCTCACACACTTGCCCACCTCCCTTTCCCTCCACCCGCTGCTCCATTCCATGGTCTCCGGCTTGGTGAAGCCCTGACTATGGGATTCTTCACCACCACCACGCCGTCGTGCTGCTGGAGTTCCTGGGGATCCTCTACTTCCGCTACCCCGCTGGATCGAGGGAACGGAGGTCTTCATCGAGCTGAACGTGTGACCGATCATGGAGGCACCGCCGGGTTGCGGTGCTCATCTTCTCGCTCGGGATCGGCGTGAGTACGACTACGCCAACAACGAGATTTTGTCTCGTACCACTTAGAGTCTTCGAGGGTATGTTACCCTAAGAATCTTTCTCCCCGTTACCTTTCAGCTCCTAGATTAGATCTTGGCCATTCGGGTTTATCGCGCGTAGGATTTTTTTTGTTTTCTATACAACGTACCCTTCAGTGGTATCAGAGCCGGGTCTATGCGTATATGATTTGTATGGGTAGAACACATAGGAGTATGTGGGCGTTGATGATCATGTTTTTGCCTCCTTGAGTATTTTATGAGCTTAGTGGCATAGTAGGATGAAGCTGTCCTAGACTAAGTTTACGTGCACTATGTACGCGAGAATTGTCTCACTTGTGACTGAGGGGGTGTCCGTTTCTCCTACTATAGTTAAGATCTAATCTACAAAGGGTTGTTAAAAATATTTTTTATTAACGTTGTGGTTTTTGTACGTAGGTACGAATGGTTCTATCCTCGTAAGTCCAAGCCACGTAAAATATGCAAATAAATAAATCAGAGGCGTCTAACTTGTTTTTGCAGGGCATGTGATGTGATATGGTCAATGTTACAAACGTTATGTATGAGATGATATCTTTTGTAAATTATTGACATACCGGCTGGAGCCATATGGTTGTCTTATTTTTATGGCCTGCGTGTTGTATATCATATCCATGTGATATGTTGTAATGGACAATCAAGATGGAGGTGCCACGAACCTTGGTGCCACGCCGGTGGAATGATGGAGATCATACCATGATGCACAAGATGGAGATCAAGTGCAAGAAGGACCATATCATATCACATTATCCATGCATGTGATGTTAATCCTTTTATGCATCTTATTTTGTTTAGATCACGACGGTAGAATTATAAGATGACCCCTCTCACTTAATATCAGGATAATAATGTGATCTTCCTTAAGTATGCACCGTTAAGAAAGTTTGTCATTTTGATACACCACGTGATGATCGGGTGTGATAGAGTCAACGTTCGCATTCAACGGGTGTTTTCAAGCCTAGCATGTACATACATGGCCTTGGAACACATGCAATACTACGGTTCTACTTGGTGAGCCTAGCATGTACAGACATGGCCTCGGAACACGTAACCGAAAGGTAAAGCATGAGTCATATGGATGATATGATGAACATGTTGATGTTAACCTTTGCAACTACACCGTCTCACGTGATGATCGGTTTCGGTGTAGTGAATTTGGTTCGTGTAATCACTAAATACGACTAAGAGGGATGTTGTTTTTGAGTGGGAGTTCATGGGATAATTTTAGAATTAATTTGAACTTAATTTATCATAAACCTAGTCTAAATAGTCTTTGCAAATATGTTGTAGATCATGGCACCATCCACCATCAATTTCAATATGTTCATGGAGAGAGAAAAACTAGCGAACAATGGAAGCAACTTTACCAACTCGACACTTAACCTGAGGATTATCCTCACCGCTTGCAAGAAGCTCTATGTGCTTGATGCACCGCTAGGCGACCAGCCCGCCAATGATACTTCTGATGAAGATAAAATGTTTATCTGACTCAACAACAAGACCACAGTATAGTTCATTGCGACATCCTTTATGGATTAGAGCCAGAGCTGCGAAAACATTTCAAGAACAACACTGCCTATGCTACAATGGGAGAATTGAAATTGATTTTCGGTACCCATGCTGCAATGGAGATTTATGATGCTTCAGAAAAGTTCTTTAGCTGCATGATGGAAGAGAACAACTCCGTTAGTGAGCACATACTCAGAATGTCTGAGTACGCTGATAAACTCATAGCTTTGGGATGTTGATCCCCAATGAGCTAGGGATACATCGTGTTCTTGAATCTCTGCCACCTAATTACAAGAACTTTGTGATGAACTATAATATGCAAGGCATGAAAAAGTCTATTCCAGAGCTTCTTTCAATGCTTAGGTGCTGGCAACCGGGAGCATAATTGCCTTAAATATCTGGCAGATAGGAAGGCCGACAAAGTGAACAAAGGTATATATGATATACTTGTTATTGATTTGTACCTTACTAGTACTCGCAGTAGCGCTTGGGTATTTGATACTGGTTTGGTTGCTCACATATGTACCTCGAAATATGAGCTGCAGAATAAGCGACCACTAGCAAAGGATGATGTGCCGATGCGCGTCGGCAATGGATCAAGAGTTGATGTGATCGATGTTGGGACACTACCTCTACGTTTACCATCCGGATTAGTTATAAACCTGAATAAGTGTTATTTGGTGCCTACATTAAGCATGAATATCATTTCTGGATCTTGCTTAATGCAGAGTGGTTATTCCTTTAAGTCTGAGAACAATTGTTGTTTGATTTATATGAATAATATCTTTTATGGTCACGCACCTGAGAAGAATGGTTTATTTATTTTGAATCATGATAGTATTGATACACATATTCCTAATGTGAATGCCAAAAGAATTAAGTTTAATGATGATATTGCTACTTATATGTGGCATTGCCGCTTAGGTCATATTGGTGTTAAACGCATGAAAAAGCTCCATTCTGATGGACTTTTAGAATCACTTGATTACGAATCATTTGAAACATGCGAGCCATGCCTTATGGGCAAGATGACTAGAACCCCGTTTTCCAGAACCATGGAACGGGCGACAGACTTACTGAAAATCATACATACTGATGTGTGTGGACCAATGAGTGTATCGGCGCGCGCTGGATATCGTTATTTTGTCACTTTCACAGATGATTTGAGTAGATATGGGTATATTTACTTAATGAAACACAAATCTGATACATTTGAAAAGTTCAAAGAATTTCAGTGTGAAGTTAAAAATCATCGTAACAGAAAGATTAAATTTCTATGATCTGATCGTGGAGGTGAATATTGAAGTTACGAGTTTGGCATGCATATGAAACAATATGGAGTAGTTTCACAACTCACACCTGCCGGAACACCACAACGTAATGGTGTTTCCGAATGTCGTAATCTTACTTTATTGGATATGGTTCGATCTATGATGTCTCTTACAGATTTTCCACTATCGTTTTGGGGTTATGCACTAGAGACTGTTGCATTCACTTTAAATAGGTCACCATCTAAATCCGTTGAAACGACACCGTATGAATTATGGTTTGGAAACAAACCTAAGCTGTCATTTCTAAAAGTTTGGGGATGCGAGGTTTATGTGAAGAACCTTCAACCTGATAAACTCGAACCCAAAGTGGAAAAACGCGTCTTCATAGGATACCCTAAAGAAACAATAGGGTACACCTTCTATCATAGATCCGAAGGCAAGATTTTCGTTGCCAAGAATGGATCCTTTTTAGAGAAGTATTTTCTCTCGAAAGGTGTGGATAGTAGGAAGGTAGAAATCGACGAGGTTATTGAACCTTCTCTTCTTGGAATGGCGAGTAGCACAACGCTGGAAATTGTTCCGGTGCCGACCCCGTCAATTGAAGAGAGAGCTAATGATCAAGATCATGAAACTACAGAAGAGGAAATTACCGTGCCTCGCGGGTCAAGTAGGGATCGTACAACTCCTGAACTGTATGGGAATCCCGTCTTAAACTTCATGGTAGATGGAGGTGATGACCCTGCGACGTATGAAGAAGAGATGATGAGCCCAGATTCCAACAAATGGCTTGAAGCCATGAAATCCGAAATAGTATCCATGTACGAAAACCAAGTTTGGACTTTGGTGGACTTACCCGATGACCGCAAGACCGTTGAGAACAAATGGATTTTTAAAAAGAAAACTGACGCTGATGGTAATGTGACCGTCTATAAAGCTCGACTTGTCGCAAAAGGTTTCCGACAAATTCAAGGAGTTGACTACGATGAGACTTTCTCACCGGTAGCGATGCTAAAGTCAGTTAGGATTATGTTAGCAGTTGCTGCATTTTAAGATTATGAAATCTGGCAGATGGTTGTCAAAACGGTGTTCCTTAATGGTGACATTGAGGAAGAGTTGTATATGATGCAACCCAAAGGTTTTGTTGATCCTAAGGATGCTGACAAGGTGTGCAAGCTTCAACGTTCCATTTATGGACTGAAGCAAGCATCCCGGAGTTGGAACCTCCGTTTTGATAAGGTGATCAAAGGGTTTGGATTTGTCCTAACATACGGAGAAGCTTGTATTTACAAGAAAGTGAGTGGGAGCTCTGTAGCATTTCTAGTACTATATGTGGATGACATATTGTTGATTGGAAATGATATAGAACTTTTAAAAAGCGTAAAAGGTTATCTGAACATTAGTTTTTTCGAGGAAAGACCTCGGTGAAGCAGCTTATATATTAGGCATAAAAATCTACAGGGATAGATCAAGACGCTTAATTGGACTTTCGCAAAGTACATACCTTGACAAGATTCTAAAGAAGTTCAGAATGGAAGATAGTAAGAAGGGGTTCTTACCAATGTTGCAAGGCAAAACATTGAGTAAGACTCAATGTCCAGCTACAACAGAAGATAAAGAGATAATGAATAAGATTCCCTATGCTTCAGCCATAGGTTCTATCATGTATGTTATGCTATGTACAAGACCAGATGTGGCGGTCCAGGTTTGGAACACTGGACGGCGGTACCAATCCGATCCAGGTTTGGAACACTGGATGTCGGTCAAGAATATCTTTAAGTACTTGAGAAGAACTAAGGATATGTTTCTTGTATATGGGGGTGAAGAAGAGCTCGTCGCAATATGTTACGTCGTTGCTAGCTTCGACAATGATCTAGATGACTCTAAGTCTCAATCCGGGTACGTATTTATTATGAATGGAGGATTAGTAAGCTGGAGGAGTTCCAAGCAATCCGTGGTGGCGAGATCATCAACAGAAGCAGAATATGTTGCTTCCTCGGAGGCAACACAGGAAGCAGTTTGGATGAAGGAGTTCATATCCAAACTAGGTGTGGTTCCGAGTGCGTTGGATCCAATGGTTATCTATTGTGACAACAATGGTGCCATAACCAATGCTAAGGAGCCAAGGTCTCACAAGAATTCCAAGCATATCAAGCGCCGCTTTCACTCCATTCGTGAACATGTCGCGGATGGGGATGTGAAGATTTGCAAAGTACATATGGATCTGAATGTGGCAGATCTGTTGACTAAACCTCTCTCAAAGGCAAAACATGATCAACACCAGAACTCAATGGGTGTTAGATTCATCACTATGTAATATAGATTATTGCCCCTAGTGCAAGTTGGAGACTGAAGGGAATATGCCCGAGAGGCAATAATAAAGTGTTTATTATGTTATTCCTTGTTTATGATAGATGTTTATTTCTCATGCTAGAATTGTATTAACCGGAAATGTTAATACATGTGTGATTAATAAACAAACAAACGTTCCTAGTAAAGCCTCTCTTTTAACTAGCTCGTTGATTAACAGATGATCAAGGTTTCCTGATCATAGACAATTGATGTTGTTAATAACGGGGTCATGTCATTAGGAGAATGACGGGATGAACTTAGACCCTAACTAAGTATAAAAATACGATCATGTCATTTAGTTTTGTTGTTATGTCTTAGATTCGGAGTAACCTTATTCCTTTGTCCATGAGATCGTGTTAATCACTAATACCGAAAGAGTACTTTGATGACATCAAACATCACACCATAACAGGGTGACTATAAAGGTGGCGTTAGGTATTCGGAAAGTGTTAGTTGAAGCTCATGGATCAAGAGTGGGATTTGTCCATCCAAAATGACGGAGAGATATACTCTGGGCCCTCTCGGTGATATCACATCGACACCGCTTGCAAGCACGTGACTAGGTCACAAGGATGTCATATCATGGGAACGAGAAAAGAGTACTTGTTGGGTAACGAGATCGAACAAGGTATGGTTGATACTGATGATCGGATCTCAGACAAGTAAAATATCGCGAGACAAAGGGAAATAGTTACGATGTTGAAGGTTCACACGATCACGAGAGTCATCGTTGAATATATAGGAGTCATCACAGATCTCCATATCCCGCTGTTGATTATTGATCGGAGAGGAGTCTTGATCATGTATATATTATTCACGAACCGTAGGGTGACACACTTAAGGTTCGATGAAGCGTTTGAGAGGATACGGAATACCGAAGAATGTTTTGGGCAGCACCAAAATTGTTTCGGGGAAAATTGAAATAGTTCAAGGGGTTTTTCGTCAAATGGTTGTTAATAGAATTAAAAAATGATTCGAGGTGCTATATGCAAATGTTTGTTAATGGAATTAACAAATATAAATAAAGAAATAAAAATGTTTTATTTATTTATTAAAGAAAAACCTGTGGATTTTCTAAGTGGAAAATTAAGGGAGCATGAGTGGGTGTGAGTGGGGCTTCCACTCACATGATGAGGGAAGAGGTGGGGGCACCTCAATGCTTGGCCGCATGGAGCCTTTAGGCTGCCCCCTCCTTCTATAAATAGAGGGCATGAGGTCCCTCTCTCTCACACACTTGCCCACCTCCCTTTCCCTCCACCCGCTGATCCATTCCATGGTCTCCGGCTTGGCGAAGCCCTGACCATGGGATTCTACACGACCACCACGCCGTCGTGCTGCTGGAGTTCCGGGGGATCCACTACTTCCGCTACCCCGCTGGATCGAGGGAACGGAGGTCTTCATCGAGCTGAACTTGTGACGGCTCACGGAGGCACCGCCGGGTTGCGGTGCACATCTTCTCGCTCCGGATCGGCGTGAGTACGACTACGCCAACAAAGAGATTTTTTCTCGTACCACTTAGAGTCTTCGAGGGTTTGTTATCCTAAGACTCTTTCTCCCTGTTACCTTTCGTCTCCTAGATTAGATCTTGGCCATTCAGGTTTATCGCGCGTAGGAATTTTTTTGTTTTCTATGCAACGTACCCTTCACCAAGAGGAAGGTATGAAGATCACAGTAGCAAGTTTCCCTCAGAAAGAAACCAAGGTTGAATCGACCAGTAGGAGGAAGGAGTAACTTCAGAAGGTTGATGCAGCTGAGATGGCAGGACGCTCTACCGGTTCAGCAACAACGTGGAACCTACACAACACAATCAAATCACTTTTCCCCAACGAAGCAGTGAGGTTGTCAACCTCACCGGTTTTGCTGAACACAAAGAGGTTTAACGTATGGTGTGGAAAACATTATGAGAATAGTAAGAAAACAATAGTAGCGGTGAAAACAGTGTGAAAGCAGTGGAAACAGTGTGTGTATTATCACTATGAGAAAATGGACCGGGGTCCACAGTTCACTAGTGGTGTCTCCCCAAAGAAGATAAATAACATGTGTGGTGAACAAATTATAGCTGGGTGATACGTCATAAACGTATCCTTAATTTCTGATGTTCCATGTTGTTTTCTTATTGTTTCCCACATGTTTGCTATACACTTTATGTCATTTTTATCGATTTTACGGACTAAACTATTGACAAGATGCCACAAAGCCAGTTCCCTGTTTTCTGCTGTTTTTAGTTTCCGAAAAGTTGTTCTGGAAATATTCTCGGAATTGGAAAGTTCGAAGCCCGGAAGTCTTAGAATTCCCGAAGGTTCCACGGAGTCCCGAAGAGGCCCGGAGGAGGGCCCTGAGGGGGCCCACACCATAGGGTGGCGCGCCCCTGGCCGCGCCATGGGGTGGTGTGGGTCCCCGCGGCCTCCACCGCCTTTGCCCTTTCGCCTATTTATACCCCTCGAGACTTAAACCCTAAATATATCCCACTTTTTCCCGAGAAACACCCGAGGCCGCTGTCATCGTCATCCTGAGACTGGGAGGGTTCTGGAGCTCTCCCTGGCACCCTGCCGGGAGGGGAATTCATCACCGGAGGGGTCTACACCACCATGCCCTCCTCCGAAGTGATGCATGAGTAGTTTATCCCTGGACTATGGGTCCATAGCAGTAGCTAGATGGTTGTTCTCTCTACTTTGTACCTCATGTTTAGATCTTGTGATCTGCCTAACATGGTCAAGATCATCTTGATGTAATGCTACATGTTGTGTTTGTTGGGATCTGATGAATGTTGAATGCTATGTCTTCTGATTATCAATATATCATGTTATCTTTATGCATATGTTATTTATGATCTTCCATGCTCTCCGTTATTAGTAGATGCTCTGGCCAAGTAGATGCTAGTAACTCCAAGAGAAAGTATTTATGCTCGATAATGGGTTCATGCCTCCTTTGCATCTGTGCTCGAGTGACAGAAACGTGACGGATCGAGGATGTGTTGTTGCCATTAGGGATAAAACAACAGTGTTTACCTAGTTTAGATTACACACTTTGCTTACGGTGATAATCTGTTGCTAGCAACTTAATACCCAGCGTTTGTTCGGATGATATTCAGAGGGTGGATTATTAGACATAGATGCAGTTGGATGACGGTCTATTATTTTGTTGTAATGCCCGCATGAATCACATAGTAATATTTATGTCTTGCATATGCACTACGGTGCAGCCTTCATTTCTGTGAATTGCCCAGGTGTAATTTGTTCACCACACATGTTATTTATCTTTCACGGAGAGACACCACTAGTCAATTGTGGACCCTGGTCCATTTTCCTCATACCGATAAAACACCTTCTGCTTTCATACTGCTTTCATATTGTTCCTACTGTTTTCCACAACATACGTTTAATCTCTTGTGTTCAGAAAAACCGGTGAGATTGACAACCTCACTGCTTCGTTGGGGCAAAGTGATTTGATTGTGTTGTGTAGGTTCCACATTGCTGCTGAACCGGTAGTGCGCCCTGCCATCTCAGCTGCATCAACCTTCAGAAGTGCTTCTTCCTCCTACTGGTCGATTCAACCTTGGTTTCTTTTTCGAGGAAAAATTGTTGTTGCACTCTTCAACCCTTGCGCTTGGGGTCTCCCAACGAGCATTGTTCTATACTCCATCTAGCTTTTCTGGCGCCGTTGCTGGGGAGGAAGAGAATTTCTGCAAGGGGAGTCTCTCACTTCCAATATCTTTACTTTGTTTTTGTTTTGCTTAGTTTATTTTATTTTGTCATGTTTGCTTCTCTTTATCAAAAACACAAAAAAAATAGTTCTTATTCTAGTTCTAGTTTTATTCCTGTTTTTAGTCTTGTTAAAATGAATACTCATGTTCCTGTTACCTTGTCAAATGAGGAAATTATTTACACTTTCAAACAAAGGAATGATGAGAGTTTCAAGGAAGCTTGGTCTAGAGTTTTTTTATTCCTATTGCAGAATTGAACCTAAAATGACTCTAAGCCTGTTTCTACGTAGCTTTTATTTAGGTCTTGCTCTTTACTATAGCTGTGTGATGCACTTTGTTGGGAACCCCAAGAGGAGGGTGTGATGAGCATAGCGGTAGGAGTTTTTCCCTTAGTTAAGAACCAGGGTTATCAATCTAGTAGGAGAAAGAGAATCTCCGGAAGGTTCATGCCACTGATGGTGGTGCTTGCGCTTCACCGGTGTCAGCAACAACGTGGAACCTGCACACAACACAATCAGAAAACTTTGCCCCAACGGTACAATGAGGTTGTCAATCTCATCGATCTTGCTGAAAACAAAGATTAGACGTATAGTGTGGAAAAATAGTGTATGCTTGCAGAAAATAAAGAGAGCAGGAAATTGTCGTGGTTTGTTTAATAGTGTGGAAAAATGGACCGGGGTTTGTAATTTCACTAGTGGTGTCTCTCCATAAAACATAGCATGTTAGGTGAACAAATTACAGCTGGGTAATTGACAAATAAAGGTTGCACCGTAGTGCACAATATGACATGAAGAGTACTATGCTATTTAGTGCGGGCATTAAACAAGATACATAAACCGACATCCATCTGCATCTATGACTAATAATCCACCCTCAGGTTATCATCCGAACCCCCTTAGGTATTAAGTTGCAAGTAACAGATAATTGCATTAAACAAAGTGTGTAATGTAAGCAATGATTATGCACACGGGCACTCTCACCGCTATTTTCTCCCTAATGGCAACAACACATCCTCCCCCTTCACGCTTTCTGTCACTCGAGCAAGGCAACAAGGAGGCATGAACCCACTATCGAGCATAAATACTCCCTCTTGGAGTCACTAGCAACTACTTCGCCATAATAACCACTAGCAACGGAGAGCATGCAAGATCACAAATAAAATATGCAAATAAAGACTATAATCAACTTGGCATAAGGTCAATACTCATCGGATCCCAGCAAATACAGCACATAGAATTACATCAGATCAATCTCGATCATGATAGGCAGCTCACGAGATCTAAACATGGAGGCATATGATGAGAACACAACCATCTAGCTACAGCTATGAACCCGTGGTCCAAGGATGAACTACTCACGCATCACTCCGGAGGCAGACATGGTGATGAAGAGGCCTCCGGTGATGATCTCCTCTCCGACAGGGTGCCGAAAATAGCTTCAGAACCCCCTGGTCTGGGGTTAACGGTGACAACGGTTGCGGAACTTTTTCGGGGATTTTGCTCAGGTATCTAGGGTTTTCCCTCCGGGGGGCTTAAATAGGCGAAAGGTCAAAGGCGGTGGAGGTCGGGGGGGGGGCTCAAAACCATAGCTGGCGCGGCCAGGGGGGCCGCGCTACCCTATGGTGTGGCCCCCCCGCTGCCCCTCTTCGGTCTTCTGGATGCTTCCGGGGAAAATAGGACTTCCGGGCTTCGAATTTTCTAATTCCGAGAATATTTCCAGAACAACTTTTCTGAAACTAAAAACAGCAGAAAATAGGGAACTGGCTCTGTGGCATCTTGTTAATAGTTCAGTCCAGAAAATCGATAAAAATGACATAAAGAAGGGAGAAAACATGTAGCAATTGACATAATATGATCATGGAGCATCAGAAATTAGGGATACGTTTATGACGTATCAATGTGCTTTGGATACTGTGGTAGGAGGAGATTTCCTTCATTCTGATGAAGATCAAGATTTTGATGCTATATAAAAAAATTGTTACCTTCAACTCACCTAGTAGCTCTGATAAAACCTTTGCAGGTATATATGCTAGATTCAATACTCTTGAGACACATGTTTCTTGCTTAAGTGAGGGTCATAATAGGATTCGTGAACACCTTGATCATGTTCCAATAAACTCTGAAGCCTCAAATATAATCCCTAATGTGAAGGTTACTATTAATGGTGAAACTTTTCATGCTCGCTGTGATATTATGTCTGAATTTTGTCTTATGCCTAAAGAAATTTATGAATCTTTGAATACTTGGAGACTTACTAAGGGAGGATAAGAGATACGTCTCACTAATAACACCACTATATTTTCCATTGGAATAGCTGAGGGAATATTTACGAAAATCCTAGGAAGACTGGTATCCACTGATTATCTAGTTATTGAATGTGTAGGAGAGGGCCAAATTACTCTTGGAAGATCTCTGTTGAAGCTCTTAGGAGCAACTATTGATATGGGGAGAGGTACCATGACTTTTTCTCCAAAATCATGTGCAGACCATCAGTTCCCTAAAAGCAAGGATAAGGGTAAGAAAGGTAAACGTAAGCCTCGTAACAATTTGGATTCTTCTTCACTTGAAAATACTTGATTCCACTTTTCTGGGCCTAGCTAAAAGGCGTTAAAGAAAACCTCTTCTGGGGAGATAACCCATGGTTTTATTTTTGCTTTGTTTTTCTCTGTTTTCTTTGAGTCAAGGGGTTGTATACTTCTGTAGCAACTCCTTTGTATCTTTCTTTTCATGTTTTAGTAGTGCCAAGTAAGGTTTCTGACGATACTTGGAGTTGGTTTTCGGATTTCTGCGCAGGAAACAGATTTCTGCTCTCCACCGTAAAAAAATCGTATAAATAATAGAAAAATCAGAATGGCCTGAAATTTCTTGTGCTTATTCCTTGGCTAATTCCGCAACTTTTTTGTTCTTTAAGGGTGTGTTAGGATGTGGAACCAAGTGGAATGGAATGGAACCGTTCCGCACCCACACCCCATTCTTGTGTTCGGTTCTGAAACGGAATGGAACGAGGTGGTTCCCACAAAGGGAATATTCTCTCTATATGCGGAATGAACACGTACGGCCAAATCAGTCGGACCACGTGGAACGCCCTCTGTATCTCTCTAATTTAATAAAGTTTATCAATAATTAATCAAGTTTAGGAATAATTAATGAAGTTTAGGAATAATTAATCAAGATTAGAAATAAATAAGGGAAACATTCGATATCCTCCGGAGGACATCCTCCGGGTGACGTAACCTCCGCACGTTCCGCAACCCAATTAGTTGGCAGCCCATTTTCGCCTCCACGTTTTCATAGTTGGGCCTTTTTTCCGGCCCGCCAAGCGCTGCCGGATGCGTGTCTCCACCATCAGATTTTTTGTGTTTGTCTAGCTAGCTGACACCGCAACATATGCTGCTACAATAGAAATTTTTGTTCACTACAATTGGTTTCCAATTTTGCTATACTAATATAATATGTTTGCTACAAGGTCTCCGGCAGGAATCTCCGGCGAAGTCTCCGGTGATGTCATTTTTTTTCAAGAAATAGCACAATTTCTTTTTGCTACAATTGTTATCCACATTTGCTATAGTAGCGCAAAATGTTTGCTATAATATCTCCGGCGGTGTCTCCAACGATGTCCTTATTTTTTGCTACAATTGATGTTAAGATTTGCTATAATAGTGCAAAGTGTTTGCTATAATATCTCCGGTGAGGTCTCCGACGATGTCTCCGACAAAGTTATTTTTTTTATTTTTTATGTCGACAATTTTTTTTGCTACAATAGCAAAAATTTCTTATTTCAATGAACCGTTTTTTGCTCCAGAGTAGCAAAAGCGGGATTTGGGGGTATTTTTATAATTTGCTACAATAGTGTAAATTTTTTATTTCAATGAACCGTTTTTGCTATTAGTGTAGCAAAAGCGGGATTGAATGATTTTTTGGGACATGTGTCGACAGGAGGACCCGGAGGAATTTTCCCCAGGATCCTCCGGAGGACGCCCAACAGTCATGATAGTAAGATCAAACAGGATTAGTCCCATCTTTTGATATCGTTTACAATTTGAGAGTGAAGGTTACGCAGTGGAAGGAGAAGTAGAGGGAACGACCGGTTCATCAGAAGAACAAAAAGAAAAAGGAAGTAGCCACTTTTAAGCAAGAAATGAGAGTGAAGGTTACGCATCGGAAGCGGAAGTTGAGGGAAACGTTCGATATCCTCCGGAGGACATCCTCCGGGTGACGTAACCCCCTCATGTTCCGCAGCCCAATTAGCTGGCAGCCCATTTTCGCCTCCACATTTTCATAGTTGGGCCTTTTTTTCGGCCCACCAAGCTGTAACATCCAAGTATGAAAACCTTAGTTGTTTTAACTTATTTGTTTAATTTATGCAATGCATCATATCATCATCCTCATATTTATTCTGTTTGCATTGTTTTCATATGAAATTTAAACTTAATCAAACCTTGTTTTCACACTTGTCTGTTACAATCTTTCAAACAAAGAATTGCAAAACAAAACCTTTCATTGTTTTCCAAATAACTCATTGATGTTTAACTATTAAAGTGTTGCCTCAAATCATTCCTTTAATTCCACCAATTAAATTCAAATCTTTTCCAAGTTTCAAATTAGTACTTTGGAAACAATAACAACTCACCAACTTTCTTCCCTCTCTAATTCATCCTAAAACCCTAGGGGGTAACCCTATCCAATGCATGTTTTTATTAAGAATTTATTAATATCAAAATCCTTCTAAGTTGATTTCAAACACAAACCACTATTTTAAACTGTGATTTTCGAAAACCAAAGTTGGAATGTGGTTTCTATTTAACTAAAAAGCTTAACCAAATTTTTCTGTAATTTTTCTTGATTAAAACCTTAACAACTTTCTTCCAAAAGCAATCTGCAAAAAAAATATAAGAACAGAAAAGAATAAAAGGAGAAACGAGCAGCAACACCTAATCTACCGCCTGGCCCAGCCCACCTAAGCCCTAGCGCGCAGCAACCCAGCCCGCGCAGCGCAACTTACCGGTTCGAGGGCGCCAAGATTCGTGCGCGCGCCCTCCTTCTTCGTCATCCCGTACGGCCGCGCATCGGCGGCATCCACCGCGACCGCGCGCGACCACGGCGGCCACCGCAGCGCCTCCAACCTATTTAAGCACGCCCTAGCCCCCTACCTGTGCCCTAGCTCCTAGGGTTCCGCCTCCACCTCGCTCGCGCCGTCAATCGCCTCCATCCCCAAGCTCCATCTCTCTGCAACTCCTCTCGCCGGCGACAGCTTCTGAAGAAATCCATGGCGCCACCGTGTCTCACTCCCACCTAGCCACCTCTGCACGGTAATCGAGTCGCCGTCACCTCCTCTTCCCCTTGGACACCAGCAACCCCACGG
Source organism: Alopecurus myosuroides (assembly GCA_028641055.1). NCBI lineage: Eukaryota > Viridiplantae > Streptophyta > Magnoliopsida > Poales > Poaceae > Alopecurus > Alopecurus myosuroides. The sequence goes on from CM054061.1 coordinate 287,225,218, forward strand.
TGAGCATCAGATTCGCCGCCGCGTTTCTCTCCTCTCTCCGGCCACCGTGCCATCTCTCTGAACCCGAGGACCTCGTCGCCGATTGCAGGTCCTATCGCCGTCGTTGAGCACGGGAACGAGTCCGCCACCGCACCCTCTGCACGTTGGACACCTCCAGGGAGCACGTCGTCGACCAGAGACTCGCCGCCATCCTCGACCACCCCGTCTCCGCCGCGGTCACCAGCTCGCCGTCGACCACCGCTTCCTCGCCACCCCGCTGTGAGCCTCTACCTCCATCTCCTCCCTCTCCCTCATGCTTGCGCATGATCTGCACCCACCTAGCGCCTCCAGATCGCTAGCACCACCGTGCTGTTTCCCGCCGGTGAGGTTCTGTCAGTCGAGGACGCGTTGGAACTTCAGTTTCGTCAGACAAACACCCGTAACTGAAACTCATCCTCTCTGCTTAGCTCTACTGTCAACAAACACGACAGCAGCGCAGTGGTGCGAGCCCTTTTGCGCGCACAGCGAGCTCGCGGGTTCGAGCCCCGCGGCCGCAAAATTTTTGGAATTTCTCCTCGCGCGCGCGGCCCACCAGTCAGCCTCCCTCGGTGCCACGCGTACGCGCACACGCCACGCTGTCCGTAGGCCCACAGGGCAGTGCCTGTGGGTACACCTCCAGTGCGTAACAAAAGTTTAAAAATAAAATCTGTTAATTTCTAAATTCCTTTTAAATAAACAGATTTGAATAGAAACTTGGAAATTCAATATCTTTTGTTTTATAAATCCAACAAACACAAACTTGATGTCTATTCTGATCCAAATTTTATAAACTTTCCAAATAATCCACTTGTGTTCTGTTTTGAATTTTCAAAATACTTTTAAATTTCAAATTTGAATAATTCAAATGCAAATTGAAATAATTCATAACTAATTCATACTGTTTTCAAATAATTCAAATAAAATATGTTTTTCACACCTTTTTGAATGTTCTATTCAAATATAAACTTTGTTTTCTGGTTTAAACAATTTAAATTGCCTAAACCATTTAAACCTTGATTAATTCAATAAAATTTGATAAAATTATAACTTGATTAATATAAAATATTTTTGAACATGCAAATTATGTTTTCAAACCACCAAAGTGTGAACTTTTCAAATGTGGATTTGAATTTATGGTTTGAACAAATAAAATTCAATTAATAATTAAGCTTGTTTTAAAATTCAATTAAAACTTGTTTAAAATTGTTTAATTCCATTAAAACTTGTTCAATATTGTTTAATTCATAATTAAATAATCCTAAGTCCAATTTCAAATTGTGAAACATGTAATCCAACTAAAATTTGATAAACTTTTCAAATATAAAATTTGTAATTGGTTTTGCATACTTTAAATTGTTGAAAACAATCAATACTTGTTCAACCCCATTAAGTACCAATAATTCCAAACTTGTTAATGTTTTCTAAAATGATTAACTATCATTCCAATTGCAACTAACTTGTTATCTTCCTGTTCCTCATCATGCATGCATCATGCTAATTCAACTACACCTAATGCTTAGTGATAGAACAATTAATTCAACTCCAAGCATGGGCTTCCATATGCACCCTTTGCATATGGAATCCATTTAAACTTGTGTTTCATGTCAAGCAAGTTATTTTGGTGCATCTATTAAACATGACATGCATCATCCAATGTTTGTGCACTTATGCCATGTATTGATTGCCCGTCTTCCTTCGTTGTTGTTTTTGCTTCTTCTCGATTAGACGACGACGTTGGTACCGACGAGCCTTACGACACTACTACTCAGGACCTAGCCCAGTACGAGGCTGAGCTGCCAGGCAAGTTATCACTCACATGAATCATAGAGTTCCTTTCCACACTTGTTGTCGATACTATCCTTTTGTCTACTATTGCTAGCCCTATGTATCGTTGCTTGTCTCCGAACCTATCACATGATTCCTGAACCAATGATATTGCCTCACCCCCATACCTACAGCCTTTGTTTGTGCCTTAGTATCATATAGCATGCTTAGGGTTGCTTTTACTCGAGTCCGTTGTCGGTTACTACTGTTACTATCTTATTATCTTGTACCGGGGCTCGTTGTTAATCAATCAATCCTGTTAATTGCTAATGGTGATAATAATTTGATGATAAGGCACCGGCAGGAGGCCCATGAGTGGTTTTGGAGCCTGCTAGTGTCGACCCTAATAGGAAAAGGGTCTTGTCTACTGATCCATGATGAGCGCACTACCCGCATTTGGGAAGCGAGTATGGGCGCCCCCCTCAACTTGACCTGATTCGCATCTCGTCCAAATCGCCTCATTTAGTTCGTGTTTTCCATTTGCCGCATGCATGTTTTTGCGAGCCCAGCGCAGGGTGGAACTTTCGTAGTCGGCATATAGGGGGACACGGTCTTAGAGTGCTATGATGGTCCATTTTCTTCTGGGCTTGATTAGCCGTGCGCCCAAGGTTCTTTGGGCTTGATGCGAAGAATGGTTGGTTGTGTTGAGTGCCCCGCTTGGTGGGAGGCATCCCATCTGGCGGGATATTCATGAGTGTACGGCCAAATTGGTGCAACCCTGCAGGGATAATCTTCTCGAGAAGCCGTGTTTTCCGCGGTTATGGATTACTTGGTGAAAGTACTGGCTAACAAGTACTCAGGACAACTTCAACATAATGATCAATCATGTTTCACCCAATGATTAATAATTTGACTAGTAATAGGTTATTCACACAATAACTTGATTCACCTTACCATAACTGTGTGAGTTATCCTCGGATTGCTTCTTGGATAAGGGGCGAGGTCCAGGATGGGTTTGGTTGAAGTTATCTTTCAGTTGGTTACAATCCTCGATCTTATCTTTTCTGTTAGCCGGAACTTGTAGATCTTTCTGTAGTTGGTTAGAGCAGCCAGCAGCAACTTTTATTTCACCCCTTTCTTCCGTTGATCCCAAGCATCAATGCTTGTGTTGACGGGTAACTCCTTGATGAACTGTGAGTCTTGCTTGCCAGTACTTGGATGTACTGACCCCGTTGGGGCTGTGGTTTACGCAGAGTACGACTACGACTACGATGCTTCTCAGGACGGCTACTTCGTGGAGTTCGACGAGACTGCCGACGAGTAGTTAGCTGGACCAGGGCAGGATCCAGACCTACGTGGATGGGCTTCGCTTTTCTTTATTTTCTCCGGCTTCTTAAGCCATGGATTTGTCTGTACTCAGACCCTTTGATTGCTTCCGCTGTTGTAATGGATGATATGTTGGGACATGTGTCCTCTGGATGACTGTATTCGATATTTTCTGCCTTAGTGAAGGCCAGTTGCACTTATTTCCTTCTTTTGTGTCGTAGAGACATTCTGTGCTATCATTCGTACCAAACTGTTGACGTACCGTGCGTGTTTGATTATGAAGTACGTCGACAGTAGTGCCTTTAGGTTCCTAGCGGATAGTTTACTTCGACGGTGGAAGCAGGGCTTGTGTTGTCGCGCATAAGCGCAGGCCTACCAGGAAGCTGGGACGTGGGAGCATGTATGCCCCATAATCCAAGCACCTGACTTCCAGTTCGTGCGATGAGTATCCTCTAGAAACTCTGGGTGCGACAAATGGTATCAGAGCCTGTCTGCCTGTAGGATCCCTTTTTACTGGTCGCAGTTGAGTCTAGAAACTATTTTGTAGCTATATAGGAAAAATGAAACGTGAGAGTAGGAATTCTGCCATTTTTCTTCTTTCCCCGCCCACCCACCCCTTTTCTGGTAAGGAAGTGCAACGTTGTTTTCTGTTCTCACCTAAACTTTCAAGTTAGGATTTCACGTGTTTTGGGTTATCTGTAGTACCTCAGGACTTTTGGTCTCGTTTTCCCGATGTTGCTTCGATATCATGTTCTTTTCAACATCCTTTTCGTCCGTTGAACCTTGTTGTTGTTCTTCCACATCCTTTTTCATCTACCGGAGTCTAATCAAAACATTCCAAATCATCTGCAGATGGGTCTCAACTACTATCCGCAGGTGGTTCGCATGACTCGCTGTGAGAGCACCGCCGGTTTTCCGGAGTTGCTGAGAGACATGGTTACCTTTCTGGGGTTCCGTTGGGCACCAGAGTACCAGGTCTACGAGCACCAGCGAGAGTTTGACCAGACTTGCTACCGGGCTATCGTCTACATTCTGTCAGATGATGGCATGAGCATTGCACACCAGTACGAGGCAGTAGGGTCCACAGTGGATATGGCAGTGCAGCAGGCAGCGTACGTGAGTATCACCGTTCTCCGTGCTGACTACTGGGGGTTTGATAAGTCCAGTTTTCGTCACATCCCCCGTGGTTACATCACGGCAGCGGGAGTTCACTTCACTGTCCACCGCGACATGGATACCTACGAGACTGATAGCTCCAGGCTCCAGATCACTGCCCAGTTCGCTAGTCACAGTGATGCCGTTGCTTCCGCACTTTCCCAGGAGTTAGCCTCAGTCAGGGAGCAGCTCCACCTTGCTCTCACTCGTCTGGCGACGTACACCACAGACTTTGTTGGAGACGAGCGCTTCGCACGTGTCCTTCAGCCAGCTGGTCTTCCGTTGCCAGATGCTGGAGGTTACGAGCCGATCAGAGGCCCACTTCTCGACCTCGGAGCTGGTTACACAGGGATTCCCCGCTATGGAGCACAGGGAGAGGACGCTTTCTACTTCACCACACCGAGAGTTGCTCTCAGAGCAGTTCCTATCTACATGGATCGTCGTGATACCTACTTCCGTGGGATTCCTCCTCACCGTATCTCTCGTCGTACTACTCACCGCCGTCCTGCGTGATGAGCATGGGAGTACCGTTGTATCCATTACTAGCTGTGTCTAGTTTATCCTTTCGTTTTCGAACCATGTGTTGGTCTGTTGGATATTCTGATGTATTTGAACATGTGATGATGTACCTGTTGGTTATCTATTCATGCGTCGGAATAATCTATCTTTTGGTTACCAAGTCTATCCTTTTCTGTTGTTGTGCTAAAATGAATTTCTGTTCAGGATGCCTCCAACCAGGAACAACCCGCCTCCGCCACCACCAATGGGGGAACTGTTGGCTCAGATGACCCAAGTGGTGACACAGATGGCCCAGATCCAGGCTAACCAGCAACACAACCAGAATGCTCCAAGGGTCACCATCAAGGACTTCCTCAGCTTGGGCCCAAAAGCTTTCGTGACAACACGTGAGCCCCTGGATGCTGATGACTGGATCCGTGACGTAGCAAGAGCTCTGGAGATAGCTCATGTTGCTGAAGAGGATAAGGTCAAGTACGCCACCTACCTACTGAAGGGTCAGGCAGCTACTTGGTGGGAGAACTACCAGGCCATGAGGGCTGGCTTTCCTATCAACTGGGGATGTTTCAGAGATGCCTTCCTGAAGCACCACATCCCGGATGGTCTCATGGAAAGGATGCGTGAGGAATTCTGCTCTCTCAGACAGGGCAAGCTGGACGTTCTCGGCTACCAGAACGAGTTCAATCGTCTCGCTCGGTACGCTGGTGACGAAGTGTCCACCGAAGCCAAGAAGATGGCAATGTTCCGCCGAGGTTTTAACCCGGAACTGAAGTACGCTCTCACCAACATCAAGTGCAAGGACTTCGTGGAGCTTGTGAACACCGCGCTCAATGAGGAGAATGGGCGCAAGGCGTTCGAAGAGTCGCGCAAGCACTCGCGTGAGGGTGGTTCCTCCTCCAACATGACCACCCCTCCGCAGAAGCGCCGCATCTGGGTGCCAAATGGTGCTGTCACTCGGGCTCCAAATGCCCAAGCTTCTCCAGGCTTTGGTCCCCGCCCACCCAACCCATCTCAGATGCAGGGTCAGAGGTTTCCGATGGGGCAGCCAAGGCCGGGTCCTTCTCGTATCGTCACTTGCTACAAGTGCAAGGATACTGGACATTATGCTGATAAGTGCACTCAGAAGCAGCTACCCCTACCTCCTCGCCCCAACACCAACCAGGCTATGGTTCGTGCTCCTCCGGCTAAAGCCTTCAACTCCAACAATAGGCCTGTCGGGAGGAACGCGAGGGTGAACCATATCAAGGCCGACAAAGCAGAGGAAGCTGCTGACGTCGTTCTCGGTATATTACCCGTAAACTCTATTCCAGCTAAAGTGTTGTTTGATACTGGAGCATCGCATTCGTTTGTGTCAAAGATCTTTGCTACAACGTACAATTTAGCTCTGGTTCCGCTAAGCAATCAAATCTATGTGCACTCTCCGGGAACTAAAATGATTACTTCCAAGATAAGCATGGACAATCAGATCCTAATTGGAGGTCGCATATTCCTTGCTTCACTCATGTTGCTGGGAAATTCTGACATTGATGTCATTCTGGGTATGGATTGGTTGAAGACCCACAAAGCTAAAATTGACTGTGCTCAAAAGTCAATAACTCTCTCCCACACTTCAGGCCAGATAGTCTATTCTCCATATGGATCAACGTCTGTTCAGCTGTTCAGCCTCGATGCCAAACCCCTTCCTGCAATTGAAAATGTTCCGGTGGTTTGTGAGTTCCCTGACGTCTTTCCAGAAGAGTTGCCAGGGATGCCCCCGGACAGAGCAGTTGAGTTCGTGATCGAGCTTGAGCCAGGTACTGCTCCAATCTCTAAGCATCCATACAAGATAGCTCCTCCTGAACTGAAGTTGTTGAAGGAGCAAATCGATATGTATATGGACAAAGGTTTCATTCAGCGTAGTTCCTCCGCTTGGGGTTGCCCAACTCTGTTTGTTGCCAAGAAGGATCAAACTAAGAGACTCGTGGTTGACTATCGTCCTCTCAACGAGAAAACAATCAAGAACAAGTATCCACTTCCTCGTATCGATGATCTTTTTGATCAACTTGCTGGAGCCTCAATATTCTCAAAGTTGGACTTGAGGATGGGTTACCATCAGATAAAGATCAGAAAGGAAGATATTCCTAAGACAGCTTTCACCACTCGTTACGGTCTATATGAATACACCGTCATGTCTTTTGGTCTCACCAATGCACCGGCAACGTTCTCAAGACTCATGAATTCTGTCTTCCATGAATACCTCGACAAGTTCGTTGTGGTATATCTCGATGACATTCTAGTCTACTCAAAATCCGAGGAAGAGCATGGAGAACACCTTCGTCTCACTCTCATGAAGCTTCGCGAGCATCGTCTATATGCCAAGTTTTCCAAATGTGAGTTCTGGATTCCAGAAGTTGCATATCTTGGTCATATCATCTCTGCCAAAGGCATTGCCATTGATCCTGAAAAGGTTAAGGCAATTGTTGATTGGAAACCCCCTAAGACGGTGAAGCAAGTCAGAAGTTTTCTTGGCTTGGCTAGCTATTGCCGTCGTTTCGTCCAAAACTTTTCCAAGATTGCCAAACCTCTCACTGATCTCACAAAGAAGGACAAAAAGTTCGTTTGGACTCCACAATGTGATGAGAGTTTCAACCTCCTGAAGACTAAACTCACTTCCACACCTGTCCTAGTTGGCCCAGATACCACCAAACCTTTCCAGATATTCTGCGATGCATCTCTCCAAGGACTAGGAGCAGTTCTTATGCAAGAACGTCAAGTTGTGGCTTATGCTTCACGTCAGTTGAACCCACATGAACAAAACTATCCAACTCATGATCTTGAACTTGCAGCAGTTGTGTTTGCCCTCAAGAAATGGAGACAATACTTGTTGGGTAACAAAACTGAAATCTTTTCCGATCATAAGAGTCTGAAATACATCTTCACTCAGCCAGATCTGAACCTCAGGCAAAGGAGATGGATTGAGAAGATTAAAGACTTTGATCTCACCATTTCTTACACTCCAGGCAAGGCTAATGTTATGGCCGATGCTCTCAGTCGCAAATCCTATTGCAATAATCTCATGATCATGGAAAGCCAACCTCCACTTCATGAAGAATTCCAGAAGCTGAACCTTGGTCTTGTTCCTGAAGGATACCTTGCTAGCTTGACAGCCAGCCCAACTCTCGAGGACAAGATTCGTTCTGAACAACTTCGTGATAATGAAATCAAGAAGATTGTGGATCACATCAAGGAGGGCAATGATAAGTTCAAGTCCTTCTCAATTGATGACAAGGGAACTGTGTTCTTCGAAGGACGCATTGCAGTCCCTCAGATTCAAAGTCTCAAGGATATCATTCTCAAGGAGGCTCATGAAACTCCTCTATCCATTCACCCTGGAAGTACAAAGATGTACCAGGATCTCAAGACTCTGTATTGGTGGTCTGGCATGAAACGTGAAATTGCTCAATACGTTTCTGAATGCGACGTTTGTCAACGTGTTAAGGCAGTCCATCAGAAGACAGCAGGTCTACTCCAACCTCTGAAAATTCCTGAGTGGAAGTGGGACATGATTGAAATGGACTTCGTTACTGGGTTTCCAAAGTCCAAAAAGGGCAACGATGCAATCTTCGTTGTTATTGATCGTCTCACTAAGGTTGCTCACTTCTATGCTGTAAAGGAAACGATCTCAGCTAGCCAGTTAGCAGAGCTCTACACAGCAAAGGTTGTTCCCCTTCATGGTGTTCCATTGGAAATAAGCTCAGACCGTGGAAGTATCTTCACTTCTCATTTCTGGAAAAGCTTTCAAGAAGCACTGGGCACCAAACTTCTGTTCAGCACAGCTTATCACCCTCAGTCTCAGGGGCAAGTCGAAAGAGTCAATCAGATTCTCGAGGATATGCTCAGAGCATGTGGTCTCTCCTTTGGCATGAAATGGGAGGATTGCCTTCCATATGCTGAATTCTCCTACAACAACAGCTACCAGGCAAGCCTAGGCATGGCACCATTTGAGGCACTGTATGGTCGCAGATGCAGGAGTCCAATCAATTGGTCTGGAGCTGGTGAACGTTCACTTTTAGGCCCTGACATTGTTAAGGAAGCCGAGGAGAAAGTTCGTATCATTCGTGACAATCTCAGGATTGCTCAGTCTCGTCAGAAGAGCTATTATGATAGCAAGCACAGGGATATGGTCTATGCACCTGGTGATAAGGCATATCTCCGTGTAACTCCCCTCAGAGGCACTCATCGTTTTGGTGTGAAAGGAAAGCTTGCACCAAGATACATTGGCCCTTTCAACATCCTCTCAAGACGTGCAGAGAATGCTTATCGTCTTGAACTTCCAGAAAAACTTTCCAAAGTGCACGATGTGTTCCACGTGTCACAACTCAAGAAGTGTTTCAAAGATCCAGATCGTGCAGTTGATCATGATTCCATTGAACTGCAAGATGATCTATCTTATGAGGAGCACCCTATTCGTATTCTCGATGAGACCGAGCGTAAGACTCGCAACAAGAGCACCAAGTTCTTGAAAGTCCAATGGTCGCATCATTCTGATAAAGAAGCAACGTGGGAGACCGAAGAGGATCTTCGCAAGAAGTATCCGGACCTATTCATTTCTCAGTAGGGAATCTCGGGGCGCGATTCCTTCAAGGGGGGGCGTTTTGTAACATCCAAGTATGAAAACCTTAGTTGTTTTAACTTATTTGTTTAATTTATGCAATGCATCATATCATCATCCTCATATTTATTCTGTTTGCATTGTTTTCATATGAAATTTAAACTTAATCAAACCTTGTTTTCACACTTGTCTGTTACAATCTTTCAAACAAAGAATTGCAAAACAAAACCTTTCATTGTTTTCCAAATAACTCATTGATGTTTAACTATTAAAGTGTTGCCTCAAATCATTCCTTTAATTCCACCAATTAAATTCAAATCTTTTCCAAGTTTCAAATTAGTACTTTGGAAACAATAACAACTCACCAACTTTCTTCCCTCTCTAATTCATCCTAAAACCCTAGGGGGTAACCTTTTCCAATGCATGTTTTTATTAAGAATTTATTAATATCAAAATCCTTCTAATTTGATTTCAAACACAAACCACTATTTTAAACTGTGATTTTTGAAAACCAAAGTTGGAATGTGGTTTCTATTTAACTAAAAAGCTTAACCAAATTTTTCTGTAATTTTTCTTGATTAAAACCTTAACAACTTTCTTCCAAAAGCAATCTGCAAAAAAAAATATAAAAACAGAAAAGAATAAAAGGAGAAACGAGCAGCAGCACCTAATCTACCGCCTGGCCCAGCCCACCTAAGCCCTAGCGCGCAGCAACCCAGCCCGCGCAGCGCAACTTACCGGTTCGAGGGCGCCAAGATTCGTGCGCGCGCCCTCCTTCTTCGTCATCCCGTACGGCCGCGCATCGGCGGCATCCACCGCGACCGCGCGCGACCACGGCGGCCACCGCAGCGCCTCCACCCTATTTAAGCACGCCCTAGCCCCCTACCTGTGCCCTAGCTTCTAGGGTTCCCGCCTCCACCTCGCTCGCGCCGTCAATCGCCTCCATCCCCAAGCTCCATCTCTCTGCAACTCCTCTCGCCGGCGACAGCTTCTGAAGAAATCCATGGCGCCACCGTGTCTCACTCCCACCTAGCCACCTCTGCACGGTAATCGAGTCGCCGTCACCTCCTCTTCCCCTTGGACACCAGCAACCCCACGGTGAGCATCAGATTCGCCGCCGCGTTTCTCTCCTCTCTCCGGCCACCGTGCCATCTCTCTGAACCCGAGGACCTCGTCGCCGATTGCAGGTCCTATCGCCGTCGTTGAGCACGGGAACGAGTCCGCCACCGCACCCTCTGCACGTTGGACACCTCCAGGGAGCACGTCGTCGACCAGAGACTCGCCGCCATCCTCGACCACCCCGTCTCCGCCGCGGTCACCAGCTCGCCGTCGACCACCGCTTCCTCGCCACCCCGCTGTGAGCCTCTACCTCCATCTCCTCCCTCTCCCTCATGCTTGCGCATGATCTGCACCCACCTAGCGCCTCCAGATCGCTAGCACCACCGTGCTGTTTCCCGCCGGTGAGGTTCTGTCAGTCGAGGACGCGTTGGAACTTCAGTTTCGTCAGACAAACACCCGTAACTGAAACTCATCCTCTCTGCTTAGCTCTACTGTCAACAAACACGACAGCAGCGCAGTGGTGCGAGCCCTTTTGCGCGCACAGCGAGCTCGCGGGTTCGAGCCCCGCGGCCGCAAAATTTTTGGAATTTCTCCTCGCGCGCGCGGCCCACCAGTCAGCCTCCCTCGGTGCCACGCGTACGCGCACACGCCACGCTGTCCGTAGGCCCACATGGCAGTGCCTGTGGGTACACCTCCAGTGCGTAACAAAAGTTTAAAAATAAAATCTGTTAATTTCTAAATTCCTTTTAAATAAACAGATTTGAATAGAAACTTGGAAATTCAATATCTTTTGTTTTATAAATCCAACAAACACAAACTTGATGTCTATTCTGATCCAAATTTTATAAACTTTCCAAATAATCCACTTGTGTTCTGTTTTGAATTTTCAAAATACTTTTAAATTTCAAATTTGAATAATTCAAATGCAAATTGAAATAATTCATAACTAATTCATACTGTTTTCAAATAATTCAAATAAAATATGTTTTTCACACCTTTTTGAATGTTCTATTCAAATATAAACTTTGTTTTCTGGTTTAAACAATTTAAATTGCCTAAACCATTTAAACCTTGATTAATTAAATAAAATTTGATAAAATTATAACTTGATTAATATAAAATATTTTTGAACATGCAAATTATGTTTTCAAACCACCAAAGTGTGAACTTTTCAAATGTGGATTTGAATTTATGGTTTGAACAAATAAAATTCAATTAATAATTAAGCTTGTTTTAAAATTCAATTAAAACTTGTTTAAAATTGTTTAATTCCATTAAAACTTGTTTAATATTGTTTAATTCATAATTAAATAATCCTAAGTCCAATTTCAAATTGTGAAACATGTAATCCAACTAAAATTTGATAAACTTTTCAAATATAAAATTTGTAATTGGTTTTGCATACTTTAAATTGTTGAAAACAATCAATACTTGTTCAACCCCATTAAGTACCAATAATTCCAAACTTGTTAATGTTTTCTAAAATGATTAACTATCATTCCAATTGCAACTAACTTGTTATCTTCCTGTTCCTCATCATGCATGCATCATGCTAATTCAACTACACCTAATGCTTAGTGATAGAACAATTAATTCAACTCCAAGCATGGGCTTCCATATGCACCCTTTGCATATGGAATCCATTTAAACTTGTGTTTCATGTCAAGCAAGTTATTTTGGTGCATCTATTAAACATGACATGCATCATCCAATGTTTGTGCACTTATGCCATGTATTGATTGCCCGTCTTCCTTCGTTGTTGTTTTTGCTTCTTCTCGATTAGACGACGACGTTGGTACCGACGAGCCTTACGACACCACTACTCAGGACCTAGCCCAGTACGAGGCTGAGCTGCCAGGCAAGTTATCACTCACATGAATCATAGAGTTCCTTTCCACACTTGTTGTCGATACTATCCTTTTGTCTACTATTGCTAGCCCTATGTATCGTTGCTTGTCTCCGAACCTATCACATGATTCCTGAACCAATGATATTGCCTCACCCCCATACCTACAGCCTTTGTTTGTGCCTTAGTATCATATAGCATGCTTAGGGTTGCTTTTACTCGAGTCTGTTGTCGGTTACTACTGTTACTATCTTATTATCTTGTACCGGGGCTCGTTGTTAATCAATCAATCCTGTTAATTGCTAATGGTGATAATAATTTGATGATAAGGCACCGGCAGGAGGCCCATGAGTGGTTTTGGAGCCTGCTAGTGTCGACCCTAATAGGAAAAGGGTCTTGTCTACTGATCCATGATGAGCGCACTACCCGCATTTGGGAAGCGAGTATGGGCGCCCCCCTCAACTTGACCTGATTCGCATCTCGTCCAAATCGCCTCATTTAGTTCGTGTTTTCCATTTGCCGCATGCATGTTTTTGCGAGCCCAGCGCAGGGTGGAACTTTCGTAGTCGGCATATAGGGGGACACGGTCTTAGAGTGCTATGATGGTCCATTTTCTTCTGGGCTTGATTAGCCGTGCGCCCAAGGTTCTTTGGGCTTGATGCGAAGAATGGTTGGTTGTGTTGAGTGCCCCGCTTGGTGGGAGGCATCCCATCTGGCGGGATATTCATGAGTGTACGGCCAAATTGGTGCAACCCTGCAGGGATAATCTTCTCGAGAAGCCGTGTTTTCCGCGGTTATGGATTACTTGGTGAAAGTACTGGCTAACAAGTACTCAGGACAACTTCAACATAATGATCAATCATGTTTCACCCAATGATTAATAATTTGACTAGTAATAGGTTATTCACACAATAACTTGATTCACCTTACCATAACTGTGTGAGTTATCCTCGGATTGCTTCTTGGATAAGGGGCGAGGTCCAGGATGGGTTTGGTTGAAGTTATCTTTCAGTTGGTTACAATCCTCGATCTTATCTTTTCTGTTAGCCGGAACTTGTAGATCTTTCTGTAGTTGGTTAGAGCAGCCAGCAGCAACTTTTATTTCACCCCTTTCTTCCGTTGATCCCAAGCATCAAATGCTTGTGTTGACGGGTAACTCCTTGATGAACTGTGAGTCTTGCTTGCCAGTACTTGGATGTACTGACCCCGTTGGGGCTGTGGTTTACGCAGAGTACGACTACGACTACGATGCTTCTCAGGACGGCTACTTCGTGGAGTTCGACGAGACTGCCGACGAGTAGTTAGCTGGACCAGGGCAGGATCCAGACCTACGTGGATGGGCTTCGCTTTTCTTTATTTTCTCCGGCTTCTTAAGCCATGGATTTGTCTGTACTCAGACCCTTTGATTGCTTCCGCTGTTGTAATGGATGATATGTTGGGACATGTGTCCTCTGGATGACTGTATTCGATATTTTCTGCCTTAGTGAAGGCCAGTTGCACTTATTTCCTTCTTTTGTGTCGTAGAGACATTCTGTGCTATCATTCGTACCAAACTGTTGACGTACCGTGCGTGTTTGATTATGAAGTACGTCGACAGTAGTGCCTTTAGGTTCCTAGCGGATAGTTTACTTCGACGGTGGAAGCAGGGCTTGTGTTGTCGCGCATAAGCGCAGGCCTACCAGGAAGCTGGGACGTGGGAGCATGTATGCCCCATAATCCAAGCACCTGACTTCCAGTTCGTGCGATGAGTATCCTCTAGAAACTCTGGGTGCGACACAAGCGCTGCCGGATGCGGGTCTCCACCATCAGTTTTTTTGTGTTTTTCTAGCTAGCTGACACCGCAACATATGCTGCTACAATAGAATTTTTTGTTCGCTACAATTGGTTTCCAATGTTGCTATACTAATATAATTTTTTTGCTACAAGGTCTCCGGCGGGAATCTCCGGCGATGTCATTTTTTTAAGCAATAACACAATTTTTTTTGCTACAATTGTTATCCACATTTGCTATAGTAGTGCAAAAAATGTTTGCTATAATATCTCCGGCGGTGTCTCCCACGATGTCATTATTTTTTGCTACAATAGCGATTTTTTTGCTACAGTTGATGTTAAGATTTGCTATAATAGTGCAAAGTGTTTGCTATAATATCTCCAGCGAGGTCTCCGGCGATGTCTCCGGCAAAGTTAGTTTTTTTATTTTTTATGTCGACAATTTTTTTTGCTACAATAGCAAAAATTTCTTATTTCAATGAACCTTTTTTTGCTCCAGAGTAGCAAAAGCGGGATTTGGGGGTATTTTTATAATTTGCTACAATAGTGTAAAATTCTTAATTTAATGAACCTTTTTTGCTGTTAGTGTAGCAAAAGCGGGATCGGATGGTTTTTTGGGACACGTGTCGACAGGAGGACCCGGAGGATTTTTCCCCACGATCCTCCAGAGGACGCCCAGCAGTGCCCAATAATTAATCAAGTTTAGGAATAATTAATCTTGTTTAAGAATAATTAATCAAGTTTAGGAATAATTAATCAAGTCTTGAAAATATTAAAATTTCACCCAAGCCATTCCATTCTCATCCCATTCCAAACCGAACGCTAGAATGGAATGGTTCCATGACAACTTTTTGTCCAAACCGAACACAGAAATGGAATGGTTCCGTGACAGTAGAATGGAATGGTTCCATTCCATTCCCTCGTAGTCTCAAACCGAACACACCCTAAGTTTTTTTGATCTAAGCAACATAAGTGCCTCGAAAAAATTCGTCTTTACAAACTGTTCTGGTTTTGACAGATTCTGCCATTTTTCTTGCATTTTCTCTTTTGCGATGTCAAGTGGATTTCTTTGCTTCACGAAACATCAGTGGCTGTAGCTAATGTTTAAAAGTATAAATAGCACTTGTGCCATACAGAACCAATGGATTTTTAATTGTTTCCCTAACCCTCTAATGCGAATTACTGTTTGGGTGTGGTGTGAAGGAAGTTTTCAATGATCAAGAGAAGAGGTGATATATGTGATCGAGAAGAGTGCAAGGTCAAAGCTTGGGGATGCCCCCGTGGTTCATCCAAGCATATTTTTAGATGACTCAAGCACCTAAGCCTGGGGATGCCGAAGGCATCCCCTTCTTCATCAACAATCTATCAGGTCACTTGTCGTGAAACTATATTTTTATTCGGTCACATCATATGAAGTTTACTTAGAGCATCTACTTGTTTTTCTTTTGTTTTCCTTGCTGCAATAATATAGCTGGATCCTAACGTTCTTTTTTGCGAGAGAGACACGCTCTGCTTTTTCGTTTGAATACTTGCTATGCTAGTATTCTTAGTTTTTCTTCTAGCAGCTGCAAAATTTCCTGTTTACCTCTCGTTTTCATTGCATCTCTTGTTCAGAGATGTTAGTTTTAGTAGTCTTATGTGATTCCTCTCATGTTTTCTTGCTGTAGCATTTAGAGAGTTTTTGTTAAAGCATGTTTTGTATGGTGTTTGTTGGAAAAAGAAACTGCTGCTTGAGGTAGAATTTTTAACGGTGCAAGTAGAAGCTTGTATAGACCGTGGCTAGAATTTTCCATATCATGCTACATGTTATTTTAGTTCTAAAGCCTTGTGGTTATTTAGTAGCATGATTAGCCTCAAATAGCCGAGAGTGTTTAATGTGCCATTGAAAGAATCATGAGTTGTTCTTGTCATATTGAAGCATAAATTTTTGGTGTTCTCCTTTGAATGTTTTATTTGGTTGACTTGGCGCATGCTCACACCATGTTTATTACTATGAACCATTCACGAATAGCCTCCATGATAATTTAGTTTTTGAACTTGTGGTACCACTTATGCTTTGACTAATGATGTTTATGTCGCTATGCATGATTATGGCTCTTATGCTCTCTTGATTTGTCGCTCTCAGTCTTTTGCTAGGCTCCACCTGTACTGAGTATGAGCTCTACTCGTGCATCCAACTCCCAAAAACCAAAGTTTTCCCATTTTCCCACCATACCTACCTTCATGTGGTAATTAACCGCCACTCCAAAGTAAATTGCTGATGTGTTACCTTTAAAACTTTCAAAATTACTCCTGTTTTGTGCTCCTATTTTAGCTCATGAGGTAGTAAATAGAGAATATTTATGTCACTTGTTAATTGGACTTTCACACCCTGGACTAGTGGCTTCATCCGCTTATCCAATGATAGAAGAGCTGGCAGCGGGGTGCCCAGCCCCAAATTAATAACACAAATTCTCTTCACTATTTTTGCCCCTGATTTATCAGTCAAAGCATAATTGTGTAAATAAAAGAGAAAGAGGGATGACCTTCTACCCAGATGCGTCCTTCTATGGGAGCCGCTCTTGTGAAGTCTAGTTGGCTTGTGACGTACTGTACTCTATGTTTACCCTTCATTGACATAAGCATACACCTCTCTTAAAATATAGACACTCCTCCATGGTATGTGATTGTTGGCAGGCACCCGAGGATTCAGTTAGCCATGGTTTGTGAAAGATGGTTGGGAGGAGTGTCAAGTTTTTATACCACTGTTTAATAAAATAAAAGCTCTAGCACATGAGTTGAACCCTGCTTCCCTCTATGAAGGGACTTTCTTTTACTTTTATGTTGAGTCTCCATCTTCTAACTTTATGCACGGTTGAGCGAGCATAGTTGTCATTCTGAGTTTTATGTGCATTTGTCCCAGAAACATTATTAATTGATTCATGATGTGTTATTGCTTGTTCTCTAATTATTTGGTCTAGTCTTCCTCAAGAACTTTGAAGGTGTCCTGACATTTATGTTTTGCCCCACTCTTAAGGACTAGCGAAATATCACTTCGACATGTTTTCTCTATACTTGAAACAAACGTATATCTTTCTTTGCATTGTCAGTCATGATCTTTTATTTGAGTTACTTCTCATGATGCAAGGTGATTGCTATGCTTTATTATTAAAGTTCTATTTATCATGCTTGTGTTAAAGTTTTATGATCTCAACTTACTTATGCTTTTACATTAATTATGATCAAGTTTATGTTGGTAGCATGTCACCTCAGAAATTATGTGTTTTTATCGTTTACCTACTCGAGGACGAGTAGGAATTAAGCTTGGGGATGTTTATACGTCATAAATGTATCCTTAATTTCTGATGTTCCATGTTGTTTTCTTATTTTTTTCCCACATGTTTTCTATACACTTTATGTCATTTTTATCGATTTTTCGGACTAACCTATTGACAAGATTCCACACAGCCAGTTCCCTGTTTTCTGCTGTTTTTAGTTTCAGAAAAGTTGTTCTGGAAATATTCTCGGAATTGGAAAATTCAAAGCCCGGAAGTCTTAGAATTCCCGAAGGTTCCACGGAGTCCCGAAGAGACCCGGAGGGGGCCTCGGGGGGCCCACACCATAGGCGGCGTGCCCCCATCTGCGCCATTGGGTGGTGTGGCCCCCCCGGCCTCCACCGCCTTTGCCCTTTCGCCTATTTATACCCCCGAGATGTAAACCCTAAATATATCCCACTTTTTCCCTAAAAACACCCGAGGCCGCCATCATCATCATCTCGAGATCGGGAGGGTTCTGGAGCTCTCCCCGGCACCCTGATGGGTGGGGAATTCATCACCGGAGGGGTCTACACCACCATGCCCTCCTCTGAAGTGATGCGTGAGTAGTTCATCCCTGGACTACAGTCCATAGCAGTAGCTAGATAGTTGTTCTCTCCACTTTGTACCTCATGTTTAGATCTTGTGAGCTGCCTAAGATAATCAAGATCATATTTATGTAATGCTACATGTTGTGTTTGCTGGGATCTGATGAATGTTGAATGCTATGTCTTCTTATTATCAATCTATCATGTTATCTTCATGCATATGTTATTTATTATCTTGCATGCTCTCCGTTATTAGTAGATGCTCTGGCCAAGTAGATGCTAGTAACTCCAAGAGAGAGTATTTATGCTCGATAGTGGGTTCATGCCTGCTTTGCATCTGTGCTCGAGTGACAAAAACGTGACGGATGGAGGGTGTGTTGTTGCCATTAGGGATAAAACAACGATGTTTACCTAGTTTACATTGTTTACATTACATACTTTGCTTACAGCGATAATTTGTTGCTAGAAACTTAGTACCCAACGTTTGTTTGGATGATATTCAGAGGGTGGATTATTAGACATAGATGCAATTGGATGATGGTCTATGTATTTTGTTGTAATGCCCGCATGACTCACATAGTAATCTTTATGTCTTGCATATGCACTACGGTGCAACCTTCATTTATATCAATTGCCCAGCTGTAATTTGTTCACCACACATGTTATTTATCTTTCACGGAGAGACATCACTAGTGAACTGTGGACCTCGGTCCATTTTCCTCATGCTGAGATGGTGCTTCTGGCTATTGTTGTTGCTGCTACTGCTCTGGAACTTGTTCCGATAGTTCCTGACCCTCGGTGTTCTGTGTCTGGGTGCTCATATTGCTAGCACCAAGATCCTCTTCTCTTTCGAGAGCAGGCATCTCTGGCATATCCATGGACTGGGCGTTCGGGATATCCTGCTCCAAGTCAACATAAACTCCTGGTTCCAGAAGCGGTATCACAGGTGGGAAGTGTTGTGGGCGGAGTCATGGAGACAGGAGGTCTCGGTGCCGATGTAAACGCAGTGGGTTCGGTCTGCGCGATTTCCATAGCATCACTGCAAAAAGAAAAGAAAACCAAGAGAACCAAAGGAACTGAGTTAACTCGGACAAAAGAGGGAATGAGGAAAAAACTACAAAGGGAATGTATCTCGAAAAATTGCTTACCCCTCTAAAGTAGGTCGCCTACCTTTACGAGTAGGCTGGATTGGCTTGCTCCCGGGCTTCTTCCTCATCCTCTTGGAGGGAGGAGCTGGGGCATTGGTCCGAGCTCGCTTCCTCGTCTCGGTGGGGACGGCCACGACCACAGGCGCCATGTCTAGGACCTGCTCGCTCGGATCAACTGAAGCCGACGCAAGGGGGTACACGTAAGAAATTGGCGTGGGGTCTATAAGAGTACAATCGCCATCATCTTCTTCGTCCTCGGACCAGTCTCGGATGGAGCCTGAGACGCGAGACTTACTGGCATCGACGATGGGATGGGCGTCCGGAATTGGCAAGTTGTCTTCATCATCAAAATCCTCCAGGTCATCCTTAGTCCGGTCCGCTCCCCAATTGGCCGAAGGGGTGACGCCGTCCTCAGCCTGCTGGCGGACAAATCTCTGCAAACACAAGTTGCGAAATATAAGAGCCGAGATAATGTTGTTCCGACATAACTGTAACATCCCAAGTATGAAAACAACCCCTAGAATGTTTTATTTCTTGTTAAGTTATGTTTTGCATCATGTCATCATAAGCATTGCTTTTTGTTTGCATTGTTTTCATTGTTTTCCATTTGAAATTTCAAACCAAATTCAAATCAAATTGTTCATACTTGTCCTGTTACATTTTCCAAATAACAAAGTTCAATTAAAACCTCCATTTGTTTCCATTAAAATAGAAATGCTCAAACTATTAAATTGTTCTCTTTAATTTTTCATTTAATATCAACTTCACTTAAACACCATCCAATTACCAAACATCAACTAAATTGAAATATTTGGAAAACAAAAGTTGGTATTATGGTGTTGTTACAAAGACAAAACTCTACAAAATTTCCCTAGCCCAAAACCTCTCTTTTTCTCCCTATTCCTTTTCAGCAAAAAAAAAGAGAAACAAAAAGAATAAAAAATAAGAAAGGAGAGGGGGAAAGGGCAGCCAGCCCATTTGGGCCAGCCCAACTGCCCCCCAAGGCCCGTACCCCCTCTTTCCTAACCTTCGTACGGCAGGCAATCGAGAGTGTCCACGTCGGTTACAGAGGTGGGGGACGGCGATCAGTAGCTCCACCCCCCCCCCTTAAAATCCATGCCCTCGAGCTCCCCCTCCTACCCTAGTCTCCACCCCCTTCTCCCTCGAGCGCCGCCACTTCTCCTCTTTTCTCTCCCTCCGCCCTCTTCTCTCTGTATCTCCACGATCACCAACGAATTCCTCCGCCACCGCCGCCCTCTCCGGCTCGCCGCCGTCGACACGGTGCTCCACCGGCCGTGTTAGGGCCGGGAACGGAGAGCCCACGCCTCCCTCTTCCTCGCAGTCTCCTCGGTTTCCCCCGAGGGTCACCGGAGCGCCGCCGCCGTCCCCGACTTCGCCGCCCGCCACCACCGAGCGCCACCGACCCCATCCTTCCTCTCCCTCGCTGTGAGCCGCCTCCCACTCCCTCTGTTCCCTCTCCCTTCCCTCTCTGGCACGAGCTCGCACCGAGCACCCGCAAGCACACGCGCGCGCCACCACGCGCAGCAGCAGCCGGCCACGGCCACCGCTGCAGACATCGCCGTCGGCCTTCTGTTTCAGTCAGACGTACAGCTAACTGAATTTGTTTCAGATTCAGTTAACATCTTAACTGAACAATATCCTTCCACGTACCCCTTACCTTTCACAAAACGGAACAGAGCCGCAGTGGCAGTGCACCTTGCGCGCGAGCACCACGGCACGGGTTCGAACCCCGCGGGAGGCAATTTGCCTCCCATTATTTTCCCTCACGCGCGCGCGCGCTGGGCCCGCGCGTCATTGGCCCTGGAGTCCACGTCGAACCCCAGCCCCGCCACCTAGGCGCCATGGTGGCGCTGGCCCCGCTGTCAGTGGCTGGGGCTGGTCGCTGCGCGGTGCAGTTAGTGTTCTTCCCCGTTTTCTTTATTTTTTAAGTCCTTGCTAAATTACAGTTTAGTCCCTAAACTCCAAACACAAATAACTTTTAAATGCCAACTCCAAATAAAACAAATAAAATATGCTTACTGAACCAAATTTAATTCTCTACCTTTCTAAACCATTTGTTTTCTGTTTTGAACATTTCAAATTGTTTCAAAATTCAAATTCAAACAATTCATTTCAAATTTGATTAAATGCATAACTAATTCAAACTTAATTCAAAAAACACAAATAAAATATGTTTTCCATGCCATTTTGAACCACCTTTTCAAATATAAAATCTGTTTCATGTTTTGAATAATTAAAATTGGTTAAATAATTTAAACCTTGTTTAAATCATTTAAATTTGCTAAATTCATAACTTGCTCAAATTAAATTATTTTTGAACATATAAAATATGTTTTCAAACCAGAAAAACATAATCTTTTCAAATATGAATTTTGTTTAATGTTTTGAACAAATAAAATTCAATTAATATTAATAATTGAATTAAATTCATTTAAATCTTGTTTAACTTGTTTAATTCATAAGTAATTCATTCTATTTCCTTTTTCAACAAATGAAACATGTATTCCAACTAAAATTTTGTGTTCTATTCAAATATGAGCTTTGTTATCTATTTTGAACAATTAAAATTGCTGAAAACAACAAATTCTTGTGTAACACCTTTAAGGAACCAAAATTCCATAACTTAATAAATAAAATTCCAAAATTGGTAAACCTTATTTCCAATTGATTCTATTGTTGTTACTTTTCTGTTTTCCTCATCCATGCATCATACTAATCCACTTTCACCTGTTGATTAGTTGTAAAACAATTATTTCAACCTTAATTCATGGGCTTTCCATATGCAATCCAAATTGCATGTGGGTCCATTTAATCATGTTATGTTACCATGTCAACTAGTTTATTTTTGGTGCATAAATTAAATGGTCATGCATCATCCCATGATTGTGCACTATGCCATGTTATTGATTGTTTGTCTCTCTGCGTTGTTTGTTTACTTCTTTTCGAATAGACGACGACGTTGAGGCAGACGATGCTTACGACACCCCTTCTGAGGATCTAGCTCAGTACCAGGCTGCTGAGTTTGCAGGCAAGTATTCACTCACATGAACCATTGTGTTCCTTTCAACATTGGATACCGATACTTTCCGTTGTCTATTCTGCTAGCCCTATGAATCTTTGCTTCTGTTCCGAACCTATCACATGTTATACTTTAACCCGGATATAGCCTCACCTCCACACCTATAACCCCTTTGCTTGTTGCCCGTGTCTTACTAGCATGCTTAGGGTTGTTTCTGCTCGAGTCTGTTACCCGTTACTTTCTGTTACCATATTTCATTGTGTTCTGGGGCTCGAATGTTTAAACAATCAACCTGTTAATGTTATGGGTAATACTAATTTGATGATAAGGCACCGGCGGGAGGCCCGGCGTGGTTTTGAGGCCTGCTAGTGTCGACCCTAATTAGGAAAAGGGTCTTGTCTACTGATCCATGATGAGCGTGCTCACCGCATCCGGGTGGTGGTATGGAACCCCCCTCGTCTTGACCTGATCCGCAGTTTGTCCGAAGAGCCACACTTAGTTCGGGTGTTCCATTTGGCTCATACGCATGAATGGGTCGCTCCCATGGTTACTGTTGATAATGATGACGCACACATATAGGGCGAGGCCTGTATTGCCGGGGTGTTGCGTCCTGCGGGAGTTTTGCACACTTGCGCTGAGTATTCGGCTGCGTGGCTGGGACCTTATAGCTCCGTGGCTCCTAGGACAGGCTGTAGAGATGGTTCGAGTCGTGTCAAGCCAACCTGAGTTTTAGTTGGTGGCTTGAGTGTGTACGGGTACTGGAGCACACCCTGCAAGGATGAATCTTCTCGAGAAGCCATGTTGTCCGCGGTTATGTGACGACTTGGTGAAAGTACTGGCTAACAAGTACTCAGAACAACTTACACCTAACTATAATAACTTGACTAGTAATAGGTTTATTGACACAATAACCTGAACCATCATTAATCCAACTGTGTGAGTTATCCTCGGATTGCTTCTTTGGATAAGGGGCGAGATCCAGGATGGGTTTGTTTGGAGTTAGTTGCAGTTGGTTACGATACGCTATCTTATCTCCTTTTCTGTTAGCCGGAAGTTATAGTATGTTTCTGTAGTTGGTTAGTGCAGCCCGCTGCCGCATCTTTTATATCACCCTTTCTTCCGTTGAACCCAAAGCATATGTGCTTGGTGTTGACGGGTTACACTTTAGTGAACTGTGAGTCTTGCTTGCCAGTACTTGTCTGTACTGACCCCTTTGGGGCTGTGGTTTCCGCAGACTACGTTTTCCGAGGATCCCCATGGTGGCTACTACGTGGAGTACGACGAGGCTGCTGACGAGTAGATAGCGGACCCGGGCAGGATCCGAGACTACGTGGATGGGCTCCGTTTTCCTTTCATTGCCGGCCTCTTAGGCCTATTTGGATTTGTCTGTACTCAGATCTTTTGAATGCTTCCGCTGTGTTGTAATGATGTTATGTTGGGACATGTGTCATCTGGATGATTGTATTTGCTATCTCTGCTCTAATGAGAGCCATTTGCAACTTATTTCCATCTTTTGTGTCTTAGAGATATGTTGTGCTATCATTTTGTTAAACGCCGTTGACGTACCATGTGTGTATGGTATGAAGTACGTCAATGGTAGTATCCTGACTTCTATGGGATGGTTTACGTAGACGATGAACAGTAGGGGTTGGTTGTCACACATACGTGTGTTGGCCTACTCGTAAGAGATGCGGGTGCAGGTAAGCCCCGTAATCCAATCCTCTACTGTTCAACGGAACTGCGAGTATCCTCTAGAAGTCCGGGTGCGACAAATGGTATCAGAGCCTGTCTGCCTGTAGGATCCCTTTTACTGGTCGTAGTTGAGTCTAGAAACTATTTTGTAGCTATATAGGAAAAATGAAACGTGAGAGTAGGAATTCTGCCATTTTATTTCTTTCCCCACCCACCCTCCCTTTTCTGGTAAGGAAGTGCAACGTTGTTTTCTCTTTCTCATCTAAACTTTCAAGTTAGGTTTTCACGAATCCTGGTTTCTCTAGGATGGTTATATCTACTAGACCATAGGAATGGAGGTGGTTGTGACATGATTTATCATGTTGCCTACTCACGATTGAGAACGGAGGCGTGTAAGCCCCGGAAGCAGATCCTCTATTCCTTAAGCAGTAGATATTGATCCTTTAGATGCCCGGATGGGTTTCTCCGTAGTACCTCAGGTGTTTGTGGTCTCCTGTTTCCCAGTTGTTGCTTCGATATCGTCCTTCACAAATCTTTCTCTTCCGTTGTAACAACTTATCTGTTAATCCGTTGTTAACCTCCATCCTTGTTCTATGCTGTCGACTTACCGTCTGAAGTAATCATTTTAAGCACTTATATTGGATGTTGTTATCCGGTTAGTGTGTTAATCTTGGTATCCTCTTCAGGATGGAAAGTCGTGACGAAGAACCCACATTGCCACCCGAGGTGGGAAAAGTGCTGTCTCAGATGACACAAGTTATAAAGCAGATGCAGCAGAACCAAGACCTTGGGAATAATGGCAACGCACGTGTGTCTATTCGGGAGTTCCTTGAGCTCAATCCACGCATGTTTGATACCTCCTCCGAGCCATTGGATGCTGCTGACTGGCTCCGTGAAATGAACCGTACTCTTATGGTAGCTCACGTGGCTGACGAGGACTGTGTTCCTTACGTGACCTACCTTCTCCGTGGGCAATCCATGTCTTGGTGGGAGAACTTCCAAGAAATGAGAGGTCCTAGTGTGGCAATCACATGGAAGGGTTTCAAGCAAGCCTTCGTGCGCCATCACATTCCCGATGGGCTCATGGAGAGAATGCGTGAGGAATTCTATTCTTTCACACAAGGCAATTTGGACGTTCTTGAATACCAAAGAGAGTTCAATCGTCTGGCTCGCTACGCCGGAGATGAAGTCTCCACGGAAGCGAGAAAGATGGCAAAGTTCCGCAGGGGTCTCAACCCGGAACTCAAGTATGCTCTCACCAACGTCAAGGCCAAGAATTTTGAGGACCTCATCAACATTGCTCTAAATGAAGAGCATGGGCGCAAGTTGGTTGAGGAATCTCGTAAGCACTCTCGTGAACAGGCTAATCTCTCAAAAGCTATCATGCCTCCACAAAAACGAAGAGTTTGGGTTCCATATACCACTCCAACACCGCCCATCTGCTTGCCAAGCCCGGCAGGATTTCTTGCCCGCCCTCCCACCCCAGTGGTATCTTTAGGAGGTGCTCCATCTCAGCCAAGTCCAACAGCTCCTCGTTCTGCTAGTACATGCTTCAAGTGCGGGCTATCAGGACACTACTCCTACAAGTGACCGCAGAACAAGCTACCATCACTACCTATCCCTAAGGTCAATCATGTGATGGTACACACTTCTTCGCCTAGGCCCCGCAACAGGACCAAGTCTGTCTTGAGAACTGTGAGGGTGAACCATGTCAAGGCCCAGGGAGCAGAAGAATCTCCAGAGGTTGTAATGGGCACACTTCTTGTGAACTCGTTTCGTGCTAAGGTCTTGTTCGATTCTGGTGCTTCACACTCTTTCATCTCTCAAAACTTTGCAAACAACAGTAAAATCAACTTCGAACAGTTGTCTATCCCTTTCCTAGTGAAATCACCGGGATCTAGCTGGCAAAGCAATAAAGTTAGCCAGAACATCGAGATCACAATTGGAAACCTTCCATTCCAGGCATCTTTGATAGCTCTCCACTCTTCAGATATAGATGTCATTCTTGGGATGGATTGGCTGGTAGCCAACAAAGCAGTCATTGATTGTCCTGCTAAGTGTGTCAAAATCACACACCCTTCTGGCCAGATAGTCTACTTCCATGCTGAAAATCCAGTTGTTCAACTCTACACTCTCAATGCAAATCCTGTACCATCTATTGAAACTATTCCGGTGGTTTGTGACTTCCCCGACGTCTTTCCAGAAGAATTGCCAGGAATGCCTCCTGACAGAGCAGTTGAGTTCGTGATCGAACTTGAACCAGGCAATGCTCCAATCTCTAAGCATCCATACAAGATAGCTCCTCCTGAACTGAAGTTGTTGAAGGAGCAAATCGATATGTACATGGAGAAAGGTTACATTCAACCTAGTTCATCGGCTTGGGGTTGCCCAACTCTGTTCGTTGCAAAGAAGGATCAAACAAAGAGACTCGTTGTTGACTATCGTCCTCTTAACGAGAAAACCATCAAAAACAAGTATCCAATTCCTCGTATCGATGATCTTTTTGATCAACTTGCTGGAGCCTCAATATTCTCCAAGTTGGACTTGAGAATGGGTTACCATCAAATAAAGATCAGAAAGGAAGATATTCCAAAGACAGCTTTCACCACTCGCTACGGTCTATATGAATACACCGTCATGTCCTTTGGTCTCACCAATGCACCAGCGACCTTCTCTCGACTCATGAATTCTGTCTTCCATGAATACCTCGACAAGTTCGTTGTGGTATATCTTGATGACATTCTTGTCTACTCAAAATCCGAGGAAGAGCATGAAGAACATCTTCGTCTCACTCTCATGAAACTTCGCGAGCATCGTCTTTATGCCAAATTCTCCAAATGTGAGTTCTGGATTTCAGAAGTTGCTTACCTTGGTCATGTCATCTCTGCCAAGGGCATAGCCATTGATCCAGAAAAGGTTAAGGCAATTTTTGATTGGAAACCTCCTAAGACGGTGAAGCAAGTCAGAAGTTTTCTTGGTTTGGCTAGCTATTGCCGTCGTTTCGTCCAAAACTTCTCCAAGATTGCCAAACCTCTCACTGATCTCACAAAGAAGGACAAGAAGTTCGTTTGGTCTCCACAATGTGATGAAAGTTTCAATCTCCTGAAGACTAAACCCACTTCTACACCAGTTCTGGTTGGCCCAGATACTACCAAACCTTTCCAGATATTCTGCGATGCATCTCTCCAAGGTCTAGGTGCAGTTCTTATGCAAGAACGTCAAGTTGTGACTTATGCTTCACGTCAGCTGAACGCCCATGAGCTCAATTATCCCACACATGACCTTGAACTTGCAGCAGTTGTGTTTGCCCTCAAGAAATGGAGACAATACTTGTTGGGTAATCGCACTGAAATCTTTTCCGATCATAAGAGTCTGAAATACATCTTCACTCAACCAGATCTAAACCTCAGGCAAAGGAGATGGATTGAAAAGATTAAATACTTTGATCTTACCATTTCTTACACTCCAGGCAAGGCTAATGTTATGGCCGATGCTCTCAGTCGCAAGTCGTATTGCAATAATCTCATGATCATGGAAAGCCAACCTCCTCTTCATGAAGAATTCCAGAAGCTGAACCTTGGTCTTGTTCCTCAAGGTTATCTTGCAAACTTGACAGCCAGTCCAACTCTCGAGGACAAGATTCGTTCTGAACAACTTCGTGATGCTGAGATCAAGAAGATCGCAAATAACATCAAAGCAGGCAATGTGAAGTATGAGTGCTTCTCAATTGATGACAAGGGAACTGTGTTCTTCGAAGGACGCATTGCAGTTCCTCAAATTCAAAGTCTCAAAGATGTTATTCTCAAGGAGGCTCATGAAACTCCTCTTTCCATACACCCTGGAAGTACAAAGATGTACCAGGATCTCAAGACACTGTATTGGTGGTCTGGCATGAAACGTGAAATTGCTCAATACGTTTCTGAATGCGACGTTTGTCAACGTGTTAAGGCAGTTCATCAGAAAACAGCCGGTCTTCTCCAACCTCTGAAAATCCCTGAGTGGAAGTGGGACATGATTGAAATGGATTTCGTCACTGGTTTTCCAAAGTCCAAGAAGGGCAACGATGCAATCTTCGTTGTTATTGATCGTCTCACTAAAGTAGCTCACTTCTTTCCTGTCAAAGAGACAATCTCAGCTAGCCAGTTAGCAGAGCTCTACACAGCAAAGATTGTTCCTCTTCATGGTGTTCCATTGGAAATAAGCTCAGACCGTGGAAGCATATTCACTTCTCATTTCTAGAAAAGTTTTCAAGAAGCATTGGGCACCAAACTTCTGTTCAGCACAGCTTATCACCCTCAGTCTCAAGGGCAAGTCGAAAGAGTCAATCAGATTCTCGAGGATATGCTCAGAGCATGTGGTCTCTCCTTTGGCATGAAATGGGAGGAATGCCTTCCATATGCTGAATTCTCCTACAACAACAGCTTCCAGGCAAGCCTAGGCATGGCACCATTTGAGGCTCTCTATGGCCGCAGATGCAGGAGTCCAATCAATTGGTCTGGAGCTGGTGAACGTTCACTCTTAGGCCCTGACATTGTTAAGGAAGTCGAAGAGAAAGTTCGCATCATTCGTGACAATCTCAAGATTGCTCAGTCTCGTCAGAAAAGCTACTATGACAGCAAGCACAGGGATATGATCTATGCACCTGGTGACAAGGCATATCTCCGTATAACTCCCCTCAGAGGCACTCATCGTTTTGGTGTGAAAGGAAAACTTGCACCAAGATACATTGGTCCTTTCAACATTCTCTCAAGGCGTGCAGAAAATGCCTATCGTCTTGAACTTCCAGAAAAACTATCCAAGGTGCACGATGTGTTTCACGTGTCACAGCTCAAGAGGTGTTTCAAAGATCCAGATCGTGCAGTTGATCATGATTCCATTGAACTGCAAGAAGATCTATCTTATGAGGAGCACCCTGTTCGAATTCTCGATGAGACCGAGCGCAAAACTCGCAACAAGAGCACCAAGTTCTTAAAAGTGCAGTGGTCTCATCACTCCGATAAAGAGGCAACGTGGGAGACCGAAGAGGATCTTCGCAAGAAGTATCCGGACCTTTTCTCTTCTCAGTAGGAATCTCGGGGCGCGATTCCTTCAAGGGGGGGCGTTTTGTAACATCCCAAGTATGAAAATAACCCCTAGAATGTTTTATTTCTTGTTAAGTTATGTTTTGCATCATGTCATCATAAGCATTGCTTTTTGTTTGCATTGTTTTCATTGTTTTCCATTTGAAATTTCAAACACAATTCAAATCAAATTGTTCATACTTGTCCTGTTACATTTTCCAAATAACAAAGTTCAATTAAAACCTCCATTTGTTTCCATTAAAATAGAAATGCTCAAACTATTAAATTGTTCTCTTTAATTTTTCATTTAATATCAACTTCACTTAAACACCATCCAATTACGAAACATCAACTAAATTGAAATATTTGGAAAACAAAAGTTGGTATTATGGTGTTGTTACAAAGACAAAACTCTACAAAATTTCCCTAAATTTTCCCTAGCCCAAAACCTCTCTTTTTCTCCCTATTCCTTTTCAGCAAAAAAAAAAAGAGAAACAAAAAGAATAAAAAATAAGAAAGGAGAGGGGGAAAGGGCAGCCAGCCCATTTGGGCCAGCCCAACTACCCCCCAAGGCCCGTACCCCCTCTTCCCTAACCTTCGTACGGCAGGCAATCGAGAGTGTCCACGTCGGTTACAGAGGTGGGGGACGGCGATCAGTAGCTCCACCTCCCCCTTAAAATTCATGCCCTCGAGCTCCCCCTCCTACCCTAGTCTCCACCCCCCTCCTTCTCCCTCGAGCGCCGCGACTTCTCCTCTTTTCTCTCCCTCCGCCCTCTTCTCTCTGTATCTCCACGATCACCACCGAATTCCTCCGCCACCACCGCCCTCTCCGGCTCGCCGCCGTCGACACGGTGCTCCACCGGCCGTGTTAGGGCCGGTAACGGAGAGCCCACGCCTCCCTCTTCCTCGCAGTCTCCTCGGTTTCCCCCGAGGGTCACCGGAGCGCCTCCGCCGTCCCCGACTTCGCCGCCCGCCACCACCGAGCGCCACCGACCCCATCCTTCCTCTCCCTCGCTGTGAGCCGCCTTCCACTCCCTCTGTTCCCTCTCCTCTCTGGCACGAGCTCGCACCGAGCACCCGCAAGCACACGCGCGCGCCACCACGCGCAGCAGCAGCCGGCCACGGCCACCGCTGCAGACATCGCCGTCGGCCTTCTGTTTCAGTCAGACGTACAGCTAACTGAATTTGTTTCAGATTCAGTTAACATCTTAACTGAACAATATCCTTCCACGTACCCCTTACCTTTCACAAAACGGAACAGAGCCGCAGTGGCAGTGCACCTTGCGCGCGAGCACCACGGCGCGGGTTCGAACCCCGCGGGAGGCAATTTGCCTCCCATTATTTTCCCTCACACGCGCGCGCGCTGGCCCCGCGCGTCAGTGGCCCTGGAGGCCACGTCGACCCCCAGCCCCGCCACCTAGGCGCCACGGTGGCGCTGGCCCCGCTGTCAGTGGCTGGGGCTGGTCGCTGCGCGGTGCAGTTAGTGTTCTACCCCGTTTTCTTTATTTTTCAAGTCCTTGCTAAATTACAGTTTAGTCCCTAAACTCCAAACACAAATAACTTTTAAATGCCAACTCCAAATAAACAAATAAAATATGCTTACTGAACCAAATTTAATTCTCTACCTTTCTAAACCATTTGTTTTCTGTTTTGAACATTTCAAATTGTTTCAAAATTCAAATTCAAACAATTCATTTCAAATTTGATTTAATGCATAACTAATTCAAAATTAATTCAAATAACACAAATAAAATATGTTTTCCATGCCATTTTGAACCACCTTTTCAAATATAAAATTTGTTTCATGTTTTGAATAATTAAAATTGGTTAAATAATTTAAACCTTGTTTAAATCATTTAAATTTGCTAAATTCATAACTTGCTCAAATTAAATTATTTTTGAACATATAAAATATGTTTTCAAACCAGAAAAACATAATCTTTTCAAATATGAATTTTGTTTAATGTTTTGAACAAATAAAATTCAATTAATATTAATAATTGAATTAAATTCATTTAAATCTTGTTTAACTTGTTTAATTCATAAGTAATTCATTCTATTTCCTTTTTCAACAAATGAAACATGTATTCCAACTAAAATTTTGTGTTCTATTCAAATATGAGCTTTGTTATCTATTTTGAACAATTAAAATTGCTGAAAACAACAAATGCTTGTGTAACACCTTTAAGGAACCAAAATTCCATAACTTAATAAATAAAATTCCAAAATTGGTAAACCTTATTTCCAATTGATTCTATTGTTGTTATTTTTATGTTTTCCTCATCCATGCATCATACTAATCCACTTTCACCTGTTGATTAGTTGTAAAACAATTATTTCAACCTTAATTCATGGGCTTTCCATATGCAATCCAAATTGCATGTGGGTCCATTTAATCATGTTATGTTACCATGTCAACTAGTTTATTTTTGGTGCATAAATTAAATGGTCATGCATCATCCCATGATTGTGCACTATGCCATGTTATTGATTGTTTGTCTCTCTGTGTTGTTTGTTTGCTTCTTTTCGAATAGACGACGACGTTGAGGCAGACAATGCTTACGACACCCCTTCTGAGGATCTAGCTCAGTACCAGGCTGCTGAGTTTGCAGGCAAGTATTCACTCACATGAACCATTGTGTTCCTTTCAACATTGGATACCGATACTTTCCGTTGTCTATTCTGCTAGCCCTACGAATTGTTGCTTCTGTTCCGAACCTATCACATGTTATCCTTTAACCCGGATATAGCCACACCTCCACACCTATAACCCCTTTGCTTGTTGCCCGTGTCTTACTAGCATGCTTAGGGTTGTTTCTACTCGAGTCTGTTACCCGTTACTTTCTGTTACCATATTTCATTGTGTTCTGGGGCTCGAATGTTTAAACAATCAACCTGTTAATGTTATGGGTAATACTAATTCGATGATAAGGCACCGGCGGGAGGCCCGGCGTGGTTTTGAGGCCTGCTAGTGTCGACCCTAATTAGGAAAAGGGTCTTGTCTACTGATCCATGATGAGCGTGCTCACCGCATCTGGGTGGTGGTATGGAACCCCCCTCGTCTTGACCTGATCCGCAGTTTGTCCGAAGAGCCACACTTAGTTCGGGTGTTCCATTTGGCTCATACGCATGAATGGGTCGCTCCCATGGTTACTGTTGATAATGATGACACACACATATAGGGTGAGGCCTGTATTGCCGGGGTGTTGCGTCCTGCGGGAGTTTTGCACACTTGCGCTGAGTATTCGGCTGCGTGGCTGGGACCTTATAGCTCTGTGGCTCCTAGGACGGGCTGTAGAGATGGTTCGAGTCGTGTCAAGCCAACCTGAGTTTTAGTTGGTGGCTTGAGTGTGTACGGGTACTGGAGCACACCCTGCAGGGATGAATCTTCTCGAGAAGCCGTGTTGTCCGCGGTTATGTGACGACTTGGTGAAAGTACTGGCTAACAAGTACTCAGAACAACTTACACCTAACTATAATAACTTGACTAGTAATAGGTTTATTGACACAATAAGCTGAACATTCATTAATCCAACTGTGTGAGTTATCCTCGGATTGCTTCTTTGGATAAGGGGCGAGATCCAGGATGGGTTTGTTTGGAGTTAGTTGCAGTTGGTTACGATACGCTATCTTATCTCCTTTTCTGTTAGCCGGAAGTTATAGTATGTTTCTGTAGTTGGTTAGTGCAGCCCGCTGCCGCATCTTTTATATCACCCTTTCTTCCGTTGAACCCAAAGCATATGTGCTTGGTGTTGACGGGTTACACTTTGGTGAACTGTGAGTCTTGCTTGCCAGTACTTGTCTGTACTGACCCCTTTGGGGCTGTGGTTTCCGCAGACTACGTTTTCCGAGGATCCCCATGGTGGCTACTACGTGGAGTACGACGAGGCTGCTGACGAGTAGATAGCGGACCCGGGCAGGATCCGAGACTACGTGGATGGGCTCCGTTTTCCTTTCATTGCCGGCCTCTTAGGCCTATTTGGATTTGTCTGTACTCAGACCTTTTGAATGCTTCCGCTGTGTTGTAATGATGTTATGTTGGGACATGTGTCCTCTGGATGATTGTATTTTCTATCTCTGCTCTAATGAGAGCCATTTGCAACTTATTTCCATCTTTTGTGTCTTAGAGATATGTTGTGCTATCATTTTGTTAAACGCCGTTGACGTACCATGTGTGTATGGTATGAAGTACGTCAATGGTAGTATCCTGACTTCTATGGGATGGTTTACGTAGACGATGAACAGTAGGGGTTGGTTGTCACACATACGTGTGTTGGCCTACTCGTAAGAGATGCGGGTGCAGGTAAGCCCCGTAATCCAATCCTCTAATGTTCAACGGAACTGCGAGTATCCTCTAGAAGTCCGGGTGCGACAATAACTATAACTCGGTGCAATTCGGGATGCCTACCTCGGGTGCCGGGCGCGCTCTGCTGTAGGGCTCAAGGCCCCACTCCCAATCTTCTGTGAGGTTGGTCCACGCTATTCCCTTCACCCACGTGTCCACCTCCTTCTTGGTCAGCTAGCTGGTGGTTATCCGGGTCGGGTCTCGCGGTCCACTCATCTGGAAAAAATTGTGAGTCTTGTGCTGGAGCGGAAGTACTCGATGGCTCACAAATGTGGAGAGTAGATCATCCGCCTTGAGCCCATGTAGGATCAGCTCCTGGAGAACCCGGTGGATGAGGTTGACCTCGTGTATGCTGGTTCAGGGATTGTGATCCCAGTTTAGCATGGCCACCGGGGGATTATTGTGGAATATTGGAAGGCCTATGAGGTTGATGTGGGTGGTGTTATTGATATAGAAAAAACTTTGGAACCACTTTTGGCAGGAATCGAGTCCCCAGATCCGAGGAAACTTGGAATAGCAGCACGGGACCACCATGGCGGCCCCACAGTGGGTCATTTGTTTCAGCGCATCCGGGTCCTCGGGGTTCGGAATAACTTGCTTCCTAAATTGGAAGTATTTACTCCAGAGATTGATGGTGGGAAGGAGTCCGACATAACCTTCTGAGAAAGAAATGAAAGAGGATAGGGTGGTAATGGCGTTTGCCGGAAGATGGTGGGGTTGATGCCTGAACTTCTTGAAGAAATTCACCATGAAGTCCGAGAGGGGAAGGCCGAAGCCTCATTCAAAATGAGAAAGAAAGACAACAAACTCACCATCTTGGGGTTCTGGTTGAATCTTGTCCTCGGGACCCCGGCAAACGACCCCATTCGGGATCCACCGGGTGTTGATGAGACACGTAATGTAAGAGGAGGTGATGTGCGGACCTTCCCACGCGGAGCGTGTGGACGCCACCACGAACTCCTCCACTTGATCCACGAGATCTTGTGAAGCCATGGCGCAGTGCGGAAGATCCATGCGCCCGGAGTTGCACTCGGGAGAAGAAGAAGATCTGCGGCGGCGTAGAAGTACTCCGGCAAGGAAGAACGGCGATGGCAGAGAAGGCGAATGCGGTGGCGCGTTCGGGATCGGGCTCGAAGAAGAGGAGGCGCGCAGTCCGGCCTCGGCACTGGATGCGCGCAGATCCACGGCGAGACGGGTGCGGCGGTGCCTCGGTATGGAGTGCAATAGGGCGCGACGGCGTACGGATTCTAGCGTGGCATAGCGGCCGGATGCGGCGGCGGTGCACGGCAGAGCGGTTCGTGCTCTATGCGCGCATGTGTGATGGAGAGAAAGAGGAGAAACGGAGAAGTGGCGAAGGAAGAAGAAGTAAAGGCCGGTGCACAGGTATTTATACCCTGGAGAAGTGAGAAGGGCGTGGGATCAAATGCGGCGATGAATGTGGTAACCGGTGCGGTTACTGCACACGCTGTAACGCACGAAGCGGAGTTACCGCACGGACGTGCGCAGTTAATCCCGCGGATTCCGGGGAGATCACTTGAGTGCTATGTGGTGATTTGACTGCTATTGGGACCCCACGACCAGGCATGGCATGCGCACGGCGCGTGCACAGTTGGGCACAAGAACCGAGGAGGCGCGCAAAGTGTCTCTCCACCACGTGATGAAACCACTGCGCGGGGGAAACAAGGAGACCTCGCCTCACACAGTGAACTTCCAGAGAACAAAGGAAAAGGCTAAGTGTTTGAAACTCGGTAAAAAACGTAACCCGACACAAGTTATGTCGGGATTTGGTGGAATCCTTGGCAGTGATTGCGGGTCAAGTCCGAGATTGAAGTTGAAACCGACATAAGTGGTATGTCGGTTGAATGTTGTGGAGTTTATGATTTAAGCTGGTGCGGCCCATCATTCGGGTCTGCTGACCATAACAGCTTCGGGGACTAATGTCGGGGGGCTACCCCCAGGTAGGTAAAAGCCTGGTGTAAAATGGTGTCCAAGGAGTGAACGCCGAGATACTATTGACCGGGATAAGTGCCCAACCGGCATATTGCTACTGAGATAAAGCTATCTCGGCACGAGGTATTTTGTGTATTATCTTGCAGGTGGATATTGTCCATGGTTATCCAAGTTATGCTTGAAGAAACCGGGTTATATGAAGAATGAGTTATCCCGGACCAAGGTCAATGCGGAAGGTTAATCCCAAAGATCACGGGAGAGTACGTGCGGTTCAACTTACAAGACAGATGATGCAGAGTGTACATGAGTACAACGCAAGGGTATGGGCAAGGCCACGTCCTGTCTCTAACAGGGGGACAAGACACACAACGCATACGGAGGAGAAGACTTTTGGCACCGTGTCCGCAGGCGTGCGCTACGGCACAATGATCTCCGCCTAACCCTGTACTCCCAGTCATAGGCCACCGGTATATAAGGAGGCCACACCTCTTTTGCTCGAGGGACGATGCAACCCTTATATCATTTCTACGCCTTTGACAGAAAGAGAGACAGAGAGCATCTACTTCCTCTAGCTCAGAGAGCTTGAGGAACACCATTGTAACTTGGTTACCCACATACATTGAGACAGACAGGCAGAAGTAGGGGTTTTACCTCCTCACGAGGGCGTTGAACCTAGGTATACTGGATTGTTAGAAGTGTCATGTGCGTGCTTCTTAGCATGCGATCCCTCCCCGGATACCTACAACGTCCATCGGCCCCTAACTCAAGCCATCCCATGGCATCTGCCGTGACACCACCATGCCAACTGATGTTTTGTGGAGCAAATAAATCTACTCAACATAGTAAAAGAGAGAATGCAAAATAAAAGGCAGAATCTGTCAAAACCAGAACAGTCCGTAAAAAAAATTGTTTTGAAGAAACTTACATTGCTCAAATCAGAAAACCCAAAACTAAGAAAAGGTGCGTACATATCAAAGGGTCACGCACATTTTTTTTAGGATGTTTCGAATTTTCTGGAATTTATTATAAATTAAATGGTGGACAGCTAAAATCTGTTCCTGCGCAGAAATCCGAATATAGCATCAACTTTCCACTAGAGACTTTACTTGGCACAAAAATTCAAAAAAGTAATGATACAAAGGTGTTGTTACAGAAGTAAACAACACCTTGACTCAAAGAAAACAAAATAAAAATTACAAAAATAAAACATGGGTTATCTCCCAAGAGTGCTTTTCTTTAGCGCCTTTCAGCTAGGCAAAGAAAATAAGAATCAAGTATTTTCAAGAGAAGAAGCATCAACATCATAAGTTCTTCTAATAATAGAATAAAAAGGTAGCTTCATTCTATTTCTATGAAAGTGTTCCATACCTTTCTTGAGTGGGAATTGATATTTAATATTCCCCTTTTTTATATCAATAACAACAACAACAGTTCTAAGAAAAGGTCTTCCAAAAAGAACAGGACAAGAAGCATTGCATTCAACATTCATAACAACAAAATCAATGGGGACAAGATTATTTTTAACCATAATAAGAACATCATCAACTCTCCCCAAAGGTTTCTTCTTAGCATTATCAACAAGATTCACATCGAAATAACAGTGTTCCAAAGGTGGTAAATCAAGCATATCATAGAGTTTTTTAGGCAGAACAGAGATACTAGCACCAAGATCACATAAAGCATTACAATCAAATGGATTTGCCTTAATTTTAATGATAGGCTCCCAACCATCTTCTAACTTCCTAGGGATAGAGGCTTCATGTTTTAACTTTTCTTCTCTAACTTGCATGAGAGCATTTCTAATATGTTTTGTAAAAGCCATATTTGTAGCACTAGCATTTGGACTTCTAGCTAGATTTTGTAGGAACATAATTACTTCAAAAATATTGCAACCATCAAAATCAAAATCATTATTATCAAAGGTAATGGGACCATTGTCTCCCATATTTTGAAAAATTTCATCATTTTTATGAGGAACAATTTCAGTGGTTTTAGGCAATTTTAAACGTTTAACGGAAGAAATGGAGACATTGCCAACACCAATTACTTTACCATCAATAGTAGGATATTTACTAGCATTTGAAACTTCAGCATTACTAGTAGTGGTAATAGTACAAACTCTAGTTATATTATTATTTCTAGCTATTTCATCTTCTCTATCCCACGTAGCATGCAATTCAACCAACATCGTAACATTGTCATCAAGTCTAACTTGAATGGCATTCAAAGTTTTGCTTTCTTTAACATCATGAGGCATAACCTTTATTTTTAGAAGATCAACATCAAGAGCAACGCTATCAACTTTAGAAGCAAGAACATCAAGTTTGCCAAACTTTTCTTCAACAGATTTATTAAAAGCAGTTTGTGTACTAAAAAATTCCTTAAGCATGATTTCAAGATCATAGGGTACACTTCTATTGTTGTTGTAGGAATTACCATAGGAATTGACATAACCATTACCACTATTAGAAGGATAGGGCTTATAATTGTTACTACCAAAATTATTTCTATAAGTGTTGTTGTTGAAATTATTGTTTTTAATGAAGTTCACATTGATGGCGTGTAGTCGACGCCCTTGTTGGTAAATCCCAAGAGAAAGGTTGTGAAGAGTGTAGCAGCAAGTTTTCCCTCAGAAAAGAAACCAAGGTTGAATCGACCAGTAGGAGGACAAGCAATCTCTGAAGGTTGATGCAACTGAGGTGGCAGGGCACACTACCGGTTTAGCAGCAACGTGGAACCTACACAACACAATCAAATCAATCTGTCCCAACGAAGCAGTAAGGTTGTCAATCTCACCGGTTTTGCTGAACACAAAGAGGTTAAATGTATGGTGTGAAAAATAGTAGGAACAGTATGAAAGCAGTAGATGTTTTATCAGCATGAGGAAAAAGGACCGGGGTCCATGGTTCACTAGTGGAGTCTCTCTCTGAAAGATAAATAACATGTGTGGTGAACAAATTACAGCTGGGCAATTGACAGAAATGAAGGGTGCACCGTAGTGCATATGCAAGACATAAAGGTTACTTTGTGATTCATGCGGGCATTACAACAAGATACATAGATCGTTATCCAACTGCATCTATGACTAAAAATCCACCCTTCGAATATCATCCGAACAAATGTTGGGTATTAAGTTGCAAGCAATAGATAATCGCAGTAAGAAAAGTATGTAATGTAAACAATAACATCATCCTTAGACAAAGCATTGTTGTTTTCTCCCTAATGGAAACAACACATCCTCCCTCCGTCACGTTTCTATCACTCGAGCACAGATGAAAAAGAGGCATGAACCCAATATCAAGCATAAATACTCCCTCTTGGAGTTACTAGCATCTACTTGGCCAGAGCATCTACTAACAACGGAGAGCATGCAAGATCATAAATAACATAAGCATGAAGATAACATGATAGTTTGATAATCAGAAGACATAGCATTCAACATTCATCGGATCCCAGCTAACACAACATGTAGCATTACATAAAGATGATCTTGATCATGTTAGGCAGCTCACAAGATCTAAACATGAGGTGCAAAGTGGAGAGAACAACCATCTAGCTACCGCCATGGACCCGTAGTACAGGGATGAACTACTCACGCATCACTTCGGAGGAGGGCATGGTGCCGGGGAGAGCTCTAGAACCCTCCCGGTCTCGGGATGATGGTGACGGTGACCTTGGGTGTTTCTCGGGTAAATGTGGGATCTCCTTAGGGTTTACGTCTCAGGGGATTATATAGGCGAAAGGGCAGAGGCGATGGAGGCCTGGGGGCCCCACACCACCCCCTGGCGCGGCCAGGGGGGCCGCGCCACCCTATGGTGTAGGCCCCCTGAGGCCCCCCTCCGGGTCTCTTCGGGACTGTGTGGAACCTCCGGGATTTCTAAGACTTCTGGGCTTCGAATTTTCCAATTATGAGAATATTTCCAGAACAACTTTTCTGAAACTAAAAACAGCAGAAAACAGGGAACTGGCTCTGTGGCATCTTATCAATAGGTTAGTCCGGAAAATCGATAAAGATGACATAAAGTGTATAGAAAACATGTGGGAAACAATAAGAAAACAACATGGAACATCAAAAATTAAGGATACGTTTATGACGTATCACACATCAACATGCTCTTCTTGAGCAACCAAAGAGGTTAAAGGAACATTATTCAGATCAGCATGAGTTTTACCATTCACAAGCATAGACATAGTAGTATCAAGCCTATAACTCAAGGAAGAGGTTTGTTCAACATAATTTACCTTATTTCCTTGTGGAGCTCTCTCAGTGTGCCATTCAGAATAATTTATCATCATATCATCAAGAAGTTTTGTTGCAGCACCCAAAGCGATGGACATAAAGATGCCTCCAATAGCTAAATCCAGAAGGTTTCTTGAAGAAAAATTCAGACCTACATAAAAGGTTTGGATGATCATCCAAGTAGTGAGTCCATGGGTGGGACAATTCTTTACCAAAGATTTCGTTCTTTCCCAAACTTGAGCAACATCATCATTATCAAATTGTTTTAAATTCATAATGTCCCTTCTCAAAGATATAATCTTAGCAGGAGGATAATATTTTCCATTGAAATCATCTTTACATTTAGTACAAAAATCAATACTATTTCTAGGAAAAGATAGCAACCATTCTTTAGCTCTCCCTCTCAAAGAGAAAGGAAACAATTTAAGTTTAATAATATCTCCATCTATATCCTTATACTTTTGCATCTCACAAAGTTCAACAAAATTATTAAGGTGAGCAGCAGCATCATCAGTATTAACACCAGAAAATTGCTCTCTCATAATAAGATTTAACAGGGCAGGCTTAATTTCATTAAAAAATGCATTAGGAGCAGGTGGAGCAATAGGTGTACAAATAAAATCATTGTTGTTTGTGCTAGTAAAGTCACACAACTTAGTGTTCTCAGAGTTACTCATTTTAGCAATATTAAAACAGGATAACAAAAATAACAACTATAATATGAACTATTTTTTTGTGTGTTTTTGATATAAAGAAGCAAACAAGACAAAATAAAATAAACTAAGCAAAACAATAACAAAATAAAAATATTGGAGGTGAGAGACTCCCCTTGCAGAAATCCTCTTCCTTCCCGGCAACGGCGCAAGAAAAAGTTGCTTGATGATGTGAGAACACACGTTCGTTGCGAGACCCCAAGAGGAAGGTATGAAGAGTGAAACAACAAGTTTTCCCTCAGTAAGAAACCAAGGTTTAATCGGACCAGTAGGAAAAATAAATCTCTTCTGAAGGTTGATGACAGCTGATGTTGGCAGGGCGCACTACCAGGCTCAGCAGCAACATGGAATCTACACACAACACAACCAAGATACTTTGCCCCAATGAAACGGTGAGGTTGTCAATCTCACCGGTCTTGCTGAAAACAAAGGATTAGACATATAGTGTTGAAAATGGTACTTGTTTGCAGTGAAAGAATTGAGAACAATGATTGCAGTAAAAGAACAATTCTTGCAGTAGGTTGTATTATCAATGTAAAAGAACAGACCGGGGTCCACAGTTCACTAGTGGTGTCTCTCCATAACAGATTAATAACATGCTGGGAGAACAAACTACAGTTAGGAAATTGGCAAATAGAGAATGCACCGTAATTCGTATACATGACATGTTGACTACTATGATATTCACTTGGGCATTACAACGTGATACATAGCCCGTTATCCAACTGCATCTATGACTAATAATCCACCCTCAAGACGTCATCCGAGCAAACTTTGGGTATTAAGTTGCAAGCAACAGATTATTGCATTAAATAAAGGGCATAATGTAAACAACATAATTATCCTTAGAAAAATCATTGTTGCTTTACCCCTAGTGGCAACAACACATCCACAATCTTAGAAGTTATTCTCATTCTCCCAGATTACTGAAGGCATGAACCCACTATCTATCATAAATACTCTCTCTTGGATTCACAAGCATCTACTTGGCCAGAGCATCTACTAGCAATGGAGAGCATGCAAGATCACAAATAACATATATGATAGATCTATAATCAACTTGACATAGTATTCGATGGTCATCGGATCCCAGCAAGCACAACATGTAGCATTACAATAAGATGATCTTGACCATGTTAGGCAGCTCACAAGATCTAAACATGATGAAAAAAATAGGAGAAGACAACAATCTAGCTACTGCTATGGACCCGTAGTCCAAGGATGAACTACCCAGACATCACTCTGGAGGCAAGCATGGTGATGAAGAGCCCTCCGGTGATGATTCCCTCTTCGACAGGGTGCCGGGAAGAGCTTCAAAACCCTCTCAAACTAGGGTTGATGACGGCGGTGGCTGCGGAACTTTTCATGGATGGAGGCTCGGGTACTTAGGGTTTTCCCAATGAAGGCAATATATAGGTGAAAGGGCGATGTCGGTGGATGACTAGGGGGCCCACACCACGTTGCCGGGCGCGCCAAGGGGGGGCGCCGCCCTATGGTGTGGCTGCCTCCCTAGCCCCCTTCGAGTCCCCTTCGAACTCCGTGTATGTGACAGAAAAATAGGGACTTCGGCTGTTTCGTCCAATTCCGAGAATATTTCCAGAACAACTTTTCTGAAATAGAAAAACAACAGAAAACAAGAACTGGCACCGTGGCATCTTGTCAATTGGTTAGTCCCAGAAAATGCATAAAAATGCTATGAAGTGTATAGAAAACATGTAGAAATTGGCATAATATCAACATGGAACATCAGAAATTATAGATACGTTGGAGACATATCATTCAACAAGCCAGAATAATAATCTCTTAAGATCAGAGGCCAATGAAGTGTTTCCTAGCTAGCAACATGACCTCAACATGATTACCAGGGATCCATGGGATTTGTAAATAATTCCATATTCTGGTGCTAAACTGACAAATGAAAAAAATGTCTCTAGTCCTCATACACACCATTTCGACAGAGCAGACAATCGAAGATATTAGTGACATGTCAATTCCTTCTGAAAAGCACGTCTTTGGTATTTATTTTGTCATGTAACAGTAACCATGCAAAAAACTTGTGTTTGGACTGATATTTACTTTTCCAAATCCAACCATAGAGTGCATCATTGGGTATATTTGAGAATCTATATCTATACATAATAGTTGAAGCAAACCCTACCTTAGATATGGAGCTAATACACACATCCTTTTCCAAAGGATCAATCGAAAATGACATCAAAAGTTCCTGCAATTCCCGGAATTCAGAGTGTTCTTGCACCGATAAGGGTTGAGAAAAAATACTGCAATCAATTATTAGTAGATACAAATTTAGAAACTGATTGAAGCTTATCCACAGCAAAAGAGAAAATCCTTGGGAATTTTAATTTCAATTTGTCTTGCATCCAGAGATCGTCCCAAAAAAGAGTAGTGTTGCCACAACCAACTGCACAAGAGTGAACATTTCCCCCTCATTC
The DNA here is from genome assembly GCA_028641055.1 of Alopecurus myosuroides. Taxonomy (NCBI): domain Eukaryota; kingdom Viridiplantae; phylum Streptophyta; class Magnoliopsida; order Poales; family Poaceae; genus Alopecurus; species Alopecurus myosuroides. Next base: position 287,267,745 of record CM054061.1, read on the forward strand.
ACTTGAGGGATTCAAGTCTAGGGTTTCCTTTAGGAAAACCTAGACTCCATTGTTGCTCACTTGTTGATTGTAGCAAGATTGTTGGTGTTCTTGGGAGCCCCCAATTCGGTTGTGGGTGTGTGCCTCAAGATCATTGTAAGGGCACCGATTTCCGCCTCGAAGGGAATCAATAGTGGAAGGTGAACTAGGTCTTTGTGGCGAAGTTCATCAAAGGCGAGGCCTTTGTGGCATTGAGTAGGCCTTCATGGCGAAACTCACACCCCTCCAACGAGACGTACTCCCCTCAAAAGGAGGAACTCGAGAATACAACCTTGTCTCCGCGTGCTTCCGTTATCGGTTACTTCTATCCTTAACCTTTACCTTGTGTTTGTATCTTGCTTAGTGTTGCTCTTTTCATATAGGTAAATTCATCGTAGTTGCATACCTATAGAATTTACCTATGTGTGAAGCCTTAATCGAAAAAGTATTAAAATTTGAAATAACACCTATTCATCCCCCTCTAGGTGCCCATACTATCCGTTCAACTTATGATCCAGTTTTGTAGGTTACTTCTGATCCAATATTTTGAGTGATCAAACATTTTGTTTTTGCACACAGGGCCTTATTAAAGCAGTGAGCCAAGTTTTTCCACATAGTCATATCAGATATTGTTTAAGGCATCTATATGCAAATTTCCAAACTGTTAGGTTTAGGGTGAAGACTATAAGAAGTGCATGGATGCTTCTAGCTGTGCTTATTATAAAACCCAATTTTAGATTGCAATGGAAAACATGAAAGATTTTAGTGAGGATACTTGGAAGTGGTTGAGTGCAGTTCCTGTCCACACAAGGGGTAGGCATGCTTTTGACACCAACTGCAAAACTGACTTGGTTGTGTACAACTTTAGTGAGGTATTTAACAGGTACATTCTTGATGTGAGGAAGAGACCCATAAAAAATAATTGAAGGAATAAAGAACAAGCTTATGGTTAGATTCCATGAGAAGAGATAGGAGGAAGAAATCAAGATGGGAAATCACTCCTCACTTCACAGAGTAGCTAGAAATGGCCAAGAAATACTCTAGGTTCTGCACACCAAGGATTTCAGGCAGTGACTTGTGGCAAGTGGCAAATGGAAAAGGTGAACAAACTCATTTAGTGGATTTGGTGGCAAAGACATTTGGTTGCAGGAGATGGGATGTCACTAGGATGCCTTGCAACCATGCATGCAGTGCTCTCATCAAAGCCAAGAAATGTTCAGAGGATTATGTCAGCCCCTTCTTCAAGAAATTAATGTGTCTTGAATCTTAAAAGCCTTTGATCTGGTGAGTTCCTGGGCAACATGACTGGACTAAGACACCAACTGCTGACATAGTACCACCTTTCTTCAAGGTCAACATAGGCAGAAAGCAAGAGAAAATGAGAAAGGGAAAGTATCAGGTTCCTAAACAAAAAAAGATACATCAAGAATGGGTAGCATTACTTGCTTTAACTGCAATCTCGAGGAACACAAATTTCCTAACTGCACAAAAACATTGAGGCCAATCTTCTTATTAGATTGAATAAGCATCTAGTTAGTGCATCTATTTATGCTATGTGCATTGATACGTCCATTTTGCATCACTATTTTATATCTTAATTTTCTGTTATTCATCAGTATATTTCATATTATGATGCATTACTTATGTTATTTCATCTTATTTTGCATGTTTGATAATTATTGGAGAATAATCACCGGGACAAGAAATCTGATAGAAAAAGCACCAGATACCCTATTTCTGAAGTCCAGAAGAAAAACAGGGGCATCGGAGGAGTCTTAGAAGTCCACATGAGGAAGCTAGCCACGAGGGGATCCGGAGGGGGCCCACCAGGGGCCCACACCACTAGGTGGCGCGCCCCCTTGCCACGCCACCGGGTGGTGTGTCCACCCTGGCCCACCTCTGGCGGACCCCTTTCGCGTACTTCATCTCGAGGGAACCCTAAGACCTACAGAACCATCGAGGAAATATTCCACCGCCTCCTAGGGGCGAAAAATAACAGAGAGAGAAAAGCTCTCCGACCGGGAGAAATCTGCCAGGGAAATTCCTCCCTGGAGAGGGGAAATTATCGCCATCGTTACTATCATCGCTCCGGGCATCACCAAGATCATCATCGTCACCAGCACCATCATCCTCACCATCCACCTCCGTCCTGCTGTAACAATTAGGGTTCTATATTGTTGTTTTCCACTAGATCTCTCTCCCGGTGTGGATTACTTGTTAGTAGTTGATGCTTATGAGATTTATCAGTGTTTGCACTTTATGACCAGATTGTTATTCATCATTATATCACCTCTGATTATGATCCATATGATGTCTTGTGAGTAGTCTGTTTATTTCTTGAGGACATGGGAGAAGTCAAGATGTTAGTAGGAATTATGTTGAAGTAATATCTAATGGTATGATATTTAAGTTGTGGTGTTATTCTTCTAGTGGTGTCATGTGAACGTCGACTACATGACACTTCAACTTTCTGGGCCTAGAGGTATGCATTGTGTATTTGGCTACTAATTGTGGGGTTGCCGGAGTGACAGTAACCTAAACCCCCATTAGGAAACCGATGCACGAGGGACTGTAGGATCCCAGAGTTTAAAGCTATGGTTAGATTTATCTTAATTACTTCTTGTAGTTGCGGATGCTTGCAAGGGGTTTAATCACAAGTATATATTATTTCTAGTTGGGCCGTGCATTAGCATTGGTTCAGCCACAAAACACCTATCAAAACAATAAATATTAATCAACTGTATGAACCGAAAGCGCTTGACAAAGTTCACATGTGTCCTCGAGAACGTTTGGTAATCATTAGTAAAACAAGCGGCTTGTCCTTGGCTCTAAAAAGGATTGGGCCACTCGCTGCAATTATTATTACTTTCTTCTATTTACTCGCACTTTATTTATCTGCTATATCAAAAACCACCAAAAACATGTTTGCTAGTGTTTACAGTGAATCCTCTATCCAAACTGCTTGTCAACACCTTCTGCTCCTCGTTGGATTCGACACTCTTATTTAACGCAAGTACAACAATACACCCCCTATACTTGAGGGTCATCAAGACTATTTTCTCGTGCCGTTTTCCGAGGAGTGAATCGCTATTGGTAAGTGATGACCCACAAGTATAGGGGATCGTAACAGTCTTCGAGGGAAGTAAAACCCAAATTTATTGATTCGACACAAGGGGAGCCAAATAATATTTATATGCCTTAACAACTAAGTTGTTAATTCAGCTGCACCTGAAAGTAGACTTTCTTGCAACAATTTATCAGTGATAACAGTTTTATAGCAGCGGTAGAAATAAAATAACATCAGTAGTAAAATAGTAACAGCAGTAGAAATCACGGAAAACAACAGTATGGGAAGTACTGTAGGCATAGAGGGATTGGATGGACGGGCGTGGCATGGATAACATAGGTCATGTAATAATCTAACATGGGCATTGCAGATAATAATAATAAAGCATCACACATGTAGGCAAACCATAGGCATATGTTCCAATATAGTCATACGTGCTCGCAATGAGAAACTTGCACAACATCTTTTGTCCTACCAGCCCGTGGCAGCGGGGACTCAAGGGAAACAACTAGTAATTAAGGTGATCCTTTAATAAAGCACCGGAGCAAAGAATTAACACTCCGCGAACACATGTGATTCTCACATCACAACCATCCCCTCCGGTTGTCCCAATTTCTGTCACTATGGGGCCTCGGGTTCCGAAAAACAATTTGTATAAAACAACTTGTAGGTATGATCAAGAAACAATATTATACTCATGAAACAAAAACATGTTCAGATCTCAAATCATGGCACTCCGGCCCTAGTGACAAGCATTAAGCATAACAAGTTGCAATAACTGTAGAAAACACTAACAGTGCATACTAGGCACTATGCCCTAACAATCTGGCATTATTACATGATCAATCTCATCCAATACCTTCCATCCCTCTCAGCCTACAACGGTGTTTACTCACACATGGACAGGGGAATCTTGGATGGTTGATGGAAAAGAGGTGGCGGTGTCGATGGCGATGATCTCCTTCAAATCCCCGTCCCGGCAGGGCGCCAGAACAAGCACTTCCGATCCTCGAATCGAGGTTCGGGGTGGCTGCAGCGCTCTGTTGTGTTTCTGTGGAATATGATGAACCCCCTCGCGTTTTAGGGTTGAAGGCAATATGTAGTCGAAAGGGGAGTCCGAGGGGGGTGTGAGAGTGGCCCACACCACCAGGTGGCGCGGCCTAGGGGGCGCCAGGGGGTGGTGTGGCCCCCCTCTAGCCCCTCTCCTCGCCCCCTTCTGGCTGCCGGGGTCTTCCGGTATTTTAAGACCAATGGGGTCTTTTCTGGGCATTTTCTAGAAAGTTGATTTTTCTGCACAAAAACGAGACACCAAAGTAATTCTGCTGAAAACATCGTTAGTCTGTGTTAGTGGTATCCAAAACTCACAAGTTTAGAGGAAAAGAATAAGAAAAGTGTTCAGAAAATGAGACACGGTTTTGACGTATCAACTCCCCCCAAGCTTAGCTTATTGCTTGTCCTCAAGCAATTCAGTGACAACTGAGGGCGATAAAATACTTTTACAAACACATTTGTTTCATATGATGTAAATATACTCACTATATAAACAAATGCTGAGGTAATTCATAATAAAATGTCTGGAAAATAAAAGTCACCTAGCAGTTATAGAAACCATGAAGAGATGCCAACAAACTAATAATAGACAACATGAAGTACTTCAGTCTACAAGATTGCAATGCTCATAAATAGGGTATGATAAAGTGTACTCGCTTGCTCTTAATAGTGTAGCAAAACATAAATGCCAGGGCACCTCTGAAGTTCAAATGAAAACTAGAAATAAAGATATCAAAGATACAAGGATCAAAGTTATACCACTATCAACCGTGTTTTGGGACAAGCACATTACACTAAGAATAACAACCATGCTCTCAAGAAGGTGCATAAAGTGAGAAGGTAAAGACTCAACATAAAAATAAAAGAAAGGCCCTTTGCTGAGGGAAGCAGGGATTAACTCATGTGCGAGAGCTTTTATTTTATTAAATAGAGGTATTGAGAACATTTTTGAGAGAGGTGTATACTTATGTTAACTAATGGTAAATAGACAATACAGTACGTCACAAGCCAACTAGACTTCACAAGAGCGGCTCCCATAGAAGGAAGCATCTGGGTAGAAGGTCATCTCCCTTTCTCTTCTGTTTGCAAAATTATGCTTTAACTGATAAATCAGGGGCAAAAAGAGTGAAGAGAATTTGTTGTATTAATTTTGGGCTGGGCACCCCGCTGATGGCTCTTCTATCATTGGATAAGCGGATAAAGCCACTAGTCCTGGGTGTTAAATCCAATCAACAAGTGAGATAAAGATTATGTACTTACGTCCTCATGAGCTAAAACACGGGCACAAAAACAGAAATAATTTTTAGCAAGTTTTAAAGGTAGGACATGAGAAATTTACTTGGAGTGGCAGTTAAATACCACATATATAGGTAGGTATGGTGGACACAATTGGCAAACTTTGGTTTTTGGGAGTTGGATGCACGAGTAGAGCTCATACTCAGTACAGGAAAAGACTAGCAATAGACGGGGAGCGGAAATCAAGAGAGCAACAACTATCATAATCATGCTTGCAAAAAAACAAAATTAACAGGGGCATAAAAATGATACAAATACTCTCAGGCAAAATAAATCATCGAGGCTTAAGTGAATTTTTTTCACTCATAGCATGAGTGAGCATGTGCCAAGTCGATCCAAGCGAAACAATCAGAGGGAGATACCACAATGTCATACCCTTCTATGAATAAAACAATGCAAGCAAAGATTCATATGACATGTATCTTATATTAATAAGTTGGAACTAACATGTGAGAGCATGAACTACCAAGCATCAATTAAATAACATACACCTTACATGAATGGACTAAGAATGTTCACACAATGAGTATATGTACAAAAATAAAACAAATAGAGTTCATACCAGCCTCTCACCACAACTCGGATTGCCGTAAATCATCATTACTACTCTTGACTTGTGGATTGAATAATATAGGATGATAATCAAGCTCCAATGGAGACACGAAAGTCCGGTGAACTCTGCAACAAACTTTTCAAAACCAAAGAAGAACAACAAATATTTTTGGGTTTTTGATTTAAAACAAGAACAGAAAGAAGCAAGCAAATAAAGCAAAATATTTTTTGGATTTTTGAATACTAAACTGAAACGATAAAAGAAAGCAAACCAACAAAAAGGAACTAAAGAAGCAAACAAAGAGAAACAACAGAAATATTTTTGGTCTTTTTGTGTTTTGGAAAACAAGAACAAAACAAATAAACAAAGGAAACGAAAGAAGCGAAAGAAAACGAGAGAAACGAAAGAATGAATATACAAAGAAACGAACGAACATGATATATAAATGAGTGTGATGTCGGTATACCTCCCCCAAGCTTAGGATTTTGGCCTAAGTGGAGATCAATCATAGAGAGGGAAATAACCCCACTGTGGTGGGTTATCCCTCGCGTGGTCGTACTCGGGCGCCCAAGAGGAAGATGAAGCAACGGGTGCATAGTCATAACCGGAGTGCTGGTATGGGACCCCTGTGGCGTCATAGGGCTGGATGAAATAACCATCGTCCCCCTCTCCGGCATCCTCCCCTTGTTGGGGGTGATGCTCAAGGTATGTGTCCAGCTCACTCTCAGAAAGCATCCATCCTTGCCTGCTATTAAGATTAAACAAAAGAGGTGCAGGCAAAAGTACTTCCCTAACAGTTTTAATAACTCTCCACCCAGATCGTTTCGAGAAAGTTAATTCAAAAGATAAATTATGTAAGTGAGCATGGGTAGAAATAAACTTATGTTGAACCATGGAAACAAGATCAAGCCTCTCTATAGGAAAATGCAGGTCAAGAGGGTGTGGCTCCAAACCATGCAAAGCTAGCAAGCGTGGGGCAATAAGACCTCCACAAACTCCGCCCTTCTCACGGTTATGTGAGAGACTGTAAGCAATCAAAGCGCCAAAGTTATAAGACCTATCACATCTTAAGGCAGCTACAATGAACGCCAAATCATAGACAGACAGCTTGGTGGCAGTTTTTCTAGCTAACACACATTTAGAAATAAAATAGGGAAAGTATCGAATGCTAGGGAGTTGAATTTCTCAAATTTTACCACTCTCCCCTGTGAAGCTTCTGCCTTGGCAAATATTCTCATACAATTCCAGAAGTGGTTTAGGTTTCACTCTTATCTTCTCACAAGAGCCCCACTCCGGTACCTTGATAGCTGCACAAAAATCACTAAAAGGAAGGCACACAGTTTTATTGTAAATTTTATAGTGGACCAACGGGTTAGTTGAGGACCATTTGAAACGAAAATGCTGCAAAATTCCCGTGATCGTCATGAATTCTTGACACGGATAAATTGATGGAAACACTCCCTCTTCGCGATGCACGGGCATGACCTCATGCAACTCCAGCTCATGCTGGTTTAGTTGATGAACATTGTGCTCCATCTCTGAAATTTTCCAACAATCATCACAAAAATTAATTTCAACTAACTGTAAGGTGGAAACTACCATATGGACTTATATGAAGCTAAACATAGATCAAAACTACATTATTTCTACTCAAATCAAGCATGCAAACTCACATAAGCTGTCACCTACTGTACCAAAGTACTCAAGAAATACTTCACCAAATAAAATTCTACTTGGATCATCGGAGGAGTCACATACCGGAGAGCAAATGCACAAAATAACAGTACAAATGATGGCTGAAGAAGGAGATAAAAAATCCATAGGAAGAACAGCAATAACATGGGTTCTAGGAGATGTTTTCAGTTTGGGAGGTGAGAGATAAGACTTTGGCAGTGGAGAGAGTAAGTGGAGGGCCAGGGGGCCCCACACCATGTGCTGGCACCACCAGGGGTTGGCTGCACCACCCTGTGGTGTGCCTGACTGGTGGGTCCCCCTGGGGCCTCCCATGTGGCTTTCTGCCTCATTTTTGACGGAAAAATTTATTATAATTTTTCTGGATTTTTTCGAGAAACTTTATTTTTGAGGTATTTCCAGAATTTTAATAATTAATAAAAACCAGGAAAACAAAAGTGAAAACATGGAAAAAAAACCAAAACCAGTACTACAGAGGTTCTATGACACTTTAATGAAATAATATCCAAAGAAAATAAAGGTGGTAGTGGTGAAAAATAAAGTATGGGTGGTGAAAACATGCATAACCTAAGTAATCAGAGTGAAACATCAGGAAAACATGCATAAGGATGGTGGAAAACATGATTGTACTCTAGTAGCAATGTAATAACATAAGTAAACATGGTGAAAACATAATGGGGAAGGTGAAAACATAGTGAAAATATTGCCCATTTCATTTAAAATCATTTTGTTAACAAGGGTGATCAACTCTTGTTACCAGAACAATTTTCATATTAAGCAAAACTTTGCTAATCACTACACAATTACGTTACCTCAACCTTGATAGACATAGTCCCAATCATAATGATTTCATATTCTTTCGGTTGTACTGGAATGGGGCAATAAAATTCTCCAAACTTTATGGTCTCAATATTTTCAATTGAATTTAAACCATATCTTCTATCAATCTTGGGAAAATAAACAGTATGGTCTTTATCATTAACATTAAAAGTTAATTTTCCTTGATTTCAATCAATGACAGCCCCTGTAGTATTAAGAAAAGTTCTCCCAAGAATGATAGACATATTATCATTTTCAGGCATTTCCAACACAACAAAGTCAGTTAATATCAAACAATTAGTAGAAGCTTGCACATGAACATTCTCACATATACTAACAGGAATAGCAGTGGATTTATCAGCCATTCGCAAAGATATATCAGTGTGTATCAATTTTTCAAGAGAGAATCTCTTATAAAGAGAGAAAGGCATAACACTAACTCCAGCTCCCAAGTCACATAAAGCAGTTCTAACATAATTATTTTTAATAGAACAAGGGATAGTAGGAATACCAGGATCTCCAAGCTTCTTTGGAACCTTGCCATTGAAAGAGTAATTAGCAAGCATAGTAGAAATTTCCTCATTAGGAATTTTCATTTTGTTGGAGACAATATCTTTCATATATTTAGAATAAGGAGACAGTTTAATAGCATCAGTCAAAGGAATTTGCAAAAAACAGAGGTTTCATCCACTCACAAAACTTGTTATAATGTTCTTCTTCCTTAGATTTGTGTTTCGTATTAGGAAAAGGCATTGCTTTTTGTACCCAAGGCTCGTTTTCTTTTCCATGCTTAGTGGCAATGCAATCCTCCTTAGTATACTTTGCAGTTTTAGTTTGCTTTTCAGGTTCAGCTATAGGTTTTTCTTTATCAGAAGCATCACTTTTATCATTACCACATTCAGTTTCAGCATCAGAAATAGATATACTATTAGGATCTTTAGCAGGTCCAGGAGATTCTACAACATTTTTATGTCTCTTCTTCTTTTTCTTAGAAGGAGAACTATTGTTTTTAGGTCGCTGAGAACCTTTTTTAATTCTTTTAGGATGTTCTTCAGGATACAAGGGGTCTTGAGTAGAAACACAACTTCTAGTAATTATTTCACAAACATGTTTACCTTTAGAAGCATTAGCTAGCATGTCTTTTTGCACTTTAGTAAGTTGATAAATTTGAGTTTGAACCATTTGAAAATCTTTAACAAGCATTTTAACATCATTAGAGGTTCTCTCAATAATACCATGCAAATTATCAATAGCTCTATAGTTTTCCATAAGGTGATTTTGCAATCTCCTATTAAAGTTTTCTTGCTTAACAACATAATTATCAAATTCATCTAAGCATTGATCAGGTGGTTTAGAATAAGTAATATCTCTATTATCAAAGTATTGGAGAGAGTGTACCTCAACAGTTGATAGATGATGAATAGGCTTACATAATTCTTCTATAGGAGGTAAATTCTTCACATCTTCAGATTTAATACCTCTCTCTTTAAGAGATTTCTTGGCTTCCTTCATCACTTCATCATTTAATTCAATCATCCCTCTCTTTTTGGGTGTTGGAATTGGTGTTGACTCTGGTGCAGGTGTAGGATCAGGTATATTCCAATCATCATTATTTTTTGGCTATTTTAGCCATTAATTCCTCAGCTTCTTCTGGAGTTCTTTTCCTGAAAACACAACCAGCACAACTATCCAGGTATGTCCTAGATTCAACAGTTAGTCCATTATAAAATATATCTATGAGCTCATTTTTAGGTAATGGGTATCCAGGGCTAGCTCTTATCAAAGAACAAAACCTTGTTCAAGATTCAGGCAATTTTCTCCTTCAATTTGCTTAAAGTTAAAGATGTCCTGCACAACAACATGTTGGGCACTAGGAGGAAAATATTTTTGAAAGAAAGCATTAACCAAATCTATTGGATCAGTAATACACCCAGGTGACAGATTGTTAAACCAAATTTTAGCTTCATCTTTCAATGAGAAAGGGAAGATCTTGGTAACAAAATAAGTATGCAGCTTAGTATCATCAGAAAATAAACTACTCAAAGATGAAAGCTCATTCATGTGTTCCATAGCACTTTTAATCTCAGTTCCACAAAAAGGTTCCTTCTCAACAATAGATATATAAGATAAATCTAAAGAGAAATCATAATCCTTGTCTAATATGTGTATGGGAGATGTGGAAAACTTAGCATCAAGAGAAGAGTTATATTTCACAGCATGTCTTGCAAGAAGACTCTTAGGAGTACTTGCACCAGTAGTAGCACGAGCTTGTTCAATAAAATCATCACTCAGTTCAATATAGGTTTCATCAATATCATCTATAAGCTCAGTTGAATTAACAGGTGTATCAATATTTTCAACAGAAATTTCAGCATTTTTCATTTGTTTGGATCTAGCAATAGTAGCATCTAGGAAAGGACCTAGAGAACCAGTATCATCAAGCACAGTGTCGCACCCGGACTTCTAGAGGATACTCGCCGTTCCGTTGAACAGTAGTAGATTGGATTACGGGGCTTACCGGCACCCGCGTCCTCTTACGAGTAGGCCAACACACGTATGTGTGACAACCAACCCCTATCTGTTCAGCGTCGACGTAAACTATCCCATAGAAATCAGGATACTTCCATTGACGTACTTCAAAACATACACGCATGGTACGTCAACGGCATTGGAACAAGTGATATCACAACAGATCTCTACGACACAAAAGATTGAAATAAGTTGCAAATAGCTCTCATTAGAGCAGAGATAGCAAATACAATCATTCAGAGGGCACAAGCCCCAACATAACATCATTACATCACAGCGGAAGCATTCAACATGTATGAGTACAGACAAGAACCAAATAGGCCTAAGAGGCCGGAAACGAAAAAGACGGAGCCCATCCACGAAGTCTCGGATCCTGCCCGGGTCCGCTATCTACTCGTCAGCAGTCTCGTCATACTCCACGTAGTAGCCACCATGTAGATCTTCGGAAACGTAGGTCTGCGGAAACCACAGCCCCGAAGGGGTCAGTACATAAACGTACTGGCAAGCAAGACTCACATTTCACCAAGGTGTAGCCCGTCAACACCAAGCACAAATGCCTTGGGTTCAACGGAAGAAAGGGGATATAAAAGATGCGGCAACTGGCTGTGCTAAACAACTACAGAGATTCTATCACTTCCGGCTAACAGAAAGAAGATAAGATCGAGTATTGTAACCAACTGAAAGATAACTTCAAGCAAACCCATCCTGGATCTCGCCCCTTATCCAAAGAAGCAATCCAAGGATAACTCACACAGTTGGATTAATGATGGTTCAGATTATTGTGTCAATAAGCCTATTACTAGTCAAGTTGTTAACCATTGGTGTAAGGTTGTTAATCATTAGGTTTAAGTTGTCCTGAGTACTTGTTATCCAGTACTACACCAAGTAATCCATAACCGCGGAAAACACGGCTTCTCGAGAAGATTATCCCTGCAGGGTTGCACCAATTTGGCCGTACACGCATGAATAACCCGCCAGATGGAAAGGCCCTTCCACCAAGCGGGGCACTCAACACAACTCAACTCTTCTTCGCATCAAGCCCAAAGCACCACGTGCTGTGCGTGCGCGGCTAATCGAGCCCCACGAAGAAAAGGGGACCCTCATAGCACTGGAAGACCACGCCGCCCTAAATGCCGACTACAAAAGTTCCACCCTGGCCTGGGCTCGCAAGATCATGCATGCAGCAAATGGAAAGCCCGAACTACGTGTGGCGATTTGGACGAGATGCGAATCGAATCAAATTGAGGGGGGCGCCCATACTCGCTTCCCACATGCGGTTAGTGCGCTCATCATGGATCAGTAGACAAGACCCTTTTCCTATTAGGGGCGACACTAGCAGGCCTCAAAACCACCCTGGGCCTCCTGCCGGTGCCTTATCATCAAATTTATTACTGATAATAACATTAGCATGATTGATTGATTAAACATCGAGCCCCCCAGAACATAATGGAATATAGTAACAGAAAGTAACGGGTAACAGACTCGAGCAAAACAACCTAAGCATGCTAGTAAGACACGGGCTCAAACAAAAGGTTATAGGAGTGGAGGTGAGGCAATATCAGGGTTAAGGGATTCATGTGATAGGTTCGTAACAGAAGCAACTATTCATAGGGCTAGCAGAATAGACAACGGAAAGTATCGGTAACCAATGTTGAAAGGAACACGATGGTTCATGTGAGTGATAACTTGCCTGCAAAACCCAGTAGCCTGGTACTGAGCTAGATCCTTAGAGGGGTGTCGTAAGTATCGTCGGTCTCAACGTCGTCGTGTATCCGAGAAGAAGCAAACAAACAATGCAGAAAGATAAACAATCAATAACATGGCATAGTGCACAAACATGGGATGATGCATGATAATTTAATTGATGCATAGAAATAAACTAGTTGACAAGATAGAAACAGGATTAAATGGACCCACATGCAATTTTGGATTGCATATGGAAAGCCCATGAATTATGGTTGAATTAATTGTTCTGCCACTAATCATCATGTGTAAGTGAGTTAGCATGATGCATGGAGGAAGAAAACAGAAAGAAAACAACAATAGAACCAAAGTGAAATAAGGTTTTACCAAGTTTGGAAATTTGTTTATTAAGTTAAGAAATTTTGGTTTCTTAAGGTGTCACACAAGCATTTGTTGTTTTCACCAATTTTAATTGTTCAAAATAGATAACAAAGTTTATATTTGGTAAGAACACACAATTTTAGGTGGAATACATGTTTCACTTGTTGAAAAAGGATTTCAAATAAATTATTTAGGAATTAAACAAGTTTAAGCCAGAATTAAATGAATTTAATTCAAACATGAACTTATTTGAATTTTTATTTGTTCCAAACATTAAGTGAGATTCATATTTGAAAAGTTTATGCTTTTATGGTTTGAAAACATATTTTATATGTCCCAAAAGAATTTGTTTTGATCAAGTTATGAAATTACCAATTTTAAATGAATTAAACAAGGTTTAAATTATTTAACCAATTTTAATTATTCAAAACATGAAACAAATTTTATATTTGAAAAGGTGGTTTAATTTTGCATGGAAAACATATTTCATTTGTGGAAATTGGATTTAAAATGAGCAAGTTATTATTTTGGCAATTTTAAATGCATTAAACAAGAAACAGTTTTTTTCAGCAATTTAAATTATTCAAAACAGCAAAAAAAATTTATATTTGGAAAGTACATGAAAAGTTGATTGGAAAACATATTTAGTTTGTGGAATTTGGAATTTTTATGAACAAGTTATGATTTTTGCAAGTTTAAGTGAATTAAACAAGAATTCAAATATTTCAACAATTTAAAATATTCAAAACAGTAACAAATTGCATTGAAAAGGTTGAAAACATGTAGCAAATGTTTCGTTGAACATTTAGAGCTATCAAACATAATTTTTGGGTTATTATTAAATTAATTATGCCATTTTCCATAAATAGTTTTATTCTGCCCTTTTTAGTAAACAGAGGAAAACATGTTCAAAATTAATTCAATTGTGCCCAAATAAAATACCAGTGTGTAGAGTTTGTTAAGACAAATTTTTAGAGCCCAAGTTTGCTTAAATTGGATGAGTAGAACTAAAGTTATGAAATTCCAAAGTTTCCACTTTTTATGGCATTTTCAGTAATTAATTAATTAGTGCAAAAATTGTTACAGAAACATGTTGCAAATTTGACATTACTGGAAAGAGCACAAAATTATGAGTTCACAGGATTTTGAATCATTCAAATTGGAGCAAGATTCAATTTTTAATGGATTTTACAAGTAATGTTTCAGATCTGCTTTTCTGAATTTCGAGCAGAAAAGAAAAAAAACAGGGAATAAAAAGGTGTGGTGAGGGGGAATCGAACCCAGGCCCTGTGGGTTAGGCGCAAGGGGTGTTGACCAGTAGGGTAGCTGCTGTGGGTTGTGACAGAGAGCGGTACTCGGGGGGATAAGGTGTGGTGCTGCTGTTTAACTGAATCAAACGAATAAAGGGGCAGAAAAAGGGTGGGGCTGGGACTCGATCCCAGGACCTGAGGGTTCGCTGCGCTGGGGACGCACCAGTTGGGCTGCTGCTCTGTTGTGGAAGGAAGGGATCTCGGGGGGGGGGGTATGTGCTGTTGGCTCGCGGGATTTCTGAACTTTGCACGTAATCTGAAACTGCACGCTGCTGTTCGCTGCTTCTGCGAGCGGGCAGACTCGCCGGCGATCTGCGCCGTGGGGGGGGGGGGGGTGGCCGTGCGTGGTGGGGGCTGCGAGGGGGAGGAGGAGATACGAGGGAGTAGGGCGGATCGAGGGCCTCACCTCGAGCGGATGGAGGCGCAGGTGTCGGGGCAGGTTGCAGGGAGGTCGAGGCAGACAGCAGGGGCTCGTGGCCGCCTTGGGGCGGACGGCGGCGGCGGCTCCGGCCATCCCCGCCCGTGCCGAGGTGTTGGAGAGGAAGCCCGCGGTGAGGGCTTTCCATTCCCGCCCTCACCGCGGCCGGAGGGGGCCCGGACGGCCGGCGACCACCGGAGGAGGAGGAGGCAATTCCGGTTCAGTTACAGAGGAAATATTCAGAGAGAAGAGAGAGCAGAGGGAGGAGGGAGAGATTGGAGGCGGAGAGGAAGAAGGAGGGGAAGAGGTTAGGGTTAGGAACCCTAGGGCTCGAGCTCCAGGAGTTATAGGAGGGGTGGATGGAGGATGGCCATTCCCCCATTGTCTCTGCTACGTGGATAGCTGCGATGCAATCCGTACGGAGGTTAGGGATGACCACCGAAGGGGTATTGGGCTGGGGAATAAGGTGGGCTGGGCTTGCTGCTGCTCTCTCTCTCCCTTGCTCTTGTTCTTTTATTATTTGTTCTAATTTTTTTTGCTGGATTGGAAAAGGAAGAGAATGAGGGTTTTGAGGTTAGTAAAAAATTCAGAAAAATTTGGGTTAACTCCTTTAGGTAATATTAACCAAATGCAAGTTTTGGATTTTCAAATTAATTGAATTATGGGGATGTGTTGACTTGGAATGAATTTGATTGAAATTTGTGGTTAAGTGGTTATTGAAAACAATATTTTAATTATGGTGATCAAATGATTTTAATTGGAAACAAATGATTGATTTGTTTTGCAATTTTCATAACTTTCAACATGGTTGTTGTTTTGGAAATTAATTGAATTTGAAAAGGGTTTGGTTATTGGATGCATTTTTATAGAAACAACACAATAGTTTGGAATCACAACTTTTAATGGAAACAATTTATTGTTTTATTTTGAAATATCATTTTGGAAATTGTAACATCACAAGGATGAAACAAAAGGTTTGAATTTTGGTTTGAAATTCAAATAGAAAATAAAGGAAAACAAATGAAAACAGTTGGAAAACAAAGCAAAACAGAGAATAACAAATGGGAAACAAACAAAACAAATGCAATCAACATGATGCCATGATGCAAAACATAAATTAACAGAGAGCAAACATTCTAATGGCTATTTTTCATACTTGGGATGTTACACACAGTAGAAGCATCATCAAAATTATTAGAAACATTCTCAGACTTAGCAGAAGTGACAATACGTGTAACATGTGGTGGAGTAAGAAGCTTACTCATAACAGACGCTGAATCAAGAGCAGCAGAGGTGTTTAGAGTTGTACCTCTTCTTATAGTGGATGGTAATATAGGAACTTTTCCATCACGAGTCTTGCCCATGATGAATGGCTTGCAACAAACAATATCACGATCAAGTGAGCAAATAAATAAAGCTATGCTCCCCGGCAACGGCGCCAGAAAATAGTCTTGATGACCCACAAGTATAGGGGATCGCAACAGTCTTCGAGGGAAGTAAAACCCAAATTTATTGATTCGACACAATGGGAGCCAAATAATATTTATATGCCTTAACAACTGAGTTGTCAATTCAGCTGCACCTGAAATTAGACTTGCTTGCAACAATTTATCAGTGGTAACAGTTTTATAGCAGCAATAGAAATAAATTAACATCAGTAGCAATCGCGGAACACAACAGTATGGGAAGTACCGTAGGCATAGAGGGAATGGATGGACGGGCGTTGCATGGATAACATAGGTCATGTAATAATCTAACATGGGCATTGCAGATAATAATAAAGCATCACACATGTAGGAAAACCATAGGCATGTGTTCCAATATAGTCATACGTGCTCGTAATGAGAAACTTGCACAACATCTTTTGTCCTACCAGCCCGTGGCAGCGGGGCCTCAAGGGAAACTACTGGTAATTATGGTGCTCCTTTTAATAAAACACCGGAGCAAAGCATTAACACTCCATGAACACATGTGATCCTCACATCGCAGCCATCCCCTCCGGTTGTCCCAATTTCTGTCACTTTGGGGCCTCGGGTTCCGGACAACAATGTGTGTAAAACAAATTGCAGGTATGATCAAGAAACAATATTATACTCATGAAACAATAACATGTTCAGATCTGAAATCATGGCACTCGGGCCCCAGTGACAAGCATTAAGCATAACAAGTTGCAACAACGGTAGAAAACACTAACAATGGATACTAGGCACTATTCCCTTACAATCTGGCATTATTACATGATCAATCTCATCCAATCCCTTCCATCCCTCTCAGCCTACAGAGGTGTTTACTCACACATGGACGGGGGAAACATGGATGGTTGATGGAGAAGGAGTGGCGATGTCGATGATCTCCTTCGAATCCCCGTCCCGAAAGGGCGCCAGAACAGGAACTTCTGATCCCCGGATCGAGGTTCAGGTGGTGGCGGCGCTCTGCTGTGTTTATGTGGAATATGAAACACCCACTCGCGTTTAGGGTTGAAGGCAATATGTAGTCGAAAGGGGAGTCCGAGGGGGTGTGGGAGTGGCCCACGCCACAAGGTGGCGCGGCCTAGGGGAGGGCCCCAGGGGGTGGTGTGGCCCCCCTCTGGTCCCTCTCCTGGCCCCCTTCTGGCTCCCGGGGTCTTCCGGTGTTTTAAGACCAGTGAGGTCTTTTCTCGGCATTTTCCCGAAAGTTGATTTTTCTGCACAAATCGAGACACCAAAGTAATTCTACTGAAAATAGCGTTAGTCCGTGTTAGCGGTATCCAAAACTCACAAGTTTAGAGGAAAACAATAAGAAAAGTGTTCGGAAAAGGAGATAGGTTTTTGACGTATCAGTAAGTGGAATTGGTAAGAGAAACTTTTACTGTTAGTGTTGTTTTTATTTCCGTCTACTGCTTTATTTTATCATGGTGAATCCATTTGGTTCTCTGTTTAAGAGTGGTGCTACTACTGCTAATGTAGTAGATGACCCGTTGTCTCCTCAATTGGATCCTTTTATAATACCTATGAAAATTGTTGAACGTGTTATGGATAACTGCTATTTCAGAGATGGAACTATCCATCCCGACGATCACTTACTCTTTATACATGAATTTGCGAGTTATTCAGGTGTGCAGGTATTACAATGGACCAAGTTAAGAGGAAATTATTCTCTTTATCACTGAAGGGTAGAGCTGCGAAATCGTTTAAAATGCTGAAAATGGTCAATCTATTGGATGGGAGGTAATTGTACCTCTCTTTTATTCTAAATTTTGTCCTCCCAGTGAGATTCATAAAGATTGGAATCAAATATATAATTTCTAGCCTCATGACGGAGAGACTATTGCCCAAGATTTGGGGAGATTGAAGTTATTATTGCTCAAATGTCCGGTTCATGAGCTCCCTATTAATATTGTTCTTAATAATTTTTATGCAAGGCTTTCTCTTCATGATAAGGATTTATTCCATGCTTCTTGTTATTTTTTTGACACATTACAGTGGGGAAAAATCCCCACTGTGTCAAAATTTTCCATTAATATATGACATATTTACAATAGTAGGTGCATATAGATCATAAAGTGTCAACCCATTGTGACATGCCATCTTTAAGAGATGGTTTTGCTTTGTGTCTAGCTAGAGAAAAAATTTCCTTAAAAAATTAATACAAAGTGTGATATCTTTTTGGATCCCATCAAAGATGATTTTGTTCCTATGATTCCAAATGGCACATGATCCAATGATGAGGATTTCCTTGAAATAAATAGTTTTATATTTGATTCTGCCCAATTGTATCAATGTCATATGGTCTTGTATGTCCTCCCATCGGAATCCAATATACTCCCAGAAATCTTTACTGAATGAGCATTCGAAAAAAGATGATGAAGGTCCTCATCATGATCATCATAGCATAGTACAGTTTTTGTTGGTATCTGGAATCGTTTCCTGCTGAGTAAGTCTCTGCTGTTCAATCTATAATGCAGAAGAAGCGAGAAGAAGAATTTATGCTTGGGTAAGGCACATGATCTCTAGATCCATAAGAAGGGCTTAGGTGCCATGGGGAAAGGCCTGAGCATTTTATATCTTTTGTTGTTCCTGTAGGTAGTGTTGGTACCTGGCACATACCACCTGTCCTTCTCATGATTGTTGGACTGAGTGGATAGTTGATCTTTGAAGGTGTTGTATTGTTGCATAGCAATATCAGATAATGGAGTATGGAACAAGTCATAAATATCACATTACTGTTGCACTCAATTTCTGGTTTCAATGAGATATTGTCTTGTCTAGCATAGGAATATAGCTGGGGGAATTTCCTGACAAAGGCAGTGTCTTCCCATGGGCCCCTCCATAATCCAATAGTGTCCCCAACTCCAGATTTGCATTTGAAAATACCCATAAACTTATCCAGTAGATTATGACAGTCTTTCCACCAAAAGGATCCACATGGTCCATAATTTTGTGGTAATTTTCCATCTTTATAATGAGCTTGCCAAATTAGTTTTACCCAAGGGATATCATGTTTATTCATAAATTTATATAGATATTTCACCAGTAGTGCATTATTCTGGGTTCTAAGATCAAGAACACCCACTCCACCAGCCTTCTTTGGTTTACATACATTGTCCCATTTGACAAGACATTTACCCTTTTTTCAATATCTTTGCTAACCCATAAAAATCCTCTGGATGATTTCTCTATGTGCTCAATGAATCCAATGGGCATTTTTAGCGTACATAGGAAAAAATTGAGTATAGCTGAGATAATGGATTTAACAACAATGAGTCTTCCATCATATGATAAAGTGTCAGCAATACCAATCAATCTTCTGTAAATTCTCTCAATAATGCCAATAAAATCATCAATTCTGGGTTTAGTAGTTCCCATAGGCAGCCCAAGATATGTGAATGGCATGGATTCAGTCTTGCAACCAATTGTATTAGCAAGCATGATGCATTGATCATTAGAGATAGTGATAGGGGCAATAGATGTTTTATGATAATTCACCTTGGGTCCAGTAGATGTAGAGAATTTATCGAGTATACTTTTGAGATGTAGCAGCTGTGCGGCATCTGCTGGCATGATAATCAATGTATCATCAGCATATTGTATGATAGGATAATCCATATTAAAATTATGATCTAGAGGGGTTGAGAGTAATCCTTCATGCCAGACATTATTAACCGCATATTGTAGTAGTTCAGATGCAGCTACAAATAATAGTGGGGACAGTGGGTCCCTCTGTCTAACACCCCTTTTGTAGTGAATAGTCTTGCGTGGAATCCCATTAAGTAATATAGAAGTAGATGAAGAGTGT
The DNA here is from genome assembly GCA_028641055.1 of Alopecurus myosuroides. Taxonomy (NCBI): domain Eukaryota; kingdom Viridiplantae; phylum Streptophyta; class Magnoliopsida; order Poales; family Poaceae; genus Alopecurus; species Alopecurus myosuroides. The sequence continues at coordinate 287,287,835 of CM054061.1, forward strand.
AATATGTTGTTAATCCACCCAATCCATTTACTGCCAAAACCTAATCTTGTAAGCATATGAATGATAGTAGAGTACTCAACTTTGTCAAATTCTTTCTCAAAGTCAATCTTGACAATAATGGTTTCTTTCTTGGATTTGTGACATAGATGAATGTATTCAAATGCCCATGCAAGGCAATCTTGGATAGTTCTCTTTCTGATAAATCCATATTGATTTTTGTGTATGATAGGGATAATGATATCTTGTAGTCTATTGGCAAGAATCTTTGTAATGATTTTGAGTGGTGTACTGACCAGAGAAATAGGCCTATAATCATTAACTCTTTCTGGATCATGGCATTTGGGAATAAGGGCAATGAATGCAGTGTTGATACTGCTCAAATCAAGTATACCACTGTGAAAATCCAGGCATAACTTGTCGAATTGTTCTTTTATAATAGGCCACCATTTTTTCATGAATGCACCATTGAATCCATCAAGTCCTGGTGATTTCTCTGAAGGCATTTTAGCAACAATGTCATCAATTTATTTATTTGTAAATGGAGCCTCAATGGACGAGAATCAATATTGTTGTTCCTAGTAATTAATTCATGAAGATTGAATAGCATAGGCCAATTATCAGAGATCCCAATCCTTTCCTTGTAAATACTCCATAATGCAGCAGCTTTATCATCATGAGCACACACAATATTATCTGTATCAATAGTTAGGGATGCAATATAATTGCATCTATAGCTTTTGGTAGCAATAGTATGGAAGAATTTAGTATTTTCACCACCAAGCTGGGCCCATCTAATCTTGGCACGACTCCTCTAGAATAATCTTTTTGCTTCAAATATGTGAATGAGATGTTTTTTGAGTGCCACCCTAAAATTGGTTTCTTGTGTGGATAATAATCTTTGATATTCCAAACCATCAATCATAGCATGATCTTGTTGAGTTGTGAGAAGTTCTTGCTCCATTTTTAAGTCCTTGGCGCAAGGTCTTAAATCTAGCAGTAATATCTTGAGCAGGGTTTTTATAAACACCCCTATTAAACCAATGCTTGTTGGTCACATCCAAGAAACCATCAAATTGCATCCAGTATTCTCCAAATCTGAATAGTCTGCATTTAGGTATGTAAGTGCCAATTTGAATCTTAATGGGAATGTGGTCAGAGGATAATTTGGATAGAGGAGTGGCCACAGTGTTGGGGAAATTGTCAGTCCAATTACCAGCTGTGAAAATCCAATCTAATTTAACCAGTAGGGGATCAATTTGCATATTGCTCCATGTGAATTCTCCACCTTTAATAGGGATCTATTCAAGATCTAAATAGGATATAATGGAGTTGAACATCAGCATATGTTGAATATCCCCTTCCCCTCTGTTTCTGTTGTGATTACCCCTGATGAGATTAAAATCTCCAAGAATGATTCAGTTATGCATAGGGGTTTTGTCGATACTATAAAGCCAATCAAAGAATTCTTGTTTGTCTTCATGATGCGCATGCCCATAGATATTAGTGATATACCATGTATGAGCACTAATTTTGCAGGTCAATTCAACAGTAATATGAAATTTGTTAGCACTAATATTGTTTCCATGAAAAGGATTTCCATTCCATATAGTGATAATATCCCCTGAGCTTCCATTGGATGGATAGTATGAATAATGATTCAATCTCTTAGGACATAATTTTTTGATGTAAGCCAAATCAAATTGTTCTCTCTTAGTTTCTTGAAAGCATATCACATTGCAATTGGAGGCATCAATGTTTTTCATGATATCATCCCACCTAGTCTGTGAATTAATGCTTCTTAAATTCCAGTCTAATATGATCCCGTTTCTATCCATAAATAGTGAGGGAAAAAATATAGACCTAGTATTACATAATAATTCTGGGGAAACTTCTCAATAGCAAACAGGAGATATGAGCATGGAGGACAAGTAATATCATCAGAAAGTATCCATAACATCCAACTATATATCTTCAGCATGATAAAATATATGAGGGAATGCCACATAGCAAATTCAAGTACCAAAATATTAAAGATAAATCTGGTGCTGAATAGGCAAGTGGTAAGCCAAATAGTCCACAACCAAGAGAAAACTAAATAGCCATCAGAGAGTATTATGGCTATAATTATTACATAAATAGTGTTGCATTTATTCCACACTATCATTAGTACTATCATAGTCCAGTGCATCATCAGATAAATCCCTAGGATTCATCTGGCATGTTCCAATCCCAGGGCCCTGATGTTGTCATTGCTGAGGTGTGGTGGTGGGGGAGCTTGGTCATCCAGTACGTGAGAAACATGAGTAGTAGAGTGATGTTCTACACTGTTAGTAGCCCCTTCTGGAATAATGCCATCTTTAAATCTTCCATGAAGAATTGCTAATTTGTTGCTCCTTCTGACCTGAGTGGCGGAAGCAGGTCCCTTGCCTTTCTTCTTCTGCGGGTTTCTGCGGGTTGTCAGGTTGGTGAACAGGGAGTACAAGCAGTATGGGTGAAGCCAATTCAACTTGTTCAATATCCATCTGATTGTTATTCTCCTGGGGATTTTCTTCAACATTCATGTCATATCAATAGCAGGTGGATCATTGTTGGCAGGAGGATCATAGTTGTCAGGTGCTGGTGCTTGTGGGCTCCGAGGTGGGGTGATCATGGCAGGCTCTCCCTCAGCTGCAGGTGCAGCATGCCGAGCTGTAGGTGCAACATTCTCATTGTTGGGTGAAGCATTGTTCAAATTTACAATGCCCTCATGATCAGCATGCCAGATGGCAAAGTCATCAACAACCATAGGTACTGGGTGAGGATTAGCACCATCTGGGGGCAGGGGATCTGTAACATCCCAAGTATGAAAACTTCCATTTAGAATGTTTGTTTCTTGTTTTATTAAAGTTTTGCATCATGTCATCATACTCATTACTTTGTTTGCATTGTTTCCTTTTGTTTTCCTTTTGTTTGCATCTGTTTTTATTTGTTTTCACAATTGAAATTCAAACAACATTCAAATGTTTTGTTCATACTTGTTATGTTACAACTTTCCAAATAAAAGGTTCAAATAAAACATCCAATTGTTTCCATGAAAAATAAAAAGCCCAACTATTAATTTGTTCCTTAATAATCCACTTAATTCAAATTGCATTCAAAAATTCAAATCACATATTACAAACAGCACCCAATTTGAAATTATGGAAATTACAAAATAATTCATTCACTTGCTTCAAAGAAACTTGAATTTAAAACCTATTTGCTCAAGTTCAATTATTTTCAATTAATATTAATCTCATTCAAATTTTAAACAAATTTCAAACAGCACCTAAATTCAAATCTTTTGAACAAACAAAAGTGCACTTTGTGCTGTTAACATAAATAAGTAATATAAAATTTTTGCCTAATTTTTCTAAACCCAAAACTCATCTATTTCTTCCTATTTCTTTTCAGCAAAAAAAATAGAAGGAAAAAAAAGCAACAAACGCACAGCGCAGGGGAGCAGCACGGCCCAGCCCAGCTCCCCACGGCCTGGTACCCCTTCGCTGCCCCCCTCGCCTTTCTTCAACCTATACGGCGTCATCTCCCGCTGTCCATGTCGACGGCAGTAACGCGCAGACGGCCACCATGCGCCCTAGCCCCCTATAAACCTGCCCCGAGGACTCCCTGAGCGCTGCCCTAAACCTAGACCACCTACCTCCCTCGCGCCGCCGTCGTTCTCCCTCTCTCTGCCACTTTCCCTCCTGTTCTGAACCTCACCGGCGCCACCCTCTCTGAACCCATGGCGCTCGTCGAAGTTTCCGTGCTCCTCCTCCCTGGTTAGCCACAGGGATCAGACCCCCGCAGCTTACTCTACGTCCTCGACACCTCAGCGAGCCCCGAGGGAGCCTGGATCGCCGCCGCCAACCTCGTCGCTGTCGCCGCCGGAGTTCTTCCCCGAGCCTCTACTATCTCAACGGCGAGGGTGAGCACGCCTCTCACCTACCTCTGTTCCCCTCTCTGCAGCGCGTGCACACACAGCAGCACACGCACACATCCACGCCACCACAGCAGCGAGCCAGCACGACAGCAACCGCGTTGATCGCCGCCGGCCACCGCTCCGTTCTGTCAAAGTTCAGAAAACGTTCTTCAGTTAAAAGTTCAGATTCGAAACTGAACCTAATCTTAGCTGCGTAGCGTATACTGACAAGAACACATTGCTACCGCACTGGTAGCAGCACTTGCGCGCACGCCCCAGGGTGCAGGTTCGAGCCCTGCCCCGCGCGATTAAAACCCAACATTTTTTGCGCTGGGCTGCTGACAGGCAGGGGCCACCCACCAGTGGCCTCTGCTGCCACGTGAGCGCCACGCAGCCTAGGGGCCCTCTGTCAGTGGCTGTAGCTAGCCACTGCAGAGTGAAAAATTGTTTTTCAGCTTTTCTTTTTCAAATTAAATCCTTTTTCATTACAGATTGGTCCCTCATTTTAAATTGCTAATAACTTTTATTTTACAAGTCCAAACAATATAAATAAAATATGTTTGTTGAACCAAATTAAATTCTCTACCTGTTTATAACATTTGTTTTCTGTTTTGAATAATTCAAATGCATTCAAATTTCAGATTCAAACAATTCATTTAAAATTTGATTAAATGCATAAGTAATTCATACTTAATTCAAACAACACAAATAAAATATGTTTTCCATGCCATTTTGAACCACCTTTTCAAATATAAAATTTGTTTCATGTTTTGAATAATTAAAATTGGTTAAATAATTTAAACCTTGTTTAAATCATTTAAAATTTGCTAAATTCCTAACTTGCTCAAATTAAATTATTTTTGAACATCTAAAATATGTTTTCAAACCAGAAAAGTATAAACTTTTCAAATATGAATTTGGTTTAATGTTTTGAACAAATAAAATTTCAAATAGTTTCACACTTGAATTAAATTCAATTAAAACTTGTTTAATCTTGTTTAATTCATAATTAAATCATTGTAATTCCTTTTTCAATAATTGAAACATGTAATCCACCTAAAATTGTGTGTTCTTTTCAAATATAAACTTTGTTAACTATTTTTGGACAATTTAAATTGGTGAAAACAACAAATTCTTGTGTAATACCTTTAAGAAACCAAAATTTCATAACTTAATAAATAAAATTCCAACCTTGGTAAACCTTATTTCAAATTGTTTCTATTATTGTTTTGTTTCTGTTTTCCTCATCCATGCATCATGCTAATCCACTTTCACATGTTTAGTTGTAAAACAATTATTTCAACCATAATTCTTGGGCTTTCCATATGCAATCCAAGTTGCATATGGGTCCATTTAAACATGTTACCATGTCAACTAGTTTATTTTGATGCATCCATTAAATTGGCCATGCATAATCCCATGATTGTGCACTATGCCATGTTATTGATTGTTTATCTCTCTGCGTTGTTTGTTTGCTTCTTCTCGAATAGACGACGACGTTGAGACAGACGATACTTACGACACCCCTTCTGAGGATCTAGCTCAGTACCAGCCTGCTGAGTTTGCAGGCAAGTATTCACTCACATGAACCATTGTGTTCCCTTTCAACATTGGTTACCGATACTTTCCGTTGTCTATTCTGCTAGCCATATGAATCGTTCCTTGTGTTCGATCCTATCATATGTTATCCTGTAACCCTGATATAGCCTCACCTCCACACCTATAACCCCTTTGCTTGTTGCCCGTGTCTTACTAGCATGCTTAGGGTTGTTTCTGCTCGAGTCTGTTACCCGTTATTTCTGTTACTATATTTCTATTATGTTCTGGGCTCGATGTTAAACAACAACCTGTTAATTTTGGGTAATAATAATTTGCTGATAAGGCACCGGCAGGAGGCCCGGCGTGGTTTTGAGGCCTGCTAGTGTCGACCCTAATTAGGAAAAGGGTCTTGTCTACTGATCCATGATGAGCGCACTAACCGCATGTGGGAAGCGTGTATGGGCGCCCCCCTCAATTTGATTCGATTCGCATCTCGTCCAAATCGCCACACTTAGTTCGGGCTTTCCAGTTGATGCACGCATATGCAGGTACGAACCCGAGGCCAGGGTGGAACTTTTGTAGTCGGCATTTAGGGCGGCGTGGTCTTAGAGTGCTATGAGGGTCCCCTTTTCTTCGTGGGGCTCGATTAGCCGCGCACGCACAGCACGTGGTTCTTTGGGCTTGATGCGAAGAAGAGTTGAGTTGTGTAGAGTGCCTCGCTTGGTGGGTTTGATTCCCGTCTGGCATGATATTCTTACGTGTACGGCCAAATTGGTGCACCCCTGCAGGGATAAATCTTCTCGAGAAGCCGTGTTTTCCGCGGTTATGGTTGACTTGGTGAAAGTACTGGCTAACAAGTACTCATAACAACTTACACCTAACTAATGATAACTTGACTAGTAATAGTCTTATTGACACAATAACTTGAACCATCATTAATCCAACTGTGTGAGTTATCCTCGGATTGGTTCTTTGGATAAAGGGCGAGATCCAGGATGGGTTTGTTTGGTGGTTAGTTATAGTTGGTTACGATACGCTATCTTACCCCCCTTTCTGTTAGCCGGAAGTGGTAGTATGTATCTGTAGGTTGTTAGTGCAGCCAGCTGCCGCATCTTTTGTATCACCCTTTCTTCCGTTGAACCCAAAGCATCTGTGCTTGGTGTTGACGGGTTACACTTTGGTGAACTGTGAGTCTTGCTTGCCAGTACGTTTATGTACTTGAAAGTGCATGGTGCCCCATATGTGGTTTTGGTAATTACTGACAATCCCTATGGACTAATGTTTTCATTGAGTTATCCTTGTAGTTCTTGTTCATAGGAAATAATGGAGTTCATGTGTTGAACTCTATTAGCTTCCTTGATGGCCATTGTTATATTCAAGGATTTATATGAAGAATGGTCATGGTTTGAGTTGAGGTTATTGCTAGTGTGTCTTGAAGAAAAGTATTATGTTATCCTTCATGGTTATCTTCAAGACATCATCATTTGAAGTGAGAAGAAAAGATACAAGGTTGATCAAGCTAGTGATCAACACACAAAGCTACACGATGTACCAAGTGGGATTGTGTATCTCATGGTATGGTAAGCAATTGCCAATATAGCTTTGTGATCTAACCCATATATGTGTGTGTGTGGCATCTCTATGTGTGGTTAGGTATCTTTCCATGGGAATGAACAAAAAGGAAGATTTCATATTGCCCATGATCTATGTCATCGTCAAGCGGTGTTCATCACCTAGCTTGACGTGGAAACTCAAGTGAAGCATCTAGAAGAAATCCTATGCTTGAATCTTGCCACCCATATGTAGATTATGGTCAAGTGAAGATGGTCATGTGAGAAGCTCTATAATATTATCTTATGGGGGAGCAACTCACAATCTTCACGAAGCGAAGCGCAATCAAGAAAGGTGGTCCAACTTGAGGTGATTAAGATCGTCATCATCTAGCTCAATTGGATTGCGCAAGGCAAAGGTATGACTTAGATAGGGTTTCTATTTTACCGGTCACATTATGCTAATTGGGAGACCGGATTATAGGATAGATAACCGTACTATCAAGAGGGGCTCTTGAATGCATATCTTGATCGTATCTATCGTAGAGAGCTCAAACCTTTGCATACTTGGCATCATCCTTCTTGGTTCTTATTTGGGTTTTCTCCATGTAAGGTTTTAGATCTTGTCATGTTCTTCATGTCAAGCTCAAGTTCATCAAAAATGGATTTCGTATGAAAAACTTATCGCATTTTTGTTGTTGGAGGTTTCTACCGGTTGTCCTTTATTGACAGGCCAAACCTTTCATCATTTGGTTTTATATTACCATTTGTACTATGATGTTTCTCTGCATATTCTTGTAGTGCTCGTCATTGCGATTTCAACGAGCCCAAGAACATCGAAAACGGAGTCCGGATGCAAAAGTTACGACCGTTTTCGTATAGGGTGTTCTGCAGTTTTTTTCACCAGCGGAGGCTCCGGTGGTAGCTCCGCCGGAAACCCCTTCGGGTTGATGTTGGCGGAACCTCCGGTGAAACCATCGGAGGCTCCGGTGGTTGGGGCATTTTTTCAGCCATTTTGATGTCCTAACTCATCCGGGGGGCGGAGGTTCCGGTGGTTTCACCGGAGGTTCCGCCCCTGCGCGAATTTTCCTCCAACGGTTGGATATTTGGGTGACCTATTTAAGGGGCCTTCTTCCCCAATGGTTCCCCAACCTTTTGGGTAAGTTTGACCTCCATTGTTGACCTCCAAAATCTTGCTCTCTTTCAATCCCTCCAATGATTCTTGCTTCCACTTGAGGGAAAAGAGAGAGGAGATCTAGATCTACCACTTCACCAATCAATCCCTCCTCTTTGTGAGGGGAATCTATTGGATCTAGATCTAGGGATTCATTTGTTGTTTTCCTTGTTCTTCCTCCTTCCTCCCTCCATAGCATTAGTTGCTTTGGTGGGATTTGGGAGAGAAGTTCTTCACCACTTTGTGTGTTCTTGCCATTGCATTAGGTGCATCGGTTTGAGTTCCCCACGAGATTCGTGAAAGAGAAGTTCGTGAGCTTGTTACTCTTGGGTGCTTGGTCACCGGAGAGATTGTTCCTCTTGGGTGTATTGAGCACCCTAGACGGTTAGTGCTTGGGGCTTCCACCTTGTTGCAAGAATCTTCGTTGAGAGCCTCCAATTGAGTTGTGGAGATAGCCTCAACCTCGTGTAAGGTTTGGTCAACGCCTTCAAGTCGACCTCATAGTGGAAACGAGCATCTCCCTCACCGGGGAAGCTCAAGGAGAATAAGGTGTGCACATCCGTGCTATTGAGGAGCGCCTAGGTGTCTCCCCACCTCTCCAACGAAGACGTACTTCCCTTGGGAAGGAACTTCGGTAATCACACCGGTGTCTCCTTGTGCTTCGGTTATCTCTATACTCTAGCTCGTTACTTATGCATTTACCTTTGTGATAGCCATCGTGCTTGAAGTCATCTATCTTGCTATCCCATAGTTGTATATCATGCCTAGCATAAGTTGTTGGTGCACATAGGTAAACCTAGCTTGCATAGGTTTTGTGCTTGATAAATTAAACGCTAGTTTTATTCCGCATTTACTCAAGCCTAAACCGTAATTATTTTTAAGCGCCTATTCACCACCCCTCTAGACGGCATCCTTCTACTTTTAATTGGTATCAGAGCCATGGCTCTCATTGTTAGGCTTCACTGCCTTGAGAGTAATGATGTCGCTTAGTGAATTAGTGCACGATCCCACATTTCGTTTCGATGGCACAAACTATGATCTTTGGAATTTTCGCATGCTCATTTATTTCCGGGTCATGGACCCACACATGGAGCAAATTGTAGAGATGGGTTTTTCTCCTCCAAAGGATCCTCAAAATCCAACTTTAGAGGAAGAGAAAAACTTATCTCTCGATGCTCTTGCTATTAATGCGTTTTTCCTTCTTGTGAGCCTTGTAGTTATTAAGCCACTTTTTCCTATTCGGAATGCTCATGAGTTATGGACAAAGCTTCAAGATAAGTATGGAGTGTCCAATATTATTGTGGATGATTGCTCTCCCTCCATCTCCGGTCGTGATGAGTTCTCAACTTCTTCTACTTCACCAACATGTGGTAAGCCGCAAACTAATGAGATGGTGAGTAGTGATAGGCTTTGCAATAATGATAGTGAGATTATTATTGATGATCCTTCATCTCTATCTTATTGCAATGTCTCATCTTTGGACTTAAACACAACTAGCACCAAAAATGTTTTACATGCTTGTGTTGATAGTCTTTGCATATCATGTCGTCATTGCTTGACTAAATCTCATGATGATATGCTTGCTTTATCTTGTTCCCATGATAAAAATGATTGTGTTTCCTCTAGTATTTGTATGGCTAACAATTTAAAGGAAACTCAACTCTCTATGGAACAAGATGTGGACTTGAGTGGTGCCTCAAGTAATGATTCATCATCATCTACCACATTTTGCCTTATGGCCAAGGATTCAAAGGTATCTTCCACTTTGAACCCCAATATATATTATGATGATAGTAGTGATGATGATGTTGGTAAGGAAGGTGATTATGAGTCTAATAAATTAGGCTTATGGTTAGCAAGCCTTGTTGGTGAGACCAAAGAAAATGTGAATGCTCTCCTAGAACAACTTGATGAGGCTAACTCTCTTGTAGATGAAAAGGAGGATATCATCGTGACTTTGGAAAGTCATAGTGGTAGTCATTCTATCAAGGACAAAGAGCTTGAAAAGGCTTTTGAGAAAGAGCGGTCCCTTAGATCTTCTCTTGAAGAGAAACTATATAGTCTAGAAGAAACATATGCTATTAGTGTTTCTAAGCTTAGAAGGGACAATGAATTATCTCTTTCTCTTGCTAATGACCTCAAAGCTATAAATGTTGATGCTTGTGCTACTAACTCTATTTCTTGTGAAGCATCCACATTAAAGGAGAATTTTGAGCTACGGGCTCAACTTGAGTTGCTAACTAGTAATTATGGGAAATTGGAAGAAACTCATGAAAAGCTCTCAAGCTCTCATAAGGATCTTCTAGTCTCCCATGAGAGTCTAAAATTATCTCATAAGGCTATGTTAACTAAGGTAACATCTTGTGAGCCTCATGTGGACAAAGGCACAATATCTACTCTAAATGTTATATTGCCTTGTGCTAGTCCTAGTAATTCATCCCCTCATAATGTTCCCACATCTTATGATGAATTGCTTTCCTTACCTTGTTGCTCTAATAATGATGCATCTACTTCCTCTATCTCTTGTGTTGATACTAACCATGTAGAGGAAATCAAAGAGCTTAAGGCCCAAGTCACTTCATTGGAGAAAGACTTGGAGAAGTGTCATAAAGGGAAGTCCACACTTGATAATATGTTGAGTGTCCAAAAATCCCCCAATGACAAGATATGACTTGGATTCATTTCCAATCACAAGAACAAGTCCAAGGTCGACAAGAAGAAGGGCCATGAACAAGTCAAGAATTTGGCGAATATTGTTTGCTTCAAGTGCAAGGTTGAAGGGCATCATGTTAGATCATGCCCTATGAAGAAGAAGAAACTTAGCGAGAAGCAACAAGGGAAGCGGCCACAAGTTCAACCTCAATCTCAACTTCAAGTTGAAGAAAGGCCTCTTCCTATGAAGACTCAAGCTAATGCTTCTCAAGTTGAGAAATCAACTAAGAAGAATGGAAGGAGTCGTTGTTGCTACTTATGTCGTGAAAAGGGCCATCTTGCTTCTTCATGCACTAATGGTACATTATCCAACCCTATCATAATTGATGATGTGTATTCCATTCGGAAGGATGATGTGGGCAATGTGTTTGCCAAATATGTTGGTACTCAAAGTGGTGTCAAGAAAAGAACCATTTGGGTTGCCAAGCCTATTGTGACTAACCTCTTAGGACCCAACTTGGTTGGGGACCAACAAGCTCAAACTTGATCAATAGGTGTTATTGGAGGGCATTGGAGACTTGGCTATATCATGAAGAATTAAGGGATCTTCATCACGTATATTTTCCTTAAGCCAAGTCATTTGGATTATCACATCTCTATCTCATATTCCATGCTCCTTCTTGCGGTAACTTGTATTTATTACATTATATATATACATTGAAAGTTGCTTGCCCCTTTGCATATATTGGTTTTGTACCTTGCTTGTATTTTGTATATTTTGTGCTTACTACTTACTTATCCTTGAGTAATCTAGTATGTGTTTGTCGGTTCGCACAAAATGTATGTATGAGTTTGCTTTGAGCCTAATTGCATCTTGTGTGTATCTTATTTGGCTCTTTTGAGTGATTAATGGACTATCCCATTTTGGGAGAGTAATATGCCTTTGGCACTTCACAAATCCCAAAATGTGTGTACATGAGGAATACCACATAGTGTTGATATTTCAATATTATCTAGTCTCTATGTGGTATCTCATACTCATGAGAAATTCAAATTCTAATGTCTATTAATTATCTCAAGTTGGTCTTTTGTTTGCCTCTTGCTAAGAAGATACGGATTATCACATTATGGGGGAGTAATATGTTTGTGCATATTACAAGCCTAAAGAATGTGAACATTTAAGGTTTTGCCACATAGAATTGATATTGTTAATTATCTTATTCCTATGTGGCATGTGTACTCAAACAAGTTCCAATTTTCTTAAATGATTTTATTTGCTCATCTTTTGGTATCTTATTTGTGAGAGAGTTTCTTGGTGCGGTTTTCCACAAATTAGCACTAGAATTTACCTTCTCGGGAACCGGTTGCTTCTTGATATATTAATCATTTCTTTGCATGATCATTCGACTATTGAAGCCACCAAGAATCTCTATTTAAGTATGGTGTTTTCATTCCTATCTTTTACCACATACTTATGTTTTGTGAATATGATTGTGAACAAATATACCACCGAGAAATATCTCCATACATCTCTTGTCTTTGACAAGTTATAATAATTTGTGGTAAGTTTATTGATCATATTTACTTTGTCCATTGCTCTAAAATTGCCTTGTTTCTTGCCAAGGATTTGTTTGGTTCAAACTCCTTTGTGTCTTCCTTACTCTACTAAAAATTTGTTTTATGCTTTATTGAGTTAGGAAAAGCAATGATCCCATTCGTGTGCACTCTTATTCAAAGTCATACTTCTTTGTGTTGCATTTCTTGGGGAAGCTATCCTACATTGAGTAGAACACAATTCTTTAATTGGTATTGCATCTTATTGCTTTTCTTGAGCTTGACTAGTGTTTGAACAATATATATGGAGAGTAATGATTCCATTGTGTGCATCTTGTATTCAAATGCAATATCATAATTAATGCACTATTATTGGAAGAACTATCCTATATGTGTTTGAACACTTGTTGTTTTGAAATTGGTATTTTATCCCAATGACTTGTCTCTTTGGAAGACGAACATTTTTCGTCTTGGTAATTTGTGTGCCATCATGAAAAGGGTAGAGGGTTTGTTTATTCGTTGATGTTGTTTTTGTTATCTTCTCTATTTGATTTCCTAAATCATGTGTTGATTTGGGGTTTTGATATAACTTGGACACTTTGTTTGATTTTATCTCTTGTGAGTGCCTTCTTTGTTTTAATTGGTATTTTGTCCAATTTGTATCTTGTTTGGTTCTTGAAAGTTTTGTGCATGTATATTTACTATGTATATTCTTTGACATGCTTACTTTCGTTGATCCAATATATAGGATAAACTCCATCAAATCCTAAATGGCTAAGATGCGCATAAAATTCAAATTCATATTAATATGCATATATTTATGTGGAGTTTGTCTTATGTATTGTAGTTGTTCTAACTACTTTGGACCCAATAAGTTTGGGAACCATTTTGTACTTGATTTTTGTTTTTAGGTACAGTAGAGATACATTGGTTGCTTGCTCCATTCATAAGGAAGGAGTTCTCACCATCATATCATAGGAGTCAAGCTACAATAATTATCAAACTCGCATCCTCTTCATCACCAATGCCGTCTCGGTAACAAGTATGTATTCCATGCATACATTTTTAGCTTTCTATCTTGTGTAGGTTGCATCTTGACATGAATTCCACTTGTTGCATTCCATTTGGCTCTTGCAAATGTCTTATCAAAAACATATTTATTGCAACTATGAGTAAGCCGGGATGATTACATACTAAGGGGATATTTATAATCAATTTCATGATTCACCAATCCCAAGTATATTAATCTAGTAACTTCTACTTTAAGTCTCTCATATGCAATATTTATGAATTCTCAAAAACCATTTGAATCTTTTGTGATATGCGTTACCTTTCTCGAAGCATTCCAACTATCACTTTTCCCTTGTGATGTTTGTGATGCTTTGATGAGTTTATTGTTTGTCCATCTATATCCCCTTAATATTAAACTAATCCTAGTGCTTTGCTTTCAAACAAAAATCTTATTGGTATATTTATGAACCTATCTTGGATATCATGTTCTTTACCCTTGTACCTATTTTTGTGTGTGCATATTTCTTTGTGGATATATATCTTTGTGATTGGTGTCCACTTAGAAACTTATACACACGAGAATAGTTACATCTTTAATTGATATTCTATTTCTTTAGTGACCATGTTTTATTGCTTTATATTACTTGGTGGTTCCTAAAAGGCACAAGCTTTTCTTTTTCTTTTGGTATTCCTTTGGAATCTTATAAATCTTGTGGACATATGTGTTTTATCATTTGTTGGTTTGTGTCTATGGGAAATACATGATATGCACTATGTGACTCATATATTTAAAGACTATGATGAAGCATTTCTCATCCTATTAGTCTCCTACAAATGTCCTTCCTTGTCACACTCATCTCTTTCGGTTGAGTAAATCTTTACTTGTCGCTTCTTGATCTTAATTGCTCAACTCTTGTTTGTTTGCAAGTTGGTTTGCTACATTTCCTATCTATTCTCTTGCTCTTGTTTGTGTTCAAAATTATCTAGAAGGGAGTGATGATTCCATGTTGTGCACATTATATAGTAATTCAAATCTAACATTGTGCATGTACCTTGGGGAGTTCCCTCTTGATTTTCTAGAACACTTGGTTGATCTTATCATAATATTTATTTTGGTCAATCGTTTTTTTCGGATCCTTTGGTTGGTTGCTTCTTTATGAAAGTATCCTTCAATTTAACTTTACTTGTAAATCTTTGGATCCTCAATATAGTTTGATCTCCCTCCATCTATTCCTAGTTGGATACATGCTCTTGATTTCACTCATATCATGAGGAATGCATACACTATGGGGGAGCTCTTATTATATTTGCCTTCTAATCTTTTTTCCCATCTTGGCAATGGATGCCAATGGGGGAGAAGTTTAGAGGGTTTAAGGGAATTTGGTTCTATGCTTTAGTTTCGTTCTTAAGCATTTGCCTTCCATGCTATTGCATCCTTGCTCTTTGTTTTGCATGGTTGCTTAATTCATCATATAAACCCTCGTAAAAAGGGATTGTCATCAATTACCAAAATGGGGGAGATTGAAAGTGCATGGTGCCCCATATGTAGTTTTGGTAATTACTGACAATCCCTATGGACTAATGTTTTCATTGAGTTATCCTTGTAGTTCTTGTTCATAGGAAATAATGGAGTTCATGTGTTGAACTCTATTAGCTTCCTTGATGGCCATTGTTATATTCAAGGATTTATATGAAGAATGGTCATGGTTTGAGTTGAGGTTATTGCTAGTGTGTCTTGAAGAAAAGTATTATGTTATCCTTCATGGTTATCTTCAAGACATCATCATTTGAAGTGAGAAGAAAAGATACAAGGTTGATCAAGCTAGTGATCAACACACAAAGCTACACGATGTACCAAGTGGGATTGTGTATCTCACGGTATGGTAAGCAATTGCCAATATAGCTTTGTGATCTAACCCATATATGTGTGTGTGGCATCTCTATGTGTGGTTAGGTATCTTTCCATGGGAATGAACAAAAAGGAAGATTTCATATTGCCCATGATCTATGTCATCGTCAAGCGGTGTTCATCACCTAGCTTGACGTGGAAACTCAAGTGAAGCATCTAGAAGAAATCCTATGCTTGAATCTTGCCACCCATATGGAGATTATGGTCAAGTGAAGATGGTCATGTGAGAAGCTCTATAATATTAGCTTATGGGGGAGCAACTCACAATCTTCACGAAGCGAAGCGCAATCAAGAAAGGTGGTCCAACTTGAGGTGATTAAGATCGTCATCATCTAGCTCAATTGGATTGCGCAAGGCAAAGGTATGACTTAGATAGGGTTTCTATTTTACCGGTCTCATTATGCTAGTTGGGAGACCGGATTATAGGATAGATAACCGTACTATCAAGAGGGGCTCTTGAATGCATATCTTGATCGTATCTATCGTAGAGAGCTCAAACCTTTGCATACTTGGCATCATCCTTCTTGGTTCTTATTTGGGTTTTCTCCATGTAAGGTTTTGAGCTTGTCATGTTCTTCATGTCAAGCTCAAGTTCATCAAAAATGGATTTCGTATGAAAAACTTATCGCATTTTTGTTGTTGGAGGTTTCTACCGGTTGTCCTTTATTGACAGGCCAAACCTTTCATCATTTGGTTTTATATTCCCATTTGTACTATGATGTTTCTCTGCATATTCTTGTAGTGCTCGTCGTTGCGATTTCAACGAGCCCAAGAACATCGAAAACGGAGTCCGGATGCAAAAGTTACGACCGTTTTCGTATAGGGTGTTCTGCAGTTTTTTCCACCAGCGGAGGCTCCGGTGGTAGCTCCGCCGGAAACCCCTTCGGGTTGATGTTGGCGGAACCTCCGGTGAAACCACCGGAGGCTCCGGTGGTTGGGGCATTTTTTCAGCCATTTTGATGTCCTAACTCATCCGGGGGGCGGAGGTTCCGGTGGTTTCACCGGAGGTTCCGCCCCTGCGCGAATTTTCCTCCAACGGTTGGATATTTGGGTGACCTATTTAAGGGGCCTTCTTCCCCAATGGTTCCCCAACCTTTTGGGCAAGTTTGACCTCCATTGTTGACCTCCAAAATCTTGCTCTCTCTCAATCCCTCCAATGATTCTTGCTTCCACTTGAGGGAAAAGAGAGAGGAGATCTAGATCTACCACTTCACCAATCAATCCCTCCTCTTTGTGAGGGGAATCTATTGGATCTAGATCTAGGGATTCATTTGTTGTTTTCCTTGTTCTTCCTCCTTCCTCCCTCCATAGCATTAGTTGCTTTGGTGGGATTTGGGAGAGAAGTTCTTGACCACTTTGTGTGTTCTTGCCATTGCATTAGGTGCATCGGTTTGAGTTCCCCACGAGATTCATGAAAGAGAAGTTCGTGAGCTTGTTACTCTTGGGTGCTTGGTCACCGGAGAGATTGTTCCTCTTGGGTGTATTGAGCACCCTAGACGGTTAGTGCTTCGGGCTTCCACCTTGTTGCAAGAAGCTTCGTTGAGAGCCTCCAATTGAGTTGTGGAGATAGCCTCAACCTTGTGTAAGGTTTGGTCAACGCCTTCAAGTCGACCTCATAGTGGAAACGAGCATCTCCCTCACCGGAGAAGCTCAAGGAGAATAAGGTGTGCACATCCGTGCTATTGAGGAGCTCCTAGGTGGCTCCCCACCTCGCCAACGAAGACGTACTTCCCTTGGGAAGGAACTTCGGTAATCACACCGGTGTCTCCTTGTGCTTCGGTTATCTCTATACTCTAGCTCGTTACTTATGCATTTACCTTTGTGATAGCCATCGTGCTTGAAGTCATCTATCTTGCTATCTCATAGTTGTATATCATGCCTAGCATAAGTTGTTGGTGCACATAGGTAAACCTAGCTTGCATAGGTTTTGTGCTTGATAAATTAAACGCTAGTTTTATTCCGCATTTACTCAAGCCTAAACCGTAATTATTTTAAAGCGCCTATTCACCCCCCTCTAGGCGGCATCCTTCTAGTTTCAGTACTGACCCCTTTGGGGCTGTGGTTTCCGCAGACTACGCTTACGAGGATCCCCGTGATGGCTACTACGTGGAGTTTGACGAGGCTGCTGACGAGTAGATAGCGGACCCGGGCAGGATCCGAGACTTCGTGGATGGGCTCCGTCTTTTCGTTTCCGGCCTCTTAGGCCTATTTGGATTTGTCTGTACTCAGACCCTTTGAATGCTTCCGATGAGATGTAATGATGATATGTTGGGACATGTGTCCTCTGGATGATTGTATTTGGTATCTCTGCTCTAGTGAGAGCTATTTGCAACTTATTTCTATTTATTTGTGTCTTAGAGATATGTGGTGCTATCATTCTGTTAAAAGCCGTTGACGTACCATGTGTGTATGGTATGAAGTACGTCAATGGTAGTATCCTGATTTCTATGGGATGGTTTGCGTAGACGATGAACAGTAGGGGTTGGTTGTCACACATACGTGTGTTGCCCTACTCGTAAGAGATGCGGGTGCCGGTAAGCCCCGTAATCCAATCAACTACTGTTCAACGGAACTGTGAGTATCCTCTAGAAGTCCGGGTGCGACAAATGGTATCAGAGCCTGTCTGCCTGTAGGATCCCTTTTACTGGTCGCAGTTGAGTCTAGAAACTATTTTTGTAGCTATATAGGAAAAATGAAACGTGAGAGTAGGAATTCTGCCATTTTATTTCTTTCCCCACCCACCCTCCCTTTTCTGGTAAGGAAGTGCAACGTTGTTTTCCCTTCTCATCTAAACTTTCAAGTTAGGATTTCACGAATCCTGGTTTCTCTAGGATAGTTATATCTACTAGACCATAGGAATGGAGGTGGTTGTGACATGATTTATCATGTTGCCTACTCATGATTGAGAACGGAGGCGTGTAACCCCGGAAGCAGATCCTCTATTCCTTAAGCAGTAGATATTGATCCTTTAGAAGCCCGGATGGGTTTTCCGTAGTACCTCAGGGGTTTTTGGTCTGGTGTTTCCCGATGTTGCTTCGATATCCTGTTCTTCTCAACATCCTTTTCGTCCGTTGAAACCTTGTTGTTGCTTTTCACTTCAGTTCTCTACCGGCGTCTAATCAAAACTTCCCAAATCATTTGCAGATGGATCTCAGGTTGTACCCGCAGGTGGTTCGGATGACTCGTTGCGAGAGCACCGCCGGTTATCCGGAGATGCTGAGAGACATGGTCACTTATCTAGGGGTTCCGTTGGGCACCAGAGTACCAGGTCTACGAGCAGCAGCGAGAGTTTGACCAGACCTACTACCAGACTATCGTCTACATTCTGTCAGATGATGGCATGAGCGTCGTCCACCGCTACGAGGCAGTAGGTTCCACAGTGGATATGGCCGTGCAGCAGGCAGCTTATGTGAGTCTCACCGTCCTTCGTGCTGACTACTGGGGATCTGACGATTCTATCTATCGCCACATCCCCCGTGGTTACATCACTTTGGAGGGAGCTCACTTCACTCTCTACGACAACTTGGATGTTTACGAGCATGATAACTCCAGGCTGCACACCACCGCTCAGTTTGTGAGACACAGTGACGCAGTTGCCAGCACACTATCTCAGGAGTTGGTTTCAGTCAGAGAGCAGCTCTACCTTGCTTTGACTCGTCTGGCGACGTACACCATAGACTTTGTTGGAGATGAGCGCTTTGCACGTTTCGATCAGCCAGTTGGTCGTCGTCTGCCAGATGCTGGAGATTACGAGCCGATCAGAGGTCCACTCCTCAACCTCGGTGCTGGTTACACTGGGATTCCACGCTTTGGAGCACAGGGAGTCGACGCTATGTACTTCACTACACCTAGAGTCGCTCTTAGACCACGTCAGGTCTATGTGGATCGTCGTTCTACCTACTTTCGTGGGCGTGCTCCTCACCGTACCTCTCGTCGTACTACTCACCGCCGTCCTGCGTGATGAGCATGGGAGTACCGATGTATCCATTCTTAGCTATGTTTAGTTATCCTTTGGCTTTCAAACCATTTATGGTGTGTTGGATATTCTGATGTATTTGACCATGTGATGATGTACCTGTTGGTTATCTATTCATGCGTCGGAATAATCTCTCTTTCGGTTACCAAGTCTATCCTTTTCTGTTGTTGTGCTAAAATGCATTTCCATTCAGGATGCCGCCAACAAGGAACAACCCCCCTGAGCCACCGCCAATCACGGAGCTGTTGACTCAGATGACCCAAGTCATGGCACAGATGGCCCAGTTCCAGACTAATCAGCACAACAACCAGAATGCTCCACGAGTCAGTATCAAGGAGTTTCTCAGTCAGGGCCCAAGAGCTTTCGTGGCAGCACGCGAGCCTCTGGATGCTGATGACTGGATCCGTGAGATAGCTAGGGCTCTGGAGATTGCTCACGTTGCTGAAGAAGACAAGGTCAAGTATGCATCCTATCTGCTGAAGGGTCAGGCAGCTACTTGGTGGGAAAACTACCAGACCATGAGAGCTGGCTATCCAATCACCTGGGGTTGTTTCAAGGAAGCTTTCCTGAAGCACCACATTCCAGATGGTCTCATGGAAAGGATGCGTGAAGAGTTTTTCTCTCTCAAGCAGGGCAAGCTGGACGTCATTGGCTATCAGAGTGAGTTCAGTCGCCTCGCTCGTTACGCTGGTGATGAGGTGTCCACTGAGGCTAAGAAGATGGCAAGGTTCCGCAGAGGTTTTAACCCGGAACTCAAGTACGCCCTCACCAACATCAAGGCCAACAACTTCGAGGAGCTCGTGAACACCGCGCTCAATGAAGAAAATGGGCGCAAGGCGTTCGAGGAGTCTCGAAAGCACTCGCGTGAGGGTGGTTCCTCCTCCAACATGACCACCCCTCCGCAGAAGCGCCGCATCTGGGTGCCAAATGGTGTTGTCACTCGGGCTCCATACGCCCAAGCTTCTCCAGGCTTCGCTCCCCGCCCACCCAACCCTGCTCAGATGCATGGTCAGAGGTTTTCAATGGGGCAGCCAAGGCCAGATCCTCCTCGTGTCGTCACTTGCTACAAATGCAAGCAGACGGGGCACTACGCTGACAAGTGCACGCAGAGGCAGCTACCTCCACCACCACCTCGTCCCAACACAAACCAGGCAATGGTGCGTGCTCCCCCGGCTAAAGCCTCCAACTCCAACAACAGGCCTGTCGGGAGGACCGCGAGGGTGAATCATGTCAAGGTCGACAAAGCTGAGGAAGCTGCTGACGTCGTTCTCGGTACATTCACCGTAAACTCTTTTCCAGCTAAAGTGTTGTTTGATACCGGAGCATCGCATTCTTTCGTGTCAAAGATCTTTGCGACAGCAATTAAACTCCCTTTTGTTGGTTTGGGTTCCCCGTTAGTAGTAAACTCCCCTGGAGCAACTATGCAAACTTCCAAGATCAGTCATGAAAATCAGATCCTAATTGGAGGTCACATATTCCTTGCTTCTCTCATACTGCTTGGCAATTCTGACATTGATGTCATTCTTGGCATGGATTGGTTGAAGGCCAATAAAGCTACGATTGATTGTGCTTAGAAGTCAATAACTCTGTTCCACCCTTCTGGCCAGATAGTCTATTCTCCAAATGAATCAAGTTCCATTCAGCTATACACCCTCGATGCAAAACCTCTACCTCTACTTGAAAATGTTCCGGTGGTTTGTGAATTCCCTGACGTCTTTCCAGAAGAGTTGCCAGGGATGCCTCCGGATAGAGCAGTTGAGTTCGTGATCGAGCTTGAACCAGGTACTGCTCCAATCTCTAAGCATCCATACAAGATAGCTCCTCCTGAACTGAAACTGTTAAAGGAGCAAATCGATATGTACATGGAAAAAGGTTACATTCAACCTAGTTCCTCGGCTTGGGGTTACCCAACTCTGTTCGTTGCGAAGAAGGATCAAACAAAGAGACTCGTTGTTGACTATCGTCCTCTTAACGAGAAAACCATCAAAAACAAGTATCCAATTCCTCGTATCGATGATCTTTTTGATCAACTTGCTGGAGCCTCAATATTCTCCAAGTTGGACTTGAGAATGGGTTACCATCAAATAAAGATTAGAAAAGAGGATATTCCAAAAACAGCTTTCACCACTCGGTACGGTCTATATGAATACACCGTCATGTCCTTTGGTCTCACTAATGCACCAGCGACATTCTCTCGACTCATGAATTCTG
Organism: Alopecurus myosuroides; assembly: GCA_028641055.1. NCBI lineage: Eukaryota > Viridiplantae > Streptophyta > Magnoliopsida > Poales > Poaceae > Alopecurus > Alopecurus myosuroides. Next base: position 287,309,348 of record CM054061.1, read on the forward strand.
TCTTCCATGAATACCTCGACAAGTTCGTTGTGGTATATCTTGATGACATTCTGGTCTACTCAAAATCTGAGGAAGAGCATGGAGAACATCTTTGTCTCACTCTCATGAAACTTCGCGAGCATCGTCTATATGCCAAGTTCTCCAAATGTGAGTTCTGGATTCCAGAAGTTGCTTACCTTGGTCATGTCATCTCTGCCAAGGGCATAGCCATTGATCCAGAAAAGGTTAAAGCAATTGTTGATTGGAAACCTCCAAAGACGGTGAAGCAAGTAAGAAGTTTTCTTGGCTTGGCTAGCTATTGCCGTCGTTTCGTCCAAAACTTTTCCAAGATTGCCAAACCTCTCACTGATCTCACAAAGAAGGACAAGAAGTTCGTTTGGTCTCCACAATGTGATGAAAGTTTCAATCTCCTGAAGACTAAACTCACTTCCACCCCAGTTCTGGTTGGCCAAGATACTACCAAACCTTTCCAGATATTCTGTGATGCTTCTCTCCAAGGTCTAGGTGCAGTTCTTATGCAAGAACATCAAGTTGTGGCTTATGCTTCACGTCAGTTGAATGCACATGAGCAAAACTATCCCACACATGATCTTGAACCTGCAGCAGTTGTGTTTGCCCTCAAGAAATGGAGACAATACTTGTTGGGTAACCGCACTGAAATCTTCTCCGATCATAAGAGTCTGAAATACATCTTCACTCAACCAGATCTAAACCTCAGGCAAAGGAGATGCATTGAAAAGATTAAAGACTTTGATCTTACCATTTCTTACACTCCAGGCAAGGCTAATGTTATGGCCGATGCTCTCAGTCGCAAGTCGTATTGCAATAATCTCATGATCATGGAAAGCCAACCTCCACTTCATGAAGAATTCCAGAAGCTGAACCTTGGTCTTGTTCCTCAAGGTTATCTTGCGAGCTTGACAGCCAGTCCAACTCTCGAGGACAAGATTCGTTCTGAACAACTTCGTGATGCTGAAATCAAGAAGATGGTAGAACACATCAAAGAAGGCAAGGAGAAATTTAAGTCCTTCTCAATTGATGACAAAGGAACTGTGTTCTTCGAAGGACGCATTGCAGTTCCACAAGTTCAAAGTCTCAAAGATGTCATTCTCAAGGAGGCTCATGAAACTCCTCTTTCCATACACCCTGGAAGTACAAAGATGTACCAGGATCTCAAAACACTGTATTGGTGGCCTGGCATGAAACGTGAAATTGCTCAATACGTTTCTGAATGCGACGTTTGTCAACGTGTTAAGGCAGTCCATCAGAAAACAGCCGGTCTACTCCAACCTCTGAAAATTCCTGAGTGGAAGTGGGACATGATTGAAATGGACTTCGTCACTGGTTTTCCAAAGTCCAAGAAGGGCAACGATGCAATCTTCGTTGTTATTGATCGTCTCACTAAAGTATCTCACTTCTTTGCTGTCAAAGAAACGATCTCAGCTAGCCAGTTAGCAGAGCTCTACACAGCAAAGATTGTTCCTCTTCATGGTGTTCCATTGGAAATAAGCTCAGATCGTGGAAGCATATTCACTTCTCATTTCTGGAAAAGCTTTCAAGAAGCATTGGGCACCAAACTTCTGTTCAGCACAGCCTACCATCCTCAGTCTCAAGGGCAAGTCGAAAGAGTCAATCAGATTCTCGAGGATATGCTCAGAGCATGTGGTCTCTCCTTTGGCATGAAATGGGAGGATTGCCTTCCATATGCTGAATTCTCCTACAACAACAGCTTCCAGGCAAGCCTAGGCATGGCACCATTTGAAGCTCTCTATGGCCGCAGATGCAGGAGTCCAATCAATTGGTCTGGAGCTGGTGAACGTTCACTCTTAGGCCCTGACATTGTTAAGGAAGCCGAAGAGAAAGTTCGCATCGTTCATGACAATCTCAAGATTGCTCAGTCTCGTCAGAAAAGCTACTATGACAACAAGCACAGGGATATGATCTATGCACCTGGTGACAAGGCATATCTTCGTGTAACTCCCCTCAGAGGAACTCATCGTTTTGGTGTGAAAGGAAAGCTTGCACCAAGATACATTGGTCCTTTCAACATTCTTTCAAGGCGTGCGGAAAATGCCTATCGTCTTGAACTTCCAGAAAAACTATCCAAGGTGCACGATGTGTTTCACGTGTCACAGCTCAAGAGGTGTTTCAAAGATCCAGATCGTGCAGTTGATCATGATTCCATTGAACTGCAAGAAGATGTATCTTATGAGGAGCACCCTGTTCGTATTCTCGATGAGACCGAGCGTAAGACTCGCAACAAGAGCACCAAGTTCTTGAAAGTGCAATGGTCACATCATTCCGATAAAGAGGCAACGTGGGAGACCGAAGAGGATCTTCGCAAGAAGTATCCGGACCTTTTCCTTTCTCAGTAGGAATCTCGGGGCGCGATTCCTTCAAGGGGGGCGTTTTGTAACATCCCAAGTATGAAAACTTCCATTTAGAATGTTTGTTTCTTGTTTTATTAAAGTTTTGCATCATGTCATCATACTCATTACTTTGTTTGCATTGTTTCCTTTTTTCCTTTTGTTTGCATCTGTTTTTATTTGTTTTCACAATTGAAATTCAAACAACATTCAAATGTTTTGTTCATACTTGTTATGTTACAACTTTCCAAATAAAAGGTTCAAATAAAACATCCAATTGTTTCCATGAAAAATAAAAAGCCCAACTATTAATTTGTTCCTTAATAATCCACTTAATTCAAATTGCATTCAAAAATTCAAATCACATATTACAAACAACACCCAATTTGAAATTATGGAAATTACAAAATAATTCATTCACTTGCTTCAAAGAAACTTGAATTTAAAACCTATTTGCTCAAGTTCAATTATTTTCAATTAATATTAATCTCACTCAAATTTTAAACAAATTTCAAACAGCACCTAAATTCAAATCTTTTGAACAAACAAAAGTGCACTTTGTGCTGTTAACATAAATAAGTAATATAAAATTTTTGCCTAATTTTTCTAAACCCAAAACTCATCTATTTCTTCCTATTTCTTTTCAGCAAAAAAAATAGAAGGAAAAAAAAGCAACAAACGCACAACGCAGGGGAGCAGCACGGCCCAGCCCAGCTCCCGACGGCCTGGTACCCCTTCGCTGCCCCCCCTCGCCTTTCTTCAAGCTGTACGGCGTCATCTCCCGCTGTCCACGTCGACGACAGTAACGCGCAGACGGCCACCGTGCGCCCTAGCCCCCTATAAACCTGCCCCGAGGACTCCCTGAGCGCTGCCCTAAACCTAGACCACCTACCTCCCTCGCGCCGCCGTCGTTCTCCCTCTCTCTGCCACTTTCCCTCCTGTTCTGAACCTCACCGGCGCCACCCTCTCTGAACCCATGGCGCTCGTCGACGTTGCCGTGCTCCTCCTCCCTGATTAGCCACAGGGATCAGACCCCCTGTAACACCTGGGGTGTTACCCTAGATAGAAAGTTGGTTGTTGCATTGCATCACATGCATCTTATGCATTGCATCATGTTTTTCAGAACAAATCTCCAATTTTCAAAACCAAATTAAACTTTCCAACATTGTCCAAATTTCCAATTTAATAATTGCAATCAAACAACTCCAATTGTTTTCAATAGTTTGAAGTTGATTGCTTGTGAATAAAATTCTTTTTTATCCACACCCTAATGGCAAACTAAGTTTCAAATCTTTCTCCTTCTTATTTGACATGATCAATTGTGGTTTAAGAAAATTAACAACTTGCACTCTTTTTAGCTCACTAAGTTTTGGGTTTATTAAATAAAATTTGTCAATTTTAAAAAAATCAACTGAAATCCTATGATCTTTCAAATAGCAAAGATCAAACAATTTGTCACTTTTCCAAATTGTTGGAAATAAGTAATAAACCTTGTTATTTGCTGTTTTGCTAATCAATAAAAAATAGTTCATAAAAGATTAAAACCCCAAAACCCTTCTTCCTTTCTTCTCTCCTTCCTATTCTTTTCTTACAAGCAAAAAAAAAAGAGAGAGAGAAGGAAATAAAAATAAAAAAGAGAGGTGAGCAGGAGACAGCTCCATCCTTTTCTTTCTCCCCCAGCCCACTTCCCTCTGGTGGCCCAGTACCCCTTCGAGACTCTTCTTCCTCCTGCCAATGTCACCTCTGTACGAACACCAAAACCACCATCCGATCCTTCCGCCCCCTCCCGGATGCGCTGCCGTACCAAGCTCCGATCTCCATAAAACCTCCACCACCTACCCTCTGCTTGCAAACCCTAGTCCCTAACCCTAGCGCCGCCAACCCCTCTTCCCTTCCACCTCGAGTTCCTTCTGTCTGTCCCTGAACCTGCACGAGAGAGGAATACAGAGAGGGGAGAGCTCGCGGCCATCCCCTGCCATGGTCACCTCGAGGAGCAACCGGGTAGGGGACTGGAACCGCCCCGCTCCCCTCGTCCTCCCAGTGCCCTCCGCTTCCCCGGAGCCCCTCCGAGCCGCCGCCGCCATCCCCAACTCCGGCGACGACCGCCCCCTGCTTCCTCCATCTCGACAGCAAGGTGAGCCCATCTCCCGCCATCGCTTCCTCCTCTCTCGCACGGAAACCGCCCCAGCCGCACACGGTAGCACCGGCCACCGCGCACGGCCCGCGCCAGCACCACGCACGCCCAGCGCGGCCGCGGCAGAGGGCCGCCGTCCGCCGCTGTCCATCGCTCGACAGCTATCTAAATTTCAGATTCGACAGTGTAAATAACTGACGAGAAGTACAGTTTAACCTCCCCCCGTATCGTTACCTGACAAGAACTTGGAACCAGCCGCACTGGCAGAGCACCGTGCGCGGAAGCGCGAGGTCCCGGGATCAAATCCCACGGGATGCGAATTTCGCCTCCCCCTTTTTTCCTTGGCCGCACCCGCGCGGGGCCGACGGGTCATAGACCCCTGCACCACCTCACCACACCCGCGCTCCGCTGTGGCGCCACCCTGGCGTGGCCCCACTGGTCAGCCAGTGTGGGTAGCCAAGCCACGGTGCAAAATGTTTTTTCCCTGTTTTCTTTTTTCTTTCAGAAATGTTTAATAACCCTAAAATTCCAATAGTTGTAACTTTCAATTTATAAATCCAAATAATACAAACTTTATATGTATCCCACTCCAAATTTCCTGTACTTTTCAAGTATGCAATTTGTTTCCTGTTTTGAACAATTCAAATTGTTTCAAATTTCAAATTTAAACAATTCATCTCAAATTTGGTTAAGTCCATAATTAATTCATAATTAGTTCAATCAACTCAAATAAAATATGTTTTTCAGTCCAAATTCAATGTACTTTCTGTTTATCAACTTTGTTTTGCAATTTGGGCAATTAAAATTAATGTTATTTAAATAATCCTTAAATTGGTTAATTAAATGGCATAATTAATAACTTTCAAATGGTTGCTCCAAATTAAATACTCAAAACATGTTTTCCATCCAAAATTAAATGCCACACTTGAATATCAACTTTGTTTTCTGGTTTGCAACAATTAAATTGGATAATTGTTTCACCTCTTATTCAATGCAATTTAAATTGCCAAAAATTCATAACTAATTTATTTTAATTCCAAATCAAACAAATAAAATATGTTTTCCCATCAGTTTCATGTCCTTAACATGATCATGCCATCCATATCTCTGCTTGCACCTTATCTTGTGCATTTTAGATCTTGTTATGCATGTTCATCTATATGACAACATATGGAATGTGTGGGCTAATTATTTTCCAGCTGTTGCCCCATTCCATTTAAATTGCCTAACTCATCTACTTTATTGTTTGCCATGCTAAACAACATTTAAATTGATGGTTAGCTAAACAACTTGAACCAATTCCTATTTCTCCGGACTCCGGTTCCGATTAAATTGCTTAAGTTGTTTCCCCTGTTGCATCTTGCCATGCCATGCATATAAAATAGGATCATGCTGGATCTTTTGCCGTAGAAGTAATTGTTGCATCCGGTGTTTGTTCGAGGTTCGTTGCTTCTTCGCGGATAGGACGTTGAGATGATGTGAGCAACGACAAGTTCTGCTACCTTGCGGGATCTCAGGCAAGTATACTCACTTGCTGCCAAATGGCTGCCTTTCATCACTTGTTACTGATTCTTTCCGTTGCTCTTATTCTAGCCTGTTGTTTCGATGCTTGTGTCTCGATCCTATTATATGTTTACCTTGCAGCCATGATATAGCCTTTCCTCCCACTTCCTATTAACTGTTGTTTGTTTACCTTGTTGGCCCCCGTGTCGTAGTTGCATGCTTAGTGTTGTTTGCGCTCAAGTCTTGTTGTCCGTCTTATCACCTGTTCTAGTTTGATAGTTGGGTTTCAATTCAATCAACAACATGTTAATGTTTGGGGTAACAATAATAATTTGATGATAAGGCACCGGCAGGAGGCCCGGGTTAGGGTTTTGGAGCCGGCTGGTGTCGAAACTAGGAAAAGAGTCTTGTCTACTGATCCATGATGAGCGTGCTCACCGCATCCGGGTGGTAGTATGGGACCCCCCTCGACTTAGATCTGATCTGCAGCTTGTCCGAAGAGCCACACTTAGTTCGGGTGTTCCATTTGCTCCTTGCATAATGGGTTGATCACCCATGGTTACTGATGATGATGATGCATATCGGGCGAGGCCTGTAGTGCCGGGGTGTTGTGTCCTACGGGAGTTTTGCACACCTGCGCTGAGTATTCGGCTGCGTGGCTGGGACCTTATAGCTCCGTGGCTCCTAGGATGGGTTGTAGAGATGGTTTGGGTCGTGTCAAGCCAACCTGAGTTTTAGTTGGTGGCTTGAGTGTGTACGGGTACTGGAGCACACCCTGCAGGGATAAATCTTCTCGAGAAGCCGTGTTTTCCGCGGTTATGGATTACTTGGTGAAAGTACTGGCTAACAAGTACTCAGACAACTTACACCTAATGATAATAACTTGATTAGTAATATAGATTACCTCCACCATATAAATGATGTCACCCTAATCAACAGTGTGAGTTATCCTTGGGTTGCTTCCTTAGTAGGGGGTAACATTGGATGGGTTTGTTTGGTGGTTAGTTGTAGTTGGTTACGATACGCTATCTCATCTTCTTTCTGTTAGCCGGAAGTTGTAGTGTGTTTCTGTAGTTGGTTAGTGCAGCCCGCTGCCGCTTATTTGCAACAACCCCTTCCTTTCCGTTGAACCCAAAGTATTTGTATCTTGTGATGACTGGTTACGCCGGTATCTTGTGAGTATGGTTTATCCACTTGCCAGTACTTAACCGTACTGACCCACGAATCTCTTTCGTGGCTGCATATTCAACATTGCAGTCAACAGGTTTGAAGTCTGACGACGTTAGCTTGGGAATCCCTCCGGCTTGGCCTGGGCAGGGATTGGACGCTCTCGGTTATCTTCAGGACTCTTAGTCCAAATTGGATCTTGTCCGTAGCCGGACGCTATGTTGTTTCTTCCGCTGTTATTTGGATCTTTGTATTGTATCAGTTGTATCCTTGACCCGTTTGAGTCATCTTGTATCTATCTGTTTCTGTTGTAATTGTGGTATATTCGTGAACTGTTGTAATGTTATCATAAGTGGCAACCTGGAATCGGTTATTATGCGGATTTGGCGGGAATGCTGAAATCTGCATAGTGCCCGATCTCAGGGCGTCACAAATGGTATCAGAGCCTTGGTTCTGATTCCCGAGATTGTTTCGATACGAATGGTTATCGAAGCAACGGGTCCACAAAGCCTGTAGGTTAACCTCGCTAACGGTCGTTGTTTCTAGAGTGTCAAAAAAACTATTTCCGCTAAACTATTTTGGAAAACATCTCAATAGGATTCTTGTTTTCTCCTTATCTCTATTCCATTTCTCCTGCCATCTTATTTGTTTTGGAGTCTTCCCCCCTTGTCTATCATTCAAAGTGTTAGGATCCTTCGTGGGTGGACGTTTTCTGAGCCTTTAACCTAATAGGTTCGATCATCGGAAGATTCCTGGTGGAAGAACATCGTCGTCACTCCGAGCAAGAATCTCTTGTTAGTGGTGTCGAGAAACCCTTGTTAGTGGTGTCGAGGAGATCAGCTGGAAGCATGAAGAATCGATAGTCGAACTTCTTTCCCCTCCCGGGTTAGCAGGTGGATTGCGAGGGCGCAATCCCTTGTTAGTGGTGTCGTCTGTAACACCTGGGGTGTTACCCTAGATAGAAAGTTGGTTGTTGCATTGCATCACATGCATCTTATGCATTGCATCATGTTTTTCAGAACAAATCTCCAATTTTCAAAACCAAATTAAACTTTCCAACATTGTCCAAATTTCCAATTTAATAATTGCAATCAAACAACTCCAATTGTTTTCAATAGTTTGAAGTTGATTGCTTGTGAATAAAATTCTTTTTTATCCACACCCTAATGGCAAACTAAGTTTCAAATCTTTCTCCTTCTTATTTGACATGATCAATTGTGGTTTAAGAAAATTAACAACTTGCACTCTTTTTAGCTCACTAAGTTTTGGGTTTATTAAATAAAATTTGTCAATTTTAAAAAAATCAACTGAAATCCTATGATCTTTCAAATAGCAAAGATCAAACAATTTGTCACTTTTCCAAATTGTTGGAAATAAGTAATAAACCTTGTTATTTGCTGTTTTGCTAATCAATAAAAAATAGTTCATAAAAGATTAAAACCCCAAAACCCTTCTTCCTTTCTTCTCTCCTTCCTATTCTTTTCTTACAAGCAAAAAAAAAGAGAGAGAGAAGGAAATAAAAATAAAAAAGAGAGGTGAGCAGGAGACAGCCCCATCCTTTTCTTTCTCCCCCAGCCCACTTCCCTCTGGTGGCCCAGTACCCCTTCGAGACTCTTCTTCCTCCTGCCAACGTCACCTCTGTACGAACACCAAAACCACCATCCGATCCTTCCGCCCCCTCCCGGATGCGCTGCCGTACCAAGCTCCGATCTCCATAAAACCTCCACCACCTACCCTCTGCTTGCAAACCCTAGTCCCTAACCCTAGCGCCGCCAACCCCTCTTCCCTTCCACCTCGAGTTCCTTCTGTCTTTCCCTGAACCTGCACGAGAGAGGAATACAGAGAGGGGAGAGCTCGCGGCCATCCCCTGCCATGGTCACCTCGAGGAGCAACCGGGTAGGGGAATGGAACCGCCCCGCTCCCCTCGTCCTCCCAGTGCCCTCCGCTTCCCCGGAGCCCCTCCGAGCCGCCGCCGCCATCCCCAACTCCGGCGACGACCGCCCCCTGCTTCCTCCATCTCGACAGCAAGGTGAGCCCATCTCCCGCCATCGCTTCCTCCTCTCTCGCACGGCAACCGCCCCAGCCGCACACGGTAGCACCGGCCACCGCGCACGGCCCGCGCCAGCACCACGCACGCCCAGCACGGCCGCGGCAGAGGGCCGCCGTCCGCCCCTGTCCATCGCTCGACAGCTATCTGAATTTCAGTTTCGACAGTGTAAATAACTGACGAGAAGTACAGTTTAACCTTCCCCCGTATCGTTACCTGACAAGAACTTGGAACCAGCCGCACTGGCAGAGCACCATGCGCGGAAGCGCGAGGTCCCAGGATCAAATCCCACGGGAGGCGAATTTCGCCTCCCCCTTTTTTCCTTGGCCGCACCCGCGCGGGGCCCACGGGTCATAGACCCCTGCGCCACCTCACCACACCCGCGCTCCGCTGTGGCGCCACCCTGGCGTGGCCCCACTGGTCAGCCAGTGTGGGTAGCCAAGCCACGGTGCAAAATGTTTTTTCCCTGTTTTCTTTTTTCTTTCAGAAATGTTTAATAACCCTAAAATTCCAATGGTTGTAACTTTCAATTTATAAATCCAAATAATACAAACTTTATATGTATCCCACTCCAAATTTCCTGTACTTTTCAAGTATGCAATTCGTTTCCTGTTTTGAACAATTCAAATTGTTTCAAATTTCAAATTTAAACAATTCATCTCAAATTTGGTTAAGTCCATAATTAATTCATAATTAGTTCAATCAACTCAAATAAAATATGTTTTTCAGTCCAAATTCAATGTACTTTCTGTTTATCAACTTTGTTTTGCAATTTGGGCAATTAAAATTAATGTTATTTAAATAATCCTTAAATTGGTTAATTAAATGGCATAATTAATAACTTTCAAATGGTTGCTCCAAATTAAATACTCAAAACATGTTTTCCATCCAAAATTAAATGCCACACTTGAATATCAACTTTGTTTTCTGGTTTGCAACAATTAAATTGGATAATTGTTTCACCTCTTATTCAATGCAATTTAAATTGCCAAAAATTCATAACTAATTTATTTTAATTCCAAATCAAACAAATAAAATATGTTTTCCCATCAGTTTCATGTCCTTAACATGATCATGCCATCCATATCTCTGCTTGCACCTTATCTTGTGCATTTTAGATCTTGTTATGCATGTTCATCTATATGACAACATATGGAATGTGTGGGCTAATTATTTTCCAGCGGTTGCCCCATTCCATTTAAATTGCCTAACTCATCTACTTTATGGTTTGCCATGCTAAACAACATTTAAATTGATGGTTAGCTAAACAACTTGAACCAATTCCTATTTCTCCGGACTCCGGTTCCGATTAAATTGCTTAAGTTGTTTCCCCTGTTGCATCTTGCCATGCCATGCATATAAAATAGGATCATGCTGGATCTTTTGCCGTAGAAGTAATTGTTGCATCCGGTGTTTGTTCGAGGTTCGTTGCTTCTTCGCGGATAGGACGTTGAGATGATGTGAGCAACGACAAGTTCTGCTACCTTGCGGGATCTCAGGCAAGTATACTAACTTGCTGCCAAATGGCTGCCTTTCATCACTTGTTACCGATTCTTTCCGTTGCTCTTATCCTAGCCTGTTGTTTCGATGCTTGTGTCTCGATCCTATTATATGTTTACCTTGCAGCCATGATATAGCCTTTCCTCCCACTTCCTATTAACTGTTGTTTGTTTACCTTGTTGGCCCCCGTGTCGTAGTTGCATGCTTAGTGTTGTTTGCGCTCAAGTCTTGTTGTCCGTCTTATCACCTGTTCTAGTTTGATAGTTGGGTTTCAATTCAATCAACAACATGTTAATGTTTGGGGTAACAATAATAATTTGATGATAAGGCACCGGCAGGAGGCCCGGGTTAGGGTTTTGGAGCCGGCTGGTGTCGAAACTAGGAAAAGAGTCTTGTCTACTGATCCATGATGAGCGTGCTCACCGCATCCGGGTGGTAGTATGGGACCCCCCTCGACTTAGATCTGATCTGCAGCTTGTCCGAAGAGCCACACTTAGTTCGGGTGTTCCATTTGCTCCTTGCATAATGGGTTGATCACCCATGGTTACTGATGATGATGATGCATATCGGGCGAGGCCTGTAGTGCTGGGGTGTTGTGTCCTGCGGGAGTTTTGCACACCTGCGCTGAGTATTCGGCTGCGTGGCTGGGACCTTATAGCTCCGTGGCTCCTAGGATGGGTTGTAGAGATGGTTTGGGTCGTGTCAAGCCAACCTGAGTTTTAGTTGGTGGCTTGAGTGTGTACGGGTACTGGAGCACACCCTGCAGGGATAAATCTTCTCGAGAAGCCGTGTTTTCCGCGGTTATGGATTACTTGGTGAAAGTACTGGCTAACAAGTACTCAGACAACTTACACCTAATGATAATAACTTGATTAGTAATATAGATTACCTCCACCATATAAATGATGTCACCCTAATCAACAGTGTGAGTTATCCTTGGGTTGCTTCCTTAGTAGGGGGTAACATTGGATGGGTTTGTTTGGTGGTTAGTTGTAGTTGGTTACGATACGCTATCTCATCTTCTTTCTGTTAGCCGGAAGTTGTAGTGTGTTTCTGTAGTTGGTTAGTGCAGCCCGCTGCCGCTTATTTGCAACAACCCCTTCCTTTCCGTTGAACCCAAAGTATTTGTATCTTGTGATGACTGGTTACGCCGGTATCTTGTGAGTATGGTTTATCCACTTGCCAGTACTTAACCGTACTGACCCACGAATCTCTTTCGTGGCTGCATATTCAACATTGCAGTCAACAGGTTTGAAGTCTGACGACGTTAGCTTGGGAATCCCTCCGGCTTGGCCTGGGAAGGGATTGGACGCTCTCGGTTATCTTCAGGACTCTTAGTCCAAATTGGATCTTGTCCGTAGCCGGACGCTATGTTGTTTCTTCCGCTGTTATTTGGATCTTTGTATTGTATCAGTTGTATCCTTGACCCGTTTGAGTCATCTTGTATCTATCTGTTTCTGTTGTAATTGTGGTATATTCGTGAACTGTTGTAATGTTATCATAAGTGGCAACCTGGAAACGGTTATTATGCGGATTTGGCGGGAATGCTGAAATCTGCATAGTGCCCGATCTCGGGGCGTCACACCCCCGCAGCTTACTCTACGTCCTCGACACCTCAGCGAGCCCCGAGGGAGCCTGGATCGCCGCCGCCAACCTCGTCGCTGTCGCCGCCGGTGTTCTTCCCCGAGCCTCTGCTACCTCAACGGCGAGGGTGAGCACGCCTCTCACCTCCCTTGTTCCCCTCTTTGCAGCGCGTGCACACACAGCAGCACACGCACACATCCCCGCACACCACAGCAGCGAGCCAGCACGACAGCAACCGCGTTGATCGCCGCCGGCCACCGCTCTGTTCTGTCAAAGTTCAGAAAACGTTCTTCAGTTAAAAGTTCAGATTCGAAACTGAACCTAATCTTAGCTGCGTAGCGTATACTGACAAGAACACATCGCTACCGCACTGGTAGCAGCACTTGCGCGCACGCCCCAGGATGCAGGTTCGAGCCCTGCCCCGCGCGATTAAAACCCCAACATTTTTTGCGCTGGGCTGCTGACAGGCACGGGCCACCTGTGAGTGGCCTCTGCTGCCACGTGAGCGCCACGCAGCCTAGGGGCCCTCTGTCAGTGGCTGTAGCTAGCCACTGCAGAGTGAAAAATTGTTTTTCAGCTTTTCTTTTTCAAATTAAATCCTTTTTCATTACAGATTGGTCCCTCATTTTAAATTGCTAATAACTTTTATTTTACAAGTCCAAACAATATAAATAAAATATGTTTGTTGAACCAAATTAAATTCTCTACCTGTTTATAACATTTGTTTTCTGTTTTGAATAATTCAAATGCATTCAAATTTCAGATTCAAACAATTCATTTAAAATTTGATTAAACGCATAAGTAGTTCATACTTAATTCAAACAACACAAATAAAATATGTTTTCCATGCCATTTTGAACCACCTTTTCAAATATAAAATTTGTTTCATGTTTTGAATAATTAAAATTGGTTAAATAATTTAAACCTTGTTTAAATCATTTAAAATTTGCTAAATTCCTAACTTGCTCAAATTAAATTATTTTTGAACATGTAAAATATGTTTTCAAACCAGAAAAGTATAAACTTTTCAAATATGAATTTGGTTTAATGTTTTGAACAAATAAAATTTCAAATAGTTTCACACTTGAATTAAATTCAATTAAAACTTGTTTAATCTTGTTTAATTCATAATTAAATCATTGTAATTCCTTTTTCAATAATTGAAACATGTAATCCACCTAAAATTGTGTGTTCTTTTCAAATATAAACTTTGTTAACTATTTTTGGACAATTTAAATTGGTGAAAACAACAAATGCTTGTGTAACACCTTTAAGAAACCAAAATTTCATAACTTAATAAATAAAATTCCAACCTTGGTAAACCTTATTTCAAATTGTTTCTATTATTGTTTTCTTTCTGTTTTCCTCATCCATGCATCATGCTAATCCACTTTCACATGTTGTTTAGTTGTAAAACAATTATTTCAACCATAATTCTTGGGCTTTCCATATGCAACCCAAGTTGCATATGGGTCCATTTAAACATGTTACCATGTCAACTAGTTTATTTTGATGCATCCATTAAATTGGCCATGCATCATCCCATGATTGTGCACTATGCCATGTTATTGATTGTTTATCTCTCTGCGTTGTTTGTTTTCTTCTTCTCGAATAGACGACGACGTTGAGACAGACGATACTTACGACACCCCTTCTGAGGATCTAGCTCAGTACCAGCCTGCTGAGTTTGCAGGCAAATATTCACTCACATGAACCATTGTGTTCCCTTTCAACATTGGTTACCGATACTTTCCGTTGTCTATTCTGCTAGCCATATGAATCGTTGCTTGTGTTCGATCCTATCACATGTTATCCTGTAACCCTGATATAGCCTCACCTCCACACCTATAACCCCTTTGCTTGTTGCCCGTGTCTTACTAGCATGCTTAGGGTTGTTTCTGCCCGAGTCTGTTACCCGTTACTTTCTGTTACTATATTTCTATTATGTTCTGGGGCTCGATGTTAAACAACAACCTGTTAATTTTGGGTAATAATAATTTGCTGATAAGGCACCGGCAGGAGGCCCGGCGTGGTTTTGAGGCCTGCTAGTGTCGACCCTAATTAGGAAAAGGGTCTTGTCTACTGATCCATGATGAGCGCACTAACCGCATGTGGAAAGCGTGTATGGGCGCCCCCCTCAATTTGATTCGATTCGCATCTCGTCCAAATCGCCACACTTAGTTCGGGCTTTCCAGTTGATGCACGCATATGCAGGTACGAACCCGAGGCCAGGGTGGAACTTTTGTAGTCGGCATTTAGGGCGGCGTGGTCTTAGAGTGCTATGAGGGTCCTCTTTTCTTCGTGGGGCTCGATTAGCCGCGCACGCACAGCACGTGGTTCTTTGGGCTTGATGCGAAGAAGAGTTGAGTTGTGTAGAGTGCCTCGCTTGGTGGGTTTGATTCCCGTCTGGCGGGATATTCTTACGTGTACGGCCAAATTGGTGCACCCCTGCAGGGATAAATCTTCTCGAGAAGCCGTGTTTTCCGCGGTTATGGTTGACTTGGTGAAAGTACTGGCTAACAAGTACTCAGAACAACTTACACTTAACTAATGATAACTTGACTAGTAATAGTCTTATTGACACAATAACTTGAACCATCATTAATCCAACTGTGTGAGTTATCCTCGGATTGCTTCTTTGGATAAGGGGCGAGATCCAGGATGGGTTTGTTTGGTGGTTAGTTATAGTTGGTTACGATACGCTATCTTACCCCCCTTTCTGTTAGCCGGAAGTGGTAGTATGTATCTGTAGTTGGTTAGTGCAGCCAGCTGCCGCATCTTTTGTATCACCCTTTCTTCCGTTGAACCCAAAGCATCTGTGCTTGGTGTTGACGGGTTACACTTTGGTGAACTGTGAGTCTTGCTTGCCAGTACGTTTATGTACTGACCCCTTTGGGGCTGTGGTTTCCGCAGACTACGCTTACGAGGATCCCCGTGATGGCTACTACGTGGAGTTTGACGAGGCTGCTGACGAGTAGATAGCGGACCCGGGCAGGATCCGAGACTTCATGGATGGGCTCCGTCTTTTCGTTTCCGGCCTCTTAGGCCTATTTGGATTTGTCTGTACTCAGACCCTTTGAATGCTTCCGCTGAGATGTAATGATGATATGTTGGGACATGTGTCCTCTGGATGATTGTATTTGCTATCTCTGCTCTAGTGAGAGCTATTTGCAACTTATTTCTATTTATTTGTGTCTTAGAGATATGTGGTGCTATCATTCTGTTAAAAGCTGTTGACGTACCATGTGTGCATGGTATGAAGTACGTCAATGGTAGTATCCTGATTTCTATGGGATGGTTTGCGTAGACGATGAACAGTAGGGGTTGGTTGTCACACATACGTGTGTTGGCCTACTCGTAAGAGATGCGGGTGCCGGTAAGCCCCGTAATCCAATCAACTACTGTTCAACGGAACTGCGAGTATCCTCTAGAAGTCCGGGTGCGACAGGATCCTCATCTCCTGCAAGAACACCTAGCATGGTAGCTGAAATTATGATAGCGGGACAGGACCAAGACCCACCATTGCCTTCATATGATTGGTTTTGTATCACAACCATGCTAAGTGGAATTCGGTCTAAGTCATACACCCTGATCTTGACAAGAATTCTGGCTCTGTTGGCATTGTCTCTGTTCCAGACTAATACACGGCCATACTGAGCTAAAGTTTTGACAATTGTGTCCAAATCCCAGCATTCAATCGGGTAGTTCATAAGCATAATCCAGCAATCATGGGTGAAAGTGGTAGCACGGTGATTCCTACCTCTATTGTGAGCAATGATCCTAAGAACAGTGTCACCAATGAAATAGGGACTGTGCTGTATGGCCTGATCTCTATCACTGGCGTCTTGAAAACGAACAAGTGCAGCACCCATACCAGATGGAGTAATCTCCCAGATGATGTAGTGGCATTCATGCTCGATGTGATGACTGATGAGTGCAGTTGTGGTGTTGAAAAGGGCAGGGTGTAATTCAGGCACAATGTCGACGATGACCCAGTCATCGCAGTTGTGGGGAAGATTTCCTCCGACCACCGCGTACCCCCTCTGCGGACGTGGATGATTCGGTGGAATAAATCCAACACCATTATGGAGATGGGGGGAGGAAGTTGCAGGGATAGTTCGCCATTGTTACAGTAGGAGCAAGCAGAGGATTGGGGTTTTCGCGACTATCGAGAAGTGGCAGGGTGGCGGAAGACAGAACAGGGGATACCACATTGATATCTTGGTCTTCTCGGCTTCCATGGCAAATAAAAAATTGTTTGTTGCAATCTTTCCGTTTTTAGTATGATTTTTTCCTTATCTTAGTCAAACAATTAAGGAATATGTGACCGTAGTTGTAACAAACATGACAACAGATTTGGTTACTGCAATCATAATAATAATGCCCTGATGCGAGACATCTTGTGCAAAATAAATTGAATGTAGATGAAAACTCTTGGTGAGTAAACGTGCCATCAATGGGCTGATGTGAATCATTAGTGGGCCTAGGGTTTTCAATAGTGATAACATTAGATCCAATAGGAACCCAAATTTTCTTATACAGAATGTGACCAGAATTACCACTCTTATGCAAGTTAGGGATCCGCAAATTACGATCATGAGATGGAACATTGGATCTAGACGAAACATAATAAATTCTAGGACCCATCGGAGTAGTATTTGCACCGGAAAGTATATTCATATTACCTCGATGAGTCATAGTTGACGGATCCCTGGAAGATGATCATGGTGGAATATGGGTCCATTCAACATCTTGTTCTTTGTACCATGTGTCGGATATATACCGTATAGGGGTGTATAAGATGGTAGTGAAAGTGCCTGGTTACCAGGGTGGCCCAAGTGGTAGTGGGCTATGGTCCGTTGGGCGGCCCAGTAACCTGATGCACAGAAGCCGGATTCTAGAAGAACCCGGATCACGGCCCGTGTGATCTGGCTTGGAGGAGAAGACAGATTCCTTACTTTCCAAGTTATAGTTACCGTAGTCTTCTAGGTTTCCTATTCTCTAAGCCCTAATCCGGCTATTATATAAAGCCGGACGGGAGATAAACAAACAAACGAATAACAGGGAAGCTATAGGCCAACTCGCCGAGAAGTTGATCCTCTGCGAGTAGCTAGATCCAAAACCTCACATTGTAATCCTGTTTCCAGGCTTTAGCCCTGATTAGTGAGAAGTGCAGGAGTAGGCACGTCGTACTGTCACGACGTACCGAACCTGGGTAAATCCTGTGTTTACTGTCTACCACGCGATCCCGTTACCCCACGTCTCTACCGTAGTCTCATGGCACCCCCGTCTATGAAAACTACTACGATGTCTCGACAGTTGGCGCCCACCGTGGGGCAAACGACGTCAGGCGTGAAGTTCCGATCTGGGATACTTGGCGGAATCGGAAGATCAATCACTGTCGGAAGCTTGGAATTCAACGATGATGTCGGACGCTTCCTCGACAACGGATCCTACATACCGGCGCAAAACCACCTGGTAAGTGTCTGCGTGTTACCGATAGGATCTGCTAACATCTTTATCGGACTAACTGCAGAAGCAATGGGGTTTTGCGGTGGAAGCAAATTTATCCCACCCGCCCTATACCCAGTCGAGGATGACTATGATACCGGATTCTGCTCAGACCGCCGACAAAAAAGTGACACGCACTTTATCAGCATGGTGCAGTCCGAAGTCGCCGAAAACACGGATGACGTAAATCCCGTGCAAGACGCAGACAAAAACACACCCGTCACAGAGACGGAAGATCCGACACCCGTCATACAGGCGGAAGATCCGACATCCGTCAACGAGACGATGAACTCGGAAGCAGAATCCGTACTAGCCGCCATTGAGGCAAGATTAGAGTCGGAAACCGGATCAGAGGATTTTGATTCCGAAGACGAAGACGGGGACGCCTTCGAAAGGAAAGTTAAATCTTTTCAAGAGGGATTCCCTGAAGTGCTAATGGCGAAACCGGCTGATACCACGGACGCCGGCAGCCAGGAAAGCCCTAAAACCCCTCCGCCAGAGGAAGAGAGAGAAGACGGAGAAACTTCTCCGGTATTTCCCAATGTCAAGGAATTGACAGAGGATGAGCCTGTCAAAAAGCCTCCCTCTTCCAAGAAAAAGCATCGTGCTGCTAAGAAACTCCAATACAAAATCCGGAAGAAAAAAATCAGCTGATCAAGCTGATGAAAACCTGGAAGTAGGAGATGCTAGCGGAACAAAGACTATGGAGAAGAAAATCAAAGAAATCCTTGTTCCGCCAATGACGGAACAAGAAGAGAAAGATTTGTTGCAAACGCCAATGGGAGCAAATGAACCCCCTGAGATGCTGGAAGCCAGGAGGCAAGCTTTCCAAAGGCAACAGCAACATCTACTCAGATCTCGGCAACACCTCCAAAAAACCCAGGATGACATTAAGCTCATGAAGGAGGAAATAGAGGAGTACGAGAGAAAGAATAGATCTGGCATTAAACCTACAAGGTTACCCGGAATCGTAAGACCGGAAGTACTGCCGCCAAAAGAAAGGTTTCACAATCCATCTTGGCAAAAGCAGGTAAACGACAAAGATGCCAGAGGCGAACCAATTTATAAAACCGCAGCAGAAAACGCGGAAGCAGCGTTCGCCATCCTGAACAATGATCTGTACTCCAACGGTGAAAAACTTCAAGGGGTGTATGCTTTCCTAGGAAAAGCATTGCAACAACAACAGCGGGCCCAAGAGCGATCAGGAAGACTGCAGGATAACTCCGCCCTATGCAAAACAGCTACTTGCGCCGCTGGAGCACCTGGACCAGAGGAACCTGGAGATTCAGACAATTCAAAGGATAAAAAAGAGGATCCGAGAAAAGACAAGAAAAAACCCGACAATAGGGATGAAGCGCCCCGAACCGGATCCCATCCCCCGAAAGGTGGACTTAAACCTCACGATCGGGAAGAAAAATACCGGAATGACGGCAAAATAATGCCACCTCCGAGAAACCCAGCTGAGAAAGCCGGAAGATACGATACACCTCACAGACGTGAGAGATCCCGGACACCCCCTAAGGATAAAGAAAGGCACAGGAGCAGGACTCCGCCTAATCCAAAAGGCCGTGATCATGGAAGAGATAGGTACAATCCCGGAAAAGCGCGTCCGCGCAACAATGGAAAATAAAGGAGTAGATCCTCTTCTGTCCATTCAGCCGGAAGATATTCCGCACACATTGATAGAGCGGAAAAGGATGATCTATACTTTGGTCCTAAGTGTTTCACTGACAGGATCCGAAGGATAACCCTGCATTCTGGCTTCGCCAAAGTTGGTCCAACCTACCAAAAATATACCGGCAGCACAAACCCGGAAACCTGGCTCTCAGACTACTATACAGCCGTCCAGATCAACAATGGGACAGACCTGGAAGCTGTCAAGTTTCTTCCCCTAATGTTACTGGATGGAGCCAGAGATTGGATCAATGGATTACCATCAAGAACTATCGACAGCTGGGATGATATGGCTAGAGTATTTACTCAGTATTTCCGGGGAACATACAAACGCCCGAACAACATCAACCAGCTGAACCATTGCACCCAATTCGAGGATGAACCATACGTGGATTTCATCTCCAGATGGACGGCAATGAAGAATAGTTGTTCTGGAGTAACTGACGTACAAGCAATGCATGCTTTCGTCAATGGCCTAAAACCCGGACTTGTACCGTTCATGGTTGGTTCCAAACAGCATAAAGATCTCGGATCTATGCTTACAACCGCCAACGAACATGCTGCAGCCGAAGACGACATCAGAGCAAGAGGGGGCAATATCGAATAACTGATACTTGCTAAGAAAACTCCTCATTCTGACAAAAAAGGAACTCCAGAAACAACGACAAAACCCAAAGAGGTCAACATAGCCTTTGGAAGTGAAAAAGGGAATAAGTGGAAAGGACGCAGCCCAGATCCAATCAATTACACTCTAGAGGAGTGGGAGAGGATTAAGTCGGAACCTTGTGTCCACCATTCACAATTTGGGAAACCCACCCATACAAACGCACAATGCCGGCTGAATAAGCACATGAAAGGTAGTGCAGGATCCGGAAATAAGGGGAAGGGTTCCAAAAGGAAACCCACCAAACAAAAGCCAGAAGCTGAAAAAGAAGACAGTGAATCAGACACTGATGAAAAAATCCAGGAACAACAGCGAAAGGGTGAACCCAAATTTCCGAGAGTTGATGGAGAAGCAATGCTAACATTCCTAGCAACTCCATCAGCAAAGGTGGCCAAAAGAACACTTCGAGAAATAAACGCGGTTGTTCCGGCAACCCCGAAATTCTTGAAGTACTCCAACACACCAATTACCTGGGATCAGTCTGATCATCCCGGGAATATCCCTGAACCCGGCACACAAGCTCTTGTCGTAAGCCCTATTGTCCAGAACACTAGGCTAAGAAGAGTGTTGATGGATGGAGGATCCAGCATTAACATAATGTACTTGGATACACTGAAGCATCTGAAGATTTCCGAGTCCCAGCTCAATTACAGCAACATACGCTTCCACGACATTGTTCCTGACAGACAAGCACGATCCCTAGGAGAAATTTCCCTAGATGTCACCTTTGGAGATAAAGATCACTTCCGGCAGGAAAAAGTATCCTCCGAAGTAGTGCCGTTCGAAAGCGTGTATCACGCAATACTCGGACGTCCAGCTTTCGCCAAATTCATGGCAACATCCTGTTATATTTATAACAAGCTGAAGATGCCAGGACCCAAAGGAGGAGTAATCACCATAGCTGGTGATTTTAAGCTAGCAAATGAGTTGGAGAAAGAAAACGCCCTTTGCGCTCAGAGAGTCATAGCAAAGGAAGAACTGAAGGAATTGGCCAAGGAGGTATCGCCGACAGAAATGCCGGCAGGAAAAGAAACCCGGAAGCCAACAGACAGCTTCAAGGCGTCCGAGAATACAAGACAGGTAATCCTAGATCCCAAAGATCCGACAAAATTCGTCATTGTAGTGACTGGGATGACCGACAAATAGGAAGGCGAGCTCATCAAGTTCCTCCGTGAGAACTGGGATATTTTTGCCTGGTGTCCAGCTGACATGCCAGGCGTACCCAGGGAACTTGCTGAGCACCAACTCAAGGTAATTCCAGGATCAAAACCCGTCAAACAAGGTCTCCGTCGATTCGACGGAAGAAGACGGAAGGCTATTGGCAAGGAAATTATCCGGCTTTTCGCAGCAGATTTCATCCAGGAAGTAATCCACACTGAATGGTCCGCAAATCCGGTATCAGTACCGAAGAAAGACACTACTGCTCTTAGAATGTGTATAGATTACACAGGCTTGAACAAATTGTGTCCGAAAGATAGGTTTGCGTTACCGCGAATCGATCAAATAATAGATGCCACTGCAGGCTCTGAGCTTTTGTGCTTTTTGGATGCATACTCCGGGTACCACCAAATACGCATGAAAAAGGAAGATCAAATTAAGACTTCTTTCATAACCCCGTACGGGGCGTATTATTATGTAACCATGCCATTTGGCCCGAAGAACGCAGGTGCAACCTACCAGCGTTGCATGCAACGTTGTTTGCATAGTCAGATTGGCAAAAACGTCCATGTTTACGTGGACGATATTGCTGTCGTAACCAAGGAAAAAGATACACTCCTTGAGGATCTGCGAGAAACTTTCGAAAACTTGCGCACTTACAAGATGAAGTTAAATCCATCTAAGTGTGTATTCGGGGTTCCCTCAGGAAAACTTCTAGGTTTTATCGTTTCGCACAGAGGAATAGAAGTTAACCCGGAAAAGATAAAAGCCATCTTGAACATCTCGAAGCCTACGTGTGTAAAAGATGTCCAAAGATTGACGGGTTCCGCCGCTGCCGTCAGCAGATTTATTAGTAGGCTGGGGGATAAAGCCCTACCACTCTACAAGTTGCTGAAGAAATCCGACAAAGTCAAGTGGATAGCAAAAGCATTGGAATATCTAGCAGTTATGTCTCTTCCGTACTTAGTTCAATTTCTATGTAAACATCTTTTGAGATCATGAAATAAAGTTGTCGGAATTTTGGTATCCATGTTTTTTCAGTATAAAGCATGATTCCACCTTATCTATTTCCCAATGATCTTACAAAATACTCAATGTTAACCCGAATTGTGCCTGCGTACTCGGCGTTAAGAAACTGAATGATTTTTCAGCCTGCTAACGGCTAAAGGAAACTTGAATTGCCTGCGTGCCCAAGTTTCATTTAAAAAAATTCCTTGCTTCTCTAAGCATTTTCTGATTGCTTATATGTTGGGTCACTGGAGCTAGTTAGTAAAAATGCCTTTAGTATGATCCATGTTTCCGAGTTTCAACTGATTGGTTATACCCAGTTACTCGACATGACGATTCATAATGCTATCGAGACATTTCAAACACTAAGGACAGTCAAAACACATATGCCAGAGAACTTAGAAGATAAAGGAATAATAAAATCCGAAAACTTTGCAAAGAATTTCATAATTAAAATTGCAAAAGGCGGAGTTTTCATTCATACAAATAGAAACATTACATTTTGGATTACATTTAAAGAACAGTAATGCTCCTATTGTCTACTTTCGCTATCCAGGTTCAAGGTAGCCCTTCAAGCATCCGACTCCTCCTCGCTGCTGTCGTCCTCGGGGATTGGAGGGATCTCCTCTTCTGGATAATTGACGGAGATATTTACCATGGAGGCAATCTGGGTGGCGTGGCCTTTGATTTCATCAAAGATGGTATTTCGCTGAGTATCCGTGTATCCTTGAGGGACACCGGACGCCACGCGCCAAGATTTAGCACCAGGGTAGTGCATGAGCATAAGGCCGAGTGCCATGCGCGCACCACCCCGTGCAGCGGAACGCGGGATGGACTCCCAGGACTCCGCCACCTCCATGATGGCACCCGGAAGTTTTTCAACTTCCGAGAACTCCCCAGTCCTGGCGGGAAGGAACTTATTGACCAGCTGCATTCCAGCAGCTCTGATCGAAGTCCATGTCTTCCGAAAGGCTCGGATCCCTTCAAGCCGAGTACCATCTGGGGTGTCTCCTGTTTTTCCAACAAAACAACCAAAAGGGTTAGGTGAAAAACAGAGAAAGAAGGCAAGACATGGAAAAATTGTAAAAGTATCAGTAACTTACCGATAAGCTTGTCAATCTCGGAGATTTCCTCCAGGCGAAGGTTTAGGGCGTTTTCCAAATCCTGAATGGTGGATTTGTCCTTCTCCGCCTGTTCGGAAGCCTTGGAATTAGCAACTCCAATGGCCAGATTACTGGCTTCCAAATCTTTTCGAGTCTTCACAAGGTCCTTGTGAAGATCCAAATTCTCCTTTCGGAGATTCTCGGCATTGCCGGCATCTTCAGCTATTTGCTTGGCCTTAGCCAAAGCAGCTGGAAAGCAAGGAAAATTCCGATTTTAGAAAATTTCCGGAATAAGTACTTAGACAAAAAATTGAATCGAAAACTTCAGAGGAAAAATGTTTACCTGCTGTTTCCGACAAAGCGAGCTGAGACGACGCCAGCTCCGCCTCTCTCTCCTCAAGAATAGAAAGAAGATTTCTAACCTCTTTATTCTTGATGGAGAGTTTGTTGAAAACTTCCATGTTAATGGCTTCGGCGGTTTGCTGAAACATAGCAAGGAAAAGAATGATTACTACAAGCATTAAGGCAAAAAAGAATACATTTTGTTTAATGCTTGGGGGCTAGAGTTACATACCTGGCTCATTCGTTGCAAACCCGCCAAGTTTTCATTGAACCCTTTTGCGTATTCCGCAAAAAGGGTCCCGGCCGCGCTTAGGCCATCATTGATAATCTTGAATTCCTTGTCAAAGGTGGGAATCTCCTCGTCGAATGTCCGAGAAGGTTTTCCCACCTCTGGAGCCGCCCTTTCCCTCGTGTCCGTGTTCGACACAACGGGCTGGCTGGGCTCTAGTGGCTTGGTGGTGGGGGCTGCAGCGTGCTCTTCCGCCATCGTGGATGGTGTATCCGGGGCGATGACGGGAGAAGGTTGACTGCCTCGGCTGGAAACAACTTTGTGTTTCTTCAGCTTCTTCGGCTTTAGGCTGGAGGGAGGCAGGCTGAAAACAAAAAACCCGGAAAGGTTAAAACTCCGAAGACGGAAGAAAAATTTCCATGAAAGAAAAGAACCCAGAAGAAAGAACCTGGAAGTGGCGACGGGGATCCCGTCAAGGTCGATAACTTCCTCAGAGGAAGAAATCTTCTTGCGCTTGCGCCCACCTGTAGTGGCAGTACGCAAGGCATCCAGCTCAGCTTCGGAGGCTAACTCCGAGTCTGGAAGTTCAGCGAACTGTTGAAAAAACAAATCAGAGTCAGAAGCAGGAAAATCCGAGAAAGAATGTTAAAACTATACCCAAATGACGAAAAAAATACCTTGGGAGCCGGATTGTCGGCCGTGTACATCGGCCGACTCGCTTCGTATTGGTCGCGAGATGCGACCAACTGGTTCACGCGCCGTCAAAGATCCCTTGGAGACCAATCCTTGATGGATGTCTGCATTGGGTCGTTGGCACCCGTGTATTCGCACAAGAGGCGGCCACCGTGATTGGCCAACGGCTGGATCCGCCTATTTAACCAGCAAAGGACCGTGTCCATGCCAGTTAGGGGTGGATCGGAGGAGGTGAGCTTGGCGATGCACCGCTTGATCCTTAGAATATCAGGCGGCAGAACCTGGACGGCTTCCGTTCCCCAATTGTCTTGGGGAATGGCAGCAGTGTTGGAAAAAGGTGGAACCCCGATGGCCTTTTTTGGGAAAGGCACATCGGGATGGTAGAAGAAAGAACCCGTCCAAAATTTGACGGATTCTGATGTCTTGATCTTGGGGAACCAATCTTCCCTAAACCTCTGAAGAGTAAAGGAGATGGTCCCGCAAGTCGGGAGTGCGCCCTCCGAGGAGTTCCGCTTAACCCCGAAACAATACATCCAAAAATCTAACCTAGGCTCTAAACCTAAGTAACCCTCAAATAGGGCCTGGAACCCGGCCATATAAAGAATGGAGTTGGGTGGCAGGTTATGAGGTTGGATGTTGTAGTGGGAAAGGATTTGGATGAAGAAAGCGGAAGGCGGAAGCCCCATACCTCTCAGGAGGTGGGAAGAAAGAAGAACCCTTTCGCCGTCTCTCGGCATTGGCTCGTTCTCGTCTTCAGGGAGCCGCCATTTCCCTTTAAGAATCAGGCCCTCCTTTTCCAGGTTTGGAAGGAGGGCTGGCGGAATGCTGCAGGCAATCCAATTGCCTGCAGTTTCCACCTCTTCATCCGCTCCGGCGGCGGCGGACGCGGCGGCTTCCGCAGCAGCGAGCTCGTCGCCGAGGAGCTGGATCTTCTCCTCCGCCGTTTTGGGAGCAAACGGCGGGGAGGGTGCGGAGCTCGAGCCCGCAGCGTTCGCGGCGGCGGAAAGATCCTCTCCGCCCGCCGTAGAGGCCGCGGTCTTTTCCGGCTCGTCGCCGGCGTGCTTTGGGGATCCGAGCTGCGGATCCAGATCGTTGATGATGTCGTCGACGGTGAGCACGGCGGAGCGAGTGGGAGACGACGGTGAGGTTGCCATTTGGGGGCGGCGCGTTGCGTTGGTGCTCTGGGTGCGTTCGTGCGCTCGGGATGGTTCTTCGCTCGGGAGCTTGTGCGTGGCAATGGCGCGAACAGTGAGAGTGCGGAAGGTTTTTGACGAGGACGAAGACGGCTATTTATAGCCAGAAATCCGTCAAGATACGTGCCAACGGCTATTTTGACCGTTGGATGATCAACGCGTGTCACTCGCCGGAAAATCCGGGAAATGAAACGACAGGGTAATGATGGTTATCTCCTCGTGTCCCGTGAGAATCTGTCAGAGATATGTTACTGGGTTTTCCGCGTAAAACCCAAACGTCCCTTACGTCAGCGTGATTAAGTGCGCTGACGTAGGAAGTTCCTTCTCCACGAAGGATCGTGAGAGAAAAGCCGGATTTTCAGGATTCCGAGTTTCACGTTACCATCTCTTTCAAAAGAAGAAGAATAAAGACTGCTGATTAAAATTTCTCGGACAAAGCACATTTGGCGAAAGACGGCAAATCAGAGTTTTAATCCTTCTTGGGGGCTACTGTCGGATATATACCGTATAGGGGTGTATAAGATGGTAGTGAAAGTGCCTGGTTACCAGGGTGGCCCAAGTGGTAGCGGGCTATGGTCCATTGGGCGGCCCAGTAACCTGATGCACAGAAGCCGGATTCTAGAAGAACCCGGATCACGGCCCGTGTGATCTGGCTTGGAGGAGAAGACAGATTCCTTACTTTCCAAGTTATAGTTACCGTAGTCTTCTAGGTTTCCTATTCTGTAAGCCCTAATCCGGCTATTATATAAAGCCGGACGGGAGATAAACAAACAAACGAATAACAGGGAAGCTATAGGCCAACTCGCCGAGAAGTTGATCCTCTGCGAGTAGCTAGATCCAAAACCTCACATTGTAATCCTGTTTCCAGGCTTTAGCCCTGATTAGTGAGAAGTGCAGGAGTAGGCACGTCGTACTGTCGCGACGTACCGAACCTGGGTAAATCCTGTGTTTACTGTCTACCACGCGATCCCGTTACCCCACGTCTCTACCGTAGTCTCATGGCACCCCCGTCTATGAAAACTACTACGATGTCTCGACACCATGCCAATTCCTCACGGATCCAATTAGGGCCTCCAAAACCCCATAGATGAAAATAACACTTGAACAGATCACAAGAAAACCAACGAAGGTTATTAATGAAAAACTCTACCACCTTGTATCGTACAACGAACTTGAAAACTTGATCAGAAAGCTGTATAATCTTTAAACTATGGTGAGGAGCACCAATACAAGATTCCAAAGCCCATCCAACATGATCCGTAGTGAGGCGAAATGCAGCTTGTCGGATATATACCGTATAGGGGTGTATAAGATGGTAGTGAAAGTGCCTGGTTACCAGGGTGGCCCAAGTGGTAGTGGGCTATGGTCCGTTGGGCGGCCCAGTAACCTGATGCACAGAAGCCGGATTCTAGAAGAACCCGGATCACGGCCCGTGTGATCTGGCTTGGAGGAGAAGACGGATTCCTTACTTTCCAAGTTATAGTTACCGTAGTCTTCTAGGTTTCCTATTCTGTAAGCCCTAATCCAGCTATTATATAAAGCCGGACGGGAGATAAACAAACAAACGAATAACAGGGAAGCTATAGGCCAACTCGCCGAGAAGTTGATCCTCTGCGAGTAGCTAGATCCAAAACCTCACATTGTAATCCTGTTTCCAGGCTTTAGCCCTGATTAGTGAGAAGTGCAGGAGTAGGCACGTCGTACTGTTGCGACGTACCGAACCTGGGTAAATCCTGTGTTTACTGTCTACCACGCGATCCCGTTACCCCACGTCTCTACCGTAGTCTCATGGCACCCCCGTCTATGAAAACTACTACGATGTCTCGACAGTTGGCGCCCACCGTGAGGCAAACGACGTCAGGCGTGAAGTTCTGATCTGGGATACTTGGCGGAATCGGAAGATCAATCACTGTCGGAAGCTTGGAATTCAACGATGATGTCGGACGCTTCCTCGACAACGGATCCTACATACCGGCGCAAAACCACCTGGTAAGTGCCTGCGTGTTACCAATAGGATCTGCTAACATCTTTATCGGACTAACTGCAGAAGCAATGGGGTTTTGCAGTGGAAGCAAATTTATCCCACCCGCCCTATACCCAGTCGAGGATGACTATGATACCGGATTCTGCTCAGATCACCGACAAAAAAGTGACACGCACTTTATCGGCATGGTGCAGTCTGAAGTCGCTGAAAACACGGATGACGTAAATCCCGTGCAAGAGGCAGACAAAAACACACCCGTCACAGAGACGGAAGATCCGACACCCGTCATACAGGCGGAAGATCCGACATCCGTCAACGAGACGATGAACTCGGAAGCAGAATCCGTACTAGCCGCCATTGAGGCAAGATTAGAGTCGGAAACCGGATCAGAGGATTTTGATTCCGAAGACGAAGACGCGGACTCCTTCGAAAGGAAAGTTAAATCTTTTCAAGAGGGATTCCATGAAGTGCTAATGGCGAAACCGGCTGATACCACGGACGCCGGCAGCCAGGAAAGCCCTAAAACCCCTCCGCCAGAGGAAGAGAGAGAAGACGGAGAAACTTCTCCGGTATTTCCCAATGTCAAGGAATTGACAGAGGATGAGCCTGTCAAAAAGCCTCCCTCTTCCAAGAAAAAGCATCATGCTGCTAAGAAACTCCAATACAAAATCCGGAAGAAAAAATCAGCTGATCAAGCTGATGAAAACCTGGAAGTAGGAGATGCTAGCGGAACAAAGACTGCGGAGAAGAAAATCAAAGAAATCCTTGTTCCGCCAATGACGGAACAAGAAGAGCAAGAGCTGTTGCAAACGCCAGTGGGAGCAAATGAACCCCCTGAGATGCTGGAAGCCAGGAGGCAAGCTTTCCAAAGGCAACAGCAACATCTACTCAGATCTCGGCAACACCTCCAAAAAACCCAGGATGACATTAAGCTCATGAAGGAGGAAATTGAGGAGTACGAGAGAAGGAATAGATTTGGCATTAAACCTACAAGGTTACCCGGAATCGTAAGACCGGAAGTACTGCCACCAAAAAAAAGGTTTCACAATCCATCTTGGCAAAAGCAGGTAAACGACAAAGATGCCAGAGGCGAACCAATTTATAAATCCGCAGCAGAAAACGCGGAAGCAGCGTTCGCCATCCTGAACAATGATCTGTACTCCAACGGTGAAAAACTTCAAGGGGTGTATGCTTTCCTAGGAAAAGCATTGCAACAACAACAGCGGGCCCAAGAGCGATCAGGAAGACTGCAGGATAACTCCGCCCTATGCAAAACATCTACTTGCGCCGCTAGAGCACCTGGACCAGAGGAACCTGGAGATTCAGACAATTCAAAGGATAAAAAAGAGGATCCGAGAAAAGACAAGAAAAACCCCGACAATAGGGATGAAGCGTCCCGAACCGGATCCCATCCCCCGAAAGGTGGACTTAAACCTCACGATCGGGAAGAAAAATACCGGAATGACGGCAAAATAATGCCACCTCCGAGAAACCCAGCTGAGAAAGCCGGAAGATACGATACACCTCACAGACGTGAGAGATCCCGGACACCCCCTAAGGATAAAGAAAGGCACAGGAGCAGGACTCCGCCTAATCCAAAAGGCCGTGATCATGGAAGAGATAGGTACAATCCCGGAAAAGCGCGTCCGCGCAACAATGGAAAAGAAAGGAGTAGATCCTCTTCTGTCCATTCAGCCGGAAGATATTCCGCACACATTGATAGAGCGGAAAAGGATGATCTATACTTTGGTCCTAAGTGTTTCACTGACAGGATCCGAAGGATAACCCTGCATTCTGGCTTCGCCAAAGTTGGTCCAACCTACCAAAAATATACCGGCAGCACAAACCCGGAAACCTGGCTCTCAGACTACTATACAGCCGTCCAGATCAACAATGGGACAGACCTGGAAGCTGTCAAGTTTCTTCCCCTAATGTTACTGGATGGAGTCAGAGATTGGATCAATGGATTACCATCAAGAACTGTCGACAGCTGGGATGATATGGCTAGAGTATTTACTCAGCATTTCCGGGGAACATACAAACGCCCGAACAACATCAACCAGTTGAACCATTGCACCCAATTCGAGGATGAACCATACGTGGATTTCATCTCCAGATGGACGGCAATGAAGAATAGTTATTCTGGAGTAACTGACGTACAAGCAATGCATGCTTTCATCAATGGCCTAAAACCTGGACTTGTACCGTTCATGGTTGATTCCAAACAGCATAAAGATCTCGGATCTATGCTTACAACCGCCAACGAACATGCTGCAGCCGAAGACGACATCAGAGCAAGAGGGGGCAATATCGAATCACTGATACTTGCTAAGAAAACTCCTCATTCTGACAAAAAAGGAACTCCAGAAACAACGACAAAACCCAAAGAGGTCAACATAGCCTTTGGAAGTGAAACAGGGAATAAGTGGAAAGGACGCAGCCCAGATCCAATCAATTACACTCTAGAGGAGTGGGAGAGGATTAAGTCGGAACCTTGTGTCTACCATTCACAATTTGGGAAACCCACCCATACAAACGCACAATGCCGGCTGAATAAGCACATGAAAGGCAGTGCAGGATCCGGAAATAAGGGGAAGGGTTCCAAAAGGAAACCCACCAAACAAAAGCCAGAAGCTGAAAAAGAAGACAGTGAATCAGACACTGATGAAAAAATCCAGGAACAACAGCGAAAGGGTGAACCCAAATTTCCGAGAGTTGATGGAGAAGCAATGCTAACATTCCTAGCAACTCCATCAGCAAAGGTGGCCAAAAGAACACTTCGAGAAATAAACGCGGTTGTTCCGGCAACCCCGAAATTCTTGAAGTACTCCAACACACCAATTACCTGGGATCAGTCTGATCATCCCGGGAATATCCCTGAACCCGGCACACAAGCTCTTGTCGTAAGCCCTATTGTCCAGAACACTAGGCTAAGAAGAGTGCTGATGGATGGAGGATCCAGCATTAACATAATGTACTTGGATACACTGAAGCATCTGAAGATTTCCGAGTCCCAGCTCAATTACAGCAACATACGCTTCCACGGCATTGTTCCTGGCAGACAAGCACGATCCCTAGGAGAAATTTCCCTAGATGTCACCTTTGGAGATAAAGATCACTTCCGGCAGGAAAAAGTATCCTTCGAAGTAGTGCCGTTCGAAAGCGTGTATCACGCAATACTCGGACGTCCAGCTTTCGCCAAATTCATGGCAAGATCCTGTTATATTTATAACAAGCTGAAGATGCCAGGACCCAAAGGAGGAGTAATCACCATAGCTGGTGATTTTAAGCTAGCAAATGAATTGGAGAAAGAAAACGCCCTTTGCGCTCAGAGAGTCATAGCAAAGGAAGAACTGAAGGAATTGGCCAAGGAGGTATCGCCGACAGAAATGCCGGCAGGAAAAGAAACCCGGAAGCCAACAGACAGCTTCAAGGTGTCCGAGAATACAAGACAGGTAATCCTAGATCCCAAAGATCCGACAAAATTTGTCATTGTAGGGACTGGGATGACCGACAAATAGAAAGGCGAGCTCATCAAGTTCCTCCGTGAGAACTGGGATATTTTTGCCTGGTGTCCAACTGACATGCAAGGCGTACCCAGGGAACTTGCTGAGCACCAACTCAAGGTAATTCCAGGATCAAAACCCGTCAAACAAGGTCTCCGTCGATTCGACGGAAGAAGACGGAAGGCTATTGGCAAGGAAATTATCCGGATTTTCGCATCAGATTTCATCCAGGAAGTAATCCACACTGAATGGTCCGCAAATCCGGTATTAGTACCGAAGAAAGACACTACTGCTCTTAGAATGTGTATAGATTACACAGGCTTGAACAAATTGTGTCCGAAAGATAGGTTTGCGTTACCGCGAATCGATCAAATAATAGATGCCACTGCAGGCTCTGAGCTTTTGTGCTTTTTGGATGCATACTCCGGGTACCACCAAATACGCATGAAAAAGGAAGATCAAATTAAGACTTCTTTCATAACCCCGTACGGGGCGTATTATTACGTAACCATGCCATTTGGCCTGAAGAACGCAGGTGCAACCTACCAGCGTTGCATGCAACGTTGTTTGCATAGTCAGATTGGCAAAAACGTCCATGTTTACGTGGACGATATTGCTGTCGTAACCAAGGAAAAAGATACACTCCTTGAGGATCTGCGAGAAACTTTCGAAAACTTGCGCACTTACAAGATGAAGTTAAATCCATCTAAGTGTGTATTCGGGGTTCCCTCAGGAAAACTTCTAGGTTTTATCGTTTCTCACAGAGGAATAGAAGTTAACCCGGAAAAGATAAAAGCCATATTGAACATCTCGAAGCCTACGTGCGTAAAAGATGTCCAAAGATTGACGGGTTCCGCCGCTGCCGTCAGCAGATTTATTAGTAGGCTGGGGGATAAAGCCCTACCACTCTACAAGTTGCTGAAGAAATCCGACAAAGTCAAGTGGATAGCAAAAGCATTGGAATATCTAGCAGTTATGTCTCTTCCGTACTTAGTTCAATTTCTATGTAAACATCTTTTGAGATCATGAAATAAAGTTGTCGGAATTTTGGTATCCATGTTTTTTCAGTATAAAGCATGATTCCACCTTATCTATTTCCCAATGATCTTACAAAATACTCAATGTTAACCCGAATTGTGCCTGCGTACTCGGCGTTAAGAAACTGAATGATTTTTCAGCCTGCTAACGGCTAAAGGAAACTTGAATTGCCTGCGCGCCCAAGTTTCATTTAAAAAAATTCCTTGCTTCTCTAAGCATTTTCTGATTGCTTATATGTTGGGTCACTGGAGCTAGTTAGTAAAAATGCCTTTAGTATGATCTATGTTTCCGAGTTTCAACTGATTGGTTATACCCAGTTACTCGACATGACGATTCATAATGCTATCGAGCCATTTCAAACACTAAGGACAGTCAAAACACATATGCCAGAGAACTTAGAAGATAAAGGAATAATAAAATCCGAAAACTTTGCAAAGAATTTCATAATTAAAATTGCAAAAGGCGGAGTTTTCATTCTTACAAATAGAAACATTACATTTTGGATTACATTGAAAGAACAGTAATGCTCCTATTGTCTACTTTCGCTATCCAGGTTCAAGGTAGCCCTTCAAGCATCCGACTCCTCCTCGCTGCTGTCGTCCTCAGGGATTGGAGGGATCTCCTCTTCTGGATAATTGACGGAGATATTTACCATGGAGGCAATCTGGGTGGCGTGGCCTTTGATTTCATCAAAGATGGTATTTCGTTGAGTATCCGTGTATCCTTGAGGGACACCGGACGCCACGCGCCAAGATTTAGCACCAGGGTAGTGCATGCGCATAAGGCCGAGTGCCATGCGCGCACCACCCCGTGCAGCGGAACGCAGGATGGACTCCCTGGACTCCGCCACCTCCATGATGGCACCCGGAAGTTTTTCAACTTCCGAGAACTCCCCAGTCCTGGCGGGAAGGAACTTATTGACCAGCTGCATTCCAGCAGCTCTGATCGAAGTCCATGTCTTCCCAAAGGCTCGGATCCCTTCAAGCCGAGTACCATCTGGGTGTCTCCTGTTTTTCCAACAAAACAACCAAAAGGGTTAGGTGAAAAACAGAGAAAGAAGGCAAGACATGGAAAAATTGTAAAAGTATCAGTAATTTACCGATAAGCTTGTCAATCTCAGAGATTTCCTTCAGGCGAAGGTTTAGGGCGTTTTCCAAATCCTGAATGGTGGATTTGTCCTTCTCCGCCTGTTCGGAAGCCTTGGAATTAGCAACTCCAATGGCCAGATTACTGGCTTCCAAATCTTTTCGAGTCTTCACAAGGTCCTTGTGAAGATCCAAATTCTCCTTTCGGAGATTGTCGGCATTGCCGGCATCTTTAGCTATTTGCTTGGCCTTAGCCAAGGCAGCTGGAAAGCAAGGAAAATTCCAAGTTTAGAAAATTTCCGGAATAAGTACTTAGACAAAAAATTGAATCGAAAACTTCAGAGGAAAAAATTTTACCTGCTGTTTCCGACAAAGCGAGCTGAGACGACGTCAGCTCCGCCTCTCTCTCCTCAAGAATAGAAAGAAGATTTCTAACCTCTTTATTCTTGATGGAGAGTTTGTTGAAAACTTCCATGTTAATGGCTTCGGCGGTTTGCTGAAACATAGCAAGGAAAAGAATGATTACTAAAAGCATTAAGGCAAAAAAGAACACATTTTGTTTAATGCTTGGGGGCTAGAGTTACATACCTGGCTCATTCGTTGCAAACCCGCCAAGATTTCATTGAACCCTTTTGCGTATTCCGCAAAAAGGGTTCCGGCCGCGCTTAGGCCGTCATTGATAATCTTGAATTCCTTGTCAAAGGTGGGAATCTCCTCGTCGAATGTCCGAGAAGGTTTTCCCACCTCTGGAGCCGCCCTTTCCCTCGTGTCCGTGTTCGACACAACGGGCTGGCTGGGCTCTAGTAGCTTGGTGGTGGGGGCTGCAGCGTGCTCTTCCGCCATCGTGGATGGTGTATCCGGGGCGATGACGGGAGAAGTTTGACTGCCTCGGCCGGAAACAACTTTGTGTTTCTTCAGCTTCTTCGGCTTTAGGCTGGAGGGAGGCAGGCTGAAAACAAAAAACCCGGAAAGGTTAAAACTCCGAAGACGGAAGAAAAAATTCCATGGAAGAAAAGAACCCAGAAGAAAGAACCTGGAAGTGGCGACGGGGATCCCGTCAAGGTCGATAACTTCCTCAGAGGAAGAAATCTTCTTGCGCTTGCGCCCACATGTAGTAGCAGTACGCAAGGCATCCAGCTCAGCTTCGGAGGCTAACTCCGAGTCTGGAAGTTCAGCGAACTGTTGAAAAAACAAATCAGAGTCAGAAGCAGGAAAATCCGAGAAAGAATGTTAAAACTATACCCAAATGACGGAAAAAATACCTTGGGAGCCGGATTGTCGGCCGTGTACATCGGCCGACTCGCTTCGTATTGGTCGCGAGATGCGACCAACTGGTTCGCGCGCCGTCGAAGATCCCTTGGATACCAATCCTTGATGGATGTCCGCATTGGGTCGTTGGCACCCATGTATTCGCACAAGAGGCGGCCACCGTGATTGGCCAACGGCTGGATCCGCCTATTTAACCAGCAAAGGACCATGTCCATGCCAGTTAGAGGTGGATCGGAGGAGGTGAGCTTGGCGATGCGCCGCTTGATCCTTAGAAGATCAGGCGGCAGAACCTGGACGGCTTCCGTTCCCCAATTGTCTTGGGGAATGGCAGTTGTGTTGGAAAAAGGTGGAACCCCGATGGCCTTTTTTGGGAAAGGCACATCGGGATGGTAGAAGAAAGAACCCGTCCAAAATTTGACGGATTCTGATGTCTTGATCTTGGGGAACCAATCTTCCCTAAACCTCCGAAGAGTAAAGGAGATGGTCCCGCAAGTCGGGAGTGCACCCTCCGAGGAGTTCCGCTTAACCCCGAAACAATACATCCAAAAATCTAACCTAGGCTCTAAACCTAAGTAACCCTCAAATAGGGCTTGGAACCCGGCCATATAAAGAATGGAGTTGGGTGGCAGGTTATGAGGTTGGATGTTGTAGTGGGAAAGGATTTGGATGAAGAAAGCGGAAGGCGGAAGCCCCATACCTCTCAGGAGGTGGGAAGAAAGAAGAACCCTTTCGCCGTCTCTCGGCATTGGCTCGTTCTCGTCTTCAGGGAGCCGCCATTTCCCTTTAAGAATCAGGCCCTCCTTTTCCAGGTTTGGAAGGAGGGCTGGCGGAATGCTGCAGGCAATCCAATTGCCTGCAGTTTCCACCTCTTCATCCGCTCTGGCGGCGGCGGACGCGGCGGCTTCCGCAGCAGCGAGCTCGTCACCGAGGAGCTGGATCTTCTCCTCCGCCGTTTCGGGAGCAAACGGCGGGGAGGGTGCGGAGCTCAAGCCCGCAGCGTTCACGGCGGCGGAAAGATCCTCTCCGCCCGCCGCAGAGACCGCGGTCTTTTCCGGCTCGTCGCCGGCGTGCTTTGGGGATCCGAGCTGCGGATCCAGATCGTTGATGATGTCGTCGACGGTGAGCGCGGCGGAGCGAGTGGGAGACGACGGTGAGGTTGCCATTTGGTGGCGGCGCGTTGCGCTGGTGCTCTGGGTGCGTTCGTGCGCTCGGGGTGGTTCTTCGCTCGGGAACTTGTGCGTGGCAATGGCGCGAACAGTGAGAGTGCGGAAGGTTTTTGACGAGGACGAAGACGGCTATTTATAGCCAGAAATCCGTCAAGATACGTGCCAACGGCTATTTTGACCGTTGGATGATCAACGCGTGTCACTCGCCGGAAAATCCAGGAAATGAAACGACAGGGTAATGATGGTTATCTCCTCGTGTCCCGTGAGAATCTGTCAGATATATGTTACTGGGTTTTCCGCGTAAAACCCAAACGTCCCTTACGTCAGTGTGATTAAGTGCGCTGACGTAGGAAGTTCCTTCTCCACAAAGGATCGTGAGAGAAAAGCCGGATTTTCAGGATTCCGAGTTTCACGTTACCATCTCTTTCAAAAGAAGAAGAATAAGAAGAATCAAGACTGCTGATTAAAATTTCTCGGACAAAGCACATTTGGCGAAAGACGGCAAATCAGAGTTTTAATCCTTCTTGGGGGCTACTGTCGGATATATACCGTATAGGGGTGTATAAGATGGTAGTGGAAGTGCCTGGTTACCAGGGTGGCCCAAGTGGTAGTGGGCTATGGTCCGTTGGGCGGCCCAGTAACCTGATGCACAGAAGCCGGATTCTAGAAGAACCCGGATCACGGCCCGTGTGATCTGGCTTGGAGGAGAAGACGGATTCCTTACTTTCCAAGTTATAGTTACCGTAGTCTTCTAGGTTTCCTATTCTGTAAGCCCTAATCCGGCTATTATATAAAGCCGGACGGGAGATAAACAAACAAACGAATAACAGGGAAGCTATAGGCCAACTCGCCGAGAAGTTGATCCTCTGCGAGTAGCTAGATCCAAAACCTCACATTGTAATCCTGTTTCCAGGCTTTAGCCCTGATTAGTGAGAAGTGCAGGAGTAGGCACGTCGTACTGTCGGGACGTACCGAACCTGGGTAAATCCTGTGTTTACTGTCTACCACGCGATCCCGTTACCCCACGTCTCTACCGTAGTCTCATGGCACCCCCGTCTATGAAAACTGCTACGATGTCTCGACACAGCTCTTCCAAAGGATACCACAAGATGAAAACCATGTGGAGAGGTGGGTGAGGTGACCTAGACAGAGTAAAGATGATGAGGACATCCCTAGCTCTTCACCTATTGTTACACATGATGATGTTGCTATAAAAGATGATGAAGTAAGGATTGATCCCATGACAAGATCAAGGACCAAACTATTACAACAACAGGTGAATTCACTCCTACTTGAGTATAATGTTTATAATTATGAGAACTTTATACTACCTAAATCCATGCATTTATGTATTCTCAGGTTTGTTGATAACACAAGCATGAAGGGAGGAGATCATGAAGAGGAGCTGCACATGGATGAAGATGGACTTGAGGAGGAGCTGGAAAACAAGTGCTAGTAGGGTGAAAACAAGGAATAACAGAGAATAACAATTGTTATTTCCTGGAAAACAATTGTTATTTCATGGAAAACAAGGGGATGGCGCCTCCACAAGGTTAAATGCGCCTAGTAGAATTCCTAATTATATTAGGCATGGTTTGTATACCATCATAGGCCGCACCCCTTAATGGTGGGTCGGTTTGTATGTAGTTGGTTCGAGTCCAAGTCCAAAACAAGTCCAAGTTGGGTCTATTCGGGTTGGGATGGGTTGTTTGCGCAATACCCCTTGTGGCTGCACCCCTTCCCCTCATATATACCCCTTGGTGCGACATAGATAGGTTAGACTACGATAAAACATAAACCCTAGACTCTAGATTGTATTGCTTGAAGCTTTCATCTTGAATCATATTTCCATTGCAAATCTGAGTGTATTTGTTGTTCCATTGGGAATAAGGAGAAACAGGACCACTTGTAGTCGGTGGATACTTGTGCAAGAGTGTGCAGTATCTAATATCCGAAGGGGTTAAGTTCTGTTGCAATTGGTGACAGGGTTTAGCCAAAGGAGAGAGCGAGGTATCACATTGGTTATCAAATTATCAAAGAGTTCACTGAGAAGATCGGGATACCCCTTATCATCTTGGTACCAGATTACTGGGTTTACTCGGTGAGCTGTATCTATCCCTTTAGATTCGAGTTATTTTTATACCTATACGGAATAAGCCACAAAAAATAGTCTTAGATCTTTGCCTTAGCCTTAGATAATCTCTAGTTTTCAATTTCTAGTGTTGTTTTGTGTTTTGATTTTGTGTTTCTTTTCCCTATTTGTGTCTGTTATTTTTCGAGTTAGGGTTAGGGTTCTAGTTGTTCTTCGTGTTCTTCCCGTGAGTCCACCGAAAGTCCTTGCAAAAATAGCAATCCGAGCCGCGATAGTGGTTCCAATTCGAGTTGAACTCGTTTTCCTACCCCGACACAAGAACAAGCAAAATATCTGCCGCGGATCCCCTCCTAGCCACTCTCGGTTTCCTACTGATGTCGCGCTTCGAGTTGGTAACGGTTCCTTTACCGCGCGGGCATAAATACCTCCGCGCAGCACACCACACCACCCGCGCGCGCGCTGCCGCGGTACAGAAACGGCGCAAAAAGTGCTACCGCCGCTGCCGTCTGATCCTTTTCGCTGCCGCACGCGTCGCGCGACCACAACCATCCTCTGCTCTTTTGTGCGCGCGCCCACCGCTGCCGTACGGCACCGTTTTCGTGCGTTTTGCTGCCGCGGTAGACTACCGTGAGCCCAAAACGCTCTGTTTCTCTGCCGTGGGTATCTCTTAGCCTAGGTATTTTTCTTTTTAGTTTTTGTTTCCGATTTCTTTAGGTTTTCTTTTCCAATCTTTGTGAACCATAGACACGGGGATTCTACAACAATAATCTAGGTACCTTGCCCACAAGACTAGCTATTTTCTTGCTCGTTTACAGGCTTCTCATTATCATATCATTGTGTCACATTGATTCAGGCTTTGTTTTCACTTGTTATTTTTGCTCCTTTAGTTGTTATTCGGCCATAAAATTATAAAAAAAAAGAGAAAAACAGAAAATAGAAAAAGAGAAAAACAGAATTGAGAAAAAGCAAAAAGAGAGGCCATTGAGACATATTGTTATTGCTATCATTTGGAGTTGTTTTCATTGCTATCATTGACACTACATATTGAGCAATCTTGTGCCTGTTTATCATTAAGCTTCGCTAGTGTCTTTATAGAGCATTGCAAAATTCCATCCACATATTTGCATTGCCACATTTGTCTCCAATTTTGGTGTGTGTTTCCTAGATGTTATTTTTGTATCATACACAAACAACAATATGACTTGTTAATTGGTGATTGTTAGGTATCCATACCAAGCCCCACCATATAACCTGTTTTACCTTGTGAGAGCAAAAACCCCTGGTATTCTATTCTTCACACCAAATCACATTAGTTGCTATTACTTGTGGTAAGATTTTCTTTTCACTTTGGAACAGTAAGGATCACCTCTTTTGCTGGTTTTGAGTGAGTTGAGAGAGGCACCACAACCCATAGCAATTTGTTTATTTCACTAACCTTTTAATCATGGCTTCTCCTAGTGATGTTTCTGCGCAGGGAAAGAGAGCTAATGGTCATGAGCATCTGAAGTGGACAGATTTGGAGGAGATGCAAGAAAAAAATGAACACAACCATTGCTGCAAAAAAATCAGAATTACATTCTCTCATTGACAAACATGGAGTGGACATGGATACACATGTTCATAATTTGGGCCTTCAAATTAATACCGTGACTGAAACAGCTGCTGCTACACAAGAGCAAGTTACAAACTTACAAACTTCTCTTGACACATTGACTACTCAAATTGCTGCCTTGGCTACTTTGGTGAATCAAAGGCTACCTGCAGAGGAGGATAATGGTAGTGCTTTTGGTGATGCTGATAATGAGGAGGGAAATTTTATCCCTCATGGCCGTGGAGGTGGTAGAGGTAATAATGGTGGTGGCCGTGGCTTTGTTTCTAGAAGGGTGCATGTACAAGAACCAAACCGAGAGGATGATGGGCTTGGCAAACCAAAATTGATGTTACCGTCCTTCAACTTTGATACTGATGACGTAGAAGAGTACCTCATGTGGGAGCTGAAAATAGAAAAATTGTGGAGGATGCATGAGTATACTAAGGAGAGAAAAATTAAACTTGCTTCTTTAGGTTTTGATGGCTATGCTTTGCTATGGTGGGATAATATTACAAGAACAAGAGCAAGAAATAGAGAAACTGAAATTGTTACATGGAGGGAGATGAAGCAAGTTATGAGAGACAGATTTGTGCCTAAAAATTATTTGAGATCATTATTTGAGAAGTTGCAACACTTGAAGCAAGGCTCAAAATATGTGTATGCTTATTTTAGCGAGATGGAGCTAATAATGCAACGAGCAAGAGTGAGAGAAGATGTTGAGCACACTATGCAAAGATTTCTCTCAGGTTTACAATTCAAAATCAAGAGCATTGTTAAGCATGTTCAATATAGTGATATGAATGAGATATTACATCAAGCAAGGGAGGCAGAAAAGCATTTGGCCGAGGAGGCACTTATGGCTCCAAGGAGGTCTTTCACACCTAGGTCTTCTTTCTCATCACCACCACCACAGCCAACCCCCAGCCGTGGGGTTTCCACCACCAAACCCGAGAGCTCTCCCTCTATATCTAAGAGGCAAGTGCAACCAGCAGCTAGTGCAAGTGGATCTACTAATTCTACAGATAGAAATAGAGACATGAGCTGCCATACATGTGGAGGAAAAGGGCACTTCAAGAGAGGTTGTCCAAATAAAAATATTATCTATACCTAATAATAAAGAGAGGAAGGCTTCTTCCGGT
Organism: Alopecurus myosuroides; assembly: GCA_028641055.1. Taxonomy (NCBI): domain Eukaryota; kingdom Viridiplantae; phylum Streptophyta; class Magnoliopsida; order Poales; family Poaceae; genus Alopecurus; species Alopecurus myosuroides. The sequence continues at coordinate 287,350,094 of CM054061.1, forward strand.
CCAACACCAATTTTCCCATATTACCCTCCCACCAAATATCTATATCATCTCTACTCCTTGTCGTGCCTTGCCTTGGATTGATCTTATGGTTTGTAGTACGCGCACGGTCGCTAGGTATGCGCCTACCGCTTGGGCTTTATTTTGCCCGATCAATTCCCTGGATGTGGGCCAAAGTTGATTGTACATGATGTGCTTTGTTCGCCGATCAATCCCTGGTTGTGCATAGTTCTCGATTGATGGCATCAAATTTCTATACAAACACACCCCCAAGACGTACTATGCTCGAACACTGGTCCGAGACGGGCTATGCTCGCACACGGCTACACACTGCCATGGGGCGCCCATATAAAAGCTTAGGGAAAACGCCAGCTCGTCATTGCCTAACCCGAACTTCTGCCCCTGCTAGACAGTGACACGCCCTAATATCCGCTCCAGCTCCCCGTCCCGCGGTTCTGCTGACCAGAACTCTCCGTCGGCACTGCTTGGTTTCGCGCCAGCGATGAACCGGTCAGTGCCGGCATCCATGCCGACGAGTTCGTCCATGGCGAGGACGTGGTTGATGTCCAAGGTGCCCGCGCGGTGTAGAACCACGACATGCAGCTACTGCCGTGTGTGTAGGACGAAGAGCCGGCGATGCACCCCTTTGCTTTGTACTGGCGAGTAGCAAGGGCGTCCAGATCGTCTATGGCAATGAGACGTGGTCGACGTCCATGAAGGAATAGGACATGCACCTGCTGCCGTACGTTCGAGCATGTAGAAGAGCCATTCATGCACGACGTGCTCGGCGCTGGCAGTGCGGTCGACCAGGGCGCGAACCCGGTCGACTTCCATGACGACGAGCTGCTGCCCTACTCTCGTAACCAACAATGGTCATGCATGCCGTCGTATAACCATGCATGCTGAATATACGTTAAGAACCATGCAGAAGACGTGATGAATGTACGCTATGAGCAGGGGCTACCGCGTGTATAAGAGCAAGACTATGCTGGAGACGCCCTGCACGTCCGCATGGAACCGAGTAGGTGGTGATAGTGCACGGCCTCGTCCCTGGCACTGGGCATGCATGCGGTGTTACACAAGGGCACAATGAAACCAATCTACGGAGAAGATGTCTAATTATTGGAGCATGCAAAAAAATTCGGCATTCAGTGGCTAAGATAGAAGGTTTGATGTCATCGAGTGTTAAGATGACGTTGACATATTATGGCAACGAGAGAGATGGCACCAGATTATGAAAAAGGTACCGCAGATAGTCCTTGATGCCAACTTAGTGTCATCAGCAGCATGAAACTGTCACGTTGATAGAAGACTTCATGCACACACACAACCTAGAGGCCACCCGCGTATCCATATTTCTTATTATTGTCCTGTTAATTTCTTTTGATTGATCTAGACTCTAAAGCGCATTATGTTTTATGTAATTGGTTTATCCTTTTCTCTTTAGCCACTGTCCACCGCAAGGCGTAACATATTTCACAGGACCCCTTCCATTCAATAGGTGTGCATTGCATGGGTACCGTATACACAAGATAACAATATATATTTATGGTTGTGATTTTCCAATTATTGACAAATATTTGAAAAAAGAAATTCAGAGCTAAACCCATGATGGCCCTGACCACCTGCCCCTCCCCATGCCTCCCTCACACGAAATACCCAATAGAGGAGAAGCCAAATGTACCTCGTCCACTCATCGTCGTGCGAAGCCACGAAGCGCAATAAGCCAATAAATCCAAGTTTTATTAAAGATGAAGTTCCTAGGACACCGCCTCTGACGGATGGGGTACCATAGCGAGGAAAGACACCGCCACCTGACACCGTACTTAACCTGAAAATCCAGACTCCTTCCTACTGGCATAAAGCCAAAGACCAGCATAAGGATCAAAGCCAGCATATATCCAAACCCTACAGCTACACCTACAATACACAGGATCACCAGTGCCGCCTACCGGCTGCCTCCGACCACCCTAGCCAAAAGGAAGATCATTAGAGTGGCCAAGATGTCTAAAACAACTCACAGGACACGGTAGCAAGGAGCGATAACAAGAAGAAAGAATCCTCTTAACCCTTGATGTTTAAATGTTCCGTTGACTATGTAGTGTTTCTATAAAATTACTCCATGTCGACCCATTTAAGAGATCGATTGTATATATCAGTTGTTTGGTGCAAATCAGCGAAGTGCCTATAGGTTGCCGTGTCGAGTCTAGGCATGTTCCCAGGGTGTCCAGCTGTAAATTCGTGCTGACCTTTCGATACAAGTCTGCCTCATAGGCATCCAATCTTGAATGATGATCACCCACCATATTCTCCATAGTGAAGCATGGGGTCGTGCTAAATGTGGATTGTGATAAAAAAATTAATCTAAAAGTTATTTTTTCCTCGGTTGCTACGCACGGTCATATGTGCTAGTGCTTATTAATGAGGACAATTAATATGAGACATGTGATGATACTGATCCTACTCAAGAGGATGCTTATGATGATGATGATGGGCGTATAGATTCATATCCTTCCACTTATCCTACCTTTGTTTGCACACCAAGAACATTGAGTATTCTCCCTAGTCCTGAAAGTCAAAGATGCAACTTATTTCAAACAAGAGCAATTGTAGGTCCTCAATTGTCTTGCAAGGTGATTATTGATGGAGGTAGTTGCAGAAATTTAGCAAGCAAAGAATTGTGTGCAAAGCTCAAATTGAGATATATTTCACAGCCTCATCCTTATCATATCTAGTGGCTTAGTGATAAAGGAGAGATTAAGGTAACCCATATGGTGAGAGTGGAATTTCAGATTGGGCATTACAAAGACACCATTGAGTGTGATGTGGTACCCATGTCAGTTTGTCACATGTTGCTTGGGAGACCTTGGCAGTTTGATAGGAGTGTTATACATGATGGGAGAGCAAATACCTATCAGCTGAAGTGGAATGAGAAGGACATATTATTGAGACCTGTGACACCACAGCAAATTGTAAATGAATCTAGACAAAAAAATCCTGAGAGTGATGAGAAAATTGAGCGTGAAAACAAGAGTGCTGTGAGTGAAAATAGAAAAACCAATCTGAGTGGTAAAACTAAAAGTGAGGGAGTGAGCCTATTATGCATGTTAGCCACTAAAGAGGACTTGAGAGAATTTCGAGAGGACCCTAGCATGCTTCCTATAGTGCTTATGCACAAGGGAGAATTAATGGTTTCTAATGACATGACCCCTATTCCTCTTGGTGTTTCTAATGTTTTGCAGGACTTTGATGATGTTTTTCCAGAAGAAGTTCCCTCGGGTTTGCCACCATTGAGAGGGATTGAGCACCAAATTTATTTGATTCCTGGATCATCATTGCCAAACCGAGCTCCCTATAGGACAAATCCCCAAGAAACAAAGGAAATTCATAAACAAGTACAAGAGCTTCTTGACAAAGGTTATATTCAAATAAGCCTATCACCTCGTGTTGTTCCTGTTATTTTAGTTCCAAAAAAAGATGGTACATGGCGCATGTGTGTAGATTGTAGAGCAATTAACAATATCACTATTCGTTATCGTCATCCTATACCACGTTTGGAAGACATGTTAGATGAATTAAGTGCCAGTGCTATTTTCTGTAAAATTGATTTGCGTAGTGGTTTTCATCAAATTAGGATGAAAGAGGGGGATGAGTGAAAAACAGCCTCTAAAAAAAAATTGGTTTATACGAGTGGTTAGTAATGCCTTTTGGATTAACTAATGCACCTAGTACTTTTATGAGATTAATGAACCCTGTTTTGAGAGATTTTATTGGCAAATTTGTGGTTGTTTACTTTGATGATATTCTCATATATAGCCACAATGAACATGAACACATTGATCATATTAGACAAGTCTTGCATGTGCTAAGAGAAAATAAATTGTATGGAAATTTAGAGAAGTTTACTTTTTGCAAACATAAGGTCATTTTTTGGGATATGTTGTTTCTGAACATGGCATTGAAGTAGATGAATCTAAAATTGAAGTTATAAAAAATTGGCCTATTCTTATTAATGTGAGTCAAGTAAGAAGTTTTAATGGATTGGCTGGTTTCTATAGAAGATTTGTCAAATATTTTAGTACACTTGCTCCACCTTTGAATGAACTCACTAAAAAGGGTGTTGAATTTGTGTGGGGAGCTGACCAAGATATTGCTTTTGATGCTATTAAAGAAAAATTGATTTCGGCCCCATTATTAATGCTTCCAAATTTTTACAAACAATTTAAGATTGAGTGTGATGCTAGTGGCATAGGTATTGGAGGTGTGTTAATGCAAGAGAAGAAACCTATTGCTTACTTTTCTGAAAAATTACATGGTGCACAATTGAATTATTCGGTTTATGATAAAGAAGTATATCCACTTGTGAGAGTTTTAGAGGTATGGAAACATTATTTGTGGCCTAAAGAATTTATTATACATTATGATCATGAGGCATTAGAATTCTTAAAGAGCCAATCTAATTTGAATAGAAGACATGCTAAATGGGTTGAATTTATAGAATCTTTTCCATACATCATTAAACATAAAAAGGGATTGGATAATGTAGTTGTTGATGCTTTGTCAAGGAAGAATATGTTACTCTCCAAATTAGAGATTAAGGTTTCGGGTTTGGAGGGAATAAGAGATTTATATGTTGAAGATAATGAATTTTCTATGCCATTTAATAAATGTACTAATGTTAAGGCATGGGAAAAATTTCATATACATGATGTGTTTTTATTTGGAGCTAACAAATTTTGTATACCCGAGTGTTCCTTGTGTTTATTCTTATTGCAGGAATCTCATAGTGGAGGATTAATGGGACACTTTGGAAGAGAGAAAACATTGCTTATGTTGGCTAAATTTTTTTATTGGGCACATATGAGGAGAGATGTTTATAGATTGGTGCAAAGATGCATTACTTGCAATAAGGCCAAGTCCAAGTTGAAACTCCACGGGTTGTATACTCCATTGCCTTCACCAACTACCCATTGGGAAGATATAAGTATGGATTTTGTGTTGGGCTTGCCAAGGACAAAAGGGGACATGACTCTATATTTGTGGTTGTGGACATATTTTCTAAGATGTCACACTTCATTGCTTGCCACAAGAGTGATGATGCTTCCCACATTGCTAATCTATTCTTCAAAGAGATAGTAAGATTACATGGAGTGCCAAGGACAATTGTGTCACACAGAGATGTGAAATTTATGAGTTATTTTTGGAAAACATTATGGGGGAACGTGGAACAAATTTTTTATTTTCCACAACTTGTCACCCCCAAACTGATGGCCAAACCGAAGTGGTGAACAGGACATTGTCAACATTGTTGAGAAGCATGATCAAGAAAAAATTGAAGGAGTGGGAGGAGTGTTTGCCACATGTGGAATTTACATATAATAGGGTTGTACATTCAACTACTCAATTATGTCCTTTTGATGTGGTATATGGGTTCAAACCTATTACTCCATTGGATTTGTTACCACTTCCTACACAAGAGAGAACAAATATGGAGGCATCAAAGAGAGATGATTTTGTGAAGAAAATTCATGTGAAAACAAAAGAAGCAACTGAGAAGAAAGGACAACATGTGGCTGCAAGAGTGAACAAGAAGAGAAAGGAGGTGATGTTTTGGCCAGGTGATATGGTGTGGGTTCACTTTTGTAAAGACAGATTTCCCACATTGCGCAAATCAAAATTCATGTTTAGAGGTGTTGGTCCTTATAGAGTTATTTTGAGGATCAATGATAATGCATACAATATAGACCTCCTAGTTGATGAGTTTGGTGTTAGTAATTATTTTAATGTGGCTGATTTGACACCTTACTATGGAGATGATCTTGCATCGAGGATGATGCCTTTTTAAGAGGGGGAGGATGATGAGGACATCCCTAGCTCTTCACCTATTGATACACATGATGATGTTGCTATAACAGATGATGAAGTAAGGATTGGTCCCATGACAAGATCAAGGACCAAACTATTACAACAACAGGTGAATTCACTCCTACTTGAGTATAATGTTTATAATTATGAGAACTTTATACTACCTAAATCCATGCATTTATGTATTCTCAGGTTTGTTGATAACACAAGCATGAAGGGAGGAGATCATGAAGAGGAGATACACATGGATGAAGATGGACTTGAGGAGGAGCTGGAAAACAAGTGCTAGAAGGGTAAAAACAAGGAATAACAGAGAAAAAAAATTGTTATTTGATGGAAAACAATTGTTATTTCATGGAAAACAAGGGGATGGCACCTCCACAAGGTTAAATACGCCTAGTAGAAGTCCTAATTATATTAGGCATGGTTTGTATACCATCACAGGATGCACCCCTTAATGGTGGGTCGGTTTGTATCTAGTTGGTTCGAGTCCAAGTCCAAAACAAGTCCAAGTTGGGTCCTATTCGGGTTGGGATGGGTTGCTTGCGTAATACCCCTTGTGGCCACACCCCTTCCCCTCATATATACCCCTTGGTGCGACATAGATAGGTTAGACTACGATAAAACATAAACCCTAGACTCTAGATTGTATTGCTTGAAGCATTCATCTTGAATCGTATTTCCATTGCAAATCTGAGTGTATTTGTTGTTCCATTGGGAATAAGGAGAAACAGGACCACTTGTAGTCGGTGGATACTTGTGCAAGAGTGTAGAGTCTCGAATATCCAAAGGGGTTAAGTGCCGTTGCAATTGGTGACAGGGTTTAGCCAAAGGAGAGAGCGAGGTATCACATTGGTTATCAAATTATCAAAGAGTTCACTGATTAGATCGGGCTACCCCTTATCATCTTGGTATCAGATTGTTGGGTTTACTCGGTGAGCTGTATCTATCCCTTTAGATTCGAGTTATTTTTATACCTATACAGAAAAAGCCACAAAAAATAGTCTTAGATCTTTGCCTTAGCCTTAGATAATCTCTAGTTTTCAATTTCTAGTGTTGTTTTGTGTTTTTATTTTGTGTTTCTTTTCTATTTTTGTGTCTTCTATTTTTCGAGTTAGGGTTAGGGTTCTAGTTGTTCTTCGTGTTCTTCTCGTGAGTCCATCGAAAATCCTTGCAAAAATAGCAATCCGAGCAGTGGGAGTGGTTCCAATTCGAGTTGAACTCGTTTTCCTACCGCGACACAAGAACAAGAAAAATATCTGCCACGGATCCCCTCCTAGCCTCTCTCGGTTTCCTATTGGTGCCGCGTTTCGAGTTGGTAACGGATTCCCTTACCGCGCGGGCATAAATCCCTCCGCGCAGCACACCACGCCACCCGCGCGCGCTGCCGCGGTATAGAAACGGCGCAAAAAGCGCTGCCGCTGCTGCCGTATGATCCTTTTCGCTGTCGCACGCGCCACGCGACCACAGCCATCCTCTGCTCTTTTGCGCGCGCCCACCGCTGCCGTACGACACCGTTTTCGTGCGTTTTGCTGCCGTGGCAGACTACCGTGAGCCCAAAACGCTCTGTTTCTCTGCCGTGGGTATCTCTTAGCCTAGGTATTTTTCTTTTTAGTTTTTGTTTCTGATTTCTTTAGGTTTTCTTTTCCAATCTTTGTGAACCATAGAAGGCCATTCTACAACAATAATCTAGGTACCTTGCCCACAATACTAGCTATTTTCTTGCTCGTTTATGGGTTGCTCATTATCATATCATTGTGTCACATTAATTTAGGCTTTGTTTTCACTTGTTATTTTTGCTCTTTTAGTTCTTATTCGGCCATAAAAGTATATAAAAAAAGAGAAAAACAGAAAATAGAAAAAGAGAAAAACAGAATTGAGAAAAAGCAAAAAGAGAGGCCATTGAGACATATTGTTGTTGCTGGGCTATTTTCATTCCTACCATTGACACTACAGATTGAGCAATCTTGTGCCTATTTATCATTGAGCTTGGCTAGTGTCTTTCTAGAGCATTGCAAAATTCCATCCACATATTTGCATTGCAACATTTGTCTTCAATTTTGGTGTGTGTTTCCTAGGTGTTATTTTTGTATCATACACAAACAACAATAGGACTTGTTAATTGGTGATTGTTAGGTATCCATACAAAGCCCAACCATATAACTTGTTTTACCTTTGTGAGAGCAAAAACCCTGGTATTCTATTCTTCACACCAAGTCACATTAGTTGCTATTACTTGTGGTAAGATTTTCTTTTCACTTTGGAACAGTAAGGATCACACCTCTTTTGCTGGTTTTGAGTGAGTTGACAGAGGCACCACAACCCATAGCAATTTGTTTATTTCACTAATCTTTTAATCATGGCTTCTCCTAGTGATGTTTCTGCGCAGGGAAAGAGAGCTAATGGTGATGAGCAAGTGAAGTTGACATATTTGGAGGAGATGCAAGAAAAATTGAACACAACCATTGCTACAAAAAATTCAGAATTACATTCTTTCATTGACAAACATGGAGTGGACATGGATACACATGTTCAGAATTTGGGCCTTCAAATTGATACTGTGACTGAAACAGCTGCTGCTACACAAGAGAAAGTTACAAACTTACAAACTTCTCTTGACACATTGACTACTCAAATTGCTGCCTTGGCTACTTTGGTGAATCAAAGGCTACCTGCAGAGGAGGATAATGGTAGTGCTTTTGGTGATGCTGATAATAAGGAGGGCAATTTTATCCCTCATGGCCGTGGAGGTGGTAGAGGTAATAATGGTGGTGGCCATGGCTTTGTTGCTAGAAGGGTCCATGTACAAGAACCAAACCGAGAGGATGATGGGCTTGGCAAACCAAAATTCATGTTACCATCCTTCAACTTTGATACTGATGATGTAGAAGAGTACCTCATGTGGGAGCTGAAAATAGAAAACTTGTGGAGGATGCATGAGTATATTGAGGAGAGAAAAATTAAACTTGCTTCTTTAGGTTTTGATGGCTATGCTTTGCTATGGTGGGATAATATTCTGAAGGAGAAAAAAATCTGAGTGTATTCTGCTGTTCCATTGGGAATAAGGAGAAACATGACCACTTGTAGTCGATGGATACTTGTGCAAGAGTGTGGAGTCTAGAATATCCGAAGGGGTTAAGTGCTGTTGCAATTGGTGACAGGGTTTAGCCAAAGGAGAGCGAGGTATCACATTGGTTACCAAATTATCAAAGAGTTCACTGAGAAGATCGGGCTGCCCCTTATCATCTTGGTATCAGATTACTGGGTTTACTCGGTGAGCTGTATCTATCCCTTTAGATTCGAGTTATTTTTATACCTATACAGAAAAAGCCACAAAAAATAGTCTTAGATCTTTGCCTTAGCCTTAGATAATCTCTAGTTTTCAATTTCTAGTGCTATTTTGTGTTTTGATTTTGTGTTTCTTTTCTCTTTTTGTGTCTTTTATTTTTCGAGTTAGGGTTAGGGTTCTAGTTGTTCTTCGTGTTCTTCCTGTGAGTCCACCGAAATCCTTGCAAAAATAGCAATCCAAGCCGTGGGAGTGGTTCCAATTCGAGTTGAACTCGTTTTCCTACCGTGGCACAAGAACAAGAAAAATCTCTGCCGCAGATCCCTTCCTAGCCGCTCTCGGTTTCCTACTGCTGCCGCGCTTCGAGTTGGTAACGGATTCCCTTACCGCGCGGGCATAAATCCCTCAGCGCAGCAAACCACGCCACCCGCACGCGCGCTTCCGCGGTACAGAAATGGCGCAAAAAGCGCTGCCACCGCTGTCGTCTGATCCTTTTCGCTGCCGCACGCGCCGCGCGACCACAGCCATCCTCTGCTCTTTTTGCGCGCGCGCTCACCGCTGCCGTACGGCACCGTTTTCGCGCGTTTTGCTGCCATGGCAGACTACCGTGAGCCCAAAACGCTCTGTTTCTCTGCCGTGGGTATCTCTTAGCCTAGGTATTTTTCTTTTTAGTTTTTGTTTCCGATTTCTTTAGGTTTTCTTTTTCAGTCTTTGTGAACCATAGACACGGCCATTCTACATCAATAATCTAGGTACCTTGCCCACAAGACTAGCTATTTTCTTGCTCGTTTACATGCTGCTCATTATCATATCATGGTGTCACATTGATTCAGGCTTTGTTTTCACTTTTTATTTCTGCTCCTTTAGTTGTTATTCGGCCATAAAAGTATATAAAAAAAAGAGAAAAACATAATTGAGGAGAATAAAAAAGAGAGGCCATTGAGACATATTGTTATTGCTATCATTTGGAGCTGTTTTCATTTCTATCATTGACACTACATATTGAGCAATCTTGTGCCTGTTTATCATTGAGCTTGGCTAGTGTCTTTCTAGAGCATTGCAAAATTCCATCCACATATTTGCATTGCCACATTTGATGTGTTTCCTAGGTGTTATTTTTGTATCATACACAAACATCAATAGGACTTGTTAATTGGTGATTGTTAGGTATCCATACCAAGCCCCACCATATAACCTGTTTTACCTTTGTGAGAGCAAAACCCCCTGGGTATTCTATTCTTCACACCAAGTCACATTAGTTGCTATTACTTGTGGTAAGATTTTCTTTTCACTTTGGAACAGTAAGGATCACCTCTTTTGCTGGTTTTGAGTGAGTTGAGAGAGGCACCACAACCCATAGCAATTTGTTTATTTCACTAACCTTTTTAATCATGGCTTCTCCTAGTGATGTTTCTGTGCAGGGAAAGAGAGCTAATGGTGATGAGCATGTGAAATGGACAGATTTGGAGGAGATGCAAGAAAAATTGAACACAACCATTGTTGCAAAAAATTCAGAATTACATTCTCTCATTGACAAAGCTGGAGTGTACATGGATGCACATGTTCAGAATTTGGGCCTTAAAATTGATACTGTGTCTGAAACAGCTGCTGCTACACAAGAGCAAGTTACAAACTTACAAACTTCTCTTGACACATTGACTACTCAAATTGGTGCCTTGGCTACTTTGGTGAATCAAAGACTACCTGGAGAGGAGGATAATGGTAGTTCTTTTGGTGATGCTGATAATGAGGAGGGCAATTTTATCCCTCATGGCCATGGAGGTGGTAGAGGTAATAATGGTGGTGGTCGTGGCTTTGTTGCTAGAAGGGTCCATGTACAAGAACTAAACCGAGAGAATGATGGGCTTGGCAAACCAAAATTCATGTTACCATCCTTCAACTTTGATATTGATGATGTAGAAGCGTACCTCATGTGGGAGCTAAAAATAGAAAAATTGTGGAGGATGCAGGAGTATACTGAGGAGAGAAAAATTAAACTTGCTTCTTCAGGTTTTGATGGCTATGCTTTGCTATGGTGGGATAATATTCTAAAGGAGAGAAAAATCTGAGTGTATTCTGCTGTTCCATTGGGAATAAGGAGAAACAGGACCACTTTTAGTCGGTGGCTACTTGTGCAAGAGTGTGGAGTCTCGAATATCCGAAGGGGTTAAGTGCTGTTGCAATTGGTGACAGGGTTTAGCCAAAGGAGAGAGCGAGGTATCACATTGGTTATCAAATTATCAAAGAGTTCACTGAGAAGATCGGGCTACTCCTTATCAAAAGAGATCGAACTTGTTTGGCCAGATCGTGGCAAAATTCAAAAGCCAATTTGTTGTGGAAGATAGGGAGAGGTGGTGGTGGACCTGGATACGTCTCCAACATATCTATAATTTCTGATGCTCCATGATAATATTATGCCAATTGCTACATGTTTTCTCCCTTCTTTATGTCATTTTTACACGTTTTCTGGGACTAACCTATTACCAAGATGCCAAGTGCCAGTTCCCTGTTTTCTGCTGTTTTTTATTTCAGAAAAGTTGTTGTGGAAATATTCTCGGAATTGGACCCCACAAATCCCGAAGTTCCTATTTCCCCCGGAAGCATCCAGAAGACCGAAGAGGAGTCGAAGACGGGCACCAGGGTGCCCACACCATGGGGTGGCGATCCCCCCTTGGCGGCGCGAGGGGGTGGTGTGGGCCCCCAGGGCTCCATCGCCTTTTCCCTTTCGCCTATTTATTCCCCCGGATGGAAAACCCTAGATACCTGATCAAAAATCCCCGAAAATTTCCGCAGCCGCCGTCGTCATCAACCCTAGATCAGGGGGTTCTAAAGCTGTCTCCCGGCACCCTGCCGGAGAGGAGATCATCACCGGAGGCCTCTTCTTCACCATGCCTGTCTCCGGAGTGATGTGTGAGTAGTTCATCCTTGGACTACGGGTCCATAGCAGTAGCTAGATGGTTGTCTTCTCCTCCTATGCTTCAATGTTTAGATCTCGTGAGCTGCCTAACATGATCGAGATTGTTCTTATGTAATTCTATGTGCTATATTTGCTAGGATCTGGTGAATATTGAACTTATGCCAAGTTGATTATAGTATTTTATTGCATATGGTATTTGTGATCTTGCATGCTTTCCGTTGCTAGTGCTTTTTCTGGCCAAGTAGTTGCTAGTGACTCCAAGAGGGAGTATTTATGCTCGATAGTGGGTTCATGCCTCCTTTTCGCCTGTGCTCGAGTGACAGAAACGTGACGGGGGAGGATGTGATGTTGCCACTAGGGAGAAAACATAGGTGTGAGTGCCCGCATGTACAATCATTGCTTACATTACACACATTGCTTAATGTGATTATCTGTTGCTTGCAACTTAATACCTAAGGGGGTTCGGATGATAACCTGAGGGTGGATTATTAGTCATAGATGCAGTTGTATTACGGTCTATGTATATTGTTGTAATGCCCGCACTAAATATCATAGTAGTCATCATGTCATGAATGTGCACTACGGTGCAACCTTTATTTGTCAATTGCCTAGCTGTAATTTGTTCACCTAGCATGTTATCTTTTATGGAGAGACACCACTAGTGAACCTATGAACCCGGTCCATTTTCCTACACTGTTAAACAAACCACTACAATTTCCTGCTTTCTTTACTTACTGCAAGCATACACTATTTTCCACACTATACGTCTAATGTTTGTTTTCAGCAAGACCGATGAGATTGACAACCTCACTGTACCGTTGGGACAAAGTATTTTGGTTGTGTTGTGTGCAGGTTCCTGATGACTCCCAAGTGTAGGAGATCAATTGTAGTACCTTTCGATAAGTATTTGAGTGTCGAACCCACGAGGAGCTGAAGGTAAGCTATCTATTCTCTAAAGCCCTATAACCCTCTTATATGGATGTTTATGCAAAGCAATAAGTTTGACTAAAAGGAACTACCTTATTAAAAGCAAGTGACGTGGAGTGTGGTTTGTCTAGTAACTAGTGAAGCAAGTTTAAAATGCAAGTTTCTAAGCAAGTTTCACAAGTAGCAAGCAGCAAATATCTCAAGTATCTCAAGGGAGCAAGTGTTCTAGCAATAGGTGTTTCGTTCGTGTGGGTGTCACAATTAGTGAAGCACATGTTTTAGTCTTAGTTGTTTCTTCTAGGAAGGAGCCATGAATAGGTATAGTCAAGTAAATGATCTACAACCCCTTATGATGGATCATGTGGCCAAGTAAATGACTGCACAAGATTGATTAAGACATAAAGTCCCACCATAGCCTTACGTTCTAAGGTCCCCTATATATATCTCCAATAACTTAACTTTGTGGCTCGGTCTCAGGTTACTGTCACTCCCAAGTCACCACCACTCCATTATGCTACCGGTGATCACCTTACATGCATTCCCCAACATATGCGTCACTCATATATTGTACATAAAGACAATCATAGAAGATAACAAACTTTTATGCAACCAATCAACGAACTATTTCACCATTGCCAACAACAATTCACTACTCAAACATAGACGGGGAGACACAATACATCAAGGGAATATAGTATTGCATCATACATCGTATTTGCCAAGAGATTACAGTGGAGAGATGGAGCTGATCCTGCTGTAGATGTTGATGATGAACACACTGGAGGGGGGTGGAGCCCTTCGGGGGTGATCCCGGCGGCGTTTCCCCCCTCCGATCTTCTCCGGCGGCAGCCTTCTGTCTCTCTGTTTCGTGGTTTCGTCTCTCGGCGCCGCCTCCTCCTCGAAAAGGCCAGGGTACCCTTTATATAGTCGTTTTTAGGTCACGAGACACTCGGGAGAAGAAAGATCGACGGCATCGGAGCCACGGGGGCAAAAAGGGGGCCTCTCACGCGGCCAAGGAATCTGGCCGCATGGAGGGTCTTCTTTGCCACCTGGTTGGCCTTTTGGCCCTCTACTTTGGCCCATGGTCTTCGTCTCGAAAATTCTGAACCATGCTCTCTGGCCTTTCCCTTTTTGGAGTCCCGAAGCTCCCGGAAAGTCTAAAACACTAAAAAGTACGTTTTCTGGAAAAACATGGTTAGAACCAAAAGAAGGGGGATTGTTTAGAAAATCCCCCAAATCATTATAAAACATGAATATAAGTTGCTAATATGTAGGAAAAACAAGTAATAACATGCAAAGTTCATGTATGCATTTTACATGCATCAACATCCCCAAGCTTAACCCATGCTCGTCCTCGAGTATGAAGGTGATAAAACTAACATGGACTTTGCATATTGAAACAATCATGGGATATCAAGGAGGATTATTCATGCTACATATAATCAAATGATTAATACTAGAAATGAGTAGCAATATACAATTCATGTTGTAAGAAATATCAAATATGCAAGCAAAGATGCTTCATGAAAGTTCACAAAGTGTATAATGAAATAAAAGCACTATGGACCAAATGCATACACAAAATGAAAAATAAAATCCTATATTGGTCAAAGAATAGCATAATGGAAAATAGAAAATATGGTGGACACTTTGGAGAAAATTGAGTAGAGGTAAAACATGATCAAGTCTTATTTAGCCTCTAAATTATTCAACTAAAATTACTGATTGAAATGTGGTATCCATTGATCTAGGACTCTCATTGCCCCTTTATCACTAGCATCTTAAATGGTGAATGTTGAAGTAATGTGAATGACAAGGTGGTTGAAAGCCTCTTGCCCCGTGAGTGTGAAAACCTACTCCATGATTACTCAACTTAAGATTCCTAATAAGCTTTGTACAATCATAATAAGTATTAATGACATCATAGAGAACCGCAAAGAGGTATCTCTTGCCCCATGACATGGAAACAAGCCCATGTCACAATGACAAGACAAACAAACGGAGTAGACTCATCATCCTTTTTATTTTCATTCACTATTATGCATAGCTTCTTATTTTATTGTAGGATGTGTTGTAGAGTCACTCAAGCTGTAAGTAAATTTCCACCATGATAAAGCATGGCTTGGGTTAGCGGCCCAATGCGTTTCTCTAGTCATATAGATACTTACTCATCAAAACTTACTATTCCTCTATTTCATTTCGGCATGGCAGGAGTCCAAAAACAAAATTACATGATATCAACCAAATGTAAATTTTTGTGCAATGTTGAAAGCTTTCCGGTGATACACGTTTATAGCTAGCTCCCAACCACACACTTGTCAAACGCAAAACTTGTGGCTCCCATTATTGGGTCATGTTTATTAGATGCATAAAAAGTAAAGTGTGCCTTGAAAAGTTCGTGAGAGTCCTATCCCAAGTTCAACCCATGACAATTAATAAAGTGAATATCTTAATTTAGAACATAAATAAAACAATAACATGGTGAACATACTCGGAATAGCAATGAAGCTAATGGTAAGATATGGTGGACTCACTTGAAATACTTGGCTAAGGAGTGTTCGAAACAAATTTTTACTTGTTGGAATTTTTAAATTTTTGGCTAGCAAGAGGGAGATAGTTGACCAGCTACTATGAATGCATATGTCCACAGAACTACTCATTTCATGACAAACTAAATAAACCAGCAATTAACATCAAGGACATGAATAAGAGATAGCTCAAGACAACATTATTGCAAATTTCTACACATAAAAAGCCTATAAATCATGCAAACATATGTAGCTCTTCAAATCAACCATGAAATCCCTATTCCAAGTCATAATACTAGCATCCAATACATTCCAAACCCAAACTCCAGTAGCTCAATCTCATATAAAATGATGGGTGTGGTCTTATCAAAACAAAAATAAAAACAAAAACTAGACGCTTCAAGTCTCTACGATAAATGCTTTGCTTAGAAAAACAGAAAGTAGACGTGTGCTAACCAAAAGAGTGTAGCTCCAGTGGGGTGTTCATCACATCCCCAAGCTTATGGCTTTCACCATTCTTGGATGTCTTGAGGCACAGCTCCTCTATTCCCTGTGAAAAAACTTCACAAAACATGTTTCTCCCATTCTTTTTCTGTGAGGTGAGATTAGCAAGGACAAACAAATCACATGCTTGATGTGCAAAATTCCAAATCAAATGATCCAGTAGATAGACAATAAGGTTCATTATGTTGTATGTTCACTCTCTTGCTTGAAAGAATCATGGAAATTCGATTCCCAAGCCCAAAGAGTGCATAAAACAAAAGAAGGCAGAATCTGTCCAGAAAAGCAACAGCAGCAAAACGAACATTTTTCCCTAAGCTAGACTCGTCAAAAATTAAGCCAATTTTTTTGCTTACAGAGGAAGAAAAGTTGCAGAACATTCTAAAAAATTAGCTCAATCCGACATACCACTAAAAAACGTAAAATCATATGGTGAGCAGACTCGTGCTGAAACAGAAATTTCATGCACTAGGATAGCAACTTATAAGTCCAAATGGGTTTGACTTGACTCTTTATTTAAAAATCCAGAATTAAAACAAAAAAAAATCTCTTGAGACAGCAAGAGTACACTAGGAAAATCCAAACAAAACAACCGGGTTGCCTCCCGTAAAGCGCTTTCTTTATAGCCATATAGCTAGGCTTTACTTACTTAACATCATGATGGTTGGAGTGAGGTGGCTCAGCATCCCCAAGCTTGGATTCTTGTACTTATTTGATACATGTAGGGTGAGCCCAGGGGTACATCCCCAAGATTGATTGGTTGTCCCTCTTTATATTTGTCCATCTCACTCAACTCTTCCTCCTGAAAAATTCTTCTTACACAAATCTCAATATAAAACTTGATTAGAGGGGTTAGTGCCTCCATAAATAAAATCCACATAGGTACAGCAAAGACACATCATGAGTTGATTCTAAATATTGACTACTGTTACTACAGTTGTGCATTGCTCCTTGATCAAAAGAACCACACAAAACACAAGTAATGAGAGCAATGCAAAATAAAGACATAATCTGCCAAAAACTGAACAGCCCGTAAAGAGTGAATTTATAGAGGCACTTAAGTTGCTCAAATCAGAAAACTTAAAACTAATGAAATATGTAGTGATAACTAAATATTGCTGTCGTAAATTACCAGGTCAAAATTCCACTTCTGTGATTTTAAACATTTTTCGCAGTGAAGTTCAGCAATCTGTTTTCTTGACAGCTAATTACTATTGTTTAATCCTATCTCTCATGTAAGATTATTCTTGCCATTTAAGATGAGAAATAAGACATAAATGTGATGTTACAGTAGTGAACTAATATTTTTATTGTTTTTAGCTTTGGAAAAAGTTTTAATGATAGAGACTTTGCAATGGTTTCATTGGCATGAACAACACATGTTCAAGGTCGACCCCAACTTCTCCATTACTCATCCTTCTCATTTACTTTCCCAATTTTTTTATAAAATGAAAATATTAAACTAAATGATACATAACAGTAGGTAAAGGCATTTTACATGTTGTAAAGACATAAATGTGTGCTCAAACCGAATAAGAAATTAAAGCATAAGGAACACACCAAAAAAATATTAAACAATTTATTTTTAAGTCTAACCCATTTCCTATGCATTGGCATTTTGTAATGAAACAAATAAAAGAAGCACATAATATAAAGCATAGAAAGGTAGATCAAGTGCAACTTCAATACTTTCAGCATAAAGAGAGGAAACTTAATATTGTTGAAATATGTGTAACCATGTTTCCCTCTCTCATAATAATTTTCAGTGGCATCATGAATAGATTCAACAATATGAATATCACATAAAAACATTCTTATCATGAGCCACATGCATAAAAGAATCACTACTCTCCACATAAGTAAAATCCTCATTAGTGATAGTGGGAGTTAAACATTCATAATTCTCATTGCAATCATCATATATAGGAGGCATAGTACCATCAAAGTGAATTTTCTCCTCCAAGCTTGGGGAACTAGAAATATCATGCTCATCAAAACCAACTTCCCCAAGCTTAAAACTTTCCATAGAATCAGCAAGTATATCATTTTTATCCTCAATAGTAGGGGGACTACAAATATCATATTCATCAAGACAAACTTCCCCAAGCTCAAGGTTTTCCTTAGCAATAAAGGTGTTCAAAGAATTAGTACTACCACAAATATGATTGTTGTGCAAATAATTTTTCAATTTCTCCTCAAACACTTCATGTCCTAATTCAAGGTAGATATTATACAGTTCTAAAATTGTTTGGTTGTTTTCCATTTTATAATTTTTTTGTGTGTTTTAGGTTTATATGTTAGTATGCAATGCAAACAAGAATAAAAGCTTAGCACAACGCTCCCCGACAACGGCGCCAGAAAAGTGCTTGATGACTCCCAAGTGCAGGAGATCAATTGTAGTACCTTTCGATAAGTATTTGAGTGTCGAACCCACGAGGATCTGAAGGTAAGCTATCTATTCTCTAAAGCCCTATAACCCTCTTATATGGCTGTTTATGCAAAGCAATAAGTTTGACTAAAAGGAACTAACTAATTAAAAGCAAGTGACGTGGAGTGTGGTTTGTCTAGTAACTAGTGAAGCAAGTTTAAAATGCAAGTTTCTAAGCAAGTTTCACAAGTAGCAAGCAGAAAATATCTCAAGTATCTCAAGGGAGCAAGTGTTCTAGCAATAGGTGTTTCGTTCGTGTGGTTGTCGCAATTAGTGAAGCACATGTTTTAGTCTTAGTTGTTTCTTCTAGGAAGGAGCCATGAATAGGTATAGTCAAGTAAATGATCTACAACCCCTTATGATGGATCATGTGGCCAAGTAAATGACTGCACAAGATTGATTAAGACATAAAGTCCCACCATAGCCTTACGTTCTAAGGTCCCCTATATATATTCCCCAATAACTTAACTTTGTGGCTCGGTCTCAGGTTACTGTCACTCCCAAGTCACCACCACTCCATTATGCTACCGGTGATCACCTTACATGCATTCCCCAACATATGCGTGCACTCATATATTGTACATAAAGACAATCATAGAAGATAACAAACTTGTATGCAACCAATCAACGAACTATTTTACCATTGCCAAGAACAATTCACTACTCAAACATAGACGGGGATACACAATACATCAAGGGAATATAGTATTGCATCATACATCGTGTTTGCCAAGAGATTCAGTGGAGAGATGGAGCTGATCTTGTTGTAGATGTTTATGATGAACACGCCGGAGGGGGTGGAGCCCTCCTGGGGTGATCCCGGCGGCGTTTCCCCCCTCTGATCTTCTCCGGCGGCAGCCTTCTGTCTCTCTGTTTTGTGGTTTCATCTCTCGGCACCGCCTCCTCCTCGAAAAGGCCAGGGGACCCTTTATATAGTCGTTTTTAGGTCACGAGACACTCGGGAGAAGAAAGATCGACGGCATCGGAGCCACGGGGGCAAAAAGGGGGCCTCTCACGCGGCCAAGGAATCTGGCCGCATGGAGGGTCCTCTTTGCCACCTGGTTGGCCTTTTGGCCCTCTACTTTGGCCCATGGTCTTCGTCTCGAAAATTCTGAACCGTGCTCTTTGGCCTTGCCCTTTTTGGAGTCCCGAAGCTCCCGGAAAGTCTGAAACAATAAAAAGTACGTTTTCTGGAAAAACAGGGTTAGAACCAAAAGAAGGGGGATTGTTTAGAAAATCCCCCAAATCATTATAAAACATGAATGTAAGTTTCTAATATGTAGGAAAAACAAGTAATAACGTGCAAAGTTCATGTATGCATTTTACATGCATCAGTTCCGCGTTGTTGCTGACACGGGTGAGCCATCACCACCGTAAGTGGCATCAACCTTTCCGAAGATCCTCTTTCTCCTATTGGATTTATAACCTTGGTTCTTAACCGAGGGAAATTCTTACCGCTGCACTCATCACACCCTCCTCTTGGGGTTCCCAAAACACAGGAATTTCTGCAAGGAATTTATGTCGCCATTGCTAGCATCAAGGAAAATATGGCGCCATTGCCGGGGACCAAACAAACATATATAAGAAGACTTCCTCCCGCCACGGTCGCCATCACGAGTAGCAAAGAATTTCTGGCGCCGTTGTCGGGGAGAAAGAAGTCTTCTATCAAGGGGAGTCTCTCACTCTCAACCTCTTTATTTTTTTATTGTCTTGTTTTTATTTTTTGTCTTGTTTTGCTTCTCTTTATCAAAAACACAAAAAATAGTTCTTATTCTAGGTGTAGTTTTATTCCTGTTTTAATCTTGTTTTGTCATGTTTGCTATCAATGGTTGATGTCTTTGAAACTAGATCTTATCGGCAAAGTGGGTTCACAGATGAACAACATAAATATTATAAGGAACACCGCTTGTCACAAAAAAGGGATACACTTATGGGAGCAAATTAATAAATTGCATCACTATGCTAGAAACTTGTGCTCTACTTATAATGATACTTATTGCTTTGATAAATCTCGTTGATGTAGGAGGTATAAACACCTCCCTTTTCAATGTGAGTATAATGATAGTGTATTCGAAATTATGAATTACATGATGTGGAACAAATTGAAGAATTTATTGCTTGGAAGGGTGCATTCGAAATTGCCTATTAACTTGAAAGTATTAATGATGCACCTTATAAATACGAGATTTATTCTATACTTGAATATTGCTTTGATAATTACAAGGATGGTAATTACTACATAATGGAATATCTTAATAAATGCTCTCAACCTAAGGAAGAGAGTAATGCCTTGCAGGAACCTTTGGAAGAAGAAACTACTGAATCTGGAAGCCCATTGGATGAAAAAGAGGAGGAGAGTGATGATCAAGAGGAGGAAGAATGGAGCTACCCATGTCTACCTCTCAATGATAGTAACTCTTTAACTCATACATTATTTGATGAAATTGATACTTGCTATACTTGTGACCTTGATACTCCTATGAATGAAACTTGTGAGAATGATATTGCTACTGTTATTTATGATAATCCATGCTACTTTGATAAATCCTATGAGAATCCTTGTTCATTCCAACTATTGATATGCATGATAATGAGGATATTTGTTTAGAAAATTTATATGATAATGCTCTTGATGATGGTCCTATGCTACTTTATGTTATAAAATATAATGCTACTCAAAATAGGATTGCTATAATGTGTCCTATACCTTTTATGAGCGATCAATCATCTTGTTTTGATATTGCTAAAAGTGGGAAAAAAGAGGAGCTGATTTTAAATTTTGATCCCACTATTTTTGAGCTTGATATGAATTGTGTGCTTCTAGACCATGACAAACATGATTTATGTGATAATTATATTGTTGAGTTTGTTCACGATGCTACTGAAAATTATTATGAGAGAGGAAAATATGGTTGTAGGAATTTTCATCTTACTAAAACACCTCTCTTTTTGTTGAAAGTTTTGAACTTGCTCTTGTTCTACCTTCCCATGATTTCTAGTTTGAGCTTCTTTAATTTATTTCTTTACAAGATTCCTATGCATAGGAAGTGGGTTTGACTTAAATTTGTTTTAAATTTTCTTCATGGTGCTCTCTTTTGCTTAAATTCATATTTCTTATGTGAGCATCCACATGATTCCACTTTTCTGGGCCTAGCTAAAATGCGTTAAAGAAAAGCGCTACCGGCAGACAACCCGTTTTATTTCTCCATTTTCAACCTGTTTTCTTTTGTTTTCTTTGCACCTGGGTGTTTTCTATTTCCTTAGAAACCATGTTGTATCTTTTATTTTGTGTCTTTGTTGAGCCAAGTAAAGCCTCTAGTGGAAAGTTGAGGCTATATTTCGGATTTCTGCGCAGGAAACAGATTTCTGTTGTCCACTGTTAATTTCGTATAAAATTACAGAAAATTCAAAATTACATGAGTTTTCTTTTGTGCGTAATCCTGGGCTATATACACAACTTTTCTTAGTTGTCCACTTTTTGATTTGAGAAATGAAAGATTTTCGAAAAAAAATCATCTTTACCTGTTGTCCTCTTTTGACAGATTTCTGCCAACAATTGCATTTGTATCTTAATCTATTTCTTTTGGTGTTCTTTTGAGAAAAGGAGTTTAAAAAAGTTGTGACAGTAGCTAATGTGTTTTTGAGTGTTAGGGTTGTGTTGAAACTGAACCATGTGAATTTATTATTTCAATTGCACTAACGTTGCTAATGAAGATTGTGAGAACTTTGGTGTGAAGGAAGTTTTCATGGGTCAAGTGAAGAGGATGATATGACATGATCAAGAAGAGTGAAGAGCCTAAGCTTGGGGATGCCCCGGTGGTACATCCCAGCAAATTCCAAGAAGACTCAAGCGTCTAAGATTGGGGATGCCCAATGCATCCCCGTCTTCATCAACAAATTATCAGGTCAGTTCTTGTGAAACTATATTTTTATTCGGTCACATCTTATGTGCTTTACTTGGAGCGTCTTTTATTTTTTGCTTTAAGTTTGTTTTTATTTTTTCAATAAGCTTGGTTGGACCCCAACATTCTTTTATTGGAGAGTGACATGCTCCGCTCTTTCATGGGAATACTTTGTATTCTTAATCTTTGTCTGGCTGCTGCATTTATTTAGCTCCTGTTTTGCATGCATCTCTTATCATAGCTGTTAGTTTTAGTAGTGATTATGTGAGTGCTCTCATGTTTTCTTGTTGTAGCATTTGGAGAGTTTTTGTTAAAACATATCTTGTATGGTGCTTGTTGGGAGAAGAAACTGCTGCTTAAAGTAGAATTTTTAATGGTGCAAGTAGAAGCTTGTATAGACCGTGGCTAGAACTTTTTCATATCATGCTAGATGTTATTTTAGTTTTAATGCCTTGTGGTTATTGAGTAGCATTATTAGCCTCAAAGAGCTGAGAGTGTTTAATGTGCCATTGAAAGATTCATGAGTTGTTCTTGTAATGTTGAAGCATAAATTTATAGTATTCTGTTTCAAATGTTTTATTTGGTTGACTTGGCGCATGCTCACACCATGTTTATGACTATGAACCAGTCACTAATAGCCTCTATGATCATTTAGTTTTTGAACTTGTGATACCTCTTATGCTTTAATTAATGATGTTATGTCGCTATGCATGATTATGGCTCTTATGCTCTCTTGATTTGTCGCTCCCAGTCTTTTGCTAGCCACCACCTATACCGAGTATGAGCTCTACTCGTGCATCCAGCTCCCTAAAACCAAGTTTTCCCATTGTGTCCACCATACCTACCTACATGTGGTATTTAACTGCCACTCCAAGTAAATTTCTCATGTGTTACCTTTAAAACCTTCAAAACAACTCATGCTTTGTGTTCCTGTTTTTGCTCATGAGGACGTAAATAGAGAATCTTTATCTCACTTGTTGATTGGATTTCACACCCTGGACTAGTGGCTTCATCCGCTTATCCAAATTATAGAAGAGCTGGCAGCGGGGTGCCCAACCCCAAATTAATACACAAAAAATCTCTTCACTATTTTTGCCCCTGATTTATCAGTCAAAGCATAATTGTGTAAACAAAAGAGAAAGAGGGATGGCCTTCTACCCAGATGCGTCCTTCATATGGGGTCCGCTCTTGTGAATCTAGTTGGCTTGTGACGTACTGTATTTTCTGTTTACCATTCGCTGACATTAGCATACATCTCCCAAAATATAGACACTCCGTGTCAAACTTTTAATACCTCTGTTTAATAAAATAAAAAGATCTAGCACATGAGTGATCCCTGCTTCCCTCCGCGAAGGGACTTTCCTTTACTTTTATGTTGAGTCTCCATCTTCTAACTTTATGCATAGTTGAGAGAGCATTTTTTTCATTCTGAGTTTTATGTGCATTTGTCCTAGAAACATTATTAATTGATTCATGATGTGTTATTGTTTGTTCTCAAATTATTTGCTCTAGTCTTCCTGATGAACTTTGAAGGTGTCCTGGCATTTATGTTTTGCCACACTCTTAAGGACTAGCGAAATATCACTTTGCCATGCTTTCTCTATACTTGAAACAAACATATATCTTTCTTTGCATTGTTATTCATGATATTTTATTTGAGATACTTATCATGATGCAAAGTGATTGCTATGCTTTATTATTAAAGTTCTATTTATTATGTTTGTGTTAAAAGTTCTATGAACTCAGCTTACATATGCTTTTACATTTTTATGATCAAGTTTATGTTAGTAGCATGCCACCTCAGAAATTATTGTGTTTTATCATTTACCTACTCGAGGACGAGTAGGAACTAAGCTTGGGGATGCTTGATACGTCTCCAACATATTTATAATTTCTGATGCTCCATGATAATATTATGCCAATTGCTACATGTTTTCTCCCTTCTTTATGTCATTTTTACACGTTTTATGGGACGAACCTATTAACAAGATGCCAAGTGCCAGTTCCCTGTTTTCTGCTGTTTTTTATTTCAGAAAAGTTGTTCTGGAAATATTCTCGGAATTGGACCCCATAAATCTCGAAGTTCCTATTTTCCCCGGAAGCATCCAGAAGACCGAAGAGGAGTCGAAGACGGGCACCAGGGGGCCCACACCATGGGGTGGCACGCCCCCCTTGGCCGTGCCAGGGGGTGGTGTGGGGCCCCTAGGGCTCCACCACCTTTGCCCTTTCGCCTATTTATTGCCCCGGATGGAAAACCCTAGATACCTGATCAAAAATCCCCGAAAAGTTCCGCTGTCGCCGTCGTCGTCAACCCTAGATCAGGGGGTTCTGAAGCCGTCTCCCGACACCCTGTCGGAGAGGAGATCATCACCGGAGGCCTCTTCATCACCATGCCTGCCTCCGGAGTGATGCGTGAGTAGTTCATCCTTGGACTACGGGTCCATAGCAGTAGCTAAATGGTTGTCTTCTCCTCCTATGCCTCAATGTTTAGATCTCATGAGCTGCCTAACATGATCGAGATTGTTCTTATGTAACTCTATGTGTTGTGTTTTGCTAGGATCTGATGAATATTGTACTTATGCCAAGTTGATTATAGTCTTTTATTGCATATGTTATTTGTGATCTTGCATGCTTTCCGTTGCTAGTGGTTGCTCTGGCCAAGTAGTTGCTTGTGATTCCAAGAGGGAGTATTTATGCTCGATAGTGGGTTCATGCATCCTTTTCGCCTGTGCTCGAGTGATAGAAACGTGACGGGGGAGGATGTGATGTTGCCACTAGGGAGAAAACAGCGGTGTGAGTGCCTGCGTGTACAATCATTGCTTACATTACACACATTGCTTAATGTGATTATCTGTTGCTTGCAACTTAATACCTAAGGGGGTTCGGATGATAACCTGAGGGTGGATTATTAGTCATAGATGCAGTTGGCTTACGGTCTATGTATATTGTTGTAATGCCCGCACTAAATATCATAGTAGTCATCATGTCATGAATGTGCACTACGGTGCAAACTTTATTTGTCAATTGCCTAGCTGTAATTTGTTCACCCAGCATGCTATCTTTTATGGAGAGACACCACTAGTGAACCTATGAGCCCCGGTCCATTTTCCTACACTGTAAAAAAAAACCACTACAATTTCCTACTTTCTTTACTTACTGCAAGCATACACTATTTTCCACACTATATGTCTAATCTTTGTTTTCAGCAAGACTGGTGAGATTGACAACCCCACTGTACCGTTGGACAAAGTATTTTGGTTGTGTTGTGTGCAGGTTCCGCGTTGTTGCTGAAACCGGTGATCCATCACCATCGTTTTCCGAAGATCCTCTTTCTCCTACTGGATTGATAACCTTGGTTCTTAACTGGGGGAAATTCTTACCGCTGCACTCATCACACCCTCCTCTTGGGGTTCCCAACACACAAGAATTTTTGCAAGGAATTTCTGTCGCCATTGCCAGCATCACATCCGTGGCCTCAGATCTAGAGGGATGGATGGGTGGATTGGCTGAGATCTAGGGTGGATGGAAATCGCCATTGGAGTCGCCGTGGTGGGGTTTAGGTGGAGTCGCCATCTAGTTCCCAGCTTTATGCTTCTTGTTCTGGATCATTCACACATATGAAGGAAGAAGCTAAATGGGATCTTCTTAACCGTATTCAAGAAAACACTGAAGGATGGGAGAATGACAAAGATAGAAAGTCAGGTATAAATATGATTATGAATGAATTAAAGCTTTTATGGGAACCGATGATTTCTATAATGATAGTGTTGTTTGTGGTCTTGACTCTCACATCTTTGCAAATTGTTTTAAGGCCTTTGCCTCGTATCTTGATATTCCCAAAAAGGAGTTGATCAAGTACCATGCACCTTATAAAGATATTGTTCCTGCAAGAAATATAGAAGTGCATGTTGTTAATCCTGCCGTTCCTGAACCTTATATTGAGAAAATGGCTTTCCCTGACAAGGTAAAGGAACATTCTATCATAGCTAGTGTGGTAAAAAAAGTATAAATAAACCTATAGAACCTGATGAAGAAATAAATGTTGAACCTACAGTAGCAACAGTAAAAGATATTGTCTCTGAAAATGTAGAGGATGGACACATTATTTTCTGTGAGGATGCTTCTAATATTGTTTCACATCCTAGCAGATCTAAGAAAACCAGTGTTCCTGTGCTTTCTGTAGGATAGGTGATCATTGCTACTATGGTTTGTGTGATATTGGTGCAAGATCTAGTGCTATTTCTTATGATCTTTATAAAGAAATCATGCATGAAATTGCTCCTTGTGAACTTGAAGATGTCGATGTGGTTATTCGGCTTGCGAATAGAGAACCTATCTTTCCGGTTGGTTTTGTTAGATATGTAGAAGTTTTATGTGATAAAACTAAATATCCGGCTGATTTTCTAGTACTGGGTATAGCTGCTAGTAAAACTTGTCCTATAATTTTTGGTAGACCTTTCTTGAACACTTGTGGTGCTGTTATAGATTGTAAGAAGGAGAAGATATTGACTAAATTTTATGGAAAATCTTATGAGTTTAATTTTTCCAAATTTGCTAGAGAACCTTATGAATCTTTATTGCCTAATGAGGATTTTAGAGTTGAACAACTTGCCTCTATTGCTCTTGATACTAACAATGCTTTGCAGCAATACATGGAGGACCATGAAAGTGAGGTCTTTATGGAAGAAATAAATGAGATTGACAATATTCTTCTTTGTCAGCCAGTGATACTGAAACATAATTTACATGTGGAAGACTTGGGTACCACATTACCACCCAAGGAGGATCCTGTTTTTGATTAAAAACATTTGCCTGATGGTCTTGAATATGCTTATATTGATGATAAGAAGACATATCCTGTTATTATTAGTCCTAAACTCTCATGTAAGGAAGAGGAAAGGGTATCGAAAATATTGAAGAAACACCGTGGAGCTATTGTATATACTCTTGATGATTTGAAGGGGGTTTCTCCCACTACATGTCAGCATGTTATTAATATAGAGCCTGATGCAAAGCCAGTAGTTGAACATCAACTCCGTTTAATTCCTAAGATGAAGGAAGTGGTAAGAAATGAGGTATTAAAACTCCTTGATACTGGTATTATTTTTATTATTGTTGATAGTAGATGGGTAAGCCCTATGCATTGCGTCCCTAATAAAGGAGGAATGACCATTGTGCCTAATGAAAATAATGAGCTTATTCCTCAAAGAGTATTAGTTGTCTATAGAATGTGCATTGATTTTAGGAAAGTTAACAAGGTTACTAATAAAGATCATTATCCTTTACCTTTTATTAATCAAATGCTAGAAAGGTTGTCTAAGAAAACTCATTTTTTGCTTTCTTGATGGTTATTCTAGGGTTTTTCAAATTGCTGTTAGGGCACAAGATCAAGAGAAAACAACTTTTACTTGTTGTCGTGGGATAATCACGGCAGATGTTACCTGGGGTAACTGATCTCGGGGCAAGTCGACACAGGTATTTGGGAGAGGGTTTAGCTCGGAGGAGGACATGGCGAAAGCAATCTAAGAACCGGAAAGCAACTCGCCGGCTCTCGATATGATTATACTGGATACTCGATAACAGATATTACAACTATGACTTGAATCTCTGGCAAACTAAACCTAGGGGCCGGTTTATAAAGCACCCGCACACCCCTAACTTGCCCTTCAAGGCACATCTTGAGTCCTACTCGAACTCCACATACAAAGCCTAACTTTCCTTATCGCAACCCACAAGCCGGGTTACGAATCTCACAAGCCTTTGGGCCTTCTAGTAACCTCTTTACCCCTATCCGGGTATTACTCAGCTCACCTCGGGCCGGATTATACCTTGACGTGGGCCTACCGGGTTACTATCCCCCCATCAGTAGTCCCCAGGATAGCGCGGGCTTCACAGATTCATTCTTGAAGTGCTCGCTATTCCCTAAAAAGATACGAAACGCCCAAGCTCACGTGAACCGGGTCAAATTACTTTAACAGATGACTAGACACAGCTCCGTAGCGGTCATTCGACAGCTCGATCCTTCCTCGAATGCTTAACAGACCTTTCCAAATTTGAACCCTAAGATATTAAGGCCCTACTCTCGATAAGGATCCCTGATATCTCGGGATAAATCGCGTTCCCCCTGTCAACGGAACATTTCACCTCGTTCCGAACGCCCGCAACACCAAATCTGTGCGGATAATTATTGCTCCGTAACTTCCGGCTTTCCAGCCGCGGGCGAGCTCACCATTTCCCTTATAAATATTAACCGAAAGTAACCCTAGGCCTTTCACTTCGCCTCAACATCCTTTCTCTCCTCGCTCCCTCGCAGTCCCTGCCACCAGGCTCGCGCACGCTGCGAAAGATAAGGCCATCTCCGGCCGCAATCGACCCCGAGCTTCCCAACGCCGTCATCAAGCATCGCCGTCGCACCTTCATTTCTCTCATCAAGGGCCGTGGTGAGACACTCAAGCCGCGCCACGCACCAGCCTCATTTTGGACCCTAGTTTCTTTGGTAAGCCTCTCTCAATCATCCAACTGAAACTCGCAATTTCCTCAATTTGACCAGGATTGGATCTGGGTCAACCCGTAAATTACTTTCGGGTATCATCAAATTGATCCGCTTCGATAGTCCTTAGCTCCTTTAAGCACCTGATGCGCAGTCGCAACTCACCCCCGCACCCTTATTAACCACCAAACTTCATATAGGATTACTTGCGAGTTCTTCGATCTAGATCCGTTCCGCCTTGTTTTTTCGCCTGTCGCATTAACACCCGGATAATCCTCCTTTTCCAGTTAATTCCTCCACAATAAAGGTATGGGCAACCATCCATGTTCACCCAACCCACCTCAATACGTAAGTAATTAACAATTTACTCAACTTCATTTGACACCCGGAAAATTTTCATCATTTAACATCGTAGCGCATTATCCGGGTCTTATTTTAGCCTTCAGCGCCTTAATGTCTCCAGACTTGAATGATCTGGTGTTCCGAATCTTACTCCACATATTTCTTGTCCTTTGCAGGTCAACTCCATGGCTCCTAAAAGACAGGGAAAACACCCGGCTCCTGCTAAGACCTCCCAACCCACTTCTGCCAATTGGGGCCGGTCTTCAACGACGAAGGCCAAACTGGACGGGATGGCCGAGTTAGGAATCCTTCCTTCTCAAAAGGAAATACACTGGAGGGTTCCTGGCGATGAGACCCATCCCACTCCTACCGGGAATGAGGTAATCTGTTTTACCGAGCACGTGATCCGGGGGTTCCGTCCTCCGGGTCACCCCTTCTTCCGAGAAATTCTAAGCCACTACGGCCTCCGGGTGTTCGACATAGGGCCTAACTCTATGCTGAACATCACCCACTTCATAGTCTTGTCCGAGTCTTACCTATGCATTCCACCAAACCTAGTCCTTTTTACCGAGTTATTCCAATGCGAACCGTGCCGCGAGAGCGACAACGGAGTACTCCTTACCTGCGGCGGGGTGTCTATCCAGCGCCGCAAGCATTCACTGATGCCAGCCCTTAACCTGAACTCCCATTCCAAAAATTGGCAGCTATCTTTCTTCTATTGCCATGACACCTCTCCGGATGGTGAGAGGAAATTGCCGGGTTACTCGGAGACCCCCCTCGAGCCCTCCGAGTCTTTTAGTGCTTTTGCTCCTAACCCTGATAGGGAAGCGATTCAGCCCCTTTTGGCCAAACTAGCGGCCTTCTCAGCCCATGGCCTTCTCGGGCTTAACTTGGTAAAGACTTGGGTGGAGTTCCGGGTTCAGCCCAACTCCATTCGCTCAAAGTCGCTGCACGAATACTCGGGTCACATCACAGATTCCCTCCGCTACTCCACCAAAAACTTCCCTGCCGGTAATACCAACAAGACCATCAAGGGCTTCTTGATGGAGAGACTAGATGTTATAAAGAACACCACCGGGTTACCCCCGTTTACTCGGGAGAATCCCGCCCCAGCGGTAAGACCTAACCCCTTCTTCTTATTTCAGTACTTTCGTCCGCTATAGTCTCTAACCATCACTTGTACTTACTTGTTCACAGGCTGACGATCCCTTCTGGAAAGTCGAAAACTCTCCTCCTTCTCAAGACCACAAAGAGGAAGACGAGTCCATGGATGATGATGAGGGTACTCTTTCATAACCTTTATGCCTGCCTTCCATCTGTGCTATTTCTCTTATCTGATACTTACTCGTCCTTTCAGGGTCGGGGTACGAAGAGGAGGAAGAAGAAAATGACCCGGAAGACACTGAGTCTGACCAAGAGCCCCCAGTTGGAAACAAAAGGAAAGCTAGAGGGGTAGTTGAAAAGGTTCCCTTCTCTTCTATGTCTCGTGCGCCTTACTCCTTTGCTGCTATGCATGAACTTAACGAGCGATTATCACATTCACCCTTCTTGAAGGACCCTCTCCCGACTAAACGTAGGGTGACCCGGAATTCTCCGGGGGATGATCCCCTTAACCCGGGTATCTCCACTTCACCCGCTCATCGAGCCAGTGCCCCTCCAGCTCAACCTTCCCAATCTCCTCAACGTCATCCGTCTCCTAGTCATCCACTTGCCGGGCAAATTCGCGTACCGCAGCCAGTGCTCTTACCAACGTCATCCGCCTCCAGCGGCGAGCTTCCCCCGGATTATGCCGTGAACACCGGGTAAACTACCTTTACTTACATTTTCTCGTACTGGTTACCTTTCTTTTTTCCGTATATTCTATTGATCAATGTCTCCCTTCTTTTCTTCAGCGCCACAGTTACGCTGAGCGACCCGGATATCCCTGAATCAGGAGAGCAGGGAGAGGAGAAGCCGAGTGATGACATGGACGTTGAGGCTGAGGACGAGGCCGAGGACGGAAATGGAGAAGATCCTTTTAAGGACCCAACTCCACCAAAGACTGCATCACCCCAGCCCTCTGAAGAAGTGGACGAAGACATCATTTTGGAGACCAAGCCGGGCTCTCCTAACCCGGACGTTCAAACGATCCGGGTTTCGACCCCCAAACCCGGGACAACTCCTCCACAAGAGGGCCAATCCTCCGGCCCTTCTCAACTTCGCCCTGAAGACATGACCTTTGCTCAAATGCTAGATGCCCTTCATACCTTGAAGGGCGACGAAGAAAACATACTAGATGCCTTAATAACCAAGCACGAGGTAATCCCGACTAATCATCAATTGTTTCCATACATAGTCCCCAAGTTCCGAGTAAATTACTAGGTAACTTGCTTGGAACTTTGTATAATGTTTCTGGCTGATCCCTCTTCATGCTTCCTTACAGGACTATGTTTCACAGCTGGAGAAGAAGCTGGCCAAGTCTACCAAGCGTATTGAAAAAGAAACGGCCCTTCGTGAAGCTGCTGAGACTGAGGCTCGCAGATGCCAAAAGATGACGAAAAAGTACAGGAAGAGAGCTCACAGGGCTAAGGACAAACTTACAACTCTTTCTGCT
Organism: Alopecurus myosuroides; assembly: GCA_028641055.1. NCBI lineage: Eukaryota > Viridiplantae > Streptophyta > Magnoliopsida > Poales > Poaceae > Alopecurus > Alopecurus myosuroides. Next base: position 287,381,870 of record CM054061.1, read on the forward strand.
CAAATTGCTGATGTCCATCGTACTGCGACTGGTAAGATTTTTAAATTTCACCTTTTTATGACTCGGATTGAACAACTGCACTTGCTTGCCTACTATCTTTGCTCCTTTTGCCTTTTTTAGCAGGCCCACGTGATGCTGCCCCCGAAGAAGATGATGCTGCCAAGCTTAAAATCATCAAGAATACTCTTCGCCAACTTTGCGGCGGAGTTAGCTGGATACTTGATGAGTTGCGACTGCCGGATGTCAAGCCAGATAATATGAAGAGATTACTGGAATTCTGCTCCACGATCCCCGAGTGGATTTGGCACTGGAAACGGTCCTCCTGCCGATTTGGGGTAACCCGGGGGCTCGCATTGGCTAAAGCCTACGCCCCCAAGCTACAACTTGCCAAACTTATGAGTGGATTTCCGGAGTTCAACTTGGATGGGTCCAAGTTTTTGCCAAAGGACTTCAAAGCTATTCAGAAAGAAGTCCGTCATCCGGCTAGTGTTATTGCTGACAGCTTAGAGATTGATGAGATTCTCCCTGCTTATGATGCTAATGACAAGGTTGTCAAGGCGAACCGCCCCCAGCCGTTCGATATGCTTGCCCGTTGGAGGGAGGAGGCGATCAAGATGAAGGAAGAAACCGCCAAGAAGACCAAGGCCGACTCTGCTCCTGCAACTTCTGCTGCACAGCCCGGGACTGCTGCTGACCCGAGTGGCGCCGCAACTACAGGTGGCGACAAGGGCAAGGCCAAGATGGACCCTGAAGCTTGAAGTAATACCTAACATTCCACATACGTCAGCCGGCGAAGCATCGTTAAAACAGCTTTACTATTCGTTTAAGCAGAGCGCCTGTGCTCTTTTGATACTTTATGGTTTTTGTAATACTTTTATTTAAACTCCCGATGCACTTTGCGCCCCTTTGGGCTTTTGATGAATGTGTCTTTGCATTTGCTTGTTCTTGATATCCACTTGCTTTATTCTCGATACCTTACACCTTTTTCTTTATACTTTCCTTAGCAAGACCCGTCCTCCGGGTGTCGTTGGCGTCTAGGGAACGGTTTTTACACCTGAATCCCTAAGCTCCTGAGACCCGGATGCGTGGCTCGCTTTAATTTTATTGGCTGGATGATGCTGTTTCTTCCTTAGAGCTCATAAGTCCCCAGTCCGGGTTTCCGCGTCTAGGACGCATGATTGTTTTCTTTCAAGGAAACGAATCGCCTGTCGCGGAATGCCCAAGACTTCAGGACGGCCTTTTATGAGGTTTGAAGTTATGCTTGATAATCGTTGAGTTTCCGGCTGCTAGCCTTATACTCTGCATGACTTGTGGTTTAGATGACCCTTTCAACTATCTTGTACTATAAGCCGGCTTTCGCGTGGATACCATGTTGTTACATCAATACGAAAACGGGGTCAAGCAAGTCCCGTTTGGGTCTCATGACCGACATTATTCGCAAGCGAACGAATCATGCCACTTCGTTGCGAGTCACATCGAGCTTAAGTAAGAATAGCCGAGAAACTTGGACTTCTTTGTCCGGTTATAAGATTGTAGCCGCACTCGTTTCTTCGAGTGACGGCCCCTATAACTCATTGGCATCAAGGCCGGGTCTTTTTTGAGTTTACAGCTGTGCTTGTGTGAGCAACCAGCCCTCAAGACCTGAATATTCACATCGTATAAATAACACTTGCTTCTTTTCTTGATAATCCCTTTTTATTTGATATGAAAAAATTAGGCCAGCAAGCCGCCTCATTAAAAACCCATCCAGTCCCCAAGGGTGCCCTGGATAGGAAAAGAGTGCGTCTGAAACCTGCTGCCTGTTACATCTTTTTCTGCTAAGTATAGTACGGACGTAGCTGAGCCACGTTCCACGGTCTATCTCTTTCTTGCATAGGTGCAGTTGTGTGAGCAGTATCGTTGACTGTGGTCGATTCTTCTCTTGCATCTATCAAGTAATATGACCCATTATGCAGGCTCCGGCTTACGATGAAAGGTCCTTCCCATGGTGGCGATAGTTTGTGCCTTCCCTCGTTTGTCTGAACCAAGCGCAAGACCAAGTCTCCCTCCTGAAAGACCCGGCTTTTCACCCGCCGACTATGATATCTTCGCAAGTCCTGCTGATATATGGCTGATCTTTCCAAGGCTTGCTCCCTTTGTTCTTCTAACATATCCACGGCGTCTTGCCGGGTTTTCTCGTTCTCTACTTCCACATAAGCTGTCACTCTTGGTGAATCATGAATGATGTCGCTTGGTAATACCGCTTCTGCGCCGTAGACCATGAAGAAAGGTGTCATCTGGGTGGATCGGTTGGGTGTAGTGTTAATACCCCAGACCACGGAAGGAAGCTCTTCAACCCATGCCCCAGCGGCCCTGATACAGGGAACCCTCAGTCTTGGCTTCAATCCACGAAGTAGTTCTTGGTTCGCCCTCTCCACTTGCCCGTTGGCTTGCGGATGTGCTACTGATGCTACATCAAGCCTGATTCCATTGCTGCCACAAAATTTTTCCATCTCTCCAAGGGACATGTTGGTTCCATTGTCGGTAATTATGCTGTGGGGGTACCCGAACCGGTATATAATTCTTTTCAGGAATTTGACTGCTGTGGCCGCTTCGCAATTGGTGACCGGCATAACCTCCACCCATTTGGTAAACTTATCAACAGCAACTAAAAGGTGCGTCTTCTTGCAAGGTGACATATGGAAGGGGCCAACCATGTCCATACCCCAAACAGCGAATGGCCAAGTTAATGGAATGGTCCGTAACTCCATAGCCGGCACATGAGTTTGACGAGCGTACCTTTGACATCCGTCGCACCTTGCCACTATCCGTTCCGCGTCTGCTAGAGCTGTGAGCCAGAAGAACCCATGTCGATAGGCCTTGGCCACAAGAGACCTTGTGGACGCATGATGCCCGCAATCACCTTCATGGATCTCCTTAAGAATCTGTCGGCCCTCTTCTGGTGTCACACAGCGCAAAAAGACTCCTGCCGCACTTCTCTTGTATAACTCTCCATTGATAATGGCGTATCCTTTTGCCCGCCTTACGATTTGTCTTGCTAGTACCTCCTGTTCTGGTAGTTCGCCCCGTGATAAGTATGCCAGATATGGCTCCGTCCATTCGGGGACGCCGCGTATCGTAGCCACGAGCTCCACGTCCGGGTCTCGATTTGCTAATTCTTCTTCAGGCTCGGATTTAACTGACGGCCGCCATAGCTCGTCCACGAAAACATTAGGTGGAACCGGCTCCCGGCGCGAGCCGAGTCTGGCGAGTGCGTCCGCCGCCTCGTTCTTTCTTCTGTCTATGTGCTCCACTTCATACCCGGAGAAACACCCGGCAACCCTATCAACCTCCCTGCGATACGCTGCCATAGTGGCGTCCTTCCTGTCCCAGGTTCCTGACACCTGCTGCACCACGAGATCCGAGTCTCCAAAGCATCGTATCCTTCTAATGTTCATCTCCTTGGCTACCTTCAAGCCGTGCAACAGAGCCTCATACTCGGCCACGTTGTTTGAGCAACCAAAATGAATCTGTAGCACGTAACTTAGCTTATCCCCTTTGGGCGATGTCAGCACCACTCCGGCTCCTGACCCCTCGTACTGCTTTGATCCATCGAAGTGCATGGTCCATGACTCGGAACTTGGAACTGCGGTAACCATTCCAGTGTGCGTCCAGTCGTTAACGAAATCAACCAAGGCCTGGGACTTGATTGCCGATCTGGGCTCGTAGCTGATATGATAATCTCCCATCTCTATTGCCCATTTGGCTATTCTGCCCGTCGCATCCGAGTTTCTGATGATATCCGACATTGGTATTGAACTAACCACTGTTACGGGATGTTCTTGGAAATATGGCTTCAACTTCCGGCTGGCCATAAAGACCCCAAACACCAATTTTTGCCAATGCGGGTAACGCTGCTTCGCTTCCGATAACACCTCACTGACATAGTAAACCGGCCTCTGGACCGGGTAACCTTTCCCATCTTCTTTGCGTTCCATGACAACCACTGCACTTACGGCTCGGGGACCGGCTGCTACGTATAATAACATAGGCTCTTTAGGACCCGGCGCCGCTAGTACTGGCGCTTCAGATAATTGCTTCTTTAGTGCTTCAAACGCCTCATCTGCCTCCTGATCCCATACGAACTTATCTGATTTCCGCAAAAGCCGGTACAAGGGTATTGCCTTTTCTCCAAGCCTGGATATGAACCGGCTCAGGGCCGCCACGCAGCCCGTGAGTTTTTGAACGTGCTTCAAATTTTCCGGTTTCTTCAAATTCTGTATGGCCTTGATTTTATCCGGGTTTGCCTCAATTCCTCTCTCGGAGACTATAAAGCCAAGTAACTTCCCGGCCGGGACTCCGAATACACACTTCGTTGGGTTAAGCTTCATCTGATACCTCCTCAAGTTTTTAAACGTTTCTTTTAAATCATCAATAAATGTTTCTGCCTTCCGGGTCTTAATAACCACATCATCCACGTATGCGTGTACGTTACGCCCAATTTGATCCTCGAAGCACTTCTGAATACACCGCTGATAAGTTGCGCCCGCATTTTTCAATCCAAACGTCATGGTCTTGTAGCAGAAGGCCCCAAAAGGGGTTATAAATGAGGTTTTTTCCCAATCCTCCCTTTTGAGTTTAATCTGGTGGTATCCCGAATACGCGTCCAAGAAACATAGCAAGTCGCTTCCAGCTACCGCGTCTATGATTTGGTCTATCCTTGGCAGCGCGAACGGATCCTTTGGGCAATGCTTGTTGAGGCTCGTGAAATCGATGCACATCCTCCATTCATTTGTCTTTTTCATCACTAGAACCGGATTCGCTAACCAGTCCGGGTGAAATACTTCCATGATAAAGCCCGCGGTTAATAGTCGTGCGATTTCCTCACCTATAGCTCTTCTCCTTTCCTCATTCATTTTTCTCAAACCTTGCTTCACAGGCCTGGCCCTGGGATCCACATGCAAACTGTGCTCTGCCAACTCGGTAGGGATACCCGGCATGTCGCTGGGTGTCCAGGCGAACACATCCGCATTTGAGCGTATAAATTCCACTAGGGCCTTTTCTTGCGCGTCTTCCAAATTGGACCCTATAGTGAACTGCTTGGTGGGGTCTCCTTCCACAAAATCTACTTTCTTGGTGTCTTGAGCCGCCTTAAATTTCGCTCTTTCGTCTTCAGAATCTGGTCTTCTCAATGCCGTGCCATCTTCCGGGTCCACCTGAGACCGGTAATATTTAAGCTCTTCCTTTCTGCAGGCTTGCTCGGCCATCACCGAGTCTCCCTCATCACACTCTGCTGCTATATCCCGGTTTCCATGGATAGTGATGGTCCGCTTGGGGCCTGGAATTTTTAACTGCAAATATACGTAGCACGGCCTAGCCATGAATTTAGCGTAAGCCGGCCTTCCGAACAGAGCGTGGTAGGGGCTATGCAGCTTGACTACTTCAAACGTGAGCCACTCTACCCGATAGTTATCTACCGATTCTCCAAAGGCTACTTCCAATGCAATTTTCCCTTCGGGGCGTGCCGAATGACCCGGCACGATCCCGTGGAACACCGTCGAACTTTTTTGTAGCTGGGACTCCTTGAGGTTCATGCGCAAGAAAGTTTCCCAATATAGGATGTTGATGCTGCTTCCTCCGTCCATCAACACCTTTTTCAATTCGTAACCATTGACCTGTGGCGAAACTATTAACGCCAAGGTCCCGGGGCGCTCTATTCCTTCTGGATGATCTCTCCTGCTCCACGTTACCTCTTGCTCTGCCCATCTCAAGTATCCCGGAGTGGCCGAGGAGGATAGATTCGCTGTTTGTTTTAACGCCCTTCTGTCCCTGCTGGAAGTTCCTGTAACATGCACATGATATTGTCCTTTCAAATTGAGTGTACGTACCATGCCGATGAAGATACTGATTTGGCCGATTGACACCACGGATCCAGATTCGCAGCAATCCGGCTCCAACTCCCACCCGGAACTGTCCACTATTCTTTCTCCTTCGCCATTGGAGTAGATCTCGCCGACGACGAAGTTCTCCATGTTCTTCCGAGCTTCTCCCGTGACGTAAACACCTTTGGACGCAGGCCCCACGGTGGGCGCCAACTGTCGTGGGATAATCACGGCAGATGTTACCTGGGGTAACTGATCTCGGGGCAAGTCGACACAGGTATTTGGGAGAGGGTTTAGCTCGGAGGAGGACATGGCGAAAGCAATCTAAGAACCGGAAAGCAACTCGCCGGCTCTCGATATGATTATACTGGATACTCGATAACAGATATTACAACTATGACTTGAATCTCTGGCAAACTAAACCTAGGGGCCGGTTTATAAAGCACCCGCACACCCCTAACTTGCCCTTCAAGGCACATCTTGAGTCCTACTCGAACTCCACATACAAAGCCTAACTTTCCTTATCGCAACCCACAAGCCGGGTTACGAATCTCACAAGCCTTTGGGCCTTCTAGTAACCTCTTTACCCCTATCCGGGTATTACTCAGCTCACCTCGGGCCGGATTATACCTTGACGTGGGCCTACCGGGTTACTATCCCCCCATCACTTGTCCTTATGGAACTTATGCTTACATATGCCTTTTGGTTTGTGTAATGCTCCTACTACATTTCAAAGATGCATCTCTGCTATTTTTCATGGTTTTTTTAAAGAAATTGTTGAAGTATTCATGGACGATTTCTCCATCTATGGAACTTTTTTTGATAACTGCTTGCACAATCTTGATAAAGTTTTGCAGAGATGCGAGGAAACTAATCTTGTTCTTAATTGAAAAAAATGTCATTTCATGGTTAATGAAGAAATTTTTCTTGGGCATAAAATTTCTAAAAGAGGTATTGAAGTTGACAGAGCTAAAGTGGAAGCAATAGAGAAAATGCCCTATCCCAATGATGTTAAAGGTATTCGTAGTGTTCTTGGTCATGCTGGTTTTTATAGGAGGTTTATTAAAGATTTATCTAAAATATCAAAGTCTCTTACTAATCTTCTTCAAAAAGACGTGCCTTTTGTTTTTGATGATGATTGCAAGGAAGCTTGTGAAACTTTAAGGAAGGCTTTAACTACTGATCCTATTGTTCAACCACCTGATTGCAATTTTGCTTTTGAAATTATGTGTGATGGTAGTGATTTTGCTGTAGGTGTTGTTCTTGGACAATGAGTAGATAAGAAATTGAATGTTATTCATTTTGCTAGTAAGACTCTTGGTGCTTCTCAAAAGAATTATGCTACCACTTAAAAATAGTTTCTAGCTGTAGTTTTTGCCTGTGGTAAGTTTAGACCTTATATTGTTGACTCAAAAGTTACTATTCGCACTGATCATGCTGCTATTAGATACCTTATGGAAAAGAAAGATGCTAAGCCTAGGTTTATTAGATGGGTGCTGCTTTTACAAGAGTTTGATTTGCATATTGTGGATAGGAAGGGTGCTGAAAATCCTGTTGCTGGTAATTTATCTAGATTGGAAAACATTGCTTATGACCCTATCCCTTTTATGATAGTTTTACAAATGAACAGTTGGCTGCAATAAAGGTAAACTCTCAAGGTAGTCCTTGGTATGAAGATTATGCTAACTTTATTGTTTCCAAGTATCCGCCTCCAACATTTAAAACTCAACAAAGAAGAAAATTCTTTTATGATTTGAGGCATTATTTTTGGGATGACCCACACTTATATAAAGAAGGAGTAGATGGTATCATGCGAAGATGTGTTCCAGAACATGAACAACGAGAGATATTGAGAAAGTGACTTGGTAGTGCTTATGGAGGGCATCACGCTGGAGATAGAACCACACAGAAGGTTGTACAATCAGGTTTCTATTGGCCTACTCTCTTTAAAGATGCACACGCGTTTGTTTTATCTTGTGATGAATGTCAAAGAGTTGGTAATATTTCTAGACGTAATGAAATGCCTATGAGTTATTCTCTTGTTATTTAACCTTTTGATTGTTGGGGTTTTGACTTTATGGGTCCATTTCCTCCTTCAAATGGGTATACTCATATTCTTGTTGCTCTTGATTATGTTACTAAATGGGTATAAGCTATACCTACAAAGAGTGTTGATGGTGAAACCTCGTTAAAAATGCTTAAAGATGTTATTTTCCCTAGGTTTGGTGTGCCTAGATATCTTATGACTGATGGAGGTTCTCACTTTATTCATGGTGGTTTTAGAAAACCCTTGTTAAATATGATGTTAATCACAGAATTGCCTCAGCTTATCACCCTCAAACCAGTGGGCAAGTAGAATTATCAAATAGAGAAATTAAATCTATCTTGCAAAAGACTGTTAATAAATCTAGGAAAAAATGGTCTAATAAGTTGAATGATGCTTTATGGGCTTATAGAACTTCTTATAAAAATCCAATGGGCATGCCTCCTTATAAAATGTTTTATGGAAAATCTTGTCACTTGCCTGTAGAACTAGGACACAAAGCTTATTGGGCAGTGAGAGATCTAAATAGAGATTTTAAACTTGTCGGTAAGAAAAGAATGCTTGACTTGAGTTCTTTAGATGAGTGGACAAGTGAAGCCTATGAAAATGCTAGACTCTTTAAGGAGAAAGTTAAACAATGGCATGATAGGAGAATTCTTCAAAGAGAGCATGTTGGTGAGAAAGTTCAATTGTATAGGTCTCGTCTCAGTTTTTTTGCAGGAAAATTACTCTCAAGATGAGAAGGACCTTATGTTATTGAAGAAGTGTATCGTTCGGGTGCAATCAAAATTGCTTCCCTTAAAGATAACACTACACAAGTGGTGAATGGGTAAAGACTTAAACATTATATTTTCGGAGATTCTTATGATGAAGATGTTGATACTATTCAAGTGGTGACTCCGGAGAAGTTTATTAAAGAGAAGATTCTAGAAATTGCAGAGTCCGTTTTTGAATAGGTAACAATTATGTTAAGAAAAGGTTCACGTATTACTTTCCAACTTATAATTTTGTCGTTTATGGAAAATATGAAAAATATTGAGCAGGAGAAGGGTAGGAGGCGGTGCCCGAGGGCACCACGCCACCCTATGGTGTGGAGGCACCGGAGCCCCTCTCCGACCCGTTTTCGCACTGCACCTTCCTTTTGTTACGTATATTTTTGCTATATAATCCCCTAGACCCCCCGAGGTCCATATATCGTTTTCTCGTCATGTTTTCATTTCGATCAGTTTCTGTTAGGATACGTTTTTAGTTTTAGAGGCATCATGGTCTCCGACACCAACAACAACAAGGGCAAGGGACCGATGGAAGATGATCTCCAAGACCCGAAGCAAGAGGAGGAGATCGAGAGTGGAGCTGAAGGAGATGTAGAAGAAGACCCATGCATGTACCCTCGCGCCACCATCTCAAGCATTAGAGTGGTAGCAAAACCCTTCAATTTTAAGCAAGGGGCATAGATGAGCACTTGAGGGAAGGTTCCATGTCACTTATTAGCTTCAAGGACACCACCTTCAGGCATCAAAAACCCCTTTCATACTTTAATCCATGAGCATCAATTTAAGAGGGTAGCGGAGGCAGAGTTGCTGTAACATCCCAAGTATGAAAAATAGCCATTAGAATGTTTGCTCTCTGTTATTTTATGTTTTGCATCATGACATCATGTTCATTGCATTTGTTTTGCTTGTTTTCCATTTGTTTTCCTCTGTTTTGCTTTGTTTTCCAACTGTTTTCCTTTGTTTTCCTTTGTTTTCTATTTGAATTTCAACTCAAATTTCAAACCTTTTGTTTCATACTTGTGATGTTACAATTTCCAAAATGATATTTCAAATCAAAGAATTCAATTGTTTCCATTAAAGTTGTGATTCCAAAACTGTTGTTTTGTTTCTATCAAAAATTCATTTAATACCAAACCATTTTCAAATTCAATTATATTTCCAAAAACAGCAACCTTTTGAAAGTTATGAAAATGACAACACACTTCCATCTTTTGTTTCCATTAAACCTTAAGGTTCAAACTATTAAAATTGGCTTTTAATAACTCACTTAATTCAAATTGCTTCCAAATTCAAATCACATTTTTCCAAACAGCAATCCCTTTGGAATTAATGAAATTCACACAACAACTCTAAGCAATTGTTGCAAATAAAAATTGAGGGTTCAAACTATTTAAATGTTGTTCTTAATAAATCACTTAATCTTAAATTCATTCAAAATTCAAATCAAATCACAAACAGCACCCAATTTAAAATTATGAAAATTACCAAAAACATTTCTAATCATTGTTTCCATTTAAACCATAGGGTTCACCCTATTTAAAATTTTGTTTTCAATAATCACTTAATATAAAAATGATTCAAATTTGAGCCAAATTGCAAACAGCACATTTATTTTGAACTATTTGGAAAACAGAACTTGGCAAGTGATTGCTGATGACCTAATTAACTCACACAAATTTTTCTAAATTTTTCCTAACCCTAAACCCTAACCTTTCTCTTCCTTTTCCAATCAGCAAAAAAAAACAATAGAACCAAAAAAACAGAGAAGCAAAGGGAGAGAGGGGCAGCAGGCCCAGCCCAACTCTCACCCCTTGGCCGGATACCCTTTCCTCCTGTCATCTTCTTCGTACGGCACATCATCCACCATAGCCAGGTTGCAGAGAGGAGCAGGCAACGGCTGCTGCTCGCTCTCCCCCCTCCTCTTAAGCCCTAGCGGCCCTAGGGTTTCCCCTCTGCCCTATTCTTCCTCCTCTCTCCCTCTCCCCGCCTCCATTCTCTCCTTTCTCCCTCTCTCTTTCTTCTCTGCTCCAAATTCTCTGAATCTCTCTGTAACCAAACGCCACTGAGACCTCCCTTCCCCTCCGGTGATCGCCGCCGGGAGGCCCTCCTCCAGCCACGCTAGGGCCGGGAATGGAACCTCCCCGGCGCCCTCTCCCTCCTCCACCCCTCGGTGGGCACCGGGGAGCCTCGGAGCGCCGCCGCCGTCCGCCCTTTTGTCGCCGTCGCCACCTGCCCCGTGCGCCTCCTCTGTCCGCCTCGAGGTGAGCCCCCCCGCTCCTCTTCTCCCCCACTCGCTCTCCTCCCTCACCTCCCTTCCCTTCGCAGCCCACCGAGCCCGCACCACCCCACGTCCACGTCGAGGCGCAGCAGCTGGTCGCTGTCCACCGCCGGCGACCGATCTCTCCCTGTCAGGTTACAGTTATCTGCGAACTGAAAAAAATTCAGTTAGCCGCGCGCAACACCTTATCCCCCCGAGTTTCCCCCTCCTATCACAATCGATCGCCCACCGCAGTGGTTCTGTTCCTTGAGCGCGCAGCAGAGGGGGTGGGTTCGAATCCCACCCCCCACGGGATTAAACCCCATTTTTATTTTTATTTTTCACAACTCAACTAAACAGCTATTTGCACGCAGGTCCCTGCTTTCAATCTTCTAGGTCCCTGTAAAATTAATCCTAAGTCCCTAGCTGTAATAAAATTGGCAGATTACACCTTAAACTTGCAAATTGCATAAATAATTCATATTAACTCCAAATTCAACTTTTTAAATATGTTTTCAATACCAAATTAAATGTTCTACCCAAATATAAATTTTTTTTTACTGTTTTGAATATTTTAAATTGGTGCAATATTTGAAAACTTGTTTAATTCACTTAAACTTGCAAAAATCATAACTTGGGCATAAAAATTCCAAATTCAACAAACTAAATATGTTTTCCAATCAATTTTTCATGTACTTTCCAAATATAAATTTTGTTTGCTGTTTTGAATAATTTAAATTGCTGAAAACAACTGTTTCTTAATTATTGCATTTAAAATTGCCAAAATAATAACTTGCTCATTTTAAATCCAATTTCAACAAATGAAATATGTTTTCCATGCTAAATTAAACCACCTTTCCAAATATAAAATTTGTTTCATGTTTTGAATAATTAAAATTGGTTAAATAATTTAAACCTTGTTTAAATCATTTAAAATTGTTAAATTCATAACTTGGTCAAACAAATTTCTTTTAGGACATATAAAATATGTTTTCCAACCATAAAAGTATAAGTTTTTCAAATATGAATCTCACGTAATGTTTGGAACAAATAAAAATTCAAATAAGTCCATGTTTGAATTAAAATCATTTAATTTTTTCTTAAACTTGTTTAATTCATAAATAATTTATTTGAAATCCTTTTTCAACAAGTGAAACATGTAATCCACCCAAAATTGTGTGCTCTTTTCAAATATGAACTTTGTTATCTATTTTGAACAATTAAAAGTGGTGAAAACAACAAATGCTTGTGTAACACCTTTAAGGAACCAAAATTCCTTAACTTAATAACTAAAATATCAAAATGGGTAAACCTTATTTCCAATTGGTTCTATTGTTGTTATTTTGTTGTTTTCCTCATCCATGCATCATGCTAATTCACTTACACATGATGATTAGTTGTAGAACAATTAATTCAACCATAATTCATGGGCTTTCCATATGCAATCCAATTGCATGTGGGTCCATTTAATTATGTTATGTTACCTTGTCAACTAGTTTATTTTTTTGCATCAATTAAATGGACATGCATCATCCCATGTTTGTGCACTATGCCCTGTTATTGATTGTTTATCTCTCTGCGTTGTTTGTTTGCTTCTTCTCGGATAAACGACGACGTTGAGACCGACGATACTTACGACACCCCTTCTAAGGATCTAGCTCAGTACCAGGCTGCTGAGTTTGCAGGCAAGTATTCACTCACATGAACCACTGTGTTCCTTTCAACCTTGGTTACCGATACTTTCCGTTATCTATTCTGCTAGCCTTTTGAATCGTTGCTTCTGTTACGAACCTATTACATGAATCATTTAACCCTGATATTGCCTCACCCCCACTCCTATAACCCCGTTGTTTGAGCCCGTGTCTTACTAGCATGCTTAGGGTTGTTTTGCTCGAGTCTGCTGTCAGTTACTTTCTGTTACTATATTTCTATTATGTTCTGGGGCTCGATGTTAAACAACAACCTGTTATTTTTGAGGTAATAATAATTTGCTGATAAGGCACCGGCAGGAGGCCCGGCGTGGTTTTGAGGCCTGCTAGTGTCGACCCTAATAGGAAAAGGGTCTTGTCTACTGATCCATGATGAGCGCACTAACCGCATGTGGGAAGCGAGTATGGTCGCCCCCCTCAATTTGATTCGATTCGCATCTCGTCCAAATCGCCACACTTAGTTCGGGCTTTCCATTTGATGCATGCATGTGCAGGTGCGAACCCTTGGCGCCAGGGTGGAACTTTTGTAGTCGGCATTTAGGGCGGCGTGGTCTTAGAGTGCTATGAGGGTCCCCTTTTCTTCGTGGGGCTCGATTAGCCGCACACGCACAGCATGTGGTTCTTTGGGCTTGATGCGAAGAAGAGTTGAGTTGTGTTGAGTGCCTCGCTTGGTGGGTTAGCTCCCCGCCTGGCGGGTCATTCTTACGTGTACGGCCAAATTGGTGCATCCCTGCAGGGTTAAATCTTCTCGAGAAGCCGTGTTTTCCGCGGTTATGGATTACTTGGTGAAAGTACTGGCTAACAAGTACTCAGGACAACTTACACCTAATGATTAACAATCTGACTAGTAATAGGCTCAATGACACAACAATCTGAATCATCATTAATCCAACTGTGTGAGTTATCCTCGGATTGCTTCTTTGGATAAGGGGCGAGATCCAGGATGGGTTTGTTTGGAGTTAGTTATAGTTGGTTACGATACGCTATCTTACCTCCTTTCTGTTAGCCGGAAGTTGTAGTATGTTTCTGTAGTTGGTCAGTGCAGCCAGCTGCCGCATCTTTTGTATCACCCTTTCTTCCGTTGAACCCAAAGCATCTGTGCTTGGTGTTGACGGGTTACACTTGGTGAACTGTGAGTCTTGCTTGCCAGTACGTTTATGTACTGACCCCTTTGGGGCTGTGGTTTCCGCGGACTACGTTTCCGAGGATCTACATGGTGGCTACTACGTGGAGTATGACGAGGCTGCTGACGAGTAGATAGCGGACCCGGGCAGGATCCGAGACTTCGTGGATGGGCTCCGTCTTTTCGTTTCCGGCCTCTTAGGCCTGTTTGGATCTTGTCTGTACTCAGACATGTTGAATGCTTCCGCTGTGATGTAATGATGATATGTTGGGACATGTGTCCTCTGAATGATTGTATTTGCTATCTCTGCTCTAGTGAGAGCTATTTGCAACTTATTTTCATCTTTTGTGTCGTAGAGATCTGTTGTGATATCACTTGTTCCAATGCCATTGACGTACCATGTGTGTATGTTTTGAAGTACGTCAATGGAAGTATCTGGATTTCTATGGGATGGTTTGCGCAGATGATGAATAGTAAATAATGGTTGTCACACGTTTACGTGTTGGCCTGCTCATATTGAGATGCGGGTGCCGGTATGCCCCGTAAGCCATTTATCTATTGTTTAACGGACTGTGAGTATCCCCTAGAAGTCCGGGTGCGACAGTTGCCTTCTTGCTGGGATATGGATCGTTCTAACCGTGCAGGAGAGGAAAGCCCCCGATCTAAAGAAGTGTGGGGGAATACTTCCGAGAGCTCGGACTCACCGTTGGACAAGTTCGAGGACCGTATTGAGCACAATACGGAGGTGATACATGCGCTCACCTATGTGATTGATGATTTGAAGGAGTTAATTGATAAGCTTATTGAGCATAGTTCACCACCACCACCGAAGAAGTAATTCATCATTGGTATTGGCATCCCCTTGGCTTGTTCCAAGCTTGGAGGAGTGCCGCGGTATCACACCTTTATCTTTCACCCTTTTACCTTTTAGTAGAATCATATCATGAGTAGATAAGTTATCATATAGAATGGTTTGCAGTATGGAAGTATCTCTCCTTTAGTTGGTTATCGATGTATCCCTTGGCGTGAGTTGCCGTTATGGAATATTAATGAGAAGTTTCATCATTTACCTTCTATGCACTTTATTTTAGTTTGCAATTTTTGTTATATGATTGATCTTGTTGTTAGTATTGGTATCAACATGGGAGCATCAAGTTAATCTATTTGGTTTTGGCAAACTTAGCATTGGTCAGTAGCAACAATACTTTGAGGCTTAAGTAGAAAAGAGGGAGATGCATGTAGATATATTGTTCCATGATGTTTCTTTCTTGTTGGCTCATAAGATTAGTATTCTCAAGTGAAGATAGTTTGTACTTCCAAGGAAGATTGCATGATTGTTTCTATCACATGTATATTTGCTTGTTTTCCCTCAACTCTTATGCTTGCTACCCAGCCTTGCTAGCAAAAAACCTGTACTGAGAGGGAATTCTTCTCGTGCATCCAAACCTTGAGCCAAAAACCGTGCCATTTGTGTCCACCATACCTACCTATATGTGGTATTTCACCGCCACTCCAAGTAAATTGCTTGTGTGCTACCTTTAAAACCTTCAAAACTATTATGCCGGTTTTGTGCTCCTGTTTTATCTCACGAGGACGTAGGTAGACGGTCTTATTTTACTCGTTGATTGGACTTTACACACCTAGACTAGTGGCACATCCGCTTATCCAACTGCTACAAGAGCTGGCAATGGGGTTCCCAGCCCCAAACTTAATTACTACAAATTCTCTTCACTCCTTTTGCCCCTGATTTATTAGTCAAAGCATAATTGTGTAAACAAAAGAGAAGAGGGATGATCTACTACCCTAGTAGCGTCCTTCAATGGGAGTCGTGATACGTCATAAAAGTATCCATAATTGCTGATGTTACATGTTGTTTTCATGTTGTTTCCCACATGTTCGCTATACACTTTATGTCATTTTTATCCTTTTTCGGACTAACCTATTGACAAGATGCTACACAGCCAGTTCCCTGTTTTCTGCTGTTTTTAGTTTCAGAAAAGTTGTTCTGGAAATATTCTCAGAATTGGAAAATTCAAAGTACGGAGGTCCTAGAATTCCCAAAGGTTCCATGGAGTCCCGAAGAGACCCGGAGGGGGGGGGGGCGTAGGGGGCCCACACCATAGGGCGGCGCGCCCCTGGCCCCGCCATGGGGTGGTGTGGGGCCCCCAGGCCTCCACCGCCTTTGCCCTTTCGCCTATTTATACCCGCCGAGACGTAAACCCTAAAGATATACCACTTCATCCCCAAAAATACACGAGGCTGCCGGCATCGTCATCCCGAGATCGGGAGGGTTCTTGAGCTCTCCCTGGCACCCTGTCGGGAGGGGAATTCATCACCGGAGGGGTCTACACCACCATGCCCTCCTACGAAGTGATGCTTGAGTAGTTCATACTTGGACTAAGGGTCCATAGAAGTAGCTAGATGGTTTTTCTCTCCACTTTGTACCTCATGTTTAGATCTCGGTGAGCTGCCTCACATGATCGAGATCATCTTTATGTAATGCTACATGTTGTGTTTGCTTGGATCTGATGAATGTTGAATGCTATGTCTTCTGATTATCAATCTATCATGTTATCTTCATGCTTATGTTATTTATGATCTTGCATGCTCTCCGTTATTAGTATATGCTCTAGCCAAGTAGATGCTAGTAACTCCAAGAGGGAGTATTTATGCTCGATAGTGGGTTCATGCCTCCTTTGCATCTATGCTCGAGTGACAGAAACGTGACGGATGGAGGATGTGTTGTTGCCATTAGGGATAAAACAACAGTGTTTACCTAGTTTACATTGTTTACAGTACACACTTTGCTTACTGCGATAATCTGTTGCTTGCAACTTAATACCCAATGTTTGCTCGGATGATATTCGGAGGGTGGATTATTAGACATAGATGCAGTTGGATGACAGTCTATGTATTTTGTTGTAATGCCCACATGAATCACATAGTAATCTTTATGTCTTGCATATGCACTACGGTGCAGCCTTCATTTCTGTCAATTGCCCAGCTGTAATTTGTTCACAACACATGTTATTTATCTTTTACGGAGAGACACCACTAGTGAACTGTGGACCCCTGTCCTTTTTCCTCATACTGATAAAACACCTACTGCTTTCATACTGTTACTACTGCTTTCATACTGTTTTCCTAATGTTTTCCACACCATACGTTTAACCTCTTTGTGTTCAGCAAAACCGGTGAGATTGACAACCTCACTGCTTCGTTGGGGCAAAGTGATTTGATTCTGTTGTGTAGGTTCCATGTTGCTGCTGAACCGGTAGTGCGCCCTGCCACCTCAGCTGCATCAACCTTTATAGATTGCTTGTCCTCCTACTGGTTGATGCAACCTTTGTTTCTTTTTGGAGGGAAAACTTGCTGCTGCACTCTTCACACCTTGCGCTTGGGGTCTCCCAACGAGATGTATGCCATCAAGCCGCTCTTGTAAGGTCTAGTTGGCTTGTGACTTAATGTATTGTTTTCTTGCTGATTCGTTGACATAGACATACACACCTACCTCTAAAAATTTAGACACTCCTCCATGGTATGTGATTGTTGGCAGGCACCCGAGGATTCGGTTAGCCATGGTTTGTGTAAGAAAGGTTGGGAGGAGTGTAAAATATTTTATGCTCTCCATATGTTTATCAAATAAAAAGCTCTAGCACATGAGTTAATCCCTGCTTCCCTCTACGAAGGGCCTATCTTTTACTTTTATGTTGAGTCAGTAAACCTACTTCTTTCTGTCTTATGCAAGCATTTGAGTTGTTGTGATCCAACCATTTATATGTTGATTCCTTCAATCATGTCTTTTATCCTTCCTTGTGCAGTATAATGTTTTTATCTTAATGAATACCACTTTGACAGTTATCAATGATTGCAAGAGACTATTATGATTGAGCATGTTAAACTCTGCAATATAAGCTCTAATATAAAGACTCTGGTGGAAAGATAAGTACAATCTGTTAATTGTTCTCTGACTAAGAACGAAGTTTGCCTCAACCAATTATGATTTCATTTTCACCTTTATTGTGACTCCCTCTACTAGTTTCAAGTTGAGTTATATGAGAGGAAGTTGTTGTCTAGAATGACTTGTGTATTGATAAATGTGATTCTTCTTGTCCGTATTATGTTTATCGACACTTCACTCCATAAATCCGTGGTCATGTTTACTGAGTTCGGTTTCGCTTGGGGACAAGCAAGGTCTAAGCTTGTGGGAGTTGATACATCCATTTTGCATCACTATTTTATATCTTAATTTTCTGTTATTCATCGATATATTTCATATTATGATGCATTACTTATGTTATTTCATCTTATTTTGCATGTTTGAGAATTATTGGAGAATAATCACCGGGACCAGAAATATGATGGAAAAAGCACCGTCAAGATACCCTATTTCTGAAGACCAGAAGAAGAAGGGGGGCATCGGAGGATTCTTAGAAGTCCAGATGAGGAAGCTAGCCACGAGGGGAGCCGAAGGGGGCCCATACCACTAGGTGGCGTGCCCCCTGGCTACACCGCCAGGTGGTGTAGCCACCCCGGCCCACCTCTGGCTGACCCCTTTCGCGTACTTCATCCCGAGGGAACCCTAAGACCTACAGAACCATCGAGGAAATATTCCGCCGCCTCCTCGGGGCGGAAAACAATAGAGAGATAAAAGCTCTCCGGCAGGGGGAAATCTGTCGGGGAAATTCCTCCCCCAAGAGGGGAAATCATCGCCATCATCACCTTCATCGCTCTGGGCACCATCAAGATCATCATCGTCATCATCACCATCATCACCAGCACCATCATCCTCACCATCCACCTCCATCCCGCTGTAACAATAAGGGTTCTATATTGTTTTTTTCCACTAGATCTCTCTCCCGGTGTGGATTACTTGTTAGTAATTGATGCTTATGAGATTTATCGGTGTTTGCACTTTATGACCAGATTATTATTCATCATTATATCACCTCTGATTATGATCCATATGATGTCTTTTGAGTAGTCTGTTTAGTTCTTGAGGACATGGGAGAAGTCAAGATGTTAGTAGTGGAATTATGTTGAAGTAATATCTAATGGATTGATATTTAAGTTGTGGTGTTATTCTTCTAGTGGTGTGATGTGAACGTCGACTACATGACACTTCACCTTTATGGGCCTAGAGAGATGCATTGTGTATTTGGCTAGTAATTTTGGGGTTGCCGGAGTGACAGAATCCTAAACCCCCGTTAGAAAACCGATGCACAAGGGAGTGTAGGATCCTAGAGTTTAAAGCTATGGTTAGATTTATCTTAATTAATTTTTATAGTTGCGGATGCTTGCAAGGGGTTTAATCACAAGTATGTATCAGTTCTAATTGGGTGGTGCATTAGCATAGGTTCACCCACACAACACCTATCAAAACAATAAATATTAATCAACTGTATGAAACGAAAGCGCTTGACGAAGTTCCCATGTGTCCGCGAAAACGTTTGGCAATCATAAGTAAAACAATCAGCTTGTCCTTTGCTCTAAAAAGGATTGAGCCACTCGCTGCAATTATTATTACTGTCTTTTATTTACTCGCACTTTATTTATCTGCTATATCAAAAACCACCAAAAACCTGTTTGCTAGTGTTTACAGTGAATCCTCTATCCAACATGCTTGTCAACACCTTCTGCTCCTTGTTGGGTTCGAGACTCTTATTTATCGGAAGTACTACGATACACCCCCTATACCTGTGGGTCATCATGCATTTATTAGACTGAATAAGCATGTGTTTCTATGCACTGAAATCTATTATGCCCTATCTTATAATTTCTGAAACAATTATTTGCCTACAGCCTAACAGAGATGGAGAAGGATTAGGATCATCTGCTGTGCCTCCACCTCCACCTGCACCTCCAAGACAAGCAAGATCAATTCCACCTCCACCTGCAAGCTCTGCTACACCTCCACCTCCAGTACAAGAAAGATCGGCTACACCCGCAAGCCATGTTGCACATCCACCTCCAGGACAAGCAAGATCAACAAGACCTATTGTACCTCAAGCTCTAGCAAGGACTGCTGCACCTCAAGCTCCAGCAAGGGCTGCTCCACCTCCACATCCACCAGCTGCAAGAGCACCCTTTGCTGTCCCAAGAGCTGCTGGTTACAAGAGGACCAGGACATTGGGATATCTCAATTGGGGCTATATTGACAAGCATGAAGAAAATAGGCCTTCCAACAACTAAAAGCTGTGACTATGTTGAACCCGTTGCATATTTTGGGTGTTTGGTTGTGTTGTAATGGACATGTTGGCTCTGAGTGCATGCCTTACCACAACTGGTGGTTAGTTTGGTGGAAACTATTATGTAATGGACATGTAACACATCATGCCTAAGACTTAATATTATGCTCTGAACTATGATAAAATGGAGCTATTGGAATTGCATTGAGTGTTCAAATTACAGAATTTAATTTAGTCATAATTTGTTAAATTAAGTTGCTGATTTTTAGCCAGTTATCTTAGGCCCACTACAAGAGTAGCCGTCGTCGACGAAATATCGTCGACAACATCTATCTAGGGGTACTAAAAGAGTAGTTGTCGTCAACGACATATCGTCGACGACATCTATCTAGGGCTACTAAAAGGGTAGTTGTCGTCGATGACATATGTCTAGAGATACTAAAAGAGTAGTTGTCATCGACGACATCTATCTAGGGATACTAAAAGAGTAGTCGACGACTTATATCTAGGGTTACTAAACAGATTGCATAGACAATATAGTTACTAAAACTAGAGTTGATCAATTGGTTTTGTCAAATTGTTGAAACATTGTTGAACACAAGATGAGCTAAAAACATCGTTCAAACACAGAATATTACAAATTGGTAGCAACAAAGTTCAACAACATAGCTAAAAACATAGTTCATACACATGACAATACACATTGAAGCAACAAAGTTCACAATTAAAGTTCCCATGACACCATGCCATCTAAACTATTACATCATTCTTCATAGATTAGCTTGATACTTTTCAGCTTCTCCTTCATGCCATCATTGACTTTCAACATGTCATACAACATGTACTCAACCTTCTTTTTTTCATCTTTAATTACTCTTTTTTCTTCTTCCCTTTTCTTCTTAATTAAGTCAAACATATCATTGTCCTGCTTCTGCACCTCCTTCAACAACATTAATTCTTCCTTCACTTTGTTCTTCTCCTTGACCACATCCTCCAATTCTACGTTCACCTTGTTCCTCTCCTCCACCACCTTCTCCAGTTCTATATTAAGCTCGTTTCTCTCCTTCCCCCCATCCTCCAATTCTAGGTTCATCTTGTTTCTCTCCTTCACCACCATCTCCAGTTCTGCCTCAACAACTTGCATCCTAGCAAACTCACTAACATCACACTGATGTCCCTCTTTACCATCTTCTTGCCTAGTCGTTCCTGCAAGGTCATCCATCAACTGGTTGACTTTGGCAATCAAACTTGTGTACTTCTTTTCAGCTTTACTCTTGTCATCAAATAAGTTCTTGATAAGCAGAGCATGGTCAATCTTCTCTTCTATTCTAGCATGACTGATCTCTTCAACCTTGAGCCACAAACTGCGAAGTGCATATTGCAATGAATTTGGCCATTCAGGATCAATCCAAGCAACAAAGGCACAATTTTCAATCTCCTAGCACATTACAATTTCAAATATATTACTTAAGAAATATTTAAATTTAGTTAAGTGAGATCTATATAGAGAGATAACTAGTTGGTGCAATTTACTGACAGTACCTAGATCTATACAGGGCATTACCTGAAAGTAGCTACATAATTTACTGACAATACCTATATACTTAACTGACATTACCTGCATAGTTTATTCACGGGGAATTAACAGAGACATAAATAGCTATGTAATTAGCATGTCCTAAATAGCAAGATAATTCCGAGAGCTATTTAACATAGAGATATATATCTAGATAAAATGGGCCTTCCTAAATGATAGCAATTGACAGTTAACAGTAGCTGCATAATTAACATGTCCTAACAGACCTAGATAGCAACATGATTCAGACCTAGTTAACAGAGAGCTATATAGCTAGATAATTAACAGAGATATCTACTCACATTCTTCTCTACCCACGCAAGAATGTCATGCATGTGTTCCTTCCTTTGTACGCCACAAATGTCTCTTTTTGTTGTGCACGTTACAAAGTAGGATTGAATCGATGGCAAGACCTCCAAGTGATGGATCCTCGATCAGATTCGGAGTATAGCCTCATCAAACGACTGCAAATAGATGAGAGGAGAACAAAACGAGGCTTCAGCAAGGCGAAATTGACCAGACTGGAGTAATCCCCAATTCAAAGAATCCTAACTCTAATTCCAAAATCCCCAAATAGAAACTTACCCCACTGCTCAGAGCACTGAGACGACCCTCGCTGGAAGTCTTGCCGTCGTTCCAGCTTGGCATCTCGACAGCGGCGGCGGGCGGGCACCAAGGTACGGTGGCGAGAGAGCACGTCGGACTCGAGCGGGAGAAGAGGCGGAGTGGAAGTGAATTCCCATGCTTCTTCCGACCAGGGCACGGTTTTAACAGGCGCTGGGTCCCGACGGGAGGGCAAACGGACGTTTTGTCCACGTGTGCTCTGCCAGCAGGCCCTAGTCGTCAGAGCGCTTAAAAGAGGCTATCAGCGCCATCTATTGCTGCTCATCCAACGACTAGTAGGTTTTTAAAAAATTACCAAAAGTGGCACTGACCAGATAAAACCGCCCCCCTCCCCGGAGGCTCTCTAGCTTGTTCCCAACATTGGGCATTGTGTGTGCTGTTGCCCCAACATGTGGTACCTGCTTTCGCTCTTGTTGTAGCCGTTACTTTGTTTGGATGTTGTGGTTGCTTCATTTATAAAGTGGGGCGAAAGCCTATTTCGAGAAAACCGCCCCAAATTTGGTATGTCCGTGTAATTTACTCCCAAAATAGCAAGACAGACAGACGTTGAAACCCTATGGGCTCTGTCCGAGCAAATTCGGCCCAATTTTACTTATACGCGGCACGCACAAGGCTAGGGAAACAAAAAAAATCCCGAATCGCGAATGGTATATGGCGCCGAGGTGTCGCCGCCGAAGGCGGAATTGAGGCGGGGACTGCTAGAAACAGCGCTCGTGGGGATCGGCCGCGGCGTTCTCGGGGACGTCGGTGGTGGGGGTCCTTGCTCCGCGCTGAGGCCGGGTGAGGAGCATCCGTACGTAGATTACCCCCGTCCGTATGTTACGCCTCGTTTTATGTCTATGATTTAAGTACCGCTGGATTAATGCCGCACGAACTGGGTCTGGGGGCGGGGGTCAGGGAGATCTCTGCTACTGTTTGCAGCACTCTGGGGAAGACGAGGTTGAATTAGAAAATATTGTAATGTGCTTTCGGGCGTACGTTCGAGTGCTCTCAGCCTGTTCCAAACCAATTCTGTACGTATCTTCAGTGGATTGTAAGCTTTTTTCTTCTATCTGCCTAAGCATTTTGGCTCGGTGCGTTTGCATACTTAATTTTTTTTGTTGCATGAGCAGTACATGGTGCGAAATTCTTTGTTTTTCGTGGAGGGTGCAGAGTTAGCACAGCTGAACTTGGCTTCACTTGATGCAGAACCGTAGCTATGGCAGCACTACTTTCAGTCCTGAGTTTTTCGGTCCTGTTGAGTGTAGCCATTACGTAGGCGTACCACACATGAGCAAGTTCCGTTATCTAATACAATTTCAAAGATTCTGTAAAATTTAATTCAGATGGTGAAAGTGTCGGGTAAATGCAGAGTTTTTGTCAAAAAATCTGAATAGAGATGCTTTTCTTACCATCTCATTCATACTTTTGGTTGGTTACATATCCATGTTCTATTGCTTTATTCTATCTTCCAGGAATTACTTCCCACTTTCCCAAATTTGCATCAGGGCATTTAATGCTGTGGTCACTGGTCAATTGCAAGCACAATTATGATATCCTGCCTGGAGTATTCAAGTGGAAGCAATCACAGCTATATATACCAGGGTTGGCCAGCATTCCGACTTGCAAGTACGGCACTGAGCTGCCTGAAGCCTGTACTTACTGCCTCTCAGAGGAATGACCAAGATATGTACTCATGTCATCGAACCAAATTTCACACTAATAGGTAAACCACTGAACCTCATTTTTTTTTTCTTGCCATAATGTGCAAGCTTAGTATGCACTTGTGATTTATCTATGAGCCACAGCATATAACAGAGAGAACGCCCAGGTTGTGCTGCCATTGGATGATATAAGGCATTGTAGAAGGGTCATGTGTATGTACCTATCTGACAACGGTGGTAAACATCAGTCAGACAGTGCTAGGTGAACGTGGTCACCTAGGGGGGGATAGGTCTAGAATAGCTTGTCAAATGGAAAAATCTACATCATGATTTTGTAAGAAATATGAGACTGAGCTTAATTCATTGTTTGCTTTAAAGAAGAGAGGATACAATGATATCCTTATAATATGGATATCTAACATAAAAGAAACAATCTAACCAGAGATTAGCATTGAAACTAACCAAATCAATCTAATCTCTCGCGAAGGAAACAGTCTATGTATGAATAATAACCACTGTGAATAGTAGTGCACAAACACGTGGTGCTATAATACCTTGCCTGTAACATGAAGCAAAAGAGCAACTCAGATCGAGCACATTTTGACATTAAAAATTGGATGTGCAGTAGAACAGCGCCATCTCCTTTTTCAGATGTAATGTGATTTCACCTGATATTTGCCCTAAACGTTGCATCGTTTTGACAATTTGTTAGTTAAATCTGTATGTGGCCGTATATTTTCAATCATGTGTATTTTTTTGCGGACAACACTATCACCTGTAACTGATTGTGATGCACTGAATAGTGCTGCCTCAATCTAGATTGGCATTTAGTTTCTGTGAACTCTGAAAATTGTGAATTGGAGTTTGGAGTTAGGTCTCACTTTCGTGGAAGAGTTTGCTTTAAGTAAAGTCCACCAGCATCTGATCTGACATAGATGGAGGGAAGATTGAGAGATAGAAGTTATGAGGGAACAATAGTTTGCTAAAAAGGCAATAGTACATTACTACCATACAACCATAACTTCTGTACAAAGCTAATCACTATTACACAGGTTGTGGACACACACACTGCACCATCATAATGCTGGGAGTTGATGTGAGAGAGCCAAAATTTTGGGGACTATCCTGCTATCTAACTAGTCCCCACCGTACACATTTCCTGCAACTCAACCAGTCATTCCTATCATTTTGCTTTGCTGCCATCGCTATTGTCGTCGACAATGTGGAAGAGGTCGAGACGGCTGTGGCTCAGGCGGAGGGAGTACATTGCCGTCTTGTACTCGGCCCAGGTGAATGACTGGTATTGGCGTGGCGAGACAGCTGTGACCATCTCTGGGAGCGCCGTGATTCGTGCATGCAATGGTGGAGCTGCAAAGAAAATTGTAGACAGCCTTGGCCTGCAGGCAGTTGCAATTACCCTGTGCCGGATGCTTACCAGCCGCCCATTTGTCAGAGCCTGGAAAGGAGAATGCAGACTAAAAGATAAGAGAACAAATCTCAGGCACATTCATTTTGGTTACATCATTAAGGATTTGCTAGGTTCACAAATCAGCTGTCGTTGCAGGATATATTTCTTTTCTGTCAAATAGTAAGAGGTAATTGAGGAAAGAAAAAAAAAGGTTTCAAAGAAAGCAAAATATCATATTGGCACGTCATTTGACAAAAGTAGAAATAGTTTTCAGTATGGGTGTCCAGTCTTATGTTCTATGTACATTGAAGGATCAAATAAAGACCATTTTTACTTAATGTTTTCAGTAGTGAATAAGCTGTTGTCATAATCTGCTAGAAAGAACTTGCTTAACATGTAAATCATATGTGCACTAATGATTGGTTGCATAAGTAAAGCTTTTAACCCTTTGTTTGTTTGGAAATTACAGGGTTTCAATTCCATTGTTTAGTAGTAATTCTTATCAGCATAGTTTGTCCTGTAAGCAAATATATCTAATCCTGTTCGTTTTCCTCTAAAGTTAATTGAAGTCGCTACCTGGAGGAGATCACCAACATTGACGAAAAATGCTGACGAGTCAGCTGGCACCTGAACCCACCCCTCCTTGCCGTCGACGTCTGGCAGAAGCACCTGAAGGCCATCAACGTCGTTTGCTCGGAGCAAGCTAAGGATCTGGGGGTCTGAGTGCTCACCGAACCCGATCCGCCCACCGACCGCCGTCGGGTTCCCACCATTGCCTGCCTTGGTCTTGGCGATCCTCTTGAGCTTGCATTGGTCATCATGGTCAAGCTTATGAATGGTGCATGATGGTGGGTAGTGGTTGATCCTCAGGAGGGAATCACTGTCAGTTTCTGTGATGAGCTTGCTAAAGAATCTGGGGTCCTTTAGCCCTAGCCCCTCTCCTAACAGGTCCAGGATGTCACATGCAAGCTGCTTCACTGCTTCCACATACTCATTCACAACAGAACTGCAACAAGATGAGAAAAGGCGGAAGGATTTTCAACACGTGAGTCAAATCAACCACATTGATTAAATATTATTATCAAAAAGAGTGCTTTTGTCACAAGATCAGCTGCGTGTGCCATGCCATGGCAAGTAGAACGAAGGAGAAAGATGGAGAAGATTTTGACTGATTGATGGGTGAACCTGCAGCAACTCAAAAGCTGCATCCCTTGTCTACCTGCCTGCCTGCATCTACACACATGCTATATTCCTTTCTTGTAGTGCATGGATTGCTAGGAATCAGCAGTCAGGATGCATCTGGGAGGTGACGAATTTTCCAGTGTGCAAATGGATTCTTGACAGGATTGGCCATGCTTTTTTCACTGCTCCAGTGAAAGACCCATCAGTGCTTGGATCATATATCACTTCCCTGCCAGTACACAACCTCTGGAACCATTTCATTTATGTTACCATAAAAAGGACCTTTTGCATGCGTGCCTCCTTTCTTTTGCTTGGCTTTATATGGATAGCATGGATATGCTCTTTAGGGGAGCATGTGGATCATTTTTATTCTCATCAGAGTTTTGTACTTCCATCTAGGGGGCCCCTTTCCCCTCTGTTTCCATGACAAAAAGAGGTTATTCTTTCTTACTTATTGTCTTGAGTTTTTTATGGAACATTGTTGCTGCAAAACTTTCCAGGCTAATGTGTTTAAACTTGACGCATTTTAACTAATATAATTTAGGGTGTTAATTTCGTTCCATGTGATGCGACTGTCTGTACTAGCATGGTGCCACAATCAATATTCTCTCAAGCGATGTGCTAACTATAGGACTTTGCATGTAATCTAGGCATTAAACATGAAATTGTTGCACTACTGAATTAGTTGGTTTTTAGTACTAATGTTTGGAAATTATATTTTAAATGATTAGTGGAGATAATATAGAGCTAGGAGGAGTTCCAAAAAGTTTTTGTAGTGTATACACCAAATAAGTTTATACAGTTCTGCAAACCAAATAAATATACATATCATTGTCTACATGAAAACTTAATGTACTTTGCTAATTAAGCTTACAGAGCTATCTGGTAGATATGGATTGTTCAGCTTTCAAGTACTTCCATTCTATTGCTGCAACAGTTGGTGGTTGGATATTGCCATTAATTGGAGACGACTGCATATATGTGTCAGATTAGTTGATACACAGATATGCACAGTCTGTTGGAGAGGGGCCTTTTTTTTGAACGTTGGGGAGGGGCCTGAGAGGGTCCTTCTAGCTAACTACCTAAGAGAGGGTTTTCTTGTCCCTTTCATCTTATTTGCTCCCAACAAACTCTGACTAGGCCACTGGCTGGTCCGAGTAGTGAGTGCTGCACTCTCATAGTACTGCATGCATGACCTTTCTTATTCAGCACAGGCACAAACATAGTTAAGAAGATCTCATCTCTTATGTTCTGTCAGTGTTGGCCTTGTGGGCATTTCCTCCAAGCAGAGACGATTTTCTTTATTTCGGTTTCAGTAATAATAGCATAATAAAGTTTCGTAGCTAAAATTTAGAACGATCAACTTGCATGCTTGTTCCTTTTCCATTGTTTTTTATCGGGTTAGACAATCGTACGTAACTTTCATGAGGAAATATCTCATGCCCATCCTGTGCAGCTATCGAGCTTGTTATGTCACATCAATTGTATGCTTTTCTTTTCCTTTAGAAACTAGCTAAGTATGTTTGAACTTAAATCGCTGGAACCATCCTATCATTGGCCTGCCTAGCACAGCATCAATTATGGCATTATTGCGATAATTATTGTTTTGAAAACTATGTGCTCATGCATTTCAGCAATTTAATCGATGGGGCCTATCTGAAGATGACAAATATATGCGCATACTGAAGTTAATTCTATCGTGTACTAAAAATGAAAAACACATAAACTAACATAGTTAAAATCATATGACCATCAATCTGAAATATGGCATCATAAACTTTTTTGGGAAACTATATCACCAACTATAAATTAGTTACACTACACTTACACATAACATGAGCTACGCCTCTTTCTGAGTTAATTTTTTATTTGTACTCGTACAAAAAACTCTGTAGTGATACATGAGTTTTCAGTTTGTATACATATATTAGCCAAATCTGAAGGAGTATATGTACAGATGCAAGTTTCCCATCCTTCAAGGAATCTGTATATAACATGTGCGACACCACAACAGGGTACATGCGTGGTTCCAATATATGCTGGCTTCCTTTTTACTCGCAAACACAAAACATCGTTGACAGCTGGGCAGAAAGTCCTATATGTGCATGCATGCATGCGTGTACATGCACACTTCATGTCCTACACTACTACTTACAAATCTGTACATATCTGAATCCTACATCATCTCTAGGACCCACATGGCAGTGTGGAGCAAGGTTGACTGTAGCTATATCTTAAGCATGGTTTCTTCTTCTTTCTGGACACCAAATCAAGGGATAGCTATAACCTAACCAATATGCAGTGAGACGGTCACAGGTCCAGGACTATGATATGCAAACCACATCGATCACACCAGCATCAATATGGCCAGTTGTTGGTTAAGGGGCACTGCTAGCTATATGTAGCTTTTGGTGCATAGGAGCGTGACATGAACACCTATACACACTAGCTTGTCGACGTCGTTCTTCAATAGCTTAATTAAGCTTGAAACCCTCTAGAGCTTGCATAGTTAATGGTGATGGAGCGACGCCACACTTTAATCAGTGCTGTACAGGGAGTGAAAATGACAGTGTCTTCCTCTCCAACGGCTCAAGCTTTCCTGAGCCGACAAGACTGTTTAATTATGTGGTGATTATAAAGTCTAACCGTGAAGGACATCTAATATACTTTTGGTGGTTTTTGCCTGTTTTTTTCTGCTAATTTACCAAGATATGCTTTTGGTTCAAAACAAAATGAAACTTTCGCCATGGAAGGGTTGCTGGTAGCTGGGCCCAAAGGCAGCCCTAGAGTATAGACTAGCTAGAGTATGCATGAATGCATAGAGAATCAAGAAGGCCTTAATTATAGGACATTAGGCAGACAGGGACAGTAATGCTTCATTAACGTTGCATGTTTGTGCCACCTAAGCATGTGTACGATTGATTAACACGTATAGAGGTAGGGGGATCGAGTGGCAATATTATGTACTACCTGAAGCGCGAGGGGTCGTTGGTGTCGATGAAGGTGGCCCTGTGCGCGACGGCGGCCGGGTTGGCGTGCAGGAGGAGGTACTCCAGCTCGCCCACGTCGCCTTTCAGTCCGATGTTGCGGCAGCCGTAGCCGAGCGGGCTGGGCGGGCCGGCGCGCTGCTTGTCGTGGGCCGCGAGCGCGAAGAACGCCGAGGTGGCGGCGTCCAGCCTGGCGCCGGGGCCGGACGGCGGCACGCCGTGGTTGACGGCACGGAAGAAGCCCTGCTCCGCGCACGCACGCGCCACCTGCCGGGCAAGCGCCCCGCGGCCGCGTGGCGCGGACATGTCCACCGTCGGTATGGCGGGGGACGGCGGTGGCAGCAGCAGGGCCACCGTCTCTTGCCGCGCCGGTGTCGTCGCGGAAGGCACCACCATGGCGTTGATTAGCTCGGTGGACGCTCGCTTCACGTGCGTGCAATGGGTAGAGAGAGGGAGAGTGAGAGAGAGAGAGAGAGCTGGATGGGCAGTACGTACGATCAAGCTGGGAGTTGTGTGTAGGGGTCTTCCAAGTGGAGGGGAGAGTGGCTCTTGTATATATGGACATCTGGAAGAGAGAGAGGGGGCAGAGAGAGCGAGAGATTCACTGTTATCATAGTGAGCCCAGGTGATCTTTTGACTTGGGTAAAGCAATACCCTATGCTTATGTGGGGGTTCATGAGATTAATTACTTTATTATCATTATGCTTTAGTTCAATGACATATCACTCTCTCTCCCCCTTCTGTTTCTCTCTCTAATTTGCAGGCCCTTAAATTCTCCTGGTTGAAGAAATATTGGTTGTGGGTCTGGCCGGCTGGAGCCGCATGAAGAAGATCTTTTATGACAAGGATACCAGAATACCATTATTTTATCTCCTGGTGGTGAGCATGCTGCGGATGCTATTCAACCCGAAGATTTTTTTTTTTCCTAAGGAGGCCGGTCACTTGGATCTAAAAGGAACTCTCACTAAATATGTATTCTTATCAATCAGTACTTACTTACCCCGAAATTTACAGTCTAGCAAATTTTTAGACCGGTCATGAAAGCTTCTTCGCAAAGCCATGGCGGCCTTATAGTTTTCATTTTCTCGCCTTGTTATTAGCATCTCGTTTTCTCGGGTATTATTTTTCAGATACATAAAACAGTCCAAGTTAACTGAATGCATGCGTTTGATGAATTATTTTAACTGACTAATAAACCGGTGATGCAATGATCCTACGCTGATTGGCCTCGACTAACGGATTAAAACTCGCCCCATTGCTGATGAACGGCCAAAACGCGGTGAGGTGATTGTAGAAAATGACTCGGATAAAAAAAAAGGTCACCACTGCAAACCTAATATTTGCTCCATCAGTGATGATGTTGTTCCACTGAGCGAATGGTACCATTAACGTGTCTGAAGTATGGTTTGTCATAGAGTAGCAGCCTCGACCCGAGCGGAAGTGCGATGTGTCTGAAAACCGAGGATCCTAAATGAATTCGGGCACCATTCTAATGGCCTCTTTCATGATCGTTTCGATGGGTAAAGCTATTGTGAGGGGTCTAAACTTGACCCTTCTTTCCTTCTTCATTTTTAAAAGGGGGGAGCAAAGCCTGCTTTTTTGCTCCCTCAATTGATAGATCATGGCCTCTCCTACCGCCCCGAGCGAAAGGCTCAACGGTGTAAGTTTCTACCGCGCGATCGATAAGAACATGTTGAGAATTGAGATAATAGGTAACGAGAGTACCACGAGACGTGCAAGTGCGGAGTTCTTTGTAGAATCTCCGGGCAGTGTAGCATACTGATGTGACGCGATCACATGCTCATTGGGAGACCCCAAGCGGAAGGTATGGTTCGGTCTAGAGTAAGTTTTGCCCTAGTAAAGAACCAGAGTCATCGAGACAGTAGAACTTCATAGTCTTGAAGATGTTTTCTTTGTCAACGGCACCAGAAAATACTGGTGTTGTGAGGAGGGTGGAAGCTACACACAAACACAAACTCTCTCTTGACCCAACTTTCCGGAAGGTTGTCAATCTTCCGGTCTTACTGAGAATTAAACGTATAGAGTCTTAGAAAACAATAAAAGTAAAAAGGGACTAGCAAGGAAACAATTATGAAAGTGCTTAAAAGAAGGTTTGCAATATGAGTAAAATAGGACCGGGGGCCATAGGTTCACTAGTGGTATTTCTCCAAAGAAAACAAACATGTTGGGTGAACAAATTACAACTAGGCAATTGACAAATCATGAACGTATAACAATACTATTATGACGAGATGAAGTTTACGGGTTCTAACATTGTAGGCATTACGTCAAGGCATATGGACCGCTATCCAGCATGCATATATAAATATCCACCTCAAGAAAGCTATCCAGTAAGTTGCAACAACAAAGTGATTGCTATGTGTGCAACATACAAATCCATTAAGATCAATACATAATGTAAGCAGTGCTTCTCATTCGTAGACAAGAGCATCGCTATTTTCTCCCTAGTGGAAACAACACATCCCCCCACACGTTTCTGTCACTCGAGCGCAGGCAACAAGGAGGCATGAACCCACTATCTACCATATAAACCCTCTCTTGGAGGTGAAAAAAAAAACTATGTGGCCAAGGTAATCATAAACACCGGAGAGCATTGAAAGACAAGATTAAAACTCTATACAAATATAAGTGAAGCATCTCAAATTGACATGAGTAAAATAATCATAATCTCATGGTTCATCGGATCCCAGCAAACACAACATGCACAATTACATAACAATGGCCTCAATCATGTGAGGCAGCTCACGAGACTCTAAACATGGAGACATAGGGGGGAGAACAACTAGCTAGCTAATGCTATGGACCTGTAATCCCGGGATGAACTACTCACGAATATGTACGGAGGCGACCATGGCGATGTAGAGGCCTCCGGTGACGATCCCCCTCTCCGACAGGGTGCTAGAGCCGTCCTCTAGAAGCCCTATATTGGACTTTCGAGGTGACGGTGCCTCTCTGTATGTTTCGTGGAAAATAACTCTATCCCAGTGATTTTTAGGGTTTAGGGCAATTTATAAACGAAGGGGGGGCAAGAGGCGGTGCTCAGGGACCCCAAGGGCCCACTGTCCGCGGCCTAGGGGAGGCCGCGCCTGGTGGCGCCCTGGACCCCCTCTGGCTCCCCTTCGGACTCCATCTTCGTTCCGGGTAAAAATTGATCTCCGTGGATTTTCAGCCCTTCCCGAGAATATTTCCTTAAAAACTTTTCTGAAATAGAAAAACAATAGAAAACAACAACTGGCCTGGGGCATCTTGATAATAGGTTAGTCTGTGAAGACATCCGGAAAATGAAGGAAAACATGTGAAAAACAAAAGGTATTGGGTAAAAAATAAGCATGGAACATAAAAAATTATAGATACATTTGCAACGTATCACACACTACTCCTCTTAGCGTTCTAAGTGCAACAAGTTCAAGATATCCAGACGTGCGGAGAGGAAGGTCGGGTGGAAGATTTGCTAGATCCAAGCACAACTTGTGCTGGTGGTGGTTAAGGTTTTTAAAACCCTCCAAATCACCCACGTCTTGAGCAACCCTTTGTTCATATGTCGTCCAACTTATATAGAAGGGATTATTACTCATGTGCCCCCGATTTATTAAGTCTGCTCACTTTTCCCCACGGTTGAAAGTTTTACTCACCTTTTCCCATCTCCTTAGGTGAAACTCTCACGAATGCTCACACTTGACATTGATGTGTCTTCCGTTATCTCTGACTAGTGGGGCGTGTGGGACTGTTACGCTCGTTGGACCTGACAAGTGGGACAAGTGCGGCTGCGTTTCTGTGGCATTGTCCGTTGGGCCGTTGTATGCTTCGTACGTCGTAGAACGGGCCGAGTTTGTTGATAATTAAATTCAGCCGCGCGCGGGCAACCTTTTATGCATGCCATCATTTCAGCCTGCTATGCATGCGCCCGACGATGACATTGATGAGCGCAGCGTTGACTAGTTTACGTGATTAAAAGGCTGCGATTCAGCCGCCACCTAGCCATGCACGGCTGTGATTCAGTGGCAACGCTGCCATGCACGCAGCCACCTAGCCACGCACGCGGGTGTGATTCGGTCTTCACCTAGCCACCTAGCCACGCACGCAGCTTGATTCAGTCGCACGCTCGATTAATTTGTCGCATCGTTTCACAAGTCGAGCCACACATCGGGGCACGGCCGGACTGAGTGATGAAAAAATGGCGGTTTCTCCACCCCCTCCTCTCCACAGTACAACCGCGACGCCTCGATGCAGTGTGAAAAACGGCGGTTCCATCCACTCCCTCCTCTCACTTGGCTACTTGAAACGCGTCTCGTAACTTCCTCCTCTACATCTTTAATCTTCACCTCCTCCCAATTCTTTTCTATCCAACCAGAGCCAAAGCACAACTGACGACTCGATGTACGTGAAGATGCAGTTCAACGCACCCACCTTCCGCTTCCCACCCACCGTGTCGGAGGTCCGCTACCGTCCCCCCCGACAGGATCATTGAGACTGTGCTGCGCATCTGGTCGTTCTCACGATGGAGGAACAAGACGGAGT
Source organism: Alopecurus myosuroides (assembly GCA_028641055.1). Lineage (NCBI taxonomy): Eukaryota > Viridiplantae > Streptophyta > Magnoliopsida > Poales > Poaceae > Alopecurus > Alopecurus myosuroides. The sequence continues at coordinate 287,415,784 of CM054061.1, forward strand.
TGGCCCCTCTCTTCCTCCGTGCGGGGTTTAACCACCTCCCGGCGGGGTCGTCAGTCATGTTCCGTGTGGAGGAACAACGCGCCCACACCAATGCTCCAGTGGTAGGCCTCGTCGCCTACTTCACAAACAGGTTTGATGCGTACTACCTGCTCGGCTGCGTGTTCTGGTGTGGATGCGAGTTCATCGCATTCACGACAAGCACCCAATACTAACAAACTTCTCAAACTTCACTTCCACGTATCACCATAGAGAACTCAAACCGATGCATCTAATACAATGGCAAGAACATACAAAGTGGTCAAGTGCTCCTATCTCAAATCCCACCAAAGAAACTAATGTTATGATGGGAGATGGGAGGAAGAACAAGGAAAACAACTAATGAATCACAATATCTAGATCCAATGGATTCCCCTCAGTGAGAGGAGAGTTGATCGGTGGAAAACTAGATCTAGATCTCCTCTCTCGTTTCCCTAAAAGGGGAAAAAACATTGGAGGGATTGAGAGAAACCCAAGCTTTGGAACGTCAACAATGGGGGAGAGAGAAAACGGTCTGGGCAACCTCCTCTTGAGGAAGAGGAAAGCTATTTATAGCTTCCAACAAAATATGGTTGTTACGGCCGTCCGGGCCGAAATTTTCGTACTTACCCCGGAAATTTCCGCCCCCCGAGATTAAAATTTACGGCTCTGAAATTTACGGACACCCTCGGACGCACGAGTGCCAACTCTCTAGTGCTGGGCCGGAAATTTCCAGCCTTAGCCCCAGAAATTTCCGTCCCGTGAAAACTGCAAAAACAGCGGTACGCAAACAGCCATAACTTGAGCATCCAAACTCCATTTTCGATGATCTTTGGCTCGTTGAATTCGTGAAGATGAGATCTAAAAGATCATGCATATAAAAAATCATAGTACAACAAGGGAGGATAAAACAAATTGGTAAAAGGCTAGACCTCTCTATAAGATAGGAACCGACAAAACCTCCAATATAAAAAATACAATAAGTTTTTAATACGAATCCATTTTTGATGAACTTGAGATTATCTTGAAGATCATGAAAATATATAAAACCACACATGGAGAAAACCAAATAAGAACCAAGAAATATGATGCCAAGGATGCAAAGGTTTGAGCTCTCTACGAACTATACGATCAAGCAACTCATTCGAGAGCCCCTCTTGATAGAACGGTTATGTGTCCTATAACCCGGTCTCCCCACTAACATCATGAGACCGGTAAAATATAAAACCTATCAACGCCATACCTTTTCCTTGCGCATTCCACTTGAGCTATATGATGATTATCTTGATCATTTCAAGTAGAACCATATTTCTTGATTGCGCTTCGCTTGGTGTAGACTTGTAGATTTCTCCCTCATAAGTCAATATGGGGAGGATTATCTTAGCCATGTCTTCACTTGACCGCTATATTGATGAAGATCCCCACTTGAATTCATCCTCCATTGGCTTTATGAAATGTTCCCTTTGATGCATGCCCATGGGAAGATACCTAACCACACATAGAAACTCCACACACATATATCACGGGTTAGTTCTAGGCTATATGGACAAGAGCTAGCTTTGAGTGTTGATCAATCTTGAATGCATTCTTTTCACTTTGACTTGATCAACCATGTCTCTTCTCTTTCTTCATGATGACGATGTATTTAAGGTAAACATGAATGTTCACGCAACCTCCTTCTTCAACACATACTTCCAACATGCTCACTATTATCATGACCGTTCTTCTTCTTGATCGTATCAAATATATTCATTATAAGCAATAATCTTGATGGCATCAAACCTTGAATCCAACACATGGAGTTCAAGTGATGCCAATGGACAAAACTACAAGAGCATCTTAATGCAAATATTAGTCCATAAAGATTGTTATTAATTACCAAAACCACACATGGGGCACTATGCTCTTTCATTAACTTCACAATTCATCAGATCCCAACAAACACAACATGTAGCAATTACATAATATCGATCTTGATCATGTTAGGCAGCTCGCAAGATCTTGACATGGTAGCACAGGAAGAAGAGACAGCCATCTAGCTACTGCTATGGACCCTAGTCCAAGGATGAACTACTCATGCATCACCGTTGAGGCAATCATGGAGAAGAAGAGGCCTCTGATGATGATTTCCACCTCCAACAGGGTGTCGGAAGACGACTCAAGGAACACTAGATCAGGGTTTCGAGATGATGTTGGCTCTAAAGATGTTTCATGGAAAATAACTCTGACCCCTAAGGTTTTAGGTCATCGGTGTCTTTATAGGCGAAGAGTCGGACAGAGGGGAGCAAGGGAGCCACGCGGCTAGGGGCACACCCCCACCAGAGCCCGCGCGGCCAACCCACGAGATAAAAAACCCTAAAATTATATAAATTTTTAGTAGAAACATGTAGCAACGATATAAAAAAGCATTTAACAATAAAATAATATAGATACGTTTGACACATATCATTGAGCACTATCCTCCAATTGCTATTCCTTCCATTGTTGTTTTGAGATTTTCTTCCATTGTTGTTGTAGTTTTTGAAATTGTTAATTTTTTTGTTATATCCTCCTCCATATGGACACCGTACTCTATTGCGCGATGGCTATTTCCCCTCCTCCGCCATTGCCTCGATACATGGTAGCGAAGGATCCGCTTCTGGAACCAACCCTAGGCCACTCATCCACCATCTCCGGACCAAGATCTACTGCCTTCGATAGATGAGAGAAAATGAGATCGAGCGAGTAGGTAGATATATAGGGTTTATGGCTCGACATGACATGTCTTTCCACTAACCGTTTTCTACACGCATCTGGGGACATGCCTGAACCATCCCCACCATTGCAACATGCAGACTTTTGAACTCCATATCCATTCAATTCTTTAGGGAAATTCCATGGATTTTCTTCCTTAACTTTCCCTTATTATTGATCCTTGCCATTCCTTCCCCACTTTTCCAACATCAATTCATCTTCTCACTAGCCTTCAAAATCGACCATCAACTACCAACTGACGCCTCTGTTTTCATCTTCTTCTTGACATTTTCTTCCTACGCTTGCAGAGAGGCGCACTCCACCCTCCTCCATCAGTTGTAGGGGAGTCAACATTGGTGTGGGAGATTGTGCTAGCAACTACAACCCCTAAATCTTTGTCGCCTTCAAGCTTCTCTCAATGCAACTCCAATGCTCACCCCATCCACCATTGATGGTTATGTAACTTACCGCTTCCTCTATTTCCGATCCCATCCTTTTAACCCCTGACTGATCCTCATCAGTAAGTGATGCGCGTGTAATACACGTTCATTGGGAGACCCCAAGAGGAAGGTATGATGAGCACAATAGCAAGTTTCCCTTAGAAAGGAACCAAGGTTGAATCGACTAGTAGGAGAAATAAATCACTTCCGGAGGTTGATGCAGCTGATGTGGCAGGGCGCACTACCGTTTCAGAAGCAACGTGGAACCTAAATAACACAATCAAATCGTTTTGCCCCAACGAAGCAGTGAGGTTGTCAATCTCACCGGTTTTGTTGAAAACAAAGAGGTTAAACGTATGGTGTAGAAAACAGTACTTGTTTGCAGTAGATGAAAAGAGAACAGTGATGGCAGTAAGAAAATAGTAGTAACAGTATGAAAAACAATGATTGTAGTGGTTATATTACTAATGGTGTCTCTCCAAAACAGATTGATAGCATGTTGGGTAAACAAATTACAACTGGGCAATTGACAGATATAAAGGTTGCACCGTAGTGCATATGCATGACATGATGATTACTATGTGATTCATGCGGGCATTACAACAAGATACATAGACCGTTATCCAACTGCATCTATGACTAATTATCCACCCTCAGAATGTCATCTAAGCAAACCTTGGGTATTAAGTTGCAAGCAACAGATAATTGCAGTAAGTAAAGTGTGTAATGTAAACAATGTAAATATCGTTGTTTTCTCGCTAATGGCAATAGCACATCCCCCACCCGTTTACGTTTCTATCACTCGAGCGTGAGTGAAAGGGAGGCATGAACCCACTATCGAGCATAAATACTCTCTCTTGGAGTTACTAACATCTACTTGGCCAGAGCATCTACTAACAACGGAGAGCATGCAAGATCATAAATAACATACACATGAAAAGAACATGACAGATTGATAATCATTGGACATAGCATTCAATATTCATCGGATCCCATCAAACACAACATGTAGCATTACAATAAGATGATCTTGATCTTGTAGGGAAGCTCACCAGATCTAAACATGAGGCATAAAGAGGAGAGAACAACCATCTAGCTACTGCTATGGACCCGTAGTCCAAGTATGAACTACGCACGCATCATTCCGGAGGCGGTCATGGTGGTGTAGAGCCCTCCGGTGATGATTCCCCCTCCCGGCAGGGTTTCGGGGAGAGCTCCAGAACCCTCCCGAACTAGGGTTGATGATGACGGCGACTGCGGGTGTTTTTCATGGAAAAAGCTTCTGTCTCTAGGGTTAACCCTTCGAGGAGAATATATAAGCGCGGGGGTAACGTCGTTGGGCAGCCAGGGGGGCCACACCACCCCTGGGCACGGCCAGGGGGCGCGCCCACCCATGGTGTGGGGGCCCCTGTGGCTCCCCTCGGGTCCCCTCCAGACTCCCTTTGCGCGACAACTTTCTAAGACTTTTGGGCTTCGAATCGTCCAATTCCGAGAATATTTCCAGAACAACTTTTCTAAAACTAAAAACAGTACAAAACAAGAACTGGCCGTGTGGCATTTTGTCAATAGGTTAGTCCTAGGAAATCAATAAAAATGGCATAAAGTGTAAAGAAAACATGTAGCATATAGCATGAAAACAACATGGAACATCAGAAATTATGGATACGGTTATGACGTATCAGTAAGGTTCCTGCATTTTCGATCAGATTGATCCCGAACATCGCCTCGACACTTGATCAATACATGTTGTCCATTGGAGGATCTGGTCATGGAATCATTATTCGATTTGGTTCCTGCACTCTTGACGCCAACTAGCGGCAACGATACACCTTCAAATCCTTTTTATGCTTCTCCCTTGATCATTTGATAAGGAGTTGCAAAATTGATTATTTGGTCAACGAATAACATAAGTAACAATATTGCCAAGCCTCACATGGAATTAAAAAGTAGGGATTACACATGGAACAAAACATTCAAAATAGTTTCATACCCAACTTAAAAGTTTTTGTTGGTTCAAAATTTCGTGTTTTCTTCCTTACAACAAGATAACCAAAATGAGGATGTGACAATACGCCGGCAGGTACACTCGCTTGCAACAGTACCATTGGTCGCAAAGTCTCTTTGAAAATATTTTCTGAATTCCTTCTTTATAGAATTGCTTGTTTTGCTCCAATTCTCATTAATATGTTTTGTTTCCTTCCTTGTTTATAAAGATCCTGAAAATCTTGTCAAGAAATAGAACATCTCTAAATATTGCGGTGTTTAGGTTTGTGTTAGAGAAAAAACTAATGAAAAACAAATAAGAAATGGGGAAATGGCAAGGAAAAATTACGTATAAAATGGAGCCATAACCCCGCGGACCCCTCGAGTCAGATGGACAGAAGGCACCATTCCTGCCTCCACTCTTTGAACAGCACCGGCCAAAAGCACAGTGCTAACCTAATCTTGGAGTATGGATGCGATTCTGCCATTGAAGCATGACAAAATAACTTTAACTCCAACCCCTTATCCTCCATGATTCCGCGCTCGTCATCGGGGAGAGCCACACCTTCAGGTTCCGAAGCTAGGACAGGATTCACACATCCTCCTATTGTGCCCTCCTCGTCTCCGCATGTTGACGAATCTCGCCTCCTTGAGCCGGTCTATCAGATGAAAGTATCTCGCTGCCCCTCGTTCCCCCTACCCCCCTCTCCTCGTCTATCCCGGGCAACACCCCTCGGGCGCGCGTGTCCGCTCGTCGGGGATTCTTCGATGGTGTGGTGGTGAGGTGTTGAGCGAACGTTGTCGCCTCTCATTTGCTATCTTGCTTGGGTGGTGTCATCTTCTAGACCGTGTACTTTTATTTTACTTATCTACCAAAACAAATGTTTTGAACTGGTGGAAGCCAATTTGTAACTAAGATATTTTGAACTAACCCTAATTCTCAACTGATTTGGAGTACCTCCGATCCATAATAAGTATTTTTAACTAACCCTAATTCTTAACTAAGACGTTTATTATGGATAGGAGGGAGTAGTGGTTAGCAATTGTAGAAAAAAGTTTAATTATCAGCAAGTTACGTATAGCTTTGACACAAAACAATGATCAATGTCATTTTCTGATTAATCTATCCAGCAACTGATTAAGATAGTAATTAAATACATCCAAATGACCAACGCGTGTCGAATACATGCCATCAACCAGTACTCGGCCGGTCCAAAACAGATGGATGAAATCAACATGACAGTGTGTGTTTTATGTGCTTTGATTGTTTGATGGGAAGACTCATGGGTCCTATTTGTCTTGCTTTTGGTAGTAAAACACGCACACCCCCGCATATACAACTTACACAATATCTATTGGTAATCAGAGTCACGGAGCTTTAAATCGATGTATGAAGTCATCACAAGCTGTTTGTGTCTGTTGCCAACAAGGCTCCACACACAGGCATACTACTCCGTTTATAATGAGGTCACCAAATCAATGTCATGATTGAAACGATGGGCCAAGGTTCATTCCCGGGGTGGTTTTTTTTACCAGCGTTCGGTGTGGCGTCCTGTATACTAGTGAAATTTGTAACTTTCTCCACATATAATAAATCTTCTCACTCCCTCTATATTAATTAAACTAAACTAAGCCAGGGACTATTTACAAGAGAAGTGATCCTTTTTTGAAGGCAAGTCGATCGGCCAGCCTTTTCTCCAAATCAGCACGACAACACCCAATTAACACACTTTGGCTTACATTGCTCATCATTCTTTGAACATTCTTACAAAACATTCTTGGACAGGACTACACGGCGACGCCGCTAGGTAGTCGTCCCGAACGGCGGTCAACCAGTACGACCGAGCGAACAAGCGAGCGCGCGCAGCGCACGAGAATCTTTGATTAACCGGCCCGCAAAAATGGAACGCTAACATCGCCTTTAGCCGGGCCACGAAATGGGCCTTTGTTATCTTCTTCACAACCCTAGCATGCCAGCTATAAAAAGCCTACCCCCGGACCTTCTTCCTTCGCAAGACATAGCGCCGCAGAAAACGGGGCTCTGCCCGAGTTCGTCCAGCAAGGGCAAGATCACCATTGCCAGATCTGGGAACTTGCTAAAAATCCAACGAAAATTGATCCACAGCAGAGGTATGAACTTCCTACCCCACCCCCACACCACTTCTATCATCAACTTTGACCATAATTATAGCCTCCTACTCAACTGTCATGATGAACTTTCACCATGGTTAAAAATTAGTAGAGACAAACCATAATCTCATGCAAAAACAATTTGTTTCTACTTTCCATACTCATATGATCTACTTTCCCTTATGGTTCATACTTCCTGAGCAATTGTTATGATAAACTTTCACTATGTTTTCAAATTTGCATAAAACCCATGATCTGATGAAAAACACATGTGATTTTCTCCTATTAATACCTAATTAGCACACCAATCATGAATAATCATACAACAAACTTGAACAAGACAACCATGTTTTTTAATATTATCCATGAACATAGCAGAACAAACATGACATGGTAGCTCACACATGAATATTAGCACAACAAAGACAAAAGAGGTAACATCTGGTTCTCCACAAACAGAACAGACTAAAAAGAAACATAAACTAGCTAGTGAATTTTGACAGACGGACTAGAAGACTATGCCTTAGTTTCCAAAAGAATAGCTTGGTCTTCCAATTAATAACAGAAAATTCTGCACCATTCTAGTTGATTCATAGCCTGCTGCAAGAAGCAAAATGAAATAATTTCCATTAGTAACATGTTCCATTACTGTCTTAAAAAACTGCAGGTACACACAAATGGATGATGCTGAAGATTTACAACCCGATGGATCAAACCAAGGAAATTTCATGGTTTCTATCTCGGATAACCAAGGTAGACTTACCATATTTCCTACGCCCTAGCTACAATACTATTTTTTAGTACGCCTACCAATTTCTTTTTTAAAGTACATCTCTTCGAAATTGATGTTACAAAAAACAAGAAACTGTGAACTAGATACCAGCATATTGTAACAAACCTATCAGGTTTAAACTAACTTAGTTACCATCTACATTCTCTATGCACAAGTCCTTTTATTTGTGTACAAGTCACATCACAAACTATCCCGAAAAAAAATGAAAAATGTATGTAGTCCAGGTGTTTATCAGGCTATGAAGATATCAAAATTTTTTAGTAACAACTACAAAAAATTTAAAACATGATGGCTACAATCTTAAAAATGACACCATTGCTAGATAACAATTTTTACTAGGTGCAAAACACCTAGGATACCTACTCCTATATATCATGTTTGCTTACTGCAAAACTGCCAGGATAACTATTAGTAGATATCAGGTTTACTTGGTGCAAATGCCATGATAAGTATTAGTAGATATCAGGTTTACTTGATGCAAAATGACACGATAACTGTTGCTAGATATCAGATTTACCTGTTGCAACTACTAGGATAACTATTGGTGGATATCAGGTTTACTTAGTACAACTGCCAGGTTTCTAAGAACCAGGATCCATTTTCCTATTTTGATCCTGAGTATGATTGCATTTCATTATCATATCTACAACCTGTTTCTAATATGATTTTCCAAAAAACATGACTTTCAGGAAATATTCGTGTCGAAGGTTATGAAGAAGATACAGTTGCAACTACACATGGTGTTGTTGGCATGGAAATGGCGTTGGGAGAATCAAGTATTCACACCCCTAGAGCTGAAGGGGACAACGCAAATGATGCTGCAACAGAAGTTATATCCACACCGCAACCCCCTGCCACACACATGAGATTTGACACGCTGCCGGAGGCAGAGAAGCACTATAGGAGGTATGCAAGGAGAAAGGGCTTCGACATACGATACGACTACAGAAAGCCATCTGAAGTTACCAGGGATATAATAAGAGCAGGTATAGTTTGCACGAAGGGAGGAAAACCAGCCAAACTGAAATAAGACACGCAAAACCCGAAATCCGTGGTGCCGGAGAGAAGGAAAAACACGCATCCACGCACTAACTGCCCTGCACACATGTCAGTGAAGTTTCGAGATGACAGTTGTGATATGGATATTATAGGAGTACATGATGATTTTCATGCTTGAGTTGGAAGGAAATATTAAAGTTAATTGATGATTACTATATGGTGAATTCTTTCTTAATGGATTGTGTTGTTTGTGTTTATAAGAATGTTATACTACCTAAGCATATGTATTTATGTGTGATAGGTTTATTTATAACACAAATATGGATGGAGGAGAGCATCAAGAGGAGCCGGAAAACAAGCATGCAATGGTGGAAAACAAGTGTGCACACATGGAGGGAGTCATGGAGATTGTTTCCCACAAGAGCTAAAGGAGCCATCAACATAATAGGAGCATTGGAGGCTGATATGGGGTGCAGCAAGGGCATGTCCTAGTCTGTCCCAAACGTTTTTAGTAGAGGACCTGCGAGTCCAATGGGCTGAACCCATGTTGGGTTCGGTTTGTAAGGGTTTGGTTGCACCAAACCGAGTAGGAGTGGGCTAGGGGGCGCATTATGGCTGGTTGTGGCCGCATCCCCCTCTCTTGGCCGCACCCCCCTCATATATACCTCTTAGGTGAGAATTAGAAAGGTAGACCAAGTTAAAACATAAACCCTAGATTCCAGACTTGAACAATGTTCATCTAAATTTATGCCCACCGGTTTGGTGGTGTTAGCATTGCAAATTCTGCGTGCTATCCACTGTTCCATTGGAAAGTAGATACAGGACCACTCGTAGTCATTTATTATGTTGTGCAAGTGTGTGGAGTTGAGAATATCCAAAGGGATTGAGAGCTGTTGCATTGGCATCAGGGATCAGCCGGAGAGGTTTCAGCGAGACACAAATTATCTATCATCAAGTTATCGAGTGCTCAACGAGAAGATCGGGTAACCCCTTATCATATGGTATCAGATTACTAGGTTAACTCGGTGAGAAATTTTCCCCCTAGATTCGTTTGTTTTCTTCCTATCCAGAAAAGGCCACACAAAATTCGAGTTAGTAGAGTTGCCATAACTCTAGATCAACACCAATTGCTTCTTCTAGTTGTTGTTCCTGTTGAATTTTGCGTCTCCGTTTTCTCCTTTTGAGTCTTCTAGTTTCGATTTAGGGTTAGGGTTCTTGCTATTCTTCGTGTTTTCTTCCTAGAGTCCACCAAAAATCCCACAAAAAAAAGATCCAATCCGAGTGGAGTTTTCCTTGTCCAATTCGAGTTGAGGACGGATTTGCTACCGCGGCACAAAACCTACCACTTTGCTGTCGTGGGCTCTTACTCCTTCTCGGGGTCCAATCCTACCGCGCAACCACGTTGCTCTTCTTGCTTCCGCACGCGCATCCCAAATCCTACTCGGAGTCGAACTCCTGCCGTGATACAAAAAAATGCAGATCGCTGCCGCGGGAGTTGTCGTGGGATAATCACGGCAGACGTTACCGGGGGTAACGGATCTTGGGGCAAGACGACACAGGCGTTTGGGAGAGGGTTTAGCTCAGAGGAAAACATGATGGAACTCGATCTGGTAGCCGGCAATCAAGTCGCCGAGTCTCCGATCTCAAGATATTAACTCAACTCTCGTGTTACACTGGATACTTGATACCAAACGATATTGCTAGGGTTCTTGGATCTTTCCCAACTAAACCTAGGGGTCGGTTTATAAAGCACCCGTACCCCCTGGCTTACCCTCCAAGACGCACCCTGAATCCTACCCGGACACCGCATACAAACCCTAACTTTCCTTTACCGTAACCCACAATCCGGGTTACGAGGCCTACAAACTTGGGCCTTCCAGAAGTTTCTTTATCCTTAACCGGATCTTGCGCAGCGTCCTTTGGGCCGGGTTACACCTTGGAGTTTGCCTACCGGTTTATTATCCCTCCATTAGTAGTCCCTAGAATAGCTTGGGCTTCACGGATCCGTCCTTGAAGCGCCTGCTATTCCCTGAAAAAATATCAAACGCACAAGTGTATGGAGGCCGGGTTAAGGTGCTCTGATAAATAGCTAGGCCTAACTCCATGGTGGCCATATAGTAACCCGGCTTTTCTCCAAGTACTTGGCTTAGCTCTCCAGGTCTAAACCCTGATAAAAAATGCCAAAAGCTCGACTTACTTTACTCGATAATTAACCCTGATATCGCAGAAAATATCTCCTTCTTATTTCTGCCCGGATATCACGTTCAACACTTGAAGCATATCTCGAAAAATCCGCACAGATGACCATTATCCCAAAATTTCCGGATCCCGCCTGTTAGGATAGGTTTATCCACCCACATCTTATAAATAGAGCCCAGTGGGTAACTTAGATCCCAACGTTTCATTCAACCTCCCCTTTGCTTCCTTATTCCCTGCGCTCCGCAATTCCACAAGAATCTCAAGCCGCCATCGTAGCAAGGCCGCCGTCGACCGCGTTCATCCCTGAACTGCTCCGCGCCGCCGCCAAACTCTGCCATCGCACCTTCATCCCGCTCATCAAGGGTTGCAGGGGGACATCCATATCGCGACATCGGCCGCCGCCACGCCAGATTCAAGCTCCTCCCAGTAAGTATTTGCTAAGATAGCTCCGCAATTTTTCGATTCGCCTCAGATTGGATCTAGGTCAACCTGCGAGCCGTTCTTCCCATTGCACCGGATTAGATCGATTTGACGCTCGCTAACTCCTTTAACCACCTATTTGATGAATACACCTCATCCTCCTACCATTATTAATCACCAATTTCTTCGTAGAATCGTTCACAAGTTTTCCAATCTAGATCCATTTCACCTTAATTTTCCGCGCATAACATTGACACCCGGAAAACCCTCCTTTTCCGGCTATTTTGCTTGCAGTAGATACATGGGCAACCATCCGTCTTCCCCAAATACTTTTCCATACGTAAGTGACCAATAATCTCCATAGTTGTACTTAATACCCGGATACCTCGCAATCTCCACTCCATGGCGTGATACCCGGATAGTTCTTAGTTTTCATACTTTCTTGATACCCCAGACTCGGATAATCCAATACTTCCGAGTCTTATTTCCTGTACCTTTTTTTGTCCCTTGTGTGTTGCAGGTTGATCCCATGGCTCCCAAAAGGCAAGGGAAACAGCCGGCCCAGGCGAAGACAACCCAATCCATATCCGCCAATTGGGGGCGATCCACTGTCACAAAGGCCAAGCTGGAAGAATTGGCCGAGTTGGGGGTCCTTCCCCCTCAAAAGGACATCCACTGGAGGGCGCCGGGTGACGAGACCCGGCCCACACCCGCCGACGGCGAGGTAATCTGTTTCCTAGAGCACCTGACCCGGGGATTCCGCCCTCCGGGTCACCCTTTCTTTCGCGAGGTCCTGAGCCACTACGGCCTCCGGGTATTCGACATAGGGCCTAACTCTATGTTGAATATTACCCACTTCATTGTCCTATCCGAGTCATACTTGTGCACTCCGCCAAGTTTGACTCTCTTTATTGAACTTTTCCAGTGCAAGCCGTGCCGCGAAAGCGGTGACGGAGCACTTCTCACTTGCGGCGGGGTATCCATCCAACGCCGCAAAAACTCCCCAATGCCAACCCTTAATCTGAACTCCCATGTTAAACACTGGCAACTATCCTTCTTCTACTGCCACGACACCTCTCCACCCGGCGAGAAGAGACTGCCGGGTTACTCGGAGGGCCTCCTCAATACCTCCGAGAATTTCAATGCTTTCGCCCCTGACTCAGACAGGGAGGCAATCATACCTTTGCTAGCTAAGTTAGCCGTTCTCTCAGCCCAAGGCCTTCTTGGGCTCAACTTAGTGAAAACTTGGGTCGACTTCCGGATCCAACCCAATTCTATCCGCTGCAAATTGATGTGCGAATACTCAGGGCACACCACAGACGCCCTTCGATATTCCACCAAGAGCTTTGCAGCCGGGGATACCAATAAAACCATCAAGGGTTTTTTGACAGAGAAGCTGGAGGTGATAAAGAACATCGCCGGGTTACCTCCGTTTACTCGGGAAAACCCGGCCCCAGCTGTAAGACCCGATACTCATTAGTTTATTTCCTCATCTTGACTCGATACTGCTCCTAGTTCTTATTTTCATCTTTATGTCTCAGGCCGATGATCCTTTCTGGACAGTTGAAACCTCCCCCCCTTCCAGAGACCCGGAAGAAGAAGATGAGCCGGCTGACGGTGATGAAGGTATTTGCCCGGATCTTGTATTATTTTTACTTGCATTATTTTCCTCCTATTTAACTTTTTTCCACGAACACACACTCGGTTCGCAGGGCTGGAGGACGAAGGTGAGAATAACGAGGATGACCCGGAGGCTACCGAATCTGATCAAGAGGCAACAGTTGGAGCCAAGAGGAAGACCAGAGGGGCAGTGTCCAAGGTTCCTTTCTCTTCTATATCCTCTGAACCTTACTCCTTTGATGCCATGAGACAACTTAACCATCAATTATCGAACTCGTCGTACTTGAAGGATTCTCTTCCAGCCAAGCGCAGAGTAACTCGGAGTTCCCCGGGTGAGGATCTCCTTAACCCGGGCATCTCCACCTCCCCCGTCCATCGTGCCAGTGTCCCTCCGCCTCGTCCTTCCAATTCTCCTCAGCGCCACCCTTCTCCTAACCATCCACGTGCCGGGCAATTCCGGGTTCCGCTATCGGTCCCTTTGACATCTTCGTCTGCTTCCAGCGGCGAACTCCCGCCGGATTACGCCGTAAATACCGGGTAAGTTTTTGCTATATGACATCCTTTGATACCTGACAATTTTCAATCACCATTGCTAACTGCCTCTTCTCATCTTTCTTTAGCGCTCAAGCCACCGTTAGTGACCCGGAGAATGTGGAGATGGATAACCGGGAGGCGGATAACCGTCAGACAGAGGAGCCGACTGAGAACGTAGACGCCGCGACCGGCGGTGATACTGAGAACAACCAGGAACAAGCTGCCGGGTCTCCTGAGTCATCCGAACCAGTGGACGAGGAGATCGAGGTTCCGGACACGAGGATGGGTTCTCCCAACCCGGATACTCAGACTGTCCGGGTCTCGACTCCAAGGGCGGGGAGAGCTCCCCTATCAGGCGACCAGGCTGCCGGCTCTTCCGGTGTCCGACCCGAGGACCTGACATTTGCCCAGATGCTCGAAACCCTGCGCGCTTTGAGGGCTAATGAAGAAAACATCTTGGAAGCTTTAATAGCCAAACACGAGGTAAACCCGACTAATATTGCTTGTGTCCTTATCGAGTCCCCAAGTTCCGAGTGAATTAATTCACAATTTGCTTGGAACTTTACGATATAAGCGACTGATAACTTGCCCCTTTACCCGGGTAATCTTTCCTTGCATCCATGCAGTCCTTCGTGACTCAACCTGAGGAGAAACTGACCAAGGCCACCAAGCTCATTGAAAAGGAGGTGGCTCTGCGTGAGGCGGCCGAGGCTGAGGCCAGGAGGAGCAGGACGATAATGAAGAAGTATAGGAGGAGGGCTCACACAGCAGAAGATGATCTAACGAGCCTTTCTGTTCAAATTGCTGATACGTATCGTGCTTTGCTTGGTACGTTTCTTCATCCGGGTTATCCTTTTGATAAATAGCCGGAGTTTCCTGACTCATGTTTCCATTTCTGCAGGTCCGTATGAAGTGATGCCGGACGAGGGTGACATTGCCAGGCTGAAAACTATCAAGAGCGTTATCCGGCAGCTATGCGCCGGAACCAAATGGATCCTTCAAGAAATACGGTGGCCGGGTAAAGGGCATGGCGACCTGAAGAGAATGCTAGACGCTTGCTCCACTATCCCCGAGTGGATTTGGCACTGGAAACGCTCGTCCTGCCGGGTTGGAGTAACCCGGGGTCTTGCGCTTGCCAAGGCTTACTTCCCTAAGCTCGAGCTAGCCAAGCTTATGGGCGGTTTCCCGGAATACAAGCTTGATGGGTCCAAGTTTTCCGTGAAGGATTTCCAGGCCGTCCAGAAGGAGGTCCGTTACCCGGCCAGCGTGATTGCTGACGGCTTAGATGTCGATTCCCTCGTTCCTGCGTATGATGCTACTGGTGAGGCGGTTAAGTCGGATCTTCCCGAGCCGTATGACATGCTGGCCCGATGGAAGGAGGAAGCTGCTAAGTTGAGGGAGGAGGCTGCCAAAAAGAAAGCTGAAGCCGATTCTGCACCCGCTACCTCCACACCAGTCGTTCCTC
The DNA here is from genome assembly GCA_028641055.1 of Alopecurus myosuroides. Classification (NCBI taxonomy): domain Eukaryota; kingdom Viridiplantae; phylum Streptophyta; class Magnoliopsida; order Poales; family Poaceae; genus Alopecurus; species Alopecurus myosuroides. Next base: position 287,431,115 of record CM054061.1, read on the forward strand.
CTCCTGCGCGAGCCGGTACTACTGATCCGGGTGCTGCTGCTACCCCAAGTGATAGCAAGGGCAAGGCGAAGATGGACGCCGCGGCCTAGAACGCCGAGTGATACCTGATGCCTGATGCTACTTCATACGCGTCAGTTGATCGATGTGCCGTTAAAACAACTATTTTTGGATGGTGCGCCTGTGCACCTTTGGTACTATTTGCCGGAGTTTGTAATGCACTCTAAGTTCTTGATACACTTTGTGCTTCTTCTGATCGTTTAAATTTATCCACTTTTGAGTCAACTTGTTCTTGATATCCGACTTTCTTTACGACTCCTTTTGCGAGACTCGGTTTCCGAGTTTCGTGGGTGTTGACGAGCGGACTTGCTTCCAAGCCCCCAAGTCCCCAAGACTCGGATGTTTGGGTTTTTTGAGCCTTAGCAACTAAGCTACTTTTTCCTTTCCAAAATCCCGAATCGCCAAGACCCGAATTTCCGAGTCTGGGATATGTGGTCTTTTCGAAGAGAACGAGTTTTGTTGTTTGCTAAGCCCAAACCCAGAGCCGTTTCTCATAGGTAATGAAGTTATGCTTGATAAACATTGAGTTTCCAGCTATTAGCCTTATACTCTGCATAACTTGTGGTTTAGATGACCCTTTTGACCATCTTGTACTATAAGCCGGCTTTCGCGTGGATATCATGTTGTTACATCTATACGAAAACAGGGTCAGGCAAGTCCCATTGGGCTTCACGGCTGATTGTAATCGTAAGCGAGCAAATCATGCCACTTTTATTGCGAGTCACATCGAGCTTAAGTAAGATAAGTCAAGAAATTTTGGCTCCTTTGTCCGGTTATAAGATTGCAGTCGTACTCGTTTGCGAGTAATCGGCCCTTATAACTCATAGGCATCAAGGCCGGGTCATTGAGTTTGCAACTGTGCTATTCAAGCAATCAGCCCCCAAGACCTATATATAAGCAACGTACTGAGATTAAGGAACATGAGAATAACCACTTCTTTTCTTGATATGAGAATGTTGGGTCAGCAAGCCGCCTCATTAAAAACACATCCAGTCCCCAAGGGTACCCTGGATAGGAAAAGAGTACGTCTGAAACCTACTGCCCGTTACATCGTGCAATTCCACTTGCCAATATAGTCTTTACTAAGTGTAATATGGACGTAGCTGAGCCACGTTCCATGGTCTGTCTCTTTCTTGCATAGATGAAGTGGTATGAGCGGTGTCATTAACTGTAGCCGACTCTTCCCTTGCATCTACCAAGTAATATGATCCATTATGCAGATTCCGGCTTATGATAAACGGTCCTTCCCATGGCGGTGATAATTTGTGTTTTCCTTCGTTTGACTGTACCAGGCGCAGAACCAAGTCTCCTTCCTGGAATACCCGGGTTTTCACGCGCCGGCTATGATACCTCCGTAGATATATGGCTGATCTTTCCAGGGCTTGTTCCCTTTGCTCTTCTAACATATCTACGGCGTCCTGCCGGGTCTTCTCGTTCTCTACCTCGACGTAAGCTGATACTCGAGGTGAATCATGAATAATATCACTCGGCAGCACTGGTTCCGCACCATAAACCATGAAGAATGGTGTCATCTGATTAGATCTGTTAGGTGTAGTGTTGATACCCCAGACCACGGAAGGTAGTTCTTCGACCCATGCACCCGCAGCCCTAATGCAAGGGACTCGCAGTCGTGGTTTTAGTCCACGAAGTAATTCTTGGTTTGCCCTCTCCACTTGTCCATTGGCCTGCGGATGAGCCACTGATGCTACGTCAAGTCGGATTCCATTGCTACCACAAAACCTTTCCATTGCGCCAAGGGACATGTTGGTTCCATTGTCGGTAATTATACTGTGGGGATACCCGAACCGATAGATAATTCTTTTCAGGAACTTGACTGCTGTAACTGCTTCACAGTTGGTGACTGGCATAACCTCAACCCACTTGGTAAACTTATCAATAGCCACCAAAAGATGTGTCTTCTTGCAAGGTGACATGTGAAAGGGACCAACCATGTCCATACCCCAAACCACGAACGGCCAAGTTAACGGAATAGTCCGTAATTCCATAGCCGGCACGTGGGTTTGGCGTGTGTACCTTTGACATCCGTCACACCTTGCCACTAAGCGCTCCGCATCTGCTAGAGCCGTGAGCCAGAAAAATCCGTGTCGATAAGCTTTGGCCACAAGGGATCTTGTGGACGCATGATGCCCACAATCACCTTCATGGATTTCCTTAAGAATCTGTCGGCCTTCTTCTGGTGCTACACAGCGCAAAAAGACTCCTGCTGCACTTCTCTTGTATAACTCCCCATTGATGATCGAATATCCCTTTGCTCGCCGCAGAATTTGCCTTGCTAACACCTCTTGCTGTGGTAACTCGCCCCGTGATAGGTAGGCCAAAAACGGTTCTGTCCACTCGGGAATAGCACGTACAGTGGCCACGAGTCCTAAATCCGGGTCTTGATTTGCCAATTCCTCCTCTGACTCGGTTTTAACTGATGGTCGCCATAATTCGTCCAGGAAAACGTTAGGTGGAACCGGCTCTCTGCGCGAGCCGAGTCTAGCGAGGGCGTCGGCTGCCTCATTCTTTCTTCTGTCTATATGCTCCACCTCGTACCCGGAAAAACATCCCGCAACCCTATCAACTTCCCTGCGGTATGCCGCCATAGTTGCGTCCTTTCTATCCCAAGTTCCTGACACCTGCTGTACCACAAGGTCCGAATCTCCAAAGCATCGTATCCTCTTAATGTTCATCTCCTTGGCTACCTTTAAGCCATGCAATAGGGCCTCATACTCGGCCACGTTGTTGGAACAGTCAAAGTGAATTTGTAGTACGTAACTCAATTTGTCTCCTTTGGGTGATGTTAGCACCACTCCAGCTCCTGATCCCTCGTACTGCTTTGATCCATCGAAGTGCATAATCCATGACTCGACGTTTGGAACCATGGTAGTCATGCCTGTGTGTGTCCAATCATTAACGAAATCAACCAAAGCTTGAGATTTGATTGCTGACCTGGGCTCGTAGCTGATGTGATAATCCCCCATTTCTATCGCCCATTTGGCTATCCTTCTGGTCGCGTCCGAGTTTCTGATGATATCCGACATTGGTATTGAGCTAACCACTGTTATGGGGTGTTCCTGGAAATACGGCTTCAGTTTCCGGCTGGCCATAAAGACCCCGAAAACCAGCTTTTGCCAATGCGGATAGTGCTGCTTTGCCTCTGATAATACCTCACTGACATAATAAACCGGCCTCTGGACTGGATAACCTTTCCCATCCTCTTTACGCTCCACAACCACTACTGTACTGACGGCTCGGGGGCCAGCTGCCACGTATAGCAACATAGGCTCTTTAGGACCCGGGGCCGCTAGTACTGGTGCTTCAGATAACTGCTTCTTTAGTGCTTCGAACGCCTCATCCGCCTCTTGATCCCATACAAATTTGTCGGATTTCCTCAAGAGCCGGTACAAGGGTATTGCCTTTTCTCCGAGTCTTGATATAAATCGGCTCAAGGCTGCTACGCAGCCCGTGAGCTTTTGAACATGCTTCAAATTTTCCGGCTTTTTCAGACCTTGGATAGCTTTGATTTTGTCCGGGTTTGCCTCAATTCCTCTCTCGGAAACGATAAAGCCAAGTAATTTCCCGGCTGGAACTCCAAATACGCACTTTGTCGGGTTAAGCTTCATCTGATACCTCCTTAAGTTCTTGAACGTTTCCTTCAGATCGTCGATAAATGTTTCTGCCTTCCTGGTCTTGATAACCACATCATCCACATAAGCATGGACGTTGCGTCCAATTTGGTCCTCGAAGCACTTCTGAATACACCGTTGATAAGTTGCACCAGCGTTCTTTAACCCAAATGTCATAGTTTTGTAACAAAAGGCCCCAAAAGGGGTTATAAACGATGTTTTCTCCCAATCCTCCCTTTTGAGTTTAATCTGATGATATCCGGAATAAGCGTCCAGAAAGCACAATAGGTCGCTCCCAGCTACTGCATCTATGATCTGATCTATCCTTGGTAGTGCGAACGGATCCTTTGGGCAATGCTTGTTGAGACTCGTAAAATCAATGCACATTCTCCACTCATTGGTCTTTTTCATCACGAGCACCGGATTTGCTAACCAATCCGGGTGAAATACTTCCATGATGAAGCCGGCTGTCAATAGCCGAGCAATTTCTTCGCCTATAGCTTTCCCTCTTTCCTCATTCATCTTCCTCAAGCCCTGCTTCACAGGCCTGGACTTGGGATCTACATGCAAACTGTGCTCTGCCAACTCTGTAGGGATACCCGGCATATCGCTAGGTGTCCAGGCGAATACGTCCGCATTCGAACGAATAAACTCCACAAGTGCCTTCTCCTGCTCGCTGTCCAAGTTAGACCCTATAGTAAATTGCTTAGTGGGGTCACCTTCGACAAAATCTATCTTCTTGGTGTCCCGTGCTGCCTTGAATTTTGCTCTTTCGTCCTCAGTATTCAGCCTTTTCAATGCGGTTCCATCATCCGGATCTACTTGAGACCGATAATACTTGAGTTCCTCTTTTCTGCAAGCTTGCTCGGCCATTACCGAATCTCCTTCATCGCACTCGGCCGCTATATCCCGGCTTCCATGTATGGTGATGGTCTGCTTAGGACCCGGAATCTTCAGCTGCAAATACACATAACACAGCCTGGCCATGAATTTGGCGTAAGCCGGTCTTCCAAATAGTGCGTGATAAGGACTGCGCAATTTGACCACCTCGAACGTGAGCCACTCGACTCGATAATTATCCGTTGATTCTCCGAAAGCTACCTCTAATGCGATTTTCCCCTCGGGACATGCCGAGTGTCCCGGCACTATTACATGAAAAATTGTTGAGCTTTTCTGTAGCTGGGACTCTTTGAGACCCATGCGTGAAAAAGTTTCCCAGTACAAGATATTGATGCTACTTCCACCGTCCATCAGGACCCTTTTTAACTCGTAACCATTAACCTGTGGTGCGACTACCAATGCTAAGACTCCTGGGTGCTCTATTCTTTCCGGGTGATCTCTTCTGCTCCATGTTATCTCTTGCTCCGCCCATCTCAGGTATCCCGGACCGGCCGAGGAAACCGAGTTCACAGCTTGCTTGAGTATCTTTTTGTCCCTGTTAGAAGTTCCTGTGGTATGCACATGATATTGTCCTTTTAAATCAGATGTACATACCATACCGATGAAGACGCTGATCTGGCCGATCGTCACAATAGATCCGGATTCGAGGTGATCCGACTCCGGCCCCCAGCCGGAATTGTCCACCATCTTCTCTCCTTCGTGGTCGATGTAGATCTCGCCGACGACAAGATTCTCCATGTTCTTCCGAGCTTCTCCCGTGATGTAAACACCTTTGGACGTAGGCCCCACGGTGGGCGCCAACTGTCGTGGGATAATCACGGCAGACGTTACCGGGGGTAACGGATCTTGGGGCAAGACGACACAGGCGTTTGGGAGAGGGTTTATCTCAGAGGAAAACATGATGGAACTCGATCTGGTAGCCGGCAATCAAGTCGCCGAGTCTCCGATCTCAAGATATTAACTCAACTCTCGTGTTACACTGGATACTTGATACCAAGCGATATTGCTAGGGTTCTTGGATCTTTCCCAACTAAACCTAGGGGTCGGTTTATAAAGCACCCGTACCCCCTGGCTTACCCTCCAAGACGCACCCTGAATCCTACCCGGACACCGCATACAAACCCTAACTTTCCTTTACCGTAACCCACAATCCGGGTTACGAGGCCTACAAACTTGGGCCTTCCAGAAGTTTTTTTATCCTTAGCCGGATCTTGCGCAACGTCCTTTGGGCCGGGTTACACCTTGGAGTTTGCCTACCAGGTTATTATCCCTCCATCAGGAGTCCTTTTCCTAGTTGAACTCGAGCTGCTGCCATGGCAAAAAAAGGGGAGTTCCTCTGCTGTGGCCCTTGGATCGCAGTTGCCACCACGCACGACAAAGTTTTGGCTAGTTTGCTGCCGCACATCGCTGCCGCGGGCACCGTTTCGGCTTGTTTTGCTGCCGCCATGGCAGGAAAAAGAGTGATTCTCTGCCGTGAGTTTTTCCCGTGTTCTAGTGAGTTTTTGGTTATATTTTCATTGCCAATTTGTAGTGATTCCACTCTGTTTCTTTGTGAACCATAGACACGGCCTATCTACATATAAAATTAGGAGCATGCCCATATAAGACTAGCTCGTTTTTGTGCTCACAGGCTGCTCAATCAATTGTTTCATTGTGCAGTTTTTCTGGAAATTTTTGCTCCGCGGCGCGACATATCGTGGCTAAAAAGAGGAGAGAGGGAAAAAATTAGTGTCCGTACAGTCCGTATAGATTGCATATTTTGGCCCAAAAGAGTGCAAAAATCAAAGAGAAAAACATAAAAATAAAAGAGAAAAAGAGGCCTGAAAATTGGTGATATTTGCCACAAGTTTGGGAGTTGTTTTACATGTTGTTTGCACTACTTCCTTGAGCAATCTTGTGCCTGATTCTAAGAGTTGTAGCTAGTGTCTTTCGAGTGCATTGGAACAATTCCATACATATAGTTGCTTGCCACATTATTCTCCACGTGTGTGTTTCCCGTGCTTTTTATATCACATTGGACAACAAATAGGAGTTGTTATTTTGGTGTTGTTAGGTATCCAAACCAAGCCCCACCATATACCTTTTTTGTCTTGTGATAGCTAAAATCCCGGGTATTCTCTTCTTCACATCCGTACACGTGTTACTACTACTTGTTGGTGAGTGTTTTCTATTCACTTTGGAGCGGTAAGATACACCATTATTTGTTATTTTGTGTGAGTTGTGAGAGAACATCACCACCCATTTTTATTTTGTTTCACTAACAAGTTAATCAATGGAGCTTCGTAGTTTTTCTGTGTGCAATGATACATTCTCGGAGGAGGATTCTAGTGGGATACCTGCAACAAATTTGTTCCACTTCATTGCATACATCAAAGGTTTGCCTTCTGCTATTACGCTTGATAAGGGTACCCGGTATAACTTTGTTAGTCTTGAAGTTATTGAGCAATTGCAACTGGAAACATATCAATCAAATCCATATATGTTACTTACTAATGATGATAAAGTTCAAATTACTCTACGTACTTTTGTTCCATTAACCATTAATGGTCATACGGAGCAAATTCATTGTAATGTGATTCCCAAAGCTTTTAATTGTTGTCATCTTTTGTTGAGTGCACCATGTTCCTACAAATTTCGGTTTGATTTTGATAGATATGATCCTAACACAAAATTCCTTTGGAATAATACTATCAAAGAAGACATGCATCACTTGAAAAATTTAAGGAGATTAGAAGGCAACCATTATGTTATCCTCAAGTCGTGGGATTCAAAGTTGAGAAGACATGTGAGGTTGTGCCTACTAATGTAATCATGTCTACTTCTAGTGTTGTTTCTCATGATGTCATGCTGCTTTTGAAGAAAGGGAGCCTATAGTACAACCTGCACCACCACCACCATCACATACATTGGAGGAGCATACCATTGTGCCTAGTAGTGTTTCTTGTGATATGCAGATTACTCTTGAAGAAAGGGAGCGATCACTAGTACAACCTTCATCACCACTTGAAATAGATGAATCAGTGCCTACTATATGTGAGGAGGATGTCATTGACATTGGTGCTGATTGTTACGTCCATTTTGCATCACTATTTTATATCATAATTTTCTGTTATTCATCGATATATTTCATGTTATGATGCATCCCTTATGTTATTTTATTTTATTTTGCATGTTTCATAATTTTTGGAGAATAAACACCGGGATCAGAAATCTGATGGAAAAAGCACCGTCGAGATACCATATTTCAGAAGATCAGAAGAAGAAGGGGGACACCAGGGGTGTCTTACAAGTTCAGAGGAGGAGTCCAACCAGAAGGGGAGCTAGAGGGGGGCCACACCATGAGGTGGCGTGCCCCTGGCCGCGCTACCAGGTGGTGTGGCCACCCTGGCCCACCCCTAGGGGATATTTTTGGTGTACTTGGTCCCCAGGAAACCCTAAGCCTCATCCCATCGTCAAATAATTATTCCTCCGCCGCCTCGGGTGGAAAACACCCGAGAGAGAAAAGCTCTCTGGCAGGGAGAAATCTGCCGGGGAATTCCTCTCCGGAGAGGGGAAATCACCGCCATCTTCACCGTCATCACTCCGGGAATCATCAAGATCGTCATCATCATCACCATCATCATCAGCACCATCACCCTCATCATCCACCGTCATCCCGCTGTAACAATTAGGGTCCTCTATCGTTGTTTTACATTAGATCTCTCTCCCGTGTGGATTACTTGTTAGTAGTTCATGCTTGTGAGATTTATCGGTGTTTGCACTTTATGACCAGATTGTTATCATCCATTATATCACCTCTGATCATGATCCATATGATGTCTTGTGAGTAGTTCGTGTTGTTCTTAAGTACATGGGAGAAGTCAAGTTGTTAGTAGTGAAGTAATGTTGAGTAATATTTAATGTTCGATATTTAAGTTGTGGTGTTATTCTTCTAGTGGTGTCATGTGAACGTCGACTACATGATACTTCACCATTTATGGGCCTAGGGGAATGCATCGTGTATTTGGCTACTAATTGTGGGGTTGCCGGAGTGACAGAAACCTAAACCCCCGTTAGGAAACCATTACACGAGGGAGCATAGGATCCCGAAGTTTAAAGCTGTGGTTAGATTTATTTCTTAATTACTTTCTTGTAGTTGCGGATGCTTGCAAGGGGTATAATCACAAGGATGTATTAGTCTTGGATGGGACGGTACATTAGCATAGGTTCACCCACACAACACTTATCAAAACACGTAAGATTATTTAACTGCATGGAACAAAAGCACTTGACAGAATCCTCCCGTGTGTCCTCAAGAACGTTTGTTAATCATAAGTAAACCCACCGGCTTGTCCTTTGCTGAAAAAAGGATCAGGCCACTTGATGCAATTATTATCACTACATTTTATTTACTCGCACTTTATTTATCTGCAATATCAAAAACCCTACAAATCTATCTTTCAGTATTTACAGTTATTCCTTCATCGAAACTGCTTGTCAACACCTTCTGCTCCTCGTTGGGTTCGACACTCTTATTTATCGAAAGTACTATGATACACCCCCTATACTTGTGGGTCATCGCTGATTTGTAGCTACCAATTGAAAGTACAAATTTTTGTGAGTCTACTAATGTGCTAGTTAATTCTTCTGAGTTGATAACCACATATAGTTCACCACCATGTGATAATTTGAATATTTCAAATTTTGAGCATGTGGTCTTGATTACATATAAAGAAGTGCTTGCTAAAATACCACCTATTAATATTGTATATTCCATCATGTTACATGAACCAATTACTGTGCAATATGCTATGAATAGGATTGCTGAAATTTCATATCTCAATTCTAGCATCTATACTACTTGCTTCACTTTTAATTTGGTTGGTGACTATAACATGAATGAAATTTTTATGGTGGATCACATATGTATTACTTGTGATAAAGTTGCTGAATTGAACATTGTGTTACCTTGGTTGAATTGTTTACAATTTGCTAAATCTGAGCATGTTTCTACACATATGTTTGGTTTCCAACAACATTTGATAAGTACATATGCTACTGATTTTTACTTCACTTATATTTGCAAAATGAGTTGAAATTTACATGATGGTTACAATAAACATGATAAGACAATTGAGTGCACTGCTACCACCAATTTTGATTATAGATCTTCTATGAGCACACTTGGTTTGATATTAAACAATAAGAATTTATACATAGATATTTCTCCCTATGGTCATAATTTTATGAGCTTCACTTATATTTGCAATTGTGATTGCTATTTGAAGAGATGCTATTTGTTTACATGTGGAAATTTTGTGATACATACATGCACATTTCGTTGCTTCCTGTCATATGAGAATTTATATCATGTTAACATAACTAATGCACCCCATTATAGATACATATATTGTGCATACACGTTGTTCTTTTTGTTTCTTCCATGTTCAGCTTACCACAAGCCGAGGACGTCTTGTCTTGAAGAAAGGGAGGATGATAGGGATATTATAGGGGTACATGATGATTGTTCATTCTTGAGTTGGAAGGAAATATTGAAGTTAATTGATGATTACTATAAGTTGAATTCCTTCTTAATGGATTGTGTTGTTTGTGTTTATAAGAATGTTATACTACCTAAGCATATGTATTTATGTGTGATAGGTTTATTGATAACACAAACATGGATGGAGGAGAGCACGAGGAGCCGGAAAACAAGCATGCAACGGTGGAAAACAAGTGTGCACACATGAAGGGAGTCATGGAGATTGTTTCCCACAAGAGCTAAGGGAGCCATCAACACAATAGGAGCATTGGAGGCTGATATGGGAGCAGCAAGGACATGTCCTAGGCTGTCCCAAACGGTTTTAGTAGAGGACCTGCGATTCCAATGGGATGAACCAATGTTGAGTTCCGTTTGTAAGGGTTTGGTTGCACCAAACCGAGTAGGAGTGGGCTAGGGGGCGCATTATGGCTGGTTGTGCACGCACCCCCCTCTCTTGGCCGCACCCCCCTCATATATACCTCTTAGGTGCAAATTAGAAAGGTAGACCAAGTTAAAACATAAACCCTAGATTCCATACTTGAACAATGTTCATCTGAATTTATCCCCACCGGTTTGGTGGTGTTACCATTCCAAATTCTGCGTGTTATCCGCTGTTCCATCGGGAATTAGTAGATACAAGACCACTCGTAGTCATTGATTACATTGTGCAAGTGTGTGGAGTTGAGAATATCCAAAGGGATTGAGAGTTGTTGCATTGGCATCAGGGATCAGCCGGAGAGGTTTCAGCGAGACACAAATTATCTATCATCAAGTTATCGAGTGCTCAACGAGAAGATCGGGCAACCCCTTATCAGGTTGGGTTGTCGCTGACTTCAACGACGACCACAACCACCCCATGATCAAAAAGTGGTCGTTGATAGGATTCTTACGTGGACACAGAGACATACCGCAGGAAGACAATGACTTCATCACTCTGTTGCATTCATGCAACTTGGAGACAAGTAGGCAGATGCAAATCATGACAAGGCTACACAGTTCACTTGAAGGCCTAGGTTACACCTCATAAGATATGGCAAACTTTAGATCAAGCTTTCGTGCCGACAATAAGTGGACTGACGTGCATGATACCAGGGCATACTTTGAGAAATGCAAAGAGACTGACCCCGATTTCTTCTACAAGTATAAGGTTGACGAGGAGAACATGGTAGTTAATCTGTATTGAATCGATGGTGCAACAAGAAAAGCATAAAAAAAGTACAATGATTATGTCTCCTTCGATACAACATTCATGACAAACACTTACAAAATGTCGTGTGCTCCTTTCATCGAGATAAACAATCATGGGTAGTTGATTCAGTTTGGCTATGCATTTGTGTCAAATGAGCTGATAGATAACTTTATTTGGATTTTTTGTGGCATTTCTAGAGGCAATGGATGCTCTAGCGCCACTAAACATAATAACATATCATGATTTTGCAATGAGAGGCGGGATCGACAAGGTTTTCCCTCATGCAAGCCATAGAAACTGCCGGTGGCATATTATTGGAAAAGCAACCGAAGAGATTGGGCCATTCCTTGCAAAGAATGAAGAACTTCGGCAAGCTTTCAACGACTGTATTAACAGCAACTTGACAGGAGAAGAGTCTGCAAGAAAATGGCAAGAAATGGTTGTCAAGTATGGTGTTGAACAGCATGCAAAATTATCAGCTTTGTACGAGAAGAGGAAATACTGGGTTCCAGCCTATTTCATGCACAATTTCTTTCCATTTTTGCAAACAGTTCAACACAACGAGGGGTTCAATGCTGTGCTTAAAAGGTATGTCAACCCTTTTAATTCAGTGCTAGAGTTTGTTAAGCAATATGCTGACATACAACCTAAGATAATGAAAGCTCAAAATAAGGTGGAAGCTGACAACACACTGACCACGGCTTCAGAATTTTACTATCACCCAATTGAGCATCACGTGTCAAAGGTTTACACATGGAACATACATGTCCGCTTCCAGTTTGAAATGCAGAACATGTATTCGTACAACATAAAACAAACAGGGGAGAAGACATTTCTGGCTGAATGCATTACAAAATATGTTCCAAACTACTACAATCGGGCCTACGAGGTTTTTGCAGATCCTGCGAACGAAGAATACAGATGCACATGTTGAAAATTTGAGAGAGATGGAATTATGTGCTGTCACATTCTAAGGGTAAGAAATTTATGTACTTATCAGGTTTATATTTCACAGCTACCAACTACATACTTCATAGTTACCAGAATATTAATTCATAAGTGGCATAATATGCGTGTGCATAATTATAAGATTTACATTTCATAGCCACCTAGTATATAGTTCATAGTTACCATAATATTAATTCATAAGTAGCAGAAAAATGTGTGTGCATAATTATCAGTTTTATATTTCACAGTTACCTAGTATATACTTCATAATTACCAGAATACAATTCATAAGTCCCAGAATGTGTGTGTGCATAATTATCAGGTTTATAACTCATAAGTCACAGAATATGTGTGTGTAGGCTATTGGCATTAGATAAGATTCATAATGCACTGTTATCTATTTTATACTGCATATTTACTAGGTTAATAATTTCAAAAAAAAAAAATGCAGACTATGGCACAAATTGGGATAACCAAGCTGCCAGATGCATACATCTTAAGAAGGTTGACATGGAGCGCGGAGGACGATTTGGTTGAAGAAACACCAGGCAAACAGTTTGTGATGCTAGAGGAATCAAAACAAATGATGAAACTTGCACTCTATTGTGCCGAGTTTAAATCTCTAGCAATACAAGGGAACCAGTCACAAGATGGAAGAAGGGTGTTGGACACCCATTTGAAAAGTATAAGGAAATATTTGGCTGATCTTAAGAGAGAGCAGCTGAAAAGAGCTAAGAAATCTGCTGCTGCTGCTAAGGCTCATGCTACTACAAGTAGCCCACGTACAGCTCCGACTGGACCGCATCCAACGTCAAACACTACCATAAGAGATCCTCAGAGACGAGCAAGCTCGGGACCTCAATCAGGAATCAAAAGGCCAAGAAGTAAAGTTGCAGCTAAACCTACAACACAAAACAACGAGCCTGACACAACTGCTATTCTCCGTGACCCTCGGATATCAAACACTAAAGGAAGAAAAAATAAACAAGCTTTTCAGAACCCTTTGAACACTAACAGAAAGGAAATCCGCACTTGCAAGAAATGTGGGTCAGAGAATCATGACTACAGAACATGCCCGGAAAGGGGGGAGCTACCAGAAGCAAACAACACATAATCAAATGAAAAGGAAGGAAAAAACAATCTGGTAGAGATGTCTTAAGTTATTCATATAAAAAAACAAAAACTGTATTCATGGCACTTGTTGTGTAAAACTTGTGTGGTAGAGACGTTTATTTACCTCAAATGTTATTCTCCAGATGCCAGTTCCAGTCAGTAGCTTGATTGAATTCCGCGTTTGCCCAATTGTATGGCATTATTTTCCTCAGTTTATCTACGTCGTCTTTGCCGATCAGTGGGATGTTCTCTTCATCCCAATTTTCAATATTGTAGAGCACATGGAATCCACAGTCATGGCTTGGGGAAAAAAGATTCAACTTAGCCAAAAGTTTAAGTAGAAAAAAACCGTCCAGCCAAGAAGTAGGTAAAATTACCAAAATACAAATCTTTAGCCACCATCTTATTCCAACACAGATACCAATTTTATCAGAAGTAACTATAATATTTGAAAAACAGTTACCAAAAAAATTCTACAGCTTGAGCCACCGTTATATTTCAACACATTTACCAGTTTAAAAACATCTATGACCATCTAAGGATAAATTACTACACTAAAACATAGTTACCAGATTAAACAAGATTTAACTACCATGAAATTCACTACTCATATAATTTATCTTTGGGCATGTTTCAACAGACATATCCCAATTTAGGAAAACAAATGATTCTAGAACTTTGTTAAAAGAGAGAATTAACTTACTTTCCATGTTGTTTAGGGACATCGATTATCTTGGGTTCGTAATACTGGATTTGAATCTTGGAATCTTGATAATAGGTTGCCCATAATTGCTTAATCATGTTTATGAGCGCAGTTGCATGCGAAACAAGCCCCAAGTTTCCTTCACCCCGGAGTGAGTCAAGAGCTTAAAATCTTTCAGCCTCAAGGTTCAAGCATAGGCTGTACCAGTGGTTCCCAAATTTCTGATTTGGTGCGATTTCATGTAAAACTGGAAAATGGATCTATGATAAAATAAAAAAGGTATTAAACATCAAGGCAGCCATATTGCATATAGATTAGTTTGTACAATGTAGCTACCAGATTGAGTTGAAGACACCTATCAAGTTTATTAAAAGCAGTTACCTGGTTTTCTCAATGAAACTATCAGAATAATTGAAAAAAAACTCACAGCTATATAAAAAAGGAAAAACACAAATTTCTTACTTGATTCATAATGCCGAGGGAATGTACTTCAGTCTTTTTGAAAGTAGAAACGACCAACGGCTTCGTAAATTGTCCATCCATCACATGCTTGGTCAGCTGCTGTGACATAATCAACTTCCCCTTGATCGTGTTTGTCCTTTGGAGGTACTCAATGCCAACTTCCATGCAATGATTTGACAATTCACCCCTGACGAAGATGGAATCAGCTAGATCTTGAGTGTATGCCCAACTATTTTTGTAAAGGATTACACGATAGATGCATACAAAATAAAAATACAAAATAATTAAGTTAAAAAGAAATTGAGCACAAAGACAAAGCAAAAGTGAGCACAAAAAGAGAAGCAAAAGCTACGCACTACATCAAATTTGTTGAATCTTTCCCTCAAACAGACTTGTGTTTCAAAATAAAATTGTAAAGATGTTTGTGCTCCTGCTTGACAACAAGTTTCACACCATATGGAGACTGCTTGAAGCAGGAACCCTTCTTAACCCTAGGTTTGTGAAGTTGCACCTTGGGTGTTAAGCTTCGAACACCTTTTGTGCTGCTTGGTTTTGCTTTTTCAAGTAACGCACGTTGCCTTGCATAAAAAACCATTGCACGTTCCTCGTATCTACACCACTCCTCCTCAACCTCCGCGGAAACTTCAGTAGTTTTCCCGAGTACAAAAGCTTCCAATTCATCAGACAATTTAATCTCCTGAATATCACCATCAGCTGATCCTATTCCAATTCCTACAGATTCATCTACAAAACATGCATAAAAAAGATGTGAAAAAAGTAACCATATGCCATATATATCGGTGAAAGATGTGATGTAGAATGTAGTTCCAAGAAATTATCCAAGAAAATATTCATTCAAGTACAAAAAATTATCTAAGAGTTATGAAGTATCATGATATTTTCAAGCAATTGCCATATTATACAAGAATTAAAAAACAAGCTATCCTTCATCAACTATCATGTTTTATGTTATACAAAGGGTTACCAGATTTTTTAAGTCCAGCAACCACAAAATATACATACGGCTATCATGTTAATCAGACAAAACACCTAGAAAAAAAGCTAACTAGAAGTAAGTACCTTGTGATGGAGCCCAAGCTAATGGTTCTGCAATAAACACTTCATTTGTGCTTGATGTCTCTTGTGAACTCCCCAACATACTGAGATTAAATGGTGGAGGAGTGAATATTCCCGGACGATTATCTCTTTCCGTGCTCTCGGTGGAAGTTTTGTTATCGGAGCATTTTCTTTTTCTTGCTCTACCACCATATGACAAAGGGTGACTTGCTCCAACACTTGAGAACAAACCTTGCATGATAACAGAGTCTGACAAGTTTTTAACAGTACGAGCAACATCCGGAGGCACACTCATTGGACTACGCCCAATTGGGCCAAGACTGAGCAGGTGAGGGCCGAAAATAGGAGACATCGTATAATTTCTGTCAGAACTGCGTGTGCGTTGTGCATCCATTTGCTGCGTCTTTGGTGAGATAATCATCTCCCTGTAGTTGTTATCCTCCGGATTCGTCTCCGTAACAGTTGGTGAGATGCGGATTGCACTGCTAATCCTTTTGCCATCTTGTATCTCCTTCATCTTACTCGAAGACATTTTGTGCTTGGGGGTCATAGAAACTCTAGGCGACACCTCAAAAGCAGTCTCCGCGCTACTACCGTCTCTTTTAGCACTTGCACCCAGGTTGACCGTGGGCGACAACACAACAACATTCCTAGCACTGCTGCCATCTTTGTCAGCACTTCTCCCCGACACACTAGAAACTGTGGGCGACACCACAACAGCAGACCTGGCACTGCTGCCATCTCTTTCAGCACTTCTCCCCGACGCATTGGAAATTGTGGGTGAAAACACAACAGCAGACCTAGCACTGCTGCCATCTCTTTCAAAACTCTCCTTTGGAATACTGGTGATAGCAGGGGATAAAATAAGATCATTTCTTGCACTGCTGGCATCAACTTGTGCGGTTGCATGGATTTTGCTGCTTTCTTTGGCATCTTTTTTCATAGTTGATTGAGTGCCAACACTTTGGCTCCCAGCATTAACTTGAGCTAACCTTTGAGACTTCCTTGAAGGAGATAACTTTGACAAAATATGACGTTTCCTTCAAAAGAAGGAAAAATTTAGAAGATAAAGGTTAGAAGAACATATTTAATTTTAACAAAAGCTGAATACCATGAAACTTCACATTAGATATCAAGAAAAATGATAGTGGATACGAAGTTTCTAAATGTGGTAACTACAAACTTACAATAAAAAAAGGATATATAATTTGGATAACCATAATAACTATCCAAAAAAGTAATAACAAATATCATGTTAAATGATCATATATACAAGGTAATTTACAAAAAACACCTAGATTTTTTTTTTATAATTACCAAGTAAATAAATAACACGTATCATGTTAAATGACCCTAGAGACCATATAATTTAGATAAAGCACTACAACTTTAAGAAAAAGATGGCTACCAAATAAATTAATAAAGAGATAAATTCTTTTGCAAACCTTTTGTGAAGCGGGTTATACTTTGGAGCATCGCTGATGATTGCACTCCCTTTTGCTTTATTACTTTCATCAAAGTCCTTGCTGACCTGGTTATCAATCATTTGGGACTGAACATGCCACTACAGGTCCACTATTGTGCTATCCATATTGTATACAACACTGTCAGCAACAACAGATGGATCTCTTTCAAAAGCACTACTTGAAGAAAAAAAACTGATGTAAGTTGTAAGGAGAAAAAAAGTAGACAGATACCATTTAACTACATGACAGATGCCGATTTAGAGGAGCATAGCTACTAGGTTATTTAAAAAGAAGATATATCAAAAAGCAACATTATATAAACGCCATGAAAAAAGGTCATACCTACAAATTTAATTCATGCAACCTATGAGTTTCAAGAAAAAATGAAAAATAAATAAATAGAAGACGTTCTAACAAACCTTTTCTGACTCACCATCTCATCAGCAACAACAACGCTCTATCTATCTGAACCATTTTCCATTTCTCTACCCTGACCTCCTTGATTATGAAATTCATCCTGTTGAGGTTCAATGAAAATTCTTAAAGGAGTGTTTAGTTTTTTTTGCAACTACAACCTTGATTTCATTGTGAATGTCTTTCTCCGAGTCAGGTAGAGTTGTTTGCTGGGACTTCAGTTTGCTAAGATTGGATGCAACATTTGCCGTCACCCCTTTAATTTTATCATCAACAATCTGGCTGATGGAAATTTGAGATATCCGCCTATCTGACCGCTGCCATCTGATCCAAATAACTCACTTTCTGATGGAACATTAATTTGAGATTGCATAGGAGCTGGTCAAGGACTAGAACTCATCCTTACTTGCATAGGAAAATTGGGTGAGATGTTACTAGGTCCTGCTTCATTCGTTGGCACTTATTTTTGTCCGTGATGACTTGGCTCAGCAACTTATTTTACATTTTAGTCTATCTCTATTTCTGTTTCCTCATCGTTTGCAGACATTGATTCATCACCATCTGCATCTTCACCTGAATAGTTGTTGCCATGAACTGCATTATCTTCATGTTCCCTATCTGACTCTGATGCTTTAATACCATCTAATTCAGCGCATCTTTCACATGGAACAGATTAAGTTAGCCCTTGAACAAGAGTACTCAGAGCACCATTGACAGTGGAAGCAAAAGACAACATGAGGGAGTGCGATCTTTTCCTTTGCTGTTAATGTGTAAAAAAAAAGGAACAACGTTAGGTACCCAAAAACTACAAACAGGTAAAAGTCTACTTAGAAAGCTCTAGAACAAGAAGTTTGATAGCTACGTTGCAAGAAAAAATGGTAACTGATTTTACAAAATCTTCTAGTTGAACATTGGCAGAAACTAGCTTCTAAATTATTACTACAAAAACATGATAGCTATGTCACAAAAAATGGTAATTATCTCTAGGCAATATGGTAGTTCTTTCAAATAAACACAGTAGTGGAATTAGAAAAAAAATCTAATCCAGGAACAAGTTAGGAGTACCAGGAAATCAAAAAAATGTGAAAAATAATACCTCGATGGTACTTGTGGGATGGATATTGATCTGCATCCAAGACTCAAAACCATCGGGGCCACCAAAAAGGCCCATCTCCCGAGATAAAACATCTTTGAATTCATCTCTTAGCCGCGTTTATAAACAAGAAACATCAGTAAGAACAAAAAATAGGATGCAAACATATATATAGATAAACATTAGGAAACAACCTGCATCACTCCAAACTTGGTTGAATCATACTCCCGCGTGCCCCATGCGGTTTTGCAATCCCTTGCAATTGTTGCCCATGAATTAATTGCATACGGTGAATCCTCTAGCTCGAGAACCAATTCATCGGTATTGACAGCAGTGATGTAGCATAGCTAAACCATGAAACAAAAAAAAATAGCAGATACATATGGAGATACAAGCTTTTCTATTGTTACAAAATCATATTAAACAGACAGCTGCCCAGATTTTATTGTACAAAATGAGCAATTAGAATAAAAAACATTTGTAGAACTAGTAATATACCATGGTATGATAACACATATACCAGATTTGTAATACACAACTATCATGTGTTAAGTTCAGAACTAACATGTTTATTTCAAAAAAACAAAAGACAAGTAAAAGTGGAAACATGAAGATGTAGATCAAAAGATTTGTTTACTACAAAAAAGCTACCATAATAATCATACCACAGGTACCATATTATGAATACACATGTATCAGTATTTTGAAAGAAAACTAAAAAAATTCTCAATGAGTGAGAAAATCTCACCATGTAATACATTAGACAACCCTTTCCAAATTTCCCACTTGATAAAATCTCATGCAGTTGATCAACTACAAACTTGCACATGTTTAGCTCATGAGCTCTTCCAATGTCAGGCTATTTTATTTGCAAAAAAAAATATATTGCACAGATAAGTCGACAAGTTAATGATGCCAGCAAAAGAGAAACAAGAAACTATGAAATAAAATATACCAGAATAGAGTAAACTTTGTTGCTGATTTTATTGTCACGGGTAGGAGCAACTATAGTGGACACAATGTGAATCATCCATAGCTCCTTGAAAGTGTCGTCTGCTTCCTTGTGATCGGAATTTTTTTGGGCAACATAAGATGCACTAGGCCTACTTCCTTTACCGGGGAAGAGGCGACTTGAAGTCTCTGCCTCCAGATCAAAATCCACTGTGTAGTTGACCTCCAGCGGGCCACGCGGCAGACTAGTCATTATCTCCATAGACTCTTCGGTGAGAGGTATAACTCCATGCAGGGGATTACAAAGGCTCGCCTTGACGGGACATAGCATCTTGCAAACCAACTTACCAAGGGATTGTGCAAATCTTCACACTTGATATTCAAGAAACTGCCTTATCCCATGGTGACTACAGAAGCACGCTGATCATCTGTCAGACCTTTCTTACAAAGCTTGATGACTGGTCTTGGAGATTCCCAGTTACGGTCTACATCATTAGACTGCAAAAGAAAAACACATGAAAAAGAAAGGTAAGAAAAAATATTAATCAGGAAGAAAAACATAATGGTAGTTGTGACTGGTAAGTAAAAAAATATGCTTGTAGATATCAATTTAGTCACTAACGGTTACCATAAAATTGACCTTAGATACCATGGTATTTTTTGGTTTAAAATACAACAGTATGCTTGTAGATACTAGGTAAATTACTGATAATTGCCATAATTGAAACTCTTAGTTACCATGATGTTTAGAAGAAAAAATAATCCAAATGCGTGTTGATACCAGGTTAAACACTAGTAGCTACCAAAGGTATTGTTCTCAGATACCATGGTATTTTTTTCAAAAGACAACATTATGCTTGTAGATACTAGGTAAATCAGTGATAATTGCCGTATTTAAAACTCTTAATTACCATGATGTTTAGAAGAAGAAATAATCCAAATGCTTGTAGATACCAGGTTAAACACTAGTAGCTACCAAAAGTATTATTATCAGATACCATGCTAGACAACAGAACTAAAATACCTTGATGTCCTTCTTTTGACCCTTCCTTTTGACACCACGAGGCTTATTCGGGGCAGCCTTCCTCCGACCCATCTCAACAGCTTCATTGGTTAAAAATAACAAACAAACAAGAAACTAGGTTAAAATGGAAATGATATTCTTGTAAAAATTGTAAAGCCGTGTAAAAAAGATGAAAATTCTAGTTGGATTGAAAACAAACACACGGCCATATATAACACAAAAGCATTTGAACAGGTACACACAAACATCTAGCACATGGCTTAACATACAACTATAGTTTGTTCTTGCATTAATAAACAACTACTATTCATTACCAGGAAAACAAATAACAGCCAAAAAGTTCACGACAGGGCCAAATCTAAAATTGAACGCAATTTGCATCTACTTTGCATATTCTGGAGCAAAAAATAACTTGAAGACAGAGTGGCTAACATTAGTCCAACAACAAAATGCTCCCAATATATATGACACACAAAAAAGCTACATCGTCAATTTCATTTTAGAACTACATCGCCAGGGGCAGCCAAAAACGAGTTGGTTTCAAGCAAATTCAACAGGGGGAGGGGAGAGAATGCTCACTGCGATGAGGGGATTAGAGAATCAACGATCTAGACACGACGGTGACGGTCGACCTGTGGAGAAAGGAGGCACCACGTTAAACAGCCGCATGCGAGGGCAGATGAGACACCAAAACGCGAGGGGAACGATCGGGCTCACCACTGCGAGGGGTATATGCGGGCTGAACACGGCGAGGCGATGCGATAGGAGCTCTCCTACCTAGACTGCGACGGCCAACCTGCGGTGAAAGACGGACACCCAGGTAAATCCCACCACTCGCGAAGCCGGAATTGAGAGCCAATCGATAGGGGAAGGTGTGGGCTCACCAGGACGAGGAGGAGGAGCGGGATCACATCGGCGAGAGGGGGAAACGGGCTCACCGGCGGAGGGGAAGAGTCGACCTACAGTACATCAAAATCTGATGCGGTGATGCCGCTCGCTCGCGCCGCAGTAGCAGAGAAAATGGAAAGGGGGAGTGGACGCACGGGCTCACCAGGACTTAAGGAGCGAGGGCGGAGCTCTCTACCGGCGGCGGACGGCGCAAGCCGAGCGCGAGTAACGGCAAATCGCCGTCCTCGTCGTCGGAGGAGAGAGCGACTGTGCGGGGAATGGATTTGGGCAAACTGTTCTGGGCACGGTTCCCCAAATTCAAAAACGCTTACCCCGGAATTCTTCCCCGAGTCACTACCAATATGGGCCCACAAATGACGGCGCCGTGCGGATGAGAACGTGGTGCAGTTCTCTCTCGCGGGACACAAACATGTGGGGCCCACTCCAGTTTGCAGTTACGCGCACGCGGATTGCGTGGGCAGTTTTGCTGCGTGTGCGGAGCGGTTCGCATCACATCGACGACGCTGTGCGCACGAAACGCAACGAGCCGCCACTGCGTACGACGAGCGAGCGGCGCCTTTCCTTAGATTTTCCCAAAATTGTTACTATGCTATGGAGTAAAGTTGCCCATCATAAGCTATATATATTCTTACTATATAATGTCCTAACTATGTGTTATGTATACAATAAAGTTGCTGTTGTTGTGATAGTATGTCCAGGTGGATGACTCAACGCACGGCACGGCCGGCCGTTTCCCGCTCATGCATGCACGTACGTTGTTTAATCCCCATATAATTGGTCTGCAGTTTGTAAAAGTGTCAACTGTCGGTTCAGTGGTCAGCATTAGCCTGCATCAGCTCAATTAAAAAAATTATAGCAGACCAAAAGCTTGCAGCTAATTAGCACCTTTTTCGTCCCTATCTGTCTAGACTACCTTGAATGGCATCTATGCAAAATAGTTATACATTAGATTCCAAAACAGTGATATGTGACGGGTAGTCCAAAAGTCTAATACACATCACTAACCCATATAGTAGTGGCTAGTTGGCTAATTAATTGTCTAACAAACGTAGTTAGTTAGTGTTCAATTGTTCAGGTGCAGTGCTCATCGATAATGGGTGCATGCTTTGCGCAGTGTGTAGTGTGGATGTGCATGAATCTGCCTAGTTCGACAAGGTCGAGGGTAGCTATGCTTATTATAAAAAAATGGAAGTGATATACATAAATATACGTGTGATTTTTTCTGTTGCAAAACTGCAATTATTTTGTCCAACTGTCACACATTAACTAGGCATTTGAATTTTGGATTTCGGCAGACTGCGGATATACTATAATTAAAGTTTGAGAACTCATTTGAATAACCTCCATATATGTGAACCTGATCAACAAGCAGTTGTCTCCCAGATACATTTAGTAACAGTTGGCGCATTTCGATATCATAAACAAGGGCCAACTAACACATTGCTCATAGGTGCAATGCTAATTTATAGTCCATCAGCTGCTCTCACCCTATCTCTATAAACTAGTACTACTTAACCACTATAAAATAGAATCAACTAGTTTACTTGCACGTAATTATATGGCAG
Source organism: Alopecurus myosuroides (assembly GCA_028641055.1). Classification (NCBI taxonomy): domain Eukaryota; kingdom Viridiplantae; phylum Streptophyta; class Magnoliopsida; order Poales; family Poaceae; genus Alopecurus; species Alopecurus myosuroides. Next base: position 287,454,136 of record CM054061.1, read on the forward strand.
ACAAGACCCTGTTCTGTTCGGCGCCGTGCATGATTGATGCTGACGGAAACCAATTAACTGTCAATTAGTTTAAGTGTTGTTTTAGGGAGGAGAAGCTCTACCGAAGAACTATACTTACCTTAGATGCTCGCAACAAAATGTCAAACGGCAAGGACACTTTCATCTTTGGGTAGGCCTTTTCTTCTCAGTCCTCAGTGTAGCCTAGTGAGTAGTTAAGATGAGAATGCACCAACTTTTCTGCACAAGATATAAATTTGTGTGCAACGGTAGCTAGGTAGCTTAGCCATTCTTTTTGTCTCTCTTCGCTATGAAAAGTTGGTGCAGTGCAGTGGCTTAGGGTAGATAAAACTCCCCTACCCCTAGAGGCCGGCAGATTTTGTGTGCACGTAGCCTTATCTTTGTTGGAGTACTAAAAAATAGAACAAAATCTCTTGCACGTAGCCTTTTTGTCTCTCTACTGCAAATCTTAGACACATGACTCTCAAACTACGAGTTCAAATCCAAAATAAGACTCAAATTATCCAAAAACCCTCCATATCACAAATAGATGTTATTGAGACGTGTCTTAAGTCAAACTTTTAAGACTTCAACTATAAAATTGTTTCAAATATTTAAACTGAGAACATTTAATTGTATTGGTAGGTTTATCTCATAACATATATTCAAAATATGATTTTCTTTTGTTTATACAAGTATTATAGTGAATGAGCTAAAGGGGCATGAAAATAAAAATCCCTTAAAATAGGTATTATATCTTGCAAGAAAAAGTAAATCAATACTAATACTAATTTTTGGTAATGTAATAGAAAATTTGATACACCTTTCAGGCCTGATAATAGCTTTTTGCACCCCGAGCATTCAATGATGTATTTATTTATGTAAAATTAATTCATTGTTGAAATGTATATATGTAAATACGCTATGTATATGCCAAATAAATATACATCCGAGTTACACGAAAATACGACAAACCGTAATAGAAAATTACAAATGTTTACCATCTTAAACCACCCCATAAATTGTCGGTTTTGTTTTAAAGAATTTTTGTATGATCTTTTACAGATTTGTAACATTTGCGTGTGTTATTTGGTATAGAATAATGTAGAACTCATAACCACACATATTTTGAAAATTTCCCCAAGCTAAGGGATCTTTGTAGCTTGAAAGCGAAAAATCCTCTTTTAATTTAGGACATAACATTTTTGTTTCTCTCAATAATGTTAATACTCAATCATATAAATATTATTGAAAAATCGATAAATTATATGTTTTAGTCCCTATAATTCCTTTTAATTTTATTCTCAATCTTTAGTGACGGCGTTATTTGATTAATTGATTGAAAGAACATGGAAAGTTTAAATGTAGAATAATGCATGTACATATAGTGATATGCAATTTAATCTCAATGAAAATGTTTTATGTGTGAGATATGAAAAATGCATTTAACTATAATAGAAAGTTGCAATGCAAGTGTTTGCTATTTTAAATCACCACATCATGTGCATTTGTTGTTCATCCCGTCAATGAAATATTTATCTAGGAAATTTTCATATTTATAGTTTATTTTTGCATGTACATGTGATATTTTTATGGGATTTGTAACACACTGGTCACACATTTTGAAATTTTCTCCGAGTAAATGAATCGTTGGAGCTTGGGAGCGAAACATCCGCTTTCATATTAGGACCCCATATTCCGATCCTCTCACATGATCGACTTGTCGCTTGCATTGCAACCTCTCTATCATTAGTTTATATTTTCCATGTAATAAGTTTTTAATTTAGGAGAATATATCATTATTCCAAAATAAGGCATAAATCATTTTTTTTTGAGCAAGCATAAATCATTATTTGAGATTAAAGATAAATATGAAAAAAAGGTTCAGTGGCCGGGCTGAAGTACTTGGTCCAGCAAAGCCTGATACGCTCAAAAAATCGAAACATCCCGTTACCAGGTCTGCTTTAGGTTTGGCCATTCCCTCAGGAAAAATAAACCTCTACATTCGGCCCATGCTACATTTTATTTTCTCTTCTCTAAATATTGGGCCCGTAACATTTTGCAAGTGCATGTATTGGACCTAGTAACATTTTCACGGAAGCGCCTTTGTGAGAATTTGGCATGTCGAATTTGGCCCGCGGTGATGGACGGTAGGAAGGTGAAAATAAGAGTCTTCGTTTGGAGATAAATTCTCACAAGTGACAAGTGTTACTACTAGCCCTGCACTGATGTAACAACGGCGTTTTGCGGGATTTGGGTCGCGCTGAGCGTCCCCCGGGGGATCGGAAACCCCGATCCCCCGCCTCCAGCGTCTGACACGTGTCCGTTAGGGACCCACTTACACGCACACGCCCGCACATACGGAAAAAATCTCACGCTCGCGAAAAAAAATACAAACGCATATCCGCGTCTTCGCTCTAGAACCGCACGCCCGTCGCTCTATCCCGCGGGGCTCGCACGTCACCGGAGAAACCACAGAGAGAGTTGTCGCCGGCAGCTTCGTCGACTACAGCCGGTAGCAGCGCCCCACGCCGCCAGGAACACCGCCGACTGCCGTCGAGAGCATCGTGGGACGCCCTAAGCATCGCCGAGCGCTTTCGGGAGCGCCGGGAGCAACGCCGGGCGCCACCGGGCGCCGCCGGGAGCATCGACGAACGCCCTCAGGAGCATCTCCGGGCGCCCACGGGAGCATCGACGAGCGCCCACGGGAGCATCTCCAGACAGCGTCGGGAGCATCGTCGAGCGCCGCCGGGAGCATCATCGGGGTAGCGTCGGGAGCATCGCCGGGCGCCCACGGGAGCATCGCCGAGCGCCCACAGGAGCATCGCCGAGCGCCCTCGGGAGCATCGTGCGGGCGCCGCCGGGAGCATCGCCGGGGTAGCGTCGGGAGCATCGCCGAGCTCCCTCGGGAGCATTGGGCGCCGCCGGGAGCATCGACGAGCTCCCTTGGGAGCATCGCCGGACAACGTCGGGAGCATCGCCGGCGCCGCCTTGGTAGCATCGGCAGGCTCATCGTCGGAAGGCATCGGGAGCATCCCAAGCGTCGTCCGTAGCAACGATGCGCTTCTTCATCAACACCAGCGCTCCCTTTTGGAGAACCACCTTGTGGCGCCTGGCAGCACGATGCTGACAAACATCGCCTTGTAGCGCCGCCGCCCCGTGCTAGCAGCATCCCGCCCCAACCTTGGCAGCAGTGTCCAGAGGTGGCGTCCCGCTAGGAAGAAGGAGGGCTTGGGCTGCGGTGTCTAGGACGGCGGTCCGGCGATGGCTTGGGGAAACGACGGCGACACAACATGAGGAGGATGCGAGGCCTCTGTGTCCTCCATGATTTGGGGGAAGAAGAGAAGAAGTTGAGAAGGAGTGAACGGGAGGGAGTACGGGAGCGGATAGGAAGGGATAAGGAGAAGGCTTCCGTGGTGTGGCGTGTGGGCCTGCACAGGGACACGTGGCGCGTTTTAGAGGAGGAGGATGCGAGGTGTGTTTCCCCCGGACGAACGTAAGCGTTTCCCGGATTTTTTCGGGGCGGCGTAGCGGGCTAATGGGACGTCCCGCGCCGCGTGAAACCTGATGTAACATGTCAACAACCAGCACTTGCACTGCGCAATATATGCCGAGAACTCGGTGAGAGCCTTCACCGATTGACTTCCCAATGGCAAAGCGTGCCCTGTCCCCGCGGTTGATAGCTCCGGCAACAAGGCAAACCGTGGACGGACAGAGGTCGATCGTCTCATGTGCGACAGCCCGGGTGGTGCAAGTATTTTGGATGGCAGCAACTATAGCTACAACCTTTGTACAGTTGAGTTCCTTGTAACTCGTTTCTTCTATAAAATGAAAACGCAGCTCTCCTGCGGCTTTCTCAAAAAAAAAACTATAGCTACAACCCATTCTTCCGGAGATTGAGGTTGGCCAATCGTTAATAGTCAGGCAAGCTAGGAATCTCCCTCAACCCATGCTTAACAAGTGCGTTCGTGGAATTAGTAGTAATGGATATTGGACAGGCGAGGAATTAGGCTCTGTGCCATCGTCATAGTCGCAGAATTGGGATTTCAAAAGAAAAATTCCTAATCGCAGCACCACCCTATTAGTTGTATTTTTCTAGTAGTAGACTTTCATTTCATCCCAAAAGACTGTTGGGGGTGCAATGAATGTTTAGCAGAAGCCTCTGCTATGGAAATCACCATCAATTCTCCAGCTATGTTACAACTCGGTGTTAAGATTTAATTTTGATCAACAATGTGCCTAACGATACGCAAATTAGTTCATACAATATTTATTTTTGTGGGCATAATTTATAGAAAATCAAGACAAATAAAAAGTCCATTTCGATACGAATTCGTCGACACCAATTTTGTTTAATGCATTCAACCTCTACTTGGATTAACCTATGTAACCTAATATCCCTATGCCAGAAGAGGAGGAGGGCAACAAGAGCAGAAGGCTACATAGGCAAAACCTATCACGTTACATTCACATAGGCATCCTAGCCAAAGACCGAATACGTGACGGTGAGGTCGGCATTCCCCCGTAATTGAGGCACTAAAGTAAGTACCGATAGCGATGTATTTTCCAACTTGATGACATTCAGAGAAAATTTACTCACGGTAGATCATACATTAGCTAGCCCAATCCGTAGCTAGGTTGTCGCCATCATGGATTTATTTCTCTTAGTGTTTCTTCAATTTCTTCCTTTTTCTCTTCCGAAGCGTTCACCACCACACAGTATCCAATCGTCTTTTTTTTTGCGAGAAAACATCCGATCTATTCAACAAGTGTTACGACAGTACAAAGAGAACCGGAAGTAAAATATATTACAACCATATCCGTATACCACCTAGCGACGACTACAAGCAATGGAGCGAGCCGAAGACGCGCCGCTGTCATCGCTCTCCATAACCGGAGTTAGGCAAACCTTGTTGTAGTAGACAGTCGGGAAGTCACCATGCTAAGGCCCCACAGGACCAGCGCACAAGAACAACAACCGTCGCTGATGAAGAGAAGCGTAAATCAGAAGGTTTCAACCTGTAGACATACGAACGTAGAGGAACAAAGACCGGATCCAGTCGGATCCACCAAACACAAGCGCCGACCAAATCCCGCGAGATCCGCAGAAGACACACCTCCACACGCTCGCCGATGGTACTAGACGCATCGCCATGACGGGGGCTAGACGGGAGGACCTTATTCCATTTTCAGGGAGTCGCTGCCTCGTCATCGTAAATAGGACACAAACCCTAACCAAACACGAAAAACAACTAAAAAGGAAGCCCTCCCGCCAGCAGGAACTGAGATTTACCACACCTCCATGGCCCTAAGGCCACGTGACACGGGGCAGATCGGCTGCGTTGCCGGCAGAAGGCAGTAGATCGCCTTCTCTTTGGTCGGATCCTATAGTCTTCAACCCTAGTTCTGTTTGAAGATAGACGTTATGTTGGTAAGAAAATACCACGTTGACCAGACCTATAATTTGTTAACTTATCATTACCAATACAGATGTTTCCTTGTTGTATTTTTAATACGAGTAAGGGATTTTCTATACGATGTAAGGTGTGATATCACTTAGATTAGCTCAGTTTTCTTATTTCTCTGTCCCTATGGCCAGCTATGCAGTTTTGTTTGGTTTGGTTCGCTTCTTTTGAAAGTTTTGGTGCCTTAACGTACGGTGTTTTCTTCTAATATGAAATGACGCATATTCCAATGCATGCCCATAATAACAATATCATGTCAATATAGAAAATGATTCCATGTCCTCCTAAATTTCTCCAAAAGTCACCCGTTGGCAGAATAATTGAATGGACCTTTTACGTCGGATAGCGATGGCATTTGGGATTTGGCAGCTCAAGATCCTATGCATACCAGTCTAGCGATGGCATTTGGGATTTGGCAGAATAATTGAATGGACCTTTTACCCATTTCAAAAAAAAATGTACCTATATACTTAAACATGTCTAGATACATCCCAAATTAGACAAACAGAAACCATCTAATATGAAACGGAGGGGAGTATATGAATGCGCTTACCACTTCGATCAAAACCGCCATGCCGAAATACAGCCCCAAACACACGCTACAACAATATTCATGCTATGAAATATTACGTGCGGAAGTATCTTGTTTTCCCGTTATCCAACGCTCTTTTTGCAGTAGCTTCTTTGATGTGTTATTTCGTAGTTGCAGTGCATTTTTAGCAGCACCGTGCACTCTTTGAGCTAAAAATTCAAAAAAATAGAGAAAATTGGCACTGCGTATAGCAGCGAGCTCCTGAGTGCACCTACGTTCACCTGCGTCCCGTGTTGCCCAACACCGTCACTTGTGATTACATGATGGCGTCCCATGCTCGCCTTCTTGCCATTTTATTTTCTTTGGTTCGCAGGTTAAGGGAAAATATCTAGCGATACCACACATCACATGATACCATGACACCACTTCTCAAAATTTTAATTTACAAGTGTAAAAGAATTCCTAAACAAATTGGTGGGTGTTCACAAGATGTGTGGGCTTGTTTGAATCCTAGCCGTCGCTAGGCCAACCAAAATTTTGGTCGTTGACTACTACCAGCGCTCTGTTTGGATCAGAGCCAGAGAATCTACGCACGCCAATTTTTTGGCCACCCCTCAGATTCTGCGCCCGCGCGTTGGCGAAACCCCGGCGGCCAAATCCTTCGCCAAATATTTGGCGTGCCAATTTTGGCAGGGCTGGCCAGGGTGTGAACCAAACAGCCCTTCTATTTTCAGAACCAGATCCAAAATACACGTGGAGAAACAAAACGACAAATTCAACATGAATGGTATCGCAAAACGACGTTCACAAAAAGATAAAAAAAATGACAATATTCGCGTAGCAATTTGTCTTCTAGTTTTCTCTGCGTGTATTTCAGATTTAGTTATGCACATTCTAGGATGGTAAAGATACATCTTGTGAAAACCCAAAATTTTGTTTCGAAATTGTTTGAAACTTATAATTTGACTTTTGAGTAGTGGTATCATGTAAGGTGTGATATCACTCAGATTAGCTCAGTTTTTTTTATTTCTCTGTCCCTATGGCCAGCTATGCAGTTTTGTTTGGTTTGGTTCGCTTCTTTTGAAAGTTTTGGTGCCTTAACGTACGGTGTTTTCTTCTAATATGAAATGACGCATATTCCAATGCATGCCCATAATAACAATATCAAGTCAATATAGAAAATGATTCCATGTCCTCCTAAATTTCTCCAAAAGTCACCCGTTGGCAGAATAATTGAATGGACCTTTTACGTCGGATAGCGATGGCATTTGAGATTTGGCAGCTCAAGATCCTATGCATACCAGTCTAACCCCTAGAGTCCAAGAGCAAGCCCCAAATAAAACTCCGCACGCGGATATTTCCAAGATGGGCCACTGTCATCTTCTGATCTTCTTCCTCGCCGCTCCATCCATCCTCCATCCTCGTCCTTCACACGCGTACTAAACCATCTCTGTTCTCTTCTCTGCAACCCACCCAGACGTCGCACAACACAACCAATGGCAGTGAGGCCGCTCGTCTGCGCTCTCGTTCTCCTCATCTTTTGCACACCCAACACCACTAGCAGCAGCGTCGGCGACGAGCAGGAGGCTGACAGGGTGACCCGCCTGCCAGGACAGCCGGCGAGCCCCGGGGTCTCGCAGTTCTCGGGCTATGTCACCGTGGACGAGCGGCACGGCAGGGCGCTCTTCTACTGGTTCTTCGAGGCGCAGGCTGCCCCCGAGCACAAGCCCCTCCTCCTCTGGCTCAATGGAGGTCAGCATCTATACGTCCTTGATTAGCTTTTGTAACTCAAATTTTAAAAACAATATATCCGTTCATTTTTTCCTGCTGCTTTGAGTTGTGTTGCTACTGTACTGTTTTTTTTTCTCGTGCTAGCTTTGTTGGCTAACTGAAATTTCCCGTGCACATTTTATTTGCTAATGTACTCAGTAGCCAGTACTGTTTTATTGTGATATGAATTGCTTACCCGGCGGTTTTTCGGCCTTAATTCGACATTCGGCTCCGTGCAGTACTGCTGTCTTCAATTTTTGCCGTGTGTTTCAGTCACGTTACTCTACCAGTAGTCTGAACTAGTGATCAACGATCATGACCATTAAATCAAAGTACGGGTATGCAGCTTTATCAGTCAAGTCGAATTTTCTCTTCAGCAAAAAAAAGTCAACTCGAATTTTCCATGCATAATTTCCATTATTTATTACTGTTACTGGTGACCATTCTTGTTTCGTCACTTGCCTTGTGGGGGCACTTGACCAAGCATTAAGTAGAACCAGAGGTGCTAGCTGCTAGGACCTCTGTTCTTGGCTTATTTATGTCAAAATAAAATTAAATCTGAGTTATTTGTTTCAGGCTATTTCTAATGTAGTAGCGTCCCCCATCTGGAGGTTCTATATGCATCACTTTGATGCGGAGAGGCTGGGGCTATCCCAGTTTCGGGAAAAAATATCTCTTGTTGTAAAATGTATGTTACTGCACTCTTTTCTTTCTATGAATAATTTTTTATTGTAATGATCGGTTTCGTAGGACCTGGTTGCTCATCGATCGGCTATGGAGCTGCATCTGAGCTAGGGCCTCTCATAGTTGACAGGAAAGGAGAAACGCTGGAGTTCAACAAATATGCTTGGAACCAAGGTAATGAGCATGCTTGCATGATCTTTTCTTGAAATCCTGCTTCTTTCCGTGTTTATTTATCTTTGTCTGATGAAGAAACCACTGATGATTTTTTTCTGCTTTGGGTTTGCCATTTTTCAGAGGCTAACTTGCTGTTCCTGGAGTCTCCTATTGGGGTTGGCTTCTCCTACACCAACACTTCCTCTGACCTTACCAAACTGAACGATGATTTCGTAGGTAAATTTATTTTTGAAAAAAGCTGTTTCTTTGCCTAAAACAAGTTGAATCTAGGTTGCCAAGTACTAGTCACATGTTCACAAATGGTATTTCGTTCCATCCTTTTTGTAGCTGAGGATGCTTATAGTTTCCTGGTGAATTGGTTCAAGAAGTTTCCTCAGTACAAGAGCAGAGATTTCTACATATCAGGCGAGAGCTATGCAGGTACTTCAATTTGACATGAAACCAAGTGAACTTCCTTAGCAATACTTTCAACGCTTGGAATTCTATCATAAAGAAATGCTAGAAAATTGCTAAAAGGAATCTAAAACAAGTAGAAGATCTGTGCTAAATCCGGTGAAATTCCGCATCTTTTTCGCTTTCACACGTGTGCTTCTTTTTTCCACATTGCACTATCCATTAAAAATGGGAAAAGAATCAACTAATTCTTTCACAGACCTTCTGTTCTTGCCTGAATCGGACGGTGTCACTATCTTATCTCAAATCAGAACTTCCACTGAAGAAAAAGGCATCATTTAGTTTGTAGAACAGATCTGACAGCTTAGTTTGCCAGTGTCCACTGGGTTGTTGAGTACGACAAATCATAATTTAGCATCTCAAAAGCAAACAATTCTTGTTTCTAGAATCTCACCTCTATTTTTCATGAAGTAAAATATGGCCACTCTCATCCAACTGTTCAAAAGTAAGAAGGAACCCCAAGTAGACAAAATAGCTTGCCGATTAAATTTCCACATTTGAGAACATATATATATGTTAGGGCTGCTACCCAAACTAGTAAAATTACTTTGATTGAACCAACTGCAAAACCTTTTCAGTAGCGAAAATATGGTCCCGTCTTTCGTATCAAAATAGCACATCGGATCTCTGAACTGAACACGTGCCCCTAAAAGTCAATGAGTAATGATAATGCACATGTAGTGGAGTAGAAGGTTCCCTACAGAATTTTCCCTCTGTGCATCATTGAATATGAAATATGAACTTTTTCTGTACATTTTTTCCCTGTCCTGCAGGTCACTATGTGCCACAGCTTGCTGATCTTGTCTACGAGGGGAGCAAGGACAAGATGGCCAGCTCATACATCAACCTCAAGGGCTTCATAGTAAGAACTTACACTGGATCAGTCTTATGCAAATATGTATTGCTTTCAAACAGAGTTTGTCAATCACTAGGATTATAATTTTTTTCATATAGACTAACTTCCACGCAAACCTTCACAGAAAAGAATAATGGGTGAATCTAAAAGAGAAAAAATAATGGTGATAACAGCTAGGTTCAAGTTTCAGACTTGAAAATTTTAGCATTGCAGAAAAATATAAAATTCAGAATGGACCTATATACTGCAGGTTGGCAACCCTCTCACCGATGATTACTACGACTCAAAAGGGTTGGCTGAGTACGCGTGGAGCCACTCAGTGGTGTCGGACGAAGTTTACAAGAGTATCAAGGAGAAATGTGACTTCAAGACCTCCAACTGGACCGATGACTGCAACACCGCCATGAACATCGTCTTCGATCAGTACGACCTGATCGACATATACAACATCTATGCTCCCAAGTGCCTCCTGGGCCTGAACTCATCATCTTCCGCTGGCCGAGCATTCTTTGCAAAACATCAGGTAAAGTGACATGGAAACTGAAAGTTTCAGGTTTCAGCTTGGCTTGAAGTTTTACATGTATCTTGATAGGATGGTCAATTCGGGAGGCGGAAGCGGGTGTTGTCGGGCTATGATCCGTGCTACTCGTCCTACGCGCAAGACTACTTCAACAGGGCAGATGTGCAGAAAGCCTTCCATGCGAATGTTAGTGGGCGGCTTCCAGGGAAATACCAAGTCTGCAGGTGGATCGACCAAGAGCTATTTAGTTCATTCCCGTTTCAGAAAAAAAACAAGAACATGGGCTGATTCATTCTTTGTGCAGTGACCCCATCCTGAACTCCTACAATTTCACGGTGTCTTCGATTCTGCCTATATACACCAAGCTGATCAAAGCGGGGTTGAGAGTCTGGCTCTACAGGTGTGTCTCTTCTTAGACAGATAAGACCAAGATGTCATTATTGTTAACCTCTACAAGATGCATACTTGATCTTAAACATCACCTGACATTGCACAGTTCATGTAGAGCTAGCTTCTCTGAAAACTTTGCACATCCAATAATTCTCCAGTAACCTGAGATTCTTTCTAGATGGATTAATTAACATTAGTCTTTTTTATGGATGCAGCGGTGACGCGGATGGCAGGGTCCCGGTGATTGGCTCTCGGTACTGCGTGGAAGCGCTGGGCCTGCCGATGAAGACCCCATGGCAACCCTGGTACCTCGACAAGCAGGTCTGAACTCTCTGAATATGTTGTGAACATACTTAACTGAGCATGAGTAGTAGCCAGGGAGCAGCGATGCTGAAATGTCGAACTAAAAAATTGCAGGTTGCTGGGAGGTTTGTGGAGTACCATGGCATGAGCATGGTGACGGTCAGAGGAGCAGGCCACCTGGTGCCCCTCAACAAGCCGGCTGAAGGGCTGAAGCTGATCAATGCCTTCCTCCGCGGCGAGCAGCTTCCGACGCACCGATGATTCGAGATAAAAGATGGTATTATCTTACAAAAAACTGAGCGAAATATATGGGCAAAAAGATATTGGGGCAGAAGTTCGAACGCGCTTATTATGTTCAATATCGTGTTGCCCTGATACGCGACGTAGGAACAGCAATATCACGTCTTCTGAAAACATGGATGTAGCCAGTGCACCGAGTATATATGTATGGGCAGGACCAAAACAGGACAGACGTGCTATGGATGGACTTATTGGCAGGGTGGCCGTCGAGAAGTAACAGCATGCACAATTATTTTTTAACTCTCAAACCATGAATCTCCACTTTTATCCGTCTACACCTTCAACATTGTCTGCTCGATTCTAGTCCCCGGAGGCCTTGTTTGGTACTAGCATATTTTTTAAGAGATTAGGGATTGTGTGACCAAATCGTCATTTATCCCCAATCCAGAGTTTTAAGAATTCCGAGAAAAAATAGAGATAAAACCAATCAAATACACTAGAACCAAACGGTTAGGTTTAACCGGGATAATCCCCACCAATTTAAAAAAATACACTAGTAAAGGCCTAATGAGCATGATTCAACTACTTTTTTTTTCTTAAAGACATTCACGCTAGGTGTAGGTTGCTCTAGGAAAGAGCAAATATAGGTCCCCTTCAGAGCTGCCGGAGCCTAACTGCAATGCAGTTTTGTATTTTAGCCACTCGATTTTTGTGAAATCAACCTATACTACCAAGTTAAAAAAAATCACAATTCTAACTATCCACTAAAAACAAAGGGGTATATTTCTTTGTTCCTGACAATTCTAATATTTACAGCAAAAATGCCACCATGTAAATTCACCCTTTTCAACAAAATACCGAATATTGCAAAAAAAAAATCTCACACCGCGTATGAAAGTTTTATATATCTATTGCAATAAATCATCGCAATATTTTGAAAACAAGTAATTGCTTTGCAAAAAAATTAACCACCAAATTTAACAAAAATCATAACCGATTACAACAAAACATCATGTGTCTGAAGCAATTAAAAAGTGGGTAAGCAACACATATCTGTAAAAAAAAAACAATTACACCAAAAAATAAACTTGTTTGTACTCCCTCCGATCCATATTAATAGGTGCTGAAGTGGATGTATTTAGACATGTTTTATTACTAGATACATCCACTTCAGCACCTATTAATATGGATCGGAGGGAGTACCATTTTGAAAAGCACGTAAAATACATTCAAGAAAACAAAGAAAGTTGAAGCAAACACCCAACAAATCTTAAACATCTGGCATGTCATTTCACAACAAAAGTCATACACACTTATTACAATTCGGAAGCATGTAAGCTATATGGAAAAACTCAAAGAAAACACAAACTTGTACAAGTACGCCCAGATAACCCAACAAAATCTTGTACATGGTCCCTCATTAAAACTTGCGTTGTTTTGATACAAATTAAAAAAATTATACGCGTTGAGCATGCAGCCAACGAGCTAAGGTTGTTAGGCTTTTTTTTGCTCAGAAACTAAGCTAAAGAGGCATTCAAAATTGTTGGGCTCACTTTAGGCTATGCATGAGGCGCTTGGAGGCGACATAGACAGAGCGGCTACGTTTTCCTCTTCTTTTTTGTTTTGCTTGGAGTTTTTTTTTCCTTCTGGTTATTACAATGTTAGATCCTAACATTCTTATTTGGGAGAGAGGCACGCTCCTTTTTTTTAATCGAATACTATTGTGCTTCACTTATACTTGTTGAGTATTCAGTTTTTGTTCTGCTTGTTTTAACTCTTGTGTTTTAATTATATTTAGCTAAGAACTGTTAGTTTATTTTATAAAATGTGCATTAGAACTCTCTTGATTCACTTATATTTATTTTGAGAGTTGAATAGGAATTCATTTTCTGCTTGGTTAATGTGCTCGAACTAAAAAATGTTGTGTGTGTAATAGTCGTGTATGATGAAAAACCCGAACAATCTTTGAGATTACTAAATTGGTACACTTGATTTATTGCAATATTTTTAAGATATTAAATGGCTTAATGGTTAAACTTTATGGCCTAATTTGATAAATATTTATTAATGGAGAGTCTAAGAGTTTGAAACTGTGCCACACTTAAAACAGTTGTTGAAGGTATGTTTGAGATCTACTAGTGAACGGAGATTAGTGATTACAGTTACGCGCATATGGTAGGGGCAGCCAACGATGACATTTATGTTGCCACCACGGGCCCTCTCGGAGTGGAATTTAATTATGTTATATTGATCATGCTGCTAGTTCTGATAAATAAATTTGTGAGTTCTTTTTACTAATGTTGGGAAACGGTTGCTGGAACCATCAGAACCTCCGCCCCAGCCATTTTCCCAGCACTGCCCAGGCGCGGGCCTCCGGTGCGGGCTCCGGTGTGGGCTCCGCCAAAACAGCGTTCGGGTGCATAAGAGCGGAGGTCAGGGCGAAACCTTCGGTGGGCGGAGCCTCCGCGCTTTCCACTGCCCCATTGGGGGGTTGGCCACCGGTGGCGCCTCCGCCAAAATGGCGTTCGGGTGGATAAGAGCGGAGGCTCCAGCGGAGCCTCCGGTGGACCTCCGGTGGACCTCCGGTGGACCTCCGGTGGACCTCCGGTGGACCTCCGGTGGACCTCCGGTGAGCGCACCCTCCGCCAAAACCACCGGAACCTCCGCCCCACAGGATACATCACGAAGGAAATTGGGCTACGCGGCTACGCGCATACGAAGACCACCGGAGCCTCCGGTGCTGCGTGGGCTGCTCAACGGCCACATTGGGAAGGGCTATAAATACCCCTTCCCCTACCTCATAAATGCTAAGCTTTTCCCACTCTCTCTCTCTAGTCATTAATGAAAGCTTCACCATTCTAGATCTCCCTCTTCAACCACCCAATCACTCCCATACTTTGTGGATAGCTAGAGGAGACCTAGATCCAGACTTCCACCAAAGGAATTTCAAATCCATCCACCACATCCTAGTAGATCTAGAATCCTACTTGAGGCCTAGAAACCTTAGTATATCTTGTGCTTGTAGCTTCCACCTTGTTGCAAGAAGCTTCGGATTGCTTAAGAGCCTCCATCCATCTTGTGGAGTGACCTCGAGCTCGTGTAAAGGTTTGGTCAACGCCTTCATGTCGACCTCATAGTGGAAACGAGAATCGCCCTCACCGGAGAAGCCTCAAGGAGAATAAGGTGTGCACAACCGTGCTATTGAGGAGTGCATAGGTGGCTCCCCACCTCTCCAACGTAGACGTACTTCTCATTGAGAAGGAACTACGAGAATCATATCCTTGTCTCCTTGTTTACACTTGTGGTTTATCTTGTTACATTTTTTTTTACTTCCGTTGCGTATCTTACCTTGTCCACATTGGTTGCTCACCTAGTTGCGCATCTAGAGAATCTTATTTTATCTTGCTTAGCCCTACTAAAAGGAAAAGAAAAGAAAAATTAGTAGTCAAGCTATTCACCCCCGCTCTAGTTGACCATAGTGCACTTTCAACTACCTCAGTACAGTAGGATCCATCATTTGTTTCACGTATAGTAGCTGAGGAAATGTCTTCGCTCTGAACATGTACTATCTCGGTTGCTATCTGCTGATTCTATCTTTCAATTTCCTGTGTTCGTGCGCCAGTATGGGCTTGCCACTGTCGTCCAAGGACTCATTCAATGGAGCGGTGCCACTAAGGAAACTGCTACTTGGAAAGATTTGGAGGCTGTGAACCAACGTTTTGCTCTAGGCAAGTGCTAAGATCCCGTCGGGTGTAGTCACCCCTCGCTACATCCGCTCTCCACGTTGTCCGATTGACATAAGTGAATCGATCCCGCGCATCCGATCTGTGTAACAAAAACCTTTTGCGTGCAACATTTTTTTTCCGGTGCATGTAACATCTCATGTAGCAAAAATATATTTTATAAAATTGCTACGTCCGATCAACGTAGCAAAAATGTTTCGCACGTAGAAATTTTTGGCGTGTATGTAATGTCACATGTAGCAAGAAAATATTTCAGATAAATCCGTGACAGATCGGTGTAGCAATAAAATTTAAAAGAAAACATTTTTTTGTTAATATGTAGCACATGTAGCAATTTGTCTCGAATCTGTAATTTGTTTTTGCAATGTGTAGCAAAATAATGTTGTATCATTTTGAACATATCCATGTAGCCAAAATAAACAACATATGTAACAAATCCCCATTAGAAACACAATTATTTTTTGAAAACCCTTGGTGCTTTGCATCTAAAAAATCCAGTGCATCAAAAAAAATTCATTGAATCCAATATTATAGAAACTAGTATGCAACATTGGGAAATCTCCTTGTACAATACACATACATCATTGTAGCACTTTACACGTGCTTACACAACAAAAATAGATGCACTCACGTAGCAAAATCAAACACGTGATGCAACATTGCCAAAATCGCCCAGAATGATGAGCTCCACTATCAGCCATGGCCGAGGAGGAGCAGGGCAGTGCACACAGGTTCGAAGGCAGCGTGGGCCGTCTGTCATCATCGAGAAGTTTGTTGTGGTCGTTGTCGAGCGCGGAGCGCAGCAGGGATGGGAGCCGGGGGGCGGTGTGGTTATCGTCAACTAGGATACCAGCAACGGTGGAGCACCATGGTGGGCTGGGCTTGTGATGCGCTTGGCGGCGAGTACATAACACAGACGACAATGCTACTTGGGGGAGAAGCAGAGCTAGAATCGAGAACCAATCTTGTCGTCTGGAGCTTGGTTGGAGTCAGCCATGGCCGTCGTGTCCGGAGCAAGGAAGAAGCCGACGGAGGGGAGGGGGTCGCTACATCTCCTCGGCGAGCAGCAGAAGCCAGGGGAGAAGCCGTCGGAGGAGCGAGGGATGCGGCTCCTCGAGCGGTGGGGATTCTCTACCGTCCTATGATAGAATAGTGTTTTCCTTTCCTCTAGCACCCGCTTGGGGGAAAACAAGCAGAGAGAAGGTAAGGATAGAAATAGTAGACGTGTGAGTCATGTCGCTATAACCGGCCATACATATAGTGTGTTATAGAATAGTGTTTTCCTTTCCTCTAGCACCCGCTTGGAGGAAAACATATTTTCAAGGGAGGGGGATTGTTAACGACCAATGCTATGTGAGTACCACTATTGTTCATCATCCGTCTAGTGTTGCTGATCAAGGCCAAGTAATCGAATATGCTACCACGGGCCGGCTCAAGAGGGCTACCAAAACTCCTGGCTTGCAGGCCTAGAATGGCTTCGTTGAGGCCTTGTAAATAACTGAGAATTCCACTAGTTAAGGAATAGGGACATGAACAAGATAGGATTTTTATGGGATAGCAATCCTTTCATGATACAAGCATTAAGGAAGAATGGAATAAAATTTACCCAAAGGAATCTTCTACAAGTAGAATTACACCGTTTGTCCATAGAGGTAGCCAATTCATTAGCCTCTGTTGCTATATATGTGAAACAAAAATATTTTAAATTCCCAATGATTGCATGGATCTCATGTAGAATAGAATCCACCTCAGGTCGTTCAAAGACGAATCATTGCAGAGCTTTACGAGCTGTTGAGCATATGTTTCAATCACCACGCACATCCCTCGGCAAGGAACGAACGAACTGACAGAATGCCTTGTACTCCCTCCGTTTGTAAATATAATATGTTTTAGAACTTTTTCCTTGGAAGAAGTGAAACATGCCTTATTTTCTATGGACGTTAATAGAGCCCCTGGTCCTGATAATATTCCTTCGAATTCTACCAGCACTGCTGCCAGATTGTTAAAGATGATATTATGAATATTTTCCTGGCGTTTCATGCTGGTACCCTAAATGTTCAGCGTCTTAACTATGGTACAACCATACTACTCCCTAAGGTAGTGTAGGCTAATAAGATTCAGCAATTTAGGCCCATTTGTCTTCTTCATTGTATCTATAAGTTGATCACTAAGACTTTGACTCTTCGGTGGAACCTTTTGCGAGCAAATTGTTCAGTATTCAACACAATGATTTCATTAAGAATAGGAATATTATGGATGATATCTTCTCCTTGCATGAAATTATGCATCACATTCATGTTAAAAAACTAACTGGAATCATTATTAAACTTGACTTTGAGAAAGCCTACGACAAAGTCAATTGGAATTTTCTCCTTCACTGTCATAAGGTGAGGGGTTTTAGTGATACTTGGTGTTCCTGGATTCATCGGATTTTGCACAATGGAACTGTTAATGTTAAACTTAATGATGAAGTTGGGGATTATTTTCTGAGTGCTAAAGGGGTTAGACAGGGTGATCCTTTATCCCCTACTCTTTTCAATATGGCTGGTGAGGTTTTAACTAAAATGGTGTTAAGGGCTCAGAACAATGGCTTATTTGAGGGTTTTGCCCCTGATTTAATTGATAAAGGAGTGGCTATTTTACAGTATGCCGATGATACAGTGCTTTGCATTGGGCATGACGTTGACAAAGCTGTCAACCTGAAACTTCGCTTGTATATCTTTGAGTTGATGTCTGGGCTTAAGATCAATTTCAGTGAAAGTGAGATTTATGTGATAGGAGGAGACAATATTATTGGTAGTTTCTATTCTGATCTTTTTAATTGTCAGGTGGGGCAGTTACCTCTGAAATATTCGGGGGTTCCAGTTTCCTTTGCTAATTTGAAACAAGTGGAATGGAATTTTCTGGATGCGAAAATGATTAAAAAATTAGATGCTTGGATTGGGGATTCTGCTTCCTCATGGGGGGGGGGGAGACTGACCTTGTAGATTCCAGCTTGACTGGAGTTCCCTCGTACTATATGTCGATGTTTTTGCTTATTAAGGGCTTCATTGAGAAAATTGATAAACATAGGAGAAGTTTCTTTTAGTCTGGGAGAAGGAATAAACGGAAATATCATCTTGTGAAATGGACTAGGGTGTGAAGATCCAAATCTAAAGGAGGCCTTGGGGTTAAGAATCTCAGGAGGCAGAATATCAGTCTCCTCTGTAAGTGGTGGTGGAAATTGGAAACTCAAGATGGTATGCGGCAGAATATTGTGAAAGCTAAATACCTGAGAAATAAGACGGTTGCTTTGGTTAAGCCAAGGGTAACTGATTCATCTATCTGGAAAGCCCTATTGAAAGTAAAGGAGTACTATTTCATGGGAATAAATCTTGTGTTGAAAAAGGGCAACCTCATCAGGTTCTAGAAGGATACCTGGTTAAATAATTGCTCCCTTGAAGTATCTCATCCAAATTTATTTTGCATTTGCCAATCGTAGGATTGCACTTTTAAGCAAGCTTGTGATCTGGACTTTGAACTTCCTTTTAGAAGAAGATTCACCTCGGATTTAGAAACGAGCTGGTTAGATATTGTCGATAAAGCTAGAAGCATTGTTCCTAGTGCTGATCCCGATGAGATTCGGTGGTCGTTGTATCCTAATGGGAAGTTTTCAACTAAATCCATGTATCAACATCTGGAGAAGGGACTGTATGGTGCGAATAGTAAGTGGATTTAGAAGTCGAAACTACCTTTGAAAATTAAGATTTTCTTGTGGCAACTTTATCGTGATGCGATTCTTACTAGGGATAACTTGCGGAAGAGAAAGTGGGAGGGGAATCCTTGTTGTTCTTTCTGTGGGCATTGGGAAACAAGTAGGCATTTGGTTTTTGAATGTACTCATGCTAAAGTTATCCGGGGTGTGCTGGGCTCGATTCTGGGGACTAGTTTTGGTCAAAGAACCCTACGGCAAAGCAATGCTTGGTTGTATGCCTTTTTTCCTTCTGGAAATAAGTTTTATATGCTAGTTTTAACTTCGATTTTCTGGGCTATTTGGATCATCAGGAACAGAATCACCTTTGACACGCTAGTGGTTAAATCTCCTTTAGTTTATGTATTCTATATGTGTTCTTTATTGCGTTATTGGTCAGGTCTTTATGGAGAGGAGGACAAGAAGCTAATTGTTGGGGGGGGGGGAGACCAGCTGATGACAAGGGCGGCGCAGATGGCTTTGTTTGCTAGAGGCGTACCCATAGCTGCAGATTCAAGCAAGTTGATGAGGATCACTTATGGCGACTGATGACCTGGGAGTTCTTGCAATGTCTGGATGTTGTGCTAGGTAGTTCGGGCCTTTTGGCTATTTTGGATTTCGTTGCCCAATTGTGTTGCTCGAGTTTGGTGGGCTGTGCATGCTAATTGTAATGTGTTTCCCCTGATATCGGGGTGTGACTTCCTGGGATTCATAGGATGGTAGTTTTTTTTGCCCCGTATGTAACATCCCAAATTTGCTAAATTAGGGTGTGTGGTGTTGTGTTCATATCATACATGCATGAAACAAAAATTTAATCATGTTTGAACCAATTTAAATTGCGAATTTAAGTGAATTTGAGAAAATACCACAAATATTACTTAATGTGGGTTTCAAATTTTGAACTGAAAAATATTTTAATTTCACCAAAGAAAAACATGCTGAGGTTGGATATTTTATAAGGTTTCCAAATATAATTTTTGGAAATTTTCTGTTTGCAAAAAGGCCCTCAAAACCTTGTTTTCTTTGCAGTTTTCTATAGAAAAGGTCCTCTGTGTATTTTTCAAAAACCTTCCAGGGGGTTTCTTGAAAAATCCATTTTTCTTTCTTCTTCCTTGGACAGAAGGCAGTAGCAGCTACCTGGCAGAGCCCCGTCGCCGATGCCACCTCCTCCCTGCTAGCCTGTTCGCGAGGATAAGCAAGGAGACGCCGTGGCCTCCCATCTCTCTTCCCTATCGCTCACGCACTCCCTCCCTTTCCTCTACCTCCCGAGAACCCAAACCCTAACCCTCACCATGACAGATGCCGTCGAGCTCCACCGTTCTAGCCGCTCTCGTGATCCTAAGAGCAACCTATACCCATCATACTCGCCTCCTTGTCCTCCCCGTGGAGTTAATCGAGCCAGGATGGCCAGAGACGCCGGAATCGCGTCCTCCTCACCGAGACCGGCCTTCTTCGAATTCCGGTCGCCGCCATTGATTGCCGCCCCGGCGAGCCTCCCCGACCCCTCCTTCGAGCTACTGGTGAGCACGGGGTTCTCCAGGACCCCTCCATCCCCTCCCTCCCCCCACTGTACTGTCCCCACACCGAGCTCCGTCGTCCACCGCCGCATATGTCGTCGCCAGCGCCGGTCCGGTGACCACAAACCAGCGGCGCCACCACCACTCGGCTCCCCGTAGTCTGCTCTAGCTCCCTATCCAACTTGATTCGCCAATCGATCAACAGATCGATCGATTTCTTCCACAGCAGAGCATCTATGACCAACGATGACGTCACTTGGACGTCATTGTGACGTCATATCCCTGTCTCTTTTAAATTCCAGAAAATGAAATAAAATGGAATGATGAATATCTTTTAATCTGTAATTCATAAAAATAATAGTGAGGTACTAAAATGTTCAGAAAAATATAACCTAGCTGTTTATGTAATTTTCACACATGTTTGTCAAAGTTGATTTTTGACCATTATTTAAATGTTGTTTAATTCTTTTATAATAAAGAAATAATTTTTAATCAGTAAAATCGGAAATTTAAAAGTTATATACCAAATTGCTCAAAAGGACAAATGCAACCTGTTTATGATGTTTTCAAACCCATTTGAGCAATTAAAAGTAGTCTCACTTTCAGAATTATCCGAAGTGCCCCTCGAGGGTCTATTTCGGGCTAATTTCAGTAAAATTGCAGAACTTAACAACCCATCGAACATGTTTAGGACTTTATTTTTAGTGCATTAACTTGCTCATGTATACATAATGTGCATTGCGTCGATGCCATGTGTTGATTGTTGTTCTTCTTGTTTCGGTGTTTGTTCCCCCCTCGGTAAAACGTGACTCCGAAGAGAAGGCCAGCAATGCCAATGACGAATATTTGATCTTAACCGACAAGTCAAGCACTTATCCGAGAAGACATTTCTATTGGTTTTCTTATAACCAAGGCAAGCATAACCTCTTATCTGCTCATATATGGTTTCAAAGTGTTTTCAATCTCGTATGTTGCATGCGGTTCGAAGTATTTATGGTCTTAGATAGAGTTCTCCTATACTTGTTGCATCGCCTAAATATCATGATCCACTGCTCCTTGCAGCTATAGGTTTGTTTGTGCGCGCCTCGTTAAAGCCTGTGAGTCTTGCTTAGCCATGCCTAGTTGTGATCTGATTCATCCGGTTGATGAATCTGGTCAACGCGTGAATCTACTTTGTTAGGTTGCTGTGATTTGAGTTACCTTTAATAACTTGACTAAATAAAGGCATGGATGTGAGGCCACAATGGGTTGTGGCATTTTCTCTTGTTCATGCCCCTAGGAGCGAGTTCTCGCCTTCGAAGCCAAGACTGAGCATGCAACCACACGCGGGGCCTAACAGACTGCGCTCGACTAACTAAGTTGTTTGGCCACGTCCATGAGTCACGTACTTTGACCTTTCCATCTGCGTGTGAGTCAGAAAACGATTTGGAGAAAACTTAGGGCGTGACCGGGACAAGTGATGGACGTACACGAATTGTAACACCCGGGGATTTCCCCAATTAGATTTGGTTGTTTTTCTTTTTTTTTTTGCATTGCATCAGGCATCATATGTATTGCACCTTTGTTTTCAAACCAATTTAAAATGCAAACAAATCATTTCAAATTGTAACTTATAATTGATTTGAAAATATTAAATATGTTTGGTTTTAAAAATTCCTTTTGTATGAAACCCTAATTTAAATTCAAATTTCCAAAATTCAAAATACATGGTGTAATTTGAACATTTTGAAAAACAAAGTTTCATACACTTGGGCTTTATTGCTGTTTAATCCAACAAAATTATTTCATAAATAAAAAACCCTCAAAATTGCTCTCCTCTCTATTCTTCTTCTTTTCTACAAACAAAATGGAAAACAGAAATAAAAAATGATTACAAGAGGGAGAGAGAGCAGCCCAGCCATCCAAGCCCAAACAGCACAGACCGAAACCAGCCCAACTCGCACCACCGAGCCCACCCATCTCTGCCTCGAGCCCACCTTCCCTTTCTTCCTCGTACGGACAGAGGAGAAGGAACATGTGGCTCCCGTGGCCACGCTTCCCCCTCCTCACCTGCTCCTCCCCTCCTTTATCTACCCCTAGACCATCCCAAACCCTAGGCCCTCCTCGTCCTTCCTCCGAGCCGCCGTCACCCTTATTTTTCCCTTCCTCCTCTGTCTCAATTTCTCCTCTAAATATTGTTGTCTGAACCATGGAAGGGAGCCTCCATGGCCGTGTTTTGGAGAGGTTGGCGCCGCTGCTACGGTCGTCGTCAGGCCACGGTTCCGGCGGGAATGGAACCGTGGTTTCTTCCTCGTCACCCTCGTTCCCTCGGTCGGCCCGGAGAGGTACCAGGGCCACGGCGTCGTCGAGGTTTTCCGTCGTCGTCTGCCGGCCGTCTCCCCCGTCCTCGCGCCTAACAACCTCGCTGGCCCTCCTCGAGCCCCGGTGAGCATACGCCCTCGTGCCTCTCCTCCCTTCCTCCCCCTCCCCCGCATACGCACCCCGCACGCACCACCTGGAGCGCCACCAGATCGAGGCCGACATGGTCCTTCCGCCCGTCGTGGTTCATCTACGATTCCGAAACAGGTGTTTTTCCGTCAGGTTCAGTTAACATTGCCGAGTAACAGTATTACTTCCTTATGCACCGTAGGGTATCACCAAACGAATCACTAGCCCAGTGGCTGCGCGCCCTGTCCCGCACCCTAGAGCCCCGAGTTCGAATCCCACCCGTGGCAAAGCCACCCCTTTTTTTTCTCCATCTTCTTTTATTCTCGAAAATCCAGAAAGACAGAACTAAATCTTTATTTGTAAAATCAATAACAAATTGAAAAATGCTCCAATTTTAATGATTCAAATTTCTGTGGATTCAGCATTTTGTGCTCCTTCTGTTAGTAACAAAGTTGCAACATGTTTCTGTAATAAAGTTTGCACTAAATAATTAAATACAGAAATGGCTATCAAAATTTGAAACTTTGGAAATTCATAACTTGAGTTCTGTTCACCCAAATTGAGCAAACTTGGGCTCTAAAATTTTGTCTTAATGATCCAAAAATTATGTTTAATAGCTCAAAATGTTCATTGAAACATTTTATACATGTTTTCAACCTTTTCAATAAAATTTGTTTACTGTTTTTCCTAATTAAAAGTGGTGCAATAATTCAATGCTTTAATTACACCTTTTAAATTGCAAAATTCATAACTTGGGCAATTCAAATCCAATTCCAACATGTAAAATATGTTTTCCATCCCATTTTTCATGAACTTTGCAAATATCAACTTTGTTATCTGTTTTAAATAAGTTAATTTGCTGAAAACAACTAATTGTTTATTTAATGCATTTAAAATTGCTAATTTGATAACTTGCTCATTTTAAATCCAAATTCAACAAATGAAATATGTAATCCATCTAAAATTGTGTGTTCTTCCCAAATATAAATTTTGTTATCTGTTTTGAACATTTAAAATTGGTGAAAACAACAAATGTTTTTTTAAATCATTTACAATGCCAAAGTTCATAACTTAATAAATAAAATTCCAAACTTGGTAAACAACCTATCAAACTGAAACTATTGTTGTTTTCTTATTGTTTTCATCATCCATGCATCATTCTAATCAACTTTCACATGATGGTTATTTGTAGATCATTTAATTCAACATCAATTCATGGGCTTTTCCATATGCAATCCAAATTGCATATGGGCCCATTTAAATATGTTTACCATGTCAATTGGTTTACTTTGATGCATCAATTAATTGTCATGCATATAAAATAGGATCATGCTGGATCTTTTGCCGTAGTAGTAATTGTTGCATCCGGTGTTTGTTCTAGTTCGTTGCTTCTTCGCGGATAGGACGTTGAGATGATGTGAGCAACGACAAGTTCTGTGGATGTACCTCTACTTGCTGGATCTCAGGCAAGTATACTCACTTGCTAAATATGGCTTCCTTTCATCACTTGTTACCAATTCTTCCCGTTTCCTTTATTCTAGCCTTATGATTCGATGCTTGTGTCTCGATCCTATCATATGTTTACCTTGCAACCATGATATAGCCTTCCTTCCACTTCCTATTACCTGTCGTTTGTTTACCTTGTTGGCCCTCGTGTCGTAGTTGCATGCTTAGTGTTGTTTGCGCTCGAGTCTTGTTGTCCTTTGTCGTATCACCTGTTTAGTCGATAGTTGGGTTTCAATTCAATCAACTTCATGTTAATGTTTTGGGTAATAATAATTTCATGATAAGGCACCGGCAGGAGGCCCGGCGTGGTTTTGAGGCCTGCTAGTGTCGAACCTAATTAGGAAAAGGGTCTTGTCCTCCGATCCATGATGAGCGCACTAACCGCATGTGGGAAGCGAGTATGGGCGCCCCCCCGCAATTCTGATTCGATTCGCATCTTGTCCAAATCGCCACACTTAGTTCAGGCTTTCCATTTGATGCATGCATATGCAGGTGCGAACCCTTGGCGCCAGGGTAGAACTTTTGTAGTCGGCATTTAGGACGGCGTGGTCTTCCAGTGCTATGAGGGTCCCCCTTTTCTTCGTGGAGGCTCGATTAGCCGCGCACGCACAACACGTGGTTCTTTGGGCTTGATGCGAAGAAGAGTTGGGTTGTGTTGAGTGGCCTGCTTGGTGGGTTTGCTCCCCGCCTGGCGGGTTATTCTTACGTGTACGACCAAATTGGTGCATCCCTGCAGGGTTAAATCTTCTCGAGAAGCCGTGTTGTCCGCGGTTATGGATGACTTGGTGAAAGTGCTGGCTAACAAGTACTCAGACAACTTACACTTAACGATGATAACTTGACTAGTAATATAGATTACCTCCACCATAAAAATGAATGTCACCTTAATTAACAGTGTGAGTTTCCTTGGGTTGCTTCCTTAGTAGGGGGTAACACTGGATGTGTATTGTTTGGTGAGTAGTTATAGTTGGTTCTGATACGCTATCTTATCCCTTTCTTTTAGCCGGATGTTGTAGCGCGTCTCTGTAGTTAGTTAGAGCAGCCCGCTGCCGCTCCTTTGCAATAATCCCTTCCTTTCCGTTGTACCCAAAGTATTTGTATCTTGTGATGATTGGTTACGCTGGTATCTTGTGAGTATGGTTTATCCACTTGCCAGTACTTAATAGTACTGACCCACGAATCCTCTTCGTGGCTGCATATTCCACATTGCAGTCAACAGGTTTGAAGTCTGACGACGTTAGCTTGGGAATCCCTCCGGCTTGGCCTGGGCAGGGATTGGACGCCATCGGTTATCTTCAGGACTCTTAGTCCAATTTGTATCTTGTCCGTAGTCAGACACTATGTTGTTTCTTCCGCTGTTATTTGGATCTTTGTATTGTATCAGTTGTATCCTTGACTCGTTTGAGTTGTCTTGTATATATCTCTTCTGTTGTTGTTGCGGAATATTCGTGAACTGTTGTAATGTTATCACAAGTGGCAACCTGGAATCGGTTATTATGTGGATTTTGGCGGGAATGCTGAAATCTGCATAGTGCCCGATCTCGGGGCGTCACAAATGGTATCAGAGCATGGTTTCCGATTCCCAATGTTGTTTCGATACGAATGGTTATCGAAGCAACGGGTCCGCAAAGCCTGTAGGATAACCTCGCTAACGGTCGTTGTTCCTAGAGTGTCAAAAACTATTTGTGCAAAAACTGTTTTGGAAACCTCTCGATAGGATTCTTGTTTACTCCTTTCATCTATTCTACTTCTCCTTCTAGCTCATTTGTTTTGGAGTCTACTCTCGTACCTATCTTTCAAAAGTTTTAGGATCCTACGTGGGTGGACGTTCTCTGAGCCTTTAACCTAATATGTTCGATCATCGGAAGATTCTTAGTGGAAGAACATCGTCATCAACCCGAGCCAGAATCTCTTGTTAGTGGTGTCGAGAAACCCTTGTTAGTGGTGTCGAGGAGATCAGCTAGAAGCACGAAGAATCGATAGTCGACCTTCTTCTCCCTCCCGGGTTAGTGGGTGGATTGCGAGGGCGCAATCCCTTGTTAGTGGTGTCGTCTGTAACACCCGGGGGATTTCCCCAATTAGATTTGGTTGTTTTTTTTTTGCATTGCATCAGGAATCATATGCATTGCACCTTTGTTTTCAAACCAATTTAAAATGCAAACAAATCATTTCAAATTGTAACTTATAATTGATTTGAAAATATTAAATATGTTTGGTTTTAAAAATTCCTTTTGTATGAAACCCTAATTTAAATTCAAATTTCCAAAATTCAAAATACATGGTGTAATTTGAACATTTTGAAAAACAAAGTTTCATACACTTGGGCTTTATTGCTGTTTAATCCAACAAAATTATTTCATAAATAAAAAACCCTCAAAACTGCTCTCCTCTCTATTCTTCTTCTTTTCTACAAACAAAATGGAAAACAGAAAAAAAATGATTACAAGAGGGAGAGAGAGCAGCCCAGCCATCCAAGCCCAAACAGCACAGACCGAAACCAGCCCAGCTCGCACCACCGAGCCCACCCATCTCTGCCTCGAGCCCACCTTCCCTTTCTTCCTCGTACGGACAGAGGAGAAGGAACAGGTGGCTCCCGTGGCCACGCTTCGCCCTCCTCACCTGCTCCTCCCCTCCTTTATCTACCCCTAGACCATCCCAAACCCTAGGCCCTCCTCGTCCTTCCTCCCAGCCGCCGCCACCCTTCTTTTTCCCTTCCTCCTCTGTCTCAATTTCTCCTCTGAATATTGTTGTCTGAACCATGGAAGGGAGCCTCCATGGCCGTGTTTTGGAGAGGTTGGCGCCGCTGCTACGGTCGTCGTCAGGCCACGGTTCCGGCGGGAATGGAACCGTGGTTTCTTCCTCGTCGCCCTCGTTCCCTCGGTCGGCCCAGAGAGGTACCAGGGCCACGGCGCCGTCGAGGTTTTCCGTCGTCGTCTGCCGGCCGTCTCCCCCGTCCTCGCGCCTAACAATCTCGCTGGCCCTCCTCGAGCCCCGGTGAGCATACGCCCTCGGGCCTCTCCTCCCTTCCTCCTCCCTCCCCCGCATACGCACCCCGCACGCACCACCCGGAGCGCCACCAGATCGAGGCCGACATGGTCCTTCCACCCGTCGTGGTTCATCTACGATTCTGAAACAGGTGTTTTTTCGTCAGGTTCAGTTAACATCGCCGAGTAACAGTATTACTTCCTTATGCACCGTAGGGTATCACCAAACGAATCACTAGCCCAGTGGCTGCGCGCCCTGTCCCGCACCCTGGAGCCCCGAGTTCGAATCCCACCCGTGGCAAAGCCACCCCTTTTTTTTCTCCATTTTCTTTTATTCTCGAAAATCCAGAAAGACAGAACTAAATCTTTATTTGTAAAATCAATAACAAATTAAAAAATGCTCCAATTTCAATGATTCAAATTTCAATGGATTCAGCATCTTGTGCTCCTTCTGTTAGTAACAAAGTTGCAACATGTTTCTGTAATAAAGTTTGCACTAAATAATTAAATACAGAAATGGCTATCAAAATTTGAAACTTTGGAAATTCATAACTTGAGTTCTGTTCACCCAAATTGAGCAAACTTGGGCTCTAAAATTTTGTCTTAACAAACTCTACACAGTGGTATTTTATTTGGTCACAATTGAATTAAATTTGAACATGTTTACTTCTGTTTACTAAAAGGGGCAGAATAAAAATGCTTATGAAAATATGCATAATAAATTCAATAATGATCCAAAAATTATGTTTAATAGCTCAAAATGTTCATTGAAACATTTTATACATGTTTTCAACCTTCTCAATACAATTTGTTTACTGTTTTTCCTAATTAAAAGTGGTGCAATAATTCAATGCTTTAATTACACCTTTTAAATTGCAAAATTCATAACTTGGGCAATTCAAATCCAATTCCAACATGTAAAATATGTTTTCCATCCCATTTTTCATGAACTTTGCAAATATCAACTTTGTTATCTGTTTTAAATAAGTTAATTTGCTGAAAACAACTAATTGTTTATTTAATGCATTTAAAATTGCTAATTTGATAACTTGCTCATTTTAAATCCAAATTCAACAAATGAAATATGTAATCCATCTAAAATTGTGTGTTCTTCCCAAATATAAATTTTGTTATCTGTTTTGAACATTTAAAATTGGTGAAAACAACAAATGTTTGTTTAAATCATTTACAATGCCAAAGTTCATAACTTAATAAATAAAATTCCAAACTTGGTAAACAACCTATCAAACTGAAACTATTGTTGTTTTCTTATTGTTTTCATCATCCATGCATCATTCTAATCAACTTTCACATGATGGTTATTTGTAGATCATTTAATTCAACATCAATTCATGGGCTTTTCCATATGCAATCCAAATTGCATATGGGCCCATTTAAATATGTTTACCATGTCAATTGGTTTACTTTGATGCATCAATTAATTGTCATGCATATAAAATAGGATCATGCTGGATCTTTTGCCGTAGTAGTAATTGTTGCATCCGGTGTTTGTTCTAGTTCGTTGCTTCTTCGCGGACAGGACGTTGAGATGATGTGAGCAACGACAAGTTCTGTGGATGTACCTCTACTTGCTGGATCTCAGGCAAGTATACTCACTTGCTACCTATGGCTGCCTTTCATCACTTGTTACCGATTCTTCCCGTTGCCTTTATTCTAGCCTTATGATTCGATGCTTGTGTCTCGATCCTATCATATGTTTACCTTGCAACCATGATATAGCCTTCCTTCCACTTCCTATTACCTGTTGTTTGTTTACCTTGTTGGCCCTCGTGTCGTAGTTGCATGCTTAGTGTTGTTTGCGCTCGAGTCTTGTTGTCCTTTGTCGTATCACCTGTTTAGTCGATAGTTGGGTTTCAATTCAATCAACTTCATGTTAATGTTTTGGGTAATAATAATTTGATGATAAGGCACCGGCAGGAGGCCCGGCGTGGTTTTGAGGCCTGCTAGTGTCGAACCTAATTAGGAAAAGGGTCTTGTCCTCCGATCCATGATGAGCGCACTAACCGCATGTGGGAAGCGAGTATGGGCGCCCCCCGCAATTCTGATTCGATTCGCATCTCGTCCAAATCGCCACACTTAGTTCGGGCTTTCCATTTGATGCATGCATATGCAGGTGCGAACCCTTGGCGCCAGGGTGGAACTTTTGTAGTCGGCATTTAGGGCGGCGTGGTATTCCAGTGCTATGAGGGTCCCCCTTTTCTTCGTGGGGCTCGATTAGCCGCGCACGCACATCACGTGGTTCTTTGGGCTTGATGCGAAGAAGAGTTGGGTTGTGTTGAGTGGCCTGCTTGGTGGGTTTGCTCCCCGCCTGGCGGGTTATTCTTACGTGTACGGCCAAATTGGTGCATCCCTGCAGGGTTAAATCTTCTCGAGAAGCCGTGTTGTCCGCGGTTATGGATGACTTGGTGAAAGTGCTGGCTAACAAGTACTCAGACAACTTACACTTAACGATGATAACTTGACTAGTAATATAGATTACCTCCACCATAAAAATGAATGTCACCTTAATCAACAGTGTGAGTTTCCTTGGGTTGCTTCCTTAGTAGGGGGTAACACTGGATGGGTATTGTTTGGTGAGTAGTTATAGTTGGTTTTGATACGCTATCTTATCCCTTTCTTTTAGCCGGATGTTGTAGCGCGTCTCTCTAGTTAGTTAGAGCAGCCCGCTGCCGCTCCTTTGCAATAATCCCTTCCTTTCCGTTGTAACCAAAGTATTTGTATCTTGTGATGATTGGTTACGCTGGTATCTTGTGAGTATGGTTTATCCACTTGCCAGTACCTAATAGTACTGACCCACGAATCCTCTTCGTGGCTGCATATTCCACATTGCAGTCAACAGGTTTGAAGTCTGACGACGTTAGCTTGGGAATCCCTCCGGCTTGGCCTGGGCAGTGATTGGACGCCATCGGTTATCTTCAGGACTCTTAGTCCAATTTGTATCTTGTCCGTAGTCGGACACTATGTTGTTTCTTCCGCTGTTATTTGGATCTTTGTATTGTATCAGTTGTATCCTTGACTCGTTTGAGTCGTCTTGTATATATCTCTTCTGTTGTTGTTGTGGAATATTCGTGAACTGTTGTAATGTTATCACAAGTGCCAACCTGGAATCGGTTATTATGTGGATTTTGGCGGGAATGCTGAAATCTGCATAGTGCCCGATCTCGGGGCGTCACACGAATCTTGATCCCGACTCACAGAACAGGTGCCGTCAGAAGGTGGCCAACTCCCTATTGACGGGGTGGCCCTGTTTGGGTTGACTCAAGGATAGGGTCGAGCAAGGTAAAAGTCGTGGCCAGCCACCCTCTGCCGCGCTCCATGGAAGAGCGTGCATGTGGCGTCAAGAGTCGGATGGTACATGTGGGTAAAGTGTACCCTTGCAGGGATAAATCTCCTCGAGAAGCCGTGTCCACGGTTACGGACGACTTGGCAATGGATTCTGTGATCATAGATAACTTCAGCGGAATGTCTAAAACATGTTGACAATGAATGAAGGGTGCCTCCTCGGAGATGCCGAGAGGGGTGATCCTTGTACCATGTGAGGTTCTGGGAAATGATGTTGGTGGATGAAAAGATGATGATATCAGTAGTTGAAAAGCTTTCTCATCTGTTTTCAAAATACTCCATGAGACGTGTTATTCCTTCCTCAATTTGGAAAACAAAGATGGCTTTACGCAAAATAACCTTCATAAATCTTTCTAAAATAAGAAGATATATATTAGGTTAACTGAGTCTTGTTGAGTACCTCTCGTACTCAGGTTTTCTTAATTTTGGTTCAGGTGGAGTTCGTCACTCCGGTGGTGTTTCAACGTGGACATCGACGAGTAGTTTGGGGTTTCCAGGTAGCAGCCTGGAATCTATTGGGCTGGGACGTCGCCTTATGTTGCGGCCTCTTAGGCCTTTTTGGTTCTTGTTGATTAGCAACATAATTTTCCTTCTGTTGTCTGATGTAATGTTGGGTCATGTGACCTCTGTTTGTAAAGCTATACTCTAGTAACATCTGTTTAATACAACTTTCATGTCTAGAGCGCTGCTTTGATCGGTTGTTGGTTTCGAGCCCGTTGTTATACAGTTTTGGCTATGCCTGCATAGTTATCGCAGTCGAGGGGTTGTGGAGCCGATGATTCATGTCCGAGCCCACCTGCCGATGTGATTCGGCCTGGGGCGAGGTAACCCCAGTAACCCTCGATTGTTGTTGCACTTTCTGGACACATAGCAGCTCTGTATAACTTTGGTCCCGTTCCTTCAGTTTCATGCGACTCGTGGATGCTTGGGTATGCATATTTGGTTATGACTAGCATGGATACAAGGAGTTGTAGACCGTGGTGATCCGGCCTGCGTGCCGATGATTCCGGTCTGCCTACCGTTGTTTGTTGCGGTCGGGGCTGGTAACCCTGAAGCCCTTGTGAGTCCATGGCTAGGAGCACATAATAGTATGTATATCTCTGGATCCGGGGTCTGACAAGTCATAGTATCAGATCAGGACTACCTGTAGGAAAACCTTACTGCTTGGTCGATGTTGAGTCTAGAGTTTGTGAAAACTATTTTGAAACTTTAAATGAGTTGCAAAAATCTTCTTAGGATTCTTTTTACTCCTTACCTGGTATCGCTCTAACTCTGGTCACCTTACCTGTTTTGATTTAAAAAGGTTTTGCTATCTCTTCTAGTCATTCAAACCTAGTTGGCTTGTTTGGCAAGGACGTCTTTTACCCAAGTTGACCTAGTATTGAGTTTCTAGAGTCGCATGTGTTCCATATTCCGTTATCTCTCGTTTCAAATGGGAGATTTTCTTTCCATCCTAATACCTCAGAGTTGTGTGGTTTCCACATACTCCTGTTATAAAGTCTCAAAATCATGAACCTCGAGATTTCCTTTTCATCTCGAATGTATTCCTTGCCATTTTATCAAATACTTACGGAGCTATGTTTGTGTTTTGACAGATACTTCGTGATTGCTATTTGCAGTTTCCTTCAAGGCACTCAGATAGTAGTTACTGCTTCCTTTGAGTTTTCAACCTTGGACTTGAACCGAAGGTCCCGGAATGTGTTGGATTGAAGTATGTTGAACCATGTGGTCTCTTAGCTATGTGATGCTCATGCCATCAGTACAGGATGCTGACCTTTAACCCATGATCCGTTCCGTTGACCCTCAGGAACATCTTCTATCTCAGGATGGCTAGGTAAATTCAACTTCCATAGCCATAGGCTTTCTTCTGAAACTAAAAGGGATCACAACAAGAGTGATCATCATAAATTCCACATTTCGTTCTTATTTCAGCTATACCAATCTATTTAGCATGGGTTTTACAATGAGTATGACCCTATGCATCAACATGATTTTAGGAATTCTCCTGAGCATATTCCTATCTTCCAATTGCTCTCAAAATCTCCATCCGATATTTTGGATACCAAGTTGCATTGGAGTCTTCCAATGCATTCATCTTGTGTTCCGTGAGAACATTCCACCTTGGAATGTAAGGAGAAACAAACTCCAGTACTTCGTTCATCTTTAGGACCAGGTCAAAGTTTTGTAATTCGCGGATTAAAGAAGTTTCTTTAGCTTCTGTTCTGTTCCACCTTCGAGTATCACACTCTTCTATATCAAGAGGTCGTGTTAAGTTTCATGGCCTTATTGATGAAGTGATGCTCTTACACATCTTCACCCCTTCCTTCAAGCTTGAATGCTTGATAATGTTGGGTGTGCTTTGATGTGTGTATCGGTTATTCTTAGCGATTCTTATTGCTTTGAAAAATCTAAGAATCATTTGTATACTTCTT
Source organism: Alopecurus myosuroides (assembly GCA_028641055.1). Lineage (NCBI taxonomy): Eukaryota > Viridiplantae > Streptophyta > Magnoliopsida > Poales > Poaceae > Alopecurus > Alopecurus myosuroides. The sequence goes on from CM054061.1 coordinate 287,487,222, forward strand.
AGCACTATTGGTCACCCGGTCTCAATAAAGTTGACTGTGTTACCAAATCCGTTCATTTCGGTCCACATTTTTGGTCAGAGAGTTAGGTTCATGCTGAATCTCTCAAGATCATATCGGTTGCTTTGAAAAGCAAGCCTCCTTTCGAACTCCAAGACATACCGGTGGTTTGTGATATTCTGGTTGTCTTTCTAGAAGTATCACCAGATTTGTCGCCTGACCGTGATGTCTAAACAAAGGGTAATTTGAGCTACTCTTTTATCCAAGAAACTATGTTGGATACCCTGAACTAGTTGGTTGAGCTTACACAACAACTTGGAGAGTTGAAAGACAACAACTCTTACTAACTTGTTCCTTTGTAAAGGGATGTCGAGTTTCTTATATGTTGAAGCATGATAGTATCTCTTGAGTGGACATGCTATCATTCTAACCTTGGTTTGATTTGGGCTATCGTCAAATCGAGAAAATATCCAAGGACTATCTTGATGGTGTTTTCATTCATGGTGTTCCACCTAAGTACACCTTCATGTCCTTTAGTCTTACCAATATTTTTCCTTGATCATAGATCATATGAACCCTTCTCTTTGGAGTGTTTAATAAACATGTTGTCGAGCCCATCGATGACATTCCTACTTATGCAAGTTGTGAGAGGCTCATTTCTAACAATTGGCACTAATATTGGAAACTTTCGAGAACCATCTTTGTGTCATCACGAAGTTTGTGTTCTAGATGTTCGAAGTAACTTACTCCGGTCCATGTGCTCTTGGTGAAAGTTGTCGCCATGAATCCGCGTAGAGTTTCCTTGTTCCTTCAGGAATAATCCCTCGGTCATGGATGTGTGGTCTACTCTTAAGATGGTAGGTTGTTACCTCCATTCCTTGAAGAAGTTTGCATCCACACCAAGCCACCTTATGATCGTTTGTGAAAGAGAAGAAGTTTAAGAACTTTGTTATCTTCTTAATCATCTTCCCAACAAGGACTCTGATGTGTTCCGTTGTAAGTAAACCATGTAGGTGCAACCGTATTTCGCAAGTTGCTAAGACATGAGTTTCGCAATCTTTCTCATCCTTTCAAGGTTGACATTGTAGTCCATATCTTGAGATTCTAGTAAATGTATCTTGCTGGTAAACGGTGCAAGCTCTTCAATCAAACACGTTGAGTCTCAGTTATTCAACCCACTAACCAGAGCTGAATCTCAAGCAGCAATGATGGTTGGTGTTTCCTCAAGGGTATTGACTTAGGTCCTTTTGAAAATCCGGCATGGTTGATGTTGTGGTTGACACAATTAGCCGGAAGGCCTAACATTGTAACCCTTTGAATCTGTTAAAACGAGCACTCTTTGTGAGAATGATTGTGTGACTCATTCTAACGAGTTTTCCCTCTCCGTTCTCCAATATGAAGTTTAATTTTCACTTTATGACCTATAGAAGGCTTGTCATGAGCCTACTGTCGGTATATAGGACATCAAGGATAACTTGGAAGTTGATCTTTCCAATGTCTGTCTATCAATCCTCCAAAACCTTTGTTCTAGTGGAAACAAGTTCATCATGAAAACATCTCGTGATATTTGTAACCTCCATTGATTAGTTTACTTTTTCAATTTTTTTGTACTTGAAGTACTAATCATCTCACACATTGTGTGAATTTGTCAGTCACTTCAGCCCTGAAGTCTTAACCATGTGGTAGATGTATGGTTACGTCCAAACCACAATAGGAAAGAGATTCCTCATTCCTTCTGGTGTTTCAATCCCCATTGGTTACCCATCCTTATGGTATGACCAAGAACTCCTCCTTAATTACGGTGTTCCAACATTCCGTGGTTACTTATCTTCTGTTATGAAGTAACATCCCGATCTTTGACAAAGTTTTCGACAAACTTTAACAAAATGAAAGTTTCGTTATCCTCTGTGTTCACTCCGAAGAGTGAACATGATCCAGTATCAAACCTTCATCTTGGACGCATGATTCCATTGTGTTCTTGTGTTCTCTCTCGTCTATGGAAATTACGTTGTGGTTTCCAAGACCGTCCTCTCCATCTTGGTATTCTGTTTGAAGAAACCTCTGTGTCACAACTTGTTCAACCTTTCTTTTCCAGAAGGATTTAAAGTCTTGTGCAAAGCCCATATTCTAAATCCTTCCAAGAACATTTATCCACAAACTTGAAACCTTCTCTTTTCCCCTCTATTATCTTGATGTGTTTCATGCCTGTTAACTCAAAAGTTCTTTACGAATATTCTTGTACGGAGTTAGCCATGAAATACTCGGTCTTTGTAAAAGATCAATTTCTAAGAGTTTTCCCTCTTACCTAGGTGTATCCGTTCAATACTTCACGATGCTACAGATCAACCTCTTCAAGAAGAGAACCGTAAGGTTCGAGAAGATTGTTCAAAACCGGTGTTCCTTCTTTCTTTCTCCTTCGAGAATCCGGGACGAGATTCTTGTAAGGGGGGTAGATTTGTAACATCCCAAATTTGCTAAATTAGGGTTTGTGGTGTTGTGTTCATATCATACATGCATGAAACAAAAATTTAATCATGTTTGAACCAATTTAAATTGTGAATTTAAATGCATTTGAGAAAATACCAAAAATATTACTTAATGTGGGTTTCAAAATGTTGAACTGAAAAATATTTCAATTTCACCAAATAAAAACATGGTGAGGTTGCAATTTTATAAGGTTTCCAAATATCATTTTTGCAAATTTTCCTGTTTGCAAAAAGTCCCTCAAAACCTTGTTTTCTTTGCAGTTTTCTATAGAAAAAGACCTCTGTGTATTTTTCAAAAACCTTCCAGGGGGGTTTCTTGAAAAATCCATTTTCTTTCTTTTCTTCCTTAGACAGAAGGCAGTAGCAGCTGCGTGGTAGAGCCGGCGCTGATGCCACCTCCTCCCTGCTAGCCTGTTCGCAAGGATATGCAAGGAGACGCCGTGACCTCCCATCTCTCTTCCCTCTCGCTCACGCACTCCCTCCCTTCCCTCTACCTCTCGAGAACCCAAACCCTAACCCTCACCGTGACAGATGCCGGCGAGCGCCGCCGTTCTAGCCGCTCCCGTGATCCTAAGAGCAACCTATCCTCATCGTAGTCGCCTCCTTGTCCTCCCCGTGGAGTTAATCGAGTCATGATGGCCAAAGACGCAGAAATCGCGTCCTCCTCCCCGAGACCGGCCGCCGTCGAATTCCGGTCGCCGCCGTTGATTGCCGCTCTGGCGAGCCTCCCCTACCCCGCCTTCGAGCTACTGGTGAGAACGGGGTTCTCCAGGACGCCTCCATCCCCTCCCCCCCTCCGTACTGTCCCCACACCGAGCTCCGCCGTCCGTCGCCGCATATGTCGTCGCCAGCGCAACTCTGGTGACCACAAACCAGCGGCGCTCCGTAGTCTGCTCGAGCTCCCTATCCAACTTGATTTGCGAAACGATCAACAGATCGATCGATTTCTTCCACAGCAGAGCATCTGTGACCAACGATGATGTCACCTGGACGTCTTGTGACGTCATATCCCTGTCTCTTTTAAATTCAAGAAAATGAAATAAAATTGAATGATGAATATCTTTTAATCTGTAATTTAGAAAATAAAAGCGAGGTACAAAAATGTTCAGAAAAATATAACCTACATGTTTATGTAATTTTCACACATGTTTGTCAAAGTTAATTTTTGACCATTATTTAAATGTTGTTTAATTCTTTTAAAATAAAGGAAATAAGTTTTTAATCAGTAAAATCAGAAAATTAAAAGTTATATACCAAATTGCTCAAAAGGACAAATGTAACCTGTTTATGATGTTTTCAAACCTATTTAAGAAATTAAAATTAGTCTCACTTTCAGAATTATCCGAAGTGCCCCTCGAGGGTCTATTTCGGGTTAATTTCAGTAAAATTGCATAACTGACATACGAACCCTAACAACCCATCGAACATGTTTAGGACTTTATTTTTAGTGCATTAACTTTCTCATGCATACATAATATGCATTTCATCGATGCCATGTGTTGATTGTTGTTCTTCTTATTTCGGTGTTTGTTCCCCCTCGGTAGAACGTGACTCCGAAGAGAAGGCCAGCAATGCCAATGACGAATACTTGATCTTAACCGACAAGTCAATCACTTATCCGAGAAGAAATTTCTATTGGTTTTCTTATAACCAAGGCAAGCATAACCTCTTATCTGCTCATATATGGTTTCAAAGTGTTTTCAATCTCGTATGTTGCATGCGGTTCAAAGTATTTATGGTCTTAGATAGAGTTCTCCTATACTTGTTTCATTGCCTAAATATCCTGATCCATTGCTCCTTGCAGCTATAGGTATGTTTATGCGCGCCTCGTCAAAGCCTGTGAGTCTTGCTTAGCCATGCCTAGTTGTGATCTGATTCATCCGGTTGATGAATCTGGTCAACGCGGGAACCTACTTTGTCAGGTTGATGTGATTTGAGTTACCTTTAATAACTTGACTAAATAACAACATGGATGTGAGGTCACAATGGGTTGTGGCGTTTTTTCCTGTTAATGCCCCTAGGAGCGAGTTCTCGCCTTCGAAGCCAAGACTGAGCGTGCAACCACACACGGGGCATAACAGACCGCGCTCGACTAACTAACTTGTTTGGCCACGTCCATGATTCACGTAGTTTGATCTTTCCATCTGCGTGTGAGTCAGAAAACGATTTGGAGAAAACTTAGGGCGTGACCGGGAAAAGTGATGGACATACACGGATCTTGATCCCGACTCACAGAACAGGTGCCGTCAGGAGGTGGCCAACTCCCTGTCGACGGGGTGGCCCTGTTTGGGTTGACTCATGGATAGGGTCGAGCAAGGTAAAGGTCGTGACCAGCCACCCTCTGCCGCGCTCCATGGAAGAGCGTATATGTGGCGTTAAGAGTCGGATGGTACATGTGGGTAAAGTGTACCCCCTGCAGGGATAAATCTCCTCGAGAAGCCGTGTCCACGGTTACGCATGACTTGGCAACGGATTCTGTGATCATAGATAACTTCAACGGAATGTCTAAATCATGTTGACAATGAATGAAGGGTGCCTCCTCGGAGATGCCGAGAGGGTTGATCCTTGTAGCATGTGAGGTTCTGGAAAATGATGTTGGTGGATGAAAAGATGATGATATCAGTAGTTGAATAGCTTTCTCATCTGTTTTCAAAATACTCCATGAGACGTGCTATTCCTTCCTCAATTTGTAAAACAAAGATGTCTTTATGCAAAATAACCTTCATAACTCCTTCTAAAATAAGCAGATATATAATAGGTTAACTAAGTCTTGTTGAGTACCTCCCGTACTCAGGTTTGCTTAATTTTGGTTCAGGCGCAGTTCGTCACTCCTGTGGTGTTTCAACGTGGACATCGACGAGTAGTTTGGGGGTTCCCAGGTAGCAGCCTGGAATCTATGGGCTGGACGTCTCCTTATGTTGCGGCCTCTTAGGCCTTTTTGGTTATTGTTGATTAGCATCATAATTTGCCTTCCGTTGTTTGATGTAATGTTGGGTCATGTGCCCTCTGTTTGTAAAGCTATACTCTAGTAACATCTGTTTAATACAACTTTCATGTATAGAGTGCTGCTTTGATCGGTTGTTGGTTTCGAGCCCGTTGTTATACAGTTTTGGCTATGTCTGCATAGTTATCGCAGTCGAGGGGTTGTGGAGCCGATGATCCATGTCCGAGCCCGCCTGCCGATGTGATTCGTCCTAGGGCGAGGTAACCCCAGTAACCCTCGATTGTTGTTGCACTTTCTGGACACATAGCAGCTCTGTATAACTTTGGTCCCGTTCCTTCAGTTTCATCCGACTCGTGGATGCTTGAGTATGCATTTTTGGTTATGACTAGCATGGATACAAGGAGTTGTAGACCGTGGTGATCCGGCCTGCGTGCCGATGATTCCGGTCTGCCTGGGGCCGGGGCTGGTAACCCTGAAGCCCTTGTGAGTCCATGGCTAGGAGCACATAACAGTATGCATATCTCTGGGTCCGGGGTCTGACACTGTAGTTCAATCTTCGATGCCGAGGGTTGGATCGCGGGTTTTCCTGCCGGTAGTTCCTTCGGGTTCTCGGTACTTTTTGTTCTCTTTCGAACTTTGTATTTCCGTTATTTCATTATAATGCAAATGGGGGACCCAGTTGGAAAAAAGTTATTGCTTATGTTGTCTAGATACGTACTAATATGAGTGAACATATACACTAAAAATTGTCTAGATACACATATACATATGTGAATGTGGTTAAGAGGTAAACATCTTACATTTTGGAACGGAGGGAGTATAAACAAGCTCGCGGGTGGTGGGGGAGGAACTAGCGTGAATCCCATGTTTCATCGACCAAAACCACTGAATTCGTGAGATCTGAGAGAGTGCAGAGTTTGCATGTGGCAAACTGGCAATACAATCTTAGGTTACACACAAGCATAAATTACACCTCGGAAAGGAAAACCATACTTCTTCCTTAGTTACACACACACGCATTACATGCACAAATACTGTATACAGTATAATATAATCGTAGAAGGTGACAATAGACGATGCAGCAAATTAAGTAACCGAGATAACTGAAACAACGCGTACTTACATTCACACGCTGTTTTGGTTTCTCCTCTTCCTGGAGACCACACGCTGGCAGTTGCAAACGTAGCTGTAGTGGGGCGGCAGGTGCGATCTCCATGCAAGAGCAGCGAACTTCCCTCGAGGCCTAGCACTTCCGAACATGACGTCTTGCACCATCATCTTGGGAGCTTCAGCTTGACCGGTCTCGAAGATGTCGAGAACAACAACGTTATAAGCAGCAGACGTGTTGCTAATCAGCCTCGGGATATGTATCGGCCCTGCGGCTGCCCATGGATCCACCGGCAGCGCCGGCGCGGTGTAGATGAACCGGTTCTTTTCCCTGAACACCTTGTAGGTCGCCAGGACCAGTCTCCAGAAACCGGCGTCGATGTTGGATTTCAGGATCCCACCGAAGATGTTCGCGCCCATGAAGCACCCGTCCAGCTCCCTGGCTATGGCCATGGCCACCGAGGCAAGCTTCGGGTGTTCCGCGGCGTCCATGCTCCCGAACGTGCGCACCTTGAACAGGTACCAGAAGGCCTCCTGAGTCAAAAACTGCAACCTCAGAGGAAGCTGGGTGCCGAAGCTGGCGATCTTGTCGGATCGGCTCGTGACGATGATCCTGCTGTCGCTGGCGACGCGTCGGCCGCCACCTCTCGACGCAGAGTCGTAGAACCTTGTCCATGTATCTTGGGAGATATCGCCGACGAGCTCCACGATGATCAATATCCGTTCTGGTTCGTTGGGGACGCCGTCATGGTGCTTGATCACACGACCCTCTCCGAGGTTCACCAGATCGTCTCCGGTGAAGAAGACGGTTTTGGAGAAGTGGTCACGCACTCTCTCGTCCATGCAGAGTTGCTCGACGAGGGTGGTCTTGCCAACTTTTCCAGGCCCTAGGATGGGCAGAACGCCAAGGCGTCCAGCAGCTGCCCCGGGAGGAGTCGTCTGCTCTTCCTGCAGTAGGAAGCCCATGACAAGTTCCATCTCCATCTGACGACCGAACATGCACTTGTCCAGGACCAAGTACATGCTATACGGCTGACGGAACAGACGGGGGTATCTACCGGAGAGCATGATAAACTCAGCCACGTTCTCTACGACGGTTTGGAGGCTGACAGCAACTAGCTGCAGCTCCTTCAGAGTCTCACTGCTAGCGCCACTCCTACTGCTACTACCGCTACAGATACAGAGACGCTTGGCAGGGCTGAATATGGACAGTGCAAAATTAGCGTGCCGGCTGTTACTCACTGCTGCTGCATCGCCCTCGTCATGGGCTTCACACCTGAACGTATCCAGTGTGTAGTAGCCTCTGTACATCTCTTTGCTCAGCGCGTTGAGCTGCTGCAACATGGCTTGGCTTGTGATGCGCCTTCCCTCTGCCTCCTCGACGGCGGCGCGAACGCGAAGGAGCAGCCGGTTCAGGCTGTCCAGCTGCTCCTCGGATGGTGGCGCCGCCGGCTTCCAGCATTTGCCAATCAGGAAGGAAAACGATCTGTTGGCAAATTCACCCAGGATGGCAGAAACAACGGCATCTTTTATCTGGTAGGGAAACTCCATATTAGGCCTACACTTAGAGGGAGTGTGCACGGGTGGCTTAATTTCTCTATTGGCTACTAAGTAAACAGGCTAGGAGGCACCGCACTGGAATCCATGGACCGTGCGCGCCTTTTATAGTGCGAGGTGTTTGTCCTATAGTGCCATTTCTCCAACTGAACCTTCTGTTTAGCGGATTCTACAGACGGGAATCCTTCTGAAATCGGTCTACAATGCCGTAGGGTGAATAAAAACTTTGTGTGTGTTTAGTTGAGATTTTTAATCCAGATTCACTGCCGTGAAGCTGAAATCGAAACCAAAGGGGGTATGGTAGGCTGGATAGAATCCCGACGCATCAGATTTTTGCAGTGTAAGAGCAACTCTAGCAAACACGGAATTGAAAACTCGTTTTCAGTTTGCATTTTCAGGGATTTTTCGGTCCGCAGAACCGCGTGGCATAACAACAACTGAAAATGGAAAAGTAAATTTGTAAAACTGAAAATGGTGCGAAGAGCATTCGGGCGATACATCATACATCATCTCACTTGAGCTAAACAAAGGGCATAAATGTAGATCTGCGGCGGTGAACTAAACCTAAATGGCATCACCGGAGCCATGGTTGCCCGCGCATGTACCTACTCTTCGGGTCGAGGTCGATGTAGCACCTCTCCTGCTCGCTCGTGCTCCCATTCCGCCCTCTTCGCCTCGAAGTCCTCCAACAGGGATAACCCCTGCTCGAGCAGCCTCTGGTTGAGGGCCTCCGCCTCGCGGCGGCGCTCCTGAACTTCCTCCTCCTTGCATGTTGTGTGGACTTATTAATAAAACATTAAGTAAAATTCTCTATCTACTTATTAATACCGAATTCTCTATCTACTTATTAATAAAACATTAAGTAAAATATCACCTAAAATGGATGCATCAACCCCCCTCCCCCCCCCCCCCACACACACACACACTTAGATTCTTGCTCATCCCCGAGCAAGTCTATACGAAAAGAATAAGATCATCATGTTCATGAAGCATAAGTCGATAAAATGAATGCGATCATTTTAGTAAGCCGAATGACGATAGTAGATGAACTTAGAACACCCAAGAATGCGACTATACATGTACCGCTGCTAACAAATATTTAGAATACTTCCACACTTATTAACTGTTGATTGCTGAGTGAAGATTATTCTTTCAAAATAGGATAACATATTTAGTTTTACCGAACGAGTTGTGAGAATGTCTCAAACATTTTTAGAACTTCACTCATCCTCTTCGATTTCATATAATTCGAACAGTCTCTTTCGTTTCTCTTTGCAATCATTAGTATGCCTAGCTATTCTGACACTCTTTACACCTTTTTAGAGTGGTGTGTCAAAGAACAAAGCACACTCAATCTCATGGAGAGACATAAAAGTGATCAAATGAAGGATTAACTCCGAAGTGGAGTAGAAGCAATCACAGTATTTTGGGGGTTGAAAAGTTTACCTTAGCATTACTCATTCTTAATGCTTGTTACTTGATATTTTTTTTCGTTTACATTCATCTTCTCATCATTAAATTTATAAATCTTAATCATGCTAAACAAGTTCTCTTATGCTTGGGAGAAGTCTAGAACTGTTCCAACTAGCAAGTCAAAGTGTGGAAGTCCTCCGAATAAATTATAACAAAGTAACAAGTAAGGTAGAACTCAAGATGACTCAAAAACATCTAATAGCATTACCACAAACTGCAATAGCTTTACTCATAATATTGACTAAAAACTCATTGGATACCAATCCTTTCCTATTCGAGCGTGTTGCTCTTATTTCTAAAACTGAAAGTTGTTGGAACACGTAGAGATAAACAAAACTTTTTCCTACGCGGTACTTCCAAGATCTACCCGAGGTAGAAGGCCACGATGATTACCACTAGACGCGCGGTTGCGGATTATCGATGAAGCGCGTCGGGGCAGTGCAGTCCCACGATCCGATCCAGCCGATCCGATCCCGCGAACGTCGAAGTGCTGAACGTACGACACCTCTGCCGGTATCCACACGTACGAGGAGGAGCTCCGACGGTGGACTGCTAGGTCCGGTGCGACGGCTGGACTGAGTGGGGTTAGGGTTCCCAACGCATGGGGTGGACTGACGTGCCCGCTGGGCAACCTGCGCCCCTCTTTATATAGCGAATGGTATTGGGCTTCACAACACTTGTGGCCCATTCCCTCTGTGAGTCCGACTCACAAACTCAGTTCATTTCCGGTTCGGGTCCAACCCGACCAATACTTGCTCCCGCTCTTAAGTGTGCGACCCTGCAGACTCATGGCGACTTGGACACGATCGGAGTCCGACTCCCATCGATCAATCGGTAGCGGCTCCTAGCAGAACGTGCCGACTCCCAAGTCCCATTGAGTCATGACGACATACCTTTCAATGTGATATTCATCTTAGTCCTTTTTGCCTCACGATATACCTTGTCGAACTATAGGCGATGTATCCTCATCCCTTTAATAGTTCAACTCTCTTCTCGATCCGTGATATGTGATTCATCTGACTAACTCTTAGTCAACAGACACAGTTAACACTTAACTGAGTCGCGCATGGTCATGCTTCCTGAATCATATCACTCGAGAGGGCCCAGAGAATATCTCTCCATTCGGAGGGGCAAAATCTCATCTTGATTATCCAAATCACGCAGCTTGCTTCTCATTCGACCCGAACTCTGCCTTTATAGCTGCCTTGTCACAAAACAGCGTTTAACAGAACCTAAGTCGGTGATCCACAACTCGGATTGTGCGACAACCTCAGGTCTAAGGATTACATTGATTGAGACATGCAAATGACGACTTGATTGTTGCATCTCAATGTGGGTCAGTCCGACTTGCTAAACTCTTTAGACAAGTCCGTGATCGTTGGAATGGCATCACCATGCCCATGACAAGTGGAAACATGTCATCAGCCAACACTCACATTAGTCTAGGGTGTGTGTCCAGCACAACCTTAATGACCAAGGACAATCTAGTATGAACAACATGAATATATAGTTCCACAATCGAATCACATATTCAATGACATATATCAGATGTTCAAAACAAGGACAACTTAAAAACTTTATGAATACATTGGGAATAACATCATACATGATTGCCTCTAGAGAATATTCCCAACAGTCTCCCACTTGCACTAGAGTCAATCATCTTAGCATCATATGCCTAGGCATCTAATGCCCATAACTCTCGTGTGTGCCTCATGCTTAGGCTGTGGTAGCGCCTTTGTCAATGGATCTGCAATGTTTGCATCCGTCTGTACTTTGCATAACTTGATATCACCTTGTTCGACAAACTGGCGAATGAGGTGGTAACGCATGAGAATATGTTTGTTCTTCTGGTGCTGTCTAGGTTCCTTGGCTTGTGCGATAGCACCATTGTTGTCACAATATACGTCCAAAGGATTGGACGCGCCCTGAACCACACCAAGATCTATCAGGAGGTTCCTGATCCAAACAGCTTCCTTTGCCTCCTCTGAGGCAGCAATATACTTAGCCTCTGTTGTAGATGCAGACACCGTATCTTGCTTGGAACTCTTCCAGCTCACAGCTCCTCCGTTCATTACGAACACGTATCCAGATTGCGAACGAGAATCATCCGAGTCGGTGAGATAACTCGCATTTGTGTAACCCTTTACACTGAATTCCTCATCACCTCCATAAACTAGGAACATTTTCTTAGTCCTTCTCAAATACTTAAGGATGTTTTTAACCGCTGCCCAGTGGGCTTCGCCAGGGTCAGCCTGGTATCTGCTCGTAACACTTAGAGCATAGGAAACATCTGGCCTAGTACAAATCATGGCATACATGATGGATCCGATTGCCGAAGCATACGGGATCACACTCATCTGACTTCGCTCATCAGTCGTCAAAGGACACTGAGTCTTGCTAAGTTTTATGCCATGGGACATCGCTAAGAATCCCTTCTTGGACTCTTCCATTTTGAATTTCTTCAAAACTTTATCCAGATATGTACTCTGACTCAATCCAATGAGTCGCCTTGATCTATCTCTATAGATCCTGATTCCTAATATGTAAGTCGCCTCACCCAAATCCTTCATTGAGAAAATCCTTTCCAATGACTCTTTGGTTTCTTGCAACATCATGACATCATTTCCAATCAGTAATATGTCGTCCACATATAAGATTAGAAAATTTACTTTGCTCCCACTAAACTTTTTGTATAAACAAGAATCATGATCGCTCTTGATGAAGTCAAACGATTTGACTACCTCATCAAAGCGAATGTTCCAACTTCGAGATGCTTGCTTCAACCCATAAATGGATTTCTGAAGTTTGCATACCTGGTCAGCATTAGCCGGATCGACAAAACCTTCGGGCTGTATCATATACACGTCCTCAGTTAAATTTCCATTAAGGAAAGCCGTCTTGACATCCATCTGCCATATCTCATAGTCGAAATAGGCTGCTATGACTAACATGATCCGAATTGATTTAAGCATCGCTACGGGCGAGAAGGTCTCGTCGTAGTCAACTCCTTGAACCTGTCGGAACCCCTTCGCAACAAGTCGTGCTTTATAGACAGAAATATTTCGATCCATATCAATTTTCTTCTTAAAGACCCATTTGCACTCGACGGGTCTTGCACCGTCAGGCAGATCAACCAAATTCCAAACTTGGTTTTTATCCATGGACTTTAACTCGGATCTCATGGCTCCAAGCCATGGCTCGGAATCAGATCCCACCATCGCTTCCGAATAAGTTGCCGGCTCATTACTGTCTAACAGTAAAACATCACGAGCATTTTGTAATCTGGCAGATCTCCGTGGTTCAGGTGTTGTTACCGGTGTGGGTACCACGACCGGCTCAGCCTCCAAGGCGCTCGCCGACTCGCCCCTAGCCGGTTCCTCTCGAATTTCTTCGAGTTGCACTATGCTCCCACTGACTTCCCGACCGAGAAACTCTTTCTCAAGGAAGACACCATTCCGAGCGACAAACACTTTGCCCTCTTCCCGGTTGTAGAAGTAGTACCCCAAGGTTTCCCTCGGATACCCCACGAAAATACACTTATCCGACTTGGGCGTGAGCTTGTCCGACTGAAGTCGCTTGACAAATGCTTCACAACCCCAAATCTTAAGAAAAGACAAACTTGGCTTTTTGCCAGTCCACATCTCATGCGGTGTCTTCTCTACTGACTTTGATGGTACTCTGTTTAGTATGAACGCTGCAGTTTCTAGACAATAACCCCAAAATGATAAAGGTAGATCTGCCCGACTCATCATTGATCGTACCATGTCCAACAAGGTCCGATTTCTCCGTTCCGATACACCGTTTCGCTGCGGTGTACCCGGCGGAGTGAGTTGAGCAACTATTCCACAACCCTTTAGATGGTCATCAAACTCATGGCTCATGTACTCGCCTCCACAGTCCGACCGTAGAAACTTTATTTTCTTGCCGAGCTGATTCTGTACCTCACTCTAGAATTCCTTGAACTTTTCAAAGGCTTCCGACTTGTGTTTCATTAAATAGATATATCCATACCTACTCAAATCATCAGTGAAGGTAATGAAATACTCATAACCACCTCTGGCTGTCGTGCTCATTGGACCACATACATCACTATGTATTAGTTCCAACAAGTCGGACGCCCTTTCACAATTCCTTACAAAAGGTGTCTTGGTTATTTTGCCTAGTAGGCATGGTTCGCATGTCTCGAACGACTCTAAGTCGAACGAAGTTAGAAGTTCATCATCATGGAGCTTCTTCATGCGCTTCCAACTTATATGACCAAGCCGACAGTCCCAAAAGTAAGTCATATTTAGATCATTTGGCTTCAACCTTTTAACATTTATGTTATAGACCGATTCACTATCAAGATTCAAAATAAATAACCCGTTCTGAACGGGTGCAAAACCATGAAACATATCTTTCAAATATAAAGAACAACCATTATTCTTAATATTCGACTCATAATCTTGTCTCATCAAACATGAGGCGGAAATAATGTTTCGACTAAGCACTGGAACATAATAACAATTATTCAGTTCCATTAAAAATCCTGAAGGTAAATGAAGTTGCATCGTGCCGACTTCCAACGCAGCGACTCTCGCCTTGTTGCCGACCCGAATATCAACCTCTCCTCTTGCCACGCTCCTATTTCTTACCAGTCCCTGCAACGAGTTGCATATGTGAATAACTGATCCGGTATCATATACCCAAGAACTATTAGGCGCATCAGCAAGATAAATGTCTATAACATTGCACACAAGCGTACCTGAGTTAGAAGTCACACCTCCACTCTTGGCTCTGTCAGCCAAATACTTGGTGCAGTTCCTCTTCCAGTGGCCATCCTGCTTGCAATAGAAGCAATTGGCTCCGGCTGTAGGAGATGGCTTGGTCTTTGAGGAAGCACTCTGGACAGGGCCATGGGCGCTACCTCCTGACTTATTCTTCTTCTTATTAGTCCAAGAACTCTTCTTGAACTTAGTCTTATTCTGCACCATCAACACTTGACTGGCGCCTTTCTTGATACCAGCCTCTGCCGTTTTGAGCATCCCATGTAATTCAGTGATACTCTTGTCCATACCATGCATATGGTAGTTCGAGATGAACGGACCATACGCACCAGGAAGAGAGTTCAGAATTATATCAGTAGCGAACTCTTCGTTAATTGGGAAGCCCAGCCGATCCAGAGACTGTATGTAACCAATCATATTGATTACATACGGACTCAGTGGATCGACGTCTTTCAGCTTACAGCCCAGCAAAGCTTGAGAGACTTGATACCTCTCGGTCTTTGCCTGAGCCTGGAACATACTTTTGAGGCTTTCGATCATATCGTAGGCCTCAACTTTCTCGAACTGCTGCTGCAAGTCCGGTTCCATGTGTGCAAGCATAAGACAGCTAATTTCCGTAGATTCATCTCTAGTCTTACGGTAGACATTTATGACAGCGACAGTCGCATCGTCATCAGGCTCATCTGGAAGTGGAGTTTCTAGAACATGTTCTTTCTTGTCATGCTTGAGGACTATCCTCAGATTACGATACCAGTTGGTGAAATTAGTTTCATTAAACTTATCTTTCTCTAGGATTGACCTCAACGCAAAAGTGGACAACTGAGGAAGGTTGCTAGGTGCCATTGATCTACAACAGAAAATATGCAAAACACTTAAAACATGTATTCATAAAAGAGCAAGCATATTAAACGTTTTAATACTTATGCTCCCACTAGAACCAACACCCCTCCGATGGTTGCTAAGTGATTCAAGATCCTAAATAAACAAGCCGACTAGTGAGCTTTAGCATCACCGCTAGTCGTCAAGTGATCTAGGTAGGCAACACCTTGCCAATCGTATCCAATACGACTCCTGTTAGTTGGGTGGCATCACATGCCCCGGCTCCCAACCTACCTCGGCCCGAGCCCCACAACCGTTGTGATGGACTCGTCTAGATTACCAAGTGCTTCTGCTTGTAAGAGTCCGACTCAAACCCACCTAACCGGAAAGAATTGGTAGCACCTCAATTTTATGAGCCCACTACCAAGAATGTCCGACTTGTGATGATGCAGCACTGGCGGGGCGACCGACTAGACCTTCTTTGAGGGATTAAAATCTACCAACTATCTAAATAGAGGTAAATAGAGACATAACAATAACACAAATAAAGCAATTATAATGTGAAATGGTATGGCTCTCTTCATGGTGATCTCCATCTCCACGAAGCTTGCAAGTCGACTCGTGCCAACTCTTGTCACGTGCCATCTTGCTCCATGTAGCCGACTTATACATCAACTTGCATGTCATCCGGGTTCTCCAACAAGCTACACTAGCTAGTAAATGAAAATTACATAGAGAATCTGACACGCAGGCCGTAATACAATAAAATGACAGCTCCTAGGCTCCAGCTGGCTGACAAGAACATGATACGCAGATCATGTATGGATTACACAC
Organism: Alopecurus myosuroides; assembly: GCA_028641055.1. NCBI lineage: Eukaryota > Viridiplantae > Streptophyta > Magnoliopsida > Poales > Poaceae > Alopecurus > Alopecurus myosuroides. Next base: position 287,503,208 of record CM054061.1, read on the forward strand.
ATCACATGCACATTAGCCATACCATTCACAACTTCCTGCAAAAACAAGTTATGCATAGATACGATATCTACCGGCGTTGTGAAACTCGTAACGACATCTAAGGTGCTAAGACAGGGCGAAGTCGGCGGTCCCGCTAGCCGGATAGCGGGCGGGGATCGAAGGGACAGCGCCCCTCGCGGGTGCGGGCAGCGCCCGACGATTTTGGAAAACGCAGATCTCATCTGCATCCCCATCATGGATTTCTTCATCGGATAAAACGATTTTACCCAAATTTGATATGTATTTCGATCGATCAAACTCTTTGATCTTCGATCACCGCAACTGGATTTATGTGTCACGGTATACCCCGATGGCGGAAACCGACCGGTAGGGGTAAGTAGTTCCACGACCTTAGAAGTATGATCACGGAAACCTGATCATCCATTAAACCCGAGTACGGTTGATCCAATCAACCTTGTACAAAACTGATCTATCTCATAGACCGACCACCAAAACAGCAATTAGATCACATCTAACGCTAACTACATATCACATATGTACGGATCTCGGGCCTAATACCAGAAGCTACCGCTCTGATACCACTGTTGGAACACGTAGAGACAAACAAAACTTTTTCCTACGCGGTACTTCCAAGATCTAGCCGAGGTAGAAGGCCACGATGATTACCACTAGACGCGCGGTTGCGGATTATCGATGAAGCGCGTCGGGGCAGTGCAGTCCCACGATCCGATCCAGCCGATCCGATCCCGCGAACGTCGAAGTGCTGAACGTACAGCACCTCTGTCGGTATCCACACGTACGAGGAGGAGCTCCGACGGCGGACTGCTAGGTCCGGTGCGACGGCTGGACTGAGTGGGGTTAGGGTTCCCAACGCATGGGGTGGACTGACGTGCCCGCTGGGCAACCTGCGCCCCTCTTTATATAGCGAATGGTATTGAGCTTCACAACACTTGTGGCCCATTCCCTCTGTGAGTCCGACTCACAAACTCAGTTCATTTCCGGTTCGGGTCCAACCCGACCAGTACTTGCTCCCGCTCTTAAGTGTGCGACCCTGCAGGCTCATGGCGACTTGGACACGATCGGAGTCCGACTCCCATCGATCAATCGGTAGCGGCTCCTAACAGAACGTGCCGACTCCCAAGTCCCATTGAGTCATGACGACATACCTTTCAATGTGATATTCATCTTAGTCCCTTTTGCCTCACGATATACCTTGTCGAACTATAGGCGATGTATCGTCATCCTTTTAATAGTTCAACTCTCTTCTCGATCCGTGATATGTGATTCATCTGACTAACTCTTAGTCAACAGACACAGTTAACACTTAACTGAGTCGCGCATGGTCATGCTTCCTGAATCATATCACTCGAGAGGGCCCAGAGAATATCTCTCCATTCGGAGGGGCAAAATCCCATCTTGATTATCCAAATCATGCAGCTTGCTTCTCATTCGACCCGAACTCTGCCTTTATAGCTGCCTTGTCACAAAACAGCGTTTAACAGAACCTAAGTCGGTGATCCACAACTCGGATTGTGCGACAACCTCAGGTCTAAGGATTACATTGATTGAGACATGCAAATGACGACTTGATCGTTGCATCTCAATGTGGGTCAGTCCGACTTGCTAAACTCTTTAGCCAAGTCCGTGATCGTTGGAATGGCATCACCATGCCCATGACAAGTGGAACCATGTCATCAGCCAACACTCACATTAGTCTAGGGTGTGTGTCCAGCACAACCTTAATGACCAATGACAATCTAGTATGAACAACATGAATATATAGTTCCACAATCGAATCACATATTCAATGACGTATATCAGATGTTCAAAACAAGGACAACTTAAAAACTTTATGAATACATCGGGAATAACATCATACATGATTGCCTCTAGGGCATATTCCCAAAAAAAGTAAACTAAAACAAAATAAAAACTGTAAATTTATAAGGCCTAATAGATCTCTCATAACTTAAATACATAAGTTATGCGGGGTCAAATAATATTTGCGATTATACAGATACCGCGATTATTTGGTGCAGAGATGGGTGTGGTGTCGCAGCCGATAGCTTGGCGAAGCATCCTATGAGTTTCCTCCAATGTCAAGAGCCAGATCTTCATGCACTGCAGCTCTTCACGTATTGCGACCATACTATTCACCATCTGCTGAGTTATGCGATCTACTTCCTCCTTGGCTTTCTTCTCAACCTGTCTAAGACGTTCACAAGAAATTTCTGTTTGCATAAGTGAACGCTTCTTGTATACCTCAAGTTCAATACGACGCTCCTCCATGATGCGCGTGGTTGTGGTAGAAGTGCAGATAGAGTCGGTGAAGACCGCACTGGTCCACTCCTGCCGTGGTTTTACGCTCATACGCACGTTGATGGTGAACTTCTTGACGGTGTTTGCATGTGATGTTGTTTCTTCGTAAACTTCAATCATCTCCCTTGTTCTCTTCACACCAAAAGTGGTCTCCATAAACTTGACGGTCTCTATTCTCCTCTTCTCCGATGACTTCTTTGGTTCATCATCCTTCCTCTTGATCTCTTCCTCAACTCCTCCTTTCAGTATCCAGCACTTCTCTCTTGACAGTGCGGTGTTGAACACTAGGAAGTTAAGTATGGAGCGCTCAACATGCTCATCATAGGAGTTGCAGTCTTCTATGTCATCATCATGATTGCTGAGACCATGCTCCCAACTAGACGAGTCTTGGTGCTCTCCATCCCCGAACATATTCTCCCACTTCTTCCCTATACTTGGTGCTTGGAAACGCATTAAGGATTAGATCTAAAAGATAATGAACAAAGGATACTCTTGATCTGGTATATAAGAGGGGCCAGGTACCTGAAAATCAGGAATTTAGGTTAAAGACTCGACTAAGAAAATAATCTAAACAAACTTGGGAAGAAAAAAAGAAAAAAAGAAAGTCGGGCTGCGTAACGACCTCAGTACGGTCAAAACTAACTGTACCGTTCACCGTACCGGCTCAACAACCGACTTAATCTGCGATATCCATGGTGTCTACATACCCAAAATATACATCTATTCATATAGGTGCCCGGGCACCATGCAACATCTGTTAAATTATATATATATATATATATATATATATATATACCCACACACACACACACACATCCTATTCAGCACCCTGGGTGCAGAGAACTTATTTTGTACCCACAATTTTATTTATGTTGCTAAGTCAAAATATTACAGCACGTAAGTAAATATTTACGTTTATGTTGATCCATAATAGAAAACTCAGCGTAAAAAGTTAACAAATATGGTTCATACCAACATAAAAGTCACAAAAATAGCATAAATATGTCTATTTTTGTTATATTTTTGTAGCATCACGTAAATAATATTTTTACGGTATCAATAAATTTTATTACGTTCTACTCGACATAAGGAAAATAACAAAATTTACGTGACGTAAAAATTATATACGGTTGCGGAGATAGAGGGCGGGTGTAGAATAACTATTCTATACACTGGGTGTCAAATATCGCGACCATATATATATACACACACACACACGCACACACACGACGCACACCACGCACACGCACACGCGCGCGCGCGCACACACACACACACACACCTTATGTCAACAAGTGCATGTAACACTTCAAAACGTTGACAACTTTACGATGCTTCGATTGGGATATTCTTACGGAGACAAGATTAATAGGAATCAATGCCCTTTGGATTAAATCCATGCATGTCATGAATCTCATTGACATACGTTGAGCAAATCTACTGAAATATTGCAATATGACTTTACCTTGACAATTTAAATGATGGCAATCCTCAAATTACAAAACTAGATTGTAAAGTTTCTTAACCAAATATCTAATCAATCAACTAACTAAATATGTAGGTGGGAAATAGATGCCAATTCCACAACAATCTATGAAAATTACCCTAGTTGTTATCATGATTAATTGCACTTGGTAAAACCCAGATATTTAACCAATTGTGTGCACTCCCACTAAAATTGATATTCCTCATAACAAATATACAGTTACTCAAGATCCACATTAGGGTTATGATTAGAAGGGCGTATTCGTCTATGCATCTAATCATAATCCCAAAGGGTAGGTCAACGGGCTAATCACATATGATTTGACTCTCGTTCATCTTTTGATGTATGTGCTCCAAGCTCATGAATTTCATGCCTGAATGTCAAGACAACCAACTAATGTATCTTCTTGTATGGTATTGACCCTCATATCAAAGTGATCAATCCATACCCGCCTCTAAGGTCCTAAGAACATGTTGATCCTTGTATCCATGTGATGGACGTGAACACAAACCAGTTTGATAGTGCATAGTTTGGAAGAGCACGATCACCTTGATATGTTTTAAGTGAGGAATAACCATAATAATCACAACTACTGCACAATCAAAAGGGTGCATGAAAAGTATTAACCATCAAAGGCAGTTTATTAGTGATGTAGTATAGTCCTCTTCGTCTTCTAGGCTTAGAACTCCTTCTTTGCTCCATGGATTGTTGTCGAAGTCTACGACATTTGATTGCCATCTCCATTGCCCTCTCCTATCTCTAAGATACTTGATTAAAGCATGGGGCATGCATGCCAAAATATAGCAATCACATGGTTTCCAACCATCATGCTTTAAATTGACTCACTGGTCAAAATAAATAAAGTGGTTAGAATTTCATACAACTCTTGAATGATAATGGACTATACCATATCACATATCAATGTCTACAAAAACAAGTTAGACGGTCTAACGCTTGTGTTTGAAACTTTTACGTGGTTGTAGGTTCTACGGAGTGGACCATTACTACCTGCAAATAAAATCAGGCATGATTGTTCACATTGCTAGATTGACACTGCGGGGTGATTGAAACACAGACATTACAAAAATGCCTAGAGCCTCAATCTAAACTTATTCATAACCATGACCCTCGTGTGGATCCAATCCACATGCCCCGTCCATTATGTTGTCCAAGAATCGAACTAGAGCAAGAACCAAAGCTACTGAAGCACTTCTTCGGACTAAACGTGATATGCCAGGGGAAATTCAAATGTCCTAGGATTGCCAGAAGTTTGTAAAAATCTCACTATGACATTGAAAACAAAACGACACAACTTATTGGGGCAATCATAAACAATCTGAATATTAGAGAGATTTCTAATATACTTGCACAAACTTATGCAATACCCGCACACATCGGTGCTCCAGACTGTACATGTACCTACACATAGACTGCTCTGATACCACTATTGGTGTAGGTAGCAGAATTAAAATTTTTTGTCCTATGTAGCACACATGATCTACTATGTAGGTAAAGGCGTGGATAGATCTGATTTGTTACCGACATGAAGCGCGAAGTAGTGTTGATGACAATGTCGGTGATGCGTGATGAAGAGTCCCACGGCTAAGCCTACCGGTGGGACTGTTGCCGATTTCCCGTATCCCACCTTCTGGATTCAGTAGAGTGAGGGTATCACGTGTTACCCCTCTGAGAGCTTTCACACATACGTCCGCCAAAATCCTACAACGTTTTGCCGTCTAGGACTAGGCACCGTAGGTTTACAATTGAGGTGGAGAAGTCCCAACACATTGGAAAGAGAGGGACACATATTAGGGCTAGGTCTAATCGAGAGACATAGTCATCAATTCCAAATTAGAAGAGGCCCTAAACCAATTATAGGGTCTCTAATTAGAGGCTCTAATTTAATTAGACCCTCTAGTCCAATTAGAGAGGTTCTAATTAGAGGCTCTAATTTAATTAGACCCTCTAGTCCAATTAGAGAGGTTGTAATTAGAGGCTTTAATTTAATTAGAGGGTCTTTAATTAGATCTCTAATCCTGAGAGAGAGAGAGAGAGAGAGAGAGAGAGAGAATTGCCCGAAGATCAATTATGTTTGTCAACAATGAGGGAGGGATGGGATTATATAGTGGGACAAGGGAGAGCACCTTCCATGGGGAGGAGAACGGTTTCCCCTCCTCTCCCTAGGCCGCACCAATCCTCCTAGAGGATTTCAGATTGGACTCCCACATGGAGTCTAATCACCTTCCTCTTTTTTTCCTTTTCCCACGTTTTCACCTCATTTATTTCTCAAATAAATTAGGGAAAATTTCCAGGGAAAGCTTGTGCACATTGTGAGACCATGGGTCCCACATGGCATCCCCTAAAATATGGTTTTCCCGTAGGAGAAAATCTGCCCCCTCCGGCACTACACCCTTTTATGGAAAGTCCTTCGGAAATCTTTCAGAACCCCGTGACCCTGACACGGTCTCCAACGTATTTATAATTTCTGATGTTCCCTGTTGATATTATGCCAATTCCTACATGTTTTATAGACACTTCATAGCATTTTATGCATTTCTGGGACTAGCCAATTGACAAGATGCCACAGCGCGAGTTCCTATTTTCTGCTATTTTTGGTTTCAGAAAAGTTGTTCTGGAAATATTCTCGGAATTGGACGAAACAAAAACCAGGGTCCTATTTTTATGTCACGTACACGGAGTCCGTATGAGACCAGGAGGAGGCACCGAGGCAGGCCACACCATAGGGTGGCGTCCCCCCTTGGCCGAGCCACCAGGTGGCGTGGGCCCCTCGGGCACCCACCGACATTGCCCTTTCGCCTATTTAAAGTCTTTCTCGGGGAAACCCAAAAGACCCAAGCCTCCATCCACGAGAAGTTATGTATCCTCGTCAACCGTAGTTTGGGAGGGTTCTGAAGCTCTACCCAGCACTCTGTCGGGAGGGGAAATCATCACCAGAGGGCTCTACATCACCATGCCTGCCTCCGGAGTGATGCGTGAGTAGTTCATCCTTGGACTACGGGTCCATAGCAGTAGCTAGATGGTTGTGTTATCCTCCTTTTGTGCCATCATGTTTAGATCTTGTGAGCTTCCTAACATGATCAAGATCATCTTATTGTAATGCTACATATTGTGTTTGATAGGATCCGATGAATATTGAATGCTATGTCAAGTTGATTATAGATCTATCTTATTTATGTTATTTATGATCTTGCATGCTCTCCGTTACTAATAGATGCTCTGGCCAAGTTGATGCTTATAAGTCCAAGAGGGAGTATTTATGCTCGAGTAATCTGGGAGAGTGAAAATAAATTGTAAGATTGTGGATGTGCCGTTGCCACTAGGGATAAAACAACAATGCTTTGTCTAAGGATGATTCTATTGTTTACATTACGCATTTTAATTAATGAAATAATCTGTTGCTTGCAACTTAATACCCAAATTTTGCTCGGATGACGTCCTGAGGGTGGATATTAGTCATAGATGAAGTTGAATTACGGTCTATGTATCATGTTGTAATGCCCAAATGAATCTCAAAGTAATCATCGTGTCATGTATTTGCACTACGGCGCAACCTCTATTTTGTCAATTGCCCGACTGTAATTTTTTCACCCAACATGTCATTTATCTCTTATGGAGAGAAGCCACCAGTGAATTGTGCACCCCGGTCCATTCTTTTACACTGATAATACAACCTACTGCAAGCACTATTCTCTTTTACTACAAACATTGTGATCATTTCATTCCCTACAAACAAACATCATTTTGCACATTATACGTCTAATCCTTTGTGTTCAGAAAAACCGGTGAGATTGACAACCTCATTGTTTCATTGGGGCAAAGTATCTTGGTTGTGTTGTGTGCAGATTCCATGTTGCTGCTGAGCCCGCTAGTGAGCCCTGCCAACATCAGTTGTCAACAACCTTCCGAAGTGATTTCTTTCTCCTACTGGTCCGATTGAAACTTGGTTTCTTTCTGAGGGAAAACTTACTGATGTACTCTCCATACCTTCATCTTGGGGTCTGCTAACGAACGTGTGTCTATACGCCATCAAGCTTATTTTCTGGTGCTGTTTCCGGGGAGGAAGAGGATTTCTACAAGGAGAGTCTCTTACCTCCAATCTTTTTTACTTTGTTATTGTTTTGCTTAGTTTTTTTTGTCTTGTTTGCTTCTTTATATATATATATATATATATATATATATATATATAATTAGTTCCTATTTAAAGTTGCCTTTATGTCTAGTCATGTCCCTATTACTATGTCACCTGAGGAAATGATCTTCACTTTCAAACAAGGGAGTGAGGAGAGTTTTAAAGAAGCTTGGTCTAGATTTTTTATTCCTATTGTAAAACTGAGCCTAAAATGACTCTAAGCCCGTTTCTTCGTAGCTTTTACTTTGGTCTTGTTCTTTGCTATAGATATGCTTTAGATACTGTAGTAGGAAGAGATTTCCTTCATTGTGATGGGGATCAAGATTTTGATGTCATAAAGAAGTTGATTGCAACCTATAGCTCACCTAGTAAATTTGATTCATCCCTTGTGAGCATACATGCTATATTAAACACTCTTGAGACACATATATCTTATTTAAAAGAAGGTTACAATAGGATTCGTGAACATTATGATTATGTCCCAATAAATTTTGAAACCTCAAAATAGATCCCTACAGTAAAAGTTGCTATAAATGGTCAAACTTTTCATGCTCGTTGTGATATTATGTATGAATTTCATCTTATGCCTAAACATATTTACGAATCTTTGAATATTTGGGAACTTTCTGAAGGGTGGAGAAGGAATACCTCTTACTAATAATGTCATTATATTACCCATTGGGGTAGCTGAAGGAGTGTTTACAAAAATCCTACGAATAATATTATCCACTGATTATCTTGTTATTGAATGTAGGAAAAGGACAAATTACCATTGGAAGATCTCTGCTAAAATTCTTGGGAGCAACAATAGGTAAGGGAAAAGGCACCATGAATTTCACCTCACCAAGCTGCAGTCATGTGTTCCCTAAAAGTAAAAGTAAGAGTAGTGGTACGAGAGGTAAATGTAAGATTTCTGGTCTTAATGTGGGTGCTTCTTCACTTGGAAATACTTGATCTTTCTTTCTGAGCCTAGCTGAAAGGCGTTAAAGAAAAGCACTCTTGGGACATAACCCATGTTTTATTTCTGCAATTTTCCTTTTGTTTTCTTTGAGTCAAGGTGTTGTTTACTTCTGTAGGCAACTCCTTTGTATCTTTACTTTTTCGAATTGTTGTGCCAAGTAAAGTCTCTAGTGAAAATATGCTGCTAGATTTGGATTTTCGCACAGGAACAGATTTTTGCTGTCCACCGTTTAATTCGCCAAAAATTCCACAAAAATCGAAACATCCTGAAAACATTTGTGCGTGATCCTTAGATATGTATGCAACTTTTCTTAGTTCTGAGTTTTCTTATATGTGCAACTTAAGTGCCTCAAGTAAATTAGTCTTTAAAGATTGTTCTTGTTTTGACAAATTCTGCCTTTTAATTTGCATTCTCTCTTTTACTATGTTGAGTGGACTTCTTTGCTCCACAAAATATTAGTGGATGTGGCTAATGTTTAGATAGTATTGGTAATGCTTGTTTCCATGGAGAACATGTGAGTTTTTGACTATGCACTAACCCTCTAATGAGAATTACTTCGAGTTTGGTGTGAATGAAGTTTTCAACGGTCAAGAGAAGAGGATGATATAATGTGATCAAGAAGAGTGAAAATCCTAAGCTTGGGGATGCCCCCGTGGATCATCCCAGCAAATTTAAGAAGACTCAAGCATCTAAGATTGGGGATTCCTAAGACATCCCCTTCTTCATGAACAACTTATAAGGGGACTTCTAGTGAAACTATATTTTTAATTGGTCGCATCTTATGTACTTTACTTGGAGAGTATATTTGTTTTTTCTTTTATTTTCTGTAATAAACTTGGTTGATCCTAGAATTCTTGTGTCGGAGAGAGACACATTCCGCTTTTTCATATGAATACTCGTATTCTTCATTTATCATCTAGCTTCTACAATTATTTTAGCTCCTGTCGAGACTTTGTAGTAAGGATCATGGACGGGGGTGCCATACGCCTACTGGTAGAAGCGCGGGGGGACGTCGAAGAACTGGAAACGAGAACACGGGTTTTAGCCAAGTTCGGTACGTCGCAGCTAGGCGGTGTTCCTACTCCTGCAATCTCACTAAAATCAGGGTTGAAGCCTGAACTATACAGAGTACAATCATAAGTATGGTTTTGCTAACTCGGCAAGGATGAACTTCCCGGCGAGTTGGCTTCTAGCTAACTTGAGATATGTTGTTTTTCCTTACTCCCGTCCGTCTTTATATAGATAGCCGGACTAGGGCTTACAGAGGAATCCTAGAAGACTACGGAAATCATCTAACTTGGAAAGTAAGGAATCCGGCTTCTCCTCCAAGTCGTACCACGCTGGGCCGCCCAATGGACTCCTTTCCATTGCCTGTGGGCCACCCTGGTAATCCGGCCTTCGGCCAATGCCGGATATACCCCTAATGGGCATATATCCAATGGTAGCCCCCAAGAAGGATTAAGACTCCATTTTACCTTCCCTCGTGGATTTGTATTCTTTCACAAATGTCGGAATTTTGTCTTGATTCTTCGCTCAACAAAAGTCGTTAATGCCAAACTCGGATTTACCGAAATCCGGCATTTCTTCCACGAATCTTCGTGGAGAAGGAAACTGTGATGCAAGCGGCGAACTCTTGCTTACGTCACGAACGTCTGGGTTCAGTCAAAAGACTGAGACCATATCACTGACAGATTCTGCGCGAGAAACGAGAAGATAGCCATTATCACCCCGTCCCCTCGTTTCTCGAGTTTTCTGACGAAACACGCGTCAATCATCCAACGGCTAAAAGAGCCGCTGGGATGAATCTTGGCGCAAAAATGGCTATAAATAGCTGCCTCGGTCCTTCCGGTTCTCCTTCTGCATCCTCTTCTACCTTGAACCCTCCATATCACACTGCACACTACACAGCTTCGAGAGAGAGAGAACGAAGAGCACACCGAACGCAAACCCTCACCGGAGAAGGGAAAAATTGGTGTACGATGCTCTAGTTCACGGTTGCACCGCCAGATTATGGCAACCATAAGCACCGCGCGCTCGTTCGAGATCACAGTCGACCACGACTCCGCCATGGACGCCACCAACCTCTCTGCTCATCTGGTTCCACCGTGCCTAGTACGGATGCGCCGGTGACAACTACCGAAATCACATCGCCTTCGTCCTCCTCCCATCCTCAAAACTGAGGAGGGAGAATCTTCCGCCCGCAGTGGCGAAACCGCGGCGGTCGTCACTGCTGCCGGCGGCGAAGACAAAGAAGGTGACTCAGGGAATTGGAGCCAGTGCAACATGGCACTGGATTTACTCGGCTCTCTGGAGAAATACGGCATAATCGCCAAGGACAAATGGCGAATGGATGACGAAGAGTCGGAACCGTCTCCGAAAGACGGGGAAAGGGTCATTTTGGCCTCCCATCTCATCCGAGGTATGGGATTTCCACCTTCTGCCTTCTTCCTTCAAATTCTTGACCATTACGGGGTTCAACCCACAACTTGCCACCCAATTCCATCTTGTATATAGCCGGATTCTAGGCCCTCTTCGAAGGGTATCTAGGGATAGAACCCCGCTTAGATTTCTTCCAGTATTGCTTTAACGTTAAACACAATACTTTCGACGGCATCCTTCCAACCTGTGGGACCATCTCCTTAAATCTCCGTAGGTTTAGGGAGGAGTGGTTCCTGAAGATAAAAACTTCTGAGTCCGTCAAATTCTGGACGGCCTTGCTTTTCTACCACTCGGACATTCCCTATCCTGGAAAGGAGACGGGAATTCCGCCTTTATTCAATTTCGCTGCCACGCCCAAAGACAACTAGGAGGATTCAGCCTCTTGATCACCATGCCGGCCGGCTTCTTTGCGAGTATTCCGGCCCTGATGATACAATGAGGGTGACAAAGACAACTTTGTCGAAGAAGGAATTCAAAACACATGTCAACCATTTGGTAGCAACTCGTGATCAATACGAGGAAAGTCTCCAAATGTACAACGCGCAAAATCCCGCTCCCAAGGTATGCTTTCAATTTTCGCCTTTTGGGAAGTTTTTCGAACTTTGTCTTTCTCGGATAATTTCTTACTAATCCGGGTTTATTTCTTTACAGCTTCTTGATCTTACAGAAGATCATCTTGCCTCTGATGCTGAAATGGCAGAGCTCAAAGCCCGCTTCCAATCAGCCGAAGGGCGGAAACACAAGAAGATCTCTTCGAGCCAAGAAGTGATCGACCTCGACAGAGTTGTCGTCGCCACCTCCAGGTAAGACTCGGAATTTTTTTTATATTCTTTTCGTGCATCCCTTCTTTCTCGGATTTTTTATCTCTGTTTCTCCTTCTTCTCTCTTTTTAGCATTGCCCTATCCCTTTGAAGGGAAAGGGCAGGAAGAAGCTTAAGGCTGCTGCCCTTAGCGGGCCTAAGCCATCCCCTGTAGCTGCCCCAAATACTCAGTGGCAGCTGGTGAAGAAAACTCGGCTGCTCGAGAGGAAAACAACTATCTTCAGTCCAGCCAGCCCGATGCGCCCGACACAGACACGCGGGAAAGGGTGGCACTTGAAGAAGGCGGACCTTCAACGACTCCCCAAGTTGAGCCAATCCTAACTTTTGACGAGAAGTTTAAGGTAAAGAAAGAGTCCTACTTTGATGAACTCGGATACATTCATCCGTTGGGAAAAAAAGTATTTCGCTCGAGCCCCCTTGATTCGTCCCTGGCCAAGAGGCGGGTTGATTATCCGGAACAATTATGTCTTCTCACCTCGGCAGGTTCTCCAAGACGGAATCCACCATATAGGGATTATCTTCTCGGAATACGCCAAGGAATTCACAGACCTTCTAAGAGGTTTGCAAAATATGAGCCAGGTATTATCTCTAGCCCCCAAGTATTAAGATAAAAGCATACTTTTTTGTGTTAATACTTCTCTTTTCTGCCTGCTTGTTTTTAACACATCTTTTCCTTTGTATGCTTTTCAGCAAACTGCCGAAAGCATTAACATGGAATTTTTTGAGAAGCTGACCATCAAAAATGAAGAGGTGAAATCTCTTCTTGGTATTATGAATGAGAAGAACTCGGAAATGTCCGAGATTCAGAATCAACAGAAGGAGACTGTTGGTAAGCATATTTTTTCCTTCCTTGGTTTTGATTCTGAATTTTCAGATTTTTCCCTAAGGACTTTTCTGAGTTTTGGTCCTTTGCCTCTTTTTCTTCATAGCATCTTTGGCCAAGGCGACGAAAATTTTTGAGGATGCCGATAATGCCGAGAACCTCCGCAAGGAGAACTCTGAACTTTACAAAATGACTTTAAACCTTCAGAAGCACCTGGAGGAGAGCCAACTAGCTTTAGGTTTGTCCGAGTCTCGGGCTTCCTCGCAAGATGAGAAAGACCGAAGGACCATCCAAGACCTTGAGACTTCCCTTCATCAACTCTTTGAGGAAGGCGCTGAAATGGACAAGATCCTTGGTAAGATTTTGAAATTTTACCAAGTTTTTCTTTTGCTTTGCATAATGCATTCTTTTTCTTCCCTTCATTTTTCTAATATCTTCTGATTATCATTAACAGAGGGGAATCCTCTTATTACTCGGATTGACCGCATCCAGGCTTTCGGGACGTACGTCACCGAGCTAAAGAATGCCGTAATTCTTCTTATTAATAAGTGCATTTCGGACAAAGCTGTGAGTTCTCGGAAGCCATCCCGCTCTCGGAAGCTTTTGCAGAGGTGGCAAACCAACACGAAAATTGGCTCAAGTCCGCCGCCCGTGGTGGTGTACGCATGGCCTTAGGGCTGGTGAAAATGCATTACACCACCGCCAAGTCTTGGCGCATCGCCACCGGTGTTCCGCAAGGATACACTGAGACGCAAAGGGAGGAAATGTTCGATTCTAGCAAGGCGCGTGCCTCCAAGATAGCTCAGATGGTCTCTACTTCGACATTCTACCCGGAGGAAGAAATTTCATCTACTCCAGAGAATCCATGTGATAGCAACAAGGACGACGACGAGGAGTTCGTGGATGCTGCCTGAGCATGCGAAGCCAACAGCCAAATAGGGTGCATTACTATTCTTACAATGTAAAACTTAATTGTAATGCATTCTATCTTTTGTATGAACAAGTTTCTATCCTTTGCAGTAAATTTAATCTTTGCAAGTTTTTCAAAGTTTTAATTCTCTTTCTTCTAAGTTCTCTTGTTTGTATGCTTTATCTTTCCTTAGTGTTAAAGCGATTCCAAAAGTATGTAATCTTCACGCCAAGTGAAAGGGTTAAGAAACCAATCAGTCAAAACTCGGAATCATGGATTATACTTTGGCACTTTACTTACTAAATCCAGTGACCCAACATAACAAACAATCAGATAATACTTAGGAATGATAAGGAATTGAAAAGTATGAACTCCAGGCACAGAAGCACAATATGGGGTTTAGCCTCCTTAGGCCAAAAGCATTCAGTTTATAACTCCAAGCATGCAGGCAAAATTCGGATTAACATTGAAGCAAATTGGAAGATCATTGGGAAACAGAAAAGACGGAACATGATTTGAACAATAAAAGAACAAAAATGCATGGACTTCCGACAACTTGATTTCATGATCTCAATGATGTGTACATAGAGTTTAACTAAATGTCGAAGGGATGTAACTGCTGGATGCTCCAGGGCATATTTTCACTCCTAGTTCTACATCTATGCTTCTTTTACTCTTGCGATTCGGATATTTTGGGTCATCTTCCGTGTCTCGAATATCTACAAAGTAATATGACCCATTTTTCATAGCCTTGCTAATGACAAACGGTCCTTCCCGGATTGGGGATAACTTGTGTTTTCTGTCTTGTACCAATCTTAGCACCTAAATAACCTTCTTTAAAAGATCGGTGTTTAATTTTCCGACTATGATATCGCCGTAGTCCTTGCTAATAAATGGTGCGTCTTTGCAACACAAGTTCTCGTTCTTCTTCCAAGATATCAATGGCATCCTGACGCGCACTTTCGGCATCCGAGTCATCGTATGCTTGCACTCTTGGGCAATCATGGATCATCTCCATAGGAAGCACCGCTTCTACACCATAGACCAAGAAAATAGGCGTTTGCCCTGTTGATCTGTTTGGCATCGTTCGAGTACTCCAAAGCACAGAAGGCAATTCTTCTAGCAATGCTCCAGCTGCTCTGTGAAGAGGAGTTTCGAGTCTTGGGCGTATTCCTTGTAGGATTGAACTATTCATTTGTTCAACCTGCCATATTGGATTGTGGGTGTGCCACATATGCAAGATCTAGGCGAATTCCCATTTGCCGGCAATATATTACCAACTCTCCAATTTAGAAATTTGTCCCGTTATCCATGATTATACTATGTGGAATGCCATATCACATGACTACGTCAATGACGAAATTTCTGGCAATCACACCGTCAAGTTTTTTTTATGGGTTTTGCCTCGACCCACTTGGTACAGTTATCCACTACAACGAGTAGATGCATAAGTCCGCCTCTTCCAGTTTTGAATGGCCCCATGATATTTAGCCCCCAGATCACAAATGGCCATGTTATGGGGATAGTCTTGAGTGCTTGACCCGGCATATTTGTCTGCTTGGTGTAATACTGGCATCCAGCACATGTATTTACTATGTGCTCTGCATCTGTCTTGGCCGTGAGCCAGAAAAACCCTGCACGGAATACTTTTTTAACTATGCTTTTTGACTAAGCATGATGTCTGCAATCTTCGGCACGAATTTCTTGTCCTTCTTCTGGCGAAATACATCGCTGAAAAATTCTGATAGTACTGTGTTTATACAGGAAACCATTGATTACCGTGTATCCTTTGCAAGACTTCGTATACTCCATCCGGGAAGTTCTGATTGACTAAGAAGTTTAAGTATGGAATTGTCCAATCCGGGTTAACGAGCAAAACTTCTATTGACTCGAAAACTAAGGGATAAGCTACATCTCCACCTTTTATTGATTGTTTGTACAAATTCTGGACGAATACACCGGATGGCAAAGTTTTCACCCTTTCTGAGCCCATGCGGGCTAAAGCGTCTGTGTTCCATTTTTCTTCCCTTTTGACGTGATGTACTTCAAATCCTAGGAAGCAAATGGCGAACTCGTCGACTGTTCTCCGACATTCGGTCATTATGAGGATTTTTGCATCCCATGTCTGGTTCAGCTGATGCTGTACTAAGTCCAAGTCACCATAGCAAAGTATGCGTTTGACACCTATTTCTTTTGCAATATGCAAGACATGAAGCAATGCTTCGTATTCTGTCACATTGTTGTTGGCGTTGAAGTGTATTTGTAATACATACTCCATTGTGTCACATTTTGGAGATTTGAGCACGACACCAGCGCCAGCACCTTCTTTCATTTTGGATCCGTCAAAATGCAAGATCCAATATTCCGACTCCGGCATTGCTGTGTTTCCATTGATTCTGTCCAATCAGCTACGAAATATGCCAACGCCTGGGATTTGATTGACGTTCGGGGTTGGTACTTAATGTCAAACGCAGCAAGTTCAATGCCCCATTTGGCTACTCTGCCGGTTGCGTCCGCATTGTTTATAATATCCCTTAGTGGTGCTCTTCTTACCACTATTATGGCATGTCCTTGGAAATAATGACGGAGTTTTCAAGATGCGAAAAATACGCCATATGCCAGTTTTTGATAATGTGGATACCTTTGTTTTGACTCGAAAAATACCTCGCTGACGTAGTACACCGGATGTTGATCTGGAATACTTTGCTCGTCTTTCCGACTTTCCACTATTATCACTGCACTAATAACCATGTTAGTTGATGTAAGATACAATAACATGGGTTCTTCGTCTTTTGGGGATGCCAAAATCGGAGCTTTCATCAAAGTTTTATTTCAACTGGGTTAATGCTTTGTCTGCCTCTTCTGTCCATTCAAATTTGTCGAATTTATTCAACAATTTGTATAATGGCAAAGCTTTGTCACCAAGCCGGCTTATGAACCTGCTTACAGCGGCTGCAGAACCCGTCAGGCTTTGGACATCTTTTAGACATCTAGGCCTTTTGATGTTTAATATTTCTTTGATCTTTTTCGGTTTTACCTCTATTCCTCTATGAGAAACGATAAAACCCAGAAGCTTTCCTAAGGGAACACCGAATACGCACTTTAATGGACTCAACTTCATTTTGTAAGTGCGGAGATTGTCGAAGGTTTCTAGTAGATCTTCAAGGAGCGTATGTTTTTCCTTGGAAACGATGGCAATATCATCCACGTAAACATGGACGTTTTTTCGATTTGACTGTGCAAGCATCTTTGCATGCAACGCTGGTATGTTGCACTGGCGTTCTTCAAGCCAAAAGGCATGGTTATGTAATAGTATGTTCCATAGGGCGTTATGAAAGAGGTTTTTATTTGGTCTTCTTCTTTCATGCTTACGGTATAAGCATCCAAAAAGCATAAAAGCTTAGATCCAGAAGTGGCATCTATTATTTGATCGATCCGGGTAACACGAACCTATCTTTTGGGCACAATTTGTTCAGGCCGGTGTAATCTATACACATCTTGAGAATAACACTATCCTTCTTCGGGACTAATACTAGGTTCGCAGACCAATCAGTATGTATAACTTCCCGGATAAAACCAGTTGCTAAAAGCCGGATAATTTCCTTGCCAATAGCCTTCCGTCTTCTTCCATCAAAACGACGGTGACCATGTTTGACGGGTTTTGATCCTGGAATAACCTTCAGTTGGTGCTCAGCCAGTTCCCTGGGAACACCTGGTATATCAGCAGGACACCAGGCGAAAATGTCCAGTTCTCACGTAGGAACTTGAGGAACGTGCTTTCCTATTTGTCAGTCATTCCTGTTCCCACTAAGACAAACTTTGTCGGATCTTTGGGGTCTAGGATGATCTGCTTTGTATTCTCTGAGGCCTTGAAACTATCTGCCAACTTCGGATTTATTTTCCTGTCGGCATTTCTATCGGCGATACTTATTTAGCCAGCTCCTTCAGCTCTTCCTTCCGTATCACCTGTCCGGCGCAAAGGATGTTTCCTTTCTCCAGTTCATTCGCCAATTGGAAATCTCCTGATATGGTGATTACTCCTCCTTTTGGCCCTGGCATCTTCATCTTGTTCTAGATATAGCATGATCTTGCCATGAATTTGGTGAAAGCCGGACGTCCGAGTATTGCGTGATACACACTTTCGAACGGCACTACCTTGAATGAGATCATCTCCTGGCGGAAGTGTTCTCTCTTTCCAAAGGTTACTTCTAGGGAAATTTCTCCAAGGGAGTGTGCTTCCCTACCACGAACAATGCCGTCAAAACGTACATTGCTGCATTTGAGCTGGGTCTCAGAGAGGTGTAACTGCTTCAGTGCACTTAAGTATATGATATTGATACTGGATCCTCCACCCATCAACACTCTTTTGAGCCTAGTGTTTTGAACAATAGGGATTACAACCAAAGCATGTGTGTCGACTTTTAGGATGTTACCGGGATGATCAGACTGATCCCAGGTAATTGGCGTATTTGAATACTTCAAGTACTTCGGGTTGGAGGTACAACCACATTGATTCTCGAAGTGCTCGTTTTGCCCTAGAAAGTTACGTTACATTCTCCTTCAACTCTCGGGAATTTAGGCTCGCCCTTCTGATACTTCATAAATGTATCCTTCATTTCTAATGTTCCATGTTGTTTTCTTATTGTTTCCCACATGTTTTCTATACACTTCATGTCATTTTCATCGATTTTCTAGGACTAACCTACTGACAAGATGCCACAGAGCCAGTTCCCTGTTTTCTGTTGTTTTTTGTTTCAGAAAAGTTGTTTGAAATATTCTCGGAATGTGAAATTCCAAAGCCCGGAAGTCTTAGAATTCCCGAAGATTCCACGGAGTCCCGAAGAGACCCGGAGGGGGGCCTCAGGGGGCCCACACCATAGGGCGGCGCCCCACCTTGGCCGCGCCGGGGGGTGGTGTGGGGCTCCCATGCCTCCACCGCATTTTCCCTTTCGCCTATTTAATCCCCCCGAGACGTAAACCCTAAATATATTTCACTTTGTCCCGAAAAACACCTGAGGCCACCGTCATCGTCATCCCGAGATCGGGAGGGTTCTGGAGCTCTCCCCGGGTCCATAGCAGTAGCTAGATGGTTGCTCTCTCCACTTTGTACCTCATGTTTAGATCTTGTGAGCTGCCTATCATGATCAAAATCATCTTTATGTAATGCTACATGTTGTGTTTGTTGGGATCTGATGAATGTTGAATGCTATGTCTTTTGATTATCAATCTATCATGTTATCTTCATGCTTATGTTATGTATGATCTTGCATGCTCTCCGTTATTAGTAGATGCTCTGGCCAAGTAGATGCTAGTAACTCCAAGAGCGAGTATTAATGCTCGATAGTGGGTTCATGCCTCCTTTTCATCTGTGCTCGAGTGACAGAAACATGACGGATGGACGATGTGTTGTTGCCATTAGGAAGAAAACAACGGTGTTTACCTAGTTTACATTACACACTTTTCTTACGGCGATAATCTGTTGCTTGCAACTTAATACCCAACGTTTGTTCGGATGATATTCAAAGGGTGGATTATTAGACATAGATGCAGTTGGATGACGGTCTATGTATTTTGTTGTAATACCCGCATGAATCACATAGTAATCTTTATCTCTTGCATATGCACTACGATGCAGCCTTCATTTCTGTAAATTGCCCAGCTGTAATTTGTTCACCACACATGTTATTTATCTTTCACGGAGAGATACCACTAGTGAACAATGGACCCCGGTTCATTTTCCTCATACTGATAAAACACCTACTGCTTTCATACTGTTTTCATACTGCTCTCATACTGTTACTATTGTTTTCCTACAGTTTTCACACAATATGTTTAACCTATTTTTGTTCAGCAAAACCGGTGAGATTGACAACCTCACTGCTACGTTGGGGCAAAGTGATTTGATTGTGTTGTGTAGGTTTCACGTTGCTGCTGAACTGGTAGTGCGCCCTGCCACCTCAGCTGCATCCACCTTCAGAGATTGCTTGTCCTCCTACTGCTCGATTCAACCTTGGTTTCTTTTGAGGGAAAACTTTTCGCTGCACTCTTCATAACCTTCCACTTGGGGTTTACCAACGTCAGCCATCACCTTCCGTTGCTATACCTAGATTTATCATCAGTTTTAGACTCGCTTTCGTCTTTTTCAGCTTCCGGTTTTCTTATTCAACTTTCTTTTGGAATTCTTTCCTTTATTCTCGGATCCTGCATTGCATTTCATATGCTATTAAGCCGACATTGCGCATTTGTGTGGGTGGGCAGCCCGAATTGCGAATGATGGACACTGGATTCTGACTTAATCTTTCCCACTCTTCTTTAGAGTAGGAGATAGGTTCCCTATTTTCTGTGCTTTTTCCCTTCCATCTGCTGCCATTATCCTCTCCAAAGGATATGTTCACTTTTGGGTTTTGGATGTGCTTCTGGAGTAGCCTTCTTTTCAGAAAGAGACGCCTTTTTTGCCTGAATCAAAGCATCGATGTTTCCGCCTCTCGCCCTGATGTCATCTTCAGCCGTTGCATGTTCATTGGCGGTGGTAAGCATAGACTCAAGATCTTTGTGCTCTTTTGAACCGACCATGAATGGTACGAGGCCAGGTTTCAGGCCATTGATGAAAGCATGCATTGCTTGTATATCACTTACTCCAGAGCAACTATTCTTCATTGCAGTCCATCTGAGATAAAGTCGACGTACGACTCGTCTTCATATTGTACGCAACGGTTCAGCTGGTTGATGCTCTTAGGGAATTTATACGTACAGCGAAAGTGCAGAGCAAAAACTTTAGCCATATCTTCCTAGCTGCCTACTATTCTTGACGGAAGTCTGTTGTTCCAATCTCTGGCTCCATCTAGCAACATTAGGGGAAGAAACTTCGCAACCTCTAAATCTGTCCCTTTGTTGATTTGGACGGCAGTATAGTAATCTGAAAGCCGTGTATCCGGGTTTGTACTTCCGGTATACTTTTGGTAAGTTGGACCGACTTTGGCAAAGACAGAATGTAGACTGATTCTCCGGATCATGTCAGTGAAACACTTTGGTCCAAAGTATAAATCGTCTCTTTCCGTCTTGTTGACGTGCGCAGAATACCTTCCGGCTAAATGGACAGAAGGGGATCTGCTCCGTTATGGTCCATTGT
This sequence comes from Alopecurus myosuroides, assembly GCA_028641055.1. Taxonomy (NCBI): domain Eukaryota; kingdom Viridiplantae; phylum Streptophyta; class Magnoliopsida; order Poales; family Poaceae; genus Alopecurus; species Alopecurus myosuroides. The sequence goes on from CM054061.1 coordinate 287,524,246, forward strand.
TGTGTGAGTGCGCTCTTCTGGGATCATCCCTATTTCTGCCGGCACCCGTCCTTTGGAATAAGGTGGAGTTCTACTTATTGGCCTTTCTTTGTTCCTTTGAGGGGTTCGGGATCTCTCACGCATGTGAGGGTTGTCGTATCTTCCAGCTTTGTCTGTCGGGTATCTCGGAGGCGGCATTGCTTTTCCGTCATTCCGGTTTTGCTACTCCCGTTCCTTGTTGTCACGGGGTTTATTTCCGCCTTTCGGCAGATGGGATCCTGTTCTGGACGCTGCATCCTTGTTATCTGGGATTTTCTTGTCCTTCTTAGGATCTCCTTTCTTTTCCTTAGAATCACCTGAATCTCTCGGTTTCCTAGGGTCAGGTGCTCCAGCGGCGCACATGGCAGTTTTGCACAAGGCTGAATCATCATGTAGCTTGCCTGAACGTGCTTGTCCTCATTGTTGCTTTTGTAGTGCTTTTCCTAAGAAAGCATACACTCCCTGCAGCTTTTCGTCATTGGAGCACAGATCGTTATTGAGGGTGGCGAACGCGGCTTCTGTCTTTTCGCTGCAGTTGTGTATACGCGTTTGCCCTTAGCATTAGTGTTGTTAACATGCCTTTGCCAAGATGGGTTTTCAAACCTCTTTCTTGCTGGCAGTTCTTGCGGCTTTGAAATTCTGGGTAACCGCGTAGGTTTAATTCTAGATCTATTCCCTATTTCGTATTCCTGTATGTCTTCCTGCTGCATTTTAATATCAGTCTGGGTTTTAACGAGATATTCCCGAGTTCGAACACATGCTACTGCTGCTGCATTATTGCTTGTCTCCTGGCTTCCAGCACTTCCAGGGGATATATTCGTGCGACCGGGGTTTGGATCAGATCGATTTCCTCCTGTTCCGACATTTGGGGAACATGTATTTCATCCTTTTTCTTCTCTGCGGGCTTTACACCACTGCCTCCTCCAACTTCCAGGTTTTGGTTGGTAATGTCTGCCAATTTTTTCACCTTTTTCTTCTGTAATTTAGATAGCAGCTTCTTAGAGGACTTTTTTGTTAGGTTTGTCTTCCATCAATTTTCTTTGACTTTAGGATAGGTTGTAATAACTTCGCCTTCCTCTTCCTAGTCCTTCGGCGGAGGCGTTTTGGGGTCTTCATCTTCCTCTGCATCCGAATTTCTAGTCGGTTTTGCCATGAGTACTTCCTGGAAGCTCCCCTGCATGGAGTTCACCTTTCTCTAAGAAGCGTCTTCATCTTGATCTTCGGATTCTGTGTTTGTAGATCCGGTTTCTGAGTCGAGCTTTGCCTCTATGGCTGCAAATACAGACTCAACTTCCGAGTTCGTCGCTTGATCGACGGATGTCAGATCTTCCACCTTTTCTGTGGGATCATGATGTTCGGCCTTTTCCACGGGATTTTCTTCTTCCGTGTTTTCGACGATCTCAAACTGCACGATACCAATAAAGTGGGATCTGACTGCAGGCATCTCCGAAGAGGCAGCAAATCCAGACGTGTTTTGGCGATATGCAGCTATGAATCTTGATCTGTCTATTGGGTATAGGGCGGGTGGGATAAAATTAGTTCCACCACGGATCCCATTGCTTCTGCTGTTAAACCGATAAGAATGTTAGCAGATCTAATCGGTAAAACACAGAAACTTACCAGATGATTTCGTGTCGGCATATATGATCTGTTGTCAAGGAAGCGTCCGACGTTTCCATCGAATTCCAGGCTTCCGGCAGTGATTGTGATGTTGATTCCGCCGAGTATTCCCGCTCGGAACGTAACTCCCTACGCCGCTGGCCCCATGGTGGGCACCAACTGTCGAGACTTCGTAGTAAGGATCATGGACGGGGGTGCCATAAGGCTACTGGTAGAACCGCGGGGGACGTGGAAGAACTGGAAACAAGAATACGGTTTTTACCCAAGTTCGGTACGTCGCAGCTAGGCGGCGTTCCTACTCCTACAATCTCACTAAAATCAGGGCTGAAGCCTGAAGTATACAGATTACAACCGTGAGTATGGTTTCGCTAACTCGGCGAGGATGAACTTCCCGGCGAGTTGGCTTCTATCTAACTTGAGATCTGTTGTTTTTCCTTGCTCCCGTCCGGCTTTATATAGATAGCCGGACTAGGGCTTACAGGGGAAACCTAGAAGACTACAGAAAGCATCTAACTTGGAAAGTAAGGAAGGCGACTACTCCTCAAGTCGTACCACGCCTGGGCCGTGTTCTGGGTTCTTCTAGAATCAGGCTTCCTGCGCGTCAGCTTACTGGGCCGCCCAATGGACTCATTTCCATTGCCTGCGGGACACCCTGGTAATCCAGCCTTCTGCCAATGCTGGATATACCCCTAATTGGCATATATCCGGCAACTCCTGTTTTTCATGCATGTCTTATTCAGAGCTGTTAGTTCTTGTAAAGAGTGCTCTCTTGTTTCATTGATAAATTATTTGGAGAGTTATTGTTGAAATAAAGTGATTGGTGTTGGAAAGCAATAAAATATTTCATACTTATAACGGAGCAAGTGAAGCTTGTTTAGACTATGGCTTAGACTTTAGCATGTCATGTTAGATATTATTTTAATTCTATGCTTAGTAGTTATTGATGTAGCATGAATTGTCTCAAATATCTAAGAGTGCTTAATGTGCCATTGAAAGAAATCATGTGTTGTTTTTATCATATCGAAGCATAATATTGTGGTATTCTCCTTCGAATGCTTTATTTGGTTGACTCGGTGCATGCTTACACCATGTTATGACTACACACCAGTCACCTCTAGCCTCTATGATCATTTAGTTTTTTACTTTTAATATCATTTATGCTTTGATTAATAATGTTTTTTCGCTATGCATGATTATGGACATTATTGCTCTCTTAATTTGTCGCTCCCAATCTCTTGCTAGCCTTCACCTGTACTGATTATGAGCTCTACTCGTGCATCCAACTCCCAAAAAACCAAAGTTTACGAAATATGTCCACCAAACCTACCTAAATGTGGTATTTTACCGCCACTCCGAAGTAAATTTCTCATGCGCTATCTTTAAAACCTTAAAAAATAAGTTGTTTTGTGCTCCTGTTTTAGCTCATGAGGAAGTAGTTTAAAGTTTGTTGTGGTTTATGTCAAGCAAAGTTCTTCTCCCTCTTTCACCCGATGAGTATGGAATCTGTGCTCATCTAAATTTTCATAGAGCTGGTGCCAATTAATATAACCCAAAAAAGGCACTTACTTATGGTTTGATGAAAGTTGGTGAGTACTCGTGGAGACGGTCTAGCCCTGGTTTGTGAAAGGCATGGTGGGGGGAAGTGCCAAAGTAAATAAACAACGAAACCGCTCTCAAAAGTATAAAAACCTTTCTTGGCATATAAACTTTTCATTACCATTCATTGACATAGACATACACATCTCACAAAAATTTTTCAAGGCCTCTGTTTTTAATAAAATAAAAAACTCTAGCGCATGAGTAATCCCTTCTTCCCTCTACGAAGGGCCTTTCTTTTAGTTTTATGTTGAGTCTTCATCTTCTAACATTATGCACCAATTAAGAGAGCATAGTTGTCATTATGAGTATAATGTGCATCAGTCCCAAAATTTATTATTGATTGATTCATGATTATGTTATTACTTGTTCTCAAATTATTTGTATCTAGAGACCACTTGAAATTTGAAGATGTCCTGGCATTTATGTTTTCCTATCACTTTAAGGAAACGCGGAATACCACTTTGCTATGTTTTCTTTATGCTCGAAACAGATGTATAACTTTCAGTGCATTATTATTCATGATCTTTTTTTGTGTTACTTTTCATGTTGCAACATGGTTGCTAAATTACATCGTTAGAATTACACCTATCATGCCTATGTTTAAATTACTATGATCTCATCTTGCAATGCTTTTACAATAATGATGATCAAGATTTTGTTGGTAGCATCTCACGTCAGAAATTATTTTGTTTTTATTGTTTTACCTACTCGAGGACGAGTAGAACTAAGCTTGGGGATGCTTGATACGGCGCCAACGTGTCTATAATTTCTGATGTTCCATGTTGATATTATGTCAATTGCTACATGTTTTATATACGCTTCATAGCATTTTTATGCATCTCCTGGGACTAAACTATTGACAAGATGCCACAATGCCAGTTCCTGTTTTTTGCAGTTTTTGGTATTAGAAAAGTTGTTGGGGGATGGTAACTCGGTAGGCTCATGCTTAGGCGAAACCCAGCCCAAAGGAAATCACACAAGACCCGGCCCAAGGTGGAGGCGTTTCTAGAAGGCCCAAAAGGGAGTGTGGATCTTGTAATCCGTACCTTGGGAGCCAAGATTAGGGAAGCTAGGGTTGCGTGTGTATTCCGGGTAGGATTCCGGGTGTGCCTTGTATAGGAAGCCAGAGAGCAGGGTAATATATAAACCGGCTCCTGGGACAGAGAGACCAAGAGTTTTTCCAGATATTCGAGTATCCAAGTAATACGAGAGTTGATAGTTGTAACCCTAGATCAGAGTCTCGGCGACATTGCTGCCTGAGCTACCAGATCACCAGATAATATGATTTCCCCTGAGCTAAACCCTCTCCCAAACACCAGAGTCGATTTGCCCCAAAGTAAGTTACCCCTGGTAACGTCTGCGTGATTATCCCACGACAGTTGGCGCCCACCGTGGGGCCTACGTCCAAAGGTGTTTACATCACGGGAGAAGCTCGGAAAAGCATGAAGAACCTCGTCATCGGCAAGATCATCACCAACCCTGAAGGAGAGAAGATCGTGGACGACTTTGGTTGGGGACCAGAGTCGGATATGCTGGAAACCGGATCTGTCGTCACGATCGGCCAGGGTCAACGTCTTCATCGGTATGGTACGTGTGTCCGGTTCTGTTCCTGACGATATTGAGTATGATTCTGTATCAGGAGAAGCGACCTGCGTTCAATCGGACGGAGAGGAATCGGTCGGGACAGTCGATCCGGAGGAAGAGCCCACCACGAAGAGGGAACAGCCGTAGGAGCCGGTATGGACCCCGCGTGGCCGGGTTACGAGAGAAGATGATACCGAGTCTATCTTGCGCTTACTTGAAGATCGGTACGAGGAAGATAGCTGCGAAGAAGAAGAGTACGAGTCTTTGCCAGGCATCGCGCGCCGGGTCGCGGTCTACACATCCCCTGCGACCAATCTTAATCAGGGAGATGTGTCGACGGCCGCGGTCGGTGCGGCGCGAGCACTGGCCCAACAGCAGGCACCGGCTGATGGAAACCTGGTTATAGCCTGGGTCGATGGAGAGCCGGCCTCTGTCACTAGACATACAGGAGAAAGCTAGCAGCACAGAAATATGTTTGAATTCACGGCAAATAGAACACCAGGAGCAGGAGCTTCGCACCCTCGAAATCCGGCTCTATTCAACAATAACCTTATCTTAGATCCCACAGTGTTGGCAACGGTGATAGCTCCAGAAAACGCGGCGGCACGCGCCCGAGATCTGGATGTGGCTCGCCGTGCATTGGAGCAACAAAGAAGAGATGTGGAAGCCAAGAAACAAGGGATGGCCGCGCGCCAGCGCGAGTTGGAAGAACTGGAGAATCGTATTCAAGCTCAGTCGACTAGGATTTATAATCAGAGGCATCAAACGAGATTACCGGCAACAGGTGGACATTTACAGCCAGCTGCATTGTTCATTACCCCTCAGGATCAACCAATCCCGGTTGTGAATCAAGGAACCGGGTATCAAGCTGCAACCTTGGGAGGACAGCCGGCAAACGTGCAAGCCGGGTTACCCATGTTGCAAACCGGGATCGCTGCTGGCAATGACGCACCACCACCATCGCGATTTCATACTCCGCCAGGTCACTTCAATAACCCCATGGACAACGTGTATGCAGCAACATTGGCACTTGATCGCATCCCTGTGGGAGAATCACCCCATGCAATGGAGACCCGGCGGGCGATAGACCTGTTACGCACGACATTTGCTCAACAGGCCAATTACCCGGATAACAGGAGTGGCATGCATGGAACGCCATATGTTAGTCGGCAGAACGGGAATACCGGCTATATCCAGTCAAATTCAGCACGGCGGAGGGCAGAGCAGCAGCAAATGCCGCCTCCTCCCCATAGGCCGGCAACTCCTGCAGCTTCAGCGGCGCAAGCCATTGTGGACAGTTCTCGAGCCAGACGTGCCGCGGCCGGGTCTGTGGTAAGAGGGCCGGTAGCGGTTGCACCCCCCGCCGCACCCGCTGCGGGTTCGCATGTTTCTCGAGTAAGGCCAGTACCGGCAAATCTAGCCGGGCCTAAGTGTCTGTCGGACGCCATCAGGGCTGAACCTTACCCGGATAAATTAAAGGAACCCGGTAAAGTGGTTAATTATGAGCCAACCATGGACCCAGAGACCTGGTTGAGCAGCTATGAGATGGCTATGTCGATTCGCAACGCATCTGAGAAGCTTCAAGCCAAGTTTATGTACCTTATGATGTCAGAAGGAGCAGCGAAATTGTGGTTCAATAACCTGCCTGAAAGGTCCATCAATTCATGGAGTGAGTTGAAAACTGCCTTCATCAAACACTTTCATGGGACATGCCGGAAGCTATTCACGATTGACGATTTGGAACGATGTGTCCAGAGGAAGGGAGAGTCGGCGCACAGCTAGGTGCGCCGGGTCATGGAGATTCTCCACTCTTCCACTGATATTCAGCCCAAAGATGCATTACAAGCTATGACAAAAACATGCAAATACATACCCTTGGTGCAAAAACTGACACGCATGAAATCTAGTCGACATGCTTCAGAAGTTACGATGGGAGAGTTGATGGATGCGTGCAACAAGCACGCCGCCACTGACACCACAGAAGAGGATGTTGAGGATAAAAAAGCAAAAGCCAACGCGAACAATAACGGAAGACCCGACAATGGGGCTGCGCGGGGTAAAAAATGGAGGGAGTAACGGAAATAACCAGCACAAACGCCCGTATGAAGGAAACTCCGAGTTTGTTGCTAATACCGAAGCCGGGTTTGCAAGACCCAGGGCAGAGGGAAATTTTAACGGAGGAAACTTCAACGGAGGAAATTACCAAGGACCACCGAGGCCGGCTAACCATATAGAGGCCTTCAGGATGCCTTGTCCGCGTCATAGCAGGAATGGCAAGCCGGCTAATCATTCATTGGAACAATACGTGGACTTACAGAGATGGAAGAACGAGGAAATACAGAAGGCCCTGCGAGGTGCAGGCCGGGGAGGAGGACCGGGTCTGGGTGGAAACCCGGGCAACGGACCGCCCCCCGCTGGCAACGCAGGAGGTGGTAATCCGGGTAATAATCAAGGAGGCGCTGGTGGTTTCCAAGCCAACCCAAAACAGCTAGGACAATATCACGTTCACACTACCGGGACTTCTAACAGAGAGAGAAAGATACTTAAAAGGGTCGTAAACTCAGTTTCTTCAGGCGTTCCGAGATACTTGAGATGGTCAGATCAAGAAGTAACGTGGAGCAGGAGGGATCACCCGGAAACAATAGAACATCCGGGTGTGCTAGCTTTGGTGGTGGCACCGCAGGTCAATGGCTATGAGCTGAAAAAGGTTTTGATGGATGGCGGAAGTAGCATCAATATCCTATATTGGGAAACGTTTCTACGCATGGGGCTCAAGGAGTCTCAGCTGCAGAAAAGTTCCACAGTTTTCCATGGAATCGTGTCGGGTCACTCGGCATGCCCTGAAGGAAAGATAACGCTTGAAGTCGCTTTTGGAGAATCCAAGGATAACTTCCGAGTGGAGTGGCTCACGTTTGAGATGGTGAAATTGCGCAGTCCTTACCACGCGCTGTTCGGAAGGCCAGCTTACGCCAAGTTCATGGCCAGGCCGTGTTACGTGTACCTGCAACTAAAAATCCCGGGTCCTAAGCAGACCATCACTATACATGGGAACTGGGTTGTGGCAGGAGAGTGTGATGAAGGAGATGCGGCAATGGCAGAACAGCCTTGCAGGAAGGAAGAGCTCAAGTATTACCGGTCTCAGGTAGACCCGGAAGATAGAACAGCTTTGAAGAGACCGAATACGGAGGACGAGAGAGCAAAGTTTAAAGCGGCCCATGACACCAAGATGGTGGCTTTTGTCGAGGGTGACACCTCCAAACAATTTGCCATAGGTTCCAACCTAGAAAACAAGGAGGAAGAGGCACTTATAGAGTTTATTCGTGAGAATCAGGACGTCTTCGCCTGGACGCCCAGTGACATGCCGGGTATTCCGACCGAGTTGGCTGAGCACAGCTTGCACGTTGATCCCAAGTCCCGGCCTGTGAAGCAAGGTCTGAGAAAAATGAATGAGGAAAGGAGAAAGGCTATAGGAGCGTAGATAGCTCGGCTCCTTGTAGCCGGCTTTATTATGGAGGTTTTTCACCCGGAGTGGTTGGCAAATCCGGTTCTAGTGCTGAAAAAGAACAACGAGTGGAGGATGTGCATAGATACACGAGTCTCAACAAGCATTGCCCAAAGGATCCGTTTGCCCTTCCAAGAATAGACCAGATCATAGATGCAGTGGCAGGAAGTGATCTATTGTGTTTCTTGCATGCCTATTCCGGGTATCACCAGATCAAACTCAAAAAGGAAGATTGGGAGAAAACATCGTTCATAACCCCCTTTGGAGCTTTCTGTTACAAAACCATGACCTTTGGGCTGAAGAACGTTGGCGCGACGTACCAACGGTGCATTCAGAAGTGCTTTGAGGATCAGATTGGACGCAACGTCCACGCCTATGTTGATGATGTGGTGATTAAAACAAGGAAAGCAGAAATGTTCATTAACGACTTAAAGGAGACATTCAAGAATCTGAGAAGATATCAGATGAAGCTTAACCCCACAAAGTGCGTATTCGGGGTCCCAGCAGGAAAGTTACTCGGTTTTATCGTTTCCGAGAGAGGAATTGAGGCAAACCCGGAAAAGATCAAGGCCATCTAGAGCTTGAACAAGCCGGAACGCCTGAAGCACGTTCAGAAGCTCATAGGATGTGTAGCAGCATTAAGCCGGTTTATATCTAGGCTTGGAGAAAAAGCAATACCCCTATACCGACTCTTGAAGAAAACCGACAAATTCGTATGGGACCAAGAGGCGGACGAGGCATTTGAGGCTTTGAAAAAAGCAGTTATCTGAGGCACCGATTCTGGCAGTGCCGGGTCCTAAAGAGCCCATGTTGTTATACGTTGCGGCCGGGCCTCGGGCGGTCAACGCAGTGGTTGTAGTTGAGCGCAAGGAGGATGGAAAGGATCACCCGGTACAAAGGCCGGTTTACTATGTGAGTGAGGTCTTATCGGAAGCAAAGCAGCGTTACCCGCATTGGCAAAAGCTAGTTTTTGGGGTCTTCATGGCCAGCCGGAAATTGAAGCCGTACTTCCAGGAACACCCCATAACGGTGGTCAGCTCCATACAAATGGCAGATATTATCAGAAATTCAGATGCGACAGGCAGAATAGCTAAGTGGGCCATTGAGATGGGAGACTATCACATCAACTACGAGCCTCGGTCTGCAATCAAGTCCCAGGCTTTAGCTGATTTCATTAATGATTGAACTCACACAAGCATGCCCATAATGGTGCCAAGTTCCGAGTCTTGGGTGATGCACTTTGATGGTTCCAAGCAATACGAGGGATCAGGAGCTGGGGTGGTACTCACATCACCAAACCGAGACAAGTTGAGTTATGTGTTGCAAATTCACTTCGATTGCTCCAACAATGTGGCCGAGTATGAGGCCCTATTACACGGACTGCGAGTAGCAAAGGAGATGAATATCAGGCGAATAAGGTGTTATGGAGACTCGGATCTTGTGGTACAGCAGGTCTCAGGAACCTGGGATAGAAAGGATGCAACAATGGCAGCATATCGCAGAGAGGTAGACAGGGTAGCCGGATCTTTTTCCGGGTATCAGGTGGAACACATTGATAGGCGAAAGAACGAGGCAGCAGATGCGCTCGCAAGACTCGGCTCGCGTCGAGAGCCGGTTCTGCCTAATGTCTTTCTGGACGAGTTATGGCGGCCCTCTGTCAAAACCGAATCTGAAGAAGAGGTGGCTAACCAAGACCCGGATTTGGAGCTTGTGGCCGCTGTACGTGCTATTCCCGAGTGGACGGAGCCGTTCTTGGCCTACCTGTCACGGGGCGAGTTACCACCACAGGAAGTTTTAGCCAGGCAAATCCTGAGACGAGCAAAGGGCTATTCTATCATTAACGGTGAGCTGTATAAGAGAAGTGTTGCAGGTGTCTTTTTGCGCTGTGTAACCCCAGAGGAAGGACGACAGATTTTGAGGGATATCCACGAAGGTGATTGCGGGCACCATGCCTCCACAAGATCCCTTGTGGCTAAAGCATATCGACACGGTTTCTTCTAGGCTCGCGGCTTTGGCGGATGCGGAATGCTTGGTAGCAAGATGTGATGGATGTCAAAGGTATGCTCGCCAAACCCATGTGCCGGCTATGGAGTTGCGAACAATTCCGCTGACTTGGCCGTTTGCAGTTTGGGGTATGGATATGGTGGGTCCCTTTCACATGTCTCCTTGCAAAAAGACTCATCTTTTGGTGGCTATTGATAAGTGGGTTGAAGTCATGCCAGTCACAAATTGTGAAGCAGCTACAACGGTCAAGTTCCTGAAAAAGATCATCTATCGGTTTGGATATCCTCATAGCATAATAACAGATAATGGAACCAACATGTCCTTAGGTGAGATGGAGAAGTTTTGTGGAAAAAATGGCATCCGCCTTGATGTAGCCTCGGTAGCCCATCCACAAGCTAATGGACAGGTGGAGAGGGCAAACCAGGAGTTACTTCGTGGGTTGAAACCACGACTACGAGTCCCGTGCCTCAGAGCTGCTGGAGCATGGGTTGAGGAGCTACCATCAGTGGTTTGGGGAATTAACACTACACCTAACAGATCTACTCAGATGACTCCGTTTTTTATGGTTTATGGTGCAGAGGCAGTTCTTCCGAGTGACATTATCCATGACTCGCCCCGAGTGGCGGCTTATGTTGAGGTGGAGAACGAGAAGACCCGGCAAGACGCCGTGGACATGTTAGAAAGAGCACAGGGAGCAAGCTTTGGAGCGATCAGCTATATATCAACAGGATTTGAAGCGATACCACAGTCGCCGAGTCAAAACCCGGGTTTTCCAGGAAGGAGACCTGGTATTGCGCTTAGTACAATCAAAGGAAGGAAAGCACAAGCTATCTCCACCATGGGAGGGCCCGTTCATCATAAGCCGGAATTTGCACAATGGATCATACTACTTGATAGATGCAAGGGAAGAGTCGGATACTGTCAATGACACCGCCCATACCACTTCATCTATGCAAGAACGGGAAAGACCATGGAACGTGGCTCAGCTGCGTCCCTACTACACTTAGCATAGACCCGGTTTACAAGTTGAATTGCACGATGTAACAGGCAGAAGGTTTCAGACGCACTCTTTTCCTATCCAGGGTACCTAAGGGGGCTGGAGGGTTTTTAATGAGGCGGCTTGCTGACCTAACCTTTTCTCATATGAATAAAGAGATGGTTAAACTATGATATTGTTTGTTTCCTATTTCTTTCTGTTAGCTTGTTTTGAGTTTTTATGTCTTATTCTACTCCATATCAGGTAAGTATTTATCGTTTAGTCGTAATATACTAGGTTTAAAATTTTCATAGATTGCATATATAGGTCTTGGAGGCTGATTGCTTGAATAGCACAGTTGTAATCTCAGACCCGGCCACGATGTCATTAGGTTATGAGGACCGATTACTTGCAATAAGTACGGTTACAATCTTATAACCGGACAATAGAGCCAAACTTTTTCTTGGTTTTTCTTGTTTAAGCTTGATGTGACTCGCAATAGTGTGGCGTGTTTTGCTAACATATAATTACAATAAGTCATGATGCCCACTGGGACTTGCCTGACCCTGTTTTTATAAAGTTATAGCAGCATTGAATATCCACGCGAAAGCCGGCTTACAACAAAGAGGATCAAAAGGGTCATCCAAACCACAAGTTATGCGGAGTAAAAAGGCTATAGCCGGAAACTCACAATATATTAAGCATAGCTTCAAAATTCATATGTGTAACTATATGTTTCGGGCCTTGGCAAAAAAAACAGGGAGTTTTTCTTAAAACTACAAATCCCTAGACTCGGAAATTTGGGTCTTGGGGACTTGGGAATTTGAGAAAAACAGCAAACTGTCTAGCTATTGAGCTTAAAACCCAAAAATCCGAGTCTTGGGGACTTGGGGACTTAAGAAGCAAAGTTCACACGGTCAAAAATCCTAAGACCCGGAAACCGAGTCTCATAGATTTGGAAAAGAAGAAAGTGCAGAAAAGTGAAAATATGCAAGCTAAAGGCTGAAAAGTGCATATCAAGGTGGATGGCCAAAAGGGCCACCAAAGCCATAAAAATTTAAGTGTGTTACAAACCAAGGGAGTAGTATCGCAAATGCACAGGCGCACTATCGAATAAATAATTGTATCAGTCATATTACAAAATGCCTATTGGCCGAATGAGTGTTTATGGGTGAATACGATAAACTTTACTCGGCATCCATAGCCGAGTCATCAACATTGATCTTGGCAGCCGGGTCTTCGGGGGTCACCTCTCTAGCCTTCCCCGCCTCTGCGTCCAGGTCAACCGCGGTATCAGCGCGAGCTGGAGGAGGGACAACGGGAGTGGACGATGTTGGCACAGAGTCAGCCTCGGCCTTCTTCTTGGCAACTTCCTCCTTCCACCGGGCTAGCATATCAAAAGGAGCAGGGAGAGCATAGGGTACCGACTTATCTTCAGCGTTGTACGGAGGGGTAACCTTGTTCACATCAAGTTTCTCGGCAATCAAGCTGGCCGAGTGACGAATCTGGGTGTGGAGAGCTTTGAAGTCCTTTGCCGAGAATCGAGAGCCGTCAGTATTGAATTCGGGGAATCCGTTCACAAGCGTTGCCGGCTCAAGCCTAGGATAGTAGGCTTTGGCCAACGCGAGGCCACGGGTCACCCCAACCCGGCACGCCGAGCGCTTCCAGTGATCGATCCAGGCAGAGATCGTCGAGTATGCGTCGAGCATCTGGGATACGCCGCCATAAGCACCAGGCCACTTCACGGCTTCAAGGGTCCACTTGGTCCCCACAGAAAACTGCCGGATAACCGCCTTAAGGGTCTTCAATTTTTCCATATCATCCTGATCATCAACATTTTCACCCGGACCTGCAGGATAAAAAGAAAAGCAAAGTGGTAAGACTCGGGTTAAAGAACCTACAAAATGAGAAATCCGAGTGATAATCAGGAAGTTAGATTCGTTTACCAATTATGGAGCTGTAAGTATCGGCAACGAAGGTCGAGAGTTTTTTCAGTAAACCCTCAGCGTTATGGAGCTTTTTCTTGTATTTCTTGCAATCCTTGAAAGGTCCTTCACCTCGGCCTCCAGCTCTTCTCGAAGTTTGGTCTCAACCTGGTGGAGTTCGTTGGTTTTCGCCAACATCTCCTCCGTCCAAGTCACGTAAGCGTGAAAAAAAAACAGACAAGGAAATATCAGTCAGTCGGCTGCAGGGTAAAAACCGAGTATGGAAGGTTACACAGCTATGGGAATACCGAGTAAACTATATACAGTTCACTCGGAACTTGGGGACTAGAAGAGTATGTAAATAATATCGGTTAAGTTACCTGATGCTCAGCCGCTAGAGACTCGATAATATCTTTCTCACTGGCTTTCAGAGAATAATATTCCTCCAGCATCCCTTCAAAATCAAGGCCACTGAGATTCGGCTTGGAGGAGCTAGGGTTCTGATTACCCGGTGGCGGGGTCCTCTCCTGCTTGAGCGGGCCGACTCTGGTCGTCTCGGGTGTTAGGAGCAGGAGCCGCCCTCTGCGTTCCCAGATACTCAACGTCAGCATCAGCCGATTGATGTGTGGGCAGGGGGAACTCGGTTCTTGGGTCAACTGTGTCATCCAGCTCTTCTTCTTCACCAGATGCGGGCTTGGTAGCGCTCTCCGGGTCTTCCATGGCCGGGTTATCGACGAACATGTCCTCCTGGTCACTAAGTGTAACCTTGGCTCTGATGAAAGAAAAACAAAAAGTTAGTAAGCAATAGACGGAAGACATGGAAAATAAAGGTATACTGGCTAATAAGGGAAGCGAATTACCCAGTATTCACGACAAAGTCGGTTGGGAGATCGTTGCTAGACCCGGAAGACGCTGGTAAAGAATCGGAAAGTGAGACTCGGAGCTGTCCGGCTAATAGATGACTCGGAGAAGGATATTTTTGAGGAATATGGGGTTGATAAGTTGGAGGAGTACCGGCTCGGCGAGCGGGCAACATGGGGATACTCGGGTTAAGAGGATCGTCACCCGGAGAAGTCCGGGTTTCCCGTCGTTTGGCTGGAGTTGCCTCCTTCAGAGATGATGTAGTGGTTAGATGCCTGTTAAGTTCGCACATATTGGCATAGGAGAATGGCTTGGAGGTCATGGAGGAGTATGGCACCTTGAAAGCGACTCTTCTGGTTTTCCTCTTCGCCCCAACCTCAGCTTCGGCTCTGCCTCGCTCTCTTCTGATTGAGAGTCGTCCTTGTCCTCTAGCGCTGGTGATTGAGGGGCATTGTCGGAAGGAGGAGAAGTTTGGTCTACTAGGCTAACAAAGTATTTGTTGAGCAGAGACCCGGAATTACCTTCATCGCTATCATCTGGTTCTTCCTCCTCCTCCGAGTTTTCAGAAGGGGGGGAGTGACAATCTTCCAGAATGCGTCAGTTTCCTGGGTAAGAGACACAGAGATAAAAGTTAGTATGTGCAGATAAGAAATATCAGTCGGATTAAAGGGTGATAGCCGGTTCTTACTGGAGGAGCCGGGTTAGAGCGTGTAAAAGGGCTGAGTCCGGAGATGCTTTTGATGACATCAACTTTCTCAGCCAAGAATTTCTTCATGGCCTTGTTCACATCTGCGGTCGGGTATGATTTCTCCGAGTATCGAAGAGAATCGGTGAGGTGGCCGGAATAATCGCAGATGAGCTTTGGGCGAACGCTATTAGGCTGGATCCGGCAACTGACCCAGGTTTTTATTAGGTTTAGCCCAATGAGACCCTGGGCTGATAGCACGGCGAGTTTGTGGAGGAGGGGTTGGATAGACTGTCTATCGGCCTCGGGTGCAAAGGAATTTAGGTTATCAGAAAGAGATAAGGTATCATTGGAGAAACCCGGCAAAGGCTTTTCGCCGGGTGAAGACGTGTCTCGGCAGTAGAAAAAGGTCTTCTGCTAGTGCTTCACATGAGTGTGAAGACTGAGAGTCGGCATCAGAAAATTTTTACGTCTCTTAATCGAACCCCCCCCCCCCCACACACACACACACAAACTAGGAGGGGCCCGTCCGTGCTCTCCCGGCAGGGTTTGCATTGAAACAACTCTAAGAAAAAAGCAAGGTTTGGGGGAATGCAGAGATAGGCTTCGCAAAGGACTATGAAGTGGCAAATATTTAGCATTGAATTGGGACCAATATCAAAAACCCGGAGCTTATAGTGGTCCAAAAGATCTCGGAAAAAAGGGTGACCCGGGGGGCGGAAACCCCGGATCACGTGCTCAAGGAAGATAAATATCTCATCCGGGCCTGGAGAAGGCCGGGTTTCCTCACCCGGAGTCCTCCAATGGATGTCCGACTCAGCAGGTAAAACCCCAGACTCGGCTAGCTCGCCGAGTTTCGCTTGGTAACAGTCGATTTCGCCCAATTGGCGGAAATCGACTGACCCGACTTTTGCTTCGAAGCCGGGTTTTTGTCATTCAACTTGGCGCCGGCTTTGGGTGCCATGGAGTATAAATCTAGACGAAGTTGAATGCAAGTGAGTATGGATCCAAAAATTAAGGGTAAGGCGTCTAGTGATGCAGCAAGAAAAGAGAGATAATAGCTAAAGTGCTTGTAAGGGACACGGGAATAGATCTAGATAAGGACGATTGCGAAAGATGTGAGATTGGAAATTGCGAAAACGCATCTAGCTAGTAGAGTGATGGAGGATAAGTGTAGATGAAATTCAAGCCAAATGCCAAATGCAAGATTGGAAAGAATAAGATTCAGATCTGAAGGTCAAAAGAACTCACCGGAATGATCCGTTGGCGGAGATGTGCGCGGCGGCGACGATTCGCGGACGGCGGTGCGCGCTGCGGCGGCGATTCATTGATGGGGGTGGCCTGTCTCGAGAGCTCCGATGGCGCGGGCGGCGACCGGCGGCGAGCCTGGTAGTGCTGGCGTGGCCCTGGCGGTCAAGCGCTCGGTCTTGGGCTTGTGGGCGCGGGGGCAGAGCGAGAGGAAGAAGATGAAAGAGAAATGGCCGTTTGGAGATTTTAGGGTTGACCCCCCGGGGTCAATTTATAGGCGCGGGGAAACCCTAGGGTTTGAGCGGTAAGTTGAGCAATTTTCGGAAAAGATTGATCCGGCCTGGGAATTTGGGGATAAGGATCGAGGTAATTATTGCGAGATATCCGGATAAGATTGAGTCGGTTGAGTGAGTCGGATTTAAGGTATATTACTCGGACTGGCCGATAGAGATACGAATGTCGGGTCATGTCATGTTTCCTTGGAGTGTTAACCCGGGAAATGATGCCTTGGATCGGAGGAAACCGGGTTATTATATGGACCGCCCAAGGAGCAGGCCTGGCTATAGTTAAAGCACTCTAACCTGGTATATCATGAATTTGAAAGTTTGTTGTTTTGCAGGGAATAGCGTGCGCTTCAGGGTTGATCCCAAGATGCCCAAGATATTCTGGGGACTACTTTTGGGGGGATGGTAACTCGATAGGCTCATGCTTAGGCGAAACCCGGCCCAAAGGAAATCACACAAGACCCGGCCCAAGGTGGAGGAGTTTCTAGAAGGCCCAAAAGGGAGCGTGGATCTTGTAATCCGTACCTTGGGAGCCAAGATTAGGGAAGCTAGCGTTGCGTGTGTATTCCGGGTAGGATTCCGGGTGTGACTTGTATAGGAAGCCAGAGAGCCGGGTAATATATAAACCGGCTCCTGGGACAGAGAGACCAAGAGTTTTTCCAGATATTCGAGTATCCAAGTAATACGAGAGTTGATAGTTGTAACCCTAGATCAGAGTCTCGGCGACATTGCAGCCTGAGCTACCAGATCACTAGATAATATGATTTCCCCTGAGCTAAACCCTCTCCCAAACACCAGAGTCGATTTGCCCCAAAGTAAGTTACCCCTGGTAACGTCTGCCGTGATTATCCCACGACAAAAGTTGTCCTGGAAATATTCTCGGAATTTGACGAAACAAAAACCAAGGGTCCTATTTTTCTATCACGTACACGGAGTCCGGAGGAGACCCGGAGGGGGTCACCGAGGCGACCACACCATAGGTTGGCACGCCCCCCCCTTTGGTCGTGCCACCAGGAGGCGTGGACCCCTCGGGCGCCCACCGACATCGCCCTTTCGCCTATTTAAAGTCTTCCTCGGGAAATCCCTAAAGACCCAAGCCTACATCCACGAAAACTCCCATAGCCGCCGTCGTCACCCTGGTTCGGGAGGGTTCTGAAGCTCTCCCTGGCACCCTGGCGGGAGGGGAAATCATCACCGGAGGGCTCTACATCACCATGCCTGCCTCTGGAGTGATGCGTGAGTAATTCATCCTTGGACTCCAAGTCCATAACAATAGCTAGATGGTTGTGTTCTCCTCCTTTTGTTCCATCATGTTTAGATCTTGTGAGCTGTCTAACATGATCAAGATCATCTTAGTGTAATGCTACATGTTGTGTTTGCTGGGATCCGATGAATATTGAATGTTATGTCATGTTGATTATAGATCTATCTTATTTATGATCTTGAATTCCCTCCATTACTAGTAGATGCTCTGGCCAAGTTGATGCTTGTAACTCCAAGAGGGAGTATTTATGCTCGATAGTGGGTTCATGCCTCAAGTAATCTGGGAAAGTGACAGTAACTTCTAAGATTGTGGATGTGCTGTTGCCACTAGGGATAAAACAACAATGCTTTGTCTAAGGATAATTCTATTATTTACATTACTCACTTTACTTAATGCAATAATTTGTTGCTTGCAACTTAATACCCAACGTTTGCTCGGATGATGTCCTGAGGGTGGATTATTAGTCATAGATGCAGTTGGATTACGGTCTATGTATCATGTTGTAATGGCCAAATGAACTTCATAGTAATCATCATGTCATGTATCTGCACTACGGTGCAGGCTCTATTTTCTCAATTGCCCGGCTGTAATTTGTTCAGCCAACATATTATTTATCTGTTATGGAGAGACTCCGCTAGTGACTGTGGACCCTGTTATATTCTTTTACACTGATAATACAACCTACTGCAAGCACCATTCTCTTTTACTACAAACACCGTTCTCATTTCATTCACTTCAAACAAACTTAATTTTCCACACTATACGTCTAATCCTTTGTATTCAGCAAAACCGGTGAGATTGACAACCTGACTATTTCGTTGGGGCAAAGTATCTTGGTTGTGTTGTGTGCGGATTCCATGTTGCTGCTGAGCCTGTTAGTGCGCCCTGCCAACATCATCTATGAATAACCTTCAGAAGTGATTTCTTTCTCCTACTGGTTCGATTAAACCTTGGTTTCTTTCTGAGGGAAAACTAGCCGTTGTACTCTTCATACCTTCCTCTTGGGGTCTCCAACAAACGTGTGTCTACACGCCATTAGACCTCTATAGATAAAACCATCGATCTCAGATAACGATGTCAGAAACATATTTCGACACCCCGGGACATCTCATATCCTCCGTTATATCTCATATAACATTAAACCTTACACTGACATTATTTATCTCTTATGCTAACTTTCCCGAAATGACTCCAATTGACAGCAGACTTGTTTCTGTGATATCGTAATAACATAAAACATTACCTATTGATGTTAGAAACATATTTTCAACATCCCTGGACATCTCATGTCCTCCGTAATCTCTCTTTAATATTTATTCTATCACGTTGGAATTATCCGAATGATACCCTACTCTCATTCGGGTCAGCCAATGCAAACAACAAGCTTTGACGCCTTAAGTGTGTGACCCCTAAAGGTTCGATAATTAGTAGACATGATTGTAAAACTATTTTTCTAATCAATAATCAACATCAGGACCGTGGACGTGCATATTGGTTCCTACAAGTTATACGAAGAAAATAGTTGAACCGTTTTGTTGTTAAGTGAGGTGCAATTACTTCGCGATACCAATCAATACCTCGGGACGAGATAAATGATAAGACTGTGATGAAACTCTTTAATTACCTCATCACATTATTCCCGATATCCGGTATGATTTATTTTACTCGTTGTCGTGACATAGTATCCCCATGACTAGTGTCATGTCCTTGCCTGCGAAGACTTATTTACCGATACTATTTCACCGAGTGGATCTTGGATGTATCTCTCTATTAACTAGAGGAGTATTTCTCAATCTTGAACTATCATAATGAATGAATACTTTTGTGACCACCAAGTGTTAGCCTTTTTTTACCACCCAGTTTATGATGTGATACTTTTATACCAAAATGATTCTTATGGTTAACATCATTGAATATTCTCATGGTCTAAGAAAGCAAATAAAACAACCATTCTATGATCATACTATTTAGCAAAACTACTCGTAGTATCTCAACTACTTGGCTCTACCCAGCCACAATGTTGAAACAACATTGTGCTCCCATTAATATTGATATAGAAAATATCCATGACCAGAAAAACATGGTCATCTAATATTAATGAGTTTGTAAGTGAGACATGACAAAGGGTTATAACGGTGTGTTTATGTTTGTACAGTGCGTCTGGGTTTTCTTCTGAATCTCATATTGAGTGACCATAGTAGTTTTAGCATAAAAACATAATACATTAATCATGAAACTGATGTATTTTATTGTCTCTTGGGCATATATCCAACATAGGTTAGGTAAAACCATAATACATTAATCATGACAGTGATGTGTTTTATTGTCTCTTGAGCATATATCCAACAGAGGTTAGCACGAAGAGATTTCGGGGCACGTCCATGAAGAGAATAGATCAAAGAACAACAAAGAGTAGTTCCACAAGGCCTCCCAGGAAGCACCACACACCCGGCTAGGAAGAGACATCCAACTTGTAAACACATGTTTACACCCAGTAATACCATATCAGACAAGCATGACATAGGATTTTACATCTTCGGATGGCCTGGACCTGGGTAAAAACGAGTGTCATACTACTTCATCGCGTATTTCATTGTCGGGCAGTCTGTGTACGTCGTTGCCACCTTCCAGCGCCCAGTGCTGAATAAATAGGGGAGGAAGAGCCGATCTTCACCCTGGTGTCCGCGTACCGAGACGCGACAAGCTCTTAAATGCTTTTCATAGCAGTGTTTTGGTGTCCATTCTAGATTGCTAGTAACACACAAAAGGATTAAGACATTAACAGGCCAAACCAAAAAAAGGCTTAAATATCCGGTCTTCCTAAATCCATTATCCGTGCGCAAACATCCACGACAACACATAACAATGGACTTTGTGGAAAGACTACCAATCTGGCATGTACAATAGTTTGTTGGTTATTGCGGATAGATTCTCTAAGTATGGACATTTCATTCCATTAGCACATCCTTGAAC
Organism: Alopecurus myosuroides; assembly: GCA_028641055.1. Taxonomy (NCBI): domain Eukaryota; kingdom Viridiplantae; phylum Streptophyta; class Magnoliopsida; order Poales; family Poaceae; genus Alopecurus; species Alopecurus myosuroides. Next base: position 287,544,789 of record CM054061.1, read on the forward strand.
AGCTGCTATAGGCATGTGTTTGTTCATTGACAACATATTCAAACTCTACAGTCTGCCTGAATCTATAGTGTCAAATCGTGATACGATTTTCAACAGCCGTTTTTGGCAAGAATCATTCTAGAAGATTGGCAGTAAACTCAAGATGAGATATGCGTACCTCCCTGAAACAGATTGTCAGTCAGAGAGACTAAAACAATGCATGAAGGCTTAGTTATGCTGCTTTGTAAGTTCGTGTCCAAAAAATGGGAGTTAGTGGATTTCTTTGGCTGAGTATTGGTACTAGTCATCATTCATTGTTGAATACTTCTCCGTTTGTGATGCTTATGTGTTTCTTTGGGAAATTTGGAATTTTTGAAACGATATTGTCTTTACCAAAGTGCAGATCCCTCATTATTTGTAGTGTGTCAATAGATGCATATACTAGATTCACATGCGGTCTCATCTCTTTTCAGCCGATCAAGGGGGTCGTATGGATTCCGGATGTACTTAAATGATGGCGGTCGTTTGAGGTATTTTCAGCCATGACGGTTGGTTTCATTTTAAGAGACTAGATGGATAGGTCTCTTTTATTCGCGTGGTTAATTTACATGTTCACTTTGAGTGATCCATAAGTTGTAATAAGATGATACTATTTGATAGTCTCTTTTATAATATAAAATTAATGTTGTGTGCATCACTTTAATGGAGAGGATGGACGCTTCTTCCATTTCTAAAAGAAAACCTACTCAAACGTTGCCACTTGGCAATACAAGTATTAAAATTTACACATGATATGTGCATAGCAAGATGCACACATCCCAAAATAAACAAAGTATCAAATACATAATAGAAACTTTACACTATGAGATAGTACCTAAGGTAGTAGAGGGTCATCACGAAGACTACTCACCTCCTTCAGTGGGGGAGACACCTTGAGAGCAATGTGGTCAATTGACCACACAGGTTTTTGAAAAATCCTTTGTACCCAAGCATAAATCGTCTATTATATTTATAAAATCGGTGAAAACACATGTATTTGACATCATAGATTTGAAATGACATCACGTACTTCTTAACCTAGCTCTGCCACTGACCTCCTTGTCCACCTTCTTAATTTGGGTATATGCAACCGTAAATGCCTAGTGTCTTCGTGCCATTGAACTAAGGACCATGATCGGAGATAAAAATGTACACATGAGTATATGACATGCAAGAGGGAAAACCTTCTTTCTGTCAAAAGTCACATCATTCTCGCATAGCCATAATTGCCAAGAGAGTGTTGCGCGCCTACCAAGACATTAGGTATAAATTTAGTTATGTATTTCTTGTAGCAAATCCAATATATTAGGGATACTTGGAGGTTGATACAAGTTGAGTCTTCTTAAACTACAGATCAAACTGCACAAGAGAACTTGCATTTGAAAAATATGAACTTGTCAAGATGACAAACAGAACATGCCAAATTAGCTTTCCCAAATCCTACGTTGTTATAATCACTCCTCGGCGGAGGTACAAAAAAGAATGTCTGAATTGTTAACTGTATTTTAACATGTAAAATTTCTTATTGTTAATTGGAGCATAATTTGTAAACTAGTGCATGATACGTTAAATTAGCAGAGATTTCTCCCTTCCATTGTAAATTCCGTCGAAACTCATCATGCTTAGGAACTTACTAAGTTGACTGATTACAAGGGAACCAACAACACGTTTCAGGATACAAAATGATTGCCAATTAAATCCGGTCTGAAAGCGACATCTGGTGGCTATATGTTCCCAGAACTTCAAAGATTGACAAACTTATGTCATACAATATGATACGTCCTAAGTATTGACCCTCAAAGTTACACCTAACCAGGAGTCCTCCCAGAATCGTATATGTGAGCGGCCTTTAATAGGGATGGTTCCAAAAAGGCAAAAATTGGTAGAATAACTAGTTCCAAATGCCCAGGTTTTTCATCGAGCATGAGAGGAGAACTAGCCTTAAATCCCACATACTTTTTGTGAATAAATTTTGCACACCTCCTCAGTAAGTTTTGACAACCATTTATAATTAGCTTGGTGTTTTTGGCCTCTAAGTCATGAATCCCTAAGCCTCATTGATCTTTCGGGTCACAGATGTTATTGTTGACATGTGTGCACTGTCTGACTATTTACATCAAGATGATTGTGGAAGTTGGTAAAATTATCTCTGGAATGAGTTTTCCGTTCTGCTGAATAATGCATGCCAGGTCTCTCCCTAATTAGTACTATACTAGCATATGTGCCCGTGCGTTGCAACGGGAGATAAAAAAACCAACTTATGCTTCATCTTGTTTTCCTAATGTGTTTGGAACCGCCGCATTATTTCGATCCGAAAATTGTGCCCAATAGCAAAAAAAAACCTTGATTTTGCCATTTTAGTATTTATTCTTGTACTGTTTTTTTCCATGAACCCCCTAAACAGAATCACAAACTGCGGAATGACGTTGGAATGAAATCGGTAGAGATGAATGTGACGGAGCAAGCATGTCTGTGCATTGATACCATCACATATAGCCAACACATATTTAAAAACATATATCCGACGGAGTAATTAGTTTCCATTAGGTAGATAGTAGAATACCATTAACGCATTATTTGACTCCTCTTTGCCATATAGCCAACACATATTTAAAAACATCCGTGTTAATGCCGTGGTATTTTGGTGCATATTTTTCGCCAGATATGAAGTACGATATGGTTAAGCAATACTCCTTCTGTTTCAAAATAATTAAATTTTTTGGTCTGTTTTAATTCAACACATGACGAAATGTGCAGTTTATTAGAAGGGTAAAATTGCTTCGATTTATAGACAGACAACATTTGACAAGAATCTAAAACACCAAACAAAAAGGAACCCGTACAAATTATAATATGAGATGCACAATTTCTAGCCATATCCTTCTTTGTAATGAAGTGTAAAGAATCAATTATTCTATTTTGTGGTTTCAATCCTAAATACCTTCGTCAGCTCTGCAGTAGACATCTGCACATCGTCGACGACCAAGGAGCAGAAAGTCCAAATCATTAAAAATTGATTGATTTTGTTAATAGTGGAGAACAACTGAAGTGATGATTTTTTTTCTACCGTGAGTAATACACGTGGTCTTTTATGATGTCAATATGATTGGGCTAGCTACAGAAGAACTCGATCAAAGTGTAATTAAACAAACCTCGGTTGAGTTTGAAAAGAGAGCCGCTTTTGTTCAGACACCTCCCAACAGTCAGCTCTTCGTCCAATGGGCGCTTGCAACGAAGTTACAGTTCTTGGCGTGGGCGTGTCAAGCAGCGTCCAGGTCAGGAAGGAGGCGCACGCGGCATCGCTCGCGATGCAGTTCTTGGCGACAGCGTCTTCTGGTGCAGACATCTTCGCAGGCCAGGCATCACCCAACGGCCCGAGGTCGCGTGGTCAAGCACATTTCAAGGACAGGCCCATTAAACGTACTCGGCAGTCGCGTGCCCGCCTCCTTCAAGTTCGTCGTAGCGTCGCTCGCGGGGTCCTCCACCCGTCTCCTGTCGGCACGTTTGTTTAACAACCAGTGCACAATGTGTTTCTCGCGAGACTCTCTCTTCGGCTGCTCTTACGCCTGACCTCGTCGTTGCCTCGCCAGTCTCCCGGCGACCACGCCTCGGCGACGACCGGTGTACCTCGCCTGGCTCAATGGCGACGCCGATATGTCTCTCGGTCTCGGCCTAGTTCCTGCCACAACCCGGTTGGCCGCGCATGCTCGATTTCCAGGTCATGCAATTGGATGGCTCTTCCCCAACAACTCACAATAATGAGATAACTTACCATGGTTTTGCCGTATCAAAGTATACTGAAATATTGAGAATACTACTCACAATACTTCAGAAAAAATATATACATTTTAGGAAAAATAAATTATTTTAGTTTGCACCCAATCTATTGCTGTATACATCGAAAAAAATGAAGTTTCTTGGTTGAGACTCCAGAAGACATTTTGCCATGCTTGATCAATGATCGTGCTTCATGCAACTCTACTATTTTGCTAAACAAGATCTGTTGCTAATTCTGTAGTCCACTAATGCCACGAACAAATCTGACACAAGCTGTCAAGTAATAATCTGAATACGGAATAGTCGAATACGACTCTGAATATCGAATAGTACATCTGGTAGCAACATGACGAGACGGAGTTCAATAGCTTTTGCCAAAGAAGTGCAATAAAAAAGAAGTGCAAAGTGGCACGAGAACTGCAGGATCTTGTTACATCCGGCACCACACTTAATTAAGTAATGACTACATTAGATTTAACAAATGCTACTACAAACTTCAGGATGGAATCATGTGTGTTCTTGGAGCCCTCGCTTCTAGCTGCCAGTGTTACGGCCTAGGTCAGGACAGCAACCGGCAATGGAAGTTGCGGACAGTGACCCTCATGGAGAAGCTCGAGACCTGCTGCATGTCCCTATCACTTCCGCTGTGTGTCAGGCAGGCACGGACTGAAAAATCTCCGCCGGGTCATAATTTACAGATGGAGTACGACCGAAAAACCACCAGGAATAGTGGTATACGTAGCACACTGGGTTTTATTTCCATGGACGACCGGCCATGGTTGAGTCGTGCCTACATGGGACACGTTTTTTCTTTTTCGTGGAAAGGAACATGCACGAAACAAATTGGACAGGTAAGTTCCGTGTGCATATCAGAGTGGGACGAACGGACGTTATTACCGACTCCAATCATGATACAAACCAGAAACGGAGCGAGTAAGTTGACACCAACCAAACCAAACTAAACGTTTTTTTAACTTACTGGTGGCAGGGTGGGTAATTTGTGTCTAACTTTAGGGGCAATTTCAATGACCTACCAAACCAAACCAAACCAAACCAAACCAAGGAAGCCTTAACGCCTTTATTATTAGGTATAGATATGTTTATCCTATCAAATGGCATGTGTGTTCCTACTTGAAACAATAGGTTATAAACCCAGATCATATGTTGAAGTGATATCTTATTAGGGTTACAAACTTACAGTTACAGTATGCAGTGACCATATAACCAAGTCCTATATGCAGGTGACACCATCTTTCTACCACATCTCTATGAAGTGCAAGAAATATTTAACCGAGTGTGCCTATCTCAGCAAGTCGCCGAGAAGGTATGCCTTGACTGAAGACTGACACCGCCCGTATTTGACGAATGAATTTTGATTAGTCTATCCGTAAAACCGCGTGTTACTTCCTGTTAATCACCACTATAGAACTGTACTCTATCTACCAATGGATGATTACGAGTCTATCAGAAGGTGTGGTGATGTCTATCTACCCTGCTAATATATATTTTACAATAATCTCACTTGGTCAGTCATCGTGCTATATATATGCAGGTGGCCCTATCAGCCCATCTTTCTACACATATGTTTATCAGTTATGGAAATGTTAAACTGTGAATAGACTTGCAAGTCTTGTAGTATTATCGTGTAGTCATTACCATATGCTTGACAGAGCTATTGTTTGCCGTTGTCCGAGAAATTGACAGAGTATATGCATGACAAGTCTCTCCTTTATAGTACTGTACTACAATCTTTTTCAATCAGTACAGACTGTAATGCATGTTCCACAAGCAATCAGTGGGTAGAAGACGACAGTGAGAGGCATCTTATTTAACAGCTTTTAAAATAGAGAATTTATATACAATGATGGTTTGACCACTGCGCTATATACAGGTGGAATTATCTTTCCCTAGGCAAGATGATTATACACGCAAGTCCAATGAATCTTAAGGTATCTTGCATTTGTTTGGAAAAGTATCGGTTTTATGTATATTTTTCTCTGTATGAAGAGTGAAACAATACTTGTTTTGCGGGTACTATGACAAATATTTGGTTTAAAATAAAAATAATAATTACCCGAAAAGCCGTATCGATCGATGCACACAGCCATATTTATTACAAAATTTATCATTCAATGTATTTTCATATGTTCTTGATATTAATATATTGCTCTTTATAAAAAAATTAATTACAAATTAAAAAATATCATAAGGTCAGTACACAACGGAGTGCAGACAAAGCGACCCGGTGTACCATCATAGAGATTATGGACCCCTAATCGTACCTGACTACTTTGTATTAACTTAGGGCGTGTTTGGTTGCTTGTACCTCTTTTGGAGCTCGTAGGGGCAGACTCCCAGGGCCTAGCCGAATGGAAACAGGCAAGCATCCGTGTTGTCCATGTCGTTTGATAGACTGCATTAAATAAAGTGGCATCGGTTGAGATAATGGAAATGGTTGTTTGGTTACATGTTTTTTCTCCAATATTGCATTTGTCCATGTGTTTGGTTCAGTATAAGACCGCCACTATGGTAACCTCATCTCCACTAGGTGAGGTTACCCAAAGTCCAGCAATAGAGCACACATCAAATAAGCACGCAATTTAAAGAGACTGTAATCTAAATCATAGTATAGCACATCATAGGTATCCGAGTTCATCACGATCATAGTACCGAGTTCGTCAGGATCATACTAGTATGGCTGATGCATCAAGAGTTCACGAACAACCGTTCCTGATGCATCATAAGTTCATCATTGGAGGGGTTAACATATACCACCTGCCAAAATATTACAGACTAGTTATGCACTACTGAAAAGAGACTAAAAGTACGAAGCGGTCGCGCAAATAGGTCCTAAGCCAGCTAGCTCTTTGTGCATTCGTCTTGTTAGCATAACGAATATTCTCATCTTTGTTGCTGGAAAGATTGCTAAGAGTCTGTACCAGCGACGCTGGATTGAAGATATTAGACACATTCGGAGTAGTTACTTTCATATAGGTCGTCTCCATCTGAGCATAGTTTACAATTGGCTTGTTCAGCAACTCATCGTCCCTCGGGTACCTCTAAGATTTAGAACATTAGTATGTTAGATCCGGATCATAATCAATATGGGAAAAGAGAACATAATTGTAAGTTCAGTACAGGGTATCTTACATTGATGTGTCGCAGCAGCTGGGCACCCTCCACCAGCTAGGCCCTTCGACGTCCTACAAATATTGATACCATTGAACAACATGAAGCTAAGGGTGGATATATTTGCTGCTACATATAGGTCTACATCTATCCAATGTTGAAATGAATCATAGCACCCTACCTAGCACATAGTCCACATAGAATCAAACCAAGCCTAGCATAACCGCCAGATCCATTCAAATCTATCATAGATCTAGGATATGAACATGGATTAAGCTGGCAAGAACAAACTCAGATGGTCTTACAGAAAGCGGATGCAGGAGGCGGCTTGGGATTGAGCAGGGACCCAGCTTGCCGCCGACGAACTCCGTCGTCACCATCGCCTTCTTCTCCACTCGAGTCAACAAAAAAGATGAAACCATGGTTCGGGGCGTGAGAGCTCGAAAGGGGAAAATGGTGGTTATGGATTTGGAGTTGAACCTATGGCTGTAAAAAATACTCGGGCGATTTAGGCGGGCGGTGACCGAATGTCCGGGATATGCCGAATCAGGGATATCATTCGGCATTGGCCAAAAGTCAGACTGCTAAGGTGGCCCATTGGTGGTGAAGCAGAAGGATTCTCCGGGCAGCCCAACAGGCCGACGCGCGGGAAAACAGATTCTAAAAGATCCGGATTGTAGCCCAATTCACATTCTAGCTTTGAGCAGAAGTCAGATGACTTAATGCAATATTAGAGATAGTTCCCTAATACGAATAGTTTCCTTTCCTATAAGCCCTAGTCTGACTCCTTATATAAAGTCATACGGAAGGCGAGGCAAGAGAGAGAGAATCATACTCATGACATGTACTTTGTACATCAATCTTTAGACCCTATTATGGAGATTGCAGGAGTAGGGTGTCGCCTTTGTTGCGAAGTACCAAACCTGGGTAAACTCGTGTCCCCGCCACCGGCAACTTCCTTATGTCTAGTACCCACATTCTACCTCCGGTATATGGCACCTCCTGCCATGAATCTTACTACGAACACTCGAAAGTTGACGCCCACCATGGGGCTAGCGGCGTTTGGGGTTACGTTTCGAGTGGTATTACTTGGCAGAATCGGCGACACGATCACAATTGGGAGCCTCGAGTTCGACGAATACGACTCGCACATTGTCAACATCAGCTGCTGCATGCTGGCACGGAATCATCTGGTGAGTGCTTGCGTCCTTCCTATTGGATCCGCTAATATTTTTATAGCTTTAATGGCGGAAGCACTGAGTTTCAATGGTGGAAGAAAATTTACCCCATCCGCCCTATGACCAGTCGAAGATGGCTTTGATTCCGACTTCGGATCCGATCTGCCTTATTCATATGTGGGGGTAGATCGAGATCTAATAACTGCATATCGCCAAAGTATGACTAGATCCATTTCCTCTCAGGAAATGCCATCCATATCACACTTCGTCGGCATGGTGCAGATGCAACCTGCCATAGCGGTAGAAGATGAAAAGTCCACAGAGGAGGTGGAAGACCCGAAGCGTGTTATTCAAGTAGAAAACTTGGAAGCTGGATCTATTATCGCAGCTATTGAAGCAAGATTAGATTCAGAACCTAGACCTTGTCTCTTGGACACAGATTCCAACAATGATGGGGTTGCCTTCAAATCTATGCAAGGGCGTCTTCACGAAGTCCTTATGGCTAAACACACTTAAAAAGCGGACAACGAGGAAAATCCGGAAGGAGATCCTACGCCCAAAGACAACCCCAACGGAGATGCAGAGGATGAGGAAGAGCTGAAATTTCCTGGAGTAAAGGAATTAATTGAAGACGATGTTACAGAAAAGCCTCCATCCTCAAAGAAAAAGAAGAAGTCTGCAAAAAAGGCATCCGCAAAAGCTCAGAAGCAAAAGGCGGACAGATTAGCCGAAAGAGCAAACCAGAACATTGAAGCTGCAGAATGCAGTGGTACAAAGACCGACGAAAAGAAGAAGTACAAACAAACTCTAGAGGCTCGAGTACAGGAGACGTCCGAGCAATACGAAGTCGATCTGCTCCGAACCCCTGTCACAAAACACAAACCACCAGAACTCTTGGAAGCTAGAAGGCAAGCCATAATGCGGCAGCAACATCAGATGGAATGGTCCCGAGAAAACCTCATGAAAGCCCAAGCATACACTAAGGCACAACGAGAGGAAATAGAATAATACGAACGCCGAAACCATTCAACAATTAAACCTACAAGGTTACCCGAAGATGGAATACCGGAAGAACCGCCAGCCAGAAGGGTCCTCAGAGACCCGGCATGGCAAATACAGGTAAAACAACGTTAGTGCTAAGGGAGAACGCATCGACAAAACCGCGGCTAAAAACTCGGAGGCTGCGTTCACCATATTGAATGATGACCTATACTCCAAAGACAAAAAACTACGAGGAGTTTACACGTTCTTAGGAAAAGCTCTCGAGCAACAACAGCAAGGTCAAGCAAGATCAAGACGGCTTTTCAAACATTCCACCCTATGCAAAACCGCCACATCAGCTGCGGCACCTGAGCCAATGGACCCTGGAGATTCCTGTAGTTCAAAAGGAAAGGAGGGAGATCAAAAGAAGGACAAGAAAACCCCAAAAGATCAGGATGCAGCGTCCAGAACTTGATCCAATGTGTCAAAGCATGGGGCATGCAAAGCAAAGGATAGCCTCCATAAGGAAGACAACAATGACCTCGACAAAGATCAGGATGACAGAAACTAGAGGAAAGAGAATATTCCCCTCGTCACTCTTAGATGGAGAGAGACACGCAAGCTATGCCTCCTCCAAAGATTCGGGCCGACAAAGCTGAAAGATACAAACACCACCATCGAAGGGAAAGATCCCGGACTCCTGATGCATTGGGGGTGTGTTGTTCGTTAGGTTACTCCAAGCGCAAGGTTTGATTTAGAATAGGGGCAAGCTTTCCCTTGAAACTAACCAAGGTTATCAAATCTAGGAGGACACGGAGGTTCTTCATAAGGTTATCAGCGGCGCAACTGACGTGGAACCTGCACACAAACAAACGCACTACTTTGCCCCAACGAAACAGAGAGGTTGTCAATTTCTCCGGTCTTGCTGAAAACAAAGGGATTAAACATATGGTGCGGAAAATAGTGATGATTGCAGGAAACAGTAGAGAACAGTATGATTGCAGTAGGTGGTTTAACAATATGAGGAAAATGTATCGGGGTTCACAGTAAACTAGTGGTGTCTCTCTCCATAAATATTTATAGTATGTTGAGTAAACAGATTACAAATGAGCAATTGACAAATAATGAGGGCACGACAATGCAATATATGACAAGATGTTCACTATGAGATTTAATAGGGAATTACAACAAAGTACATAGACTTGCTATCTGGCGCATCTATGCCTAAATAATCCACCTTCAGGTCAGCATCCGCATCACTTCCAGTATTAAGTTGCAAACAACAGATTATTGCATGAAGTATTGTGTGTAATGTAAACAATGCGAAATACACGTAGCATAAGAATAATTATTTTATCCCTAGTGGCAACAACACATCACAACCGTGCACATTTCAGTCACTCAAACGCTGATTTCTGGAGGCATGAACCCACTATCGAGTATAAATACTCCCTCTTGGAGTCACATCATCTACTTGGCAAAAGCATCTACTAGCAATAGAGAGCATGCAAGATATAAACAACATAGGCATATGGATAAATAAACAACTTGCTCATAGTATCAATATTCATCGGATCCCAGCAAACACGACATGTTGCATTACATAACGATGATCTTGATCATGTAGGGAAGCTCACAAGACCTAAACACGATATCACAAAGTGGAGAGACTACCATCTAGATACTTCTATGGACCTGTAGTCCAAGAATGAACTACTCACACATCACTCCGGAGGGAGGCATGGCGGTGTAGAGCCCTCCGGTGATGGTTCCCCTCTCCGTCAGGGTGCCGGGAAGAGCTTCAGAACCATCTCGAACTAGGGTTGACGACGGCGGCGGTGTATGGAATTTTCGTGGTTTCTCAATCGGGTAGGTTTTTCGGAGCAGAAGGAATATATATGCGAAAGGGCGACGTCAGTGGCCACCCGAGGGGCCCACGCCACAGGAGGGCGTCGACCAGGGGTGGGCCGCGCCCCGGTGTGGCGTGGCCGTCTCCTGGGTCGGCTGCTCCTCCCCTTCGGGCTTCTGGAGTCTTCTGTTGTAATATTTGTGTACGCCATTTTTTATCGAATTCCGAGAATATTTTGCGACTAGCTTTTCTGAAAGACAAAAACAGCAGAAAACAGGGACTGGCACTGTAGCATCTTGTTAATAGGTTAGTCACAAAAAATGCATAAAAATGGTATGAAGTGTAAACAAACATGTCGCAATTGATATAATAACAGCATGGATCATCAAAAACTATAGATACATTTGAGACATATCAAGCATCGCCAAGCTTAGTTCCTGCTCGTCCTCGAGTAGGTAAACAATAAAACAACATAATTTTTGAGGATACATGCCACTAACACAATCTTGCTCAAATAATAGTGCAAAGCACATGAACTGAATGAAGTGATCCAAGTCAATGGTCTATAGTTTGCTAACAAATAAACATAGAGTAAACAAAATGAATCATACAAGTGCAAACTTTCATGAACAGTACTTTAGAGACAATGAGGATGTAAGAATTTGCATAAAAGTTAGCTCACAGAGCAATAGGTTCTAAATAAAAGTGTTTGACCAACACAGAGGAAGATTTAGTTTCATCACTGGCTTCAGCTTTTTTAACATATATATCTCATGGATATTGTTAAGGCAAAATAATGCAATAAGTCAAACATATAATTATATAACAACAACTAGTGTTTGCTTGTGTAGATAGAAAGAAGTAGGAAAACTAACTCAACAATAAAATAAAACAAAGTCCCTTCGCAGAGGGAAGCAGAGATTAAATGATGTGCTAGAGCTTTTAAGTTTTGAAAAACATATAGAGAGAGCATAAAATATTTGACACTCATCCCAACCTTTACTATCACAAACCATGGCTAACCGAATCCTCGGGTACCTGCCAACAATCACATACCATGGAGGACTGTCTATTTTGGGGGTAGGTGTGTATGTTAATGGTCAACGAATCAACAAGTAGACAATACATTAAGTCACAAGTTAACTAGACTTTACAAGAGCGGCTCCCATGAAGGACGTTATTTCTACTATGGTCAGTAGATCATCACTCTTCTCTTTTTTATACACTTATGAACTTTTCTTAACTGATAAATCAGGGGTAAAAAGAGTGAAGAGAATTTTGTAGTAGCCATATTTGGTGCTGGGCACCTCGTTGCCAGCTCTTCTAGCGAATTGGATAAGCGGATGCATATGCCACTAGTCCAGATGTGTAAAGTCTAATAAACTAGTGAAATAAAGACCGTCTACCCGCGTCCTCTGAGCTGGTAAACGGTGACACAAAAAAGGAGTATACGAGTTTTAAATATTTTAAAGGTAGCACATAAAAAATTTACTTGGAGTAGTGTAGAAATACCACATAATAGGTAGTTATGGTGGACACAGATGGCATGGATTTGGCTCAAGGATTTTGGATGCACAAATAGCATTTCCACCTTAGTACGGAGTTTAGGCTAACAATGTTATTCAAGCAAACACAACTATCAACTGTTACTGAAAGAACTTATATAAAAAATATGGTTGAAAAAGTACAAGACTCCACATTGTCTTCCTTGTTAACCATAACCTTTTACTAGAAACTATCTAGACTTTGGAACTTCCAAATATATAAACCAAATATCAACAAGCTTTATGGTAGTTCTTTACTAATAATCATTACATACATAATACATAGGTTTGAACATTACTTACTTGGCAACTCAAAACAATTGACAAGCATCAAATTACTCTAGACGGTGATCTACAAGACTTATGTAAGCATTTTTATTATAACATACCACATGTAGCATTTTCTGTTGCAACAAAACATCAATCAACTTATTTATCAACTCTCCAAACAAATATTAGTGAAGAAAGAGAGTACTTTCTTCAAAAGAAACTAATAGCTCTGACAAGAGATATATGAAAACAGAGAGCTAAAAGTTCTAGCAGCAGCAAACATGAATACTCAATAAATATAAACAAAGCACATGAGTATTCTAATGAAAAAGCAGAGTGTGTCTCTTTCCCAAACAAGAATGATAGGATCCAAATAGTATATATCATAAAACAAAATATAAATAAACTGAAAACAAAAACACACTAACGCTCCAAGAAAAGTGCACAACATCTGGTCGAATAAAAATATAGCCTCACTAGAGATGACCTGCTAATTTGCCGATGAAGAAGGGGATGCTGATGCTGGCAAAGCGTGTTGGGAACCCCAAGAGGAGGGTGTGATGAGCACAGCGGTAGGAATTTCCCTTTAGTTAAGAGCCAAGGTTATCAATCCAGTAGGAGAAAGAGGATCTTCGGAAGGTTGATGCCACTGACGGTGGTGATGGCGCCTCCCGGTGTCAGCAACAACGCGGAACCTGCACACAACACAACCAAAATACTTTGTCCCAACAGTACAGTGAGGTTGTCAATCTCACCGGTCTTGCTGAAAACAAAGATTAGCCGTATAGTGTGGAAAATGGTGTATGCTTGCAGCAAGTAAAGAAAAGCAGGAAATTGTAGAGGTTTGTTTAATAGTGTAGGAAAATGGACCGGGGTTCATAGGTTCACTAGTGGTGTCTCTCCATAAAAGATAGCATGGTGTGTCGTAAAACTGTCGTGGTGTTGTACTGACAGATGCCATGGGATGGATTGAGTTTGGGGCCGACGACACTGTGGGTATCCGGGGAGGGATTGCACGCCTAGCCGGCGCGCTCACTACACTGCAAACACAACAATCTACCCAGGTTCGGGGCCCTCGTGTGGAGGTAAAACACCTACTCCTGCCTATCTCTCAATATAAGTGGTAATCCAAGTACAATGTGTTCCTCAAGCTCAAGGACCTAGAGGAAGAACAAACACTCTACTGCTTTCTCTCTAAGGAAACTAGCAGCAACACTCTCCCGTGTGTCGACCAGATTGTCCCTCACGCAGGAAGGGGTGGCCACTGACTGATAGTACATGGTTAGGCAAAACACATTGTGCCGTATCACACGCTCGCGTGTTCTTGCTGACAAACGCCGAAAGTCGTCTCCGTCGTGGCCGGTGCCATGTCCTATCCCCCTTGTCAGAGACAGGACATGGCCTTGCCCATACTCTACACTGCTCCAGCGTACGTATACATCATCACGCCTAGTAAGTTGAACCGCACGCTCGTACTCTCCCTTAATCTTTAGGACTCGAACTGCTCCGTTGACCTCCCTTCGAGATAGAAAAGTTCTTTGTCTATCCGGTTTCTACAAGTGCAACTCGGACAACCCGGATCACCCATCTCAGATAAGGGTATCTCAGATAAGGGCATGTCGGTAAACAGTACCCCAAACACCATTTCTTACCAACCTTGCCCCTACTTGGGGGTAGCCCCCCGACAAAAACTAAATATCCCACTGATTTTCTAGTACTTTGTAAGGTTGCTAGTAAAACTTGTCCTATTATTTTTAGTAGACCTTTCTTGAACACTTGTGGTGCTATTATAGATTGTAAGAGGGAGAAGATATTGACTAAATTTGATGGAAAATCTTATGAGTTCAATTTCTCCAAATTTGCTAGAGCACCTTATGAATCTAAATTGCCTGATGAGAATTTTAAAGTTGAACAACTTGCTTATATTGCTCTTGCTCCTAACAATGCTTTGCAGCAATATATGGAGGACCATGAAAGTGAGGTCTTTATGGAAGAGAGAAATGAGATTGACGATATTGATGACCCACAAGTATAGGGGGTGTATCGTAGTACTTTCGATAAATAAGTGTGTCGAACCCAACGAGGAGTAGAAGGTGTTGACAAGAAGTTTCGATGAAGGAAATAACTCTAAATACTAAAAGATAGATTTGTAGGGGTTTTTGATATTGCATATAAATAAAGTGCGAGTAAATAAAATGCAGTAGTAATAATTGCAGCAAGTGGCCCAATCCTTTCTTCGGCAAAGGACAAGCCGGTGGGTTTACTTATTATTAACAAACGTTCTCGAGGACACACGGGAGGTTTCCGTCAAGTGCTTTTGTTCCATGCAACTGAATAATCTTAGGTGTTTTGATAAGTGTTGTGTGGGCGAACCTATGCTAATGTACCGTCCCATCCAAGACTAATACATACTTGTGATTATACCCATTGCAAGCATCCGCAACTACAAGCAAGTAATTAAGAAATAAATCTAACCACAGCTTTAAACTCTGGGATCCTACGCTCCCTCGTGTAATGGTTTCCTAATGGAGGTTTAGGTTTCTGTCACTCTGGCAACCCCACAATTTGTAGCCAAATACACGATGCATTCCCCTAGGCCCATAAATGCTGAAGTATCATGTAGTCGACGTTCACATGACACCACAAGGAGAATAACACCACAACTTAAATATCAAACATTAAATATTACTCAACATTACTTCACTACTAACAACTTGAGTTCTCCCATGTCCTCAAGAACAACACGAACTACTCGCAATACATCACATGGATCATAATCATAGGTGATATAATGGATGATAACAATCTGGTCATAAAGTGCAAACACCGATAAATCTCACAAGCATCAATTACTAACAAGTAATCCACACCGGGAGAGAGATCTAATGTAAAACAACGATAGAGGCCCCTAATTGTTACAGCGGGATGACGGTGGATGGTGAGGGTGATGGCGATGATTATGGTGATGATGATGACGATCTTGATGATGCCCGGAGTGATGACGGTGACGATGGCGGTGATTTCCCCTCTCCGGAGAGGAATTTCCCCAGTAGATTTCTCCCTTCCAGAGAGCTCTTGTGTCTCGGGTGTTTTCCGCCCTGAGGCGGCGGCGTAATAATTATTCGACGATAGTATGAGGCTTAGGGTTCCCTCAGCCAAGGGTGGGCCAGGGTGGCCACACCACCTGGCCGCGCCACCTCATGGTGTGGGCCCCTCGTGACCCCCTCTGGCTCTCCTTCTAGCTGGACTCCTCCTCTGGACTTATAATACACCCCATATGTCCCCCTTCTTCTTATGATCTTCTGAAATATGGTATCTCAACGGTGCTTTTTCCATCAAATTTCTGGTCCCGGTGTTTATTCTCCAAAATTTATGAAACATGCAAAATAAGATAAAATAACATAAGGGATGCATCATAACATGAAATATATCGATGAATAACAGAAAATTATGATGTAAAATATTGATGCAAAATGGACATATCATATATTCTTCTTCGTCAACCGGTGATACTAAAACATAATTACCTGTGGAAGACTTGGGTACCACATTGCCACCCAAGGAGGATCTTGTCTTTGATTTAAAACCTTTGCCTGATGATCTTAAATATGCTTATATTGATGATAAGAAAATATATCATGTTGTTATTAGTGTTAAAATTTCAGGTGAAGAAGAGGAAAGATTACTGGGAATATTGAAAAAACACTATGGAGCTATTGGATATACTCTTGATGATTTGAAGGGGATTTCTCCCTCTATATGTCAGTATGTTATTAATATTGAACCTGATGCAAAGCCAGTAGTTGAACATCAATGCCGTTTAATTCCTAAGATGAAGGAAGTGGTAAGAAATGAGGTATAAAAACTTCTTGATGCTGGTATTATTTTTCCTATTGCTGATAGTAGATGGGTGAGCCCTATGCATTGTGTCCCTAAGATGGGAGGAATGACTATTGTGCCTAATGAAGACAATGAGCTTATTCCACAAAGAGTAGTAGTTGGTTATAGAATGTGCATTGATTTTAGAAGGTTAATAAAGTTACTAAGAAATATCATTACCCTTTATTGATCAAATGCTGGAGAGGTTGTCTAAGAAAACTCATTTTTGCTTTCTTGATGGTTACTCTGGGTTTTCTCAAATTCTGTTAAGGCAAAAGATCAAGAGAAAAAAACTTATCCTTTTCCTTATGGTACTTATGCTTATAGACGTATGACTTTTCGTTTGCGCAATGCTCCTGCTACATTTCAAAGATGCATGTCTGCTATTTTTCATGGTTTTTATGAAGAGATTGTGGAAGTATTCATGGACGATTTCTCCGTCTATGGAACTTCTTTTGATAATTGTTTGCACAACCTTGATAAAGTTTTGTAGAGATGTGAGGAAACTAATCTTTTTCTTAATTGGGAGAAATGCCACTTCATGGTTAATGAAGGAATTGTTCTTGGACATAAAATTTCTGAAAGAGGTATTGAAGCTTACAGAGCTAAAGTGGAAGCCATAGAGAAAATGACATGTCTCAGGGATGATAAAGGTATTCGTAGTGTTCTTGGTCATGCTGGTTTTTATAGGAGGTTATTAAAGATTTCTCTAAAATATCAAATCCTCTTACTAATCTTATTCAAAAATATGTACCATTTGTTTTTGATGATGTTTGTAAGGAATATTTTGAGACTTTAAAGACGAATTTAACTGCTGCTCCTATTGTTCAACCACCTGATTGGAATTTACCTTTTGAAATTATGTGTGATGCTAGTGAATTTGTTGTAGGTGCTGTTCTTGGACATCGAGTAGATAAGGAATTGAATGTTATTCATTATGCTAGTAAGACTCCTGATATTGCTCAAAAGAATTATGCTACTACTGAAAAAGAGTTCTTAGCTGTAGTTTTTGCATGTGATAAGTTTAGACCTTATATTGTTGATTCAAATGTTACTATTCATACTGATCATGCTACTATTAGATACCTTATGAAAAATAAAGATGATAAGCCTAGACATATTAGATGGGTGTTGCTTTTACAAGAGTTTGATTTGCATATTGTGGGTAGGAAGGGTGCTGGAAATACTGTTGCTGATAAGTTTTCTAGATTGGAAAACATTTCTTTTGACCATATTCATGTTAATGATAGTTTTCCAAATGAACAGTTGGCTGTAATAAAGGTAAAATCCCAAGATAGTCCATGGTATGCTGATTATGCTAACTTTATTGTTTAAAATTATTTGCCTCCAACATTTACATCTCAACAAATAAGGAAATTCTTCTATGATTTGAGGCATTATTTTTTGGATGACCTACATTTATATAAAGAAGGAGTAGATGGTACTATGAGGAGATGTGTTCCACATTATGAACAACGTCGAATATTAAAGAAGTGCCATTGTCGAATATATACCGCTTAGGGGTATATCAGATGGTAGTCTAAAGTGCCGGATTACCGGGGTGGCCTAAAATGGTAGTGGGCTACGACCCATTAGGCGGCCCAGTAAGCTGACGCACGGAAGCCGGATTCTAGACGAACCCGGATCACGGCCCACGGCCCACGTGATACGGCTTGGAGTAGAAGGCGGATTCCTTACCTTCCAAGTTAGCACATACCGTAGTCTTCTAGGTTTCCTTCTCTGTATGCCCTAACCCGGCTATTATATAAAGCCGGGCGGGAGATAAGATAGATAGACAAGAAGCTAAAGGCTAACTCGCCGAGAGGTGGATCCCTGACGAGCAGCTAATAGAACCTCACATTGTACTCTGTATTCCCACACTTTAGTCCTGAATAGTGAGATTGCAGGAGTAGGAACGTCGCATTGCTGCGTCGTACCGAACCTGGGTAAAACCCTGTGTCATTGTCCATCGTACAATCACGTCCCCCCACTTCTCTATCGGTAGTCTCATGGCACCCCCGTCTATGAATTCTACTATGATGTCTCGACAGCTGGCGCCCACCGTGGGGCACGCGACGTTAGACGTTAAGTTTCGATTGGGGATACTCGGCGGAATCGGCAGTACCATAACTGTCGGAAGCTTGGAATTCGACAACGACGTCGGGCACTTCCTCGACAATGGATCATACATACCGGCGTGGAATCATCTGGTAAGTGCCTGCGTATTACCGATTGGATCTGCAAACATCTTTATCGGATTAACTGCAGAGTCAATGGGATTCTGCGTTGGAAGTAAATTTATCCCACCCGCCCTATACCCAGTCGAAGAGGACTATGATGCCGGGTTTTTCTCAGATCGTCGACATATAAGTGAATCACACTTTATCGGAATGGTGCAATCCGAGATCGCCGAAAACGCGGGCGAAAGCAATTCCGTACAAGAGGCAGAAAACAACAACCCCACAACATAGGTGTAAGATCCGACATCCATCAATATGACGACAAACTCGGAAGCTGATTCCGTGTTAGCCGCCATTGAAGCGAGATTGGAATCGGAAACCAGATCAAACAATTTTGATTCTGAAGATGAAGACGAGGACGCCTTCGAAAGACAGGTTAAATCTCTTCAAGAGGGATTCCATGAGGTACTGATGGCAAAACCGGCTGAAAACACGGATGCCGACAGCCAGGAAAGCCCTAGAACTCCTCCGCCAGAGGAAGAGAGAGAAGAAGGAGAAACTTCTCCAAGTTACCCTGATGTCAAAGAATTGACAGAGGAAGAATCCGGCAAGAAACCTCCCTCTTCCAATAAGAAGCACAAAGCCGCTAAGAAACTCCAGTATAAACTCCGGAAGAAGAAATCGGCCGATCTAGCCAATGAAAGCCTGGAAGTAGGAGATGCAAGCGGAGTAAAACCTGCGGAGAAGAAAACAAAGGAAATCCTTGTTCCGCCAATGACAGAACAAGACGAACAGGAGTTACTCCAAACACCAGAGGGACCTCACGAGCCCCCTGAAGTGCTAGAAGCCCGGAGACGAGCTCTCCAAAGGCAGCAGCAACATCTATTTCGAACTCGAGAACACCTCAAAAAAAAAACAAGATGAAATCAAGGTCATGAAGGAAGAAATTGAGGAATACGAGAGAAACAATATATCTGGCATTAAACCTACAAGGTTACCCGGAATCACAAGACCCATCTTGGCAAAAGCAGGTAAATGGCAAAAATGCCAGAGGCGAGCCAGTATACAAAACCGCAGCAGAAAACGCGGAAGCAGCGTTCGCCATCCTCAACAACGATATGTACTCCAAGGGTGAAAAACTTCAAGGGTGTATGCTTTCCTAGGAAAAGCATTGCAACAACAACAGCGGGGGCAGCAGCGATCAGGGAAGTTGCACGACGACTCCGCCCTATGTAAAACAGCTACATGCGTCGCTCGAGCACCTGGACCGGAAGAACCTGGAGATTCAAAAAATTCGAAAGAGAAGAAATCAGATCCGAGAAAAGACAAGAAAAATCCTGACAACAAGGATGAAGCGTCTAGAACCGGATCCCATCTCCCGAAAGATGGAGTTAATCCTCGTGGTCGGGAAGAAAAGAACCGGAATGACGGAAAAACAATGCCGCCTCCGAGACGCCCCGCTGAAAAAGCTGGAAGACAAGATCTACCTCACAGGCGTGAGAGATCCCGGACGCCCCCCTAGGAATAAGGAAAGACACAGGAACAGAACTCCACCTTATCCAAAGGGCATGATCTCGGAAGAAATAGAGAAGATCCCGGAAAAGCGCGTTCGCGCCACAATAGAAAAGAAAGGAGCAGATCCCCTTCTGTCCATTCAGCCGGCAGATACTCCGCACACATGGATAGAGCGGAAAGAGATGACTTATAATTCGGACCTAAGTGCTTCACGGATAGAATCCGAAGAATAACTCTGCATTCTGGATTCGCCAAAGTTGGTACAACGTACCAAAAAATACTCCGGTAGCACAAATCCGGATACCTGGCTTTCATACTATTACACAGCCGTCCAAATTAACAATGGGACAGACTTGGAAGCTGTAAAGTTTCTCCCCCTAATGGTACTGGATGGAGCCAGAGACTGGATCAATGGACTACCCTCCAGAACCGTCGATAGCTGGGACGACATGGCTAGAGTATTTACTCAGCATTCCCGGGGAACCTATAAACGCCCGAACAGTATCAACCAGCTAAACCGTTGCACCCAATTTGAAGACGAACCATACGTGGATTTCATCTCAAGATGGACGGCAATGAAGAATAGTTGCTCTGGAGTAACTGACATTCAAGCAATGCATGCTTTCGTCAATGGCTTAAAACCCGGACTTGTACCATTCATGATCGGTTCCAAAAAGCACAAAGATCTCGGATCTATGCTTACAACCGCCAATGAGCATGCAGCGGCCTAAGACGACATCAGAGCGAGAGGAGGCAATATCGATACCCTGATCCAGGCCAAAAAGACCCCTCGCCCTGAGAAGAAAGGAACTCCAGACGCAACACAAAAACCCAAAGAAGTTAACATAGCCTTTGGAAGAGAAAATGGGAACAGGTGGAAAGGACGCAGTACAGAACCAATAAATTACACCAAGGAAGAGTGGGAAAAGATAAAGTCGGAAAACTGCGTCCACCACTCGCAATTTGTGAAACCCATCCACACTAACGCACAATGCCGGCTGAACAAGCATATGCAAGGCAGTGCAGGATCCGGAAACAAAGGGAAGAATCCCAAGAGGAAATTTTCCAAGCAAAAGCCAGAAGCTGAAAAGGAAGACAGTGAATCGGACATTGACGAAAAAATCCAGGAACGGCAGCGAAAAGGCGAGCCCAAGTTTCCGAGAGTTGATGGAGAATGTAACCTAACTTTCCTGGCAACTCCCTCGGCAAAGGTGGCAAAGAGAACGCTCTGAGAAATAAACGCGGTTGTTCCTGCAACCCCGAAATTCTTGAAGTACTCAAATATACCAATTACCTGGGATCAGTCTGATCATCCCGGAAACATCCCTGAACCCGGCACGCAAGTTCTTGTCGTAAGTCCTATTGTCCAGAACACTAGGCTAAAAAGAGTGCTGATGGATGGAGGATCTAGCATTAACATAATGTACCTGGATACACTAAAGCATCTGAAAATTTCCGAGACTCAGCTCAATCACAGCAACATACGTTTTCATGGCATCGTCCCTGGTAGACAAGCACGATCCCTAGGAGAAATTTCCCGAGATGTCACCTTCGGAGAAAAAGATCACTTCCGTCAGGAAAAAGTATCCTTCGAAGTGGTGTCGTTCGAAAGCGTATATCACGCGATACTCGGACGTCCAGCTTTCGCCAAATTCATGGCAAGGTCATATTATATTTATAACAAGCTGAAGATGCCAGGGCCCAAAGGAGGAGTAATCACCATAACAGGAGACTTCAAGTTGGCAAACGAGCTGGAAAAAGAAAACGCCCTTTGTGCTGAGAAAGTGATAGCAAAGGAAGAATTGCAGGAGCTGGCCAAACAGGTATCGTCGACAGAAATGCCAGCAGGAAAAGAAAGCCAAAAGCTTGCAGATAGCTTCAAAGTTTCCGAGAATACAAGACAGGTAATCCTAGATCCTAAAGATCCGACAAAGTTTGTCTTAGTGGGAACTGGGATGACCGACAAATAGGAAAGCGAGCTCATCAAGTTCCTCCGTGAGAACTGGGACATCTTCGCTTGGTGTCCAGCGGACATGCCAGGCGTACCCAGGGAACTTGCTGAGCATCAACTTAAGGTGATTCCAGGATCTAAACCCGTCAAACAAGGTCTCCGTCGATTCAACGAAAGAAGACGGAAGGCTATTGGCAAGGAGATTATCCGGCTTTTGGCAGCATATTTATCCGGGAAGTTATACATACTGAATGGTCTGCAAATCCAGTATTAGTCCCGAAGAAAGATAGTACTACCCTCAGAATGTGTATAGATTACACTGGCTTGAACAAATTGTGTCCAAAAGATAGGTTCGCGTTACCGCGAATTGATCAAATAATAGATGCCACTGCAGGCTCTGAGCTTTTATGCTTTTTGGATGCATATTCCGGGTATCATCAAATACACATGAAGGAAGAAGATCAAATCAAAACTTCCTTCATAACCCCATATGGGACGTACTATTACATAACCATGCCATTCGGCCTGAAGAACGCAGGTGCAACCTACCAGCGCTGCATGCAATCATGTTTGCATAGTCAGATTGGCAAAAATGTCCATGTTTACGTGGACGACATTGCTGTCGTTTCCAAGGAAAAAGATACACTCCTTAAAGATTTGCGAGAAACCTTCGAAAATTTGCGCAGTTATAAAATGAAGTTAAATCTATTAAAGTGCGTATTCGGGGTTACCTCAGGAAAACTTCTGGGTTTCATCGTTTCTCACAGAGGAATAGAAGTAAACCCAGAAAAGATCAAGCAATCTTAAACATCTCCAAGCCCACGTGCATAAAAGATGTACAATGATTGACGGGTTCCGCTGCAGCCGTTAGCGGGTTTATTAGCCGGCTAGGGGACAAAGCCCTGCCACTGTACAAGTTGTTGAAGAAATCCGACAAATTCGAGTAGACAGACGAAGCAGATGAAGCATTAACCCAGTTGAAAGAAACTTTGATAAAAGCTCCGATTTTGGCATCCCCAAAAGACGAAGAACCTATGTTATTGTATCTTACGGCTACAAAACGGGTTATTAGCGCAGTCATAGTTGTGGAAAGGAAGACAAACGAACAAAGCATACCATATCAGCATCCGGTATACTATGTAAGCGAAGTTTTCTCCGAGTCCAAACAAAGGTACCCACACTATCAAAAACTGGCGTACGACGTATTTTTCGCATCTCGGAAACTTCGTCATTACTTCCAAGGACATTCCATAACAGTGGTATGTAAAGCACCACTCGGGGATATAATAAACAATGCGGAGGCAACCGGCCAGGTATCCAAATGGGGCATCGAGCTAGCAGCATTCGACATTAAGTACCAACCTAGAACGGCAATAAAATCCCAGGTTTGGCAGATTTTGTCGCCGACTGGACAGAAGCTGTGGAGAAAACACCAATGCCGGAGTCAGAATACTGGATCATGCACTTTGAAGGATCTAAGATGAAAGAAGACGCTGGAGCTGGTGTAGTCCTAAAATCCCCTAAAGGAGACACAATGGAGTATGTATTACAAATACACTTTAAATGCACCTTATGCTATGACGACTCAGATTTGGTGCAGCACCAGCTCAAGCAAACTTGGGACGCCAAAAGTCCCATCATGGCCGAATACCGGAGAACGGTGGACGAGTTTGCAATCTGCTTCTTTGGATTTGAAGTGCTCCATGTCAAAAGGGAGGAAAATTGGAACGCGGACGCATTAGCCCGCATGGGATCAGAAAAGGTAAAAATCCTACCACCAGGTGTGTTCGTCCAACATTTATATGAACCATCGATAAAAGGTGGAGATGTAGATTATCCTCTGGCTTCCGGATCAATTGAAGTCATGCTCGTTAACCCGGAATGGACAATTCCATATTTAAACTTCTTTGTTGATCAGAAGTACCCGGATGGAGCAGACAAAGTCTTGCAGACACAGATTCAGCGTCGATGCAAAGGATACACGGTAATTAATAATTGCCCGTATAAACGCAGTACTACCGGAATTTTTCTGCGATGTATTTCAACAGAAGAAGGACGAGAAATCCTGCAAGAAATCCATGCCGGAGATTGCGGACATCATGCTCAATCAAAAAGCATAGTCAAAAAACATTCCGTGCAGAGGTTTTCTGGCTAACAGCCAAGACAGATGATGAGCACATAGTAAATACATGTGCAGGGTGTCAGTACTACGCCAAGAAGACAAATATGCCAGCCCAAGCACTCAAAACTATCCCTATTACATGGTTGTTTGCGGTCTGGGGGGTACATATGATGGTACCATTCAAAACTGCAAGAGGCGGACTTCCACATCTACTCGTGGCAGTGGATAAATATACCAAGTGGGTGGAGGCTAAACCCATCAAAAAACTTGACGGTGTAACTGCCAGAAATTTCATCATTGACGTAGTCATGAGATATGGCGTTCCACATAGCATAATAACCGACAACGGGACAAATTTCTCTATTGGAGAGTTGGCAAAATATTGCCGACAAGCGGGAATTCGCCTAGATATCGCATCTGTGGCACACCCGCAATCCAATGGACAGGTTGAAAGAATGAATAGCTCAATCTTGCAAGGAATACGCCCAAGACTCGAATCTCCTCTTCATAGAGCAGCTGGAGCATGGGTGGAAGAGTTACCCTCTGTGCTTTGGAGTATTCGAACAACACCAAATAGGTCAACTGGGCAAACCCCGTTTTTCCTAGTTTATGGTGCGGAAGCAATCCTTCCAACGGACATGATCATGACAGCCCAAGAGTGCAGGATTTCGTTGGCTCAGATGCCGAAAACGCACGACGGGATGCCGTCGATCTCTTAGAAGAGGAACGAGAGCTTGTGCTTCAAAGATCGGCCATTTATCAGCAAGGTTTACGACGTTACCATAGTCGGAAAATCAGGCATCGTTCTTTTAAAGAAGGTGACCTAGTGCTAAGATTGGTACATCAAAGAAAGCACAAATTGGCCCCAGTGTGGGAAGGACCATTCGTCATCAGCAAAGCTATGAAAAATGGATCATACTATCTTGTAGACATTCGAGACACCGAAGACCATCCCGAAAAGCCAAATCGCAAAAGAAAGAGAAAGATAGATGATGAACTAGGAGAGACAAAGAGGCCCTGGAGTATCCAGCAGTTACGTCCCTTCTATACTTAGTTCAATTTCTATGTAAACATCTTTGAGATCATGAAATAAAGTTGTCGCAATTCATACATCTATGTTTTCTACATGTTCATTATAGTATAAAGCATATCTTCCGCCTTATCTATTTCCCAATGATCTATCAAAATACTCAATGTTAACCCGAATTGTGCATGTGTGCTCGGCGTTTAAAAACTGAATGATTTTCAGCCTACTAAGGGCTAAAGGAAACTCAGATTGTGCCTGCGTTCCTGAGTTTCATTCAAAAAATTCCTTAACCTTTCTCTAAATATTATCTGATTGTTTATATGCCGGGTCACTGAAGCTAGTAAGAAAAAATGCCTTTAGCATGATCCATGATTCTGGGTTTTAGACTGATTGATCACTCCCAGTCACTCGGTGTGAAGATTAAAATGTTATCGAGCCATTTAAAGCACTAAGGACAGTTTAAGCATACAAACCAGAGAATTTAGAACATAAAGGATTAACAACCCGGAAAACTTGCAAAGGATTTAATAATCTAAACTACAAAAGGTGGAGTACTTGTTCATTCAAAAGAATAGAAGCATTACAATAATGTTTACAACATGAGTTCGGTAATGCCCCTATTTTTATATCTACCCAGGACCCGGAGCTCTTCTTCAAGCATCTGAGTCTTCCTCGCTGGAAGAATCTTCTGGAGTATCCGGGATCGCCTCCTCCGGGTAGACGATGGAGATGTTGACCATGGAAGCAATCTTGGTTGCGTGACCTTTGATCTGGTCAATGATGTTGGTCCGCTGGGCCTCCGTATACCCTTGCGGGATGTCGGACGCCACACGCCAAGATTTGACAGTGGGGTAATGCATACGCATGAGCCCTAGAGCCATGCGTGCACCACCCCGTGCCGCGGAGCGCAAGGTGGATTCCTTGGACTCCGCCACCTCCAGGATAGCCTCCGGAAGTTTTTCGACTTCCGAGAGATCCCCAGACTTTGCGGGAAGGTATTTGTTGATGAACTCCATCCCCGCAGCTTTAATCGCGCTGAATACCTTCCCAAAAGCTCGGATTTTCTCAATCCGAGTAAGTGATGGGTCATCTCCTGTTTTTCAGACAAACAACCAAAGGGTTAGTGAAAGAACAGAGAAAGAAACCAAAACATGGAAAATCGGGTAAAAGTAAATAACTTACCGAGGATCCTATCCATATCAGAGCCTTCCTCCAGCCGAAGGGTCAAAGCATTCTCCAAATCTCGGATGGTTGCTTTGTCCTTCTTAGCCTGGTTGGAGGCATTGGACTGAGCAATGCCAACAGCCAATTGGCTGGCCTCCAGTTCTTTCTGAACCTTCATAAGTTCTTTATGAAGGTCCAGGTTCTCCCGGCGGAGGTTCTCGGCATTGCCGGCATCTTCAGCAACTTGCTTGGCTCTCGCCAAAGCAGCTGAAAAGCGAGAAAAAATTCCGGGTTAGAAAACTCGGAAAAATACTCAGAAACAATTTATGGACAAGAAACCCCAGAGAACTAAAATACCGGTTGTTTCCTCCAGCTGGTGCTGAGATGATGCCAGCTCTGCTTCGTTAACGTCAAGAATGGATAGAAGGTTTCTAACCTCCTTGTTCTTGACCGTAAGTTTGCCGAAAACTTCCAAGTTTATAGTTTCAGTGGTTTGCTGAAATACGGAAATGAAAAAGAACGCTTAAGTTAGAAACAAGCATGATAATGATAAAAGCATTAAGTTAAAAGCATGCATTTGACTTATTGCTTGGGTGCTAGAGATATTAGCTGGCTCATCCGCTGTAAACCTGACAAATTTTCGGTGAACTCCTTTGCGTATTCAGCAAGAAGAGTCCCGGCAGCGCTAAGGCCCTCGTTGATGTTCTTGAAATCTTTATCAAAAGTGGGAATGGTTTCCTCCTCGGATGTTCGAGAAGGACCTCCCACCTCCGGGACCGCCCTTTCCCTCGTGTCCGTTTCCGGCACAATAGGCTGGCTGGTCTGCTGAGTTTCGGTGTTGGGGGCAGCAGCATGCTCTTCTGTAGCTACTACTGGGGTATCCGGAGCAGTAGCAGGAGAAGGGTGTGGACCTCTGCTGGCCACAGATTTGAGCCTTTTAAGCTTCTTAGGCTTCAAAGTTGTGGGGGCCAAGCTAAAAAGAGAAATGTCGGAATGTTAAAACTCCGAGACAAAGGGAAAAATTCCGATAAATCGAGAGAACCCAGATTTACAAACCTGGAAGTAGCGACGGGAATACCGTCAAGATCGATGATTTCCTGCGAAGCGGAAATCTTCTTGCGCTTACGACCACCAGCAAAGTTAGCGCGTAGCGCTTCCAGCTCGGCGTCGTAGCAAGATCCGAGTCAGGAAGATCAAGGATCAGCCGGAAAGGCAAAGGCCGGGTTAAAAAAGCAAAATCCGAGAAAACAGAAAGAAGACAAACTCAAGGGGCTAAAAAATGTACCTTGGGAGCCGGATTAGACGCTGTATACTTTGGCCGGATTTCTTCATACTGGTCACGCGAGGCAACCAGTTGATTCACGCGTTTTCGCAAGTCTTTTGCCGACAAAGACTTGCTCGTCGTCCGCATGGCATCCGCAGTCCCCGTATAATCACATAAAAGGCGAGCGCCGTGATTAGCCAGAGGCTGGATCCGCCTATCTAACCAGCATAGAACCGTGTCCATGCCGGCTAGAGGCGGATCGGAGGCGACGAGTTTCGCGATGCGCCGCTTGATCCTGAGTAGATCTGGCGGCAGAGATTACACTGCCTCTGTTCCCCAATTTTCTTGAGGAACGGCAGCAGTGTTGGAGAAAGGTGGAACCCCGGTGGTTTTTCCGGGAAAGGGAACGTCGGGATGATAAAAGAAAGAACCCGTCCAGAATTTGACGGATTCCGATGTTTTGATTTTGGGGAACCAATCCTCCCTGAATCTACGCAGGGTGAAGGATATGGTTCCGCAAGTTGGGAGTGCGCCCTCGGAAGGGTTTCTCTTAACCCCGAAACAGTACTGCCAGAAATCTAATCTAGGAGCTAAACCTAGATACCCTTCGAAAAGAGGCCTGAAATCCGGCTAAGTAGAGGATGGAGTTGGGAGGTAGATTATGGGGTTGAATGTTGTAGTGTTCTAGGATTTGAAGAAAAAAGGCGGATGGCGGAATCCCCATACCTCTCGAAACATGGGAGGTAAGGAGAACGCGTTCCCCGTCCTTGGGCAGTGGCTCGGACTCGTCTTCTGGGCTCCGCCATTTCCCCTTGAGAAGCAACCCTTCTTTCTCCATTGTCGGAAGGAGGGAAGGTGGGATACTGCTTTGGCTCCAGTTGCCGGCAGTCTCCCCTTCGTCTTCTGCCCCGGCGGCGGCGGATGCCGCGGCCGACGCGGCCGCGAGCTCCTCTCTGACGAGGGCTATTTTTTCCTCCGCCGTCTCGGGCGCGAGTGGCGGGGATGGAGCGGAGGAGGATCCCGCAAGATTGGTGGCGGCGAGGGGAGTTTCCTCGCTGGCTACGCCGCCAACGATATTCTCCGGCTCGTCGCCGGTTGCGCGCAGTGGAGAATCCACCATGGGATCCATGGTGTTTATGATCTCGTCGATCTCCGCCGCGACGGAGCGGGCCGGAGAAGAGTTCGGTGAAGCCATTTTTTGGTGGCGCGGTGGAGAATCCGTGTACTCCAGGCAAGGTCGCGGACGGCGTTTGGTTCGTGCGTTCGCCGGAAGTTTTCTCTGCTCACAGTGTGCTTGGGCGCTAGGAGGCGTGAAGGACTGAGAGCGGAAGGTTTGCCGGAGGGGATGGAGACGGCTATTTATAGCCGGAAACCCGTCGCGATACGTGCTAACGGCTCTTTTGACCGTTGGATGATCAACGCGTGTCACTCGCCAGAAATTCCGGGAAATGGAACGACAGGTGATTATTGCTATCTCCTCGTTTCCCGCGAGAATCTGTCAGAGATACGTTTCAGGGTTTCCCGCTCGAAACCCAAACGCCCCTTACGTCAGCACGAATAGAGCGCTGATGTAGGAAGTTCCTTCTCCACGAAGGTTCGTTGAAGAAAAGCCGGATTTTCTGGAATCCGAGTTTGGCATTATGTCATCCCTTTGGGGAAAAGAAGAATCAAGACTGCGAGCCGGTATTTCTCGAAAATGCACATTTGACGAAAGACGGCGAATCAGGGTCTTAATCCTTCCTGGGGGCTACTGTCGGATATATACCGATTAGGGGTATATCAGATGGTAGTCTAAAGTGCCGGATTACCGGGGTGGCCTAAAATGGTAGTGGGCTACGACCCATTAGGCGGCCCAGTAAGCTGACGCACGGAAGCCGGATTCTAGAAGAACCCGGATCGCGGCCCACGTGATACGGCTTGGAGTAGAAGACGGGATTCCAAGTTAGCACATACCGTAGTCTTCTACGTTTCCTTCTCTGTATGCCCTAACCCGACTATTATATAAAGCCAGACGGGAGATAAGATAGATAGACAAGAAGCTAAAGGCTAACTCGCCGAGAGGTGGATCCTTGACGAGCAGCTAATAGAACCTCACATTGTACTTTGTATTCCCAGGCTTTAGTCCTGAATAGTGAGATTGCAGGACTAGGAACGTCGCATTGCTGCGTCATACCGAACCTGGGTAAAACCGTGTGTCATTGTCCATCGTACAATCACGTCCCTCCACTTCTCTATCGGTAGTCTCATGGCACCCCCGTCTATGAATTCTACTACGATGTCTCGACAGCCATGGTAGTGTTTATGGAGGACATCACACTGGAGATAGAACCGCACAGAAGGTTCTACAATCAGGTTTCTATTGGCCTACTCTCTTTAAAGATGCACGTAAATTTGTTTTATCTTGTGATGTATGTTAAGAGTTGGTAACATTTCTAGACGTAATATAATGCCTTTGAGTTATTATCTTGTTATTTGAACCTTTTGATTGTTGGGAATTTGACTTTATGGTTCCTTTTCCTCCTTCGAATGGTTATACTCACATTCTTGTTGTTGTTGATTATGTTACGAAGTGGGTAGAATCTATACCTAAAAAAGTGCTGATGGTGAGACCTCTTTAAAAAATCCTTAAAGATGTTATTTTGCCTAGGCTTGGTGTGCCTAGATATCTTATGACTGATGGATGTTCTCATTTTATTCATGGTGGTTTCAGAAAAACCCTTGCTAAATACGATTATAATCGTAGAATTGCCTCATCTTATCATCCTCAAACCAGTGGCAAGTATAGCTATCAAATAGAGAAATTAAATCTATCTTGCAGAAGACTGTTAATAAATCTAGGAAGAATTGGTCTGATAAGTTGAATGATGCTTTATGGGCTTATAGAACTGCTTATAAAAATCCTATGGGCATGTCTCCTTATAAAATGTTTTATGGAAAAGCTTGTCACTTGCCTTTAGAATTAGAACACAAAACTTATTGGGCAGTGAAAGAACTTAATAAAGATTTTAAACTTGCTAGTAAGAAAAGAATGCTTTATTTGAATCATCTAGATGAATGGACATGTGAAGCTTATGAAGATACTAAGCTCTTTAAAGAGAAAGTTAAACAATGGCATGATAAAAGAATCCTTAAAAGAGAGTTTCATGTTGGTGAGAAGGCTCTATTCTATCGGTCTCTTCTTAGATTTTTTGCAAGAAAATTACTCTCCAGACGGGAAGGACCTTATATTATTGAAGAAGTGTATCGTTCGGGTGCAATGAAAATCGCTTCCCTTAAAGATAAAACTACACAAGTGGTAAATGGGCAAAGATTCAAACATTATATTTCTAGGGATTCTTGTGATGAAGATGTTGATGTTATTCAAGTAATGACACCAGAGAAGTTCATTAGAGGGAATATTCCAGAATCTGTAGAGTCTGCTTTGGAATAGGTAACAGTTTTGTTAAGAAAAAGTTCGCGGATTACCTTCCAAGTTATAAATTATTGGTTTTTGGAAAATATGAAAAATACCGAGCCGAAGAGGAGTTGGAGACGGTGCCCGAGGGCACCATACCATGCCTGGGCGTGGGGCCACCCTTGGCCACGCCTGGCTATAGTGTGGGCGCCTCGGAGCCCCTCTCCGACTCGTTTTCGACCTGAACTTTCCTTTCGCTACGTATGTTTCTGATATTTAACCCCCCCGGTCTAGCTATCAGGGGTTTCACGAGTAGCGAACGGTTCCACTTTTATAAATAAATAATTATTTCCATTGAGAAGGGAAGAGGATGGTGACCCCCCGAGGTCCGTATATCATTTTCTCGTCGTGTTTCTGTTTTGACTTGTTTCTGCCATGATCTCTTTTCAGTTTTAGAGGCATCATGGTCTCCGCCAACAACAACAAGGGGAAGGTGAAAGGAATATTCCCTAGAGGCAATAATAAAATGGTTATTATCTTATTCCTTGTTTATGATAAATGTTTATTTCTCATTCTAGAATTGTATTAACCGGAAACGTTGATACATGTGTGTTTAATAAACAAACAATGGTTCCTAGTAAAGCATCTCTTTTAACTAGCTCGTTGATTAATAGATGATCAAGGTTTACTGATCATGAACATTGGATGTTGTTAATAATGGGTTCATGTCATTAGAAGAATGATGTGATGAACATAGACCCAATATCAAGAAAACAATACGATCAAGTCATTTAGTTTATATTGTTATATCTTGCGTACGAAGTAACTTCCTTAGACCATGAATTCATGCCAATCACTAGTACCGGAAGGGTGCTTTGATGTCATCAAATCTCACACCATAACAGGGTGACTATAAATGTGTCGTTATGTATTCGGAAAGTATTAGTTGAGGATCATGGATCGAGAGTGGGATTTGTCCATCCAAAATGACGGTGAGATATACTCTAGGACCTCTCGGTGATATCACATAGACACCGCTTGCAAGCACGTGATATGATCACAAGGATGTTATATCATAGGAATGACAAAATAGTACTTGTCAGTAACGAGATTGAACAAGGTATGGTTGATACCAATGATCAAATCTCGGACAAGTAAAATATCGCGAGACAGAGGGAATTAGTCACGACGTTGATGGTTCACACGATCACGAGAGTCATCGTTGAATATATAGGAGTCATCATGGATCTCCAGATCCCGCTGTTGATTATCAATCGGAGAGGAGTCTCGATCATGTCTATCTTATTCGCGAACCGTAGGGTGACACACTTAAGGTCCGATGACGCGTTTGAGAGCATACGGAATGTCGAAGAATGTTTTGGGCAGCAGCGAAATTGTTTCAGGGAAAATTGAAATAGTTCAAGAGGTTTTTCATCGAATGGTTGTTAATAGAATTAACAAATGAGTAGAGGTGCTATATGCAAAAGTTTCTTAATAGAATTAACAAATGCTGAAATAAAGAAATAAAAATGTTTTATTTATTTATTAAAGAAAACTCATGGATTTTCTAAGTGGAGTTTTAAGGGAAAATGAGTGGGTGTGAGTGGAGTGTCCACTCACATGATGAGGGAATAGGTGGAGGCACACCCATGGGCTGGCCCTACCCCCTTGGTCTGCCTCCCCCTCTCCTATAAATAGAGGGCATGAGCTCCCTCTCTCACACACACTTGCCCACCTCACTTCCTCTCCACCTGCTGCTCCATTCCATGGTCTTCGGTTTGGCGAAGCCCTGACCGTGGGATTCTTCACCACCACCACGTTGTCGTGTTGCTGGAGTTCCGAGGGATCCTCTACTTCCGCATTCCCGTTGGATCGAGGGGAACGGAGGTCATCATCAACCGTACGTGTGACCGATCACAGAGGCACCGCCGAATTGTGGTGCACATCTTCTCACTATCGGGATCAGTGTGAGTATGACTACGTCAACAACGAGATTTGATCTCGTAACGCTTTGTGTCTTCGAGGGTATGTTCTTATTAAGACTCTCTCGATGCCCGTTGCTTTCATCTCCTAGATTAGATCTTGGCCTTTCGGGTGTCTCTCGCATAGGAAATTTCTTGTTTTCTATGCAACGACCCCTTCAGTGGTATCACAGCCGGATCTATGCGTAGATGTTTTGTACGGGTTGAACACATAGGTGTATATGGGCGTTGATGATCATGTTATTGCCTCCTTGAGTATTTTATGATCTTAGTGGCATAGTTGGATGAAGCTGCCCTAGACTAAGTTTACATGTACTATGTACGCGAGAATTGTCTCACTTGTGGCTGAGGGCGTGTCCGTTTATCCAACTATAGTTAAGATCTAATCTACGAAGGGTTGGTAAAAATATGTTTATGAACGTTGTGGTTGATGTTCGTAGGTATGAACGGTTCTATCCTCGAAATCCCTAAGTCACGTAAAATATGCAAAAATAAATTAGAGGCGCCTAACTAGTTTTTGCTGGGCATGTGATGTGATATGGTCAATGTTACAAATTTGATCATGAGATTATCTCTTTTTTAAATTATTGATATACCGGAAGGTATCCATATGGTTGTCTTATTATTGATGGACAATCAAGATTGGGTGACATGGAACTTGGTACCACGCCAGTGGAATGATGGAGATCATACCATGATGCACATGATGGATATCAAGTGCAAGAAGGACCATATCATATCACGTTATCCTTACATGTGATGTTAATCCTTTTTATGCATCTTATTTTGCTTAGATAGCGACAGGTAGCATTATAAGATGATCCCTCTCACTTAATATCAAGATAATAATGTGTTCTTCCTTAAGTATGCACCGTTAAGAAAGTTCGTCGTTTCAAGACACCACGTGATGGTCGGGTGTGATAGACTCAACGTTCGCATACAACGGGTGTTTTCAAGCCAAGCATGTACAAACATGGCCTTGAAAGACACGCAATACTACGGTTCTACTTGGCAAGCCTAGCATGTACAGACATGGCCTCGGAACACGTAACCGAAAGGTAAAGCATGAGTCATATGGATGATATGATGAACATGTCGATGTTCGCCTTTGAAGCTACATCATCTCACGTGATGATCAGTTTTGGTGTAGTGAATTTGGTTCGTGTAATCACTAAAGACGACTAAGAGGGATGTTGTTTTTGAGTGGGAGTTCATGGTATAATTTTGAATTAACTTGAACTTATTTATCATGAACAACCAATCAAAGTATTTTGCTCAAATTGTAGTATTCATTGGCATCCAAAAACTACCTTACACTTAGATTGTTAATTGAGATAAAACTATTATGATATGGTAAAAATAATCTAAGATTGGTACCGTATTAGTGAAATTTAAAATTGAGTCCTATTGTAGATTTTTGGTATTTCCTACCTAGCTCCATATGATTAATGATTGATTGATCTAGAGAGCAACCAATTCTACTTAGAATCTAGAGTCATGGTTGCTTCCATATTACTTTATCTTCAAAAGAATGTTTTGCTGATCAAGGTGATTTAGGAACTGAAAAGAGTTGTTTTCAGAAACAATCAAGTGAAAGATATATTGATATCTAGAAACTTATTTGTGGCAACATGACTGAGTATAATTTAGTGTGACAATGTTTGCATATATTATCTGAATATATGCAATGATTGAAGACGCTATGCGTTTGAATATTCCAAGAAGTTGGGCGCTAAAATTTATCCTCTAAATTCCTTCCTTCGAGCTATAGTATCTTAATCATAAAATTGTTATGATGGGATGGATTAAAAGTATGGGTAAAGTCGTTTACCTTACTTGGAGATTGCTAAGACTGGAATCTAGAAGAATACTATTAATATGATGATATTCGTAGAACGATCAAACTCAAAGTATGACTCAATGGGTGATAGTATATGACTAACACGCCAAAGAAAATGAGTTAGTATGACTAGCATTGTTTGATGTTGAATGATTCTTCTATAAAGGAAATGGAATATTGAAAATAGAATTACAAAAAGATATATGGCAGAAAAACAAGATAACTAGAAAAGTCCAGCTCAGGAGTATATGCTTGATATACAAGTTATAGATGTATTACTAGTTAACAAAGTATTTTTGGGTATTTTGATACCAAATTGGTTGGTATGATTTGTCATACAAAGCAACGCAATGCAAGAAATACAAGGGCCTAAAAGAAACTAGTAATAGATGTGGAATCGATTATGACAAGAACAGAAATAAAGTGTTATTATGTTCATTGTCGTATCGAACCAAACATTTAAGATTTATTTTAAGAACTTAATAAGTTGTTATTTTGTTCTGGTCTTTTGTGAGAAGAAATGAGATTGTTCAAACTATGACCATATTCCATAATTGATGGATATGTTAATATAAATCATGTTGGTAAAGTAAAAAATCTATAAAACTAAATGCTAAATGTTGCAAGACGTAAAAGAGTTCCACTTAAATTATGACACCACCATTTTAGTTTATATCAGAAAGGAAAACATGAAGGAACTCCATATTGATGGACTTCCTGAGTCATTTTGTTTTCAATAAATTGACGATTGTGAGACCTCTTCCAAAAGATGACTAGAATTCCGTTCATAGGCCAAAGTAGAATGGACGACTAATTTAGTGGAGATTATACATATTGATGTATATAGTCCATTATGTGTAGTCATGTATGGTGGATTAATTTTTCCTTCATAAAATTTCGTCGATGATTTGAGTAGATATATGAGCATATCTATTTAAAGAGAATAGAGTTTTACATTTTTTGAATTGTTCAAATTATTGTTAGTATGAAGTAAAAATCACTGTAAAAAAATAATCAAGTATTTATGATTGAATCATAAAGGATAAAGTTTGAGTTACAAGTTTAGAAAAACATCTGAGGAGTTTCAGAATTGTTCTACAACTTATACTTCTCGAATACCCCACATTAGTTTGGAGTATTCCAGAAACAAAATCAAACCTTGGTGGACATGGTAAGATTAATAAAATTGCCATTATAATTTTGTAGTTTATACATTAAGGACAAACGCTTTTACACTGAAAAGAGCACCATCATGATCCGTTGAAATTGACAACATATAAGATATGGTTTGGGTAGTGACCCGAATTGTCATTTTCTCAAGTTTTGGTATGTATAGCATGTGTAAAATGTTTACAACCAAAATGAGATAAATATATGTTTATAAGGTTGTCCTAAAGAACACATTGGGTATTTCTCCTATCACCGAACCAAAAGACAAATGTTGTTTGTCAGAAAGGGTTGATTTCTCAAGAAAGTAGTTCTTGAAAAACAAGTGAGTGGGAGGACAGTACAAACTCAACGAGATTATAGAATCTTTGTTATCATGTCAAGAGTAGCGCAGCACTGGAAGTTGTTCCGTGGTTTCCTATTTTGACAAAGTAGAAGACACTACATGTGTTGTAGATACTTCGAATGAGTTTGCGAACTGAACCACAAAAGTCCTAAAACTTTGTACTTAGACCAACTTATGGTTTAAGAGTAAAGTGTTGTTTTGACAAGAAAGGACCTGGACCTTATAAAGGAAGCAAATGATGGGCCGTGACTTCGTAAAATTGACCATGAGTCATTATATCCTCCATAGTATCCTTATATGAATATCAAGTATGTGACTTGGTAGTCCTTTCGATAGGCATGATTCCTAACGATAGCAAAAGGGTCTATATAGTGACAAAGACATGGATTTTTACATCCTTTGAAAGTTGTACTTATCGAAAAGGTTGTTTTCGACGAAGTTCAAAAAGTTGACTACTACAAGATTTTGATCTTCTGTAGTGATGCTTCAGTCTTTGCGGATAGTTCTAGCAAAAGTTACATATTATGATATGGCATATGAATAACAAAACAAACTCTCCTCTCAAGGAAGTTTGATCTAGGATGTGTACTTGACACAGTCTGAGAGTTTTGTAAAATTCAAAACGTTGCTAGAAAGGTATGCACACTTCAATGGTTGAAGTGAGCATAACGAAGTTGAAATATTTACCTTAATGAAGTTATCAAAAGAGTTTGGTTCCATCATGAACGATAAAGATGCTTGTAGAGTTACAAGAAATTAAGTGGGAGCGCTATGACATATTTCCAATACTTTATGTAGATGACACATGGTTGATTGGAAAATATGTATTTTAAATTAACACGGTTAAGATTTTCATATTGATGAAAGGCTTAGAAGATATTGGGCATTAATATCTATAAGAGATGGATTGAAGCGCCTAATATGATTGAAGCCAAATTACATAGATGAAATATTGAAGTAAGTCAGTATCGAAATGACAAGAAGGAGTTCTTGTCACATGGAAAATAATTGAGCAAGATTCAAGTGTTTTGACACATGATGAGCATCATTGAAATTGAGATTTCTAAGTCATGTTTCCATGCTATGTACACAACCAGATGAGTCCTATGCTATAATGTTATAGCAGGATAATTCATATGATGATTAGACAACAGTGGGAGAGATCCTTGTGTCATTTTAGAAATGATAAGGATATGTTTTCCTATGTAGTAATGACAAAATGTTAGTTGTAATATGTTACACTAATAGTCTTGTCATCTATTCAAATAATTTTATCTCAATTAAAATATGTAATGAAGGGTAGCACAATAGGCTGGAAGAAAGTTCCATGCTGGATTTGAAAGAGTTTCAAAATTAAAGTATTGTGACGGTTACTACAACAAAGGCTAAGTATATCGTTGTGTTGACAACAGATAATAAGCGTATTTTGTGTCAAGGAGTTCTTTCTTGAACTTGGTTAATTTCCAAGAATGCTGACACTATGAAGCTGCATTTTCACAATGTTAGTAACATTGGTTTAAGCTGAGGAATTAAGGTCTGACCGGAACTTGGTGAATTTCCAAGAATGGTGACACTATGAAGCTACATTTTCACAATGTTAGTGACATTGGTTCAAGCTAAG
The DNA here is from genome assembly GCA_028641055.1 of Alopecurus myosuroides. Taxonomy (NCBI): domain Eukaryota; kingdom Viridiplantae; phylum Streptophyta; class Magnoliopsida; order Poales; family Poaceae; genus Alopecurus; species Alopecurus myosuroides. The sequence continues at coordinate 287,582,987 of CM054061.1, forward strand.
GAATTAAGGTTTCACCGATTGACCAAATATATACAAAGCCATCTCATTAGAGAATGAGTGATGCATGTAGACGCAAAGAACATGCAAATACAATAGGACCTGAACAGTTCAGATCTTTTTAATGATGTTTACCACATGCGAAGCATGGTAATAACACTGGAACACCATATGTGTTAAGTGCTTACAGACTAGATTATTGACTCTAGTGCAAGTGGGAGACTGAAGGGAATATGCCCGAGAGGCAATAAGAAAATGGTTATTATCTTATTTCTTGTTTATGATAAATGTTTATTTCTCATGCTAGAATTGTATTAACCGGAAACGTTGATACATGTGTGTTTAATAAAAAAACAATGGTTCCTAGTAAAGCCTCTCTTTTAACTAGCTCGTTGATTAATAGATGATCAAGGTTACCTGATCATGAACATTGGATGTTGTTAATAACGGGGTCATGTCATTAGAAGAATGATGTGATGAACATAGACCCAATATCGAGATAACAATACGATCAAGTCATTTAGTTTATATTGTTATATCTTATGTACGAAGTAACTTATTCCTTAGACCATGAGATCATGCCAATCACTGGTACCAGAAGGGTTCTTTGATGTCATCAAATGTCACACCGTAACAAGGTGACTATAAAGGTCCGTTAGGTATTCGGAAAGTATTAGTTGAGGATCAGGGATCAAGAGTGAGATTTGTCCATCCAAAATGACGGAGAGATATACTCTGGGCCCTCTCGGTGGTATCACATCGACACCGCTTGCAAGCACGTGATATGATCACAAGGATGTTATATCATGGGAACGAGAAAAGAGTACTTGTCAGTAACGAGATTGAACAAGGTATGGTTGATACCAATGATCGAATCTCGGACAAGTAAAATATCGCGAGACAAAGGGAATTAGTCATGACGTTGATGGTTCACGCGATCATGAGAGTCATCGTTGAATATATAGGAGTCATCACGGATCTCCAGATCCCGTTGTTGATTATTGATCGGAGAGGAGTCTTGATCATGTCTATCTTATTCGCGAACTGTAGGGTGACACACTTAAGGTCCGATGACGCGTTTGAGAGGATACGGAATATCGAATAATGTTTTGGGCAACACCGAAATTGTTTCGGGGAAAATTGAAATAGTTCAACGGGTTTTTCATCGAATGGTTGTTAATAGAATTAACAAATGATTCGAGGTGCTATATGTACAAGTTTGTTAATAGAATTAACCAATTCTGAAATAAAGAAATAAAAATGTTTTATTTTTTTATTAAAGAAAAACTCTTGAATTTTCTAAGTGGAGTTTTAAGGGAAAATGAGTGGGTGTGAGTGGAGTGTCCTCTCAGATGATGAGGGAAGAGGTGGAGGCACACCCATGGGCTGGCCGCACCCTTCTTTGGGCTGCCTCCCCCCTCTCCTATAAATAGAGGGCATGCGCTCCCTCTCTCACAAACACTTGCCCACCTCACTTCCTCTCCACCTGCTGCTCCATTCCATGGTCTCCGGCTTGGCGAAGCCCTGACCATGGGATTCTTCACCACCACCACGTCGTCGTGCTGCTGGAGTTCCGAGGGATCCTCTACTTCTGCCTCCCCGCTGGATCGAGGGAACGGAGGTCGTCATCAATCGTACGTGTGACCGATCATGGAGGCACCACCGGATTGCGGTGCACATCTTCTTGCTATCGGGATCGGTGTGAGTACGACTAAGCCAACAACGAGATTTGATCTCGTAACGCCTTGTGTCTTCGAGGGTATGTTCTTCTTAAGACTCTCTCGATGCCCGTTGCTTTCATCTTCTAGATTAGATCTTGGCCTTTTGGATGTCTCTCGCGTAGGAAATTTTTTGTTTTCTATGCAGCGACCCCTTCGGAAGTGACCGCAGGAAGATGATCTCCAAGACCGGAAGCCGAAGGAGGAGATCGAGAGTGGAGCTGAAGGAGATGTAGAAGAAAACCCACGCGTGCGTCCACGCGCTAACATCGCAAGCATTGGAGTGGTTGCAAAACCTTCCAAGCAAACGACGAGGATGAGCACCGGTGGGAAGGCCCCATGTCACTTCTTAGCTTTGAGGACACCACTTTCAGGCATAAAGAAAACTTTCCGTACTTTAATTCATGATTATCAATATAGGAGGGTACCTGAGGCAAAGTTTCCTTCTTGATGGGATATAGATCGTTCTAACCGTGCGGATGAAGAAAGCTCTTGATACGTCCAAAACGTATCTATAATTTTTTATGGTTTCATGCTACTTTAATGCTTTTCATAATTGTTTTTTATTACGTTTATGATTTATTTGGACTAACCTACTAATATTTGCAAAAATTCACAATGTTCTTGTTTTACACTTTGATGTGTAGAAATTACCAAAAATAGAAGAAGAAACCTTGTTGGAGTCGAATTGGGACTTTCCTGAAATCTGTCTGAAAACACTTTTTAAAGATCGCCACGTTACAGGTCGAAGACAGCGTTAAAAGGAAATCTCATAATAGACAAAATTGTGGGGAATTTTGCGGCGTACGATCTAGACTTAAAATTCTTCGATATTCCGCAGACCTAGAAGGGATGACGGAAATCCGTGAGTGTATATAAAGGGGGAAAACCTAGGCCGTGGGAGACACACCAGAACACGAATTTCTAGCCACCAAAGCCACGTTTTAGCCTCCCCCATGGATCCCATCTCCACGGGGGAGGTATCTCAAGACCATTAAGGAAGAGGGCTAAGGGGCGGCGCTCCCCCATGATGCCGGTTGCGCAGGGAAGGAGTCCCTGCGCCACCGCTGGCGCCTCCCGGCGCCCTGCGCTGTCCTCTCCGCCGTCTTCACCGCCATTTCCATCGCCAATTCCTCGTTGTCTACAGTGGTTCATCCTCCCACACACCTCTGTACCGCCCTATGTTAACATGGTGTTTGATGTTATAAATTATTTGCAGATGATCTATTGCATCTATGTCATGTTTGTGTAGTTCCCTTTTGTCATATGATTGATTATTGAATCTCTATGGATGATTTGAGCTATATATTAAATTTTGTAAAGTCATATGGTGCCATCGTATGTTTATGCACGCATGGATCACATCATAGGTTTTGTAGTATGTGTAGAAAGCTAGAGGGAGGGTTGCTTGAGTGACAGAAACATGAGCCCCAATCTAGTGATTGAAGCATATGGGATAAAGAGGACCTTTTGATCTTAATGCTATGGTTGTGTATCTTTACCTTAATGTATATTTTAGTAGTTACAAATGTTTTCCGGAGTTCCAATCATAAGTAATTGCAATCATTGGATAGTGAGAGCTTGTTAGCTTTGCCTCTCCCACATAAAAGAGGAATATCAACCTTGTATTTGACTATTTGATCATTGACAAATCAATCACAATTACCACCACTTTTTCACACTCATGGTACTGCTAGTTTATAGTCATTAAGCGTATTTTATTGCTGCAGCAACTAACTTTACTTTCATGTATTTATTATCTTGCAAAGCTATCTCATACCCGTATTATTGCTCTACTATTATTTCCTAGATAAAATAAACGTTTAGTGTGCGTAGAGTTGTATCAGTGGTTGATAGAACATATATCCTACCTTTAGCTCCTTGTTGGGTTCAAAACTCTTACTTATCGAGAAGGATACACATGATCCCCTATACTAGTGGGATATCAAGACCTTTTCTGGCGCCGTTGTTGGGGAGCAACAACGTGGGGTGAATGTTCTTGTATGCACTTGTTTGGTTTGTCTCTAAGTAGTTTTATTTTCAGTTTTAAGTTGTTTGCTATCTTTATTTATGGATAGGGAACACGAATTACAAAAAAGAGAGTTGTACTTGATATCTAAAAACGTTTTCAAAAAGGAAAGTGATTGCAAAGATGAGTAATGGTTAAGTGGGGGTCGACCTTGAAAACTTGTGTTAATGCCTATGAAACAAAACAAATCTTTCCATGGAAGCTTTTCAGTTTAAAACTTGTATATATTGTGTTTATTGTATATATTGTAAATATTCCTTTGTACCATAAAACTAAATTGATAATTGTAGTTTCTAGTTACTTGGAAGTTGATAGTTTTGCTTTGCTGTCCAGAAACAAATTTTCTGTGCTTCACCGTATAAAATGTTTAAAATCACCAGAACTTGATATTGATCTGAAATTTCTTGAGTGCAAAGTAATGATTATTATATTTCTTTCATTAGAATAACTTTTTATGATTTCAGGTATGTAGATAGGTCTAATAATTCGATCTTTACTGACTGATTTTGTTTAGACAGAATTCATGTGCTTCACTGTAAAAAATCGTGATAAATCTCGGAATAGTATTTTGATCTGAAATTTTGTGTGCATAAACCTGAGATTATGATATGTCTTTCATTAGGTTTAAGTTTTTTTTTGCGCTAAGTAACTATATCATTGAGTTCCATCTTTACAAGTGTTTAGTTTTGGCAGATTTTTTTTGTTTATTCAGTATTGTACTTAGTGTTCTTAGTTTCCTTAGTTTTTCGACGGACAATGGAAATTTTATAAGAAATCTCGGTATATACAGTGTATAATGTTGAGAAAATATTATGAAACTTGTCAATGCTTGAACACGAGTGGATTTTATTGAATGAGTACTAACACTACTATTGAGTTTTTGTCAAGTTTTATGTGAATGTAGTATTTATGATCGAATGGAGATGGTGATACGAGATGAATGAGAAGATAAAATATCAATCTTCGGGACTCCCAAGTGTAACTAAATTAAGTATTCAATAATATTGAATCATAAAAGCTCGGGGATGCCCAAGGAATCCCTTCTTTTTCCATGCCTAGCTAAAAGGCGTTAAACAATATCACTTCTTGGGAGATAACCAATGGTTTTCTTTTTGCATTGTTTTCTCTGTTTTCTTTGAGTCAAGGTGTTGTATAATTCTGTAACAACTCCTTTGTATTTTTATTTTCATGTATTAGTTGTTTCAAGTAAAGTTTCTAACGAAAGTTGGAGTTAGTTTTGGATTTCTGCACAGAAAACAGATTTCTGCTGTCCATCGTAAAAAATCGTATAATTCACAGAAAGATCGAAATGACCTGAAACTTTTTGTGCTTTTTTCCACAGCTAATTCTGAAACTTATTTGTTCTTTAAGTTTTTTTATTTGAGCAACGTAAGTGCCCCGAAAAAATTCATCTTTACAGTTTTTTTTTGTTTTGGCAGATTCTGCCATTTTTCTTGCATTTGCTCTTTTACGATGTCAGGTGGATTTCTTTGCTTCATGAAAAAACAGTGGATGTAGATAATTTTTAAGATTATGAATAGAACTTGAGCCCATGCAGAACCAATGTTTTTTTTATTGTTGCACTAATCCTCTAATGCGAATTACTCTTTGAGTGTGGTGTGAAGGAAGTGTTCAAGGGTTAAGAGAAGAGGCTGATATAATGTGATCATGAAGAGGGCAAGGTCAAAGCTTGGGGATTCCCCAGTGGTTCATCCCAGAAAATTCTAAGAATACTCAAGTATGTAAGCTTGGGGATGCCCAAGGCATCCACTTCTTGATCAACTATTTATCACGTCACTTCTAGTGAAACTATCTTTTTATTCGGTCACATCATATGAAATGTACTTGGAGCGTCTGTTTGTTTTTATTTTGTTTTCCTTGATGCAATAAACTTCATTGGAACCTAGCATCTTTGTTTGGGAGAGAGACACGCTCCGTTTTTCACTTGAATAATCGTTATGCTCGTATTCTTAGTTTTTCTTCTAGCTGCTGCAAAATTCCTGTTTAGCTCCTCGTTTCGTGCATCTATTATTCAGAGTTGTTAGTTTTATTAGGGTTATTGTAGTACTCTCATTATTTCTTGTTGTATCATTTAGAGAGTTTTTGTTAAAACATACTTTTTATGGTGCTTGTTGTGAAAAGAAACTAATGTATGTGGTAGAATTTATAACGATGCAAATAGAAGCTTGTATAGATTGTGGCTAGACTATTTCATGTCATGCTAGATGTTATTTTAATTCTAAAGCCTAGTGGTTATTTTGTAGAATGATTTTTCTCAAATATCTGAGAGAGTTTAATGTGTCATTGAAAGAATCATGAGTTGTTCTTGTCATATTGAAGCATAAATTTGTGGTGTTCTCATTTAAATTTTTTATTTGGTTGACTTGGCGCATGCTTACACCATGTTTATGACTATAAACCAGTCACTTATAGCCTCTATGATCATTTAATTTTTGAACTTGTAGTACCACTTATGCTTTGATTAATGATGTTTTTGTCGCTATGCATGATTATGGCCTTTATGCTCTCTTGATTTGTCGCTCTTAGTCTTTTGCTAGCCTCCACCTGTACTGAGTATGAGTTCTACTCGTGCATCCAACTCCCAAAAACCAAAGTATGCCAAATGTGTCCACCATACCTACCTACATGTGGCACTTAACCGCCACTCCAAAGTAAATTGCTCATGTGTTACCTTTAAAACTTTCAAAATTACTCCTATTTTGTGTTCCTGTTTTAGCTCATGAGGACATAAATAGAGAATCTTTATCTCACTTGTTGATTGGATTTCACATCCTGGATTAGTGGCTTCATCCTCTTATCCAATTGATAGAAGAGCTGACAGCGGGGTGCCTAGACCCAAATTAATACAAACAAATTCTCTTCACTATTTTTGCCCCTAATTTATCATTCAAATCATAATTGTGTAAACAGAAAGAGGGGTGACCTTCTACACCAGTTGTGTCCTTCAGTGGGAGGCTCTCTTGTGAAGTCTAGTTCGCTTATGACGCAATGTATTTTCTGTTTACCATTCGTTGACATAAGCATGAACTTCTCTAAAACTAGACACTCCTCCACGGTATGTGATTGTTGGCAGGCACCTGAGGATTCGGTTAGCCACGGTTTGTGTTAGATGGTTGGGAGGAGTGTCAAACATTTTATACCTCTGTTTAATAAATAAAAAACTCTAGCACATGAGTGATCCATGCTTCCCTCTGCGAAGGCCTTTCTTTTACTTTTATGTCGAGTCTCCATGTTCTAAATTTATGCACGGTTGAGAGAGCATAGTTGCCATTCTGAGTTTAATGTGCATTTGCCCCAGAAACATTATTAATTTCTTCATGCCGTGTTATTACTTGCTCTCAAATTATTTGTTCTAGTCTTCCTCTTAAACTTTGACGGTGTCCTGACATTTATGTTTTGCCCCACTCTTAAGGACAAGCGAAATATCAATTTGTTATGTTTTCTCTATGCTTGAAACAAACGTGTAACTTTCAATTCATGATCTTCTATCTGTTTACTTTTCATGATGCAACGTGATTAGTATGTTTCATAGTTAGAATTATATCTATCATGCCTATGTTTAGAGTGCTATGATCTCAGTTTACAAATGCTTTTATAAATATGATGATCAATATTATGTTAGTAGCATGTCACCTCAAAAATTATTTTGTATTTATCGTTTTACCTACTCGAGGACGAGTAGGAACTAAGCTTGGGTATGTTGATACGTCCAAAACGTATTTATAATTTTTGATGGTTTCATGCGGCAAAACGCGAATTGAAAAGCGTTTTTTCAGTTCCCGTTATAAGGGCTCTGCTAGAGTTGCTCTTAGGTGGTGCCTCGAGCAGAAAAACCAAGAAGGTCAAGGTGGTGCCTAATGGGGGCAACTCGAGCAGCAATCTACCGCGAGGGGTGTGTCTCCATCGACTTTGGTGGCCAGAAGCGAAGGAGGAAGGCGCCGTTGGAGAATCCTTGGTGGAAGGTAGTGGAGCGGCGTGTCTATGGGGCGCTCATGACGGTGAGAAGGGCCTGCGCCTCAAATGGATTGGATTAGAGACGTGAGCGGAACGGGAGAGAGAAAGAAGCCCGTGTACTAGTCCAATTTCAGGTAGAAATAGATTATGAGAGAATTCCTTATTTGGCCCTTTCTTAAATTCGTCTTCCTTATTTGGCCCTTAAAAAAATTTCTTCCCAATTTAACACCTAAATTTTGTTTTCTTCCCAATTTGACACAAACGTTTGTTCTGTTTGATGTTTCCGTCAGTGAGCATGGTATTGGACAGAAATACCCCTAGCTAATGTGACTGAAGTACTGAACCATCTCTTTTCTTTTTTCATGGAAGATAAGCCAGACCAGACCCGACCCTTCTCTGTATCCCCTATCCAAATTGCAACCGCACATCTCAAAAAAAAAATGCAACCGCACGGTGAACCCTACCCCGATGGCGGCTAGTAACGGGGGCGGCGGCGGCGGCGTGAACCCAGGGGAGGAAGAGGAAACGGATGCGGCCGGCGGCGCGAGCACGTGCATGGTTGCGGCCGGCGGCGCGAGCACGGTTGTGGCCGGTGGCGCGAGCAGAGGTGCGGCCGGCGTCGAGGGCTAGGAGATGGCGACGGGTACGGCTGCGGCCGGTGGCGTGGGCGGCTTGGCCACGGATGCGGCCGGCGGAGCGAGCACGAGCATGGTTGCGGCCGGCGGCGCGAGCACGGTTGTGGCCGGCGGCGCGAGCAGAAGTATGAGAGGTGCTTCTATGCTTTGCCATGTGATTTTTGTGGACTTTACATCACATACATGATGTAAGTGAGACTAAGTGAAACTGGAGGTGCTTTTGAAAGGAATATGCCCGAGAGGCAATAATAAAATGGTTATTATCTTATTCCTTGTTTATGATGAATGTTTATTTCTCATGCTAGAATTGTATTAACCGGAAACGTTGATACATGTGTGCTTAATAAACAAACAATGGTTCCTAGTAAAGCCTCTCTTTTAACTAGCTCGTTGATTAATAGATGATCAAGGTTTCCTGATCATGAACATTGGATGTTATTAATAACGGGGTCATGTCATTAGAAGAATGATGTGATGAACATATACCCAAAGAGAATATAGCAATGCGATCAAGTCATTTAGTTTACATTGTTATATCAAACACACGAAGTAACTTATTCCTTATACCATGAGATCATGTCAATCACTGATACCGGAAGAGTGCTTTGATGGCATCAAACGTCACACCGTAACAGGGTGACTATAAAGGTGTCGTTGAGTATTCGGAAAGTATTAGTTGAGGATCATGGATCAAGAGTGGGATTTGTCCATCCAAATGACGGAGAGATATACTCTGGGCCCTCTCGGTGATATCACATCGAAACCGCTTGCAAGCACGTGATATGATCACAAAGGATGTTATATCACGGGAACGAGAAAAGAGTACTTGTCGGTAACGAGATTGAACAAGGTATGGTTGATACCAATGATCGAATCTCGGACAAGTAAAATATCGCGAGACAAAGGGAATAGTTCACGGCGTTGTTGGTTCACACGATCACGAGAGTCATCGTTGAATATATAGGAGTCATCACGGATCTCCAGATCCCGCTGTTGATTATTGATCGGAGAGGAGTCTCGATCATGTCTATCTTATTCGCGAACCGTAGGGTGACACACTTAAGGTTCGATGACGCATTTGAGAGGATACGGAATATCGGAGAAAAGTTTGGACAACACCGAAATTGTTTCGGGGAATATTGAAATAGTCACCGAAATTGTTTCGAGTAATTTTTGAAATAGTTCAAGGGGATTCTTATCAAATGGTTGTTAATAGATTTAACAACTAACTCAAGGGGTTATATGTTAATGTTTGTTAATGGAATTAACAAATATTAAAATAAAGAAATAAAATTGTTTTATTTATTTATTAAAGAAAACCCTTGGGATTTTGAGTGGGAATTCATGGAAGAATGAGTGGGTTGAGTGGAGACTCCACTCACATGATGAGGGAGAGGTGGAGGCAGCCAAAAATTCGTGGCTGCCATCCCCTCCTATAAAAGGAGGGGTGAGAGCTCCCTCTCCCACTACACACACTTGTGTCATCTCTTCCTCCCTCCTGCCGCTGCTCCACCACTTGTTCGTGCGCTTGGCGAAGCCCTGAGCAATGTTTTTCTCCACCACACCACGCCGTCGTGCTGCTGGAGTTCCGAGGGATCCTCTACTTCCGCGCCCCGCTGGAACGAGGGAACGGAGGTCGTCATCAACCGTACGTGTGACCGATCACGGATGCACCGCCGGATTGCGGTGCCCATCTTCTCGCTATCGGGATCGGTGTGAGTACGACTACGCCAACAACGAGATTTGATCTCGTACCACTTTGAGTCTTCGAGGGTATGTGTTCTCCTTAACCCTCTCGTTGCTCGTTGCACTTCGTCTCCTAGATTAGATCTTGGCCTTTCGGGTGTCTCTCGCGTAGGAATTTTTTTGTTTTCTATGCTACGTTCCCCTTCAGTGGTATCAGAGCCGGATCTATGCGTAGATGTTTTGTACGGGTAGAACACATAGGTGTATGTGGGCGTTGATGATCATGTTATTGCCTCCTTGAGTATTTTATGATCTTAGTGGCATAGTAGGATGAAGCTGCCCCGGACTAAGTTTACGTGTACCATGTACGCGAGAATTGTCTCACTTGTGACTGAGGGGGTGTCCGTTTCTCCTACTATAGTTAAGATCTAATCTACGAAGGGTAGCTAAAAATGTGTTTATCAACGTTGTGGTTGATGTTCGTATGTATGAACGGTTCTATCATCGAAAGCCCTAAGCCACGTAAAATATGCAAAAATAAATTAGAAGCGTCTAACTAGTTTTTGCTGGGCATGTGATGTGATATGGTCAATATTACAAATTTGATTATGAGATGATCTATTTTGTAAATTATTGATATACCGTAAGGTATCCATATGATTGTCTTCTTCTTGATGGACAATCAATATTGGGTGCCATGGTACTTGGTACCACGCCGGTGGAATGATGGAGATCATACCATGATGCACATGATGGAGGTCAAGTGCAAGGAGGACCATATCATATCACGTTATCCTTACATGTGATGTTTGTGATGTTAATCCTTTTTTGAATCTTGTTTTGCTTAGATAGCGACGGTAGCATTATAAGATGATCCCTCTCACTTAATATCAAGATAATAATGTGTTCTTCCTTAAGTATGCACCGTTAAGAAAGTTCGTCGTTTCGAGACACCACGTGATGATCGGGTGTGATAGACTCAACGTTCGCATACAACGGGTGTTTTCAAGCCTAGCATGTACAGACATGGCCTTGAAACACACGCAATACTACGGTTCTACTTGGCGAGCCTAGCATGTACAGACATGGCCTCGGAACACGTAACCGAAAGGTAAAGCATGAGTCATATGGATGATACGATGAACATGTCGATGTTCGCCTTTGAAGCTACATCATCTCACGTGATGATCGGTTTTATTGTAGTGAATTTGGTTCGTGCAATCACTAAAGACGACTAAGAGGGATGTTGTTTTTGAGTGGGAGTTCATGGTTTAATTTTGAATTAACTTGAACTTATTTATCATGAACAACAAATCAAAGTGAATTTGCACAACTTGTAGTAGTCATTGGCATCCACATAACTACCTTACACTTAGATTGTTAATTGAGATATAACTGTTATGATCTGGTAAATACCTTTTAAGATTGGTACCGTATTAGTGAAATTTAAAATTGAGTCCTATTGTAGATTTTTGGTATTTCCTACCTAGCTCCATATGGTTAATGATTGATTAATATAGAGAGCAAATAATTCCTACTTAGAATCCAGAGTCATGGTTGCTTCCTTATTACTTTATCTTCAAAAGAATGTTTTGTTGATCAAGGTGATTTAGGAACTGAAAAGAGTTGTTTTCAGAAACAATCAAGTGAAAGATATAATGATATCTAGAAACTTATTTTTTGGAAACATGACTGAGTATAATTTAGCGTGACAATATTTGCTTATATTATCTGAATATATGCAAATTTAGCATGACAATGTTTGCTTATATTATCTGAATATATGCAATGATTGAAGACGCTAGGAGTTTGAATATTCCAAGAAGTTGGGCGCTAAAAATTATCCTCTAAATTCCTTCCTTCGAGCTATAGTAGGTTAATCATAAAATTGTTATGATGGGATGGATTAGAAGTATGGGTAAAGTAGTTTACCTTACTTGGAAATTGCTAAGAGTGGAATATAGAAGAATGCTATAATATGGTGATATTAGTAGAACAAATCAAACTCAAAGTATGACTCAATGGGTGATAGTATATGACTAACACGCCAAAGAAAATGAGCTAGTACGACTAGCATTGTTTGATGTTGAATTATTCTTCTATAAAGGAAAGGGAATATTGAAAATAGAATTACAAAAAGATATATGGCAGAAAAAGAAGATAACTGGAAAGTCCAGCTCGGGAGTATATGCTTGATATACAAGTTATAGATGTATTACTAGTTAACAAAATATTTTTGGGTATTTTGATACCACATTGGTTGGTATGAGTTGTCATACAAAGCAACGCAATGCAAGAAATACAAGGGCCTAAAAGGAACTAGTAATAGATGTGGAATCGATTATGACAAGAACATAAATAAAGTGTTATTGTGTTCATTGTAGTATCGAACCAAACATTCAAGATTTATTTTAAGAACTTAATAAGTTGTTATTTTGTTCTAGTCTTTTGTGAGAACAAATGAGATTGTTCAAACTATAACCATATTCCATAATTGATGGATATGTTAGTATAAATCGTGTTGGTAAAGTAAACATCTATAAAACTAAAAGCTAAACGTTGCAAGACGTGGAAGAGTTTCACTTAAATTGTGACACCACCATTTTAGTTCATATCGGAAAGGAAAACATGAAGGAACTCCATATTGATGAACTTCCAGAGTCATTTTGTTTTGAATAAATTGACGCTTGTGAGACCTCTTCCAAAAGATGACTAGAATTCCGTTCATAGGCCAAACTAGAATGGAGGACTAATTTAGTGGAGATTATACATATTGATGTATATAGTCCATTATGTGTAGTCATGTATGGTGGATTAATTTTTTCCTTCATAAAATTTTGTCGATGTTTTGAGTAGATATGTGAGTATATCTATTTAAAGGGAACGGAGTTTGACATTTTGAATTGGTTCAAAAGGTTGTTAATATGAAGTAAAAATCATTGTAACAAGATAATCAAGTATTTATGATTCGATCATAAAGAATAAATTTTGAGTTACAAGTTTAGCAAAACATCTGAGAAGTTGCAGAATTGTTCTACAACTTATGCTTCACGAATACCCCACATTAGATTGGAGTATTCAAGAGACAAAATCAAACCTTGTTTGACATGGTAAGATTAATATAAAAAAATGCCATTATAATTTTGTAGTTTATACATTAGTGACAACCGTTTTTCCACTGAAAAGAGCACCATCATGATCCGTTGAAATTGACAACATATAAGATATGGTTTGGGTAGTGACCCGAATTGTCACTTTCTTAAGTTTTGGTATGCATAGCATGTGTAAAATGTTTACAACCAAAATAGGATAAATGTATGTTTATAAGGTTATCCCAAATAAAACATTGGGTACTTCTCCTATCACCGAACCAAAACACAAATGTTGTTTGTCAGAAAGGGTTGATTTCTCGAGAAAGTAGTTCTTGCGAAACAAGTGAGTGGGAGCACAGTACAAACTCAACGAGATTAGAGAATCTTCGTTATCATGTCAAGAGTAGCGCAGCACTGGAAGTTGTTCCGGGGTTTACTATTTTTACTAAGTAGAAGACACTACAAATGTTGTAGATACTTCAAATGAGTTTGCGAACTGTACCAGAAAAGTCCAAAAACTTTGTACTTAGAACAACTTGTGGTTTAAAGTGTAAAGTGTTGTTTTGACAACAAAAGGACCTGGACCTTATAAAGGAAGCAAATGATGGGCCCTGGCTTCGTAAAATTGACTATGAGTCATTATATCCGCCATAGTATCCTTGTATGAATATCAAGTATGTGACTTGGTAGTCCTTTCGATAGGCATGATGCCTAGCGATAGCAAAAGGGTCTATATAGCGACAAAGACATGGATTTTACATCTTATTAAAATTGTACTTATCGAAAAGTTGTTTTCGACGAAGTTCAAAGAGTTAACTACTACAAGATTTTGATCTTCCGTAGTGATGCTTTAGTCTTTGCGGATAGTTCTAGAAAAAGGTTACATATTATGATATGGAAGTTGAATAACAAAACCAACTCTCCTCTCGAGGAAGTTTGATCAAGGATGTGTACTTGACACAGTCTGAGAGTTTTTGTAAAATTCAAAAGGTTTCTAGAAAGGTATGCACACTTCAATGGTTGAAGTGAGCATAACGAAGTTGAAATCTTTACCTTAATGAAGTTATCAAAAGAGTTTGATTCCATCATGAACGATAAAGATGCTTGTAAGGTTACAAGAAATTAAGTGGGAGCGCTATGACATATTTCCAATACTTTATGTAGATGACATATGGTTGATTGGAAAATATGTATTTTAAATTAACACGGTTAAGATTTTCGATTTCATATTGATGAAAGGCTTAGAAGATATTGGGCTTCGATATCTATAAGAGATGGATTGAAGCGCCTGATATGATTGAAGCCAAATTACATAGATGAAATATTGAAGTAAGTCAATATAAAAATGATAAGAAGGAGTTCTTGTCACATGGAAAATAATTGAGCAAGATTCATGTGTTTTGACACATGATGAGCATCATTGAAATTAAGATTTCTAAGTCATGTTTCCATGCTATGTACACAACCAGATGAGTCCTATGCTATAATATGTTATAGCAGGATAATTCATATGATGATTAGACAACAGTGGGAGAGATCCTTATGTCATTTTAGAAATGCTAAGGATATGTTTTCCTATGTAGTAATGACAAAATATTAGTTGTAATATGTTACACTAATAGTCTTGTCATTTATTCAAGAAGTTTTATCTCAATTAAAATGTGTGATGAAGGGTAGCACAATAGGATGGAAGAAAGTTCCATGCTGGATTTGAAAGAGTTTCAAAATTGAAATATTGTGACAGATACTACAACAAAGGCTAAAGTATATCGTTGTGTTGACAACTGATTATAAGCGTATTTTGTGTCAAGTAGTTCTTTATTGAACTTGGTGAATTTCCAAGAATGCTGAAACTATGAAGCTACATTTTCACAATGTTAGTAACATCAGTTTAAGCTGAGGAATTAAGGTACCACCGGAACTTGGTGAATTTCCAAGAATGCTAACACTATGAAGCTACATTTTCACAATGTTAGTGACATCAGTTTAAGCTGAGGAATTAAGTTTTCACAAATTGACCATATATATACAAAGCCATCTCATTAGAGAATGAGTGATGCGTGTAGACGCAAAGAACATGCAAATACAATAGGACCTAAACAGTTCAGATCTTTTTGATAATGTTTACCACATGCGAAGCATGGTAATAACACTGGAACGCCATATGTGTTAAGTGCTTACAGACTAGATTATTGACTCTAGTGCAAGTGGGAGACTGAAGGGAATATGCCCGAGAGGCAATAATAAAATGGTTATTATCTTATTCCTTGTTTATGATGAATGTTTATTTCTCATGCTAGAATTGTATTAACCGGAAACGTTGATACATGTGTGCTTAATAAACAAACAATGGTTCCTAGTAAAGCCTCTCTTTTAACTAGCTCGTTGATTAATAGATGATCAAGGTTTCCTGATCATGAACATTGGATGTTATTAATAACGGGGTCATGTCATTAGAAGAATGATGTGATGAACATATACCCAAAGAGAATATAGCAATGCGATCAAGTCATTTAGTTTACATTGTTATATCAAACACACGAAGTAACTTATTCCTTATACCATGAGATCATGTCAATCACTGATACCGGAAGAGTGCTTTGATGGCATCAAACGTCACACCGTAACAGGGTGACTATAAAGGTGTCGTTGAGTATTCGGAAAGTATTAGTTGAGGATCATGGATCAAGAGTGGGATTTGTCCATCCAAATGACGGAGAGATATACTCTGGGCCCTCTCGGTGATATCACATCGAAACCGCTTGCAAGCACGTGATATGATCACAAAGGATGTTATATCACGGGAACGAGAAAAGAGTACTTGTCGGTAACGAGATTGAACAAGGTATGGTTGATACCAATGATCGAATCTCGGACAAGTAAAATATCGCGAGACAAAGGGAATAGTTCACGGCGTTGTTGGTTCACACGATCACGAGAGTCATCGTTGAATATATAGGAGTCATCACGGATCTCCAGATCCCGCTGTTGATTATTGATCGGAGAGGAGTCTCGATCATGTCTATCTTATTCGCGAACCGTAGGGTGACACACTTAAGGTTCGATGACGCATTTGAGAGGATACGGAATATCGGAGAAAAGTTTGGACAACACCGAAATTGTTTCGGGGAATATTGAAATAGTCACCGAAATTGTTTCGAGTAATTTTTGAAATAGTTCAAGGGGATTCTTATCAAATGGTTGTTAATAGATTTAACAACTAACTCAAGGGGTTATATGTTAATGTTTGTTAATGGAATTAACAAATATTAAAATAAAGAAATAAAATTGTTTTATTTATTTATTAAAGAAAACCCTTGGGATTTTGAGTGGGAATTCATGGAAGAATGAGTGGGTTGAGTGGAGACTCCACTCACATGATGAGGGAGAGGTGGAGGCAGCCAAAAATTCGTGGCTGCCATCCCCTCCTATAAAAGGAGGGGTGAGAGCTCCCTCTCCCACTACACACACTTGTGTCATCTCTTCCTCCCTCCTGCCGCTGCTCCACCACTTGTTCGTGCGCTTGGCGAAGCCCTGAGCAATGTTTTTCTCCACCACACCACGCCGTCGTGCTGCTGGAGTTCCGATGGATCCTCTACTTCCGCGCCCCGCTGGAACGAGGGAACGGAGGTCGTCATCAACCGTACGTGTGACCGATCACGGATGCACCGCCGGATTGCGGTGCCCATCTTCTCGCTATCGGGATCGGTGTGAGTACGACTACGCCAACAACGAGATATGATCTCGTACCACTTTGAGTCTTCGAGGGTATGTGTTCTCCTTAACCCTCTCGTTGCTCGTTGCACTTCGTCTCCTAGATTAGATCTTGGCCTTTCGGGTGTCTCTCGCGTAGGAATTTTTTTGTTTTCTATGCAACGAACCCTTCAGCTTTTGGACCTGATCATGTGATGTACGTGGACTAGACCTCAACTATGATATAAACTGTAGGATCAGTACTGATACTGCATTGTTATAAAATGTCTATGCATATATGTTAATTGTGTGTACATAATGGTCAAATTCCAGGGGAGGTTTTGCCAATTTTTCTATTTTTTAAATTACAATCTGTTAAATAAAATTGTTTCATTTTGGAAGCTTTCAACTGTTATTGACCTACCGGTACGTTTTTTATTGGCTTAAATATGTCACATATATTAGGGAGTAACTTTTGGTCACACAATTCATTAAGGGCAAAAGAGTCTTTTTACAACCACATTTAACACCGTTAGTGTTTATATTGCACTACAGGGCCATGTTAGGAAGAAAATGAAGTTTAGGTGTCAAATAGTGAAGATTTTTATTTTTATGGCCAAATAGGGAAGAAGATTTTAAGGAAGGGCCAAATAAGAAATCCTCTCACCTCCTGTTTGGACGTAGGAAAAAAAACTCGGAATTGCTATTCTAGAATTTGTGGGCCGAATTACTCTGTTTGGGATGGTGTCGGTATCAGGCTGTGGAAACATGGTCGAATTCCAAGCCAGCCCCCGCGCACGTCCGCCCCGCTCGAGCAGTTTCCGAGCCTCACACCTCGGAAACCCTTGGAAAAATTCCCATCGCCCCCTCGTGCCCATTTTCTCCTACCCCTTCGCTCCCGTCGCTGTAACTCGCTCGAGCCCCAACCAGGAGAGGAAACCGGCGGCGCCGCCAGTATGATTTTCGGCCCTTCTCTCCCTCTGAATTCCCTGCCATCCTTTCTCTCTCACCGTCCTCCTCCTAGGTCTGG
Organism: Alopecurus myosuroides; assembly: GCA_028641055.1. Lineage (NCBI taxonomy): Eukaryota > Viridiplantae > Streptophyta > Magnoliopsida > Poales > Poaceae > Alopecurus > Alopecurus myosuroides. The sequence continues at coordinate 287,600,842 of CM054061.1, forward strand.
TCCTTGGTCGCCCTTCTCTCCCCTCTAGTGAGCAGCCGCAGATCCTAGATCGACATGCGTACATGCGTATTTTATCCGAAGAAATATGTACTGTACTACGGAGTACCGAGTACGAGTACATGCGTAAAATCAGATCAAAAGGTAAAACACAGAAAATATTTCTAAAATCAGATCAAAAGGTAAAACACATAAAATATTTCACCCGTCCCATCGGACGGATGTGGGCAGATGTCAGAACAATCCCCCCGATCTAGTCCGTGTCCGTACTGTTCCCCAGAACAAATCCAAGATTCCCTCCCCAGCCGCGATTCCCAAAGCCCGAAACCCCAGAGACCCCTAGGACAGAGCGAGCGCCCAAACCCCAAGACAGGCCGCAAATATTCTCGGGAGAGAGCGAGAGAGAGGGGGCTCCTCCCTCCCTTTTCGCAGTCCGGCCGCCGCAAGTCTTCTCTTCTGTGACTCGACTCTGACCCGAGTCGGATTCAGAGAATTTTGTCCCCGGCCCCAACGTTCGTCGTCCCCTCCCTCCCCTGCGCGCCTTCTCCGCCTCGAGTTTCTCGCCAGATTGGTACCGCATTTCCCTCGCCTTCTCCTGCACGCGAGCCGGCGGCGTCGGGGCACGGCGAGGCGCCGCCGCCACCCCCTACTGCTGACAAACCGGACCGGACCGGGCTGCGCGTCGCGCCGCTCCTTCCTTGTGCAGGTGAGAAAACCCCAGTCCCAGCTTGTCAGGTTCTCTCTGGTCTGGATCCTAGTAGGGTATTTCCTTCCTTGCAAAATTTCCCCTGTGAATCCCTTTTCTCGAGTCACGCGAATCGTGTTGCCGAATTCCTTATCTATTCGTTGGCCATGCGCAAGCTTCAAGGATCAACTCTGATATCCTTTTGGCTTTCGCCGCGCGCATTTGAGCTTTTCCCCTGTTTTTCCTCCAAACCATCGTTCCTCAGTTTTGCTGCATATAAAATGTACAATCCTTTATTTTCCTGGCTGTCCTGCTTACGATAGCAAAACATGTTTTTCATCTGCTCTGGTTCCTGTTTCTTCTTCTGTTAACGGTTTGGATTCTAGTAGTAAGTCTTCTGTATGACACCACTCTACTTCTTCTGTCAGTATGACATTGTTTTATATGTTCGATGTGCAGGATGAACGAGCTAAGTATTCAAATGGATCGGCCTAGCGCTGTGCTCAAGGCCATAAAATTCGATCTCATGACCAATGCAGATATGGTACTAAGCTTTTACTCTGCCTAGACCGCTTTTACGCTCGAAAAAAGAGAATATACGTGAAACCTGCATGCATTTTCCAGGAAAAGTTAAGTAGCGCCAACATTACAGAAGCATCCGATGTGACCAGTGCCAGGTTGGGATTGCCAAACGGGGCACCACAGTGCGAGACTTGTGGTGCGCAGAGCGTCCGTGATTGCGACGGTGAGTGAAATTATCTTTTCAGCATCAAACTATGTGGTTTATGTTCCTCTGAATCCGAAATAAACTGTTTTGTCAAATGTTTAGGTCATTCTGGCGCTATTAAGCTGCCGGCAACTGTGCTCAACCCGTATTTTATCGAGGAGGTTGTTCGGGTACTCAATCAGATATGTCCTCGCTGTCACACTCCAAAGAAAAACAGGGATTCAAAGGTTTGTATTAAGACAGAGTAACCTAGTTTTATCCTCATTAAGCATTTTGTTTTCTTATGTAGAAATTGATAGATGTCGAGGGCCATAGCACCTTCAGACTATCAGGTGCTCAGTCAAGAGCTCTCTTCTTATTGATCGCTGAACTAACCGTCGGGGTAGTAAGCCCAAGATATACAAAGTAAAAGGCCGTAAAACAAGTATCACTACACTACTACTGTCATTACTAACGCGTATTTTCTTTAACATGCCTAAGACATCTTTAACAAACTGTTGGAATGTGGAAACAGAACTTCATACTAAGTTCTGACATTTTATCTGTTTCAACTTTTCGAAATTGTGAGGCAAGATATTTACATCTCAAAAGCCCATCTGAAGATATGTAAGGATCACAGAGAATAATACAGACACTACGCATATGGAAGTACTTCTCCTTTTTGCTATAAAAGAACAGATTGATGCATATTTTGTTTCTTTAACATGTTGATATTTTTGTTATTGCAGAATTCGGAAGGGGAGACAAGTCAATCTACGTGCAAGTATTGCTCAGTAAGTGCATGTTCATACGATTTGGCCCTTATTTCTGACCTATCGCATTAACCTTGGTCTTTTTTGCTGAGCAGAAGGAGGGCACTAAACTTTACCCGAGTTTAATCTTTAAGACGCTGACAAGTCCCAGAGTAACGCTGTCCAGGAACAAATTTCAACGTAACCCTACCGTCATGGACAAAATTTCAATTACCGCAGAAGTTGCTGACAGAGTGACACCTGAAGCTCTCCCTCAGGATTATTGGGATTTTCTACCTCATCACCAGCTTCCTCAATCAAATATGACCAAGATATTATTATCTCCTCATCAAGTAAGTATTCGCTGTTCAATTAGTCTGTTCTGTTTTGGCTTCCAGAGTAAATTTGGAAGTGGCTGCCAAATTGCCCCCCTTTTCTTTTTTTTGAGAAAATATTCTATTTTAGCCGCTGAAAATTCGTCAAGTACCAGTATCAGAAACTGAGGATGCAAAGTGTCTGGAATCATAGGACAATTTAAAGGGGATAAGGGATTTACATGTACCGTTTCACATATTCACAACCTACAGAAAACAGAACAAACATCCCTCGCAAAAAAAAGCAGAATTAATAATCTAATATCATGAGATCCAGAAATATCATAATAGTTTCGCATGATCATTAAAGCAATACGCTTGATTAACTATGACACATTACCAAATTTTTGCATAAAGTTCCAGGGTGTCCTAGTATGGTAAAAGGTTCACCTAACCACTTTTAATCATGATTACCTTATAGTCGGTTCAGCTTATGGTGAGTGGATTGTAGTATTGTTAAGTGAACAGGGGAAACTAGATCCAATACTATTTTTTTAAAGCTTTGTTTGAGAAGCTGGTATGCATATTCTTGTCAACTGGTATGCTGTGCTACATCATATTTTTCTGAAAAGAAAAGCGCAAGAAGCTGGCCACTGGCCAGAATTGAAAATTATCTCTTACGATTAAGTCATTATTTCCTTTGTCATATTTGCAGGTCTTTCACATGCTGAAACAACTTGATCATGAGCTTATTAACAAGTTTGCTTCAAGGCGAGAGCTACTGTTCCTGTCGTGTTTGCCGGTGACTCATAACTGCCATCGTGTGGCGGAGATGCCCTATGGGTTTTCAGACGGCCCTCGCTTAACTTATGTAAGTGCTACCTCTGTTCTGTGAAGTTTATCCAAGATTATTTTTTGTATCATCCCTCCAATGATATCTAACCATTTTTCCATTGAATAATTTGTTAAATGCAATCTAGCCCTTTTTTATGGTGCAAGGATTAAAACCTGACAATGAGTCAACAATCAGTCATTTCAATAATTTTGGTTACTTTTCTACATTTTCTTAAATGTTTTTCATGATTCCTTCTAATAGTCTTACACAACCCTGTTCTCAACTGGACGCATTATTTTCTCTGGCTTCCTTGTAGGTTTGTTGAGCATGCATGTTTTATTTTGGTGTGATGCATATACCCTTGCACACATTTTTATGGTGTTGCTCTCAAAATTATGGACTAATATGTTTGTTTATTCCATGTTTGGATTTAGGATGACCTGACAAAATCTTATAAGAGGACAGTTGATGTCAGTAGGAAAATTGATGACTACCGTCAGTATCCACAGTTCAGTCTTCTTGCAAGTTCACTTGTCACAAGCCGAGTTATGGAGTGCCTGAAATCTTCGAAGGCAAGAAATCTGGTGTTCTTGTTTTTATTGCGTTATTCATGTTGTATGATTATGTATATAAATATCTCTGCTGCAGTATCCACATAGCATGATGCCTGACAATTTTCGCTATCTTTCTCAATATTAATGAAATTATACACTGGCGGGCACTTGGTACAGTTTTCCGGTCAAACTTTCCTACTAAAGTGTTTCACCCCCACCCCACCCCAACACCCCCCCCCCCCCCCCCCGCGATGCACACGCATAAGGCTGTCAAAAAAACTGTTGACTCGTCAAACAGTTCGAGCTTGATAAGTTATATGCTCGGCTCGAAAGCTCAAGCCTTCCTTGAGGCTAGAGAGCTTTTAGGCTCGATAAAGCTCAGTAGCAGTCTAGCTCACTTCTCGTGGAAAGATTGTAGACATGCATGGTCGTTCGGTATCTTAGCCTAACATGTTGTAGACCAATATAGCTTAGAAGCTCACAAACTCGTATTGTTGAAAGAGAAAAAAAATAGGATGAGCCTACATGAGGGTATGCATCAATCGGCCATTACAGCTTCGCAGCTGGGACGGCCCATATTTGAAGCTAGCACTGTGCCAGACGGCACTGTGAACTCTTTTAGTACCACCTCGCTCGTTGTAGAAGTGTGTCTATTGAGCATCGGCTATAAAAGCAAAGGCTGGAGGGCAGAGTTGAATGCAAGAAGAGTGCGGCCTGCTTCTGTCATAAGCGTAGACACATACATAGTCAATTAAAAAAATCAAATAGTTGCAAGCCCCATAAGCTCATACAGCTTTGGTGAATCGAGCTCGAGCCAAACTATAGGCTTGAGATACTGGTAGAACCATCATAAGACTTCTTAATATTGTTGGATACGGTATGTTTGTTTTGAAAATTTCCTTATTTATTTTGTTCCCATACATGCATATTTAGTTAGGCAACGTATTATTTGGTTTCCAATTATGTCCATCCCTTTTCATTTACACGGTTTCCATCTTTGTGATATATAAATTTTCTGGCACATCACATGATTGTATTGGAGAAAAGTGTAGGCACTAGTTACTGAAATTCTTATTCAATCTTCCACCTTGATATGCAGCGTGCTATATACTGATTAAACACACCAGAAAAAATATCTATTTTTCTCCTTCCTAGTTCCTGCTAATATTTAATCCAGTTAATGTTGTATGAGTATCAATTTATTTTTGGAACAGGAAGGATGAGTATACAAGCTGAAAGGACTATGTAGTTTGACGTGGCAATTGCACTTACCGCTTATGTGTGTTTTAATATTTTTATGTCTTTTCCAGTTACACTCTAAAAAGATAGATAAGGAAGATAAGGAATCATCAAAAGACATGCATGGAACTAAATGGTTAAAGGATGCCATTCTCAGCAAACGATCGGATAATGCATTTCGGATTACTATGGTCGGTGATCCTAAGATAAGATTGCATGAAATTGGCATCCCTATGGATTTAGCTTTGGACTTGGTTATTTCTGAGCACGTTAATTCTTACAACTTCGAAAGCATAAATTTGAAGTGCAACGGTCACCTTCTTGCTAAGGAAGTACTACTCACTCGGCGCAATGGACAGCCAATTTATGTACGGAAGGCAAATCAGCTTGAAATTGGCGACATTGTGTACAGGCCATTGCAGGATGGCGATCTTATTCTTATCAATAGGCCACCTTCAGTACACCAACATTCCCTTATTGCACTATCTGCAAGATTACTACCATTTAAGTCAGTTGCTTCAATCAACCCACTGTGCTGTGCCCCTTTTATGGGAGATTTTGATGGGGATTGTTTGCATGGATATGTCCCACAGTCAATACGATCAAGAGTTGAGCTTGGAGAGCTAGTTAGCTTAAGCCAACAAGTGCTGAATGTGCAAGATGGTCGAAGTTTGGTGTCTTTAACACATGACTCTCTAGCTGCTGCACATCTGTTAACAAGCTCAGATGTTTTACTGAATAGAACTGAATTTCAGCAACTTCAGATGTTATGCCATCCACTCTCACTGACACCAATGCCCTCAGTAATAAAATCGATTAACTCCGAAGCTTCACTTTGGACTGGCAAGCAGTTGTTCAGCATGCTGCTTCCTTCTGATATGAATTTCAGTATTGATCATAAGTTACAGATCGTAGATGGTGAAGTGCTTGCCTGCCCATCCGAAGCTGCTTGGCTACAGAATAATACATCTGGCCTTTTCTCTGCCATGTTCAGACAATATGGTGCCGAGGCTCTTGAGTTCCTCTCGTCTGCTCAGGATATGCTATGTGAGTTCTTAACCATGAGGGGTTTAAGTGTTTCTCTTTCAGATATCTATTTGTTATCAGATCATTACTCGAGGAGAAAACTTGGTGATGAAGTTAATCTAGCATTGGATGAAGCTGAAGATGCTTTTCGAGTCAAACAGCTATTGCTAAGTCCAAAGTCCATACCAAATCTGAAGTGTTATGATGACTGTGCTGATATATCAAATTTGTACAAACAATCTGATTTCATTCAGAACAGTCTACCAATCATCAAATCTTCAATCATGGCGTTTAAGAGTGTTTTCAGTGATCTTCTAAGGATGGTGCAACAACACACAAGTGAAGATAATTCAATGATGGTGATGATGAATGCAGGAAGTAAGGGTAGCATGTTGAAGTTCGTGCAACAAACAGCATGTGTCGGACTTCAGCTTCCAGCAAGCAAATTTCCTTTCAGAATTCCTTCAAAAATCTCATGTGCTAGCTGGACTAAACATAAATCAGTGGATAGTGACATTGCTGAGGGAACAGGTAAATGCTTGGGAGACCAACACTTATATGCTGTGATCAGGAATTCCTTTGTAGATGGTTTGAATCCAGTGGAGTGTCTTCTGCATTCCATAGCTGGTAGGGCGAATTTCTTCAGTGAGAATGCAGATGTACCCGGGACATTAACCAGAAAACTAATGTATCACTTGAGAGATACATACATTGCTTATGATGGGACTGTTAGGAGTTCTTATGGGCAGCAAATTACGCAGTTCACTTATGATGCCGCTGAAGACATGTACACTGATGGCAATCTAGAAGGTGAACTTGGTGCCCCTGTTGGTTCTTGGGCTGCCTGTTCCATTTCAGAAGCTGCATATGGAGCTTTGGACAACCCGGTGAACAGTTTAGAGGATTCTGCTCTCATGAATTTGCAGGTTACATTCTTTTACTCTCTTCTTCATGGTCCATGATTGTTGTGCAATCCCTTTTCTTTCTTTCTTATACTATTTTAAATTTACTGTCAGGATGTATTAAAGTGCCAGAAGGGTGCTAATTCTCTGGATCATTTTGGTTTGCTTTTCCTATCAAAGAGCCTAAAGAAGTATAGATATGGTCCGGAGTATGCATCGCTAGAAGTTAAGGATCATCTTGAACCAGTGAAGTTCTCTGATTTGGTTGATGCCGTCATGATCCTGTTAGTACATTTGATTCATCTTCTTTTGTTATCACTTGACCTGTAATAATGCTGTTTAATTACAAAATATTTTTTCACATTTTGTTTTGTAGATATGGTGGAAGTGGTGTACAGACAACAAAAGAGAGCCCATGGATTACTCATTTTCATATAAGCCAGGTTTTGTTCTTTTGAAGTTAAATTGTCACATTTTCTGTTTTATAGGGGACATTAGGTTGGTGCCTTTATATTTCTTTAAACTTGTACATACATGCAGGAAACGATGAAGAGAAAAAAAATGGGATTAAGATTTGTTGTAGATGAGCTTACTGAACAATATGAAAGAGACCAGTCAAACAACCGGCTCCCTAAAGTGTATATCTCCAAGGGGTAAGTTCTGAAACTATTTTGTGTTCCCATAAAAAAATATCTGTGTTTCCCATAGAAAAATGAAGTATTAGTGTTAACCCAATTATTGCATAGCCTTGTCGCAGTGATATTTACACATTAATTTTTCGACCAACACATCATGCATTTTAGATGTGAGGTGGCTTTTAAGCTGTTAAAATATTATAGTTGTTTAACAATTGGCACTGCCGCTATTTTAGAACTATATATTTCTTTGTGTTGTTATATGATTATTACCTATTTTCCCTTTTCATTTTGTGGTTGCTGCAACATATCTTCTGACACATAACACTTCTACCCTCCCTGCAGCAGAGGTTCTGCTGGCAATGAGGAGTGTGTTAATGACCAGACTTGTTGCATCACTGTGGTAACAGAGGACGATCCTAACTCAGCATCTCAATTGGATACTATCAAGAAAATGGTGATCCCAAAGCTCCTGGCCATGCTAGTGAAAGGTTATTATCTTTTGATAGTTCTTTCAAATATGTTCTCAATATCTGTGCTAGAGCCCTTACTATTTTTCTCAAATAAATTCCTGACTAGTATTGAGTTCTAGATTTTTATTTTTATTTTGTGTTACATGGTACAGTATAAAGCTGTTTCAGGTGCAACTTGTATGATTGAGTCTTCTCACATTTTGGAAATTGTGAGGACCCATTATGTGACTTTTATATTTTTAGTATCACATACTTTAGTCTTTCAATATAAAAGACGCGGATAATATTTGATGTATACTTCTTGTTTTTCCTTTGCAGGATTTTTGGAATTTAAGGATATTGAGATCCAGTGTCAGAAAGACCATGAACTTGCTGTGAAAGTTTGTATGTCTGAGCATTGCAAGAGTGGGGAGTTCTGGACTAATCTGCAAAATGCTTGCGTTGCAATAATGGAGTTGATTGATTGGGAGCGAAGCCGACCAGGGAGCGTATATGATATTTCCTGCTCATATGGCATAGACTCAGCGTGGAATTTTTTTGTTGAAGTATATATATACACACCTCTCTTTGTTTTGTTTTTCACTTCTCCTTAAACATCTAGGTCAAAATTAATTGCCTGCTATTCCTTATTCCCTGTACAGTCCTTAAGATCAAAAACTGATGATATTGGAAAGAATATTCGTCGAGAGCACTTGTTGGTGGTGGCAGATAGTTTATCTGTTAGCGGGCAGTTCCATGGGCTAAGCAGTCAAGGTCTAAAGCAACAGCGGACTCGTTTATCAATCTCATCTCCATTTTCTGAAGCTTGTTTCTCTGTGAGTAATATATGCTATTCTGGGTGATTGTTTACTAGAAGATTTCCCTTTTAAAGTGATGAACAATTTCTTATTTGATGTTATTGTCTGCAGAGGCCTGCACAAACTTTTATAAATGCTGCAAAGCAATGTTCAGTGGACAATCTCTGTGGTACTGTAGATGCAATGGCCTGGGGCAAAGAGCCTTTTGCTGGAACGTCGGGTCCTTTTGAGATTATATATTCTGGGAAGGTATGTACTGTAACTGCGGCCAAATTGTCATTTTGAGATTCTATATATTCTGGGAAGGTATGTATTGTAACTGTTCCCAGAAATCTTAAACGGTTAAAGCAAATTGAGGACTTAAAATGCAATCACCCACTACTCCACTGCTACGAACCAGTGCAGTTTAGTCTTTGTGAGCATAGTATCAAATATATTTTACCAGATAGCTGCCCATGGCCAGGCTTTTGGGCTGCTTGAATACTGTGTATATATGAATATATGATGTTTGGATTATTTTGTAACTAATGAATCAATCTTGGCGAAGTGATAATTGGATAAAAAATATGACTTCATGCTTACTATACTTGATGTATATTCAGATCTTTACTTAGATGCTAACATTTAGATTCTCTGCAGGCTCATGAACCCATACTGAATGAGAATATCTATGATATTCTACATAATCCTGAAGTTCGTGATGCTACTATCTCCAATGGTGGCACTATATCTGTGGGACAGGATTTTCTTAGTGCCAGGGTGGGTACTTGGGACAACATTATTGATATGCGCACTTGCTTGCAGAACATGCTACGAGAGTAAGACCCCTATCACTATCCATGGATTCGTATTGTGCATATTAGTTTTATCTTGCGTACCTTCCTATATGATATCATGTTTTACTTGCATGAAGGTACAAACTAGATGAATATCTCACGGAGCTAGATAGATCACACGTAATTGAGGCCCTGAGATTTCATCCAAGAGGGCATGAAAAGATTGGCGCTGGCATAAGAGATATAAAGGTATGTGCTTAACAGAAATGCATTTTTTTTTGTCGTAGCTTCATCACTCTGCAGTTCTGCTGATCTGAATTTAGTCGATTATTGATCACAGCCTGTATTAATAAGATTTCGCTTGTGTCTAGAAAATGGGATCAATTGGTGCCTTTACATCTTTGTCTCCATCTGTTTTTCATTGGGCATATGTGCTAATATTCTCTGACATTTGACATGCAAATGTGCCATTTAGCTGTCCACTTAATGTAAAAAAAGGATTATGTTAGTTTATTTCAATCTTAGGGTAGCTACCAATGCCAGCTTTCGCCCCAAGGTTCCATGAACAATAATCTTTTCCCTTTGTTAATTTTGCTCATTCTTACGGTATCCATTGTAGCGAGCTCCTGTCGATGCATTCTTATTTTAAGTACCAGTTCTGCAGTGCCTTGCGGCTGCTCCTGAGCATCAGCATATTTGGACTGTGTGATGAAAACGTGTTCTTGGTCTTGCTTGCAGATTGGACACCATCCTAGTCACCCAGGCACAAGGTGCTTCATGTTGGTACGGGACGATGATACTACCGAAGACTTCTCGTACACGAAATGCGTCCAGGGGGCTGCGAATTCCATATCGCCTCAGCTCGGAAGTTACGTAGAGAAGATACTGCGGAATAGAGCAGCCTGGACACGGTAGTCCAGAATCAGGGTTTCTGCCATTTAGTTCTAGGTGTGAACTTCTGATCAGACCGGATGTAGAGAGCTTTTGATTAAGTGCTTTTCGGCAAAGAACTGTCGAATAGAAGCAGAGGATGCTCGGTTATCCCAGAGAACAATGAACTGGCGAAGAATGCCATGCTTCTTCGCCACCGTTTTGTGATAGGAAAAGGGAGACATGTTGTTCCTGGAGGACGACACCAATTTTGTTTCCTTGTTGTACAACTCTGTTGTTTCTCCCCTGTAGCGTTAGCATCTGGAGAGTTGGAAAGAAAAGCGGCTGTATCAGTCAAATTCTTTTGTAGTACATCAGTAAGATGGATATATGGATACTTTTGGCCCAAAACATTGTGGGCTCAAGTTGATCCGAGCTTGGTACATTGGTTATCCCTCGTGTGCTCAGAATAAAAATATAAATTGATGCTCATTTTACTTTTTTGCAAAATTATCCAGTGATCTACAAACTGGCATTTGCTATGCAGAGAAGTTTCAAGTCATTGAAGCACCTCACCGAGAACAACATGTGAGATATGCCGTTAAGGAGCCAATCTTCGGAACAGGTGAGATATGCAGTGTAGGTCCTTCTGCTGATGCTCGAATTTCCTGATTGAATTGTTACCACCATGGAAACCTTGTGTTACATCATGCAGGCCTATGTTCAGACTATTCTCTAAACCATACTTGGTATCCGTATCCATGCTTTAAGTGTGTTAATGTTGTTATTTATCATTCTTGCATCATTGCCATCACGAAGTATTGCATGACTCTTCTGTTTTCTTTTTCTACTAGGTTGGATCCATTCATCATCGGAGAGTCGCCTCAGATTTCCAGTACAAGAAGCTTGTGTACAATCTCTGCTTTGGGACATGACTGAGGGGCACGACATCCTTTCTACTGAGATTTTCTGAGCTACACCTAGCAACGGCATCATTGCTTGCATCAGGTGTTCCACGATGACGAGATCCCTCGGCAACAGTTATCTCCTTGCTACTGGGCATCATCGTTTCACCAAGCAGCTTGGCGCTCCGGGCATCAAAGAAATCGCCATGTTCAGCTCAGCCCTTCGGTTGGCCCTGTTTTTTCCGGATGGATCGTCCGAAGCCTTGGTTAGGCTTGGCTCTTCTGTGCTCGGCCTCTGACCACACCTTTTTGCAGGCTTCTATCATCATCACCGTTGGGGACGGCAAGGCGGCGCTGTTCTGGCGTTCCAGGTGGTTTTGCAGGGTCAGGTCCTGGCTGAGGTTGCACCTGGATTGTTCTCCATCATCAGGTGGAACTGCGGAAGAACATCTCTGTCCACGACACGTTGACGGACCATAAGTGGCTAGCTGCGCCCCTTCTCTGGGATTCGCACCCACGAGCTTGTCTCCGAGTTCGTCACCCTATGGCTCATGGTGAGGGAGGTCAACCTCTCGGTCAGGGTGCATGATCAGGTGGCCTGGCGCTGGACCACCGTGGGTGTTTATTCCCCCAAATCAGCCAGCGCGTTTTTTTTTTTTTTTTTTTTTTTTTTTTTTTTTTGCCTTGTCTCATACTCAAATATCAACTATGCTGCCAATCTGGAAGCCTGCAGGCCGAGAATCAGGTCCGCTTCTTCTGTTGGCTGTTAGTGCAGAGCCGTATCACCGCCGATAAGCTCATCGCCAGAGGATGGCTGAGAAGCCCCCTTTGCGGGCAGAAGAACAAAGACGCCGACCATCTGGTTCTGCACTGCTCTTTTGCAAAGCAGGTGTGGCAGCCGAGCTGCCAGGTGGTTCTGGGGTATCTGGCGCGAGCGGATGTTCTTTCTGATTCGACGGGTATTAGGCTAGATGTTGCTAGGAGGAGAGCCTTCTCCAGACTGATCAACGACGATGGTGTTGGCTAATTTTGCCCCATTCCTCTCGGCTGCCAAAGGCATGCCTGTACATAACCTTGTTCTGAACCTTTGTTTCTCCTTCCTCTTAAGAGAGCGGCAGTGTTCCTGCCATCCTTTCAAAAAAAAAAAGTTTTCCCATTACGTCGTCAGTGGAGCTTCACTGCTTGTTTGAGCTGGCAGTTAGCTGGATTCATGCTACTAATGATCTGCAGCTGCTGGCTGGAATTGAAAACTGCCAGGTAAATTATGTACAGTATCCGTGAACTTGAATCCATTTGCTCCAACAGTTTCTCGTGATGATTTTGTACAATACGAGTACTTTTGTTCGTTCTCAAAATATAGTGTCAACAGCTTTTGCTGCGCCAGTACGTACTATGATTTCCGGCTGCACCGGGAAACAGGTATTTAACCAATGTACACGCTTATACTAGCAAAACATGTTTAATGTATATATATGTGTATGTATACATACCAAACTCATGTATACATATATATGTACATACGCACAACATATGCTGCGTGCGTGTGCGTACGTACACTGATACACAATGATCAACAAATAAATGAATGACAATTCTACCCGTATAAACCTATTCCATATATATGACCCCCAAAGACAAGAAAACAAAACAAAATAACCCAAAAAACGAAAAACAAATACAGAGATTGTATACAACGAACGCATACATGCATACTTGTGTATGTGTACATCGATCTCTGTTCTGTTCGACGCGACCTACTAGTATAGCAATCAAGAGTCTTTGGTGTGCTCTTCCAGCACGTCGACCATGAGCTGCATCGCCTTTACCTGCACCTGCAGCCGCATGATGTAGTCGGCGGCGCGGAGCAGGAGCTCGTCGACGCCGTCGTCATCCGTCTCGTCGCTGCCGGTCGGGACGAGCCGCCTCAGCGCCTCCATCTTCCTCGCGATCACCTCCACGCAGCGCCGCCGCCCGGTCCTGGCCTTCTTGCCGGTCCCTGTCTTGGTATTCCTCGAGGACGGTCTGGCAGCGACGGCGGCGAACGGTGCCGGCCTTGTCGTCATCGTGGTGGCGGTGTTGTAGAGGCTGTTGGCGTGTGCAACCATGGTGGATCTCGATTGCGACGGCTACTTGCAATCGATGGGGGCGAGAGGCAAGCGCGTGCGTACAGTAGCGCAGCTGGAGAGGGAGATGATGGTAGCTAGCTAGCTGGCCGGCGGTGGCGAAGTATGCATGTGTTGCAACATGGCGAAAGGGGCGAGGTATATATATAGACGGGTAGGGAGAGTGTTGGAGCTGCTAGGTTGGACGGGGCGAGATATGTGGGGGAATTCGGTGGCAAAAGATAAAGAATGCATGTTGTGCCTTGTGATTAAGCATGCATCCACATGCATGAACTGGATCATATATGGATCATGCACTTTACTTATGAGATTATAGAGAGAGTGCAAGTGTAGGGGTGGAGGCATGCATGCGAGGTATTGCTTGAGGGGGAGGGCATGGATGCATGTTCCTCCTAACTCGAGGCCACATGCCACCACATGATTTTCCAACGTCGATGATCTTCCATCACCTCTCACTCACCAGTACCACCAACCATGCTGCATGCACTCCGCCTTTAATCTCCTCGTCACAACACCCTGTACCCCTATCTCCGTTGCATGATCCTCTAGGCCTCAAGGTATCATGCATGATACATAGGCATGTGTGATGTGTCATGCGTGGGCCCACATGCAGCACACCACTGCCACCACAAGTTGAAAGTGCAGCACAGGCGTCATGTACACACAGTGCATGATCCATGTATCATCGATCCTCCCTCCCTATGTTAATTAATCAGTTAAATAGTGATCGAGATAATGTTAGAGTAATGTGCCGCCATGTTCCCCTGCGGGGAGCTCATCATCATAGCCACCATTGTGCCGATTTAAATACTCCCAACTAGGACCAATCAAATTCGTTTCACATGCGCGGATCATCTGCGGGCATGATTTGGGGGCTTGATTTCCTGACATGTTCTCCTCACACTCCACCGCTTTGACATCTATTCTTCGCTACGTACGGTAACGTGCACCACACCTTGATGATCTCTTCAACTGCCCGCACTGATTGGAATGTTCCGCTGACAACTTTTTTCTTGTGCCGCCGGCCGACGCTTGTCAAATGTCGACATTCAGTATCAACCGAATGTACCGCGCCAACAGGTGTTGATAGTGCGAGCCGTCGGTCCATATCTAGGCAGGCGCGATTTGCGGGACAAGAATAATTAGTGCTCAATTGCCACGAGCAGCAACTCTGCACTTTCTAAGAAGATTCGTGGAGAGATCATGGAGCAACGACAAACCTGCTGGTTTGGTCGGTTAGTAACCAATGTCAGGCATGTGATTAATTACTCCAACGGATTAACCAAACTTCACATGGATAAGGCAACAAGGGTCAGTTATCTGTTCCAACTGGGTACTACCCTTTTCCATTAACTTCCGTCAACGGAAATATAAGGGTTCGACAAACAAAAGGGAAGAAGAAAGGGGTAGATAACTGGTAGGAAAACCCGCTGCACGATCTCGACTCGAGAATCGCACTACGGGGCAAAAAATGTACCACCTAAACTACCAAAAACAAAAGGATACCAGTACGACATAGCAAACAAACAGGAAACCGGCAAAGTAGCCACGACACACAAACTGAAAACAACTATCAACACAGCTTAATCAACATGCGTCATGTGCAGAAGGTAGGCTCCGCACTCAACCTTCCGATCCGTCCGTGATACGCAGAATTGTCTGACCATCTCCCACAAAAGCCCTCCTGACGTTGCATTGAGCCGCAAGCATCGCCGCCTTGCGCATCAGCTGCGCTGCCCCTTCTTTGATCTTCGTGTCATCTCCAGCTTCATAGAGGCCTGCCCAATAACACAGCAGAGAGCAAACATTGAAGACTGTTGCAACAGGAGAACCTAACCACCTTGTTCTCAAAAGTAATAGCATTCCTGGTAGACCAAATGGCCCAACAGATAGCAGCAAGCATACGCATATGAAATTTATCTCCCCCAGGGAAAAAACGATGAAACCAGGCAGTGCTTTGCCACAAGGTTTTAGGGCAGGAAATAGTCCCAACCACTCCCCCAAGAGCCCCCCCAGATTACTTTGGCATGGGAGCACTCGAAAACAAATGAGAAGCCGACTCCAATTCGTTACAGAAAGAGCAAGTAGGATTTCCCAGTCAATTCCTCTTTTTAAGATTATCCCTAGTGAGAATTGCATCCCGGAAAAGCTGCCAGAGAAATATTTTGATTTTTAAAGGAATTCTAGCTTTCCATATCCACCTATTATCAGAGCCTGACAAGTTCGATTCCAGGAAACAGTACACCGACTTGGTCGAAAATCTCCCATTAGCATTCAAAGACCAAGTAATTTGATCAGTCTCATCCACTCTCGGCCTCTCATTTAACTTGGCCACAATAAGGTTCCACTGATTAGCCAAATCAGGTGTAAAGTGACGTCTAAAAGGCAACTTGCAATTATGAGATAGAACTTTCTCCACTGTCCAATCTTGAGCTTGGCATATGTCACGAACCAGGATAGGACACACACAGGGAACAACCATCCAGCCAGGAATCTTTCCAAAAACGGACTATATTTCCTTTCCCCAAAACGACTTACTACCATCCATATAAAATTCTGTGACTTTCATCAAAGCTTTCCAACAAGGAGAGTCTGTAACCCTTTTCTTTACAAAAGCCACTGATTTACCTCTAAGATATTTGGCAGTGGCAATTTTTCGTCACAAACCCGTCTGGATTTCCAACTTCCACCACCACTTGCAAAGCAAACTAACATTTTGTCGGTGGAGGTTTTTCACACCCAGGCCACCTTTGTTTTTAGAGCGGCACACCCTCGCCCATTTAACCATATGATACTTCTTCTTCTAGCTCCTCCCAGCCCAGAAGAACCTCCTTCTGTGTTTTTCCAACTTCTCAATAAACGTCTTAGTCAACAAAAACATCGACATATAGTACATAGGGATTCCAGTGAGGCTAGAGTCAAGCAGGGTTAACCTACCACCCGAGGAGGCTGCATCAATGATCCACCCACCTAACTTCTTAAGCATATTACCATCCAAAAAGTCCTAGTCGGTCATTTTTAGATTAGAAAAAGTAATAGGAACTCCGAGATATTTCAAAGGTAACTGCCCCACATTGCAATTGAACATGTTAGAATAAAAGGAGGCAACATCATTATCCCCCCCAACCATATAAACCTCACTTTTCTTGAAATTTATTTTCAATCATGACATTAGTTCAAACATGTGTAATAGGAGTTTCAGGTTGATGGCTTTATCCATATCATGAGACAGGCATAACACTGTGTCATCGGCATATTGCAAAATTGCAATCCCATTAGTCACCAAATCAGGGGCCATTCCACAAATCAAACCATTGGATTGAGCTTGTAACACCATATGAGTCAAAACCTCTCCCACCATATTAAAGAGAGAGGGAGATAAGGGGTCCCCCTGTCTCACTCCTTTGGAACTTTGGAAATAATTCCAGTCTGATTGTTAATTTTCACACTAACAACCCCATTATGAAGGATTTGTTGTATCCAAGAGCACCACATGTCATTGAAACCCATAGCCTTAAGACAACACAAAAGGAACTCCCAATTCGCTTTGTCGTAGGCCTTTTCGAAACCTAGTTTCAAAACAAGGCCGGTTTGTTTTTTAACATGAGAATGATGCATAATCTCATGAAGGGAGCAGATGCCATCCATGATATTTCTGTTTTTGATAAAAGCACTCTGGTGGATACTAAACAATTTAGAGGCAAAAGGCTCAAGTCTGAGAGTGACTATTTTAGTAATTAACTTGTAAATACACCTAAGAAGGCAAATAGGTTGAAATTATTGGATTTTATTTGCTTCTACAACTTTAGGCAACAAAGTTGTCACTCCATAGTTTAGGCGTTGAACATCTAATTGGCCACGGTGGAAGTGTTCAAACAAACGCATAACATCGTTCTCAACCACTTCCCAGCAATGTTGATAAAACCCCGTAGGGATATTATCCGGACCAGGAGCCCTATTAGTATCCATCGAGAAAAGATCCTTCTTCACTTCTTCCATAGAAAAAGGCTTGGTAAGAACTTCATTATCCTCAACAGACAAGGTTTCATCACTTGACCACAAGGAAGGAGATAAAGCAAACAGGTTACCAGGAGCTAGCCCAAACAAATCTTTGTAATACCTAGTAGCCAAATTGAGAAGATTGTCGGTCCCTTCCACCACTACACCATTATCTTCTAAAGAGAAGACAAAGTTCTTTCTCTTTCTGCCGTTTGCGATTTTGTGGAAGTACGAGGTATTTAAATCTCCCTGTAACAACCACCTCACATGGGCCCTCTGATACTAATAGGTTTCTTCCTCGGCATCCATCTTAAAGATCTCTACCTGGATAAGGGATCTCCTACTAGAGAACTCAGGAGACAAATCATCCATTTCCTCCAATTGTTCTAACATATTCATTTCCTCTCTCAACTCCTTTTCTTTTTCTTGAAATTACCAAAAATATTAGTACCCCATCCTTTGAAATATTATTTAAATCTCTTGAGCTTGATATTAATGATATCAATAGGATCCACACTATGCACAGGTTGCTCCCAAATCTCAGCAACTTTTGGCAAAAAATCCTTATTAGTTAGCCAGACAATGTCAAACTTGAACTCTCTCCTGACATGAGTAAAATTATTGTCACCTGAATCTAACAACAGTATATTGTGGTCGGATTGATCTCTCACTAGTTTTTTAACCAACGCCATAGGAAATAGCTTTTCCCAGCCAATGGACATAAGGATTCTATCCAACTTTTCAAGGGTGGGATTTCTCTGCTTGTTTGACCAAGTATATTTACCCCCACCATATCAATCTCTCTTAAGAAAAAGGAGTTAATCACAGAGTTAAACACACCCGAGGAGGGAGGAAAAATAGTAGGTTTATTTCTTTCGGACATATTTCTCAAGATATTAAAGTCCCCTCCCACGACAAAGGGACATTCCACTGAATTGCAAAAGGAGGCTAACTCAGCTAGGAAGTTATTTTTTAGCTCTTCATGAGCTGGGCCATATACCACCCCACAAGACCACCTGCATTTCTTAATTTTGTCCCAAAGGTAGACCACAATCATATGATTACCAAGCCTTACATTTTGAACCTCTAAGGAGTCGTATTTAAAACCGCAAAGGATACCCCCGAATTTGCCAACAGAGGGAATCCATTTCCAGAAATACTTATTGCCTGGATTAATCTTTCTAAAGAAGCTAGGAGAATAATTTTTCTTCATAGTTTCCAAAAGGCCAATGAAGTCCAATTTGTTCACAACAGTAGTATCCAGGATACAAGTAGATATGCCCTCCTTACCCGCACCCCTTATATTCTAGAAACCACCCATCATTTAAACTTATCATGAATTTTTATTTGTCTGACAGGCCTACCAGGAGCCATGGTAGCCGTGTCACTCTCCTTCTGCCTTCTAGTAACAGGCCGAGAAACCACCACACTAGACTTCTTTTTTTAATCTTTTTTCTTTCTTAGATTTCACCACAGTAAAAGATTCATCTAACTCCCCATCACTAAGCCAAGTGAAACATAAAGGGGTCCTCACACCATTATCATGCACAATAACTAAAGGAATATCTGACATGGATATATTTTTCTCAGCTAAGCTAGCTCTATACTTTTCCAACTCCCTAAGTGTATCAATACAATCAAAATTATCATAAGGAATGTTGACCCCATCATAGCCGCACGAGTCATAATCTCTAAGTTGGATAAAACAGAAAAGGAGTTAGAGGACTGGGCAGCAGAGCTATACTCACGTTCCAGGTTTCTCTTCTTGGAAGCTGCAGCTGCTCTCTCCCTGACATCCACCATCTTCTCAGTTTGATCACGACCCCGACCAATAACATCCTCCACATGGTCTTCCTCAGTATCTCCAGCTCCACAATCAAAAAATGGAGGAGACTGGACAGAGTAGGAAATAGCAGTGGCCCCCTCTACAGGACTGGTGCTCTCAATCTCTATGACAATGGGGTCAACAGTCCAGGTTTCTCCCACGACCACGACCACATATGATAGGGCCTCCTATCCAGCATTCTCCAGGGGGCTATTTTCTTTTACCACCACAGGGGTAATAGGTACTTGCACCTTCCCCTCTCCTAAGTTAGGGGTCATAACCTCATTCACCATTTTACTGCCAGGAAATAAGAGACCTTCCTCAGAAATCTCCCCCACATCACAGTTGTTATCTTTTTTGTGTGTCATTTTGCTCCGGTTCTCTCTAGAAATCACATCAATCAGTAGTCCTTCATCTTCCTCACTCTCCTCCTCTGACTCATGTTCAAGAACCACAGGAAGGAGCAGTTGGCAGTGGGACCTCCCAAAACCAGTCCACACAAAACTGGCTAAAGCATTTTGACTTTCAGAAGATGCAGCTGAATCCTCTCTATAATGCTCATTTCTATGTCTCTTAGGGGAAGGGTGCAGTGAAGATTCACTCACAGGAATCGAAACATGATTAGCAGGGGGCCCTTGTGTCACAACACTATCAACCTCATACAGGAAATCATAGAAATATTCTCCCATGACACCTTCTGCAGACTTAGGGAGTCTAGATATGTCTCTGTAACCCAACAAAATATGACAGTATTCCAGTTTGTGCAAAGTAGCTTGATCAATTTCAAATGTTACCCCCACCAACGACCCGGCATACGCCGCATTTGCATCACACCTCTTGTCCACAGGGATGTTGCGAACCTTCACCCAAGCCTTGTGTAACATACCCTTGGCACCTATAGCCGCAGACCAAGGAGCCAGGTGCAACACAACATTACAAAGTTTCATCTCCATACCTCCACCGAAGTAACAAGTTCTTTCTACCTCCCTAGGGCTAGGAAACCGCATAGTGAATTGAGTGGAATTGATTCTCCTCGCAGTACAACGCCAACTAGATCGTAAATACTCTGTGAACTCTTGTTCTAACTCCCTGGTAGTAGGATTTCCTTCCACTACAGTAATAACCAGGATATATGTCCTTTCCTTCTCTTGCTTAGCAGTAGAAACATCAGGAAAAAAGAAAAATCCTTCCCTAGGAGACTCGAAACCGCACATCGCCGCAACACAATCCCAAGGAAGAACTGCTTGGCAAATCTGCATCATATGCCCTAAGTTCCCGCATCTCTCACATCGTATAGTAGGGCAACAAGAAGCCAGACGTCCACTTACATTGCAATTGAAACATGGTGCAATTCCTGCAGGCGGAGAACCTTAAGATCTTGCAGCCGCGGTCGGGGGTGGTGGATTCTTCATTATCGACTTGGCCTTGTTCCCCCCTTCGCGTGCTGCGGCTGCTTCCCACCGGTCTGATCTAGAGCCAGATGCATTCCCGCTGGCCCCGGACGGGGGATCCCTGTGCCATACCAGATTGCGCCCTGGTGGGTCTTGAGTGGCGTTGATGCGGTTTCCCACGGCACCACCACCACCTCCTCCTCGCCGCCCCGCAAATCGACCTCCCCTGTCCCCCATCTTCTTCAACTGCCCTCTCGGCCACAGCTGGTGGCGCGGTGGCGAGGCCGCAACCTGGGCGAACGATCTCTCGTCTCCCCCCACCTTCCCGCTCTACCACCTAAACGAATCCGCCGGCGCCGCCTTTTTGTGAAACCCTAGCTAGGCACCAGAAGTGAGAGAGGAGGTCGGGAAGGAGAAATGAGGGGATCGAATCCGATGCGCCCTTATCAACCAAAGGCTCCTCAACTTCACGGGCTCTCACTGTAGATCCTAGGCTTGGTTGGCTTTCCTCCACCGCCACCGGTCAGGACCCACCTCGCTCGTGTTGGGCCCAGGAACATTCCCGCTCGAAACCACCGCTGCGGATGCCCAAGGTCAAAGCTTGGGGATGCCCCCGTGGTTCATCCAAGCATATTTTTAGAAGACTCAAGCATCTAAGATTGGGGATGCCCAAGGCATTCCCTTCTTCGTCAACAATCTATCAGGTCACTTCTCGTGAAACTATATTTTTATTCGGTCACATCATATGAAGTTTACTTGGAGCGTATGTTTGTTTTTCTTTTGTTTTCCTTTGTTTTATTTTGTTTTCCTTGCTGCAATAATATAGTTGGATCCTAGCATTCTTTGTTTGGGAGAGAGACAAGCCCCGTTTTTCGTTTGAATACTTGTTATGCTAGTATTCTTAGTTTTTCTTCTAGTTGTTGTAAAAATTCATGTTTAGCTCTTGTTTTCATTGCATCTCTTGTTCAGAGCTATTAGTTTTAATAGTGTTATGTGATTCCTCTCATGTTTTCTTTCTGTAGAATTTAGAGAGTTTTTGTTAAAGCATGTTTTGTATGGTGCTTGTTGGGAAAAGAAACTGCTGCTTGAGGTAGAATTTTTAACGGTGCAAGTAGAAGCTTGTATAGACTATGGCTAGACTTTTTCATATCATCCTAGATGTTATTTTAGTTCTAAAGCCTTGTTGTTATTTACTAGCATGATTAGCCTCAAATAGCTGAGAGTGTTTAATGTGCCATTGAAATAGTCATGAGTTGTTCTTGTCATATTGAAGCATAAATTTGTGGTGTTCTCCTTTGAATATTTTATTTGGTTGACTTAGCGCATGCTCACACAATGTTTATGACTATGAACCAGTACCGAATAGCCTCCATGATCAATTATTTTTTGACCTTGTGGTACCACTTATGCTTTTATTAATGATGTTTATGTCACTATGCATGATTATGGCTCTTATGCTATCTTGATTTGTCGCTCCCAGTCTTTTGCTAGCCTCCACCTGTACTGAGTATGAGCTCTACTCGTGCATCCAACTCCCAAAAACCAAAGTTTTCCCATTGTGTCCACCATACCTACCTACATGTGGTATTTAACCATCACTCCAAAGTAAATTGCTCATGTGTTACCTTTAAAACTTTGGAAAACTCTTGTTTTGTGCTCGTGTTTCAGCTCATGAGGACGTAAATAGAGAATCTTTATCTCACTTGTTGATTGGACTTTCACACCCTGGACTAGTGGCTTCATCCGCTTATCTAATGATAGAAGAGCTGGCAGCGGGGTGCCCAGCCCCAAACTAATAACACAAATTATCTTCACTATTTTCCCCCTAATTTATCAGTTAAAGCATAATTGTGTAAACAAAAGAGAAATAGGGATGACATTCTACCCAGACGCGTCCTTCCATGGGAGCCGCTCTTGTGAAGTCTAGTTGGCTTGTGACATGTTGTATTTTCTGTTTACCATTCGTTGAAATACGCATACACCGCTCTTAAAATATAGACACTCCTCCATGGTATGTGATTGTTGGCAGGCACCCGAGGATTCAGTTAGCCATGGTTTGTGAAAGATGGTTGGGAGGACTGTCAAGCTTTTTATACCTCTGTTTAATAAAATAAAAGCTCTAGCACATGAGTGATCCATGCTTCCCTCTGCGAAGGGCCTTTATTTTACTTTTATGTTGAGTCTCCATCTTCTAACTTTATGCACAGTTGAGAGAGAATAGTTGCCATTCTGAGTTTTATGTGCATTTGTCCCAGAAACATCATTAATTGATTCATGATGTGTTATTTCTTGTTCTCTAATTATTTGTTCTAGTCTTCCTCATAAACTTTGAAGGTGTTCAGGAATTTATGTTCTGCCCCACTCTTAAGGAATAGCGAAATATCACTTTGACATGGTTTCTCTATACTTGAAACAAACGTATATCTTTCTTTGCATTGTTATTCATGATCTTTTATTTGAGTTACTTCTCATGATGCAAGGTGATTGCTATGCTTTATTATTAAATTTCTATTTATCATGCTTGTGTTAAAGTTCTATGATCTCAGCTTACTTATGCTTTTACATTCTTGATGATCAAGTTTATGTTGGTAGCATGTCACCTCAGAAATTATGTGTTTTTATCGTTTACCTACTCGAGGGCGAGTAGGAACTAAGCTTGGGGATGTTGATACGTCATAAACGTATCCTTAATTTCTGACGTTCCATGTTGTTTTCTTATTGTTTCCCACATGTTTGCTATACACTTTATGTCATTTTTATTGATTTTCCGGACTAACCTATTGACAAGATGCCACAGAGCCAGTTCCCTGTTTACTGTTGTTTTTAGTTTCAGAAAAGTTGTTCTAGAAATATTCTCGGAAATGGAAAATTCGAAGCCCGGAAGTCTTAGAATTCCCGAAGGTTCCACGGAGTCCCAAAGAGACCCGGAGGGGAGCCTCAGGGGGCCCACACCATAGGGCGGCGGGCCACCCCTGGAGGATGGTGTGCCCCCCCGGCCTCCACCGCCTTTTCACTTTCGCCTATTTATACCCCCCTGAGATGTAAACCCTAAATATATTCCACTTCGTCTCGAAAAACACCCGAAGCAGCCGTCATCATCATCCCGAGATCGAGAGAGTTCTGGAGCTCTCCCTGGCACCCTGCCGGAAGGGGAATTCATCACTGGAGGGGTCTACACCACCATGCCCTCCTCCGAAGTGATGCGTGAGTAGTTCATCCATGTACTACGTGTCCATTGAAGTATCTAGATGGTTGTTCTCACGACTTTGTACCTCATGTTTAGATCTTGTGAGCTGCCAAACATGATCAAGATCATCTTTATGTAATGCTACATGTTGTGTTTGCTTGGATCCGATGAATGTTGAATGCTATGTCTTCTGATTATCAATCTATCATGTTATCTTCATGCACATGTTATTTATGATCTTGCATGCTCTATGTTATTAGTAGATGCTCTGGCCAAGTAGACGCTAGTAACTCAAAGAGGGAGTATTTATGCTCGATAGTGGGTTCATGCCTCATTTGCATTTGTGCTAACAGGGGGCAAGATTTACCCAGGTTCGGTCCCTCGTAGAGGTAAAACCCTTACTCATGCTTCCGTCGATCTGTATTAACGAGTAGATCGGTTACAATGGGGGATGCTCAAGTCGAGAGTATGATCTCAATCTCAAGGCTTTGATGGTGCGGTATTGCTTGGTCCCTCCCCCCCGGTGGTTCTCCTGGCTATATAGGTAGCCAGGTCCCAAACTATGACCGGGGGGATACAAACCCTAACCTAAAGTCAGTTACAAGTTTCCTTTCTTAACCCGCAAGGCTTTGCGGGTGGGCCTTGATTGGGCCTTCTAGAACAGTCCACGGCGTCTCCCTTGGAGCTTGGGTCTTGGGCCTTTGACCGGGTAGGCTCACTCGATAGGTCTAGGATCCATCCCCTCGTTAGTAGCCCCCGAGCGTTTACTCGGCTGAGAATATGTCGGGTAGACGCTCAAAGTTTATCTTGATTTCCTTTCGACTAGTGGCTTCAATCGTTTGAAGAGGGTGTGTACCCTGTATGCGATGCATTTCTTATACTCGAGTATCGAGAAAATAAAAGTGCCTGTGTGTTGGCTGTTTTCGCAGAAGGATGTGGCCTAGTTGCTTGGCTCTCCCGAAAGCTCAGGGCCAATTAATTGCATCTAGGGCAAAAACAGTTCTGGCCTACGCAGATTCAAGACCTCCGACTCGAATCTGGTGAGGTGATCATTGCGACTGGGCCGTGGAGGTCTTACCGAGTCGAACTTAACCTAAGAGGGTACCCGGCGCGTCCGCTAGGATTTTTCTTCGTGTTGTTGACACGGAAATATACCGGAGGACGCAGCTTGAGTGCGATTCCAGGCCCTCAAGAAAGATCTTTTGGGTCTTACATTTGTATCAAGACGATACAACATCCGGATGTGCCTAGTCAGCTGAACTATCCAGGGTAAAGATGTGTATACATCGTATGTTAGAAAGGCAGGGACTGCTCATCCGCGAATATTTCTTCACGACTTTTGCGAGTAAAGAGTTTTTCCTTGTTCGAATTCACGCACCAGGATTTTGCATTTCTATTTTCCTGTCCATACAAGAGAATTTTCTTGTCCGGAAGCCTTGTTGTGCCTATACGAAAGAATTTTCGTGTCAAGGGTTTTTGTGCGAAAGAGTTTTCACGTATTGATATGTCCATACGAAAGAAATTTCGTGTTATGGAGTTTATGCGAAAGAGTTTTCGCGTCTTTATGTGCCCATACGAAAGAAATTTCGTGTTATGGAGTTTATGGAAAAGAGTTTTCGCGTCTTGATGTGTCCATACGAAAGAAATTTCGTGTTATGGAGTTTATGCGAAAGAGTTTTCGCGTCTTGATGTGTCCATACGAAAGAAATTTTGTGTTATGGATTCTACCCGAGAGAGTTCTCGGGTTTGATCACGTACACAATGATGTCATTGTGCACTTTGTTTGCTCTGACTCCCCCCGATGGGACGTGACGAAGTGAAAACAGGGCACGCTGGCCCACTATGTCAGCTTTTTGACCGGAAACGAGACGTCGTTTCCTGTTTTTCCGCGAGCCACGCGCAGTAAATGCGCACGATCCGCTGTTAAGATCGTGGCATAAAACAGCTTTCCACCGCCACTTCGTTTCCACTCCCCGCGTGGCAGCCGGGATGGATGCCACGTCGCTTGATCTGCGGCCCAGATGGGCTCGGCTTGTGTATAACTATCCACCCTTAGTGGAAAGTAAAAACTTCCCGGCCATTTGCTTCTCTTTCTTCTTCCTTGCGCGCATCTCCTCCTCTGCAAGCGCTCACCAGCTGTCATGGCAGGAGGCAAGAAACACGGCGGTGCTGCTTCGTCATCGAGGGCGACCGAGGATGTCCCTATGCTGCCCACGGCGAGGACGGGCGACTGGCGCTCCGCAAACACCACCAACAAAAGCATCAAGGAGATGAAGAGGGAGGGGCTGCTACCCTCTGATGGCGAAAAGCGGGTTCGCCTCGGCAAGAAAGAGGAGGTACCAAACCCTCACGCGAACGAGCGCGTGATCTTTGCGGATCACGTCTCGCGCGGGCTCTCACTCCCCCTTCATCCTTTCCTTCTTGGTCTGCTGTATGTCTATGGCATACAGCTCCATGACCTGCCTCCACATGCGATGCGGCACATCTCGTGCTTCATCGTACTTTGCGAGTGCTTCTTGGGCATTCGCCCGCACTGGGGCCTTTGGAAGGCCCTATTCAAAGTGCGGGTCTTCCGTGAGAAGTCGCGGGTGGAGAACCATCTTGGAGAGACGCTGCAAACTGGCGGATTCGGAATCCAGGCGAAGATGGACAACTCCTACTTGGAGAAGCACTTCATCGACTCCGCGCAAGGATGGCGGAGGAAGTGGTTTTATGTCGTCGACAACAGCACGGGTGGAGCCCATGAATTCCACCCGTTCGTGTTTTTAAGCGCCGAAAGTCTTGGATGCAGAAGCTCTCAGTCGAAGAAAACCGGATCGTCGCTCTGCTACTCGCGAAGGTGGCAGCTCTTCGCGACCAGACAACAGGGGTCGCGCTGAATGGCCTTCATCTGGCGAGCGTTTTCCTCAGGCGTAGGATCCAGCCTCTTCAAGAGAGGCCATCAACTATGTGGGAGTACCAGGGGCCTCAAGACCCCAGCCGTGTGTGCCAGGATATCTTCTCGAATGCCGAATTCGAGAAGAAAATTGCGGCTATCACCAAGCTGAAGGTAGGCGAGAAGTTTCCTGCTTGACCTCTTGAAGCATTCGAGGCTTCAAGGCCTCCTCCACCCGATGTAAGTTTTATTCTATTCTCTGTTTTAACATTTTTACCATTCGAGAGTGTGTCGATTGAGTTTTCTCTTTTCTTCTTCTTCTCTTGTAGAGTTTGGAAATAGCTACGTGGTACCCGTCAGTCTCGGCTGAGGATGCCTCAGACCTCCTGGCGAGCAACGTTGAGGGTGCTCTCGACACCAGTGTTGCTGAGGCCGAATCGAGCTCCGAGCATGGCTCTTCAGACGACGTGGAAGAGTCGGGTAGCGACCTCCACCATCACAAGCGCCGCCGGCAGGTAGACGATGAAGCCACCTCCAAAGATAGTTCTTTGGGTGGCGGATCTGGCAAGGCGACAGAGCCCCTCGTGGTGACGCCCTTGAACGTGCTTCCTCCTCCAGCCCCCAAGTCGCAAATTGGCACCGCCTAGAATGCGGATATGCTGGATGATGACGATGATGACGAGTGAGTTCTTCCTTTCCTATTATCCTTTAGTCGAATGTTTTCTCTCGTTTTCCTTATGCTTTTGTTCGATTCTTCCTTTCGTGACAAGCTTCAATCCATCAGCCATGGTCATTTTGCTTCTTCTATTCCTTCTGTGAAGAGAAAAGAAGCGGTTGCGGGCGAACCTCTAGTCGCCAAGGTCACCCAGAAGTCTCCGAGCCCAGCACCGGCAGCTGCGGCTCCATATTATAGACTGCCTGGCTTCGCGGGTGGGGCTTCGGCGAATAAAGAAGTTTCGGGTAGCTCGGCGGATCC
The DNA here is from genome assembly GCA_028641055.1 of Alopecurus myosuroides. NCBI lineage: Eukaryota > Viridiplantae > Streptophyta > Magnoliopsida > Poales > Poaceae > Alopecurus > Alopecurus myosuroides. The sequence continues at coordinate 287,628,684 of CM054061.1, forward strand.
TATGTGCACCGCCTAGGGCCAGGTAAATCTTGTTACTTTTGTATCTTCTGCTTCGTCCGTTTGTGTTTTTTATCGGGTGCACGTTAGTGCTTCCGATGGGAGTAGCCCCCGAGGCCGTGGTTAATCGCTTGCGATTAGCCACAGACTCAAGTTTAAGCTTTTTTTCTTCCTTTGACGTTATCGGGTGCACGGGAGTGCTCCCGATGGGAGTAGCCCCCGAGGCTATACTCGACTGTGTACAGTCGCGAATAGGCTCAAGAGCTTTTTTTCTTTAACTCGAAATTTGTCTTGTGCTTTTGTAGTCTCTTCTTAACTCCATTGCCGCCATTGGCCGACGCGTGCTTTCGGCTGAGGCAGATTGCGCCGCCCTTCGGCTGGATCGTGATCGACTCGTCGAGGACAGCCAAGCTCTCCAAGGTAGGTTAATCCACTCCATTTTTCTTCCGCTATTTCTTTTGATCATATAGGTTTTCTTTAGGCTGAATTCGCTTCTCTACAGCTCAAGTCGATCTCCTGAAGGCCGAGAAAACCGAAGTTGTCCCTCGGGTGAAAACCCTTGAGGCCGAGTGGAAGTCCACCCGAAAGGAGTTGGAGTCCACTCGAAAGAATTCAGTTAACTTTGAGGGAAGCTCGCCGAGGCCCAGGATGCGCTGGAGCAGTTGGAGGATGCTGGTGCTAAACATGATAACGATCTTGTTGGCATCATCCGCCCTCTAGCTCAGCAATTCGCGGGTAAGTTGTACTTGATTTTTGCTGCGACACAATTTTGATTGGCTATCTCGGGAGCTTAAGGTGTCCTTTTGTAGATATCCTTGGTGCTGCACTGGAGCTTCCTGGAAGTCGGCGATTGGATGCTTTGACGGACTCCTGCACTCAGCTTCAGAAACACGCGAGTGGGATCTGCTCCCTCGTTGGCGAAGCCATTCGAGTGTTGACGCAATTCCACGAGCGCCTTCTGGTGGATGCCGCTGTTCCGCCTACGCTGGGTGGCCTTCTGAGAGTTTTCCTGGAGGGTGATCTTCTTCAGGCTTATTTGGTTGCCCAGTCTGAATGCGGAGCAAAGACTGCTATCCAGTTTGCCTTGGCGCACGGAGTTGAGGGTCTGGAGAAGGCGTACTCGAGCCTTCCCTACGATGCCGCGACAGGCAGAAAGGTAGCGCTTCGTCCTTTTGGCGGTCCAGCTGAAACCCTTGCCAAGAAGCTATCTGAACTGCTTGCCCGCGCTAGTCGCAAGGGACATCCTGCTGCGAGCGCCAGTAGCTCCGCAGTTCCATAGGATAGTTTGTTTTCACTTTTTCCTTTCGATGTAATGAACCTTGGGATGCATTCCCGTATTTTGCTTTTAATCGAAGTGTTCTTTTGATGTCTAAAATGCCTGATTTTTGCGATTGAAGCGTTACGAGCTCCCGATGGGAGTAGCCCCCGAGCACCTGTTAAGTAGGTGGTATATTTCTCGAGTGGGGTCTTGGAGTGTATCTGAACTTGTTTCATTTCCTTCCAGGTTGTGGGTCCTAACGCAGAGTCTTCGAGTGGATCTGCTGCACGAGTAGATCCCCTTGTTGCTGCAGTTAGTACATTTTCCGGGCTCCGTGATCGTGTCGCAGATGGCGAGCGCAAGCTGAAAGCTTTGCGTGGAGTGGCTGATGTGGCTAAGTCAAATCAAAAGTTTGCGGCTGAGCGTGAACAGTTCGTGATGGAGGAGTTAACAACTGTTACCAAAGACATGCTTTGTAAGCATGCTAGCCCCCTAGCACTTTGTTGTTTACCTTCTTTTCACCTTTTAACCTTTCGCGCTGTTTTTTGCAGTTGTTGAGCCTGACGGTCCTTGTGAAACTCATTGGGTGGACAACCACATTGTCCATGAAGCAAGTAGCTCGAAGCCGCATGCGAATAACTTCTGGTCTGACCGCAGCCGCGGCTTTGTTTTAGCTACTTTGAAGTACCGGGATGGCCAGGCGAAGATGCTTGTGGATTCTTGTCGTGAAGCCTTGTCTTCTGTGCACCGGACGTTCTATCCGCTGGGTATCGTTCCAGAAAAGTTGAGCGACCTGCTAAGAATTTTTGGCCGAATTGGTGAAGTTCGCGAGTGTGTTCGTCAGTAGCTTATCTGCGATGCTCAAGTAGCGCTTGCTTTTGTTCGGGTGTGGCACCCTGAGGTCAATTTCAATTCTGTGGCTAGGCTTCCTAATGCTCCAGTCGATTTTACTCCTCATTATGCTGTCGTTCAACCTGCGGCGGAGGAGATCATTCGACTCACTTCCGAAGAGGTTGACCAGATGCTGACCGAAAGAGCTGCTCATCGTCAGGCGTAATCGTAGGATGTAGATATCCTATTACCTTGTATAGTTCCCTTGAGATTTTATAAGGTGTTTTATAAGGCGTGAACCTTGTTTGTACCTTGTATTTGTAAATTTTCCTCTAATGCTTAGTTAGGCGTAGCCCCCGTGCGTTTGGGGTGTATACCTGTTGTTTAGCATGTAAAATGAAGAAACACGAATAACTATGGTTGAGAAACCATGTGTTTTTATTGATATGGCTGAGAAGCCATGTATTTTCCTCGATCTACAAGATGGCTAGTTTAGCCTTATTTTTGCGAGTAGAATAATCCTAAGGATAGAACTTGCGGAGATGCGCAACATTCCATGGATTGGAGTAGATGCCACCGGTCTCGGGGTCCTTCAATCGATACGCGCCACCTGGGATAACTTCGTGTATGAAGAAGGGTCCTTCCCATGGTGGCTTGAGCTTGTGCCCGTCCTTTTGCTTGAGCCGCAGCATCATGTCGCCTACCACGAAGGATCTGTGGCGTATGCGATGACTGTGATAATTGCGCAGTGATTGCTGGTATACCGCCGATCTTGCGAGTGCAATGTCACGAATTTCATCGAGTGCGTCCACGTCTTCTGCGAGTGCTCTGTTCGAGGTTTCTTCGCTGTATGCGACGACTCAGGTGCACTGAATTTGACATCTTCAGGTAGGACGGCCTCGGCTCCATAGACCATACAAAATGGCGTATAGTTTGTTGACCGATTTGGCGTTGTGCGAAGGCTCCACAGTACTGATGGTAACTCCTCTGCCCAGTGCCCTGCTGCTGGGTTTAGGCGATCGAGTAGCCGCTTCTTGAAGCCGGCTGAGACTAATCCGTTGGATCTCTCGACTTGACCATTAGTTTGCGGGTGAGCCACTGAGGCGAAACTGAGGGTGATTCCCTTCTGTTCGCAGATTTCCTGTGCTTCCTTCGCTGTGAAGTTGCTGCCGTTGTCGGTGATTATGTTGTGCGGTATGCCAAACCAGCACACAATGGAGTTGAGGAATTTCACGGCGCATTGGGCACTGGCGGAGGTGACTGGCATAGCCTCGATCCACTTTGTGAATTTGTCGACTGCTACGAGCAAGTGCGTATATCCTCCGGGTGTCGCGCAGTGGCCCCACCATGTCTAGCCCCCATTGTGCAAAGGGCCAGGCGATTGGGATCATGTGTAGTTCAGTGGCAGGGGCATGTGGCTTGGGCGCGAATCTTTGGCAAGCATTGCACTTATCGACTAGGTCTTTTGCGTCTCTGGCCGCTGTGAGCCAGTAGAATCCTGCTCGGAAGGCTTTACCCACGATCGCCTTCCAGTTGGCGTGGTGTTCGCAATCTCCTTGGTGTATATCTCGCAGCAGTTCTTCGCCATCCTCAGGTGCTATGCATCTCTGCAATATTCCTGATATGCTCTGTTTGTATAGCTCTCCGTTGAGCACCCGAAAAGCTTTGCTGCGTCGTACTATCTGACGAGCCTCGCGAACGTCTGCTGGGAGCTGCTTATTGGACAAGTAGTCGAGGTATTTCTGCGTCCAGACTGGTTCGACCAGAAAAACTTGTCTTGAAATGTTGTGGCTGAGCTCAATCATTGCGGTTTGCGGGCTGACCTCCGTCTCCAATGCTGCGGCTGCCTCTGCTGGTTTTTTGACCTTGACCGAGCGCTTGATCATCCGCTCGAAGTATATTCCAGGTGGTATGGGTGTTTTGTGGAACCCATGTTTGCCAATTTCTCTGCTTCCTCGTTGCTGGATTGTGCGATGTGCTTTAGTTCGCATCCTTTGAAACTTCCTTCGAGTAGATTATACAGATCTCGTTAAGCAACGATGTTTAGCGTCGCACTCCTTCATCGTCTGCTGTACGATGAGGTTTGAATCTCCATAGATCATCAGTCGGGTGGCTCCGCAGGCGATCGCCATTTTCATGCCATGAAGGAGGGCCTCGTATTCTGCATCATTGTTTGACGCCGGGTCGCCGGGTGGAAAATCTAATCGCAGGACGTACTGCAGCTTGTCTCCTCTAGGGGATATCAGGACAACCCCGGCTCCATCCCCTTCGTTTCTCTTTGACCCGTCAAAGTACATTATCCAGTTGCTCGTATATTCTGGAGGTCCTGGTGTTTGCAGTTCTGTCAACTCGCTCAGGAATTCCACGAGTACTTGTGATTTCACAGATTTGCGCCCTGCATATATGATGTCCCAAGCGCCGAGCTCGATACTCCATTTTGCAATTCTTCCGGATGCCATGGGGTTGTTCATGATAGTACCGAGTGATGCGTCGTATAGCACCGTGACGGTGTGCTCTTGGAAGTAGTGCTTGAGTTTTCGAGCTGTGAGTACCACGCCGTACGCGAGTTTCTGATAATGAGGGTATCTCTATTTGCACGGCGAAAGTACCTCGCTGATGTAATATATTGGTCTCTGGATGCCATATGCCTTGCCATCTTCCGGTCGATCGACCATGATCGATGTACTAATGACTTGATTTGTTGCGGCTAGGTATAGGTACAGTGACTCCCGTTCTTGTGGAGTTGCCAGGACACGCCTACTCTACAGTGATTGCTTGAGGTCTCCGAATGCTTTTTGCGCTTCAGGTGTCCACTCGAACTTATCCGTTTCCTTCAGTAGCTTGTAGAAAGGCAACGCTTGTTCGCCCAACCTTGCAATGAATCTTCTTAGAGCGGCTAGTCGTCCCGCGAGCTGCTGCACACCACGAAGATTGGTTGGCTCCTTCATTGTCAAGATCGCTTGGATTTTATCTGGGTTGGCTTCAATTCCTCGAGCAGACACCAGGTACTTGAGAAGTTGTCCTGCAGGGACACCAAAGACGCATTTGGTCGGGTTGATCTTGATTCGGTACGCGTTCAACGCGTCGAATGTTTCTCTGATATCATCGAGGAGCGTGTCCTCTACTCGAGTCTTGATGACGATGTCGTCAACGTATAATTGTACATTTTTGCCAATGAGCTTGGCGAGGCATTTTTGCATGCAGCGCTGATATGTTGCGCCTGCGTGCTTTAGCCCGAAGGGCATTGTCGTGTAGCAATAAACACCGTGGGGTGTGATAAACGTTGTCTTCTCCTCGTCCTCCTTTTTCATCCTGATCTGATTATAGCCCGAGTAGGCGTCCAAGAAGGAGAGGCGCTGGCAGCCTGCTGTGGAGTCCACGATCTGGTCGATCCATGGTAGGGGGAAGTTATCCTTGGGGCAGTGTTTGTTCAGCGACATGTAGTCGATGCACACGCGAAGGATGTCAGTATTTTTCTTCGAGATCAGCACCGGGTTTGCAAACCAGGTGGAGATCTTTATCTCGCGGATGAACTTTGCTGCGGGTAATCTGTTCACTTCTTCTCCAAGTGCTTTATGCTTTGGCTCTGAAAACCGTCGGGTTGTCTGCTTGATAGGCTTGGCGTCTTTTGAAACTTCGAGTGAGTGCTCGGCGAACTCCCTGGGTATCCCTGGCATATCTGAAGGCTGCCAGGTGAAAATTTCCCATTACTCACGAAGGAGTTCGACGAGCGCGCCTTCCTATGCTGGCGAGAGGGTGGTGGACACCATCGCCGTTTTCGTAGACTCGGTCGGGTGCACCTGATATTTTCGAGTGCCGCTGTTTGCGCTGAACTCAAGCTCTGGGGCGTTCTTTTTGGTGAGAGGCATCACGGAGTGATCCGTGGTTTTTGCTATCTCTTCCAGCTCTTCCTGCATCCCGAAGGATTTGGCGATCTCGTTGAACTTGATGTCGCATTTATTTGATTTTTGGAAATTGCCGTCGATGGTGATGGTGCCATGTTCCCCAGGTAACTTGAGCTTCAGGTATGCATAGTGTGGTACTGCCATGAACCTGGCGAACGCCGTTCGGCCAAGAATAGCGTGGTACTGTGAGGGCCAGTCGACTAGTTTGAAGTCGAGGAATTCTCGTCTGTAATTGCTTCGGTTGCCAAGCACCACCTCCAAGTTTATTGTTCCGAGTGGGCGGACTGCCTTTCCTGGTACTATCCCGTGAAAAGATGTCTCTAATTCCGCGAGTCCGTCCAGGATCCTGTTCATCCTGCGGAGTGTGTCTGCGTAAATGATGTTAATCCCACTGCCTCCGTCCATGAACACTCGGGCAAGTTCGTAGTTGCCTATCTATGCCTGGATGACAAGTGCGGCATGCCCTGGTCGATAGACTCGGGGGGTTATGGTCCTCCTTGGAGAAAATTATCGGCTGGTCGGCCATCTTCAGATACACGGGTTTGGACGGTGGGGCCTGGAAAGCCATGAATACCTGTCGACTGCTTGTTTTCTGGGGCCTGCGGGATGGGCAAACTTTCTGTATCATCCCTAGGAGTCATGCTGGGTTCAGGGCATCCGTTGGCTCCTTGATTTGCGGCGGGTGGCGCTGGTAGCGCGGCTAGCACCGTGTTTTGGTTTCCTGGTGGAGGTAGGGCTTGCGGTGGGTGGAATCCTTGGGCTACTCCTCCAGGGAGCTGCGGGTAGCCCTGATTGACTGCTGCTCTGTTTTTCTTTGAGAAGGCATCGTGGATGTCAAGAAACTTTCGGCAATCCTTGAGAAGGTGTGTTGCCTTAGTTTTGCCAGTGCGCTTATCTGTAAATAGATGTAGCGTGCAGTAACCATCGAGGTCCTCCTCGGGAGTTTTCTCCGCGGGCTTTGGCTTCCACTCGCGATTTACACGATATCCGCTGTCGCGATTTCTTGTGAATTCTGCTGCCCCCAGTTCTTCCCGATCATCGTGGTCGTAATGCTTTCTCCTTTTCTTTCGACCATGGCGATCGTCTTCTGGTGCTGGTGATGATGCTTTCTCATTGCGCACCGTGTCCTCGCCGTTGGCCCATCTGTCGGCTATAGCCATCAGTTCTCCAATGGTTTTGGGTGCGGCCCGCCCCAGTTCTTTCTGGAAGGAGGTTCGCCGAGCTCCTTTGGCGAATGCTTCGACTGCAACCTCTTCTGATATATTTCCTGCTGTATTCTTAAGTGTGGTCCATCGTGAATATATTCGCGAGTAGACTCGCCACTTTTCTGCTTGCAAGCTCGTAGTTCCTTGATGGTCGCAGGTCTTTTGTATGTTGCTTGGAAGTTCTTGCAGAAGTCGAAGGTTAGATCGTCCCATGATTTGTAGCACGCCTTCGGTCTTCCTTCGAGCCAGCTGCGCGCGGCACCTACAAGGTGTAGGTTAAGGTACTGCATAGCCGTGTTTTTGTTCCCACGTTGGCATTTTACTGCCGTGAGGTAATCTGACAACCAGGCTTGTGGGTCTAGCGATCCGTCGTATTTTTGCACCTCCGAAGAGAGTTTAAACCTCTTGGGCAACGGTGCCTCGCGGAGGTCGCGAGCAAAGCATAAGGCTCCGCAGACCTCTTCATCGGAAGAGGTAGATGGGGAACGCGCGCGGTTCCTGGCCGCTCGAGCTTTGTCTATTTTGTGCTGAGCGATGTCTGATCGCGCATTGTACCCAGGCTCGTCGCGATTGACGTCTCTCCGCGGCTCCTTGCTGCGGTGGCGCGAGCGACTGCAGTGAAGTCGTGGGTTGCGATCGTGATCTCTCCGCGGGCTACGATCGCGACCTCTCCGCGGGTTACGATCTCGACCTCTCGGGCTGTCGTCACTGTCACTCGGACTATCTCCGCGTCGCCGAGCTTATTTTCCTCGCGCGCGAAAAGGCGACTTCTCCTTCCTGGGTGACGTGCTCCTGTGTCCGCGAGGTGCTTCTTTATCTTTTTGCGCAGCCGCCTTCCTGCGGTCGCAAGCGGCGATTCTTGCGGCTGCCATGCCTAGCCCCTTCTGGACCTTCCTATATTGCTCTGCGCGGGGGTCGTTCTCCCCTGGTTGGTTTGTTTGAAGGTAGGTGGCTGCAGCTTGTACTGAGGCGGCGGGAGTCGTCGGGAGCATGTTGTCGTCCTCGTCGACGCGCATAAGGGAGGCCTCGAGTGACCTACTGATCCCAGTTAAGGATTCGCTATCCATAGTCGCGGTTCTTGAGACGTGTCTTGTTCTCCCAGGATGGTTCCTGACAGAATGTGTCCTCGAGAGCGCTTCACGGCGTTGACTAGACTCGTCCGCTAGCTTTCTTTGTTCAGCCAGGTCTTTTCGAGCTTCCTTGATGAAAGTTGCTGCTCTCACTAGGTGGTTGTGGTATGCAGTCATGTCTTCGTGAGGGGCTCCGGCTTAGAGTGGTTTTCTTGTGCGGATGGTGTCGCACCCGGACTTCTAGGGGATACTCACAGTCCGTTAAACAGTAGATAAATGGCTTACGGGGCATACCGGCACCCGCATCTCAATATGAGTAGGCCAACACGTAAACGTGTGACAACCATTCACTACTATTCATCGTCTGCGCAATCCATCCCATAGAAATCCAGATACTTCCATTGACGTACTTCATAACATACACACATGGTACGTCAACGGCATTTGAACAAGTGATATCACAACAGATCTCTAAGACACAAAAGATTGAAATAAGTTGCAAATAGCTCTCACTAGAGCAGAGATAGCAAATACAATCATCCAGAGGACACATGTCCCAACAATTCATCATTACATCACAGCGGAAGCATCCAAAGTGTCTGAGTACAGACAAGATCCAAATAGGCCTAAGAGGCCGGAAACGAAAAGACGGAGCCCATCCATGAAGTCTCGGATCCTGCCCGGGTCCGCTATCTACTCGTCAGCAGCCTCGTCATACTCCACGTAGTAGACACCATGGGGATCCTCGGAAACGTAGTCTGCGGAAACCACAGCCCCAAAGGGGTCATTACATAAAAGTACTGGCAAGCAAGAATCACAATTCACCAAAGTGTACCCCACAACATCAAGCACAGATGCTTTGGGTCCAACGGAAGAAAGGGTGATACAAAAGATGCGGAAGCTGGCTGCACTAAGCAACTACAGAACATACTACAACTTCCGGCTAACAGAAAGGAGATAAGATAGCGTATCGTAACCAACTATAACTAACTCCAAACAAACCCATCCTGGATCTCGCACCTTATCCAAAGAAGCAATCCGAGGATAAACTCACACAGTTGGATTAATGATGGTTCAAGTTATTGTGTCAATAAGACTATTACTAGTCAAGTTATCATTAGTTAGGTGTAAGTTGTTCTGAGTACTTGTTAGCCAGTACTTTCACCAAGTCATCCATAACCGCGGAAAACACGGCTTCTCGAGAAGATTTATCCCTGCAGGGGTGCACCAATTTGGCCGTACACGTAAGAATAACCCGCCAGATGGAATGCCTCCCACCAAGCGGGGCACTCAACACAACTCAACTCTTCTTCGCATCAAGCCCAAAGAACCCCGTGCAATTGAGCGCACGGCTAATCAAGCCCCACGAAGAAAAGGGGACCCTCATAGCACTCTAAGAACGTGTCTCCCTAAATGCCGACTACAAAAGTTCCACCCTAGTACCAAGGGTTTGCACCTGCATATGCATGCGGCAAATGGAAAACCCGAACTAAATGAGGCGATTTGGACGAGATGCGAATCGAATCAAATTGAGGGGGGCGCCCATACACGCTTCCCACATGCGGTTAGTGCGCTCATCATGGATCAGTAGACAAGACCCTTTTCCTAATCAGGGTCGACACTAGCAGGCCTCAAAACCACGCCGGGCCTCCTGCCGGTGCCTTATCATCAATTTAGCATTACCTCAAAATTAACAGGTGGTTGTTTAACATCGAGCCCCAGAACATAATAGAATATGGTAACAGAAAGTAACGGGCAACAGACTCGAGCAGAAACAACCCTAAGCATGCTAGTAAGACACGGGCAACAAGCAACGGGGTTATAGGTGTGGAGGTGAGGCTATATCAGGGTTAAAGGATAACATGTGATAGGATCGAACACAAGCAACGATTCATAAGGCTAGCAGAATAGACAACGGAAAGTATTGGTATCCAATGTTGAAAGGAACACAATGGTTCATGTGAGTGAATACTTGCCTGCAAACTCAGCAGCCTGGTACTGAGCTAGATCCTCGGAAGGGGTGTCGTAAGTCTCGTCTGTCTCAACGTCGTCGTCTATTCGAGAAGAAGCAAACAAACAACGCAGAGAGACAAACAATCAATAACATGGCATAATGCACAATCATGGGATGATGCATGACCATTTAATTGATGCATCAAAAATGAGCTAGTTGACATAGTAGCATAACATAATTAAATGGACCCACATGCAATTTGGATTGCATATGGAAAGCCCCATGAATTAAGGTTGAAATAATTGTTTTACAACTAACCAACAGGTGAAAGTGGATTAGCATGATGCATGGATGAGGAAAACAATAAGAAAACAACAATAGAAACAATTTGAAATAAGGTTTACCAAGTTTGGAACTTTATTTATTAAGTTATGGAAATTTGCTTCTTAAAGGTGTTACACAAGCATTTGTTGTTTTCACCAATTTTAATTGTTCAAAATAGATAACAAAGTTCATATTTGGAAAGTACACAACATTTTAGGTGGAATACATGTTTCATTTGTCGACAAAGGATTTAGAATGAATTAATTATGAATTAAACAAGTTTAAACAAGATTTAAAAGGATTTAATTCAAGTATGAATTTATTTGAATTTTTATTTGTTCAAAACATTGAATCAAATTCATATTTGAAAATATTATGTTTTTCTGGTTTGAAAACATATTTTATATGTTCAAAAAAAAATTAATTTGACCAAGTTATGAATTTAGCAATTTTAAATGATTTAAACAAGGTTTAAATTATTTAACCAATTTTAATTATCCAAAACATGAAACAAAGTTTATATTTGGAAAGGTGGTTTAATTTAGCATGGAAAACATATTTTATTTGTTGAAAATGGATTTAAAATGAGCAAGTTATTAATTTGGCAATTTTAAATGCATTAATCAATAAACAGTTGTTTTCAGCAATTTAATTTATTTAAAACAGAACACAAAGTTGATATTTGCAAAGTACATGAAAAATTGAATTGAAAACATATTTAGTTTGTTCAATTTGGAATTTTTATGCCCAAGTTATGAATTTTGCAAAATTAAATGAATTAAACAAGGATTCAAATAGTTCACCAATTTAAAATATTCAAAACAGTAAACAAAATTTATATTTGGGTAGAGAATTCAATTTGGTACAGAATACATATTTAAAATGTTGAATTTGGAGTTGGGATGAATTAGTTATGCATTTTCCAAGATTAGGGTGTAATCTGTCATTTATTTAGTATCGAGGGACTTAGAATTTATTTTACAGGGACCTAGAAGAAACTAGCAAGGACTTGTGTGCAATTAGCAAGTTGTTCTGGTTCTGAAAAATAAAATGTAAAAGAGGGTTAATTCCCGCGGGGTGGGATTCGATCCCACGCCCTCGTGGGCGCGCGCAGCGGCTGTTGCCACTGCGGTATGCTCTGTTCGTTGTCAGGTAAGGGAACAGGCGGGCGGTTAAGGTTCAGGTAGCGGGATTTGTTTTAACTGAACTGCAAAAAGTTCAGTTTCTCTGAACTTTGCCAGGGCGCCGGCGGCGAGCTGAGCGTGGATGCGAGCGGTGTCCGTGTGCGTGCTGCTGCTGCTGCTGCTGCGTAGTGCGTGTGCTGCGTGCAGTACAGGGGGGTGGTGCAGCGAGAGGGAGGAGGGGATCGAGGTGGGGCTCACCTCGCTGAAGGAGTAGCAGGCGCTCGGGGCGGACGGCAACGTCGACAGCAACCGGACGGCGGCGGCGCTACAGGGGCTCCCAGCCCCTGTTGAGACGTCGATGAGGAAGAGGGGGGTACGGGGAGTCGATTCCCGTACCTACCCAGCACAGAAGGAGACTCCATCGGCGGCGATCGCCGGAGATGGGAGGTGGTGGTGGTTCGGGTTTCAGAACAGGGGAAGGATCAGATGCAGAGAGAGAGAGAAAGAGAGAAGGGCAGCGGCAGAGGGAGAGAGGGAGGTGGAGGCTAGGGCTAGGGGAGGAGCTAGGGGGTAGGGCTTAAATGGAGGAGGAGGGGGTGTTCGCAGCCGTCTGCTGCTCTGAAGCTCGACGTGGATAGCTTCAGATTCGTGCCGTACACGAAGAAGAGAAAGAGGGGGTAGCAGGCCTTGGGAGATGGTGGGCTGGCCCAAAAGGCTGGCCTGCCCCCTCTCCCTCTCTGGTTTGTTTTTTTATTTTTTTCTTTCTGTTTTTTTTTGCAGATTTGAGAAAGGGAGAAAAGGAAAGGGTTTTAGTTATTAGAAAAATTAGGAAAATTTTGTATAGTTTAATTATGGTAACAGCAACATTGTGCAACCTTTGTTTTTCAACAAAATTTGAATTTAGTTGTTGTTTGTATTTTATTGAATTTGAGTGAAAATTGATGTTAAGTGAAATATTGAAAAGATCAATTCAATAGTTTTTAATTTCAAATTTAATGATAACAAATGATTAATTTGTTTTTGTAATTTCCATAAAATTCAAAAGGGTTGCTGTTTGGATAATTAATTGAATTTGAAAATGTTTTTGGTATTAAATGAAATATTGATTAGAAACAAATCAATAGTTTGAAATTACAACTTTAATGGAAACAATTAATTGCTTTAATTTTAATATTCATTTGGAAATTGTAACAGCACAAGTATGAAACAAAATATTTGAATTTGGTTTGAAAATTCAAATAGAAAACAAAGGAAAACAGAGGAAAACAATTGGAAAACAAAGCAAAACAAATGCAATGAACATGATGTCATGATGCAAAACATAAAATAACAGAGAGCAAACATTCTAATGGCTATTTTTCATACTTGGGATGTTACAGATGGCCTCCTTTGCCCGATCCCAAGCGGCTCGCGATACGCCGATGGCTGCGCGTTCCCTTACGATGTCTTCAGTTTCTTTGGGTAGGTCTCCTGATCCTGCCATGCAGACCTGAGCCAGATATGGCTCGCGGGTCCTAGGCGTAGTTTGGAAAGCTTTCCCGACCCGAGAAGGTTCCTCTGTGGAGAGGGTATGGAAGTTGCGGGTGTTGAGGCGGATAGATTCGCCGCTTTTTGCTAAGTCGCGATCCGCGTAGTTGGGCCGTGAATCGACAGCTCCTGGGCTTGAGATCGACTCCGAGCCCGATCCATCGAGATTGGATTGCTCGGGGAAGTGCAGAATTCCTTCTTTGTCGGTGCAGAACTGGAAGCTCCCGAAAGTCAGGGTGATGCTTTTCTCCAATTCGCTGAAAACCGGGCGCGATTCCGGCGAGTGAGGGGTGACGACAATCGACCCGATGCGGATCGGATTGGTTGGAGTCAAAGTTCTGGGGTTCCAGCGCAAGTTGTTTGTTGATGAAGCCGAAGATGCCGGAGATCCAGCACCCGCCGTTCCCACAGACGGCGCCAATTGTCGAATATGCATCTCAGCAAATCCCTCGGATGAACCGATAGGGTTTAGAGTAAGAGAACAAGTAGGCGCTGGTGACAATCGTCGGCTAACAGGGGGCAAGATTTACCCAGGTTCAGGGCCCTCGTAGAGGTAAAACCCTTACTCCTGCTTCTGTCGATCTGTATTAACGAGTAGATCGGTTACAATGGGGAATGCTCAAGTCGAGAGTATGATCTCGATCTCAAGGCTTTGATGGTGCGGTATTGCTTGGTCCCTCCCCCCGGTGGTTCTCCTGGCTTTATATAGATAGCCAGGTCCCAAACCGTGCCCAGGGGGATACAAACCCTAACCTAAAGTCGGTTACAAGTTTCCTTTCTTAACCTGCAAGGCTTTGCGGGTGGGCCTTGATTGGGCCTTCTAGAATAGTCCACGACGTCTCTTCTGGAGCTTGGGTCTTGGGCCTTAGACCGGGTAGGTCTAGGATCCATCCCCTCGTCAGCCCCGCCCGAGCACGACACGACCCATGGTAAGTGGGTCGCGGCCCGGCACGAGAACGGTATTGCCCGGGCCACTCCTCGTTTTGGATCCCGTGGGCTAGCCCAGCACAACACGGCGTAAACGGGTCGGCACGCAACCCGGCGTGCCCCGACATGGCAAGATTAAATTAGAGGAGTGAGCAGCCCATTTTATAGGGATAAGATGCATTTTTAGACTAAATTAGCCCTCTAATGATTAAATATGGCAAAACAAATTTAAAATGACTTAAATCACACTTCAAATGGGCAAATTATATGTCCCTAATTTCCCCATAACGAAGAAAATCCTGCCCCCCGCCCCTCACGGCCCTGCCGGAATTTCAAAATTCGAAAATCCCGCCATTCGTGCCAGGCCTCAAAATGGGTCGTCGTGCCGAAAGAGAGCCCGTCGGGCCACATACGGGTGATACGTCCAAAACGTATATCCTTTTCTAGAACACTTTCTTATTGTTTTCCTCTAAACTTGTAAGTTTTGGATACCACTAACACTATTTTCACCAGAATTACCTTGGTGTCTCGTTTTTGTGCAGAAAAATCAACTTTCGGAAAAATGCCCATAAAAGATCTCATTGGTCCTAAAACACGAGAAGACACCGGGAGCCAGAAGGGGGCTATAGGAGAGGAGCCAGGAGGGGGCCACACCACCCCCCGACGCCCCCTTGGCCGCGCCGCCTGGTGGTGTGGGACACTCCCTCACCCCTCGGACTCCCCTTTCGACTACATATGCCCCGTAAAACTAAAACGTGAGGGGGTTCGTCATATTCCACAGAAACACAACAGAGCGCTGCCACCACCCCGAACCTCGATTCGGGGATCAGAAGTTCCTGTTCTGGTGCCGTGCCGGGACGGGGATTCGAAGGAGATCATCGCCATCGACACCGCCACCTCTTCTCCATCAACCATCCATGATTCCCCCGTCCATGTGTGAGTAAACACCGCTGTAGGCTGAGAGGGATGGAAGGTATTGGATGAGATTGATCATGTAATAATGCCATATTGTGAGGGCATAGTTACTAGTATCCATTGTTAGTGTTTTCTACCGTTGTTGCAACTTGTTATGCTTAATGCTTGTCACTAGGGAACGAGTGCCATGATCTCAGATATGAACATGTTGTTGTTTCATGAGTATAATTATGTTTCTTGGTAATATCTGCAATTTGTTTACACATGTCATTGTCCGGAACCTAAGGCCCCAAAGTGACAGAAATTGGGACAATCGGAGGGGTTAGTTGTGATGTGAGGATCACACGTGTTCACAGAATGTTAATACTTTGCTACGGTGCTTTATTAAAAGGAGCACCTTAATTACCAGTAGTTTCCCTAGAGCCTCCGCTGCCACGGCCTGGTAGGACAAAAGATGTTGTGCAAGTTTCTCATTGCGAGCACATATGACTATATTGGAACACATGCCTATGGTTTGCCTACATGTTTGATGCTTTATTATTATTATCTGCAAAGCCCGTATTAGATTATTACATGACCTATGTTATCCATGCAACGCCCGTCCATCCATTCCCTCTATGCCTACGGTACTTCCCATACTGCTATTTTCCGTGATTGCTACCGCTGTTACTATTTTACTACTACTGTTATTTTATTTCTACTGCTGCTACAAAACTGTTACCACTGATAAATTGTTGTGAGCAAGTCTACTTTCAGGTGCAGCTGAATTGACAACTCAGTTGTTAAGGCATATAAATATTCTTTGGCTCTCCTTGTGTCGAATCAATAAAGTTGGGTTTTACTTCCCTCGCAAACTGTTGTGATCCCCTATACTTGTGGGTCATCAACGGGCCACTGTGTCGTGCCCACTTGCGAAGACAGCCCCGTGGGCTGGCCCAGCACGAATAAGCCGGTCCGTATATGGGCCATGCTTTTTCCGGCGCGAGCCAGGCCGTGTCGAGCGGCCCGTTTGGTCAAGTATAGTCGCGTCGCACACACACACCATCGGGTCCACAAGCAGGGACAGCGCATGCGGCAGAAGGCCTCATAGCAGCTGCAGCCTATCAAACATAAAGATGCAGTGTATTGGTTTTTGATTCCAAAATCAAATGAATATATTGAAATAATTCTCAATTTTGGGACCATGGTGGAGCGACAGACGGCATGTTCGCACACGGCAGTTTGGGACCATGGTGGAGCGACAGAGACGACAGTTCCGAAAGCGTGGGCTTATGTTATTTTAGAAATGGGGAGTCCCAGCCTCTGCATCGATTGATGCATGCGGCTTTTATTACCTTATTAAAAAAAATTGTTACAAAAGAATTACATCATGGGTCGCACAAGGTTGAAACATGTATCAACCAACGAAAGAAAAGGGACAACATGTAGTGGCACTGCATCAACATGATATCCTAAGATCAGAACGCCAGCTGTATTGGATGTATAAATCCCGCGCGACCGACTCTAGCCGGTTGCACCCAAAAATCATCACCTCTCGCTTTTCCACAGGTTGTAGGTAGGACCACAGAAGGATCTAGTGGGTAGCCATTGGAATAACCTGCATAAAAGAAGTTGATTTTGCCTTTTTAAAAATATAATCATTGTGTATATTCTATATGGACCATAGCAAAGCGCAAGCTCCAACTCGGATTTGAACTTTAACTGTCTTATCAACACCCCTTAGCCAATTTCCAAACAAATTTGTAATGCTATTTGGGGGTTGAATACAGAATGCCATAGAAACGATACGTCAAATCATTTTCGCAAAAGGGCAAGAAATAAACAAATGTTGAATTGTTTTGTATTGATCACAAAAGAAATATTTTTTACATGCTTCCCAGTTACGCCTAGCCAAGTTATCTTTTATTAAAATAACCTTACGATACAAGAACCACACGAAAATCTTTATTTTTAGTGGTACTTTTGTTTTCCAAATGTACTTCCTAAAAAACTTGGTGTGATCATTCATGAAGTCCAAATATAGGGATTTGACCGAGAAAATTCCGGACGTAGTTAACCTCCAGTTAAAAATATCCGGCTGATCCGAAAGATGAACATCTATTAAACGAGCAACTAAATGGAGCCACCCTGTCCATTTATTACCATTCACCGTCCTTCAGAAACCTATGTTCGGAGGAGGAGCCTGGGACAAAATTGACGCCACAGAGGCGTCCTTACGATAAGCTATGTTGTATAAGGAAGGGTATTGGCGTGAAAGGGGCTTAGCCCCAAGCCATGTATCTTCCCAAAACCGGATGCTTTCCCCGTTTCCTACAACAAAAGAGCCTCTCTAAAAAAAAATCATCTTTGACCTTCATAAGGCCTTTCCAAAAGGGGGAGTCAGCTGGCTTTAGTTTTACCTAGGATAAAGACTTAGAATGTAAGTATTTATTATGAATCAGTTCATGCCATACTCCTTCTTCAGATAGAATCTTAAAAAGTCATTTACTTAGTAAACATTTATTTTTTATTTCTAATACTTCAATCCCAAGCCCCCTTGGTATTTCGGTCGACAAATGATGTTCCATTTAGTGAGTCTATATTTCCTCTTATGGCCATCGCTCTGCCAAAAAAATCTAGAGCGGAAGAAATCCATTCTTTTCCATACCCCTATGGGAATCTCAAAGAATGAAAGCATAAACATGGGGAGACTTGTCAAAACCAAATTAATTATGATCAGACGGTCACAGTATGAGAGAAGTTTACCGGCCCAACTAGCAAGTTTCTTCTCAACCGATCTTAAACTGGTTTCCACTCCCCGTTTTTGAGCTTACGAAAGTGAATTGGGATACCCAAATATCTAAAAGGATAAGACCCCGGCAATCATATTCCTCCGGTAGCCTGAAGTACTCCAAAAAAGGTGTGGCAACGGTCCGCTTGAAGGTCCTCTTGTCCGGCGTCTCCTTGGCTACAGACTTGCCCGGCGTGTCTTCCCCGTCCGACTCCGATGAGATCGCCCAAAATCGCCCAGCGCAGGGCGTTCCGTCAGACTCGGACCAGGCTTCAACATGCCGGCTAACCAAGGTGGCGGAGGGAAAGGCTTCAACCAGCCCCTACCGCCAAGACAACAACAAGAGTACCGGGGTGCAAATAACTTCGGTGGTGATCGTCGGGTAGACATGGCCTTCCGTGGGGGAGGCAGAAGTGGTGGCTATTCTGATGGCCACTATGATGGGAGAGGCGCACAGGTTTTTGCGCCGCAGGGCTCGAGGTTTGAAGCCGGGTCTAGCTCCGTCCAGGAGGGGGGTGACTTCAACGAGGGCTGGGACTATAATGGTAACAACCAAGGTTTCAACAGCCACAATCAAGGTTTTAATGGCAGCTTTGGGGGCTACCAGGAGGGATTTTTTTAGCAGAGTTTTAACAATGGGAACGGTGGTTTCCGTGCTAATAACAACTTTCAGAATCGGCAAGCTAGTCGCCCAACGCAGGCCTTTGGTAGCCGTGGTAGTGGCAGAGGGTATGCACGGCTAGCAGGTCGGGGGGAGGTCGACCTTCGGGAGGAAGGGGTGGCCGCTTCCCTAACGTTAATCAGAACACTCAGAGGGTGCAGCAAAATTTGCGGCCGGTTCAGGATAACAATGGCGTGCAGCCGCGGTTTATGTGCATGTGTTATGGAGAGAGGGTTTATTGTCAGCAGGAAAAAATTAGACGCGCGCGCAAGGTCGTCTCTCATTGACTAGAAAAAAGAACACGTGTAAGCCTCTAGAGGCGGAGGATCGGGGGAATTATCCCCGGGGTGCTCAACACTCCACTTAGGCCTTGTTTACCTCTCTTGTATTTGCTGGGTTGAGAAGTTTGGGGTTGAGAGGGAATTTGGTGATCACCAAATCCTCTCAAATACTCTTACCCCACAATACACTAGCATAGGATAGAGTTTTTAATCTCGACAAAATTGAGGTGGTTGGTGGGGTTTTTATGGGGACTATCCTCTCCAAAACCGGAGTAGTAAACGGATTAGTAGGGATTTTTCGGGATTCGGTAAAATTCTCTACTTTCCCCTATAATACACTAGAAGTAAACAAGGCCTTAGTTAATTGGAATATAAAAGGCTTTCTAGGTGCACTACACCAATAATGCTGCGATCGCCAAGCTGCAGTCGCAAACCTATATGCACCTTGGTTCTCGGATCATAAGCTGTTGTCCGCCAACGTGGCTCTTTTACCGGAAAGTGCCCATAGCGGCCCGGATTTTTTTTTCGAGGGTATGCAATTGCATACCTGATTATTATAGAAGGAGAGATAAAATATACAAGACAGTCGACAGCACTAGCTGCACACAACCGTGCTCTCCGACCCACTCCACTCCACACCACACCTAGGCAACTACTCGCGCAATAATGCTCCCACTCCAGCTCCAGCCTCATTCCATCTCCTCAACTCTGCAATGATCCGAGAGGCAAGGATCTCCTCGTTGCAGATCTGTCTAGTATTGTTGAAAACCCTCGCGTTTCGTTGTTTCCAGATGTGCCATGTGATGATGGTAACTAAGGTGTCGATCGACTTTCTCTTCTTATCTCTAAACCTCTCCCTTACCGACAACCACCAGTTTTCCAGAGTATCATCCGCTGTGGGTGTCGGGAGCTGTACTCTAAGCAAACTCGAACACCTCCACCACACTTGCCTCGTGAACACACATGTCACCAAGATATGGTCCGAGTTTTCCAACTCTTGGGAGCACATCTTACAGATGTCAGGTTGGTCCTGCAGACCATGTCTCGCTCTACGGTCCGAGGTCCAGATCCTGCGTTGGATGGCTAACCACATGAACATTTTGCATTTGGCTGGTGCCCAACACCTCCAAACTCCTTCAGCTAGCGGGAATCCTATCTGCCCCACCATTAGGGCTTTGTAAGTAGAACTCGCAGAGTATCTCCCAGAGGCAGTAAACGGCCAAGAAAACTCATCCTCCATGTGTACATCCCGTGGTACCTCCTGAGTGGCCAACCAGAGCTTTATACCTTGCAAAGCCAACTCTGTTGTCCAGGCTCCTCTACAATCACCCACCCATCTGTTATCTGTCAGGGCTTCATGCACAGTCCTCTTGTTTGTCGTCCTCGTGTTGACAGCATCCCTCAACAAGGAGCTAGCTCCTGAACCGTCCTCCCTCCAAGCCATCTATCTTTCCAGAAAAGTGTTTTCTGACCATTGCCAACTTTGATGCGGACAAGGCTGTTAAACACCTCAGCGGCTAAGGTGTCTTTGAGCATTGGCAACCCTTTCCACGGTCTCGAGTCATCGGTCCTCCTCAACCATTCCCATCTCACTCGAAGTGCCAAACCCTGAGTATCTAGGTTTTTAATGCTTAGACCCCCGTAATAGTATGGCTTGCAAACGTTCTCCCACGCCACTAGACATTGACCTCCGTGTGCTGTCTTCGAGCCTGCCCACAGAAGGCCTCTCATCCACTTGTTGATCTCTTCCAAGAGCCAACAAGGTGCCTCTGCCACTAACAGCTGATGTACCGGTCTTGCTGCAACCACAGATTTGACCAAGGTCAGTCGCCCTGCTCTGACGATCATCCCACTCTGCCATGCCGGTACGCACTTCAGCACCTGGTCCAACAGAGGCTGCCACTCGCTCTTGGTCAGAGGACGCAACGCCAGCTGTAAACCCAGATATTTTATTGGGAATTGTGCCATCTTACATCCCAACACCTCAGAGACCAGATTCTCATCCAACTCCTCACCCCGAATGAGTGTTGCAGCAGTCTTGGCGTAGTTCACTTTCAAACTGGATGCCTCTCCGAACAGATGCAGGATCTCCCTGACCAAGAATAGATCAGACTCCAAAGGCTTCACAAAAAGCACCACATCATCTGCATACACCGATACTCTCTGTAATGCCGAGCAACCTGCAAGTGGTGTGAACAAGCCTTCGCCCACTGCCTTTGCCACTAACTGCGAGATGGCCTCCATTGCCAGCACAAACAACATCGGGGATATCGGGTCCCCCTGTCGCAGCCCTCGAACGTGTGAGATCCTCTTTCCTGGCACCCCATTCACCACAACCTTGGTGCTAGCCGTGTTTAACAGGATTGCGATCAACCTACACCACCACTCGCTGAACCCCAACTGCCTAAGAACTTCGAACAAGAATGCCCAGGAGAGTGAGTCAACTTCAGAAGCACTCCCTTCTCTCTCCTGGTGTTGATTTTGCGTGCCAACTGTCGTACCAGGATAAAATTGTCGTGCAGACTCCGCCCTTTGATCAATGCAGACTGATTAGCACTCACCAACACCCCTAATTTGCTTCTCAGTCGGTTGGCCAACAACTTAGAGAAAAGTTTGGAAAAGCTGTGCACCAGGCTTATGGGCCTATAGTCACCGGCCTCCAAAGCGTCTTGCTTCTTGGGGATTAGCGTAATCAACGCTTTATTAAGTTTGTCGAAACCTCTCCCATCTCCCACCGCCAGTTTTTGCAAAGCTGCCATGATATCTGACTTTATGATGCTCCAAGCTCTTTGATAGAAGGCTCCAATGAAACCATCCGGCCCCGGAGCCCGATCCGGTGGTAACTCTCTGATGGTCTCCCACACCTCCTCCTCGGAAAACAGACCATCCAAGTCCTGCAGCTCATGGTTTTGAATGCCGATAAAACCCAAGTCAATGGAGTGCTCCCTGGTCTCCAGCTTTCGCAGAAGACTCTGGTAGGCCTCAAAGAATACCTCCTATTTCTGAGCTTGGTCCGTGATCAGGTCAGTTCCCACACGAACTGCTGGAATAAAACTCTTGGCTCTCCTGCCATTGGCTACCGCATGGAAGAGCCTAGTGTTAGCGTCTCCCTCCTTCAGCCAGCGCAACCTCGATCTCTGTCTAGCCATGGTACGCTCCAGAGAAGAGAGCCCCAAGATCGACAATTTGAGTGTGCGTCTCAACCAGACCTCTCCCAAAGACAATAGTCTTCTATCTTGCGCAGCATCCAATCTAAAAATGATTGTATTTGCAATAGCCAGTTGTATTTTTATGTTGCCCACCTTCTTTTGGCCCCATGACTGGAGATGGGACGCCAAATTCCTATAAAGTGCATCCAGACGCTTGAAAGGATCAACAATAGCCTCATCACACACCCATCCATCTTTGACCGCTTCCTCGAAACCCTCCAACTTCAACCAGAACAGCTCGAATCTGAATCTCCTCTTGGGTCTAACCGTAGCGTCCAAAGAAAGGTGCAAAGGAGTATGGTCCGAAATGTTGCTAGATAATGCCTGGAGAATGCAGTCTGGGTAAAGCATATCCCAGTCTACCGAGGCTAGCGCACGATCAATCCTAGTCATAGTTGGAACGGCCCTCTCATTGCTCCAAGTGAACATCCTCCCATGTAGGTAGATATCTCTCAACTCATGAGCATTCACGAAGTTTCGAAAACGGCCCATCATGTTCCTATTCAGATTAGAGTTGTTCTTTTCTGCTGCTGACAGGATCACATTGAAATCTCCCATGATAATCCAGGGGCCTGGGCAAAGCGTGCGTCTCTCAGCTAATTCCAATAGGAACTGTGTTTTGTCCGCATCAGATTGTGGTCCATACACCACCGATAGCCACCAACTCTTATTCTCCTTTGTGGTAATTTCACCTGTCAGCGTGTGAGAATCAAAGCTGACATGGGGAAAACTAAGGACTGTCGAGTCCCAAGCCACAAGAACTCCTCCACGAGTTTCAACAGCTGGCAAGTACTCAAACCCATCAAAGGACGGGCCTAGGCACTGCAGGATTGTGAATCGCTCAACTGTATTCAGTTTTGTTTCCTGCAAACACACCAAGTTTACATGGAGGGACTCCACAAACTCTCGTACCGCGTTTTTCTTTGCTGGCTCATTCAGGCCACGCGGGTTCCAACTCAAAATGTCTAAATCCATAACTTAGACCTAAGAATCCACTCCTAGCCAGGCTACCTGCATCTCAATGTGCAAGTATCGCCTGACTACTCGACTCCTGCAACATCCCAAGGGGTGGCATCTCCTTGCCAAAGATCGACGCCACCACACACAGGTGCTTGTCCTGCATAGGTGAGTCGAAGAGGTTCCTAAAATCTTGCAGGGCCACCTCATCAACTACCATATTCTTAGGCACCGCACCAAGTGCTTTGAGGAGCACAGTCTCAGCCGCCGATGCTTTCTTGAGTGGCTTACTAGCAGGGGCAGGAACACTCGTCATGCTTGAGCTCCTCGTGTGCCGCCGTGGCGTAAAGGTCACGGCCTCAGCTGACATTCCCACCGAAGACTCCACCTCTCGGAGAAGCGGGGGTGCCAACTTCTTCAGCAAGTTTGCACAAAATGCCTTCATTCTACTGAACTGGGCCGAGTCCGGGGGTGGGCTTCTGCGTAAGGTGACATATGGCACAGTCTCCACGGCCATCAAAACTCTCGCTTCTGACTCAACTTCGAACTCCTCACCTTGAGCAATCGAAGCCCTCTCCTTGTCTTGTGTATCCACGTGAGTCGAGAGGGATACCTCGAAGAACTCCTCTTCCTCCGGGACACGAAGGTTTTCTGCAGAGACTTGTGCATCTGGGTTTGAAAATGGGCCCGAGGATTGAGTCTCGCTCAGCGTGTCGAACCAATCCGGACCTCCAACTCCCTGGACCGGCTGCAGCGCCCTGGGGCCCGCCACACAGGCGGATGCACCCGAAGCCAGCTCGTGCGTACGTCCAGGAACTGATCCAGACTCCAAGCTAGTGATGGGGCCCAGCACGAGAGCGAATCATCTGGTGGCAACCCCTCCAATCCCTCCTTTCCACGCGGCGCAACCTTCATGGCAGCCCCCGCCTGCAGCGCTGCCTCGGGATCCTCTCCATGATCTGCGGCCAACCGGCCAGAGGAGGCAACCACTCCGGGGCCCACCAAAAAGGTGGTTGCTCCCAACGAGCCGTTGGCCTCGCTCTGCTTTACACGCGGCGCCAACTCCTTGGCAGTGAGCGCGCCCACATCCACCACGTGATCTACTCCCAAAGCAAGTCCGGCTGACAAATCAATCTCGGGATCAACACCCCTTATCTCTTTATCAGAGGCTGCGCCAGGTGCATCAGGGTGGACCCTTCTCTTTTGTAACCGAACCTGGCCCCACCACTCCTTTTCCCTTGTCTTTTTCTGCGTGGCATGCCGCAACAGCAGCACGTTCCAACGGTTGTGTTGACCGGGCCCATGTAACCAGAGGAGCAGCAGTCCGCGGTCCAGACGACGCCAACTGGCGAGCTGGAAGAGGCCAATCGCCGGTGTGGGCCCAGGCAGCAACAGGCGGACCAGCCCTCCTTTGCACGTGTGGCGCAGCCATAGGCGGGATGCGCCAATGCCCCTCATCGCCTCCCACTCCGGCGTGCATGCGAACACCCGGCGGTTCAGAGGGACCGGCGGCCGCGCTCCGGTGATCCCGCGTCCCCTTCTTCCACGGGAGTTGGCGCCACCGCCGCTGTCCTCCGTAACCATCATGCTCGTCGAGCCTTCTCCCATCTCCAGTAGGCGGTCCACCGCTCGCCGGGAAATCTCCGGCGCGGCCGCTAGCCGCGGTGACCATCTCCTCCACTCCATCGAGGTGTATCAACATTTGCTTCATCGTCCAACTCCACCATTTGCTTCATGTCTACGTGTGCGGACATAACAGGCGGACCTCGTCGTCGTAGAGCAAGTTTCTTGACCCAAAGACCCCTCTTCAAGTCTTTCGCGAACCAAAAGTCCATAGTAGTGTGATCTCGATGCCGGTACACCATCATCACTAGGGTGTTGTTTAGCTCCACCAGTTTGCACCGATGTGCGGCAGTGATCTGATCTGTCGGGACCGGGAGCGTCGCCGGCCACCACTGCTCCTTGTCGAGGTCGAAACACGCGATACCCTCCGTCTTCAGGTTGTCCATCCTGACGTTGTAGGGACGGATCATGTCGCGCGCGTAGGTGTTCCAGAAGTCGCTCGCGTAGGTGTCACCAGCTGCCAGGAAATAGACACACCCTCGTATGGTGACGCCGTGGAAGTCGACGTTAGATTTGACCAGCACCGGAGGGCCCGGCCTCGGCCTCCAACATTGTCGCCGGTCGTCGTCACAGCCGAGGGTAAGAACATGGCACAACTGCTTGAATGAGTTTAGTCCGTCGTCGAAATGGGTAATGATTCGGAGCACCTTGTGATGTGTATGCCCAGTGGAGGTGTCGTTCCGCGCCTGCGCGAGCACGTAATCGGTTATGGAGGACGACATAATTGCCTGCCACCGCCACTGCATCGGATCGTCCAGATTGTCCAATGGCAAGGTGAATACGGCTGAAAGATCATCGTCCGTTTTGGTAATTATATGACAACATATCTACTTGATCTAATGTTTGTTCGATGAATGAAAATGCCCAGGTTAAATTAGGGTCACTATCTATATGGGGCGAGTGTTCGTTTTATATGAAAAGTGCAAGGAGAAAGGAATCCAGAAAGCTGTTTTGTGCAAGAGCGGAGGCTTCGGTGAATCCACCGGAGGCTCCGCCCAGGCTCCGGTGGGGGTCCGGTGTTGGCTCCTCCCAAATCCCTCCCTGGAGCAAAAGAGCGGATCCACGAGCGGAACTTCCGGTGGCACTCCGGTGGGCGGAACCTCCGCCACTTCCACCGGAGGCTCCGCCACCCTCCAACATTGGGCCTGCGCACACATGGGGTCCGGTGCGCCTCCGGTGGAGGCTCCGCCAAAATGCCCTTCTGTTGGATAAGAGCGGAGGCTCCACCGGAGCCTCCGGTGGACATCCGGTGCCCTCGCCTGCCCCCAGTGTAAATGGCCTCCGGTGGGCATCTGGTGGAGGCTCCGCCAAACTGTTGCTCTGTTTGATGAGAGTGGAGGTTCCACCGGAGCCTCCGTTGCACCTCCGGTGGGCGGAACCTCCGCAGCAGCCACCGGAGCCTCCGCCCCGTAGCTCACCAAAGGGGAGCTGGTGCGCTGCGCCAGCGCGCAACAGGACGGAGCCATCGGAGCCTCCGGTGAAACCACCGGAGCCTCCGGTGCTTCTGGACTGCAAACGGTCACTTAATGGAAGGGGTATAAATACCCCTTCCCCTACCTCTTAAATGCTAAGCTTTTCCCATTTCTCTCTCCTAGCCATTAATGAAAGCTTCATCCGCCTAGATCTCCCACTCCGTCCACCCAATCACTCCCATACTTGGTGGAGAGCTAGAGGAGGCCTAGATCCACACTTCCACCAAAGGAATCCCAAATCCATCCACCACAACCTAGTAGATCTAGAATCCTACTTGAGGCCTAGAAACCTTAGTAGATCTTGTGCTTGTAGCTTCCACCTTGTTGCAAGAAGCTACGGATTGCTTGAGAGCCTCCATCCATCTTGTGGAGTGACCTCGAGCCCTAGTAAAGGTTTGGTCAACGCCTTCAAGTCAACCTCATAGTGGAAACGAGAATCTCCCTCACCGGAGAAGCTCAAGGAGAACAAGGTGTGCACAACCGTGCTATTGAGGAGCGCCTAGGTGGCTCCCCACCTCTCCAACGTAGACGTACTTCTCTTTGAGAAGGAACTACGGGAATCATATCCTTGTCTCCTTGTTTACACTTGTTGTTTGCTTCACTACCTTACGCTTTACTTCCGTTGCACATATTATCTTGCTCACATAGGTTGCTCACCTAGATGCACATCTAGAGAACATTATCTTATCTTGTTTAGCCTCACTAAAAGGAAAAGAAAAGAAAAATTGGTATTCAACCTATTCACCCCCCCTCTAGTTGACCATAGTGCACTTTCAATGGCGCCGGTGTTTCTTCAAGTGTGGACTTCCCTTTATGACACTTCTCCAAGTCTTTCTTCAAGGAAGTGACTTGGGCATTGAGCTCTTTGATTCCATCTACATGGTTAGTATCAACACAAGAGCTAGAGCAAGTAGATGCATCATTATTAGAGCAACAAGGCAAGGAAAGAAATTCATCACAAGATGTGGACACATTATGAGAGGATGAATTACTAGGACTAGCACAAGGCAATATAGAATTTAAAGTAGATGTTGTCGCTTTGTCCACATGAGTCTTGATACGTCCATTGTGCATCACTGTTTTGTCCACATGTTAGTCACAATAGGTTTGGCAACCCAAATGGTTCTTTTCTTGATACCACTTTGAGTACCAACATACTTGGCAAACACATTGCTCACATTATCCTTCTGAATGTAATAAACATCATCAACAAGGATAGGGTTGGATAATGTACCATTAGTGCATGAAGAAGCAAAGTGTCCCTTCTCACAACAAAGGTAGCAACATCGACTCTTTTCTTTCTTATTAATTGGCTTCTCAACAAGAGGAGCATTGGATCGAGTCTTATTACGAGGTGCACTAGTAGAGAAGTGCCTTTCTATGGAACAACTTCTGTGGCGCACCAAGCAGCCATGCGCCATAGAAATTTATTTTTGTGGCGCACGGGGAGGAATGCGCCACAGAAAAGAGCAATTCTGTGGCGCACGGGACAGGGGTGCGCCACAGAAAAGAGGAATTCTGTGGCGCACGGGACAGAGCTGCACCACAGAAATATGCTGGGGCCCAACCCAACCATTGCCCCACTCATATTCTGTGGCGCATGGTGGGATAGTGCGCCACAGAAATATGACATTTCTGTGGCGCACCACTGTCCTGTGCGCCACAGAATTCCCATCCCCAAAATTTCTATCCACGCAGGAACTCCACACCCCCCCTCCCGGGAACGCCATTTCTAGTTTTTCACGGGAGAGTTGGAGGTCTAAAAAGTATCAAAAAAATAAATCCCTTATAGATACACAGAGAGTTTAAGGTCTACTTTTTTTAATCAAATTTTGAAATATGAATTCCGATTTTCTGAGCAAAAGTCCGTTAAAAAAAGTAAAATGGGCATAACTTTTGCATATGATGTCGGAAAAAAATGATCAAGATATCAGGAAAAAACTAGAGAGAAAAAGGAACCCAACCTCACTCGCCTTCGGCTTGTGAGCTTTTTTTAGAATCGCCAAATTCCAAAAGGAAAAAAAGTTATAGCCCTTTGAAGATTTTTGACTAGAAAATAAAAAAAAAATAGAAAAAAAATTCTGTGGCGCACCCCTACACTTGGTGCGCCATAGAATTGTTGGGCAGGATTCGAAAATTGAATCATGCCCACTAACCCTTCTTTTCTACCTCTTCTTTCTCCCACTTCTCCTCTACTTCTCATCTCCACTTCTCTCCTCTACCTCTCCACTTCTCTCCTCCACCTCCTACTCCACCACCACCTCTCCTTCTCCTCCTACTCCACCACCACCTCTCCTTCTCCTCCTCCTCCACCACCACCTCTTCTCCTCCTCCATCTCCACCACCACCTCCGGCGAGCTCCTCCTCCACCACCAACTCCGGTGACCTCCTCCACCAACTCCGGCGAGCTCCTCCTCCTCCTCCTCCACCATCACCACCTCCGATGAGCTTCTCCTCCTCCACCAACTCCGGTGACCTCCCCCACCACCACCTCCGGCGAGCTCCTCCTTCTCCTCCACCACCACCTCCGGCGAGCTCATCCTCCTCCACCTCCACCAGCACCTCCGGCGAGCTTCTTCTCCTCCACCAACTCCGGTGACCCCCATCCTCCACCCACCACCGACCAAGCCACCTAAGGCCATATTCTCAACGGCATCCGACGAGCTCCGGCGAAATTTTGAAATTTCGTCGAAATTCCGGCGGCCAGATCTAGATCTAGATCTGGCCGCTTTTTTTTGAAATTCAAAAAAAAAATCTGTGGCGCACCCCTACTTGGTGCGCCACAGAATTGCAAATTTCTGTGGCGCACGGCTGGGTGCGCCATAGAATTGACATTTCTGTGGCGCACGGCCACGGTGCGCCACAGAAAAAAATTCTGTGGCGCACCCCACTAGCCCCTAGGTGCGCCACAGAATCCATATTTGGTGCGCCACAGATGACCCTTTCTGTACTAGTGGTGGCCGTTGTTCAACTCGTGGTTGAGCATGAGATTGAACAAGAGGCCGCTTCCCTACTTTCTTCTCACTAAGAGGCTTCTTCTTCAAAGGGCAAGATCTAACATGGTGCCCTTCAATATTGCACTTGAAGCAAAAAAATCTTGGCCGAGTCTTTTACTTGTTCTTGGCCCTTCTTATTGTCAACCATGGACTTGTTCTTGATATTGGAGTTGAATCCAAGTCCACTTTTTCATTGGGAAGTATTCGCACTCTCAACATCCTATCAAGGGACGATCTCCCTTCATGAAACTTTTCCAAGTCTTTCTTCAAAGAAGTGACTTGGGCCTTGAGCTCCTTGATTTTCTCAACATGGTTAGAATCAACACAAGAGCTAGAGGAAGTAGATGCTTCATTGTTAGAGAAACATGAAGGGGTCGTTGCATAGAAAAAAAAAATTCCTACGCGAGAGACACCCGAAAGGCCAAGATCTAATCTAGGACACGAAGTGCAACGGGCAACAAGAGGGTTAAGGAGAACACATACCCTCGAAGACTCAAAGTGGTACGAGATCAAATCTCGTTGTTGGCGTAGTCGTACTCACACTGATCCCGATAGCGAGAAGATGGGCACCGCAATCCGGCGGTGCATCCGTGATCGGTCACACATACGGTTGATGACGACCTCCGTTCGTTCGTTCCAGCGGGGCGCGGAAGTAGAGGATCCCTCGGAAATCCAGCAGCACGACGACGTGGTGGTGGTGAAGAATCCCACGGTTAGGGCTTCGCCAAGCCGGAGACCATGAAATGGAGCAGCGGGTGGAGGGAAAGGGAAGTGGCCAAGTGTGTGTGGAGGAGGGAGAGCTCTCACCCTCCTTTTATAGGAGAGGGGGGAGGCAGCCCAAGGGGGGTGCCCCCACCTCTTCCCTCATCATGTGAGTGGACACTCCACTCACACCCACTCATTTCCCCATTATTTCCCACTTGGAAAATCCAAAGGTTTTCTTTTAATAAATAAATAAAACCTTTTTATTTCTTTATTTCAGCATTTGTTAATTCTATTAACCAACATTTGCATATAGCACCTCGAATCATTTGTTAATTCTATTAACAACCATTCGACGAAAAACCCCTTGAACTATTTCAATTTTCCCCGAAAGAATTTCGGTGCTGCCCAAAATATTCTTCGATATTCCGTATCCTCTCAAATGCGTCATCGAACCTTAAGTGTGTCACCCTACGGTTCGCGAATAAGATAGACATGATCGAGACTCCTCACCGATCAATAATCAACATCGGGATCTGGAGATCCGTGATCACTCCTATATATTCAACGATGACTCTCGTGATCGTGTGAACCAACAACGCCGTGAACTATTCCCTTTGTCTCGCGATATTTTACTTGTCCGAGATTCGATCATTGGTATCAACCATACCTTGTTCAATCTCGTTACAGACAAGTACTCTTTTCTCATTCCCGTGATATAACATCCTTGTGATCATATCACGTGCTTGCAAGCGGTTTCGATGTGATATCACCGAGAGGGCCCAGAGTATATCTCTCCGTCATTTGGATGGACAAATCCCACTCTTGATCCATGATCCTCAACTAATACTTTCCGAATACTTAACGACACCTTTATAGTCACCCTGTTACGGTGTGACGTTTGATGCCATCAAAGCACTCTTCCGGTATCAGCGATTGACATGATCTCATGGTCTAAGGAATAAGTTACTTCGTATGTTTGATATAACAATGTAAACTAAATGACTTGATCGCATTGCTATATTCTCTTTGGGTATATGTTCATCACATCATTCTTCTAATGACATGACCCCGTTATTAATAACATCCAATGTTCATGATCAGGAAACCTTGATCATCTATTAATCAACGAGCTAGTTAAAAGAGAGGCTTTACTAGGAACCATTGTTTGTTTATTAAGCACACATGTATCAATGTTTCCGGTTAATACAATTCTAGCATGAGAAATAAACATTCATCATAAACAAGGAATAAGATAATAACCATTTTATTATTGCCTCTCGGGCATATTCCCTTCAAAACAAGGCAAGGAAAGCAATTCATCACAAGATGTAGAAACATTATGAGAGGATGAATTACTAATACTAGAACAAGGAAATATAGAATTACTAGAAGAGATTATGCAAGTAACCACATGAGGCTCACAAGATGTCACCTTTGTGGTGATAGCCTCAAGAGATAACTTTAGCTTAGTATGGGATGCTAGAAGATCCTCATGAGAGATAGATAGCATTTCATGGCTTTCTTCCAATTTCCCACACTTTCTAGTCATCAACTCAAGTTAAGCCCTTAGCTCAACATTCTCCTTCACCATAGATTCTTCACAAAATGTGGAGTTAGTAGCACAAGCATCATTAGAAACACAAGAAGTCAACTTGGCAAGCTCATTATTCAAAGTAGAATTTTCCTCAATTAGATTAGCATTGCCAACAACAAATTCAACATTTCCCTTTTAAGCAGTTTATATTTAGCAATAGTATGGTCACGTGATTTAGTGAGAAAGGCTATTTGTTCATTATAGATCTCCTCAATAGATTCAAGTTTCTACTCACGAGTAACTCGGAGCTCATGCTCTTCCGCAAGAGACATAGTGAGGGATGCCTTTGAATCCTTAGCCATAAGGCACAAGCGAGGATAAGAAGGTGATTAAGAGAAAATGCGTGAAGCTCCATTGAGGTTCATGTATTGTTCCAACAAATGTTGGGATTCCTCTACATGTTTAGCCACACAAGTACTAGAGGAAATGGAAGCAATGTTTTCATGAAAACAAGACATAGGAAGCATATCACCATGAGATTTAGTTAAACAACAGTTACATGATATGCAAGGACTATCAACAGTGGCATGTAAGACATTTGGAGTGCTAGAAGAGTTTAATTCTAAAGATAGAACATTTCAATGAGATGGAGAAGAATTATAGTAACTTTGAGATTCACTATCAACAAAGAAATCTATCGACACTCACCATATCATTACCTTGTGACAAATCACATGTTGGTGCAGTGGAGAAAGATGTGAACTCATAACGGCCGGAAGTGGATAGAGAAGAATCATCCTCAATAATGTTGGACACATCATATATATCTTGAAGTTTTATCCATATCTCACTAGCGTTCCGAAAAGGCATGATCGATGCAAGAACTACATCACTCAAAACATAAATGAGACCATTAGATATTTGAGTATCGAGATGAGAGTTTTCCTCATCCTCTAAAGATATATTTTGGGAATCCTTTGGAGGAGGAAAATCCACATCTACAATTCTCTTTACATAGTTTGGACCCATGTCCCCCAAAATATTAAGTATGCGAATTTTCCAAACATCATAATTTGTGCCATCGAATTTAAAAGAAGTACCGTGCCCTAGTTCCTTAAACGACACCGTACTCTATAGGAAGTAAAGCCTTATAAAGAGTGCCCAGGCCCTGATACCAATTGAATAGACAACGATGTCGCCTAGAGGGGGAGGGAGTGAATAGGCAATTAAAACTTTTCCGGATAAGGCTTGCCAAATGCGGAAATAAACTAGATGTTTAAATCAACAAGCACACAACCTAAATATTCTAGGCTCAACTAAGTTCACCAACAACTTATGCTAATAAATACAAGTAACAAGGTGATAGCAAGATATATAACTTCAAGTACGAAGGCTATCACGATGTAAATTTCATAAGTAAAAAAGCTCGGGTATAGAAATAACCGAGGCACGCAGAGACGATGATGTATTCCCGAGTTCCTCCCACTAGGGGAGTACGTCTCGTTGGAGGGATGGAGCTCACCACAAAGTCCTACTCAACGCCACAAAGGCCTCACCCTATTCTCCGATGAACCTCGCCACAAAGGCCTAGTTAACCTTCCACTATTGGCAACATTCGACCGAGGCACACATCCACAACTTAATTGGAGGCTCTCGATGTCACCACAATCTTGGGGCACACATCCACAACTTAATTGGAGGCTCCCAAGAACACCACAAGTCGTCTAGGGTCCGAGACCCAAGAGTAACACGTCCACAAACTTTCACTTCCATGAATCCTTGTGGAGAGAGCAAACCGATGCAACAGATGCAAATGGCAAGAGCACAAGTGCTCAAATCCTTCACTCTCAAATTCCAACAAAGAAACAAATGCTTATGGGTAAATAAGAGAGGAAGAACAAAGGAGGATAAACAACAAGAACTCCAAGATCAAGATCTACTAGGTTTCCCTCACTAAGAAGGAAGATGGATTGGTGGAAATGTAGATCTAGATCTCCTCTCTCTTTTCCCTCAAAGATATGAAAGAATCATGGGAATAAATGAGAGAAGGGAAAGCTTTCCAAGGTAAAAAATGGTGGAGAGAGGGGGAAATTTTAGTGCTTAGAATACCTAGCTTTTTGGGGGAAGAAGGGGCCTTTTATAGGTCCCCACGAAAAAAGAGTCGTTGCGGGAAAACTCACACCGGAGATTCCGGACACTCTCTGGACAGTCTCCGGACCCCATACAGTGGGTGACACCATTGGAGCAACCCCTGGGGGTGTCCTAGGGCCGGAGACTCTAGACCTAAAACCGGAGACTCCGGTGGGCCGAAGATTCCGGCCCTACGAAAACTGCAGAAACACCAATACTAAAACGCTCATAACTTTTGCATCCGGACTCCGTTTTTGATGATCTTTGGCTCATTGAGTTCGCAACGAAAAAGTCTAAGAAATAATGTAGATAAACATCACTTCCCAACAATGGAAACTGAAACAAATTGTATAAAGGTTTAACTTCTATAAAAGGAACAACCGGTAAAACTTCCATCCCCGAAAACGCACAAGTTTTTCTTACCAAAACCGTTTGATAAACCTTGGCTTGTCATGAAGATCAAGACAAGCACCAAAACCCAAAGGAGATAAAAGCCAAATAGGAACCGAGAAATTTGATATGCAAGTATGCAAAGGCTTGAGCTCTCCACAACGATTCGATCAAGTTACTCGCTTGAGAGCCCCTCTTGATAGTATGACTATCGATCCTATAACCCGGTCTCCCAAAGCATGAGACCGGTAAAATAGAAAACCTATCAAGATCATACCTTTGCCTTGATCATTATACTTGAGCTAGATGATGACGACCTTGACTCTATCAAGTTGGATCCTCTTTCTTCATCGTGCTTGCTAGCACAAGTTCCTCTTGATGAAGACTTGCAAGTTGCTCCCCCATACATCATTATGGGAGGGACTAGCTCTCCCATACACCAATATGGGAGAGACCCTTCTCGACAAATCTTCACAAGGCCACAATCTCCAAATGGGTGGCAAGCATCAAACATAGGATTTCTTCTAGATGCTTCACTTGAGCTTCCACGTCAAGCTTGATGACGAACACCGCTTGACGACATATACCATGGGCTATGAAATCTTTCTTTTGGTGCATGCCCATGGAAAGATACCTAACCACACATAGAGATGCCGCAAACACATTCACAAAGATATATGGTCAAATGCTTACCATACCACGAGATACACAATCCCACTTGGTACATCTTGTAGGTTTGTATGTTGATCACAAACTTGTTCAACCTTGTATCTTTTCTAATTCTTCATATGATGATGTCTTGAAGATAATTATGAAAGACCATCTAATCATTTTCTTCAAGACACTTGCAATAGGCTCAACTCAAACCATGACCATTCTTCATACAAAGCCTTGAATATAACAATGGCCATCAAGGAAGCTAATAGAGTTCAACACATGAACTCTAATATTTCCTATGGACATGATCTATAAGAATATCTCAATATAAAAATTAGTCCATAAGGATTTTCATTATTTACCTGATGGAGGGATGATAACCCGGTAGGCCAACGCCAAGGAGTAACTCGGCCCAGAGGACGCTGCGTAAGACCCGGCTTAAGATAAAGGAGTTTCTAGAAGGCCCAGGAACGTAGGACTCCGATAAGGAAGTTTAGGGTTTGTAAGCAGTGTCCGGGTAGGACTCAAAGTACGCCTTGGAGAGTAGGCCAGGGGGTCCGGATATTATATAAACCGGCCCCTAGGGTTAGACAGGAGGAGATCCAAGAGTTCAAGCAATATCGCTAGGTATCGAGTATCCAGTGTAACACGAGAGTTGAGTTAATATATCTAGATCGGAGACTCAGCGACTTGATTGCCGGCTACCAGATCGCATATCATCATGTTTTCCCTTGAGCTATACCCTCTCCCAAACACCAGAGTCGATTTGCCCCAAGACAAGTTACCCCCGGTAACGTCTGCAGTGATTATCCCACGACAGTTGGCGCCCACCGTGGGGCCTACGTCCAAGGGTGTTTACATCACGGGAGAAGCTCAGAAGAACATGGAGAACCTTGTCATCGGCGAGATCTACACCCCCCGAAGGAGAGAAGATGGTGGACGATTCCGGCTGGGGACCAGAGTCGGATCTGCTCGAATCCGCATCTGTCGTGACAATCGGCCAGATCAACGTCTTCATCGGCATGGTACGTACGTCCGGTTCAATCCCTGATGATTTCGGATTTGATTCTGTGTCAGGGGAGGCCACCTGCGTTCAATCAGATGGAGAAGAATCGGTCGGGACGGTAGATCCGACAGAAGAGCCCCCCACGAAGAGGGAACAGCCGGGGGAGCCGGCATGGACCCCGCGTGGCCGGGTCATGAGAGAAGATGATACCGAGTCCATCTTGCATCTGCTGGAGGACCGGTACGAGGAAAATAGCAACGAAGAGGAAGAGTACGAATCTGCGCCAAGCATTGCGCGCCAGGTTGCGGTTTACACGGCCCCGGCGATCAATCTCAATCAAGGGAACGAGACCGCGGCCACAGTCGGAGCAGCACAAGTATTGGCCCAGCAGCAAGGTCCGGTTGACGGAAATCCGGTTCTCACCCGGGTTGACGGAGAATCGGCATCAGTCACCAGTCACGCGGCGGATAGTGAATTGCAGGCAAACACGTTTGGATATCTGGCAAATCGGACGCCAGGGGCGGGTCCTTCAAACCCGCGACACCCGGCCCTATTCAACAATTACTTGATTCTAGATCCCACCGTTCTGGCCACGGTTATCACTCCGGAAAACGCGACGGAACGCGTTAGAGATCTGGATGTAGCCCGTCGTGCATTGGAGCAACAGAGAAGGCAAGTAGAAGCAGAGAGACAAGGGATGGCCACGCGCCAACGTGAGCTGGACGCATTGGAAACCCGGCTCCGAGAAGAGACAACCAGGGTGCGTCAAAGGCACCAGACCATGTTACCAGCAACGGGTGGAGTTATAAACCCGACCACACTATTTATCACACCTCAGGATCAACCGATTCCAGCAGTAAACCAAGGAACTGTACAGCAACCTGCAACTGGAGGAGCACAGCCGGCAAACATACAAGCCGGGTTACCCACATTGCAGACCGGAGTCACTACCGGCAATACATTACCACCACCACCACCATCGCGATTTCGCACACCAGCAGGTCATTACAACAACCTCATGGATAATGTGTACGCAGCAACGCTCGCATTGAATCAAATCCCCGTGAGAGAGTCACCCCACGCAGAGGAGACCCGGCGGGCGATAGATCTATTGCGCACTGCGGTAGCGCAGCAAGTTAATTACCCGGATCACATAAGTGGAATGCATGGGACACCATATATCAGCCAGCAACGATGCAATACCGGCAATATCCAGACAAGTTCAGCGCGGCGGAGGGAAGAGCAGCAGCAAATGCCGCCTCCTCCCAGCGTTCAGGCAGTACCAGCAGCATCAGCAGCACAAGCTATCGTAGATAGTTCCAGATCCAGGAAAACCGCGGCCGGGTCTGCAGTGCATGGACCACAAGCAGTACCGCGCCCCGCCGCGCCCCCCGCAGGGTCGCATGTTTCCCGGGTGAGGCCAGTCCCGACTAATCTCGTTGGGCCTAAGTGTCTATCGGCTGACATTAGGGCTGAGCCTTACCCGGATAAATTCAAGGAACCGGGTAAAGTTGTGAATTATGAGCCGACTATGGATCCAGAAACATGGTTGAGCAGTTATGAGATGGCTATGTCGATTCGCAATGCGTCAGAAAATCTTCAAGCCAAGTTCATGTACTTAATGATGTCAGAAGGAGCAGCAAAGTTATGGTTCAATAATTTACCGGAAGGATCTATCAAGTCATGGGAGGAGTTGAAAACTGCGTTTATCAAGCACTTTCATGGGACGTGCAGAAAGCTATTTACTATTGACAACCTAGAGCGATGTGTCCAAAAGAAAGGAGAATCGGCGCGCAGCTGGGTGCGCCGGGTTATGGAGATACTTCACTCATCCACGGATATTCAGCCCAAAGATGCGCTACAAGCTATGGCAAAGACGTGCAAGTACATACCTTTAGTGCAAAAGTTAACTCGCATGAAATCTAGTCGAAATGCTTCAGAGGTTACGATGGGAGAGCTGATGGATGCATGCAACAAACACGCTACAACGGATACTACAGAAGAGGATGTCGATGACAAGAAAGCAAAAGCAAATGCGAATAATAGTGGAAGAACCGGCAATGGATCAACGCCGGGTAACAATGGAGGTAACAATGGGAACAACCAGAACAAGCGCCCGTTTGAGGGAGGCTCCGAGTTCGTCGCTAGCACAGAAGCCGGGTCTTCGAGACCCAGGGCAGAAGGAAATTTCAATGCTGGAAACCACAATGGAGGAAATTATCAAGGGCCACCGAGGCCGGGTAACAATTGGGATATCTTCAGAATGGCATGTCCAAAGCATAGCAGGGACGGTAGGCCAGCTAACCACTCATTGGAGCAGTGCGCGGACCTACAGAGATGGAAGAATGAGGAGATAAACAAGGCTATGCGAGGTGCAGGTCGGGGAGGAGGACCGGGTCCGGGTGTAAACCCGGGCAACGGCCCACCCCCAGCCGGTAACCCGGCAGGCGGAAATCCGGGTAACAACCAAGGGGGTGCTGGAGGTTTCCAAGCTAACCCCAAGCAATTGGGGCAATATCACGTGCACACTACAGGAATTTCCAATAAGGATAAAAAAGATACTGAAACAAGCGGTAAACTCGGTTTCTTCGGCTGTTCCGAGATACCTGAGATGGTCAGAGCAGGACGTAACGTGGAGCAGAAGAGATCACCGGAACGGATAGAACACCCGGGATTCTTAGCATTGGTGGTGGCACCACAAGTTAATGGTTATGAGCTGAAAAAGGTCCTAATGGACGGTGGAAGTAGCATCAATATCTTGTATTGGGAAACCTTCCTACGCATGGGCCTCAAGGAGTCTCAGCTACAGAAGAGTTCAACAGTTTTTCATGGGATTGTGCCGGGTCACTCAGCGTGCCCCGAGGGAAAGATCACGTTGGAGGTAGCTTTTGGAGAATCGAAGGATAATTACCGAGTCAAGTGGCTTACTTTCGAGGTGGTTAAGTTGCGCAGTCCTTATCACGCGCTATTCGGAAGGCCGACTTATGCTAAGTTCATGGCCAGGCCATGTTATGTATATCTACAACTAAAAATCCCGGGGCCCAAGCAGACCATCACCATACATGGGAGCCGGGATATAGCGGCTGAGTGCGACGAAGGAGATGCAGCCATGGCGGAGCAAGCTTGCAGAAAAGAGGAACCCAAGTATTACCGGTCTCAAGTAGACCCGGATGACAGAACAGCATTAAAAAGGCCAAATACTGAAGATGAGAGAGTGAAATTCAAGGCAGCACAGGACACCAAGATGGTATCTTTTGTCGAGGGTGATCCCTCTAAGCAATTTGCTATAGGATCTAACTTGGACAATGAGCAGGAGAAAGCACTTGTGGAGTTCATTCATTCAAATCAGGATGTGTTCGCCTGGACGCCTAGCGATATGCCGGGTATACCCACAGAGCTGGCAGAGCACAGTTTGCACGTCGATCCCAAGTCCAGGCCTGTGAAGAAGGGCTTGAGAAAGATGAATGAGGAAAGAAGGAAAGCTATAGGGGAAGAAATCGCTCGGCTGCTGACGGCCGGCTTTATCATGGAAGTGTTTCACCCGGACTGGTTAGCAAATCCGGTTCTCGTGATGAAAAAGACCAATGAGTGGAGGATGTGCATTGATTACACGAGTCTCAACAAGCATTGCCCAAAGGATCCGTTTGCTCTACCAAGGATAGATCAGATCATAGACGCAGTAGCTGGAAGCGACCTATTATGTTTCCTGGACGCATACTCCAGGTATCATCAAATCAAGCTCAAGAAGGAGGATTGGGAGAAAACATCATTCATAACCCCTTTTGGGGCCTTTTGTTACAAGACAATGACATTTGGATTGAAGAACGCTGGCGCAACCTATCAACGGTGTATTCAGAAGTGCTTCGAGGACCAAATTGGACGCAACGTACATGCTTATGTAGACGATGTGGTGATCAAGACCAGAAAGGCGGAGACATTTATTGATGATCTAAAGGAAACGTTCAAGAACTTGAGAAGGTATCAGATGAAACTCAACCCGACAAAGTGTGTTTTTGGAGTTCCAGCCGGGAAATTACTCGGCTTTATCGTTTCTGAGAGAGGAATTGAGGCAAATCCGGACAAAATCAAAGCTATCCAGAGTCTGAAAAAGCCGGAAAATTTGAAACATGTTCAGAAGCTCACAGGGTGCGTAGCAGCGCTCAGCCGGTTTATATCCAGACTCGGAGAAAAGGCGATACCCTTGTACCGGCTCTTGAAAAAATCTGATAAATTCGTATGGGATCAAGAGGCGGACGAGGCGTTCGAGGCACTAAAAAAGCAGCTATCTAAGGCACCAGTCCTAGCAGCTCCGGGTCCTAAAGAGCCTATGTTATTATACGTTGCAGCAGGGCCCCGGGCGGTTAGCGCAGTGGTTGTTGTCGAGCGAAAAGAAGATGGAAAAGAATACCCGGTCCAGAGGCCGGTTTACTACGTCAGTGAGGTATTATCAGAGGCAAAACAACGCTATCCACATTGGCAAAAGCTGGTTTTCGGGGTCTTCATGGCCAGCCGGAAATTGAAGCCATATTTTCACGAACACCCCATAACGGTGGTGAGTTCTATACCAATGTCAGATATCATCAGAAACTCGGATGCAACAGGTAGAATAGCCAAGTGGGCGATCGAGATGGGGGATTATCACATCAACTACGAGCCAAGAGGCGGTGTTGCCGAGTGATATCATCCATGATTCGCCTCGAGTGTCGGCTTACGTCGAGGTGGAGAACGAGAAGACCCGGGAGGACGCCGTGGATATGCTAGAAGAAGAAAGGGAACAAGCACTGGAAAGATCAGCCATATATCAGCAGGATCTGCGGAGATATCATAGCCGGCGCGTGAAAACCCGGGTCTTCCAGGAAGGAGACCTGGTTCTGCGCCTGGTACAGTCAAAGGAAGGTAAACACAAGTTATCACCGCCATGGGAAGAACCGTTTATCATAAGCCGGAATCTGCACAATGGATCGTATTACTTGATAGATGCAAGGGAAGAGTCGGCTACGGTCAACGACACTGCTCATACCACTTCATCTATGCAAGAGAGAGAAAGACCATGGAACGTAGCTCAGCTGCGTCCCTACTATACCTAGTATAGACCAGACTCACAAGTGGAACTACACGATGTAACAGGCAGCAGGTTTCAGACGCACTCTTTTCCTATCCAGGGTACCTAAGGGGACTGGAGGGTTTTTAATGAGGCGGCTTGCTGACCTAACTTTCTCATATCAATAAAGAGATGGTTAAGCAATATATCTTCTTCACATGTTTTATCAAGTTTTATTTTTCTGTTATGTTTTTTACTTTTCTTTCAGGTAAGTATTATTTATTGTTTTCTTAGTACCTTAGTTTCTTCAGTATGTTTCATGTATTTAGGTCTTGGGGGCTGATTGCTTGAATAGCACAGTTACAAACTCAAAGACCCGGCCATGATGCCTATGAGTTATAAGGGCCGATTACTCGCAAACGAGTACGGCTGCAATCTTATAACCGGACAAAGGAGCCAAATTTCTTGACTTTTCTTACTTAAGCTCGATGTGACTCGCACTAAAGTGGCATGATTTGCTCGCTTACGATTACAATCAGCCATGATGCCCAATGGGACTTGCCTGACCCTGTTTTCGTACAGATGTAACAACATGATATCCACGCGAAAGCCGGCTTACAGTACAAGAGAGTCAAAAGGGTCATCTAAACCACAAGTTATGCAGAGTACAGGGCTAATAACCGGAAACTCAAAGTCTATTAAGCATAACTTCAAAACCTATGTGAAACGGCTCTAGGTTTTGGGCTTAGCAGAAACAACTTGTTTTCTTTGAGAAACCTCACACCCCAGACTCGGAATTTCGGGCCTTGGGGACTGGGGATTTTGAAAACAGAGGCAAGTTATCTAGCTATTAAGCACAAAAACCCACAAATCCGAGTCTTGGGGACTTAGAGAAAAGTCCACCTGTCAAAACCCACGAGACCCGGAAACCGAGTCTCACAAAAGGAACCATAAAGAAAGTCGGAGTATCAAGAGTAAATAAGCTCAAAGGCAGATAGATATCGAATTCATCCAAAGGCCGGAAGGGCCAAGAAAGCTATTAAAGCTTCATAATGTATTTACATGATGCGATGATAGTATCAAAAGTGCACATCTGCACTATCAAAAGAATATATGTCTTTACAAGGGCATCGAGCGAACAAGGTATTAGGATGGCATCAGGTAATAATTTATTCGGCCTCCTGAGTCGAGTCCACATCCTTACCCTTGCCCTCTGGGTCTTGTTCTTGGGTTTGCTTCTTATAAGAGTTCCCAGCATCATCATCCGGTTTTTCAGCATCAGGACGAACAGGTGGACGGATAGCTGGCGTAGAGGAAGTTGGTGCTGATTGCAATTCGGCTTCCCTCTTTGCAGCTTCCTCCTTCCTCCTGGCCGAGTCAGCATTCCACTTTTCTAAAATATCGAAGGGCACGGGCGTATCTTCCTTCACAGCTTTGTCCTTAGCATTGTATAGAGACATAAACCTACTCAAGTCCATACTGCCGGCAAGAGCAGTTGCCGAGTGACGTACTTCGGTTTGTACGGCCTTGAAGTTCTTAGGGGAAAACCTCGAGCCATCTGCCTTGAATTCTGGAAATCCGGCCACCACCGTTGCCGGCTCAAGCTTAGGAAAATAAGCTTTCGCTAGCATAAGTCCCCGGGTCATCCCAACCCGGCATGCCGAGCGTTTCCAGAGCTCAATCCATGCAGGGACAGTAGAACATGCATGGATTAGGGTCTCCATACCCGGATAGAGTTCAGTCGGCCACTGAATGGCGTCTAGTATCCATTTGGTGCCGGCACAGAACCTCCGGAGGACATTCTTCAACTTCTTTACCTTTTCAATATCATCTTCTTCTGAAGGCGCAAGGTTGGAAGCTGCAATATGAACAACAAAGGTTACATCAAAGTATTCCGGGTATCATGTATCAAGAAAACAAGAAACCAAGACACGAACCAGTAAGTAGCGAAATCTCACCAGCGAGGACACGATAAGTGTCGGCAACTTGAGCCAATAGCTTATTCAGCGTAGCTTGAGCAGTGGTGTATTTCGTGACATCTTTCTCCAAGGCTGCCACCTCGGACTCAAGTGCTTCTCTCAGCTTTACCTCGGTGTCCAGGAGTTGCTTGGTCTTGGCCAAAATCTCCTCGGACCGAGACGCCTGCGCCTAAAAGAATGGAAGGTTAAACATTAGTCGGATATTGCAATCAGCCGAGTATTGCAAGGAGTACCGAGTGTAACTTTGACAAGTTAGACTCAGAACTTGGGGACTAGGTGGACACTATGAGACATCAACTAACGTACCTGATGCTCCACGGCCATGCGCTCCAACATGCTGCTCTCTGAGGCCTTCATGGCGAGGAGGGTGCTCATCATTTGGTCGAAGGAATGGTTGCCCAAGTTGGAAGACCCGGGGTCTTGATAACTCGGATTGGAGGTTTTCTCCTTGGCAGGGGAAGGCACCCGAGTCGTCCGGATATCGGAGCTCGGTGCGCCTCCTCCCATGCCCAGGTCGGCGGCCTCTTCCTCCTCGCGTGCATGTGAGGCTATCGGGTACTCGGCTTCCTGATCAGCCGGGTGTCTTGGTGGCACTTGTTGTTCCTCTTCGCCTCCAGCTGCAGCCGTCATGTCATCAATTGGGTTCTCCTTACCCGGATCATCGGTCTCCATATTTTCCTGGTCACTGATAGTGACCGTGGCTCTGTGGACAGTATAAGTAAGCGGTCAGCATACAACCGGAGAAAATTATGGTCAAGTGATAGAACATCAGGAAAAGAACCTTACCCGGGATTCACTGCGAAATCCGAGGGAAACGCGCTGCTGGACCCGGATAAAGCTGATAAATATCAAGAGAATAAAGCATGGAACTGCCCTATTAAAGGATGATTCGAAAAGGAAAAAACTTCGATATTTGGGAAAGGGTTGAAAAATACCAGCGCGTCGAGGAGGGGATGATGGAATGCTTCGGTTAAGTGCGGATTCACCCGGAAAGCTCCGAGTCAATCTGCGCTTGGTCACGGGTGGCTCCTTCAAATACGGCCAGTTGGACAACTCTCGGTTTAGCTCGCGCATGTTAGCAAAGGAATATGGCTTAGAAGCAAGGAAGCGGTAGGGCACCTTAAAAACGACCCCTCGGGGTTTTCTCTTTGCTCCAACCTTGACTTTCGGCTCAGCTTCATCTTCATCGCTTG
Organism: Alopecurus myosuroides; assembly: GCA_028641055.1. NCBI lineage: Eukaryota > Viridiplantae > Streptophyta > Magnoliopsida > Poales > Poaceae > Alopecurus > Alopecurus myosuroides. Next base: position 287,672,325 of record CM054061.1, read on the forward strand.
CTGTTTCCACCATGCCTTCCGGTTCTTCTTCTTCGTCCTTGTCCTCTGGCTCTGAAAGTTATCGAGGTATACTGTCGGGAAAACAGAGAATGAACAGCAATGAGCTTGCAGAATCTAAGTGAGACTCGGAATGTACCTTCCTTCGAGTTAACTACGTCCTCCTCCTCCTCTGGATTCTCGGAGTTAGGGGGCGTTTCGATGCTCCAAAAGACGTTATCAGCCTAAGATAAAGGCACGAGGGTAAGGATCAGTAGTTGTATCGAGAGAAAAGTGTGAAGGTAAAGGTATGAGAACCGGATTTTACCTCAGGAGCTGGGTTCTCGCGAGTAAATGGTTCCAACCCGGCTATGTTCCGGATTACCTCCAACTTCTCCGTCAAGAAGCTCTTGATGGTCTTGTTGGTGTCACCGGCCGGGTAGTTCTTGGAAGAGTATCGGGGGGAATCCGTAGGGTGCCCCGAATACTCGCACATCAGTTTTGAGCGGATGGAATTGGGTTGAATGCGAAAGTTCACCCAAGTTTTGACTAGGTTGAGCCCAAGGAGACCTTGGGCAGAAAGGACAGTTATCTTAGATAGGTGGGGTTGGATGGCCTCCCTGTCCGACTCAGGGACAAATGCATTGAAAGATTCGGAGATATCAAGGAGACCCTCCGAGTAACCCGGCAATTTCCTTTCGCCGGGTGGGGAGGTGTCTCGGCAGTAGAAGAAGGATAATTGCCAGTGCTTGACATGGGAATTCAGATTGAGAGTTGGCATTTGGGAATTCTTGCGGCGCTGGATGGAAACCCCGCCGCAAGCAAGAAGCGCCCCGTCACCGCTTTCGCGGCACGGTTTGCATTGGAATAGTTCAATAAAAAGAGCCAGATTTGGCGGAATGCACAAATAAGACTCGCAAAGGACGATAAAATGGGTAATGTTCAACATAGAGTTAGGCCCTATGTCGAACACCCGGAGGCCATAGTGGCTTAAGACCTCGCGGAAAAAAGAATGACCTGGAGGGCGAAACCCCCGGGTCACATGCCCAATGAAGCAGATTACCTCATCGGCAGCAGGTGTAGGCCGGGTCTCATCACCCGGCACTCTCCAATGGATATCTTCCTGAGGGGGGAGGACCCCTAACTCGGCCAGCTCTTCTAGCTTGGCCTTGGTGACGGTGGATCGCGCCCAGTTGGCGGATATTGATTGGGTTGTCCTTGTTTTGGCTTGCTGCTTCCCTTGCTTCTTGGGAGCCATGGGTTCGGTCTGCAAAGCACGAGACAAAAAGGTACAAGACGTAAGACTCAGAAATCATGGGTTATCCGGATATATGCAAGCAGTATCAAAAAGAGGTATGGGAATTATGAGTTGGCCGGGTATCGCCGGATGTAGCGAAAGTCACAGATTATCCGAGTATCGAGTATCAGTACAGAAACTATGGGGGACTTACGTATTGGTGATCGTTTGCGAAAGAAGGTTGATTGCCCATGTATCTACTGCAGGTAAAAGAACCGGAAGAAGTGGATTTTCCGAGTATTGGTGGCAGTTGCGGAAAATTTGGGCGGACCGAGCCTAGATTGGAAATTTCATGTTCAAATTCGTGGTGGAATTAGTGACTACAAGCAATAGGAGAATGAAGTGGAGCCTATATTCAAGCCATTGGATGAACTAGTATGAGTTTATGCGACCTAATCCGGCGTGGGGTAAGAAATGACCCGCGGTTGACCTAGATCCAATCTAGAACGAATCGATAAATTGTGAGGCCAATTCGATGGGAGCAAGAAGCTTACCGGAGGAGGTTGGATCAGAGCACGACGGCGGCAGATGGCGCAATCCAAATGCCCCTTTGCGATTCCCGGCGGGCAAGATGAGGGCGCGGCGGCGGAGCTTGGCGGCGGCGCGGAACGGTTCGAGGACGAACGTAACCGGCGACGGCTTTGCTCCGGCGGTGAGCTCGAGGACCCCGTGGTGGTGTTGCGTAAAGCGCGAGCGATGGAGAGGAAGAAGAAGTTGGAATGGACCGTTAGGGTTAGGTTATCCCCTAGGTGCCTATTTATAAGGTACGGGTGGGTAAACCTAGTCCAACGGGCGGGAATCGGAAATTTTGGGATAAGGGATACCCGCCCGGATTTTCTGAGATATGCTTTGAGTGGTGGGCGAGATATCCGGAATGGATAGGAAACAAATCTTCTCCGCGATACCTGGATCGATTAACAAGTAAAGTAAGCCGGATCTTTGGCTTTTGCATCAGGGGCGTTGACCCGGAAAAGTAAACACTGGATTTGGAGAAAGCCGGGTTACTATATGGCCTCCATGGAGTTAGGCCTAGTTGTTTATCAAAGCAATCTAACCCGGCCTATATGAACTTGTGTGTTTGTTATTTTTGCAGGGAATAGCGTGCGCTTCAAGGAGGATCTCATGAAGCCCAAGCTATTCTGGGGACTACTGATGGAGGGATGATAACCCGGTAGACCAACGCCAAGGAGTAACTCGGCCCAGAGGACGCTGCGTAAGACCCGGCTTAAGATAAAGGAGTTTCTAGAAGGCCCAGGAACGTAGGCCTCGTAACCCGGATTGTGGGTTCCGATAAGGAAGTTTAGGGTTTGTAAGCAGTGTCCGGGTAGGACTCAGAGTACGCCTTGGAGAGTAGGCCAGGGGGTCCGGATATTATATAAGCCGGCCCCTAGGGTTAGACAGGAGGAGATCCAAGAGTTCAAGCAATATCGCTAGGTATCGAGTATCCAGTGTAACACGAGAGTTGAGTTAATATATCTAGATCGGAGACTCGATGACTTGATTGCCGGCTACCAGATCGCATATCATCATGTTTTCCCTTGAGCTAAACCCTCTCCCAAACACCAGAGTCGATTTGCCCCAAGACAAGTTACCCCCGGTAACGTCTGCCGTGATTATCCCACGACATTACCAAAACCTCATATGGGGGCACCATGCGCTTTCAGGTGCCAAGTGGTATATCGTTGCGTGTGGCTAGGTATACCCTCCTCGAATGCAAAATAAAGATTTATAACCACCTAGACTGCTCAATTTTAGTCGTTCATCTCATGATGAATGTGTCCGGGTAATCCAATCATTCTCTTTAAGTGTCGAGCGTGAACCATAGGAAAGAACTGCACACATAGCCCCGATGTTTGGTGTTGAAATTGCACAAAACACATAATCAAAACATGTTTTGCAACTGGCCCCATATTTTAGGGTAATATGTCGTACCTAGACCAAATACATGATTTAGGGGCTTAACAACATGTCTAACAAGAGTCTGTATTTTTATACCGTATACCATAATTATACGTATGTAAATTTATATAAAGCATAGAGATTAAGCAACATACAAAATGTACATATAAAATAGAGATTATGCACGTATAAAATATTTTTATATAAGTATAATCTTTATGTTTGCTACCATTATGTTGCCTTAAAAAGGTATGGTACAATCGTGGTATTCAGGGTCGGCTACGGCGTCCGAGGGCCCACGGCTGGAGGGGGTCATGACCTATACCCTGTCCAGCTGTTGGCTTGAGTTGGGGTGTTATTTTTAGTTGTAAAGGCCCATAACACTGGCAGAAAGAGAAAATGTAGTAGGCACGCAAAAAGAAGTCAGCGATCCGATCAATATCGTGCCTCTTCGACTTGTCTCGGCCGCCTCGCCTGGCTTGCGTCTGGAGATCGACCTGACCCCTACCTTCGGCTACCCCGACACATACAACTACTATACGTTCTAGTCCAACCAGGTCTTTATGAATTCATAATTTTCAATTCTCCACGAATTCATGATCGGATAAAATGCTAATCTAGCATCTTTAAGGGTTTGAATCTTTAGCCAATCAATTACACGTTAGATACTTAGATTAGGGATTTAGGGTTATAGCTTCATGCATATCGTATTCAATTCTTTCATAACTTTAGGTGTTACTATGCATGTCGGATATATGCCAAATAGGGGTATGTCCGGCATTGGCCGAAAGACGGATTACCAGGGTGGCCCACAGGCAATGGAACAGAGTCCATTGGGCGTCCCAGTAAGATGACGCGCAGGAAGCCGGATTCTAGAAGAACCCGGACCACGGCCCAAAGTGGTGCGACTTGGAGGAGAAACTGGATTCCTTACTTTCCAAGCTAGATACTTTCCGTAGTCTTCTAGGTTTCCTTCTTGTAAGCCCTAGTCCGGCTATCTATATAAAGCCAGACGAGAGCAAGGAAAAGATAAGGACACATAAACTAGCTAGAAGCCAACTCACCGGAAAGTTCATCCTTGCTGAGTTAGCAAAACCATATTCACAATTGTACTCTGTATACTTCAGCCTTCAGCCCTGATTTAGTGAGATTGAAGGAGTAGGAACGCCGCCTACGTACCGAAACTGTGTAAACTCGGTGTTCTCGTTTACATCTCTTTTATGTCCCCCCGCGGTTCTACCAGTAGGCTTATGGCACCCCCGTCCATGAACTTTACTACGATGTATCGACAGTTGACGCCCACCGTGGGTCCAGCGGCGTCAGGCTTTACGTTTCGAACGGGAATACTTGGCGGAATCGGCAGCTCAATTACTGTCGGAAGCCTGGAATTTGACGGAAACATCGGACGCTTCCTCGACAACGGATCATATATGACGGCACATAATCATCTGGTAAGTTCCTCTGTTTTACCGATTGGATCTGCTAATATTTTCATCGGTTTAACAACAGAAGCGATGGGATTCCGTGGTGGAAGTAATTTTAGCCCACCCGTCCTATATACCCAATAGATGAAGGCTTCAACGCCGGATTCTGCTCAGATTTTCCCTATTCATACATAGAAGAAGATCAAGCTTCCATAATTTCATATCGCCAAAATACATCTGGATTTGCTGCCTCTCCACAGATGCGTGCCGCCAGATCCCACTTTATTGGTATGGTGCAGTCTGAGATCGCTGAAAACACGGAAGACGTAAATCCCGTGGAAAAGGCAGAAAATTATGATCTCGCAGAAAAGGTGGAAGACCCGAGATTCATTGATCAAGCAACGAACTCGGAAGCTAAATCTATACTAGCAGCCATAGAGGCAAAGCTAGACTCGGAAACCGGATTTGCATAGTCAGATTCCAAAGATGAAGATGAAGACGCTTTCGAAAGAAAGGTCAAATCCATGGAAGGGAGTTTTCAAGAAGTACTCATGGCTAAACAGACTGGAAATTCGGATGCCGAGGAAGATGAAGATCCCAAAACAACTCCGCCAGATGAAGAGGAAGAGGAAGGCAAAGTTAGCGCGATTTATCGTGACGTCAAGGAATTGACGGAAGATGAACTTAACAAAAATCCTCCATCTTCCAAGAAGAAAAAGAAGTCCGCCAAGAAACTCCAATCCAAATTCCAGAAGAAAAAGGTGGAGAAATTGGCAGACATTGCCAACCAAAACCTGGAAGTAGGACGAAGCAGTGGAGTCAAGCCTGTGGAGAAGAAGAAAAAGGCTGAAATCCATGTTTCCCAAATGTCGGAACAGGAGGAGATTGACCTGATTCAAACCCCGGTTGCACGAAACGAGCCCCTGGAAGTGCTGGAAGCCAGAAGACAAGATTTAATGCGGCAACAGCAACAACTATTCCGAACTCGGGAAAATCTCCTCAAAACCCAGGCTGGCATTAAAATGCAGCACGAAGAAATAGAGGAGTACGAAAGAAGAAATAGATCTGGAATTAAACCTACGCGGTTACCCAGAATTTCAAAGCCGGATGAACTGCCAGCAAGAAAGAGGTTATAAAACCCTTCTTAGCAAAGGCACGTTAACAACACTAATGCTAAAGGCGAACGCATCTACAAAACCACAACAGAACACACTGAAGCCATGTTCTCCATCCTTAATGACGATCTGTACTCCAATGACGAAAAACTATAGGGAGTGTATGCTTTCTTAGGAAAAGCATTACAACAGCAACAAGGAGGACAAGCACGTTCACGCAAGTTACATGATGATTCATCCTTACTCAAAACTGCCAAGTGCGCCACTGGAGCACCTGAACCTGGCGAACCTGGAGATTCAGGCGATTCTACCGAAAAGAAGGGAGATCCCAAAAAGGACAAGAAAATCCCGGATAACAAGGATGGAGCGTCCAGAACAGGGTCCCATCTTCCGAAAGGCGGAAATAATCCCCGTGACAACAAGGAACGGGAGGAGCAAAACCGAAAAGACGGAAAAGTAATGCCACCTTGATACGTCATAAACATATCCTTAATTTCTCATGTTCCATGTTGTTTTCTTATTGTTTCGCACATGTTTGATATACACTTTATCTTTTTATCGATTTTCCGGACTAACCTATTGATAAGATGCCACAGAGCCAGTTCCATGTTTTCTGTTGTTTTTTGTTTCAGAAAAGTTGTTCTGGAAATATTCTCGGAATTGGAAAATTCGAAGCCCGGAAGTCTCAGAATTCTCGAAGGTTCCACGGAGTTCCGAAGAAACCCAGAGGGGGGCTCAGGGGCCCACACCATAGGGCGGCGCCCTCCCCCTTGGCCACGCCGGGGGGTGGTGTGGGGCCCCCAGGTCTCCACCGCCTTTGCCCTTTCGCCTATTTAATCCCCCCAAGACATAAACCCTAAATATATTCCACCTCATCCCGAAAAACACCCGAGGCCGTCGTCATCGTCATATCGATATCGGGAGGGTTCTGGAGCTCTCCTCGGCACCCTGCCGGGAGGGGAATTCATCACTGGAGGGGTCTACACCACCATGCCCTCATCCGAAGTGATGCGTGAGTAGTTCATCCTTGGACTATGGGTCCATAGCAGTAGCTAGATGGTTGTTCTCTCCACTCTGTACCTCATGTTTAGATCTTGTGAGCTGCCTATCATGATCAAGATCATCTTTATGTAATGCTACATGTTGTGTTTGTTGGGATCTGATGAATGTTGAATGCTATGTCTTCTGAGTATCAATCTATCATGTTATCTTCATGCTTATGTTATTGACGATATTGCATGCTCTCTGTTATTAGTAGATGCTCTAGCCAAGTAGACGCTAGTAACTCCAAGAGGGAGTATTTATGCTCGATAGTGGGTTCATGCCTCCTTTTCATCTGTGCTCGAGTGACAGAAATGTGACGGATGGAGGATGTGTTGTTTCCATTAGGGAGAAAACAACAGTGTTTACCTAGTTTACATTGTTTACATTACACACTTTTCTTACAGCGATAATCTGTTGCTTGCAACTTAATACCCAATGTTTGTTCGGATGATATTCGAAAGGTGGATTATTAGACATAGATGCAGTTGGACGACGGTCTATGTATTTTGTTGTAATGCCCGCATGAATCACATAGTAATGTTTATGTATTGCATATGCACTACGGGGCAGCCTTCATTTCCGTCAATTGCCCAGCTGTAATTTGTTCACCACACATGTTATTTATCTTTCACGGAGAGACACCACTAGTGAACTGTGGACCCCGGTCCATTTTCCTCATACTGATAAAACACTTACTGCTTTCATACTGCTGTCATACCATTACCACTGTTTTCCTATTGTTTTCTACACCATACGTTTAGGCTCTTTGTGTTCAGCAAAACCGGTGAGATTGACAACCTCACTGCTTCGTTGGGACATACTAATTTTATTGTGTTTTGTAGGTTCCACGTTGTTGCTGAACCTGTAGTGCGCCCTGCCACCTCAGCTGCATCAACCTTCAGAGATTGCTTATCCTCCTACTGGTCGATTCAGCCTTGGTTTCTTTTCTGAGGGAAAACTTGCTGCTACACTCTTCACAACCTTTCTCTTGGGGTTTACCAATGAGGGAATTAAGTCCATCAACAAGTTTTCTGGAGCCGTTGCCGGGGAGTAAGAGAATTTATGCAAGGGGAGTCTCTCACTTCCAATCTTTTTACTTTGTTATTGTTTTGCTTGTTACTTGCTTTATCATGCTTGCTAGCAACGTTTGATGCCTTTGAAACTAGATCTTATAGGAAAGGTGGGTTCACAGATGAACAACAAAATATTATAAGGAACACCGCTTGTCACAAAAAGGAATACACTTATGGGAGCACATTAATAAATTGCATGACTATGCTAAAAACTTGTGCTCTACTTATGATGTTACTTATTGCTTTGATAAATCTTCCTGCTGTAGGAGGTATTAACACCCTTTTCAATGTGAGTATAATGATAATGTTACCAGGGAAATTAGGAATTATATGATGTGGAACAAATTGAAGAATTTATTGCTTGGAAGGGTGCATTCAAAATTGCCTATTTACTTGAAAGTATTGATGATGCACCTTATAAATATGAGATTTATGCTATACTTGAATATTGCTTTGATAATTACAAGGATTGTAATTACTACATAATAGATTATCTTAATAAATGCCCTCAACCTAAGGAAGAGACTAATGCTTTGCAGGAATCTATGGAAGAAGAAACTACTGAATCTGGAAGCTCATTTGATGAAAAAGAGAAGGGGAGTGATGATCAAGAGGGGGAAGAATGGAGCTACCCATGTCTACCTCCCAATGATAGTAACTCTTTAACTCATACATTATTTGATGAAATTGATACTTGCTATACTTGTGATCTTGATACTACTATGAATGAAACTTGTGAAAATGATATTGCTACTATTATTTATAATAATCCATGCTACTCGGATAGATCCTATGATAATCCTCTATTTATTTCAAGTATTGGTATGCATGATAATGAGGAAGTTTGTTTAGAAAATTTATATGATAATGCTCTTGATGATCGTCCTATATTATTTGATGTTATAAATTATAATTATACCAAAAATAGGATTGATACAATGTGTCGTATACCTTTTATGAGTGATGAGTCATCTTGTTTTGCTATTGCTAAAACTGGGAAGAAAGAAGAGCTGATTTTAAATTTTGATACCACTGTTTTGGAGCTTGATATGAATTGTGTGCTTTTAGACCATGACAAACATGCTTTATGTCGTGGGATAATCACGACAGACGTTACCGGGGGTAACTTATCTTGGGGCAAGACGACACAGATGTTTGGGAGAGGGTTTAGCTCAGAAGAAAACATGAGGATGGGCGATCTGGAAGCCGGCGGAATAAGTCGCCGGGTCCCCGATCTCGATATATTAATCTCAACTCTCGTGTTACACTGGATACTCGATACCTAGCGATATTGCTCTAATTCTCTCTCTTGGGTCCCTAAACCTAACCTAAGGGCCGGCTTATAAAGCATCCGGATCCCTGGCCTGTTCTCCAAGGCATACTCTGAGTCCTACCCGGACACTGCTCACAAAACCCTAAACTTCCTTACCGGAACCCACAATCCGGGTTGCCAGGCCTACGATCTTGGGCCTTCTAGAAGCTCCTTTATCCTACCGGGTCTTTGCGCAGCGTCCTTTGGGCCGAGTTACCCCTTGGAGTTGGGCTACCGGGTTATCATCCCTCCATCAGTAGTCCCCAGAATAGCCTGGGCTTCACGGGATCCTCCTTGAAGCGCTTGCTATTCCCTGTAAAAATATCAAACATACAAGTCCACAGAGGCCGGGTTAAGGTGCTTTGATAAATATCTAGGCCTAACTCCAAGGTGGCCATATAGCAACCCGGCTTTCTCTAGGTCCTTCTGTTACTTTTTCCGGATCAATAGTCCTGATAGAAATGTCAAAGACCCGGTTCACTTTACTCGATAATGGACCCCGATGTTGCGAAGAAGATCTACTTCTTATCTCTGTCCACATATCTCGTCCAGCACTTAAAGCGTATCTCGCAAAATCCGGATAAATAGCCGTTATCCCGAAATTCTCGGCACTTGCCCGTTGGACTAGGTTTATCCACCCGCACCCTTATAAATACGCACTTAGGGGTCAACCTAACCCCAACGGCTCATTTCCCCCCTTTTCCTCTTTTCTTCACTCCCGCGCTCGAGCTCGCAGAGCACCATCACGGAGACCTCACGCGTGTCACCGGAGCCAATCCGCCGCCGGCTACGCTCCGCCACGATTCGCCCCGCACCGCCGCCAAGATCCGCCGCCGCGCCCTCAACCTGCCCGCCGGGAATCGCAAGGGGGCACCAAGACTGCGCCATTTGCCGTCGTCGCGTGCTGCTCCAACCTCCCCCAGTAAGTTCCTTGTATCCATTAATCCAACCCCACAATTTTTCGATTTACTCTAGATTAGATCTAGGTCAACCCGCGGGCCACTTTTCTTGTCGCGCCGGATTAGGTTGCTTAAGTGCCCGCTAATTCCTCCAATAGCTCAATTGATGGTCACATACCACCTTCCTATCATCACCAATCATCGATTTCTCCGTAGAATCGTTCGCAACTTTTTCAATCTAGATCCATTTCGCCAAAATTTTCCGCGCCTGTCATGTACACCCGGAAAATCCCCGTTTTCCGGCTCTTTTGCTTGTAGTAGGCACATGGGAAATCACCCGTCTTCCTCAAGCACTTCTCAATACGTAAGTACCCGATAGTTTCCATGCTGATACTTGATACCCGGATAACTTGCAATCTTTTGCACCATCCAGCGATACCCGGACACTTCTTACTTTTCATGTCATCGATACTGCTTGCACATACTCGGGTAATTCATGGTCCCCGAATCTCATTTCCTGTACCCCTTTGTCTTGCGCTTCACAGGTTGATCTGATGGCTCCCAATAAGCAAGGGAAGCCGCCAACCAAGGCCAAGTATACCCAGTCCATATCCGCCAACTGGGCGCGATCCATGGTGACAAAGGCCAAGCTAGAAGAGCTGGCCGAGTTGGGGGTTCTCTCCCCTCAGAAGGATATCCACTGGAGGGTGCCGGGTGACGAGACCCGGCCCACTCCCGCCGACAATGAGGTAATCTGCTTTGTAGAGCACGTGACTCGGGGATTTCGTCCTCCGGGTCACCCTTTCTTTAGAGAAGTTCTGAGCCATTATGGCCTCCGGGTATTCGACATAGGGCCTAACTCTATGTTGAATATAACCCATTTCATCGTTCTGTCCGAGTCATACTTGTGCACTCCGCCAAGTTTGGCTCTCTTTATTGAGCTTTTCTAGTGCAAGCCGTGCCGCGAAAGCGGTGACGGAGCACTTCTCGCTTGCGGCGGGGTCTCCATCCAACGTCGCAAAAATTCTCCCATGCCACCTCTCACACTCAATTCCCACGTCAAACACTGGCAACTAACATACTTTTACTGCCAAGACACCTCTCCACCCGGCGAAAAGAAGCTGCCGGGTTACTCGGAGGGCCTCCTCGATATCTCCGAGACCTTCAACGCTTTTGCCCCTGACTCGGACAGGGAGGCAATCCAACCTTTATTGGATAGAATTGCTATTCTTTCGGCCCAAGGTCTCATTGGGCTTAACCTGGTGAAAACTTGGGTCGATTTCCGGATCCAACCCAATTCCATCCGCAAAAAATTAATGTGCGAGTACTCGGGGCACACCACGGACGCGATCCGATACTCCACCCACAGCTTTGCAGCAGGTGACACCAACAAGACTATCAAGGGCTTCTTGACAGAAAAGTTGGAGGTAATCCGGAATATAGCCGGGTTACAGCCCTTTACACGCGAGAACCCGGCCCCTGAGGTGAAGATCCGGTTTCCATATTCTTATCTTCACACTTTCCACTTGATACAGCTGTTAACACTCATCCTCATGTTTTCATTTCAGGCCAATGATGTCTTTTGGAAGATTGAAACTCCCCCCAACTCTGAAAGCCCAGAGGAGAAAGAAGACGCCGTTAACTCGGATGAAGGTACATTCCGAGTTTTACTTTGTTTTTTCGAGCTCGTTGTTGCTCCCCCTTCATTTTCCGACTGTAAACCTTGATAATTTTCAGAACAAGAGGACAAGGACGAAGAAGAAGAAACTGAAGGCAAGGTAGAATCCGCAAGCGACGAAGACGAAGCCGAGCCGACGATCAAGGCCGGGACAAAGAGAAAACCCCGAGGGGTCGTCTTCGAGGTTCCATACCGTTCCCTCATCTCTAAACCATATTCATTTGATAACATGTGCAAGCTAAACCTGGAGTTATCCCGCTGGTCGTACCTGAAGGAATCACCCATGACCAAGCGCAGAATGACTCGGAATTTTCCGGGTGATGGCGCTCTTAATCCGGGTGTTTCGTCGTCTCCGGCTCGACGTGCTGGTACTCACCTAATCCTTTCTTGAATATCAAAGTTTTTCCAGTTTACCCCTTAGTAGGGCAGCTCCACATTTTACTTGCTTTGGTACTTTCAGCTTCGTCTGGGTCTAGCAGTGAGCTCCCCTCGGATTACGTGGTGAATCCCGGGTAAGGTTCTTCTCCTTGATGCTCTATCGCCTTTCCACAATCTTTCCCCAGTCGTACACTAACTGCTTATATATACTGCTCATAGAGCCACGGTCACCACCAGCGAACAAGAAAACACAGAAACTGATTACCCGGGTAAGGAGAACCCGTTTGATGATATGACTACCGCAGCTGGCGGAGAAGAACAAGTGTCACCAGTAAACCCAGCCGATCAAGAAGCCGAGTATCCAATAGCCTCACACACACGCGAGGAGGATGAAGCTGCAGCCTTGGGCACGGGAGGAGGAGCACCAGACTCCGATACTCGGACGACCCGGATACCTTCTCCCACCAAGGCGAGAGCTCCTTCTCCGAGTCTCCAAGATCCCGGATCTTCCAAGTTGGGCAACGATACATTCGATCAGATGATGAGCGCTCTCCTTGCTATGAAGGCCTCAGAGAGCAGTATGCTGGAGCGTCTGGCAGTGGAGCACCAGGTAATCGTTACTTGATATCTAATAACATCCATCTAGTCCCCAAGTTCCGAGTCTAATTTGTAAAAATTACACTCGGTACTTCTTTCAATACTCGGCTGACTGCCATATCCGACTAGTTTTTAACTTTCCATATCTTTAGGCGCACGCGTCTCGGTCCGGGGAGATTTTGGCCAAGACCAATCAACTCCTGGACGCTGAGGTTAAGCTAAGAGAGGCGCTTGAAGCAGAGGTGGCAACCTTGAAAAAGGACGTCGCGAAGTACAAAGAGAGATACACCACCGTCCAAGCTACGCTGAAGGAGCTATCAGCTCAGATTTCCGACACTTATCGTTTCCTTGTTGGTGAGATTTTGCTTCTTACCGGTTCGTGTCTTGGTTTTTCGTTCCTTGATACGTGACACCCGGAATACTTTGAAGTAATCTTTTTGTTGTGTCCTGCAGATTCCAATCTTGCTCCCTCGGAAGAAAATGATATCCAGGAGATAATGAACTTGAGGAATGTCCTCCGGAGGTTCTGTGCCGGCACTAAGTGGATCCTGGATGCCATTCAGTGGCCTACTGAATCATATCCGGGTATGGAGACCCTAATCCATGCATGTTCCACCGTTCCTGCATGGATTGAGCTCTGGAAGCGTTCATCGTGCCGAATTGGCATGACCCGGGCCTTTATGCTGGCTAAATCTTACTTTCCCAAATTTGAGCCGGCAAAAGTGATAGCCGGGTTCCCGGAGTTCAAAGCGGATGGCACAAAGTTTGGGGCTAAGGACTTCAAGGCCGTGCAAGCTGAGGTGCGACATTCTGCAACTACTCTTGCCGACAGTATGGATTTGAATAAGTTTATGTCCTCGTACGATGCTAAGGGCAAGGCTGTGATGGGAGACACGCCCGTGCCATTCGATATCCTAGAAAAATGGAACGCTGGCTCGGCCAGGCGAAGGGAGGAGGCTGCGAAGAAGAGGGCCGGTTTGGAATCAGCACCAACTACTTCTACGCCAACCGTTCTTCCACCTGTTCGTCCTGATGCTGAGATTCCGGATGATGATGGCGCGAAAGCTTGTATTGAGCAAACTCATGATCAAGACCCGGAGGACAAGGCTGGAGGTGTGGACCCCACCCGGGAGGCCTAGTAGGTTATTATCTGATGTCATCTTGATACTTTGCTTACGCGATGTCTTTGTAAAAGCAGATATTCTTTTGATAGTGCGTATGTGCCATTTTGATATTGCCATCGCATTATGCAATCGCATTGCGAGACTTGTAACAGCTTCAAAGCCCTTTGTGGACTTTGGATAGGCTTGATGTACATCTGCCTTTAAGCTTGTTTATTCCCGACTTACTTTATGGTTCCGTATGTGAGACTCGGTTTCCGGGTCTCGTGGGTTTGACAGGTGGATTTTTCTCTAAGTCCCCAAGTCCCCAAGACCCGGATGTTTTGGGTTCTTTGGGCTTAGTGACTTAAGCAACTTTGTTTCTTTTTGCGAAATCCCGAGTTCCCAAAGCCCGAAAGTCCAGGTCTGGGATACGCGGTCTTCCAGGGAGAACAAGTTGTCTTGCGCTAAGCCCGAACCTAGAGCCGTTTCACATAGGTATTGAAGTTATGCTTAATAGACATTGAGTTTCCGGCTATTAGCCCTGTACTCTGCATAACTTGTGGTTTAGATGACCCTTTTGACTATCTTGTACTGTAAGCCGGCTTTCGCGTGGATATCACGTTGTTACATCTATACGAAAACAGGGTCAGGCAAGTCCCATTGGCCTTCATGGCTGAATGTAATCGTAAGCGAGCAAATCGTGCCACTTTAATGCGAGTCACATCGAGCTTAAGTAAGAAAAGTCAAGAAAATTTGGCTCCTTTGTCCGGTTATAAGATTGCAGCCGTACTCGTTTGCGAGTAATCGGCCCTTATAACTCATAGGCATCAAGGCCGGGTCTGTGAGTTTGTAACTGTGCTATTCAAGCAATCAGCCCTCAAGACCTAGATATATGCGACATTCTTAGGGAAACTGATGTACTGATAATAAACGGCACTTACCTGTAAACGAAGTAGAGATCACAACAAAATAAGACTTGATAACGCGTGTGAAGGAGATATATTTCTTAACCATCTCTTTATTGATATGAGAAAACTTGGGTCAGCAGGCCGCCTCATTAAAAACCCTCCAGTCCCCTCAGGTACCCTGGATAGGAAAAGAGTGCGTCTGAAACCTGCTGCCCGTTACATTGTTTAGTTCGTCTTGGGGATCTGTCTGGGACCAACATAATCAATACACATTCTCCACTTGTTGGTCTTTTTTATTATGAGTGCCGGGTTCGCTAGCCAATCCGGGTGAGGAGTTTCGTTGACGCGGGTGGTTGTGAACAATCGTGTGATTTCTTCTCCTGCAGCAGATTGCTTGGAGGGGCCATGCTCGATGAACGCCACCATCTTGGTTTCTTGTGCTGCCTTGAATTTTGCCCTTTCATCTTCAGTACTTGGTCTTTTCAATGCCGTTCTGTCATCCGGGTCTGCTTGAGACCGGTAATGCTTGAGTTCCTCTTTTCTGCAAGCTTGCTCAGCCATTGCTGCGTCTCCTTCATCGCACTCAGCCGCTATAACCCGGCTTCCATGTATGGTGATGGTCTGCTTAGGACCCGAGATTTTTAGCTGTAGATACACATAACACGGCCTGGCCATGAATTTAGCATAAGCCGGCCTTCCGAACAGCGCGTGATAAGGACTGCGCAGCTTGACCACCTCGAAAGTGAGCCACTCAACTCGATAATTGTCTTTTGATTCTCCGAAAGCTACCTCCAATGCGATTTTTCCCTCGGGGCACGCTGAGTGACCCGGCACTATCCCATGAAAAATTGTTGAGCTCTTTTGTAGCTGAGACTCCTTGAGACCCATGCGTAAAAAGGTTTCCCAATATAGGATATTGATGCTACTTCCACCATCCATCAGGACCTTTTTCATCTCATACCCATTGACCTGCGGTGCAACTACTAATGCTAAAACTCACGGGTGTTCTATTCTTTCCGGGTGATCTCTTCTGCTCCATGTTACATCCTGCTCTGACCACCTCAGGTATCTCGGCACAGCCGAGGAAACCGAGTTTACTGCTTGCTTCAGTATCTTTTTGTCCTTGTTAGAATTTCCTGTAGTATGCACGTGATATTGACCCAACTGCTTGGGGTTAGCCTAGAAACCTCCGGCTCCCCCTTGGTTGTTACCCTGACTTCCTGCTGCCGGGTTACCGGCTGGGGGTGGGCTGTTGCCCGGGTTTCCACCTGGACCCGGTCCTCCTCCCCGACCTGCACCGCGCATGGCTCTGTTCACTTCCTCGATCTTCCATCTCTGTAGGTCGGCGCACTGCTCCAAGGAGTGGTTAGCCGACCTACCGTTCCTGCTGTGTTTTGGGCATGCCATTCTGAAGATGTCCCAATTGTTACTCGGCCTTGGTGGTCCTTGATAGTTTCCTCCATTGTGATTTCCAGTATTGAAATTTCCTTCTGCCCTGGGTCTTGAAGATCCGGCTTCTGTGCTGGCGACAAACTCGGAGCCTCCCTCAAACGGGCGCTTGTTCTGGCTGTTTCCGTTATTACTCGGCGGTGATCCATTGCCGGCTCTTCCATTATTACTTGTGTTCGCTTTTGCTTTTTTGTCATCAACTTCCCGTAGTGTCCGTTGCCGCGTGTTTGTTGCATGCATCCATCAGTTCCCCCATCGTGACCTCTGAAGCATTCCGACTAGATTTCATGCGGGTTAACTTTTGCACTAAAGGTGTGTACTTGCACGTTTTTGCCATAGCTTGTAACGCATCCTTGGGCTGAATATCTGTGGATGAATGCAGTATTTCCATAACCCGGCGCACCCAGCTGCGCGCCGACTCACCCTTCTTCTGGACGCATCGTTCTAAGTCATCAATAGTGAATAACTTTCTGCACGTCCCATGGAAGTGCTTGGTGAACGCAGTTTTCAGCTCCTCCCATGACTTGATAGATCCCTCTGGTAGGGTATTGAACCATAATTTTGCTGCCCCTTCTGACATCATTAAGTACATAAACTTGGCTTGAAGATTTTCCGTTGCGTTGCGAATCGACATTGCCATCTCATAACTGCCCAACCATGTTTCCGGATCCATAGTCGGCTCGTAATTCACTACTTTACCCGGTTCCTTGAATTTATCCGGGTAAGGCTCGGCCCTGATGTTGTCCGAAAGGCACTTAGGCCCGGCAAGATTAGCCGGGACCGGCCTTACTCGAGAAACGTGTGATCCTGCGGGGGGTGCGGCCGGACGCGGGACTGCTGGTGGCCCATGCGCTGCAGACCCGGCTGCAGCTCTCCTGGCTCTGGAACTGTCCACGATAGCTTGGGCTGCTGATGCTGCTGGTACTGCCTGAATGCGGGGAGGAGGCGGCATTTGCTGCTGCTCTTCCCTCCGCCGTGTTGAACTTGTCTGGATATTGCCGGTGTTGCCTCGTTGCTGACTGATGTACGACGTTCCATGCATTCCACTTCTGTGATCCGGGTAGTTAACTTGTTGTGCCACCGCGGTGCGCAATAGATCTATCGCCCGCCGGGTCTCCTCTGCGTGGGGTGACTCTCTCACGGGGATTTGGTTTAACGCGAGTGTTGCTGCGTACACGTTATCCATGGGGTTGTTGTAATGACCCGCTGGTGTGCGAAAACGTGATGGTGGTGGTGGTGGTGGTGGCGGTGGTACAGTATTGCCGGTAGTAACTCCAGTCTGTGGTACGGGTAACCCGGCCTGCGTGTCTACCGGTTGTACTCCTCCGGTTGTTGGCTGAGGGGCGGTTCCTTGATTTGCCGCTGGGATCGGCTGATCCTGAGGCGTGATAAATAGCGCAGCCGGGTTTATGACTCCTCCCAATGCTGGCAATCTGGTTTGGTGCCTTTGATGTATTCTAGTCGTTTCCTCTCGGAGCCGGGTTTCCAGTGCATCCAGCTCGCGTTGTCGTGTGGCCATCCCTTGTCTTTCTGCTTCTACTTGTCTTCTCTGTTGCTCCAAAGCACGACGGGCTACATCCAGGTCCCTAACACGTTCCGCCGCGTTTTCTGGAGTGATAACGGTGGCAGGAACTGTGGGATCTAGGATCAGATTGTTGTCGAACAGAGCCGGGTGTTGTGGGTTGGAGGGACCCGCTCCTGGTGTCCGGTTTGCTAGGAATCCAAATGTGTTCGCGTGCAACTCGTTTTCTGCCGCTTGACTGGTAACCGATGCCGACTGTCCGTCAACCCGGACCAAAACCGAGTTATCGTTAGCCGGATCTTGCTGCTGGGCCAACGCTTGTGCCGCTCCGACCGCGGCTGCGGTCCCGTTCTCCTGGTTGAGATTGGTCGCGGGAGCCGTGTAAACTGCAACCCGGCGCACGATGCTTGGCGCGAATTCATACTGTTCCTCTTCACTGCTGTTTTCCTCATACCGATTTTCTAGTAGATGCAGGATAGACTCGGTATCGTCTTCTTTTTCGACCCAGCCACGCGGGGTCCACGCCGGCTCCTCCAGCTGTTCCCTCTTCGGGGTGGGTTCTTCTGTTGGATCTGTCGTCCCAACTGATTCTTCTCCATCTGATTGAATGTAGGTGGCCTCCCCTGACACAGAATCAAATCCAAAGTCGTCAGGGATCGAACCGGAAGTACGTACCATACCGATGAAGACGTTGATCCGGCCGATTGTCACGATAGATCCGGATTCGAGGTGATCCGACTCCGGCCCCCAGCCGGAATCGTCCACCATCTTCTCTCCTTCGTGGTCGGTGTAGATTTCGCCGATGACAAGATTCTCCATGTTCTTCCGAGCTTCTCCCGTGATGTAAACACCTTTGGACGCAGGCCCCACGGTGGGCGCCAACTGTCGTGGGATAATCACGGCAGACGTTACCGGGGGTAACTTATCTTGGGGCAAGACGACACAGATGTTTGGGAGAGGGTTTAGCTCAGAAGAAAACATGAGGATGGGCGATCTGGAAGCCGGCGGAATAAGTCGCCGGGTCTCCGATCTCGATATATTAATCTCAACTCTCGTGTTAGACTGGATACTCGATACCTAGCGATATTGCTCTAATTCTCTCTCTTGGGTCCCTAAACCTAACCTAAGGGCCGGCTTATAAAGCATCCGGATCCCTGGCCTGTTCTCCAAGGCATACTCTGAGTCCTACCCGGACACTGCTCACAAAACCCTAAACTTCCTTACCGGAACCCACAATCCGGGTTGCCAGGCCTACGATCTTGGGCCTTCTAGAAGCTCCTTTATCCTAGCCGGGTCTTTGCGCAGCGTCCTTTGGGCCGAGTTACCCCTTGGAGTTGGGCTACCGGGTTATCATCCCTCCATCACTTTATGTGATAATTATGTTATTGAGTTTTTTCATGATGCTACTAGAAATTATTATGAGGGAGGAAAATATGGTTGTAGGAATTTTCATGTTACTAAAACACCTCTGTTTTTGTTGAAAGTTTTGAAGTTGCTCTTGTTCTACTTTCCCATGCTTTCTAGTTTGAGCTTCTTTAATTTATTTATTTACAAGATCCCTATGCATAGGAAGTGGGGTAGACTTAATTTTTTTTATACTTGCTTATTGATGCTCTCTTTTGCTTAATTCATAGTTCTTATGTGAGCATCTACTTGATTCCACTTTTCTGGGCCTAGCTAAAAGGCGTTAAAGAAAAGCACTTCTTGGGAGATAACCCATGGTTTTGTTTTTGATTTGTTTTTATCTGTTTTCTTTGAGTCAAGGGGTTGTATACTTCTGTAGAAACTCCTTTGTATCTTTTTTTTCATGTTTTAGTAGTGCCAAGTAAGGTTTCTGACGAGAGTTGGAGTTGGTTTTCGGATTTCTGCGTAGGAAACAGATTTTGCTGTCCACCGTAAAAAATCGTATAAAATCCAGGAAGATCAGAATGATCTGAAATTGTTTGTGATTATTCCTCGTCTAGTTCCGCAACTTTTTTATTCTTTAAGTTTTTTATCTAAGTAACATAAGTGCCTCGAAAAAATTTGTCTTTACAGTTGTTCTGGTTTTGACAGATTCTGCCATTTTTCTTGCATTTGCTCTTTTGCGATGTCAAGTGTATTTCTTTACTTCACAAAACATCAGTGGCTGTACTTAATGTTTAAATGTATCAATAGAACTTGTGTCATACAGAACCAATGGATTTTTAATTGTTGCACTAACCCTTTAATGTGAATTACTGTTTGAGTGTGGTGTGAAGGAAGTTTTCAAGGGTCAAGAGAAGATGTGATATATGTGATCAAGAAGAGTGCAAGGTAAAAGCTTGGAGATGCCCCCATGGTTCATCGAAGCATATTTTTAGAATACTCAAGCATCTAAGCTTGGGGATGCCCAAGGCATCCCCTTCTTCATCAACTATCTATCAGGTCACTTCTCGTGAAACTATATTTTTATTCGGTCACATCATATGAAGTTTACTTGGAGCGTTTGTTTGTTCTTTTTTTGTTTTCCTTGCTGCAATAACATAGTTGGATCCTAGAATTCTTTGTTTGGGAGAGATATACGCTCCTCTTTTTCGTTTGAATACTTGCTATGCTAGTATTCTTAGTTTTTCTTCTAGTTGCTGCAAAAAAAATATGTTTAGCTCTCATTTTCATTGCATATCTTATTCAGAGATGTTAGTTTTAGTAGTGATATGTGAGTCCTCTCATGTTTGATTGCTGTAGCATTTAGAGAGTTTTTGTTAAAGCATGTTTTGTATGGTGCTTGTTGGGAAAAGAAACTGCTGCTTGAGGTAGAATTTTTAACGGTGCAAGTAGAAGCTTGTATAGACTATGGCTAGACTTTTTCATATCATGCTAGATGTTATTTTGGTTCTAACTCCTTGTGGTTATTGAGTAGCATGATTAGCCTCAAATAGCTGAGGGTTATTAATGTACCATTGAAAGTATCATGAGTTGTTCTTGTCATATTGAAGCATAAATTTGTATTGTTCTCCTTTGAATGTTTTATTTGGTTGACTTGGCGCATGCTCACACCATGTTTATAACTATGAACCAGTCACAAATAGCCTCCATGATCATTTAGTTTTGGAACTTGTGGTACCACTTATGCTTTGATTAATGATGTTTATGTCGCTATGCATGATTATGGCTCTTATGCTCTCTTGATTTGTCACTCCCAGACTTTTGCTAGCCTCCACCTGTACTAAGTATGAGCTCTACTCGTGCATCCAACTCCCAAAAACCAAAGTTTTCAAATTGTGTCCACCATACCTACCTACATGTGGTATTTAGCCTCCACTCCAAAGTAAATTGTTCATGTGTTACCTTTAAAACTTTCAAAATTACTCCTGTTTTGTGCTCCTGTTTTAGCTCATGAGGAGGTAAATAGAGAATCTTCATCTCACTTGTTGATTGGACTTTCACACACTGGACTAGTGGCTTAAACCGCTTATCCAATGATATAAGAGTTGGCAGCGGGGTGCCCAGTCCCAAATTAATAACACAAATTCTCTTCCCTATTTTTGCCCCTGATTTATCAGTCAATGCATAATTGTGTAAACAAAAGAGAAAGAGGGATGACCTTCTACCCAGATGTGTCCTTCTATGGGAGCCTCTCTTGTGAAGTTTAGTTGACTTGTTTTAGATAAAAGGCACGAATGCCCAGCCTTGAATTAACGAAGCTTAGAGTTTTACAACAGCAATTACAGATGAAACAGGTGTCGAGGAGACCCTCTAACAAAGCAGAGCACCGACAAGCTAAAAGGAAAAAGGAGGCGAAACTACGCCGAGCACCAGGTCCTTGCGTAAAACAGCCAGCCGAGAGGCAGGATCGGACCACCAGTGAAGACCGCCCCACAACGAGCACGAAGCTTGAGATCGGAGAGGAGAGTCGGAGACGAAAGACTAGAGCCTTCAGCAGAGGTCAAGCAAGAAGGAGAGGAAGCCGTGCATCACAAGCCTCGAACGGAGGCCACAACACCGGAAGCGGCGAGCACCAACCCTTGCGTAGAACAGCCAGCCTCCCCAAGTGACGGGATCAGATAGCACCATCGGCGCGCACCCAAACCCTTGCATAAAACAGCCAGCCACTGGAGGGACGGGAAGGACCACCGTGTCCGCTGGAAGTGTCTCCACTAAGACATAGGAACACAAAAACTTCACTTCAGATCGACGGCTACGAGAAGGAACCAGCTCTGCCCTCGGAAAGTCATGACAAAGCGAGGGGAACCCTACTCCATGACGGTGCCTCCAAGAAGGTCACGACGCCAAGACGTCGCCACCGTCAAGTCAAAGACCTGGGTTTTCACCCGGAGAATTCACGAAGGGGGTAGGGTGGAACCACGGTGTCGCCCCCAAGAGGGAGAGCGGCGCCCGTAAGCGTCACCAACACCGGCGTCTGAGACGACTTGAACTTTCGCTCGGCCCAACACTAACCCCGCGACGAGGGAAACCAGCTCCGCCCCTACCGCGAAGGGCAAGGGATACCATGGCAATATCCGAGGCTCCAGATCAGCAACTGGGCGAGGCATAGCAACCACGCTACTTCTCGCCAGGATCTCCCAACGTTGCCCACCTTGCCGCCCTCACGGCCAAGGGGCACAACCAACACCACGAAGCGGAGCCTGCCGTCCAAGCACCACCACGACCACCACTTAGGGCCGCCACCCCGACGTACCAAGGAACCAACCTCGCCCGAAAACGAAAGTAGACGAGCTGCTCGAGCTAGGCCGGCCACCCCAGCCGCCGCCCCAAGCACAACTCCGGAGACCCCAACCCCCTATCTTCCTCCACCGGCCATCCGTCGAACACCCTGCAGGCAACCGCCATGGAAGGAAATTCAGACCCAACGGGGCAGCACCAAACCCCGTTGACTTGTGACGTACTGTATTTTCTGTTTACCATTCGTTGACATAAGCATACACCCTTCTTAAAATATAGACACTCCTCCATGGTATGTGATTGTTGGAAGGCACCCGAGGATTCATAACTACTCTTCACTGCGTGTTTTCTTCATCTGCATGTCACCCTGCAAGTTTGCCCCATGCGTCTCACATCTCCCGCTTATATGGTTCAGCCTCGACGTTGCTCCTGCGCCAAGCCTGCTTACACGCTGCTCATAGCATCCACGACTCGTGCGATTCGTGCCCTGTGCTTCCACGTCACCCTATGCTAGGCCTCATCCTTGACCAAGCTCGCAAAGACACCGTCCACGCAATGTTGGCCCAGACCTTGTGCCATATTGCGTGCCTCCGAGAGACCAAGCTCGACTTCACAGATCACCAAACGGAGGCATACATCGGGGGTTTCAAGTTGAGATCTTTTGCTCATCTCCCAGCTACCGGCAATAGAGGGGGCATCCTTATGCTCTGGAACGACGGCCACGTCGACATCTCCAACATCCATATTGGCACCCACCATATTTCGGCTGACGTCTTAGTTCGCGCCTGCGACACTGCTTTCAAGATCACGCCGGTATATGATCCTAGCTCGGATGCAGAGAAAAGAAATTTCCTGGACGAGGGAATTGCTGCCGCTCGGATGAACAACTCCAAATGGCTGAATCTCCGACTAATGGGTCAATTCCATCAGGCTCTTAACACCTGCCAGCTCAAGGAGATTAAGCTCTAGAATAGGAAGTATACTTGGAGCAATGAACGTCGGGACCCTACTCTCGTCAGGCTTGACCGGGCCTTCTGCAACACTAACTCGGACATCGCTTTCGAGTCCTACATTATGCATGCCCTGTCCTTTTCGCTATCGGACCACTACCCGCTTCTTCTGTCTAACCATAGTGGCCCCCGCAAGCCTCGCTCCTTCCGGTTTGAGAATTTTTGGACCAAGCTACCAGATTTCTCTGAGGTTGTCAGCATTGCTTGGGCCACCCCTTCAACTCACACTCAACCGGTCCATGTCCTCAACCTCAAGCTCAAGACCACGGCTAAGAGGCTTCGATCCTAGAGCAGGGGCCTTTTCTCCAATCATAAGCAGCAGCTCATTATGGCCATTGGCATCATTCTGCAACTTGATACGGCCCAAGATTCTAGACCTCTCACTGACGCCGAGTGCACTCTCAAGTCATCCCTTAAGCAGCGGGTCATGGGCCTCTCCGTCCTGGAGCGTTCACGCAAGAGGCAAGCCTCCAGGATCACTTTCCTCAGAGAGGGAGACACTAACACAAAATTCTTTCACCTCAAAGTCAACCCTCGTCGCCGCAAAAATGTCATTCAAAGGCTCAAAAAGGATGGCGGTTGGGTCGTCAACCACAATGAGAAGGCGCAACTCATTCAGGATCACTTCGCTTCTGTCTTGGCCCCCCGCCTGCTCGCCTTTTGGACTTTAACTGGGACGCTATCGATCCTCAGAACGAAGACCGTGATGATCTGGGACTTCCTTTCTCTGAGGACGAGATCCGGAGCGCTATTATGGACCTCCCTTGCGACAAAGCGCCATGCCTAGACGATTTCACCTCGAACTTCTTCCGCTCTTGCTGGCCTATCGTCAAGGAGGACGTCATGAACGTCATTAACACCTTCTCCGACCTCTCAGTAAACAACTACAAGTTCATCAACACCACAAACATTGCCTTGCTGCCAAAGAAAGATGGGGTGGATTGCATCTCACAGTTTAGGCCCATAAGCCTGATCCACATGATCCCCAAGATCATTGCCAAAGCCATGGCTACTAGGCTGCGCCCAAAGATGAACGACATCATTTCCAGCTGCCAAAGCACCTTCATCAAGTCCCGAAGCATTCACGACAAATTTTTGTCCGCAACGTCGCCAGACGTCTCCACCAAAACCGCACTCCTGCTTTCCTCATTAAGCTAGACATCGCCAAAGCCTTTGACTCGTTGCGATGGGACTACATTCTGGACCTCATGCAGCGCCATGGTTTTTCATCTCGGTGGCGTGCTTGGGCTGCGCTTATTTTCTTGACTGCTTCCTCGAAAATGATCCTTAATGGGGTCCCTGGCTCAAACATCTCTCATGGCCGCGGGCTGAGGCAGGGAGACCCGCTTTCCCCCTGCTCTTCAATATTTCCATGGGCCCACTTCCCCGGATTCTACAGCTTGCAACGGATTCTGGTTTACTCCAGCCCGTCCCTGGGAATTTCGTCAAATCCCGCATCTCGCTCTATGCCGATGACGCGGTGATTTTTCTTCTCCCGACTACACATGCCATGTCATATCTTGCCGCACTGCTGCACAATTTTGGCGAGGTCACGGGTTTGATTACTAATGTGGAGAAGAGTTCTGTTGCCCCCATTAGATGCGTCGGCATCGACATCCCCACCACCCTGATGAACTTCCCGGCTGCCCTCACTCAATTTTCTCTCAAGTACATTGGCATCCCTTTCTCCCTCGGGAGACTCCGCAAGGTAGACATGTAGCCTTATATTGATAAAGCCGCGTCGACCCTGGCGCCTTGGAAGGCCAAGCTGTTAAACCGTGCCGGTTGTGACGCCCTCGTGAAATCGGTCCTATCCTCAGTGCCCATCTTTCTTCTGACTGCTATCAAGGTGGATAAGGCCACTCTTAAAGCTTTCGACAAGTTGCGCAGAAGCATGCTCTGGGCCGGGAGCGACTCAGTAAGCGGTGGCAAATGCAAAGTCAACTGGGATAAGGTGTGCCGCCCTAAGAAGCCGGGTGTTCTTGGTGTCCTCAACCTCGAGAAATTCTCCCGTGCTCTGCGTCTTCGTTGGCTCTGGTATGAATGGACGTCTCCGGAGAAGCCATGGGTAGGCCTGGAAACGTCCAATGACAAGTCCGATGGGGAGCTTTTTAACACTCCAACCAAGGTCACCATTGGTGATGGCAAGAAGGCGTCATTCTAGTACTCCTCTTGGCTTGATGGCATTTCTCCAAAGCTGATTGCCCCTCTAATTTTTAAGGCGTCCAGGAGAAAGAAGAAGCGAGTAAAGGAAGCCCTGGAAAACCTGCTGGATTGCGGATATTTCCCTGCAAAGCTTTACGCTCGAGCACTTGACGCAGTTTGTCACCCTCTGGGAAAGCTGCAGGACATCACCCCGGATCCTGCCGTGGATGACACTATTAGGTGGACTCTCACCCCAAGCGGTTTTTACATGGCGGGGTCTGCTTACAAAGCCCAATTCCTAGGCTCCACTCCCTGCTCTTTTCAACAGATTGTGTGGAACACTTGGGCTCCGCCAAAATGTCGTTTCTCCGCCTGACTCGTTCTGCAAAACAAACCTTGGACTTCGGATCGCCTAGCCATGAGAAGATGGCCCCATAACCCTGTTTCTAACTACCACAACGAGACCCTAGGCACATCATCTTTGAATGTTGATATTCGAGACGCATTAGGCGGGCCGCCGCATCATGGCTCTCCTGCCCTTATGCAGGACATGGGGTCCGGGCGCCCCACGATCTTACAATACTGGCACTTCATTGCTAGGTCGCCATCCAATTGCCCTAAGGGGCTGCAGACGGCGGTCATCCTCATTAGATGGGAAATCTGGAAGGAAAGAAATGCTAGGATTTTTCAACAACGTGGCATCCTTCCCCCTTTGCTGCTTCAAAGAATAAAGGATAAGAGCAAGAACTGTATTTTGGTAGGGCCAAACACTAGCAGAGATCGTGCAATAACTGTGTGGTTTTTGTTTTTATGATGGCTTATGCCAAACCATGTTTGCTTCTTCTATATCAATAAAATAGATAAATCTTTTGTCCGCTTTAAAAAAAAGTAAAATGTCTTATAAAAGTGAGCGGAGGGAGTACCAGACAAATGGTGAGATCAGCTGCAAAATACATTACTTTTGTGTAGTACAAATGGTGAGATCAGCCGCAAAATGTGGATGTATCTATATATTAAAATATGTCTAGATACATCCATATTTTGACAAATGTATGACATCTAATTTGGGATGGAGGGAGTATGTCTTTGAGTTTGAGTTTGAGTTTGAGTTTGTGTTTTGTGTAACTTTGACACCGATATGTGCAATTTTCTCGAACCAGCGGAAGCAGATATCATTTCGTCCCAGCCCGAGAAGCTATGGCCGTCACGCCGGTACCGCCGCTGCCTCTCCTCGCCTCCCACGCCGCCGTCCGAGCCGCGGCGTCACGCGTCGCCGTGTCCCGACCTATCCGCGTAGCTGGCGACGACCGCAGCCACCACCCGCCGCAGGTTGCTGCCCTTGGCCGCGGAGACTGGGTGAAGCTCATCTGCGGCGCCAGCTTCGAGGTACCTCATATCGCATCCCCGTGACCCCGTCGCAAAATGCCTCTTACTTTCTTCCGCTGTACGTGCTCCGTTCTGACGGCGAATCAGTTCATTATGGTGGAGAGAAAGGGGATGTTCATCAGTTCAGGATGATGGATTGATGCTTATAACACGGGGAGAAGTGTTTTTATTCTTGTTAGTGGTACTTAAAAATCAGAATTAATTTAACCTGTGGAGTTCAGTTCTTCGATGAGCTCATATCTTTCTCCGAGACACTGATTTGTTAGTGTTGGTACAGTGGAACTAGCAGTGGTGAAGATGTAATTGATATAATAATTGAGAAATTAGTGGAACTAAGTTTTTAATGTTGTTCACGATTCACATTGACCGTGCCTTGTAGGATGCTGCCGATGTCAGGAATCTGTCCCTTGTCTACACGCTTGCTGGAGGTATACATGCTTGTTTAAATAATTCATAAGAATAATAACTTGGGGTGTATGTTTAGCATTCCAGACCAACATTTAGCAATCCTATTAGGAAATTATTAAATGTTACACAGTGAATGAATTAGATAACTGAATTACTTGGGGTTTGACATTTCCTGAAAAGATTGAAAAATGAACCCAAGGAGCAAGAGCAAGTTTATATTGCTTATGAATAGTACTCACCACGACAAGAATTATGGAACGGAGGTTGTAACTAATAAGGGGTATGAACGAGATAATAGAGGCATCCAATTTGATGGCGGTTTCATGCATTCGGCCGCACATTAACTCATTTGTTCTCTTAGTGGAAAAGTTGGTCTCGTGTTAACAGTACATTGGTAATATAGTGAAATGCATGGGGCTTACATTTCTGTATCTGTGCTAATATATTGGTAAGCTAAATATATGCAGACTGCTAAATTCATGTCCATGGAGGGACTTCTGCAAGTGCATGAGGGTTTTAAAAGAATTGGAAGTTAAATCTGATGAACAATGCAACCAAGTAATTAACATATCGATTAAGTAGAATGAGTAATATAAATCAATTTATAGAATAGTTAGATAATGAAATTAGGAGGCAAAAGAAGTATCCTTGACATTTTTTTGTATTTGCCTATTTGGTGTGGTTACATCAATGTATGAGGGTCTATACATAAAAATCATGGGATCCGTTTTTTGTATGCAGTGGATTGCATTGATTGTGCAGCAGATGCATCTGTAGTTGGTGCGGTGAATGAAGGAATTGAGGTAGCAGCCTCAATTGTACCAGCAGTTCAAAGGCCTTGGGTGATGGTTAGTGTTAATGATGATTGTAGAGATCTTCATTTCCGCAAAGCTGGTAAGCAAAATAACATTTTTTTTTCTAGTTAAAATTTTGAAATTCATTTGTGCTATTTTAAAATGATTTTATTACATTGATATTTTTTATTTAAGTAATTGTTGTTGAAATTGAAAATTTATTAACTACTATATCTCTGTAATAAATGTACTCAATTTCCTGCTTTCACTAGCAGGACTTGCCACATGTCTATTTAATTGCAGGATTTCTTAACTGCTGAAAAAATTTCACCTCTGAAGACATGAACTGCTCTCTGTCCTCTAGAATTTGATCCCGAGGAGTGCCCGCCGAATTGCTCAAAGCCATGTGAGAAAATTTGTCCTGCTGATGCAATATCCCTAAAGAGGGTCATGGTTGGAGGAGAACATGCTGAGTCTGATCATGTATGTGATAAACTTGAGGTATCTATATCTATTGGTTTGGCTACTTTGTATGCTTTTATTTATTCTCTTTCCAGGAGATTCCATCTACTTTTGTTTTATCATCGGAACCCTGCCTCGTGCAGGGTGGTGTCATTATGCAACGATGCTATGGCTGCGGGAGATGCTTATCAGTTTGCCCTTATGACAAAATAAGTGAGCACCTTTTTTTTTCTTCCCTTTGTTCTTATTTCAGTCATCACGATGGTTCACTTGATCTTCTAAATCGAGCATTATCTTTGTTTCCACATAACCTTCTTTACATGTACATGTAACCTCATCATGTATTTAATAGTAATGTTATCCTTCTTTTGCCTTTGTGTATCTCATCGAAGCTGCCAACTTTGCATGAAATCATTTCAGGAGCTATGTCCTATGTACGAGATCCTGACACAACTGCTGACTTGTTGAAAAGGGGTGACGTTGATGCAATAGAAATACATACCACTGGAAAGTGTGTTTCCTTTTCCTTGGAGGATCTTCCATTTAAGTACTGTCTGTTTTTCCTCTGTTACTTAGCAGACTTGTTTTAATTTTTTACTGTAGAGGAACAGATATGTTCAATACCCTCTGGAACAGCTTGGGTGAGTCAATCAATAATGTGAAGTTGGTTGCAGTAAGACTCACACTTTTCTGATGCTAAAAAGTGACACCATGTTCCTTTTTTTCATTAAAAAATCTCCCTTGTTTCTCATATAACAAATATGGAAGTTCATGCATTTCAGGTTAGCCTGCCTAATGCTGGTGCATCAACACTTGATTTTATGAACGCTATATACACTATAATGCAATCTCATGTGGAAGGGTATAATCTTTGGCAGGTTTGTTCTCAGGATAGAACTCCTCAATTGCATCTTTCACATTCTTCCTATTTTGTCAGATAGCTTTGCTCATGAACTTATCCACAAATTGAGAGTTTCTAGGTTATGCTTTTTATTCAAATGGGAAAATTGTGCTACCCCGAATATGTAGTTTATGTCACCTTTATTTATATTTGTAGCTAGAGTTCTGTAAATTTAGTCCAGTCCTTCTGATGTAGTTTTTGTCACCTTTATTTATATTTATAGCCAGACTTCTGTAAATTCAGTCCAATCCTTCTGATGTGACAGGAACCTGGCTGTTCGAATGATATATGCTACTGACGGTCTTCTAAGCATATCCATGCTTTTAAATTAGGCTGATTTCAGTTACTTTGATTTTTGTGAGTAGTTAGATGGTCGCCCCATGAGTGGTGACATTGGTCGAGGTGCAACAAGGGAAACAGTTTCTTTTGCTGTTGATTTGACTTCACTACCCGATAGGCCTCCTGGTAAATAAATTCAATCTTTGTAATATTGAAGCACTATTTATGGCCATATTGCTCTTCACATTTTCTATGCTCTTGCTGCCACTATGGCCTGGAAGGCTTCTATCAGCTGGCTGGTGGTACCAACTTATACACTGTAGACTGCTTAAAGAAAGCTGGTCTTTTCAAGGCTACAACTTTACCTGGTAATTTATTTCCATTTTTTTTTGCCTTGTTTAGTTCTTACCTCATAGACTACATATTGCATGCAACTATGCTCACTTCTTATATAACGGTGTTCGATAGCGAATTATATAAACCACTGTAACTTACACTTTGATTCACAAGTTTCTACTATCCTGGGAGAAGGTTCCCTCTGAAAGAACTGTGTTATCTGGGCAATTCAGGGACAATAGCCACCGAAAAGATTGGTTATCAGGAAGCTGTGATAGGAGGAATAGCTTATGGTGGCTATGCTCGCAAGGTTCGATCTTGAGCTCATCATTCTGCATTATCTCCTTTGTATTGGTAGGAATTATATTGAAGTCTTCTGCTTGCCGTCGCAGTTTTCAAGTGCTGGGTTGTTGCTTTAATTGATTATTCTGTTCCTATTTGATGGGCTGCTTTGCCATTAATACGGTCGTAGCCTAAACCTGATTCATGGAAAATAAGGACGTAGAAAAATACATGGAAAGCATCGTCTTGAATACTTTTATTTTACCGTATCATCTCCCTCTCACTCCCTTGCACTTATTTCTGCTAACTGCAGATCGTTGGGAGAGTTCTGCGTAAAATACCACCACAATCTGGCAGCATGCACATCGAGGATCATCCAGAATATCTCTTAGAGGCATTGCAAGAAGCCTTTTCCTTAGTGGGCCCTGTGAAGGGCTATACAGCTTTGCAAAAATGAGTAAAAAATGCCATCCCTGAGCTATATTCCAAATAAACAAAAAAGGCACTGCTGAGAGGCTGAGAGCAGCATCTCAGCTGTTCTTGTGCAGTTACATGAAGCAGACGATCTGGATGTCAGATGTTGGCCTAGCTAAATTAGAGAACCTCTCTCGTTGGATTTCTTGATGATGGGCGGTATGGATAGGCAGTTGCTAGCTATCTCACTGGAGAGATTTGGGACCAGGGTTCCTACCTCTCTACCCATCCCTTGTAACTAAATTCATTTGCTTCGTTCCACTTTGGTCATGCATATGTTTCACAAGTTTTTTTTCGATAGAGAAAGTTTTTATTAACTGAAAAGTCGCATCAAGTCGATACAAGTATGGCAGTTTCACCCGGTCTCTGCATAGTGCATAACAAGATGAACACGACCCATAATCAAGGACAACAATGGAGAAAAAGAAAAAGCAACCTAAGGCATTGGAGGGCTGATACATAGATTACGCTCTGGGAGAAGACCTGTTTGGCTGCTGGCTCACACTTGAACACATGTTGTCATGAAGAGTTCTTTGTGTTTCCGATGATGCAATGACACCAAGTGCGAAGCCAATACATTGATACCATCGAAGTAAATATCAAACAGTGGAGAAGGAATTTTATTTTTATCAAACACAACATTATTCCCGTAAAGGTACGAAGCATAGAATAAAAGTATCACTCCAACAACGATATAGTTTTTAAATGTTAATGGTATTCCCGCTAGCCAGCTGCCAAATTTATTTGCAACATACAGCAGATGGCACATATTTGATGTTGCCGAATGATAGACCATGCTGCGAATTGCATTCGAAAAACAAGTGTCCAATTGTGTCATCATGACAAAAAAAAACTAATGAACTTCCATCCCAATTTCTCTTTGCAAGATTTCCTTTGCTAAAATGACTCCCCATCTTAGATTAAAAGAAACTAGAAGTAACCTAATGACTTGGTCAGCCTAATAGAGGATTTAAACAGCTAGAAATTGTTGATGAACCCCTTCAGTGCAAAGTTAGCAGTTTCGATAGGCTAAATATCATAGAGCAACAAAGATTTGTTTGACACAAAAACTAAAGGGATCAACCAAACCCACTACAGGCAGAGGCAGTGGGTGTTGAGGGACGAAAAGGATTCCTCGGAAACAAACCAGAAGTCGCGACAATCATAAAGCAATATCAAAGAGAAGATTATTTTCCAAGCATAACTCAGCGGTAATAACTTAGATAGATACATGCACGGTTGGTTCAATAGCACAGATAACAGAGAAGTTATCTGAAAAAAAAAGAACCAGCAGACCAGACAGACAGACCAACCAGTATTTCTCGGTGTAATTCAATCTAGAGTCACCACATGTATTGCCCCTCCTCCTCTCGGAGCGAAGTTAACTTGGCGGAGCAATCACCTCCTCCCCCGTATTGTAAGTGTAACAGGCAACCGCGCAATGCGGGTGGCTGGGGTCAGCGAATTTGATGCCGACCCGGAGTGCATAGTCTATGCTGCGACGCCACATCCCTTTGCAGTACTCCTCCAGCTCGGCGATGTCGCACCCGGACTTCTAGGGGATACTCACAGTCCGTTAAACAGTAGATAAATGGCTTACGGGGCATACCGGCACCCGCATCTCAATATGAGTAGGCCAACACGTAAACGTGTGACAACCATTCTCTACTATTCACCGTCTGAGCAAACCATCCCATAGAAATCCAGATACTTCCATTGACGTACTTCATAACATACACACTTGGTACGTCAACGACGTTTAACAAACTGATATCACAACAGATCTCTACGACACAAAAGATTGAAATAAGTTGCAAATAGCTCTCATTAGAGCAGAGATAGAAAATACAATCATCCAGAGGACACATGTCCCAACATATCACCATTACATCACAACGGAAGCATCCAAAATGTCTGAGTACAGACAAGATCCAAATAGGCCTAAGAGGCCGGAAACGAAAAGACGGAGCCCATCCACGAAGTCTCGGATCCTGCCCGGGTCCGCTATCTACTCGTCAGCAGCCTCGTCATACTCCACGTAGTAGCCACCATGGGGATCCTCGGAAACGTAGTCTGCGTAAACCACAGCCCCGAAGGGGTCAGTACATAAACGTACTGGCAAGCAAGACTCACAGTTCACCAAAGTGTAACCCGTCAACACCAAGCACAGATGCTTTGGGTTCAACGGAAGAAAGAGTGATACCAAAAGATGCTGCAGCGGGCTGCTCTAACCAACTACAGAGTTGCTATAACTTCCGGCTATCAGAAAAGGGATAAGATAGCGTATCGGAACCAACTAACAACTAACTCCAAACAAACCCATCCTGGATCTCGCCCCTTATCCAAAGAAGCAATCCGAGGATAACTCACACAGTTGGATTAATGATGGTTCAAGTTATTGTGTCAATAAGACTATTACTAGTCAAGTTATCATTAGTTAGGTGTAAGTTGTTCTGAGTACTTGTTAGCCAGTACTTTCACCAAGTCATCCATAACCGCGGAAAACACGGCTTCTCGAGAAGATTTATCCCTGCAGGGGTGCACCAATTTGGCCGTACACGTAAGAATAACCCGCCAGATGGGAAGGCCTTTCCCACCAAGCGGGGCACTCAACACAACTCAACTCTTCTCCGCATCAAGCCCAAAGAACCCCGTGCAGTTGAGCGCACGGCTAATCAAGCCCCACGAAGAAAAGGGGACCCTCATAGCACTCTAAGAACGTGTCTCCCTAAATGCCGACTACAAAAGTTCCACCCTGGCGCCAAGGGTTCGCACCTGCATATGCATGCGGCAAATGGAAAACCCGAACTAAATGAGGCGATTTGGACGAGATGCGAATCAAATCAAATTGAGGGGGGCGCCCATACACGCTTCCCACATGCGGTTAGTACGCTCATCATGGATCAGTAGACAAGACCCTTTTCCTAATTAGGGTCGACACTAGCAGGCCTCAAAACCACGCCGGGCCTCCTGCCGGTGCCTTATCATCAAATTATTATTACCTCAAACATTAACAGGTTGATTGTTTAAACATCGAGCCCCAGAACATAATGATATAGTAACAGAAAGTAAGGACAACAGACTCGAGCAAAACAACCCTAAGCATGCTAGTAAGACACGGGCAACAAGCAATGGGGTTATAGGTGTGGAGGTGAGGCTATATCAGGGTTAAAGGATAACATGTGATAGGATCGAACAGAAGCAACGATTCATAGGGCTAGCAGAATGGACAACGGAAAGTATCGGTATCCATTGTTGAAAGGAACACAATGGTTCATATGAGTGAATACTTGCCTGCAAACTCAGCAGCCTGGTACTGAGCTAGATCCTCAGAAGGGGTGTCGTAAGTATCGTCGGTCTCAACGTCATCGTCCATTCGAGAAGAAGCAAACAAACAACGCAGAGAGACAAACAATCAATAACATGGCATAATGCACAAACATGGGATGATGCATGGCAATTTAATTGATGCATCAAAATAACCTAGTTGACATGGTAACATAACATGATTAAATGGACCCACATGCAATTTGGATTGCACATGGAAAGGTCCATGAGTTAAGGTTGGAATAATTGTTCTACAACTAAACAATAGATGAAGGTGGATTAGCATGATGCATGGATGAGGAAAACAGAAGGAAAACAACAATAGAATCAAATTGAAATAAGGTTTAACAAGTTTGGAATTTATTTATTAATTTGTGGAATTTTGGTTTCTTAAAGGTGTTACACAAACATTTGTTGTTTTCACCACTTTTAATTGTTCAAAAAAGATAACAGAGTTCATATTTAGAAAGTACACCAAATTTTAGGTGGATTACATGTTTCAGTTATTGAAAAAGGAATTACAATAATTTACTTATGAATTAAACAAGTTTAAACAAGATTTAAATGAATTTAATTCAAGTATGAATTTATTTGAATTTTTATTTGTTCAAAACATTAAATCAAATTCATATTTCAAAAGTTTATACTTTTATGGTTTGAAAACATATTTTATAAGTTCAAAGAATTTAATTTGACCAAGTTATGAATTTAACAATATTAAATGATTTAAACAAGGTTTAAATTATTTAACCAATTTTAATTATTCAAAACATGGAACAAATTTTATATTTGGAAAGGTGGTTTAATTTAGCATGGAAAACATATTTTATTTGTGGAAAATGGATTTAAAATGAGCAAGTTATTAATTTGACAATTTTAATTGCATTAATTAAGAAACAGTTGTTTTCAGCAATTTAAATTATTCAAAACAGCAAACAAAGTTGATATTTGGATAGTACATGAAAAATTGAATGGAAAACATATTTAGTTTGTTTAATTTGGAATTTTTATGCCCAAGTTATGATTTTTGCAAAATTAAGTGAATTGGACAAGTTTTTAAATATTTCACCAATTTAAAATATTCAAAACAGTAAACAAATTTTATATTTAGGTAGAGAATTTAATTTGGTACAGAAAACATATTTAAAATGTTGAAATTGGAGTTAAAATGAATTATTTATGCATTTGTGAAGTTTAAGTATTATTCTGCCATTTAAAATAACATCTAGGGACTTAGGAAAAATTAACAGGGACTTAAAATAAACTGGCAAGGGCCTGTGTGTGAATAGGGGATTGTGCTGGCTTGGAAAAATAGAAGAGAAAAAGTGGGTTTAATCCGCAGGGGGTGGGATTCGAACCCCCCACCTCCTGGGCGCGCGCAGCGACTGGAACCACTGCGGTGTGGTGCGGTTTGGTGACAGGTAAGGGGTGCGTTTTGTTTTAAGGTTCAGTTAGTGAACAGGAGCCTGACGAACTGAAGCCGTCTGTGAGCGAACGCATCCACGACGGACTCCGTCGATGCTCGCCGGCCTGCTGCCGCGCGCGGGAGGGCGCCGTGCGCGTGTGGGCTGATGTGGCCGTGCGTGTGATGCGAGAGGGAGGAGAGGGATCGAGGGTGCTCACCGGGAGGGGAAGGTAGCGGGCGGAGGAGGAGGGGTCGGTGCAGGGGGCGACCGGCGGCGAGGGGTGGATGGCGGCGGCGCTCCGGGGCCTCCCGGCCCCCGCTGAGGTGACGAGGAAGAAGAGGGCGCCGGGGGGAACCCATTCCCGGCCCCAGCGCGCTCGGAGGGGGTACCGGCCGCCGGTGATCGCCGGAGAGGGAGGGAGTTTCTCGGTGGGGTTCAGTTAGTGCAGGGAAGGTGCAGATGCAGGGCAGAGAGGAAAGAGAGGAAGAAAGAAGAGAATGGAGGCGGGGGAAGAAAGAGGAGAGGAAGAAGGGAGGTAGAGAGGAAACCCTAGGGCTTGAGCTCGAGTTATAGGGCGAGGAGGGGATGCTCAGCCGTTCGCTGTCTGCACCTGTCGACGTGGGAGCTTCAGATGGCTGCCGTACGAAGAAGATGGTGAGCGAGGGGGGGTATTGGGCCTGAGGGGGAGTTGGGCTGGGCCTGCCCCTCTCTCTCTGCTGCTTTTTTTTCTTTTTTTTTTTGCGGATTGGCATAGGAAAGAAAAGGGAGGTTTTTAGGAGTAGAAAAAATTAGGAAAAAATTGTGTAGTGATTATTTTTTGTAACAGCAACTTAGTGCCACTTTGGTTTTCAAAGTATTTCAAAATATTTTGTTGTTTGCAAGTTGGTTGAAATTTGAATGTATTTTGAGATTAAGTGATTTATTAAAAAGAAACATATAATTAGTTTTTGGACCCTCAAGTTTATTTGAAACAAATTGATTTGGAAAATGTTTTGTTTCATTAATTTCAAATGGTTGCTGTTTGGAAAATGCAAATGAATTTGAATGCAATTTGGATGAATTTTGAATATTAAGTGAAATATTGAAAGCAATAATTTAAATAGTTTGAACCTTAGTTTAATGGAAACAAATGATGGAAGTGTTTTGTCATTTTCATAATTTTCAAAAGGGGGTTGCTGTTTTGGAAATTAATTGAATTTGCAAAGGGTTTGGTATTAAATGAATTTTTGTTAGAAAAAAATCAACAATTTTGAAAACACAACTTTAATGGAAACAATTGATTGTTTTGATTTGAAATATCATTTTGGAAATTGTAACATCACAAGTATGAAACAAAAGGTTTGAAATTTGAGTTGAAATTCAAATAGAAAACAAAGGAAAACAGAGGAAAACAAATGGAAAACAAGCAAAACAAATGCAATGAACATGATGTCATGATGCAAAACATAAAATAACAGAGAGCAAACATTCTAATGGCTATTTTTCATACTTGGGATGTTACAGGCGATCTCGTTGAGGTAGTCCTCGTCCGCCTGGAACGGCACAAAGTCGTCATCGAGAATCTTCTGGTCACCAGCGGCGTCTTCCTCGAACCGCTGCCTTTGCTCCTCGATCCACTCCTCCGAGCGGTTCAGGAGCTTCGCCAGGTCGTACTTTGACGTCATGAAAGGGATCTGCATCTGCTCGGTGTCGACGGGGGCGTCTCTCGGCATGGCCAGGATGGAGGCGACGAACTCGTCGGAGAGCTCATGCACACCAGCAGATTCAGCGCACCTCTCCGTCTGGTTCTCGTCGACAGCCACCGCATCCGCCCCGGTTTCGCCCGCCGCCTCTCTTGTCATGGTGGAGAACCTTGTCGAGGTGTCGGCGGCTCGATCTCAATCTATAAAGTTTATCGAGGCAATCTCAATCTATATATATGGAACAGAAGAAACAAAGCCTACTAGGCGGTACTCGTACCGAACGACACCCAAGTTTTTTTTTTTTTTTTGAGAATTTCCAGCCCGTTTTATTCCTCAACCAAAACATTGTTACACATGCCCACAGGAGGCTCCAACAACCGAACTCACCCAAGTACCGACCGTACTCTAGCTGGGCCACAAGCCCACACCACCCGCTGCGTGGTCCAATTATTTATCGTATCTGCCACCATACCCCTAAAAAAAATCCACCTCCATTTTCTTTAAAAACCGTAAGCTAAATCAGAAAAAATGAACAGTGATATTTACGTATAACACCATCCCTCCGGTTCCAACAGCGTCCATCGGCCCCCAACTCAAGCCATCCTATGGCATCTGCCATGACACACCACGACAGTTGACGCCCATCATGGGGCCGACATCGGCGCTGGCTAAAGTTTCTATCCGGACGGGATCCCTCCTCGCATCGGGCGAACGCGTGGTCTGTGGCCTTCTCCATAGTTTCGATTCGCTCAGCCTCGTCAGCGACAATGCTGGCTGCTTTGGCAATAGGCCGCTCCCGCGGGGCGGTTTCTTTGTCAACTTCAGCGAGCATCTGGTCTACGTCTCCACCGAGGTAGTCTGCGCGTATCCTGAAAGGGTGCACGTGGCCGCAGATCCTCCTGCTGTCTACGCAGCGCGCGGCCGGTGTATCGCTCTCCCCGCGGATTGCGTATCGGAAAATCTTCTGAGCATTCAAGGGAATCCTACCACGATCCGGAATCACAAAACTCCCGATTGTGCTTATCATATGTTCTAGGAAACCAACTGATGACAGAGTTGTGCAGAACATTGTATTTGATGCCAAGCAGACTATCTAACTCCATGTTAACAATCTCAGCTGCCTGGTCATTGTTGATGTGATCATACAACTTTACAACCTGACACGGTGATGTCCTGTTTTATTGAGGTTTTACAGCAAAACCTTCAACGAATCCCTCGCCACTATCATCAACTACTTTTTGCTTGTTTCTCCGTACGCGCTTCGCACCACCCGCAACAACACCCTCACCAGTTATATCAGCCGGTTTCGTTTCCTCCCCATGGAAAATTCTACAAACAAGAAAAAATTGGATATACATTGATAAGTAACATGTACACTGCATGGA
The DNA here is from genome assembly GCA_028641055.1 of Alopecurus myosuroides. Taxonomy (NCBI): domain Eukaryota; kingdom Viridiplantae; phylum Streptophyta; class Magnoliopsida; order Poales; family Poaceae; genus Alopecurus; species Alopecurus myosuroides. The sequence goes on from CM054061.1 coordinate 287,710,920, forward strand.
CTAAACAACAACAAAAAGGAGCTCATGTCACCGTATTGGGAAAAAAAATGGCAACTTGCATTATAAAAGCAAAACACACACACGCACACCACTTGAAGTAACATAAAAATCAACTTGCATAAATATCTATAACAAATTATATATAATCATGTTACAATACGAATAGATGTCCCAAAACAAATATCTCATATACAAGCATGACAAAATAATCTACACACACAATCATGCAGAAACTTAAATATGTTACTTGAAGGGGGTGTACAACTTATTTTGGAGCGGAAGACAATGACCTATCGGGGCCTTGTCGCTCATGTTATAAAGGCTCAGTATGATACCGATTGGATACATGAAAGGAAAGTACATGGGAGGGAGAGAGAGAACGGCTCGGTTACGCAACCGAGTCTTGAACTAATTCTAACAGCCCCCCTTAATCTCAACCTTGTACGCCTAAATTCACAAAGGTCTTTGACAACAAGAACCTTGGTGAAACCATCTGCAACTTGATCCTTGCTTGATATGAATTTGATATCTAATAGTTTGCTTGCAACTCTCTCTCGAACAAAGTGATAATCTATCTTGATATGTTTTGTCCTAGCATGAAAAATCGGATTAGCTGATAAATAAGTAGCCCCCAAATTATCACACCATAAACATGGTTTCTCCTTGAGTGAAACATCAAGTTCACGAAGTAGAGCTTCAACCCATATCAACTCAGCTGTAGCATTTGCAAGAGACTTATATTCTGCCTCAGTGCTAGATCTTGAAACTGTAGCTTGTTTCCGTGCACTCCAAGAAACCAAGTTAGGTCCAAAGAATATAGCAAAACCTCCTGTAGATCTTCTATCATCAAGACACTCTGCCCAATCAACATCTGAAAAGGCACTAAGAAAACTAGAAGGAGATTTCGGAAAAGTGAGTCCTACATTCAGTGTACCCTTAACATATCTCAAAATCCTTTTTGCAGCTGTCCAATGTATAGTTGTGGGAGCATGTAAGAACTAGCAAACTTTGTTAACGGGAATGATATATCAGGTTGTGTCAAAGTTAAGTACTGAAGTGCACCTACAATACTCCTGTATTTTGTACTATCATCGTCATCAAGAGGAGAGCCTTCAGTTATAGACAATTTTTCAGTAGGAGACAAAGGTGTAGGAGACGACGTGCATTTTGTCATGCCTACTTTAGCAAGTAAATCAACAACATACTTTTTTTGAGTAAGCAACAAGCCATCATTAATCTTCTTTACCTCTATACCCAAGAAGAAATGAAGATCACCCAAATCTTTGGGAGCAAAGTCATCATTAAGATCGTGAAGAAGTGCTGAGATTGCCTGATCTGAAGAACTAGTAACTATGATATTTTATTTGTGGAAAATGGATTTAAAATGAGCAAGTTATTAATTTGACAATTTTAATTGCATTAATTAAGAAACAGTTGTTTTCAGCAATTTAAATTATTCAAAACAGCAAACAAAGTTGATATTTGGATAGTACATGAAAAATTGAATGGAAAACATATTTAGTTTGTTGAATTTGGAATTTTTATGCCCAAGTTATGATTTTTGCAAAATTAAGTGAATTGGACAAGTTTTCAAATATTTCACCAATTTAAAATATTCAAAACAGTAAACAAATTTTATATTTAGGTAGAGAATTTAATTTGGTACAGAAAACATATTTAAAATGTTGAAATTGGAGTTAAAATGAATTATTTATGCATTTGTGAAGTTTAAGTATTATTCTGCCATTTAAAATAACATCTAGGGACTTAGGAAAAATTAACAGGGACTTAAAATAAACTGGCAAGGGCCTGTGTGTGAATAGGGGATTGTGCTGGCTTGGAAAAATAGAAGAGAAAAAGTGGGTTTAATCCGCAGGGGGTGGGATTCGAACCCCCCACCTCCTGGGCGCGCGCAGCGACTGGAACGACGTGCGCGTGCGGGCTGCTGTGGCCGTGCGTGTGATGCGAGAGGGAGGAGAGGGATCGAGGGTGCTCACCGGGAGGGGAAGGTAGCGGGCGGAGGAGGAGGGGTCGGTGCAGGGGGCGACCGGCGGCGAGGGGTGGATGGCGGCGGCGCTCCGGGGCTGTCGTGGGATAATCACGGCAGATGTTACCTGGGGTAACTGATCTTGGGGCAAGTCGACACAGGTATTCGGGAGAGGGTTTAGCTCAAAGGAAGACATGGCGAAAGCGATCTAAGAACCGGAGAATAACTCGCCGGATCTCGATATCAATAATGCTGGATACTCGATAACAGGTATTACAACTATGACTTGAATCTCTCAGGCTAAACCTAGGGGTTGGTTTATATAGCACTCATACCCCCCTGGGCCTGCCTTACGGAGTGCTCTCTGAGTCCTACTCGAACTCTACATACAAATCCTAACTTCCCTTACCGTAACCCACAATCCGGGTTACGAACCTTACAAGCCCTGGGCCTTCCAGAAGTTTCTTTGTCTCCAGCCAGATTGGGCCCAGCCGTCGCTTGGGCCGGATCACACCCGGGAGTTAGTCTACCGGGTTACTATCCCCTCATCAGTAGTCCCCAGGATAGCGCGGGCTTCACGGATTCATCCTCGGAGCGCTCGCTATTCCCTGAAAAAGATGTGAGACGCCCAAGCCTATGGGAACCGGGTTAAGTTGTTTTAACAGATGACCAGGCACAGCTCCATGTCTGTCATGTGATAGCTCGATCCTTCCTTGAATGCTTAACTGGCCTTTCCAAATTTAAACCCTAAAATGTCAGGGCCCTACTCGATAAAGATCCCTGATATCTCGGGGCAAGCTGCACTTCCCCCGTCAACGGGATATTTTGCCTAATTCCGAATGCATATGCCGCCAGATCCGCACGGATAATTACTGTTCCGTAATTTCCGGCTTTCGGGCCGTAGGTGAGCTCACCACCTCCCTTATAAATATCAGCCGATGGTAACCCTAAGCCATTCATCTCGTTTCATCATCCCCTTTCTCCACGCTCCCTCGCAATTTCTGCCACCGGGCTCGCACGCTCCAAGAAAGATAAGGCCACCACCGGCCGCACTCGTCCTCGAGCTATCCAGCACCGCCATTAAGCATCGCTGTCACACCCGCGCTTCCCCATCGAGGGCCGTGACGTGACACTCAAGCCGCGCCACGCACCACCCTCACTTCGGACCTCAACTCCTTTGGTAAGCCTTTCTCAACCATTCAATTGAAACTCGCAACCTCTTCAATCTGACCAAGATTGGATCTGGGTCAACCCGTAAACTAATTTTCTGATATCATCAAATTGAACCGCTTTGATAGACCTTAGTTCCTTCAATCACCTGATGCGTAGTCGCAGCTCATCCCCGCGCCTTTATTGGCCATCCAACTTTGCATAAGATTGCTTGCAAGCTTTTCGATCTAGATCCATTCCACCTTGTTCTTTCCGCCTGTCACATTAACACCCGGAAAATCCTCTTTTTCCAGCTAATCCCTCCACAATAAAGGTATGGGCAACCATCCATGTTCACCCAATTCACCTCAACGCGTAAGTAATTAACAATTTACTCAACCTCATCTGACACCCGGAAAGTCTTCCGCATTTAACATCGTAGTGCATTATCCGGGTTTCATTTTAGCCTTCAACGCCTTGACGTCTCTAGACTCGAATGATTTGATGTTCCGAATCTTACTCCATACATTTCCTGTCCCTTGCAGGTCAACTCCATGGCTCCTAAAAGACAAGGAAGACACCCGGCTTCTGCAAAGGCCTCTCAAACCACTTCCGCCAACTGGGGTCGGTCTTCAACGACAAAGGCCAAGCTAGATGGGATGGCCGAGTTAGGAATCCTTCCTTCTCAAAAGGAAATACACTGGAGGGCTCCTGGCGATGAGACCCGTCCCACTCCCATCGGGAACGAGGTAATTTGTTTTACCGAGCATGTGACCCGAGGATTTCGTCCTCCGGGTCACCCTTTTTTCCGGGAAATCTTGAGCCACTACGGCCTCCGGGTGTTCGACATAGGGCCTAACTCTATGCTGAACATCACCCACTTCATAGTTTTGTCCGAGTCGTACTTATGCACTCCACCAAACCTTGCTCTTTTTACCGAATTATTCCAATGCGAACCATGCCATGAGAGCGGTGACGGAACGCTTCTTACCTGCGGCGGGGTATCCATCCAGCGCCGCAAACACTCATTGATGCCACCTCTCAACCTGAACTCCAACGCCAAAAACTGGCAATTATCCTTCTTTTATTGCCACGACACTTCTCCGGATGGTGAGAGGAAACTACCGGGTTATTCGGAGAGCCTTCTCGAGCCCTCCGAGTCTTTCAGTGCTTTTGCATCTGATCTTGATAGGGAAGCGATTCAGCCCCTTCTGGCCAAACTAGCAGCTCTCTCAGCCCACGGCCTTCTTGGGCTCAATCTAATAAAGACTTGGGTAGACTTCCGGGTTCAGCCCAACTCGATTCGCTCGAAGCTGTTACACGAATATTCGGGTCACGTCACGGATTCCCTCCGCTACTCCACCAAGAACTTCCCTGCCGGTAACACCAACAAGACCATCAAGGGCTTCCTGATGGAGAGACTAGATGTTATAAAGAACACTGCCGGGTTACCCCCGTTTATTCGGGAAAATCCCGCCCCAGCGGTAAGACCTGACTCCTTTTTCTTATTCCAGTACTTTCGTCCGTTATAGTCTCTAACCACCACTTGTGTGTATTTGTTCACAGGATGACGATCCCTTCTGGAAAGTCGAAAACCCTCCTCCTTCTCAAGACCCCGAAGAGGAAACCGAGTCTGTTGATGATGATGAGGGTACTCTCCCATACCCTTTACACCTGCCTTTCATCTGTGTTATTTCTCTTATCTGATACTTACTCGGCTCTCAGGGTCGGGGGATGAAGAGGAGGAAGAAGAAAATGACCCGGAAGCCACCGAGTCTGACCAGGAGCCCCCAGTTGGAAACAAAAGGAAGGCTAGAGGGGTAGTTGAAAAGGTTCCCTTCTCTTCTATGTCTCGTGCGCCTTACTCCTTTGCTGCTATGCATGAACTTAACGAGCGATTATCACATTCACCCTTCTTGAAGGACCCTCTCCCGACTAAACGTAGGGTGACCCGGAATTCTCCGGGGGATGATCCCCTTAACCCGGGTATCTCCACTTCACCCACTCATCGAGCCAGTACCCCTCCAGCTCAACTTTCCCAATCTCCTCAACGTCATCCGTCTCCTAATCATCCACTTGCCGGGCGATTTCGCGTGCCGCAGCCAGTGCTCTTACCGACGTCATCCGCCTCCAGCGGCGAGCTTCCCCCGGATTATGCCGTGAACACCGGGTAAACTACCTTTACTTACATTTTCTCGTACTGGTTACCTTTCTTTTTTCCGTATATTCCATTGATCAATGTCTCCCTTCTTTTCTTCAGCGCCACAGTTACGCTGAGCGACCCGGATATCCCTGAATCAGAAGAGCAGGGAGAAGAGAAGCCTAGTGATGACATGGACGTTGAGGTTGAGGACGAGGCCGAGGACGGAAATGGAGAAGATCCTTTTAAGGACCCAATTCCACCAAAGACTGCATCACCCCAGCCCTCTGAAGAAGTGGACGAAGACATCATTTTGGAGACCAAGTCGGGCTCTCCTAACCCGGACGTTCAAACAATCCGGGTTTCGACCCCCAAACCCGGAACAACTCCTCCACAAGAGGGCCAATCCTCCGGCCCTTCTCAGCTTCGCCCTGAAGATATGACCTTTGCTCAAATGCTAGATGCCCTCCATACCTTGAAGGGCGACGAAGAAAACATACTAGATGCCTTAATAACCAGGCACGAGGTAATCCCGACTAATCATCAATTGTTTCCATACATAGTCCCCAAGTTCCGAGTAAATTACTAGGTAACTTGCTTGGAACTTTGTATAATGTTTCTGGCTGATCCCTCTTCATGCTTCTTTACAGGATTATGTTTCACAGTTGGAGAAGAAGCTGGCCAAGTCCACCAAGCGTATTGAAAAAGAAACGGCCCTTCGTGAAGCTGCTGAGACTGAGGCTCGCAGGTGCCAAAAGATGACGAAAAAGTACAGGAAGAGAGCTCACAGGGCTAAGGACAAACTTACAACTCTTTCTGCTCAAATTGCTGATGTTCACCGTACTGCGACTGGTAAGATTTTTAAATTTCACCTTTTTATGACTCGGATTGCTTTGATTTGAACAACTGCACTTGCTTGCCTACTATCTTTGCTCCTTTTGCCTTTTTTAGCAGGCCCACGTGATTCTGCCCCCGAAGAAGATGATGCTGCCAAGCTTAAAACCATCAAGAATACTCTTCGCCAACTTTGCAGCGGAGTCAGTTGGATACTTGACGAGTTGCGACTGCCGGGTGTCAGGCCAGATAACATGAAGAGATTACTGGAATGCTGCTCTACAATCCCCGAGTGGATTTGGCACTGGAAACGGTCCTCCTGCCGATTTGGGGTAACCCGGGGACTCGCGTTGGCTAAGGCCTACGCTCCCAAGCTAGAGCTGGCCAAACTTATGAGCGGATTCCCAGAGTTCAACTTGGATGGGTCCAAGTTTTTGCCAAAGGACTTCAAGGCTATTCAGAAAGAAGTCCGTCATCCGGCTAGTGTTATCGCTGATGCCCTAGAAATTGACGTGATTCTCCCGGCTTATGATGCTAATGACAAGGTTGTCAAGGCGAACCGCCCCCAGCCGTTCGATATGCTTGCCCGTTGGAGGGAGGAGGCGATCAAGATGAAGGAAGAAGCCGCCAAGAAGACCGAGGCCGACTCTGTTCCTGCAACTTCTGCTGCACAACCCGGGACTGCTGCTGACCCGAGTGGCGCCGCAACTACCGGTGGCGACAAGGGCAAGGCCAAGATGGACCCTGCAGCTTGAAGTAATACCTATCATTCCACATACGTCAGCCGGCAAAGCATTGTTAAAACAGCTTTACTATTCGTTTAAGCAGAGCGCCTGTGCTCTTTTGATACTTTATGGCTTTTGTAATACTTTTATTTAAACTCCCGATGCACTTTGCGCCCCTTTGGGCTTTTGATGAATGTGTCTTTGCATTTGCTTGTTCTTGATATCCACTTGCTTTATTCTCGATACTTTATACTTACTTTTTTTTATACTTTCCTTAGCAAGACCCGTCCTCCGGGTGTCGTTGGCGTCCAGGGAACGGTTTTACACCTGAATCCCTAAGCTCCTGAGACCCGGATGCGTGGCTCGTTGCAATTTTATCGGCTGGATGATGCTGTTTCTTCCTTAGAGCTCATAAGTCCCCAGTCCGGGTTTCCGCGTCTAGGACACATGATTGTTTTTTTTTTTTTTTTTCAAGGAAACGAATCGCCTGTCGCTGAATGCCCAAGACTTCAGGACAGCTTTTTATGAGGTTTGAAGTTATGCTTGATAATCGTTGAGTTTCCGGCTATCGGCCTTATACTCTGCATAACTTGTGGTTTAGATGACCCTTTCGACTATCTTGTACTATAAGCCGGCTTTCGCGTGGATACCATGTTGTTACATCAATACGAAAACGGGGTTAAGCAAGTCCCGTTTGGGTCTCATGACTGATGGTAATCGTAGGCGAACAAATCATTCCACTTTGTTGCGAGTCACATCGAGCTTAAGTAAGAATAGCCGAGAAATTTGGACTTCTTTGTCCGGTTATAAGATTGTAGCCGCACTCGTTTTTTCGAGTAGCCGACCCCTATAACTCATTGGCATCAAGGCCGGGTCTCTTTTGAGTTTGCAGCTGTGCTTGTAGGAGCAACCAGCCCTCAAGACCTGAATATGCACGCCGTATAAATAACAATTGCCTCTTTTCTTGATAATCCCCTTTTTATTTGATATGAGAAAATTAGGCCAGCAAGCCGCCTCATTAAAAACCCATCCAGTCCCCAAGGGTACCCCGGATAGGAAAAGAGTGCGTCTGAAACCTGCTGCCTGTTACATCGTTTTCTGCTAAGTATAGTACGGACGTAGCTGAGCCACGTTCCATGGTCTATCTCTTTCTTGCATAGGTGCAGTAGTGTGGGCAGTATCGTTGACTGTAGCCGATTCTTCTCTTGCATCTATCAAGTAATATGACCCATTATGTAGACTCCGACTTACGATGAAAGGTCCTTCCCACGGTGGCGATAGTTTGTGCTTTCCCTCGTTTGTCTGAACCAAGCGCAGGACCAAGTCTCCCTCCTGGAAGACCCGGCTTTTCACCCGCCGACTATGATATCTTCGCAAATCCTGCTGGTATATGGCTGACCTTTCCAAGGCTTGCTCTCTTTGCTCTTCTAACATATCCACAGCGTCTTGCCGGTTCTTCTCGTTCTCCACTTCGACATAGGCTGTCACTCTTGGTGAATCATGAATGATGTCGCTTGGTAATATTGCTTCTGCGCCGTAGACCATGAAGAAAGGTGTCATCTGGGTGGATCGGTTAGGCGTAGTATTGATACCCCAGACCACGGAAGGAAGTTCTTCAACCCATGCCCCGGCGGCCCTGACACAAGGAACCCTCAGTCGTGGTTTCAATCCTCGAAGTAGCTCTTGGTTCTCCCTCTCCACTTGCCCGTTGGCTTGCGGATGTGCCACTGATGCTACATCAAGCCTGATTCCGTTGCTGCCACAAAATTTTTCCATCTCTCCAAGGGACATGTTGGTTCCATTATCGGTGATTATACTGTGGGGATATCCAAACCGGTATATAATTCTTTTCAGGAACTTGACTGCTGTGGCTGCTTCACAATTGGTGACCGGCATAACCTCCACCCATTTGGTAAATTTATCGATAGCCACTAAAAGATGTGTTTTCTTGCAAGGTGACATGTGGAAGGGACCAACCATGTCCATACCCCAAACAGCGAACGGCCAAGTTAATGGGATGGTCCGTAACTCCATAGCCGGCACATGAGTTTGGCGAGCGTACCTTTGACATCCGTCGCACCTTGCCACTATCCGCTCCGCATCTGCTAGAGCCGTGAGCCAGAAGAACCCATGCCGATAGGCCTTGGCCACAAGGGATCTTGTGGACGCATGATGCCCACAATCGCCTTCATGGATCTCCTTAAGGATCTGTCGGCCTTCTTCCGGTGTCACACAGCGCAAAAAGACTCCTGCTGCGCTTCTCTTGTACAACTCCCCATTGATAATAGTATATCCTTTTGCCCGCCTCAGGATTTGCCTTGCTAATACTTCTTGTTCTGGCAGTTCGCCTCGTGATAAGTAGGCCAGATATGGCTCTGTCCACTCGGGCACAGCACGTATTGTGGCTACAAACTCCACATCCGGGTCTCGATTCGCGAGTTCTTCCTCAGACTCGGATTTTACTGATGGTCGCCATAGCTCGTCCAGGAAAACATTAGGTGGAACCGGCTCCCTACGTGAGCCGAGTCTGGCGAGTGCGTCCGCTGCCTCATTTTTTCTTCTGTCTATGTGCTCTACTTCATACCCGGAAAAACACCCGGCAACCTTATCAACCTCCCTGCGATATGCTGCCATAGTGGCATCCTTTCTATCCCAGGTTCCTGATACCTGCTGCACCACAAGATCTGAGTCCCCAAAGCATCGTATCCTTCTAATGTTCATCTCCTTGGCTACCTTCAAGCCATGCAGTAGAGCCTCATACTCGGCCACGTTATTTGAACAATCAAAGTGAATCTGTAGCACATAACTTAGTTTGTCCCCCTTTGGCGACGTCAGCACCACTCCAGCTCCTGACCCCTCGTACTGCTTTGATCCATCGAAGTGCATGGTCCATGACTCGGAATTTGGAACTGTGGTAGCCATTCCGGTGTGCGTCCAGTCGTTAACAAAATCAACCAAAGCCTGTGACTTGATTGCCGATCTAGGCTCGTAGCTGATATGATAATCCCCCATCTCTATCGCCCATTTGGCTATTCTTCCCGTTGCATCCGAGTTTCTGATGATATCCGACATTGGTATTGAACTAACCACTGTTATGGGATGTTCTTGAAAATATGGCTTCAACTTCCGGCTGGCCATAAAGACCCCAAACACCAACTTTTGCCAATGTGGGTAACGCTGCTTTGCTTCCGATAACACCTCGCTGACATAATAAACCGGCCTTTGGACCGGGTAACCCTTCCCATCCTCCTTACGTTCTACGACAACTACTGCGCTGACGGCCTTGGGACCGGCTGCCACGTATAATAGCATAGGTTCTTTAGGACCTGGCGCCGCTAGTACTGGTGCTTCAGATAATTGCTTTTTTAGTGCTTCAAACGCCTCATCTGCCTCCTGATCCCATACGAACGTATCTGATTTCCGCAAAAGCCGGTACAAGGGTATTGCCTTTTCTCCAAGCCTGGATATGAACCGGCTCAAGGCTGCTACGCAGCCCGTGAGCTTTTGAACATGCTTCAAATTTTCCGGTTTCTTCAAACTCTGGATGGCCTTGATCTTGTCCGGGTTTGCCTCGATTCCTCTCTCGGAGACTATAAAGCCGAGTAACTTCCCGGCCGGAACTCCAAATACACACTTCGTTGGGTTGAGCTTCATCTGATACCTTCTCAAGTTTTTAAACGTCTCCTTTAAATCATCAATGAATGTCTCTGCCTTCCGGGTCTTAATAACCACGTCATCTACGTATGCGTGCACGTTGCGCCCAATTTGATCCTCGAAGCACTTCTGGATACACCGCTGGTAAGTTGCACCCACGTTTTTCAATCCAAACGTCATGGTTTTGTAGCAGAAGGCCCCAAATGGGGTTATGAACGACGTTTTCTCCCAATCTTCCCTCTTGAGTTTAATCTGGTGGTATCCCGAATATGCGTCTAGGAAGCATAGCAAGTCGCTTCCGGCTACCGCGTCTATGATTTGGTCTATCCTTGGCAGCGCGAACGGATCCTTTGGGCAATGCTTGTTGAGGCTCGTGAAATCGATGCACATCCTCCATTCATTTGTCTTTTTCATCACAAGAACCGGATTTGCTAACCAGTTAGGGTGGAATACTTCCATGATAAAGCCTGCGGTTAACAGTCGCGCTATTTCCTCACCTATAGCTCTTCTCCTTTCTTCATTCATTTTTCTCATACCTTGCTTCACAGGCCTGGCCTTGGGATCCACATGCAAACTGTGCTCCGCCAACTCGGTGGGGATACCCGGCATGTCGCTGGGTGTCCAGGCAAATACATCCGCATTTGAACGGATGAACTCTACTAGAGCCTTTTCTTGCGCATCCTCTAAATTGGACCCTATAGTGAACTGTTTGGTGGGGTCTCCTTCCACAAAATCTACTTTCTTGGTGTCTTGAGCCGCCTTAAACTTTACTCTTTCGTCTTCGGCATCTGGTCTTCTCAATGCTGTACCATCATCCGGATCCACCTGAGACCGGTAATACTGAAGTTCCTCCTTCCTGCAGGCTTGCTCGGCCATTACTGAATCTCCCTCATCGCATTCGGCTGCTATATCCCGGCTTCCGTGGATAGTGATGGTCTGCTTGGGGCCTGGCATCTTTAGTTGCAGATATACGTAGCACGGCCTGGCCATGAACTTAGCGTAAGCCGGCCTTCCGAACAGAGCGTGGTAGGGGCTATGCAGCTTGACTACTTCAAACGTGAGCCACTCCACCCGATAGTTATCTACCGATTCTCCAAAGGCTACTTCCAGTGCAATTTTTCCTTCGGGGCGTGCCGAATGACCCGGCACGATCCCGTGGAACACCGTCGAACTTTTTTTGTAGCTGGGACTCCTTGAGGTTCATGCGCAAGAAAGTTTCCCAATATAGGATGTTGATGCTGCTTCCTCCGTCCATCAACACCTTTTTCAGTTCGTAACCATTGACCTGTGGCGAAACTACTAACGCCAAGGTCCCGGGGCGCTCTATTCCTTCTGGATGATCTCTCCTGCTCCACGTTACCTCTTGCTCTGCCCATCTCAAGTATCCCGGAGGGCTCGAGAAGGCTGGATTCACTGTTTGTTTCAACGCCCTTTTGTCCCTGCTGGAAATCCATGTAACATGCACATGATATTGTCCTTTCAAATTGAGCGTACGTACCATGCCGATGAAGATACTGATTTGGCCGATTGACACCATGGATCCGGATTCGAAGTGATCCGGCTCCAACTCCCATCCGGAATTGTCCACTATCTTTTCTCCTTCGTCATTGGAGTAGATCTCGCCGATGACAAAGTTCTTCATGTTCTTCCGAGCTTCTCCCGTGATGTAAACACCTTTGGACGCAGGCCCCACGGTGGGCGCCAACTGTCGTGGGATAATCACGGCAGATGTTACCTGGGGTAACTGATCTTGGGGCAAGTCGACACAGGTATTCGGGAGAGGGTTTAGCTCAAAGGAAGACATGGCGAAAGCGATCTAAGAACCGGAGAATAACTCGCCGGATCTCGATATCAATAATGCTGGATACTCGATAACAGGTATTACAACTATGACTTGAATCTCTCAGGCTAAACCTAGGGGTTGGTTTATATAGCACTCATACCCCCCTGGGCCTGCCTTACGGAGTGCTCTCTGAGTCCTACTCGAACTCTACATACAAATCCTAACTTCCCTTACCGTAACCCACAATCCGGGTTACGAACCTTACAAGCCCTGGGCCTTCCAGAAGTTTCTTTGTCTCCAGCCAGATTGGGCCCAGCCGTCGCTTGGGCCGGATCACACCCGGGAGTTAGTCTCCCGGCCCCCGCTGAGGTGACGAGGAAGAAGAGGGCGCCGGGGGGAACCCATTCCCGGCCCCAGCGCGCTCGGAGGGGGTACCGGCCGCCGGTGATCGCCGGAGAGGGAGGGAGTTTCTCGGTGGGGTTCAGTTAGTGCAGGGAAGGTGCAGATGCAGGGCAGAGAGGAAAGAGAGGAAGAAAGAAGAGAATGGAGGCGGGGGAAGAAAGAGGAGAGGAAGAAGGGAGGTAGAGAGGAAACCCTAGGGCTTGAGCTCGAGTTATAGGGCGAGGAGGGGATGCTCAGCCGTTCGCTGTCTGCACCTGTCGACGTGGGAGCTTCAGATGGCTGCCGTACGAAGAAGATGGTGAGCGAGGGGGGGTATTGGGCCTGAGGGGGAGTTGGGCTGGGCCTGCCCCTCTCTCTCTGCTGCTTTTTTTTTGCGGATTGGCATAGGAAAGAAAAGGGAGGTTTTTAGGAGTAGAAAAAATTAGGAAAAAATTGTGTAGTGATTATTTTTTGTAACAACAACTTAGTGCCACTTTGGTTTTCAAAGTATTTCAAAATATTTTGTTGTTTGCAAGTTGGTTGAAATTTGAATGTATTTTGAGATTAAGTGATTTATTAAAAAGAAACATATAATTAGTTTTTGGACCCTCAAGTTTATTTGAAACAAATTGATTTGGAAAATGTTTTGTTTTATTAATTTCAAATGGTTGCTGTTTGGAAAATGCAAATGAATTTGAATGCAATTTGAATGAATTTTGAATATTAAGTGAAATATTGAAAGCAATAATTTAAATAGTTTGAACCTTAGTTTAATGGAAACAAATGATGGAAGTGTTTTGTCATTTTCATAATTTTCAAAAGGGGGTTGCTGTTTTGGAAATTAATTGAATTTGCAAAGGGTTTGGTATTAAATGAATTTTTGTTAGAAAAAAATCAACAATTTTGAAAACACAACTTTAATGGAAACAATTGATTGTTTTGATTTGAAATATCATTTTGGAAATTGTAACATCACAAGTATGAAACAAAAGGTTTGAAATTTGAGTTGAAATTCAAATAGAAAACAAAGGAAAACAAAGGAAAACAAATGGAAAACAAGCAAAACAAATGCAATGAACATGATGTCATGATGCAAAACATAAAATAACAGAGAGCAAACATTCTAATGGCTATTTTTCATACTTGGGATGTTACAGGCGATCTCGTTGAGGTAGTCCTCGTCCGCCTGGAACGGCACAAAGTCGTCATCGAGAATCTTCTGGTCACCAGCGGCGTCTTCCTCGAACCGCTGCCTTTGCTCCTCGATCCACTCCTCCGAGCGGTTCAGGAGCTTCGCCAGGTCGTACTTTGACGTCATGAAAGGGATCTGCATCTGCTCGGTGTCGACGGGGGCGTCTCTCGGCATGGCCAGGATGGAGGCGACGAACTCGTCGGAGAGCTCATGCACACCAGCAGATTCAGCGCACCTCTCCGTCTGGTTCTCGTCGACAGCCACCGCATCCGCCCCGGTTTCACCCGCCGCCTCTCTTGTCATGGTGGAGAACCTTGTCGAGGTGTCGGCGGCTCGATCTCAATCTATAAAGTTTATCGAGGCAATCTCAATCTATATATATGGAACAGAAGAAACAAAGCCTACTAGGCGGTACTCGTACCGAACGACACCCAAGTTTTTTTTTTTTGAGAATTTCCAGCCCGTTTTATTCCTCAACCAAAACATTGTTACACATGCCCACAGGAGGCTCCAACAACCGAACTCACCCAAGTACCGACCGTACTCTAGCTGGGCCACAAGCCCACACCACCCGCTGCGTGGTCCAATTATTTATCGTATCTGCCACCATACCCCTAAAAAAAAATCCACCTCCATTTTCTTTAAAAACCGTAAGCTAAATCAGAAAAAATGAACAGTGATATTTACGTATAACACCATCCCTCCGGTTCCAACAGCGTCCATCGGCCCCCAACTCAAGCCATCCTATGGCATCTGCCATGACACACCACGACAGTTGACGCCCATCATGGGGCCGACATCGGCGCTGGCTAAAGTTTCTATCCGGACGGGATCCCTCCTCGCATCGGGCGAACGCGTGGTCTGTGGCCTTCTCCATAGTTTCGATTCGCTCAGCCTCGTCAGCGACAATGCTGGCTGCTTTGGCAATAGGCCGCTCCCGCGGGGCGGTTTCTTTGTCAACTTCAGCGAGCATCTGGTCTACGTCTCCACCGAGGTAGTCTGCGCGTATCCTGAAAGGGTGCACGTGGCCGCAGATCCTCCTGCTGTCTACGCAGCGCGCGGCCGGTGTATCGCTCTCCCCGCGGATTGCGTATCGGAAAATCTTCTGATCATTCAAGGGAATCCTACCACGATCCGGAATCAAAAAACTCCCGATTGTGCTTATCATATGTTCTAGGAAACCAACTGATGACAGAGTTGTGCAGAACATTGTATTTGATGCCAAGCAGACTATCTAACTCCATGTTAACAATCTCAGCTGCCTGGTCATTGTTGATGTGATCATACAACTTTACAACCTGACACGGTGATGTCCTGTTTTATTGAGGTTTTACAGCAAAACCTTCAACGAATCCCTCGCCACTATCATCAACTACTTTTTGCTTGTTTCTCCGTACGCGCTTCGCACCACCCGCAACAACACCCTCACCAGTTATATCAGCCGGTTTCGTTTCCTCCCCATGGAAAATTCTACAAACAAGAAAAAATTGGATATACATTGATAAGTAACATGTACACTGCATGGACTAAACAACAACAAAAAGGAGCTCATGTCACCGTATTGGGAAAAAAATGGCAACTTGCATTATAAAAGCAAAACACACACACGCACACCACTTGAAGTAACATAAAAATCAACTTGCATAAATATCTATAACAAATTATATATAATCATGTTACAATACGAATAGATGTCCCAAAACAAATATCTCATATACAAGCATGACAAAATAATCTACACACACAATCATGCAGAAACTTAAATATGTTACTTGAAGGGGGTGTACAACTTATTTTGGAGCGGAAGACAATGACCTATCGGGGCCTTGTCGCTCATGTTATAAAGGCTCAGTATGATACCGATTGGATACATGAAAGGAAAGTACATGGGAGGGAGAGAGAGAACGGCTCGGTTACGCAACCGAGTCTTGAACTAATTCTAACAGCCCCCCTTAATCTCAACCTTGTACGCCTAAATTCACAAAGGTCTTTGACAACAAGAACCTTGGTGAAACCATCTGCAACTTGATCCTTGCTTGATATGAATTTGATATCTAATAGTTTGCTTGCAACTCTCTCTCGAACAAAGTGATAATCTATCTTGATATGTTTTGTCCTAGCATGAAAAATCGGATTAGCTGATAAATAAGTAGCCCCCAAATTATCACACCATAAACATGGTTTCTCCTTGAGTGAAACATCAAGTTCACGAAGTAGAGCTTCAACCCATATCAACTCAGCTGTAGCATTTGCAAGAGACTTATATTCTGCCTCAGTGCTAGATCTTGAAACTGTAGCTTGTTTCCGTGCACTCCAAGAAACCAAGTTAGGTCCAAAGAATATAGCAAAACCTCCTGTAGATCTTCTATCATCAAGACACTCTGCCCAATCAACATCTGAAAAGGCACTAAGAAAACTAGAAGGAGATTTCGGAAAAGTGAGTCCTACATTCAGTGTACCCTTAACATATCTCAAAATCCTCTTTGCAGCTGTCCAATGTATAGTTGTGGGAGCATGTAAGAACTAGCAAACTTTGTTAACGGGAATGATATATCAGGTTGTGTCAAAGTTAAGTACTGAAGTGCACCTACAATACTCCTGTATTTTGTACTATCATCGTCATCAAGAGGAGAGCCTTCAGTTATAGACAATTTTTCAGTAGGAGACAAAGGTGTAGGAGACGACGTGCATTTTGTCATGCCTACTTTAGCAAGTAAATCAACAGCATACTTTTTTTGAGTAAGCAACAAGCCATCATTAATCTTCTTTACCTCTATACCCAAGAAGAAATGAAGATCACCCAAATCTTTGGGAGCAAAGTCATCATTAAGATCGTGAAGAAGTGCTGAGATTGCCTGATCTGAAGAACTAGTAACTATGATATCATCAACATAGATTAGAACAAAGACCATCACACCAGCTCTATTGTATAGAAATAATGAAGTATCTGCCTTTGATGGAGTAAAACCAAGTGTTTGCAACTTTGTATTGAGTCTGTAAAACCAAGGTTCTTATTTGAGACCATAAAGTGCTTTGTCAAGTCTGCAAATATGATGAGGCATTTGAGAATTTTCAAACCCTGGAGGTTGTTTCATATGGACCTCCCCTTCCAGAACGCCATGAAGAAACGCGTTCTTGACATCTAGCTGCCTCAAACTCCAACCTCGAGAAACAGAAATTGCTAAAACAATTCTGATAGTAGCTTCTTTGATAACTGGACTGAAAGTATCTTCATAATCAATTCCATACCTCTGCTTAAATCCTTTTGCAACAAGACGTGCCTTATACCTGTCAATTGTACCATCAGCTCGTTTCTTGATTTTATAGATCCATTTGCAATCAATCACATTTTTGTTCGGATTAGGAGGAACAAGATGCCATGTTTTGTTTTGGAGCAATGCATTGTACTCCTCCTCCATAGCATTATTCCAATCTTTGTCACCAAGAGCCTCCTCTAGAGAACGTGGTTCTCCTGAAAATGCAGTAGCCGCAAGGACAAAATCTAAGAAATCTTTGGGCTTTCGCATACCTCGTTGTAGTCATGTAGTCACAGGAGTAATGGACGGCACAGGAGCAGCTACAGGACCAGCAGGCGCAGCAGATCCAGCCCCCCTGATCAGAGGAGACAGCACGTCGATCTGCGCTGGGCCCCGCGCCGGGATTCTCAGCATGTGGTGCATGGGTATTGTCGGTGTCGGGCACGCTGTCGGGTGCGGGGGCTCGCGTTGAGGACGCGTGGCGTGGACTGACTGGAGGAGGTCGTGACGACCGAGAGCGCATGGGGTGTGCGAGGCAAGGGAGTGCGCGCAGCAGGCGAATCTGACGTCAAACCCCCTTAGGGATAAGTTTCAAGACCCGAACCTGCACTCAAATCTGCATCAGAATCAGCACTGGATTTGTCTTCTTCTGCCTGATTTTCTTCTTCATCTGAGTTTGTTTCTTGTTGATTTTGACCCGAATTTTCTTCAACATTTATTCTTTCGGATGTAGTGTCACCTGCACTATTATTTCCTGCAGTAGTTATATCAAGAGGAGTAACAACTGGCACAACGGGCAAAGACATGTTATCATCAATATGTGCATCCCCATGCTTAGAATGTGAAGGTAAAAGAAGTAATTATTCTTTGAGACGGGAACCAGCATTGGGATTCATTGCAGCAAAGGGAAAAATATTTTCATCAAAAACCACATCCCGTGAAACATAGACACGACCAGTGGAAGTGTCAAGACATTTTACCCCTTTGTGCCGAGGACTGTACCCTAGAAAAACACATCGTGTGGATCGAAAAGTAAGATTTCTTTTATTGTAGAGACGAAGATTGGGCCAACAAGCACAACCAAAAACACGAAGATATTAATAATTTGGTTTGGTGTGCAAGAGACGTTCAACGGGAGTCTCTAGATTGATCACTTTACTAGGAAGCAAGTTTATGAGAAAAGTGGTTGTAAGAAAGGCTTCATCCCAGAATTTGAGTGGCATGGATGCATTAGCAAGAAATGAGAGACCTACTTCAACAATGTGACGGTGTTTGCGTTCAGCAGAACCGTTTTGTTGATGAGCATGAGGACAAGAAACATGATGAGTAATGACAACTTTTTGAAATAAGCTATTCAACTTTTCATACTCACCACCCCAATCGGTTTGCATAGTGATGATTTTCCAATCAAAATTGCGTTCAACTAACTGTTGAAAATTGAGAAAAACTTGATAAACATCAGAACGATTCTTGAACAAATAGATCCAAGTGAATTCACTGAAATCATCTATAAAGCTCACATAATAGGCATGTTTTCCAACAGAAATAGGTGTTGGACCCCATACATCCGAGAAAACTTGTTCTAATGGAACAGAAGAAACACTAGTAGCGACAAGGTAGAAAAACTCATGACTCTTAGCTAATTGACAAGGATTACAAATGTAAGGATTTGTTTTAGGTGTATAAGAGAGACTATTTTTTCTAAGAACTTGTTGCACTACAAAGGAACTAGGATGTCCTAAGCGGCAATGCCATGTCGAGGAAGATGGCTTTATTGTGACGAAGGCTTGTTTTGACGACCCAATGGTAGAAGGCACTATCGGGTAGAGGCCACCATGAAAAGGTCCCCTATGAAGAATTCTCCTGGTGGCCTGATTCTTAATCAAGAAAAAATATGGGTGAAACTCAAGAAACACATTATTGTCAAGAGTAAGTTTATGGACAGATAATAGATTTTTGGAAGCATTAGGAACATGGAATGTGTTGTTTTGATGTAATGAGCTATGTGGAGTGCACAATATTGAATGACCAACATGATTTATTTGCATATCGTTGCCATCAGCTGTATGGACTCGATCACGCCCTGTGTACTTGTTGTGGGTGGACAACTTGCTCAACTCACTAGTGATATGATTTGTAGCTCTAGTGTCAAAGTACCAATTGGAATCAACACTGTACGAAGCCACATGAGCACCCTTGTCACCATCACCATCATTGTTGTCATCGGGATACCTCCACCAACAGTCGCTTACAGGATGGCCATGTATTTTGCAAATCTGACAAGTAACGTCCACGTAAGGCGTAGGAGCTCGACCACGGCGACGCCCATCATCACATCCACGCTGATGGCGATCACCATCATATCGTTCACGATCACCACGGTCACCCTGCCGATAGTCACCGCGGTCACGCGGCCGCTAGTGGCCACCACGGTCGTCACGTTCACCACGATAGCCACGGTCATCTTGACGGTAGTAATATCCACGATCATCCTGGCGGCCGTACCGCTCATACGGGTGACGATAGCGATCATCAACAGGGCGCCGATATCGTTCCTCAGGGCGCCGATCCTCAGAGCGCCAACGCTCGTCGCGTCCTCGTTGCGGAGGGGCACCACCGCGCTGTGCAAGGTGTGAAAATGATGTGAAATCTTGATCAGGTTCTTCTTGTCGGGCATCAAAGGAGGTAAGTTGGCTGAATAAGTCAACAAGGGTTGTGGCCGGATTGGCGTTCACCGCGGCGACCAGCGCGTTGTAGCTTTTGTCGAGACCATGTAGTATATAGCCAATCAGCTCGTCGTCATCCAGGAGCTTTCCAGCCGCAACAAGCTCAGATGCGAGCACTTTCATCTTCGCAAAGAACTTGTCGACAGTTAGGTTCTGTTTCTTTGTGTCATTGAGGGCAGAACGCAGACTCTGGATTCGAGACCGCGAGGGGGTCGAAATCATTGCAGTAAGCGCCGCCCAAACCTCAGCAGATGTGTCCAGGCCGGTGACATGAGCAAGTACATCCGGCAAGAGCGAGTTCAGGATGAACCGCTGGACCTGCTGATCCCTCGAGATCCACTCGACGTAGGCTGGATTCTCGATGGAGAATTTTTTGTGTGCTTCATCTTCAGTTTCTATGGTTTCCGCAGGTGAAAATTCCTTCCCTTCAACGAGAGGCAGAACTCGAGCACCGCGTAGAGCAGGCATCATCAAAGCCTTCCATCCGAGGAAGTTCTCCCGGGTGAGGAGCTGGGTAGGGGGAGACCCTAGCGCTGCAGCCAGAGACATCAGGGAGGAGCCTGAAGACGCCATTGTCAGACGAAAACGAGGGCTTGAGGTTCTTGGTTTTGGTTTCGATTTTTCTGGGTTATAGATCGATTTTTCTCGACAGCAGCTAGGTCATGGAAGAGCCTTGCTCTGATACCATTTAAAACTTATTTTGGAGCAGAAGACAATGACCTATCTGGGCCATGTCGCTCATGTTATAAAGGCTCGGTATGATACTGATTGGATACAGGAAAGGAAAGTATAGGGGAGGGAGAGAGAGAACGGCTCGGTTACGAAACCGTGTCCTGAACTAATTCTCTCAGGGGGTAAGTGGTGGGTTAACCTCTGATTGAACATCACTAGGATTAAATTGATCACTGGAATATACTCCTGCAACCTACAAAATTCATCAAAAAAAACATGTTTAAAAACAGTCAACGAATGTTCGAAGAGAAATAAGAATACACATCCAATTTTCCTACCGTATAAACGAAAGTGCTACAACAAGTGACTGGGCGTGCATGAACTACTCGGCCTAGTCGTGCCCCGCCACAGTAAGGATGAATCACAACAAACGCAAAGGCAATGCGTACAACTGCAATCGTGCTCCGGCAGTCAAATCAAACCCTCTATGAACCCAAATTCTTCTAGAAAACCAAATTACCATCTAGCAACAAAAAATTGCATGACTACATAAACGGGTTTGCCAGGGCACATGCCATGAATCCATTGAACAAAAATTTGGGCACAAATGAGTGGGAACGATGTTACCTATAGAACAACATCCATTTAGAGACAATGGAAATAAGATGTGAGCATTATGAGGAGGCTGTGGTCGCCTCGGGATATCCAATTGGCATGGAGAGGGAACGCGGACACAACAATCCCAGTAGGCAAAATTGCGGTTCAGGTCTTAAGTTGGGGGCTCTCGCCACTCCAATCGGCATGGAGAGGGACGTACCCATAGCAACCCCATGAGGCAAAATTACTCTTCAAGTGTGACATGCAACCCCTCTATTCACACATGAACCTCCAAGTGGAGATGAGCGTGCGTGGTTTAGTTTTGAGTTGGGGGAATGGTGACGGAGAGTCGGTAAATGGGAACGAGCTAGTAGGAAGGCTCTGCGCACAGGGAATCGTCCGAGAAGGAGGAAATAGAGGACGTCTGGTGAGCGCATAGGACGAGGTGAGCCAGGAAACGGGTGCGATCTAGGAGGTACACAGGCTCCAATCCGACACAACATCGACTGTGTTTTGCGCCGAGCGAGCCACCGGCAGGTGAAGGCGCAGCACGTCGGCGACTAGCTACCCCTGCCTGCTCCGGTGGACAAAATCCGGCGAGATTGACCTATCTACTCGCGAGAAAAGCATGGGAGATGGGTGCTAACCTTTTTTGTTGCGCTCGCCTGCGATGGATTCGCCAGAAAGCGCCGGAAAAGGAGTCAATCCACCGGCAGCGCTATTCCGTCGTTGGAGAAAGGGACGAGGCAGAGGAGGAGAGGGCGAGTGGCGATGGGTCCACATGTCATAGACGCTGTCGGGTCCGTTCGGAGCGACGAACGTGGCCTTCGTGCCGGACGTGGGCGATCGAGCGTAACGTCACGCCGATGAATAATAGCCCTGCATCGCAAATCCGACGGCCCGGACACGTGACTGGCGATAAGACAACTCCAGAGCGCCCTAGATTTAGAAATCAGGAGGCTCACGTTCAACCCAACCCACTGTTAAATAACAAACGTGCACGACAACACTGACAAACAACGGCGCAGCAAGTATCCTTCCAGTACTCACCAAACTATAAACAAAACTAGCCAATACACAAAAATTGACCGGCCGGCCCGGCCCCTGGATGGATCAAACCCAGCGTCGGACGTGTCGCGCGCTAACACATAACCACCGCGACGTACCGCGCGACACCGAAACCACTCCGATCACCTGCCCAGGTTCAAGTCCAGCACGCGCACACACAGACATGCAGGCCACACCGCGACGGCACCGATGCTCACCAAGTCGTTGACGGGCGAACCGAACCAACACACCCAACCCAAGCGCACTCCGTTTCTCCCTTTTCCGCCCCACTTATATTGTTCGGCCGAAACCCAACGACGGAGCAAAGGAGCCTCGGTGCTGCGTGCGATCGACATGGTGCTGCTAGGAGGCGCTGCCTCGTTGCTGTTCCTGATCCTGCTGCTCGGCACGGCGGCGGCGCGGCCCATGGAGCTCTACTTCTCGCCGGCGGAGCTGGCGCGCATTGCGGGATACGGCGAGGAACAAGTCTCCACGGTGGTGGTGTCCGGACAGGTCGCCTGCGAGCTCTGCCTCCGCCCAGGCTCCGACCTCCTCGCCTTCGAGCTACCAGGTTAGTTATCATGTAACTCAATCAGCCATGCACGGATTTTTCTTTTTCTTCGCCGTCTTCTTGTTTCCGCTCATGGTCTCAGACAGGATCGACCTTCATATATAGCGCTAATTACTACGCTCCGTTCTTAACCAGTTGCTCTGAGCGATCCATTTGGCATAGTCTAGAGCACCGTATCAAATGGTTTGGGAATATTTCCGTCCATGGTTTCTCTATCATCTGATTGTGCACCATGCGTTGCGTTGAAAATCTGCCAAACGACAAACACGCGTTTCCCTTCTCGCTGATGTAGGCTGCTGCCGTGGCACATCGATAGTTTTTTCAGCTGCAAGTTGGACGTACCACTTCTTCCAGCATCTTCCTCCTGCCAATTCAGCACCATTTTCTTTGTGCAAATTTCAACGCGTACATAAGGTTTTGATTGCTTCCAGAAAGATTTTCGTTGTGCAAATTTCAACACGTACGTGACCAGGTTTTGATTGCTTCCAGAAAGATTTCCGTTGTGCAAATTTCACCACGTACGTCAAGTTTGATTGGTTCCGCAACAACAAGTACCGCCAAACGTACCATTGGTCCATTTGGATGAGTTGATGCAGTACTTTGTCTCGAAGGCTACAACTCATAAACCGGCCGGCTGGAAGGCTTAAAAATTAAGACACGGTACCTAGTAGTACGGTCGTTTAGATTCAATAACCGGCAATCCAACAGCTACCAATGCATCCAACTGAATAAAATTATAAATTCCGAACGATTCTTCCACTGATCGACCTGGCTGGATGGAAGCGCGCGCCACTGCCTATATAAAAAGTTATAAACTCTCTAAAATACTACCAATAATAGCAACAGACATTATAAAAGAAGTGCAGCTGTGAGATCATATATACAACAAGTAACGACCATGGCGATACCCCTTTTAAAAATTCCACACAAGTTAGAGTAATAGTAACAGAAATACTAAAAATTCCTGCGTACAATACAAAACGAGGAATCATATTTGGAGATGAGCGATCCCTGTCGCCGCGGTTGCTGGCCGGTTACTATTAAGAAGCGAGAAAGGGAAGACGCGAAGCAACAAGAGTGCAACTAGTCTTGCGTCTCAACGTACAAGGCGACCGACGTTGTAACCTCCTCCCCCAACCTCCAGATTGTGAATCATCGATCAGTATAATCGATGCCCCGGAAGATGCATGCATGGATGCGTCTGTACTCTCGCATCTTTTTAGGTCGCTGTCATGTGTGTGTCCAACACATAGCTAGGCCGGCCGGCCGCAAGTTCGCATGTCCAAATCTTAGCTGGAAGTAGAGAGACTAGCCTTAGGTTGGTACCATGCATGTTGCTGTTAGCGAAGGTTTGAGTGTAATTGCTGCAGTATTCCGGTACAATGCTGCTGCTTGGCCTACCAATTGTGATAGCGTATACGCCGTATAGTGCTGTGCTTGCCAAACACCCTTTTGCGTTGGAATAGAAGTACACTTGTATTACTCCCTCCAATCCGATTTAATTAATTGTCCGAGAGTCATGTAGTGCTTTGCCTATACCTTTGGTTAATATGCGTCAATTATTTCGGATCGGAGGTAGTAGACGATTTTCAGATTCACTGCATTTCTTTTTTCACGACAGAGATGACACTTTATTTCATAAGGTGACTTTCACCACACAACGTTTTTCTTGCCTAATTCCCCATTCTTTTTGCTAAAGTCAACCCATTAGCTCCATGCAGCCAACAACAAGAAACACAAGATAATAAACCACTAGCTAGCATAAGTAGCGCCATGGATAGGTATATCAGATTTGGTAGAACAGATATGTTTGGTAAGCAAACATAAGCCACCCATGACGAACCTCATTATTTCCTCCGTGCCCCCGGAGATTGAAAGGGACATGAGGTTTCAGACCCCGAAGGTCACGTCGTCATGGCGACGCATCATCTCAGCACCTCCATTACCCGTGCGATGGTAGCTTGTCACCCTGTTACATCCTCTCACGAGCTAGTGCGCATGCGGGGTCATTACAGTGCCACCTTCATTTCCCATGGTTTGTATTTTGGCGAGATTTCCTGATGCCCCTACTCTTCTTTCACAAATAACACTTGCATCCCCCGCAGCAAAAAAAACTTGCTTGCATTTTTTTTTCTTGCATGTACTATATTGTTGAAACACCTCACATAAGAGGGTGTCTTTCGAGAGAGAGCCACCTCACATAATGGGTGGCGTACTCACTGCCCACCACTTGCTAGCCTCTAGAGGGAGGGAAGCCACTATGGTTTTTTTCTTTGGCGATGTTTCTTATTATAATATATAAAAGGGCAATAGATTTGAAGCTGAAAATGTAGTCTATGGTTTTTATAAAAAAATAACCAATATAAGAATCGTTTAAACCATCATTTTTTTCCCCGGGACGAAACCACCATCATATTTGTCGTGGCAAAATTTTCAAAACTACACCACATATTCCATTACTTTTGATATATGTTTTAGTAACATCTTTCTGAATCAGCCCGACTTCCGAATTACCAGCTTTCCGTGTCGAGTACACAATGAGTTTGCGTGCCCGATAGCAGGAAATGTCCTTATTGTTGTCTGTCATTCACCTTTTTTTTTTACTTCATTTCATACTCCTCTGATTTCTTTTTCCAAACAGGTAGCAAGGTGGCAGTGACATGCAGAACTGAAGGTCCCAACAAGATGGACAACTCGTCATTTGCAACTACAGATGAATACGGCAACTTCACCATAGAGCTCCCGTCCCGGCTTCACGCCACACCAAGCCTGGAGAATGCCTGCTCCGTCAAGGTGCTGGAGCTCCCGCCGGACTCCGCGTGCCGCGCTAGCGGCTTCTCTTACGGCCTTCGGCTATCTTCATCTGAGGAAGGCATCCGCACCTACACGACTGGGGTGATACGGCTGCAGCACGACGACACACGATCTGACAAATGCGTGCAGGAAGGGAGCAGGAGTGGTGGAAGATGAACTACCAGTTTCCTTTTTTCTTTTCCCTTTTGAGGATAGTTCTTCTTCTTTTGAGTTCACGTTTCTTTTGGTCTTCGAGAGGATGTAAAAGGCCAAGCGAAGGCTGTTGATCTCACCTCCTGTATATAGAACACGGATAAAGATAGTATACATAGATTTCTTCTTTTGCCCGAAAGGCCTTGTTTGGTACTATGGATTTTTTCAGGAATTAGTAGGTACAATTTTGAAGGGACTGGGTGAAACACTCAATTTCAGCCAATCCTATCAAATACCCACATCTTTTAGGAAGGGGTAGTGTATTGGGTATTATGTAAAAAATACACTAGAGAACTGATCTAGAGAAAAGTGGGATAAAACCAGCCAAATACATTAAAATCAAACGATCTGTTGGGGATATGTGGTAATTTAAGTTTAGACAGGGATAGACCCACCAATACGAAAAATTAATACACTAGTACCAATCAAACCCGAAAGGGGATATACTGTGAGGCCCCGCGGTTATACGAGTCCGAGGGGGTAGTTTGGAAGTTTTTGCATATGTACATTCATGCATTAGGAGGTCTGAATCTTTTTTGTGCAAATAGAGTGAAGGTGGTCATACTTTGAGAGTGGTCGAAGGGTGTGAAACAAATCGCATGCAATTTATGAAGGGGGGTTGGTTTCACCTTTGTTCACTTTGGTTTTCAAAATCAAATCTAGTGTTGGTTTGAGCCCTAACGCTAGATGTTTACTTCTTGATTTCTTATCTTATCTCAACATCACCTAATTCAACTTTAAGTTTTTTTGAGTTGGAGTTCAAATTTGCAATTTGAATTCAAATTCAATTTAAAATCATTCTTCACAAACACTTCTCACAACTCAAATTAAATAACTAAAAATTACAAGATTACAAGGAGACTGAATTGGATACAAAGCACATTTTATTTCATTTATAATGTTTCCGATACAAAAGAAATATTACATTTCAAATATTACATGAAAAGGAAATTACAAAAAATCGAAAGAAAAGTTCCTAAGTCTAAAACATAGCCTAGGCCTAGCCCAGATCTTCAAGACTTGGAAGTGGAGATTCAGCACCACACAAGCAAAACAAAGTGTTAGGGGTTAGAATGTTGCCAACATCTTAAGGTGTCACATTTTTCTGTTTTGGAATGATAAGAACACGATCCACACTTGGTTGATCAAATTAAAAGGCCAGAGGAAAAAAGAACATAAAGCCATTCTGCAAATAGTTGAAAGTCAAGATCAAATTGGTGGAATTCACATCAATGAAAGCAACATGAGTGCACCCAAGATATAAACTACATAAACAAGTGTACCAAGGTAAGAACAAGCCAGTGATCACAAACATTGGATGGAATGATCATGAAATCATCACAGAAATCTCATTGGAATTCATAGAGTACAATTACCAGTAACAGAAGCTAGATTGCAAGTATGAGGACAAATAAAGAGGTACTGGAAAGCTACATCATAGAATCGGTGACAAAATCAAGTTGAGCAAGATAAAAAGAAGTGACAATACTAGTAGCGAAAAGGATCCTTCCATCCTAGCCATTAAAGAAACAGACATGCAAATTCAAAATCAAAAGGAACCAATATGGACACTTCATAGTCCATAGGGACCAATAGCCTACAAATTCCATTGGACAACATGGATTACAAGTGACGACGATGGACGAGATACTAGCCCAAGTCCAATACCAGCAAGTTTCAAGCGCAACACAACTAGATATTTCACTAGAAGATACATTGCATCAACATTAAAGGCTAGGGAACACATGGCAGGATCAAGGAAGGAGGCAACCGACTCCAAACCTAGAAACTAGGGCCAAGAGGACCCATATGGAAGTAGCTTGCACGTTTCATGCAGTTATCCTGGAGTCAAGCCCAGAATCACAGTGAAACCCTATAAATAGAGGATCACAGGCATCAGCCAGTGCTCACACACACACTAACACAACACAACACACACACTCTTCACATTTCTATTTCTAGAACTAAGAATTAGGTCAAGCAGCTAGGAGAAGGAGGCTAAACCACAAGAAGCAGGTTAACCAGAGACAGAAGACCAAGCTTCTCTATAGGAGCAGGTTATCTCTTAACCAGTGCGTAGTGAGAACATGCATTTGTTGGGTTACTACTAAGTAGTAGTTATCCATGGCAATGACTGATGGCGTGCGGACACACATTCCTTGGGAGACCCCAAGACAAAGGTATGAAGAGCACAGTAGCAAGTTTCCCTCAGAAATAAACCAAGGTTGAATCGACCAGTAGGAGGAAGGAGTAACTTCAGAAGGTTGATGCAGCTGAGATGGCAGGGCGCACTACTGGTTCAGAGCAACATGGAACCTACCCAACATGATCAAATCACTTTGCCCCAACGAAGCATTGAGATTGTCAATCTCACCGGTTTTGCTGAACACAAAGAGGTTAAACGTATGGTGTGGAAAACAGTATGACAGTATGAAAGCAGTACCAGCAGTATGAAAATAGTGGAAGCAGTGTTTGTATTATCAGTATGAGAAAAATGGACCGGGGTCCACAGTTCACTAGTGGTGTCCCTCCGTGAAAGATAAATAACATGTGTGGTGAACAAATTACAACTGAGCAATTGATAGAAATGAAGGCTGCGCGGTAGTGCATATGCAAGACATAAAGATTACTATGTGATTCATGCGGGCATTACAACAAAATACATAGACCGTCATCCAACTGTATCTATGACTAATAATACACCTTCCGAATATCATCCGAACAAACGTTGGGTATTAAGTTGCAAGCAACATATTATCGCAGTAAGCAAAGTGTGTAATGTAAACAAAGTAAATACCGTTATTTTCTTCCTAATGGCAACATCACATCCTCCATCTGTCACGTTTCTGTCACTCAAACACAGATGCAAAGGAGGCATGAACTCACGATCGAGCATAAATAGTCCCTCTTGGAGTTACTAGCATCTACTTGGCCAGATCATCTACTAACAATGGAGAGCATGCAAGATCATAAATAACATATGCATAAAGATAACATGATAGATTGATAATCAGAAGACATAACATTCAACATTCATCAGATCCCAGCAAACACAACATGTAGCATTACATAAAGATGATCTCAATCATGTAGGGCAGCTCACGATATCTAAACATGAGGTACAAAGTGGAGAAGACAACCATCTAGCTACTGCTATGGACCCGTAGTCCAGGGATGAACTACTCACGCATCACTTCAGAGGAGGGCATGGTGGTGTAGACCCCTCCGGTGATGAATCCCCCTCCCGGCAGGGTGGGAGAGATCCAGACCCTCCCGATCCCGGGATGACGATGACGATAGCCTCGGGTGTTTCTCGGGACGAAGTGGTATATTTTTAGGGTTGATATGTTGGGGGCGTATAAATAGGATAAAGGGTGATGTCGGTGGACGCCCGAGGGGCCCACACCACCCCCTCCGGGCCTCTTCGGGACTCCGGGGAACCTTCGGCAATTCTAGGACTTCCGGACTTCCAATTTTCCAATTCCGAGAATATTTCTAGAACAACTTTTCTGAAACTAAAAACAGCAGAAAACAGAGAATTGGCTCTGTGGCATCTTGTCAATAGGTTAGTCCAGAAAATCAATAAAAATGACATAAAGTGTATAGAAAACATGTAAGAAACAACATGTAACATCAGAAATTAAGGATATGTTTATGACATATGAACATTCCCAAGCTTAGTTCCTACTCGTCCTCGAGTAGGTAAACGATAAAAACACATAATTTCTGAGGTGCCATGCTACCAACATAAACTTGATCATCAATAGTGTAAAAGCATATGTAAGATGAGATCATAGAACTTCAACACAAGCATGATAAATAAAATTTTAACAATAAAGCTTAGCAATCACCTTGCATCTTGAGAAGTAACACAAATAAAAGATCATGAATAACAATTCATCGAAAGTTATACGTTTGTTTCAAGTATAGAGAAAACATGGAAAAGTGATATTTCGCTAGTCCTTAAGAGTGGGGCAAAACATAAATGCCAGGACACCTTCAAAGTTCATGAGGAAGACTAGAACAAATAATTATAGAACAAACAATAACACATCATGAATCAAATAATAATGTTTCTGGGACAAATGCACATTACACTCGGAATGGCAACTATGCCCTCTCAACTGTGCATAAAGTTAGAAGATGGAGACTCAACATAAAAGTAAAAGAAAGGCCCTTCTCAGAGGGAAGCATGGATCACTCATGTGCTAGAGCTTTTATTTTATCAAACAGAGATATAAAAGGTTTGACACTCCTCCCATCCATCTTACACAAGCCATGGCTAAGCGAATCCTCGGGTGCCTGCCAACAATCACATACCGTGGAGGAGTGTCTATTTTTTTAGAGAGGTGTATGCTTATATCAACGAATAGTAAACAGAAAATACTGTACGTCACAAGCCAACTAGACTTCACAAGAGAGGCTCCCATAGAAGGACACATCTGGGTAGAAGGTAATCCCTCTTTCTCTTTTGTTTACACAATTATGCTTTGACTCGTAAATCAGGGGCAAAAGTAGTGAAGATAATTTGTTGTTATTAATTTGGGGCTGGGGACCCAATGCCAGCTCTTCTATCAACTGGATAAGCGTATGAAGCCACTAGTCCAGGGTGTGAAAGTCCAATCAACAAGTGAGATAAAGATTCTCTATTTACGTCCTCATGAGCTAAAATAGGAGTAATTTGGAAAGTTTTAAAGGTAACACATGAGCAATTTACTTCAGAGTGGCGGTTAAATACCACATGTAGGTAGGTATGGTGGACACATTTCGCATACTTTGGTTTTGGGGAGTTGGATGCACGAGTAGAGCTCATACTCAGTACAGGTGGAGGCTAGCAAAAGACTGAGAATGACAAATCAAGAGAGCATAAAAGCCATAATCATGCATAGCGACATAAACATCATTAATCAAAGCATTAGTGGTACCACAAGTTCAAAAACTAAATGATCATACAGGCTATAAGTGACTGGTTTGTAGTCATAAACATGGTGTGAGCATGCTCCAAGTCAACCAAATAAAACATTCGAAAGAGATCACCACAAATTTATGCTTCAATATGACAAGAACAACTCATGATTCTTTTAATGGCGCATTAGAAACTCTCATCTATTTGAGACTAATCATGCTACTAAATAACCACTAGGATTTAGAATTAAAATAACATCTAGCATGATATGAAAAAGTCTTGCCACAGTCTATACAAGCTTCTACTTGCGCCGTTATAAATTCTACTACAAGCAGCAGTTTCTTTTCCCAACAAGCACCATACAAAATATGTTTTAACAAAAACACTCTAAATGATGCAGCAAGAAAACATGAGAGTACTCACATAACACTACTAAAACTAAAAGCTCTGAATAAGAGATGCAAAGAAAACAAGAACTAAACAGGAATTTTTGCAGCAGCTAGAAGAAAAACTAAGAATACGAGCATAGCAAGTATTCAAACAAAAAATTGGAGCGTGTCTCTCTCCCAAACAAGGAATTTTAGGGTCCAACTATATTATTTTAGCAAGTAAAACAAAACAAAAACAGACAGACGCTCCAAGTAAACTTCATACGATGTGATCGAATAAAAATATAGTTTCACTAGAAGTGATCTGATAGATTGTTGATGAAGAAGGGGATGCCTTGGGAATCCCCAAGCTTAGATGCTTGAGTCTTCTTAGAATTTGCTTGGATGAACCACAGGAGCATCCCCAAGCTTTGACCTTTGAACGGATAGTTAGGGCACCTAGACGGGGGGGGGGGGGGGGGGAATAGGTGCCACGACCAATTTTAATTTTTCTTCAACTTTAGGCTTGACATAAAGGTAAATTCTCTAGATAATGCAACTACGGTGAATTTACCTATATGACAACAACAAGCACAAATATAATACAAGCACAAGTAAAAGGGAAGGGAACGAGGTAACCAATATGAAGCACGCGGAGACACGATGTAATACCGAGTTCCTCCTTGTTAAGGGTGTACGTCTCGTTGGAGGGGTGTGAGCTCGCCACGAAGGCCTACTCAATGCCACAAAGGCCTCACCCTATTCTCTGATGATCCCCGCCACAAAGGCCTAGTCCACCTTCCAGTATTGATCCCCTTTGAGGCAGGAATCGAATCCTTTACAAACAAGCTTGGGGCACACACCCACAACCAAATTGGGGGCTCCCAACACCAAGAATCACCAAGATTAGCAAGAGGTCTAGGTTCTCCACAAATGGAAACCCTAGACTCGAATCCCTCAAGAATATGAGGGGGGAATGAAGAACGACTTGGTGAAGATGTAGATCGGGGCCTTCTCCTTCAATCCTCCAAAGATCAACAAGTTTGGTGGGAGGGATTGGGAGTAATTGAAGATTTGGTGAGCTCAATAAATGCTATTCATTGCTTGGGGACGAACTCGAGCTCAAGGAGGAAGAGGAGGGGTATTTATACCCCCTC
This sequence comes from Alopecurus myosuroides, assembly GCA_028641055.1. Taxonomy (NCBI): domain Eukaryota; kingdom Viridiplantae; phylum Streptophyta; class Magnoliopsida; order Poales; family Poaceae; genus Alopecurus; species Alopecurus myosuroides. The sequence goes on from CM054061.1 coordinate 287,743,072, forward strand.
CTCAAATCTAGCCGTTTGAGCAGGAAATCGACTACCGGAATATCCGGTCCAAGTTTGGACCGGAATATCCGGTTGGCACATTTCTTCAGATCTGAATCGACTCGTTGACTTCAACCGGAATATCCGACTGGCTCTGAATAATCTGGTAGCAATATTCCGGATGTCTTCTGTCCCGTGCAGGAATCTGAACCGGATACTCCGGTTGCCACGGAATAATCCGGTGGGGTTTTGTGAGTTCCACAGTCCTTGGCCGATTTTGAGCAAAACTTCTCCAATCGGAATATCCGGTATATCTTGAATAATCCGGTTCAAATATTTTGGCTCATCTCTCTCCCAAACTGGACAGAAACTATCCTAACCGGAATATCCGGTTTCCCAGAATAATCCGGTTAGAATAATCCGGCGCCTCACTGTCCCAAATTTCAATGGCATATCTTCACCGATCTTTTTGGTGATCGATGCAGATGTTAAGTATAACACCTGCACACTAAACACCTCGATAAATAATGTACTTAGTATTGTTAACTAACACACAAAACATCGGGAAAACGAAATGCACTTTCAATCTCCCCCTTTTTGGTGTTATATGACAATACTAAGATTTGCAATAAAACCTTGGCGAGTACATGCTTGAAATCACAAGGAAATTGCTCCCCATACACATAAGCATATCTTTTGTTTGCCTCAAATGGAAAAAGTGCAATATTCATACGGAGAGTAATTTCCAACAAGTAAAACAAACATGCCAACAAAACTAAAACCCAATATGTTGAGGAAGTGGAAATAGATACCTTGTCCGAAGAGATAATACCAAGTATACTGAAGCACAATAATAGATGATATCCTCAACATAATTATAGATCACCAAATACCCATAGTAGATAACCATAGTCTCACAACACATACTAGCACAGAGTTTTAAACGAGACAATAACAAGCAAAATAGTTCACGAATAATACTAAATGGACACACTCTCTCAAGAACTGGTAAAAACATATGCTTGTGCCCGAAACCCATGCAAATCCCGTAGGCCTAATACTACTTCTCCCCCTTTGGCATCTAGACACCAAAAAGGAGATCGGTAGTGATGCTAGCGTCCCAACACCAATCTAAGCATCCGAATGCTCAGACGACTCTCATGCTGACGCATCAGAAGCACCCTCAGCAGCCCTCTCGAGATCCTTGTACACATCCTTATCTTCCTCATCGAAATCATCTCCAACATGAGTACCGGAAGAAGCAGCTGTGGCACGAAGAGCCTCCTCAATCTGATCCCAAGGGGTACGGTCTCTAGATGACCACTGAGTATAGGACCGTCGAACAAGAGCAACAGGAAGATCACCAGTCGCACCATTCACATGGTGAAGAATCTGACGCTGAGAGCTGGACATAGCAGTGTCCTGATGCATGTAAAATGCATAGATGATTTTTGCATATTTTCACATGGTTTTCTATTACATATTGCATCATATAAGGGTATAATTCAATGTTTTATAGTATTTTGGGGTTAAATTACAAAGTCCCCCAACTTTTATGGAATTAACCCTGCCTGTCAGAAACCCCGTTTTCTATATTTTTGACGTTTCAGGGGGCAAACTTCCGCGAAATCACCTGAAAATCTTCGGGGGTCATTTTCTTGGAAGGAGAAGACTTGCGGGCGAAGGATCCACGAGAATTGGGCAAGGAGGCCCAAAAGAGGACCCTCCATGCGGCCAGATTCCTTGGCCGCGTGAGAGGCCCCCTTTTGGCCCCTTTGGCCCCAATTCCTTCCATCTTCGACTTACCGACTTCGTCTTGACCTAAAACCGACTATAAAAAGTGTCCCCCGTACCCTTACGGAGAGGAGCGCCGCCGAAACACCAAAACACCGAAACAGAGACCAGAAGTTCCAGATTGGAGGGGGAAAACTCCGGCGGGGCGCCGCCGGTGTGATCTCCTACCCCTCCAACGTCATCTCCATCGACATCTCCATGAAGAGGGAGTAATCCACCCCAGGGCTATGGGTTTGTGGAAGTATCACTTGTATCTCTCTCTCTATGTGCTTCACTAATTAGATCCGTATGAGCTGCCTCACATGATTACGGGCACCGTTGTAATTCCTATGTGGTGGATCTTTTCTATGAGTTATTGAATCTGAGATTGCAATTGTTTCTCTTGAGTTATTTGAGTAGATGTATCTTATGTACCCCGTTCTTATTTGCTAGCTTTGATCAATCTAGTTCTTAAGAGCATGTGTGGGGTGATGGGTGCATTAGTTGGAGTAACGGGGGGTGGCTAGTGCTGTGAGAGTGACAGAAGTTCAGCGATCCACTTAGGTTTTGTTAAACCTTTCTTAGTTACCTCACTAGGGATAAAAAGGAGTACCTTGTTACCGGGGATTTGAAGTGACACTAATCAATCTCCATGACTAGATCTAGCAAGTTCTTACTTCAACTTCATGTCACATTGCTTAAAGCTATACTCTGGTTTTTCCTTAATTATCGAGGTGTTATGATTTATTTCGCATCTTGGTGGAGTATAAGAGGGATCAATATGACCATAGAGATCTCTATGCTAGGACGTGATGCCCATATGAAAGTACTCAATGTTAAACATGTTATTGTAATCTCACATGTAATTCTTTATGTCCACCGTCTACCACTTTATTTGAGAGAATGCAAGTGTGAAACCATGAACCCCGGTCCTATTTTAATTATAAGAAAACACTCCAGTTACTTTGCTGCAATTTACTTTACTTGCACTTTACTTTACTTGCATCACAAAAATACAAAAACAATCCATTGCATATTTATTTTCTCATTTGCATTTAGTAGTAGATTTAATTATCGCACATTTACTTTCAGTTTTGCATTGCAATTTAGAAGTCTCACACCTTGTGCTTGACAACCACTTGGTGAGGTTGAGGGCACAAAATTCTCTACTTGTTTACAGGATCCTGGAGGAAGCTTGGAAGACAACTGCTGAAATACTGGCTCCCCAAGAGTTCGATATAAACCCTCGAGTCACCCTCGTGGGGAAGAAGGCTTGCCACTAGCTACACACTCTGCACTTGGAGTCTCAACCTAGCCATCAAGCGTTTTTTCTGGCGCCGTTGCCAGGGAGCCATAGGTGAAGGAGTTGTTCAAGGGAGCTCACAAGAAGTCTTCATCACCAACAAGGTGTGCAAACACCTAAGCTTGGGGAGGTTGCACCTACGTGAGTACCGTCCTTTCTATCTCCACCTTCTTTCAAGTAGATTGTTTTGTTTCTTGTCTTGTTTTTGTTTTTGTTCTTGTTTTTGTTTTGTCTTGCATATTTTATTTTAGTTTGCATTTTAGTTTTGCATTTAGTTATCTAGTTTATTTTAGTATTTTGAATTTGCTTAGTTACTTTACTTTTCAGTTTTGCATAAAAAATTAAAAACTACATAAAAACTGTTAAAATGGGTGATAGAACTAAATTAAGTGACTACACAAATACACCCAATGACCAATTCATTGCTAGGCCAATTACTACACCTGAAATACAAGCTGAAAGCTATGAAGTAAGTCCTAGTTTATTGAATTTAATTACTAGAGAGCAATTTGGTGGTAGTGCTATGGAGGATGCCTCTATGCATCTTCATGATTTCATGGAAATATGTGATATGCAAAAATTTAAAAATGTGGAAAGTACTGTTTTAAAACTGAAATTATTTCCTTTTTTACTTAGAGGAAAGGCTAAGGAATGGTTACTTTCACTACATACAGCTAGTATAAAGTCTTGGGATGATTTAAAAGAAGCTTTCATTAAGAAATATTATCCTCCCGTTAAAATTTTGCAAAATAGGAATAATATCCTCTCATTTAGGCAAAATGATAATGAACATGTAGCCATGGCATGGGATAGAATTAAATTAATGCTTAGAACATGCCCATCACATGGAGTAAATGAATGGACCATACTACACTCTTTTTATAATGGTCTAAACTATATGTTTAGAAATATACTTGATTCTGCTGCTGGAGGTGCCTTTATGATTAAAACTGTAGGTGAGCCTAAGAGCATATTAGAAAGCATATTGCAAAATTATAGTCAATGGAATACTGAAAGAGCACCCAATCCCACTAAGAAAATAAACTCAATTGAAGAAACCAATGATTTGTCTTCTAAAATGGACACTATTCTTGCTTTTACTAATATGGAGAATGTGCCTTTGCAGGAGCTAGTTGGTAGTAATTCTGAAAGTGTGGATGTTAATTTTGTTAGGAATTATGGTAGCAATGGTTTTGGTAATGCTTACAATTCATATAGTAAACCTCCTTATGTGCCAAATAAACCTTTTGTTCCATATCCTAATGCTAATGAAAATAAGTGGAAGCCTTCTAGTGAAATTTCTGAATCTAATAAATTGCTTATGGAACAAGTTGCTAGTCACAATGCTATGATACATGAGTTAAATAAGTCTATTGCATCCATTAGTAGTGATATTAAAGGATTTCAACTTCAATCTTTGAATTTAGATAAAGCATTGTCAAAATTAGCTGATAATCAAGCAACTCTATTAAGCATGTCAGCAGGAAAGCCACAAGCACAACCTAGTGTAGGAATGAATTCTATTACTATTGCTGCTCCTATTATTGAAAATATTGATCATATTTCTGAGAATACAAGTGAGCATGTCCCTACTAGCTTAGAAGAAACTTTGAATGAAATAGTGAAGTACCTTGAATATTTACTTCTATATATGTCTTATCTTGCTAGCAAAGATGAAATTAGTCCTCATGAATCAAGCATGCTAGCTAAATTAGAGAGTAAAGTAGAGGAAATTATGATGCTTACTGAAATTAAGTATCCATTGCTTGATTTATAAAAAAGTAGCTTGCAAGAACTTATTGCTACTCTACAAAAATTTGCTAGTGATCCCACTATAAATGTTAATCAACCTGGCTTTGGATCTTATATTGCTAATCATGTCTTGCAAGAAAAAATTGCTAGGTACAAGAATGAGGCCATGATACATCCTAAGCTTGGGGATGCATGGATCCCCAAGGTGCTAGTTTCAACTGGAAAAGAAATTCACCATGCTATGTTAGATCTAGGTTCTAGTGTATCGGTACTCTCTAAAGAATTATATGAATTGCTAGAACTAGAAAATTTAGAGAAGTGCTCAAGTGAATTTGTCGTTGCTGATAACTCTACTAAACATGCTATAGGACAAGTAAAATATGTTATGATTGAATTGCACATGACTTTCGTACCCGTTGATTTCATTCTTATGGATATGGGGGATAAATCCCCTAGTCCTATTATTTTGGGTAGACCTTTTCTTCGTACTACAGGTGCAATCATAGACTCCAAGGAAGGGGATGTCAAGTTTCAGTTCCCTCACAAGAAAAGCATGGAGCACTTCCCAAGGAATAGGGGCACGCTGAAGAACAAGCTCCCTCATGAGCGTTATCCCTCTTGATTATCAAGTAAGTAAAGCCTAGCTATATGGCTATAAAGAAAGCGCTTTACGGGAGGAAACCCGGTTGTTTTTGTTTGGATTTTCCTAGTGTCCTCTTGCTGTATCAAGAGATTAGTTTTTTTGTTTTAATTCTGGAGTTTTCAATAAAGAGTCAAGTCAAACCCATTTGGACTTATAAGTTGCTATCCTAGTGCATGAAATTTCTGTTTCAGCACGAGTCTGCTCACCGTATGATTTTACGTTTTTTATTGGTATGTCGGATTGAGCTAATTTTTTAGTATGTTCTGCAGCTTTTCGTCCTCTGTAAGCACAAAAGTTGTATTAATTTTTTGACGAGTTTAGCTTAGCGAAAAACGTTCGTTTTTCTGCTGCTGCTTTTCTAGACAGATTCTGCCTTCTTTTGTTTTATGCACTCTTTGGGCTTGGGAATCGAATTTCCATGATTCTTTCAACCAAGAGAGTGAACATAAAACATAATGAACCTTATTGTCTACCTACTGGAGCATTTGATTTGGAATTTTGCACAGCAAGCATGTGATTTGTTTGTCCTTGCTAATCTCACCCAAAAGAAAAAGAATCGGAAAAACATGTTTTGTGAAGTTTTTTCACAGGGAATAGAGGAGCTGCGCCTCAAGACATCCAAGAATGGTGAAAGCCATAAGCTTGGGGATGTGATGAACACCCCACTGGAGCTAAACTCTTTTGGTTAGCACACGTCTACTTTCTGTTTTTCTAAGCAAAGCATTTATCGTAGAGACTTGAAGCGTCTAGTTTTTGTTTATTTTTTTTGTTTTGATAAGACCACCACCATCATTTTATATGAGATTTAGCTACTGGAGTTTGGGGTTGGAATGTATTGTATGCTAGTATTATTACTTGGAATAGGGATTCCATGGTTGATTTGAATAGCTACATATGTTTGCATGATTTATAGGCTTTTTATGTGTAGAAATTTGCAATAATGTTGTCTTGAGCTATCTCTTATTCATGTCCTTGATGTTAATTGCTGGTTTATTTAGTTTGTCATGAAATTATTAGTTCTATGGACATATGCATGCATAGTAGCTGGTCAACTATCTCCCTCTTGCTAGCCCAAAAATTTAAAAATTCCAACAAGTAAAAACTTGTTTCCAACACTCCTTCGCCAAGTATTTCCAGTGAGTCCACCATATCTTCCCATTAGGTTTATTGCTATTCCGAGTATGTTCACCATGTTATTGTGTTATTTATGTTCTAAATTAAGATATTCACTTTATTAATTGTCATGGGCTGAACTTGGGATAGGACTCTCACGAACTTTTGAAGGCACACTTTACTTTTTATGCATCTAATAAACATGACCCAATAATGGGAGCCACAAGTTTTGCGTTTGACAAGTGTGTGGTTGGGAGCTAGCTATAAACGTGTATCACCGGAAAGCTTTCAACATTGCACAAAAAAATTACATTTGGTTGATATCATGTATTTTTGTTTTTGGACTCCTGCCATGCCGAAATGAAATAGAGGAATAGTAAGTTTTGATGAGTAAGTATCTATATGACTAGAGAAACGCATTGGGCCGCTAACCCAAGCCATGCTTTATCATGGTGGAAATTTACTTACAGCTTGAGTGACTCTACAACACATCCTATAATAAAATAAGAAGCTATGCATAATAGTGAATGAAAATAAAAAGGATGATGAGTCTACTCCGTTTGTTCATCTTGTCATTGTAACATGGGCTTGTTTCCATGTCATGGGGCAAGAGGTACATCTTTGCGGTTCTCTATGATGTCATTAATACTTATTATGATTGTACAAAGCTTATTAGGAATCTTAAGTTGAGTAATCATGGAGTAGGTTTTCACACTCACGGGGCATGAGGCTTTCAACCACCTTGTCATTCTCATTACTTCAATACTCACAATTTTAAGATGCTAGTGATAAAGGGGCAATGAGAGTCCTAGATCAATGGATACCACATTTCAATTAGTAATTTTAGTTGAATAATTTAGAGGCTAAATAAGACTTGATCATGTTTTACATCTACTCAATTTTCTCCAAAGTGTCCACCATATTTTCTATTTTCCATTATGCTATTCTTTCACCAATATAGGATTTTATTTTTCATTTTGTGTATGCGTTTGGTCCATAGTGCTTTTATTTCATTATACACTTTGTGAACTTTCATGAAGCATCCTTGCTTGCATATTTGATATTTCTTACAACATGAATTGTATATTGCTACTCATTTCTAGTATTAATAATTTGATTATATGTAGCATGAATAATCCTCCTTGATATCCCATGATTGTTTCAATATGCAAAACCCATCTTAGTTCTATCACCTTCATACTCGAGGACGAGCATGGGTTAAGCTTGGGGATGTTGATGCATGTAAAATGCATAGATGAATTTTGCATATTTTCACATGGTTTTCTATTACATATTGCATCATATAAGGGTATAATTCAATGTTTTATAGTATTTTGGGTTAAATTACAAAGTCCCCCAACTTTTATGGAATTAACCCTGCCTGTCAGAAACCCCGTTTTCTATATTTTTGACGTTTCAGGGGGCAAACTTCCGCGAAATCACCTGAAAATCTGCGGGGGTCATTTTCTTGGAAGGAGAAGACTTGCGGGTGAAGGATCCATGAGAATTGGGCAAGGAGGCCCAAAAGAGGACCCTCCACGCGGCCAGATTCCTTGGCCGCGTGTGAGGCCCCCTTTTGGCCCCTATGGCCCCAATTCCTTCCATCTTCGACTTACCGACTCCGTCTTGACCTAAAACCGACTATAAAATGGGTCCCCCGTACCCTTACGGAGAGGAGCACCGCCGAAACACCGAAACACCAAAACAGAGACCAGAAGTTCCAGATTGGAGGGGGAAAACTCCGGCGGGGCGCCGTCGGTGTGATCTCCTACCCCTCCAACGTCATCTCCATCGACATCTCCATGAAGAGGGAGTAGTCCACCCCAGGTCTATGGGTTTGTGGAAGTAGCACTTGTATCTCTCTCTCTATGTGCTTCACTAATTAGATCTGTATGAGCTGCCTCACATGATTACGGGCACCGTTGTAATTCCTATGTGGTGGATCTTTTCTATGAGTTATTGAATCTGAGATTGTAATTGTTTCTCTTGAGTTATTTGAGTAGATGTATCTTATGTACCCCGTTCTTATTTGCTAGCTTTGATCAATCTAGTTCTTGAGAGCATGTGTGGGGTGATGGGTGCATTAGTTGGAGTAACGGGGGGTGGCTAGTGCTGTGAAAGTGACAGAAGTTCAGCGATCCACTTAGGTTTTGTTAAACCTTTCTTAGTTACCTCACTAGGGATAAAAAGGAGTACCTTGTTACCGGTGATTTGAAGTGACACTAATCAATCTCCATGACTAGATCTAGCAAGTTCTTACTTCAACTTCATGTCACATTGCTTAAAGCTATACTCTGGTTTTTCCTTAATTAACGAGGTGTTATGATTTATTTCACATCTTGGTGGAGTATAAGAGGGATCAATATGACCATAGAGATCTCTATGCTAGGACGTGATGCCCATATGAAAGTACTCAATGTTAAACATGTTATTGTAATCTCACATGTAATTCTTTATTTCCACCGTCTACCACTTTATTTGAGAGAATGCAAGTGTGAAACCATGAACCTCGGTCCTATTTTAATTATAAGAAAACACTCTAGTTACTTTGCTGCAATTTACTTTACTTGCACTTTACTTTACTTGCATCACAAAAATACAAAAACAACCCATTGCATATTTATTTTCTCATTTGCATTTAGTAGTAGATTTAATTATTGCACATTTACTTTCAGTTTTGTATTGCAATTTAGAAGTATCACACCTTGTTCTTGACAACCACTTGGTGAGGTTGAGGGCACAAAATTATCTACTTGTTTGCAGGATCCTGGAGGAAGCTTGGAAGACAACTGCTGAAATACTGGCTCCCCAAGAGTTCGATATAAACCCTCGAGTCACCCTCGTGGGGAAGAAGGCTTGCCACTAGCTACACACTCTGCACTTGGAGTCTCAACCCAGCCATCGTGTCCCTGCGGTAGGCCTGGTACTGTTCCTTCTGGATATCCACCTTCATGCACAACACATTGCGCTGAAACCAGGAGAGCTTCTTGACATTGCGCAGAGTGGTGGAAGGATCAGTCATACGAGCACTAGAAGGGGCCACACCCCCCATAGAGGAACCACCCTCATGAGGAGGAACAGGAGCACGTACAGCTTTCTTCCTCTTGACATACAGCTTCTTGAAGGCATGTTCTTCCAAAGGCAGCTCACGGTAATCCCTCTTCATGGTATCCTTGATCAGCATCATAATATATGGTCCATATGGTATGGTGTTCCCACCAATGATAGCATTGCGCAACTCATGGAAGATAATGTCCATGTCATCCAGAGTATAGGAAGCAGTAGGATCCTCATCCTCCATACACTGCTTAGCCAAAATGATAAGATTGCATAGAGGACTGGTGAGAGCATCATTGTTAACTCCATTGGGAAGCAAGAAGGACCAGAAGAGGCGCACAAGCTGATCATAAAATGGAAGAAGCCCTTCCAACTTCCCAACAGTGTATCCAGGAGCATACATCTCTGCCATAGATCTCTCCCTCTGAGGTCTCTCCACATCATGCATACGGTGACCAAGTGGAGGATGTGAGCTGTCCTTGTAACCAAGCAAACGACCCATCCTATGAAATGGAGCCTCACAAGGAGTGGACTAGGTCATCCACTTTAGACCCCATGGAACACCGGAATCAAACATCAGAGTAGACATGAACTGAACAACAAGGTTGGTGTTGTAGGGGCACCGAGTCTCTAGGAGCTCGACAAGACCAAACCTCTCAATTATACTCGCAGCATCAGCAAATTCTTCCTTATCCATGATCAACTCGAACTTGGTAGGATGCATCTGACGGATAGGGAACTTGTAGTCAGAATAAATGTCCGCATAGATGTAGGACTGCTCACTGCACCAAAACCGAGCATCCTCACATTCAAAATCTCTGGGAGTGTTGTACCAATCTCCCTGACGAATCTGAGCAAAATCCTGAGTGGTCACGTCATACATGTAGCTCTTCCTGACATCCTTGCCCTTCTTCTTCTTTGAGGATGGCTTAGTGGCCAAAGGCTTGGCCTTCCCCTTGGCAACGACTTTCCTTGGAGGACGAGGGTCACTGGGGTCCTCATCACTCGTGTCCTTGTATGAAGAACGCTTGCGAGTTCCCAACTTGTCAGCGCGAGAGCTACCTGTGAAGGAATAATATAGAGAGGAGCAATGTGGGTAAGTGCACATATGTACAAATGAAGGAATCATACGACAAAACAATAGGGGAGAGTCCACCCAACGATCGAGAATTAATTATAGTTATGAGCAAAATAGTACAGGTGGAATTCGGGACAGAACTCAACCGGATATTCTGGTTCAATACTGTACCGGATATTTCGATTTCATGACAGAACATAGCCGGATATTCTGGTTCAAAACTGAACCGGATATTCCGGGAGCACGATTCCAGCACTAGATTGATCTTACTTAGATTCAAAAACTAGATCGGTGACATGGGAATCTAACCTATTGTCTCTAACATGTATAGGATACCCTAGGGAATATTCACTACCAAGCATTTGCAAGAAAAACACGAATCTATGGAGAGGTAGGGTTATGGCTCCAAGATTCAAAGATTTGAAACTTTACCGGAGTCCATGGATGAAGATGCTTGGATGGAAATTCTCCCAAGGAGATGGGGAACAAGATCCGAGCAACAACTCGCAGATCCCGCGGAGGAAGTGGCCCGGGAGGCCAAGAATCGGAGAGGTGGCATTTTGGTGGAGAACGGTACTTGGGGAAGAAAGGAAAGAACCGCCTCTCCACCCCGTGCCCTTCCATATAAGTGGAGATTCGCCGGACGGATATTTCGGTTCAAGTATGAACCGTATATTCCTGTACCACCCGGATATTCCGGTTCAAAACTAAACCAGATTTTCCGGTTGCCTTCTGATTCGAAACTTCCTAGTTTCAATGGAGTGAAAAATGTGCTAGATAGAGTTTGGTTTTTGGGTGGATAGGCTTAGGATAGAAACACCAAACTGGAAGTCGTACTTATTCCACTCATTTGCAAGAATCAAACAACAAAGAACAAGTGAGTGAGATTTTCCGACAAAAACACTTAGCTAGGGAAAAACCGAGAAATGCAATGAAATATCAAATAAACCCCAACTAAGCTCCAACGCTTCACAAAGAAGAGGTTGGTGGACTAAGCCACCATGTAAGAGATCATGGTAGGACACCGCGAAGATATATCTTGGGTGCATGGCCAATACTCGACATTAAAGCTCACGGTTCAACATTAGAAAAGGAGAGATAACAATGAATTTTTGCTTTGGGCATAATGGGGGGGGAGGGAGAACCCAATGTGTTAGGATAACACTCCCCCTATGTCCATTCCTACACCTAAACCCAAACATGTATCAACTATAGGGGTGTGTGCAAGATCTTCAAGTCAAACTCCTAGAATCAATGATATTTAGCTCATTCCTCAAGAACATGAATCTTGCATCACCGAGAGGCTTCGTGAAGATGTCCGCGAGATTATCCTTGATGGGGACATATGCTAGCTCAATATCACCTCTTGCCACATGATCCCGGATGAAATGATGATGAATCTCAATATGCTTCGTCCTTGTGTGTTGCACGGGGTTGTAGGGAATCTTGATGGCACTTTCATTTTCACACATGAGAGGAACCTTCTCCAAATGAACATCATACTCTTTGAGGGTTTGCCTCATCCATAGCAACTGGGTGCAAGCACTAGCGGCCGCCACATACTCGGTTTCGGCGGTGGAGAGAGATATGCAATTTTGCTTCTTGGAAGACCAACTTACCAAGGACCTACCAATAAATTGGCAAGCCCCGGAAGTAGACTTCCTATCATCTTGATCACCGGCCCAATCAGAGTCCGTGTAGCCCTTGAGAGAGAATTGTGGCCCCTTTGGGTACCACAAACCAAACCTTGATGTATCAACCAAATACTGAAAGATCCTATGGACCGCCACTAAGTGGCTTTCCTTGGGAGCCGCTTGATACTTTGCACACACACCTACACTCAAAACGATATCGGGACTAGATGCACAAAAGTAAAGCAAGGAACCAATCATAGAATGATACAACTTTTGGTCCACATCTTTACCATCTGGATTGCGCTTGAGGTGGCATTTGACTTGCATAGGTGATGACTTCATCTCTGCACCATGGAAATTAAACCTCTTGAGCAAGTCTTGGGTGTACTTGTCTTGAGAAATGAAAGTCCCACGGGCCAGTTGCTTGATCTCAAAGCCAAGAAAGAATTTAAGCTCTCCCATCATGGACATCTCAAACCTCTCAGTCATAAGCTTTGAGAACTCATTATTAAAAGCTTGGTTAGTTGAGCCAAAGATAATATCGCCCACATAGAGTTGGCATATGAAAAGCTCTCCCTTTACCCTCTTTGTGAAAAGGGTGGGGTCAATCTCCCCAAATTCAAAACCACGGTCTTCCAATAACTCTCTAAGGTGCTCATACCATGCACGTGGTGCTTGTTTAAGTCCATAGAGCGCCTTATAAAGATTGTAGACATGGTTAGGAAAGTTGAGATTCTCGAACCCTAGAGGTTGCTTAACATATACCTCCTCTTTTAGTGGACCATTCAAGAAAGCACTTTTTACATCCATTTGTTGCAATTTGAAATTATGCGAAGATGCATATGCAAGAAGGATACGGATGGACTCAAGGCGAGCCACGAGAGCATAGGTATCATCAAAGTCAATGCCTTCCACTTGAGTGTAAACTTGAGCCACCAATCTTTCCATGTTCCTTATGACAATGCCATGCTCATCTTGTTTGTTCTTGAATATCCACTTAGTGCCAATAACATTGGCAATCTTTGGGCTTCTCAACTAGCTTCCAAACTTAATTGCGCTCAAAGTTATTGAGCTCATCTTGCATAGCTTCAACCCAATCGGAGTCCTCAAGAGCTTCAAACACTTTCTTTGGTTACACCATAGATATGTGAGCTTGATGCTGACTAAAATGTGCTAATTGCCTTCTTGTGGATCTTCGAGCTTGAACATCTTCTAACACTTTGTTATCTTGAGCATCAATATGCTTTAAAGCTCTTCTTATCCTTCTAGCACGACGGGCTTCGATCTCCTCAATATTGCAAGGAGGAATCACTTGATCATCTTGATCATTCCTTGGGCATCCCCAAGATTAGACGCTTGAGTCTTCTTGGAATTTTCTGGGATGTACCACCGGGGAATCCCCAAGCTTAGGCTTATCACTCTTCTTGATCACGTCATATCATCCTCTTCTCTTGACCCTTGAAAACTTCCTTCACACCAAACTTCTCACAATCTTTATTAGCAACGTTAGTGCAATCAAAATAATAAATTCACATGGTTAAGTTTCAAAACAAGTCTAACACTCAAAACACATTAGCTACTGTCACAACCTCTTTTAAAACTCTTTTTCTCAAAAGAACACCAAAAGAAAGAGATTAAGATGCAAATGCAATTATTGGCAGAAATCTGTCAAAATAGGACATCAGGTAAAGATGATTTTTTTTCGAAAATATTCTGTTGCTCAAATCAAAAGGTGGTCAACTAATAAAAGTTGCGTATATAGCCCAGGATTATGCACAAAAAACCTCAGATCATTTTGAATTTTCTGTGATTTTATACGGATTAAACAGTGGACAACAGAAATCTGTTTCCTGCGCAGAAATCCGAAATATAGCCTCAACTTTCCACTAGAGGCTTTACTTGGCTCAACAAAAACACAAAAGAAAAGATACATCAGGGTTTCTTAGGAAATATACAACACCCAAGTGCAAAGAAAACAAAAGTAAACAAAGGAAAACAGGTTGAACATGGAGAAATAAAACAGGTTGTCTCTCGGTAGTGCTTTTCTTTAACGCCTTTCAGCGAGGCATAGAAAGCAACCCAAATATTTTCAAGTGAATAAGCATCAAAATCATAACTTTCTCTAATAATAGAGTAAAAAGGTAGCTTCATTATCTTTCTAGGAAAGTGTTACATACCTTTCTTGAGTGGAAATTTATATTTAATACTCCCCTCTTTCATATCAATAACAACACCAACAGTTCTAAGAAAAGGTCTTTCCAAAACAATAGGACAAGAAGCATTGCATTCAATGTTCATAAAAACAAAATCAATAGGGGCAAGGTTATTTTTAACCATAATAAGAACATCATCAATTCTCCCTAAAGGTTTCTTCTTATCATTATCAGCAAGATGAACATCCAAATAACAGTGTTCCAACGGTGGTAGATCAAGAATATCATAAAGCTTTTCAGGCATAATAGAGATACTAGCACCAAGATCACACAAAGCATTGCAATCAAAATCATTTACTTTTATCTTAATAAGGGGTTCCCAACCATCATCGAATTTCCTAGGGATGGATGTTTCAAGTTTCAGATTTTGCTCTCTAACTTTCATGAGAGCGTTGGTAATATGTTTAGTAAAGGCCATATTCATGGCACTAGCATTGGGACTTCGAGCAAGATTTTGTAGGAACATAATAACTTCAGATATATTTCAATCATCAAAATCAATATTATTATCATCAAAAGTAATGGGACCATTATCTCCCACATCTCTAAAAGTTTCAACACTTTTATCAAGAGCAATTTCAGCAATTTGAGGCAATTTTGCATGTTTCACTGAAGGGGTGGAGACTTTGTTAACACCAACTACTTTACCATTGATAGTAGGAGGTTTAATAGCACTTGGAGATTCAATTTTACTAGTGGTGGTGATAGTGCAAACTTTAACAATATTATTGTTTTTAGCCAATTCATCTTCTCTTTCCCACCTAGCGCGTAATTTAGCCATCAACCTAACATTATTATCAATTAGAACTTGGATGGCATTCAAAGTTTTACTTTCTTTAACATCATATGGCAAAACCTTCAGTTTTATAAAATCAACATCAATAGCTAGGCTATCTACTTTAGAGGCAAGAACATCTATTTTACCAAGATTTTCCTTAACAGATTTATTAAAAGAAGTTTGTGTGCTAATAAATTCTCTAAGCATGTTTTCTAGATCAGAGGTAGAGCTTTTATTATTATTGTAGGAATTTCCATAAGAATTACCATAACCATTATTAGGAGGATATGGCTTATAATTGTTTCCACACAAATTATTTCTATAAGCATTGTTGTTAAAATTATTATTCTAATAAAGTTCACATCAACATGCTCTTCTTGAGCTACCAAAGAGGCTAAGGGAACATTATTTGGATCAACTTGAGCTTTACCATTAACAAGCATACACATAATAGCATCAAGACTTTCACTCAAAGAGGAGGTTTCCTCAACAGAATTTACCTTCTTACCTTGTGGAGCTCTCTCAGTGTGCCACTCTGAATAATTTATCATCATATCATCAAGAAGCTTTGTTGAATTGCCCAAAGTGATGGACATAAATGTACCTTGAGCAGCTGAATCCAATAGGTTCCTTGAGGAGAAATTTAGTCCTGCATAAAAGGTTTGTATAATCATCCAAGTAGTCGGTCCATGAGTGGGACAATTCTTCACCATAGTTTTCATTCTTTCCCAAGCTTTAGCAACATATTCATTATCAAATTGTTTAAAATTCATTATGTCACTTCTCAGGGATATAATCTTAGCAGGTGGGCAGCAACATCATCAGTACTAACACCAGAAACTTGCTCTTTCATAACAAGATTTAATAAAGCAGGTTTAATTTCATAGAAAGCAGCAGTAGGAGCAGGTGGAGCAATAGGTGCGCAAATAAAATCATTGTTGTTTGTGCTAGTGAAGTCACACAACTTAGTATTCTCAGAGGAACTCATTTTAGCAAAATGAAAGCAAACAAGTAAATAACATCTATAAAGTAAACTAATTTTTTGTGTGTTTTTAATATAAAGAAGCAAAACAAGACAAAAATAAAAACAACACAATAAACAAAATAAAGAGGTTGAGAGTGAGAGACCCCCCTTGCCAGAAGACTTATTTCTCCCCGGCAACGGCGCCAGAAATTTCCTTGATGCTACGCCTCAATGATGCTTGATAGCGTGTTGGGAACCCCAAGAGGACGGTATGATGAGTGCAGCAGTAAGAATTTCCTTAGTTAAAAACCAATGTTATCAATCCAGTAGGAGAAAGAGGATCTTCGAAAGGTTGATGCCACTGACGGTGGTGATGGATCACCGGTGTCAGCAACAACGCGGAACCTGCACACAACATAACCATAATACTTTGTCCCAACGGTACAGTGAGGTTGTCAATCTCACCGGTCTTGCTGAAAACAAAAATTAGACGTACAGTATGGAAAATAATGTATGCTTGCAATAAGTAAAGAAAGCAGGAAATTGTAGTGGTTTGTTTAACAGTGTAGGAAAATGAACCGGGGTTCATAGGTTCACTAGTGGTGTCTCTCCATAAAAGATAGCATGTTGGGTGAACAAATTACAGCTAGGCAATTGGCAAATAAAGGTTGCACCATAGTGCACATCCATGACATGATGGCTACTATGATATTTAGTGCGGGCATTACAACAATATACATAGACCGTAATCCAACTGCATCTATGACTAATAATCCACCCTCAGGTTATCATCCGAACCCCCTTAGGTATTAAGTTGCAAGCAACAGATAATTGCATTAAACAATGTGTGTAATGTAAGCATTGATTGTGCACGCGGGCACTCACACCGCTATTTTCTCCCTAGTGGGAACAACACATCCTCCCCCGCCACGTTTCTATCACTCGAGCACATGCGAAATGGAGGCATGAACCCACTATCAAGCATAAATACTCCCTCTTGGAGTCACTAGCAACTACTTGGTCAGCAACCACTAGCAACGGAAAGCATGCAAGATCACAAATAACATATGCAATAAAAGACTATAATCAACTTGGCATAAGTTCAATATTCATCGGATCCCAACAAACACAGCACACAGAGTTACATAAGAACAATCTCGATCATGTTAGGCAGCCCACGAGATCTAAACATTGAGGCATAGGAGGAGAAGACAACCATCTAGCTACTGCTATGGACCCCTAGTCCAAGGATGAACTACTCACGCATCACTCCGGAGGCAGCCATGGTGATGTAGAGGACTCCGGTGACGATCTCCTCTCCGGCAGGGTGTCGGAGACAGCTTCAGAACTCCCCTGATCTAGGGTTGACGACGATGGTGGCTGTGGAACTTTTCGGGATAGTTGATCAGGTATCTAGGGTTTTCCTGCCGGAGGGAATAAATATGAAAAAGGGCAAAGGCGGTGGAGCCCTGGGGGCCCCACACCACCCCCTGGCGCGGCCAAGGGGGGCGCCACCCCATGGTGTGGCCCCCCTGTTGCCACTCTTCGACTCCTCTTCGGTCTTCTGGATGCTTTCGGGGAAAATAGGTCTTCCGGGCTTCGAATTTTCCGATTTCGAGAATATTTCCAGAACAACTTTTCTGAAACTAAAAACAAAAGAAAACAGGGAACTGGCTCTGTGGCATCTTGGCATAAAGAAGGGAGAAAACATGTAGCAATTGGCATAATATCATCATGGAGCATCATAAATTATAGATACGTTGGAGACGTATCAGTTTCCATGTAATATTGCCATTCACGAAAATAATGTGCATCAATTTTAGGTGGATATCCTCTAGTAATTACATGGGGATGTGAGATGGGAGGATCGGGAGAGTAGCATCCTTCGATGGCATGGAAATCTCCTTTTACTTCTGAACCCTTATCGGTGTTGTTCTTAGCGGAAGCATCTTTAAGTGGTTCACCATCTTCCCCAACCTCGGCACCCTCCGGTGGTTCAACTGTATGTGATGTAGTGGAGGTTGCCGGTACCTTGGCTTTCATGAATTGCAACATGAGTGTTCGCAATTCATCGATTTTCCTCTCTATGGATGAGGTCAATGAATTTTTAAATTCATTGAGATCATCCATCTAGACACTCTCCACGGAACCGACGACATCCAGAACATCGGCCATATTAAACTCTTAGGCAGTTAAGCCCAAAACAAGAGCCGAGGCTCTGATACCAATTGAACGGATAGTGAGGGCACCTAGAGGGGGTGAATAGGTGCTACGACCAATTTTAAATTTTCTTCAACTTTAGGATTGACATAAAGGTCAATTCTCTAGATAATGCAACTACGGTGAATTTACCTATATGACAACAACAAGCACAAATACAATACAAGAACAAGTAAAAGGGAAGGGAACGAGGTAACCAATATGAAGCACGCGGAGACACGATGTAATCCCGAGTTCCTCCTTGTTAAGGTAGTATGTCTTGTTGGAAGGGTGTGAGCTCACCACGAAGGCCTAATCAACGCCACAAAGGCCTCACCCTATTCTCCTATGAACCCCGCCACAAAGGCCTAGTCCACCTTACACTATTGATCCCCTTTGAGGCGGGAATCGAATCCTTTACAAACAAGCTTGGGGCACACACCCACAACCAAATTGGGGGCTCCCAACACCAAGAATCACCAAGAGTATCAAGAGGTCTAGGTTCTCCACAAATGGAAACCCTAGACTCGGATCCCTCAAGAATATGAGGGGGAAATGAAGAACAGCTCGGTGAAGATGTAGATCGGGCCTTCTCCTTCAATCCTCCAAAGATCAACAAGTTTGGTGGGAGGGATTGGGAGTAATTGAAGATCTGGTGAGCTCAATAAATGTTATTCAGTGCTTGGGGACAAACTCGAGCTCAAGGAGGAAGAGGAGGGGTCTTTATACCCCCTCCTCAAATCTTGCCGTTTGAGCAGGAAATCGACTACCGGAATATCCGGTCCAAGTTTGGACCGGAATATCCGGTTGGCACCTTTCTTCAGATCTGAATCGACTCGTTGACTTCAACCGGAATATCCGACTGGCTCTGAAGAATCCGGTAGCAATATTCCGGCTGTGTTCTGTCCCGCGCAGGAACCTGAAACAGATATGCCGGTTGCCACGGAATAATTCGGTTCAAATAATCCGGTTGGGTTTTGTGAGTTCTATCTCCAGTCCTTAGCCAATTTTGAGCATAACTTCTCCAATCGGAATATTCGGTATATCTTGAATAATCCGGTTCAAATATTCCGGCTCATCTCTGTCCCAAACTGGACAGAAACTATCCTAACCGGAATATCCAGTTTCCCAGAATAATCCGGTTAGAATAATCTGGCTCCTCACTGTCCCAAATTTCAATGGCATATCTTCACCGATCTTTTTGGTGATCGATGTGGATGTTAAGTATAATACCTTCACACTAAACACCTCAATAAATAATGTACTTAGTATTATTAACTAACACACAAAACATCGGGAAAACGAAATGGACTTTCAACCTTGCACTCTTCTTGATCACATATATCACCCTCTTCTCTTGACCCTTGAAAACTTCCTTCACACCACACTCAAAGAGTAATTCGAATTAGAGGGTTAGTGCAACAATAAAAAATCCATGGGTTCTGTATGGGCACAAGTGCTATTGATACTTTTAAACATTAGCTACAGCCACCGATGTTTCGTGAAGCAAAGAAATCCACTTGACATCGTAAAAGATCAAATGCAAGAAAAATGGCAGAATCTGCCAAAACCAGAACTATCTGTAAAGGCGAGTTTTTTCGGGGCACTTACATTGCTCAGATCGAAAAACTTAAAGAATAAACAATTCGCGGAATTATCTGAGGAATAAGCACAAAACATTTCAGGTCATTCTGATTTTCCTGTGAATTATACGATTTTTTACGGTGGACAGAAGAAATCTGTTTCCCGCGCAGAAATCCAAAACCAACTCTAATTCTCGTCAGAAACTTTACTTGGCACAACTAAAACATGAAAATAAAGATACAAATGAGTTTCTACAGAATTATACAACCCCTTGACTCAAAGAAAACAGAGACAAAAAAAAACCATGGGTTATCTCACAAGAAGTGATTTTCTTTAACGCCTTTTAGCTAGGCCTAGAAAAGTGGAATCAAGTGTTTTCAAGTGAAAAAGCATCCAAATTGTTACGAGGCTTATGTTGACCTTTCTTACCCTTATTCTTACTTTTAAGGAACTGATGGTCTGAGTATGGTTTGGTAGTGAAAGTCATGGTACCTTTCCCCATATCAATAGTCGCTCGTAATATCTTCAACAGAGATCTTCCTAGGGTAATTTGGCCCTCTCCTGCACATTCAATAACAAGACAATCAGTGGAGACCATTATTCCTAGGATTTGTGTAAATATTCCCTCAGATATCCCAATGGGAAATATAGTGGTGTTATTAGTGAGACGTATTTCTTCTCCTCCCTCAAAAAGTCTCCAAGTATTCAAACATTCATAAATTTATTTAGGCATAAGACAAAATTCAGACATAATATCACAACGAGTATGAAAAGTTTCACCATTAATAGTAACCTTCAAAGTAGGGATTATATTTGAGGCTTCAGAGTTTATTGGAACATGATCAAGGTGTTCACGAATCTGATTATGACCTTCACTTAAGCAAGAAACATGCGACTCAAGAGTATTCAATCTAGCATAAATACTTGCAAAGGCTTTATCAGAGCTACTAGGTGAGTTGTAGGTTGCAGTTAATTTTTATGGCATTAAAAGCGTGGTCTCCATCACAATGAAGGAAATATCCTCCTACCACAGTATCCAAAGCACATCTATAGTAAAGATCAAGACCAAGATAAAAGCTACGCAGAAACATGCTTAGAGTCATTTTAGGTTCAATTTTGCAATAGGAATCAAAAACTCTAGACCAAGCTTCCTTGAAACTCTCATCATTCCCTTGTTTGAAAGTAAAGATCATTTCCTCCAGTGACAAGGTAACAGGAACATAAGTACTCATTTTAACAAGACTAAAAACAAGAATAAAAATACAGCTCGGATAAGAACTAATTTTTTTGTGTGTCTTAATAAAGATAAGCAAACAAGACAGAATAAAATAAACTAAGAAAAAATAAAACAAAGTAAAGAGATTGGAAGTGAGAGACCCCCTTGCAGAAATTCTCTTCCTCCCCGGCAACGGCGCCAGAAAATTGCTTGATGGCGTGTGGACACACGTTCGTTGGGAGACCCCAAGAGGAAGGTATGAAGAGCACAGTAGCAAGTTTCCCTCAGAAAGAAACCAAGGTTGAATCGACCTGTAGGGGGAAGGAGTAACTTCAGAAGGTTGATGCAGCTGAAATGGCAGGGCGCACTACTGGTTCAGCAGCAACATGGAACCTACACAACACAATCAAATCACTTTGCCCCAACGAAGCAGTGAGGTTGTCAATCTCACCGGTTTTGCTGAACACAAAGAGGTTAAGCGTATGGTGTGGAAAATAGTATGAGAACAGTATGAAAGCAGTAGCAGCAGTATGAAAACAGTGGAAGTAGTGTTTGTATTATCAGTATGAGAAAAATGGACCAGGGCCCACAGTTCACTAATGGTGTCTCTGCGTGAAAGATAAATAACATGTGTGGTGAACAAATTATAGCTGAGCAATTGATAGAAATGAAGTCTGCACCATAGTGCATATGCAATACATAAAGATTACTATGAGATTCATGCGGGCATTACAACAAAATGCATAGACCGTCATCCAACTGTATATATGACTAATAATCCACCCTCCGAATATCATCTGAAAAAACAATGGGTATCAAGTTGCAAGCAACAGATTATCACAGTAAGCAAAGTGTGTAATGTAAACAATGTAAACTAAGTAAACACCGTTGTTTTATCCCTAATAGCAACATCACATCCTCCATCCGTCACGTTTCTGTCACTCGAGCACAGATGCAAAGGAGGCATGAACCCACTATCGAGCATAAATACTCCCTCTTGGACTTACTAGCATTTACTTGGCCAGAGCATCTACTAATAACAGAGAGAATGCAAGATCATAAATAACATATGCATGAAGATAATATGATAGATTGATAATAAGAAGACATAGCATTCAAAATTCATCAGATCCCAGCAAACACAACATGTAGCAATACAGAAAGATGATCTCGATCATGTAGGGCAGCTCACGAGATCTAAACATCAGGTACAAAGTGGAGACAGCCATCTAGCTACTGCTATGGACCTGTAGTCCAGGGATGAACTACTCACGCATCACTTCGGAGGAGGGATGGTGGTGTAGACCCTTCCGGTGATGAATTCCCCTCCCGGCAGGGTGCCGGGGAGAGCTCCAGAACCCTCCCGATCTCGGGATGACGATGATGGCGGCCTCGGGTGTTTCTCAGGACGAAGTGGTATATTTTTAGGGTTCATATGTCGGGGGGTATAAATAGGCGAAAGGGCGATGGCGGTGGACGCCCGAGGGGCCCAAACCACCCCCAGGCGAGGACAGGGGGCGCACCGCCCTATGGTGTGGCCCCCCTCCGGGCCTCTTCGGGACTCCGTGGAACCTTCGGGAATTCTAGGACTTCCGGACTTCGAATTTTCCAATTCCGAGAATATTTTCAGAACAACTTTTCTGAAACTAAAAAGAGCAGGAAACATGGAACTAGCTCTGTGGCATCTTGTCAATAGGTTAGTCCAGAAAATCGATAAAAATGGCATAAAGTGTATAGCAAACATATAGGAATCAACATGAAAACAACATGGAACATCAGAAATTAAGTATACGTTTATGACGTATCAATGGCATTTAAAGATGATAGTGTTAATGAGAGTGGCATCATATTTTGGAGGGTTTTGCTAGCCAGCCAAACCCATTAGTGTTTAGCACTTGCCAATATTTTTCCTAGGGGACAAATATATCTGTTCTTATCAGATTTCTTGAGCTAAGCAAAGCTACTAGAACTAGGTTTGGCCATAGCTATACCTAAGCTATTATTAGCAGTTTGCGAGGACTTCCTCTATCATTATCCCCGCCCAGAAGCACCACCTTCCTTTGCTATCCTTTGGGCCCCAAGGACGAATGTCGCCATTGCCCATCTCGATCTGCTTCTTCCGCTCCGCCGCGGAGATGGCCGACCACGGTGGGTTGTGTGCGGCATAGGTTGGATCTTATTTGATGGCGTCAGGTAGCCGACTAGGATGAGACCCATCAATTCCTTGGTGCCGGTGTTGGGGAGCGAGGTGACGATCATCCTGTCGATGTTTACGTCCCAGACGGATGGCAGATGAAAACCATGCGGGGTCTAGAGATGATACGTGAAGAGCTCCTTGGCGACGTCCTCTGCGAGGTTGTGTGGCCATAGCCAGGGCAACATCGGCGATAGCCAGGGCATCGTGTCATCGTCGTTGGACATTGAGGGAAGTGGGTAGGCTATCAGAGAAGAGAAAGGGAATAGAAATGGGGAATGGCCATGACGCGGCTAGGATATGAGTTGCACTTTTTAAAAGGAAGGTGCAAATACTATCAGTTTTGATAGGATTTTTTACTTTTTATCAAGAAATATGCAACTACCTCACTAAGAAAAGTGAAATTATGGTTATATATGCATTGCATATTTTGCCTTGTTATTTTATAATGTTTCTTTTCAAAAAAAAATCACCAATCCTTCTCCATAAAAAGACGAGTTACAAACTTCTCGAGAAATGCCCGATCATGTATCTTGAAAAGTGCAACCGGTAACTAGTCCATAGCTACTATATTGTAAGGCAGTCCTTAGCTACTTTATGGCATGGCATGAAGATAATGATATTTTCTAACCGTGGTACCATCGCGGAAAGAAAAACAGTTAGAAAAAAAAACACAAGCCAAAATCCACAAAGATCTACATGCAAAAGGAAGCCCATACCAGCTGGCTGATATAGTCATAAATAGTAGCATGCAACATATTTTTGCAAAATGAATGTTTTATGTGCAACCAGTGGGAACTTTCTCCCACATATACATACGAGGGAAAAAAAGGTACGAGGCCATTACCATATTTAGTCTTGACTATCAAAGAACGGGTCTAGCCCAAAAGGATATTTGGGCCTATTTGTCCCACGACATAAGTTCAAGAAAAAAAGAAACATTGGCCAGCTGAGCCACATGAAGGACATGTGCAGAACCAGTAGGTACTTGATCAATTAAATAAGAGAATACCAGGAAAGATGAGATGGAGCGATCGGGCTTCGTCGACCGAGACATATCCGAGATGTAGGTGCTCCCTTGTTGTTTTCCTGAAACAACATGATCATTGGCTACAAGACGCATTACATCATGTGGCCTGTCCATTAACCACAATGAGTGGTTTCAATAACATAGTCGGCACTTCTTGCAGCCAGCACATGTGTTATTTTATGGTGATCCAAATTCATATAAAGATAAAGGAAAGTTTGGACGGAGCGGAGCGAGGCCAGTCGCCGGAGGCTTAGGGCCGAAACGTAGCGGAGGCCAAACTTACCCATCTCGTTTCCTACCTGTTACGTGGCGTGCATGGAGGGGGGGTGCGGGGGCGGAAGCCCCGCACGGTACGGTACGAGTTGGATATGGATTCTACCTTGTTTAAGGTTTGCCCCTTTATATACCTCATGTAAGCCGCCATTTGGGATAAGTCGCAAGTTGTAAATTCCCGGTGTTTGTAACACACCCAAAAATAGTGAAGTTCTGCTGGCTGGCGCCCATGGTTTTTTCTCTTCCTCATTGGATGGGTTTTCCACGTTAAAAATCTTGTGTCCCCTGTCGTGCTAGATCGCTTTATTCTTAGCTTATTTGTGTTATCGTTTATAACAAGTGGTATCAGAGCCCTGGTTTGCAGATTAGGGTTTTGTGATGGCTGCGTTGAAGTTTGATCTACCGTTGCTGGACTACAAGACGAGATTATCGTTGTGGAAAGTCAAGATGAGGGCGATACTCTCCAATTCTAGAGATCTTGATGATGCGCTGGATTGATTCAAGGAAGAAGATCCGAAGAAGTGGACAGACGCTGACAAGCGTAAAGACCATAAGGCTTTGTCTATGCTTCAACTCCATCTATCTAATGAAATTTTGCAAGAGGTGTTGAAGGAGGAATCCGCGCAAGGACTTTGGGAAAGGCTGGAAGAGATCTGCATGTCTAAGGATCTTACCAGCAAGATTCACGTGAAGATAAAGCTCTTCACACACAAGCTGCAGGAGGGTGGTTCGGTAATGAACCACATATCGATCTTTAAGGAGATCGTTGCAGACCTAGTGTCCATGGAGGTAAAATATGACGATGAGGATCTAGCTCTTCTGCTGTTATGCTCGCTGCCAAATTCATTTACAAATCTGCGTGATACTTTGTTATTGGCTCTTGATGAACTAACACTTTCAGAAGTATATGAGGCTCTCCAACCGAGAGAGAAGATGAAAGGTATGGTTCAGTCTGATGCATCATCCTCCAGGGGCGAAGCTTTGCAGGTTCGTGGCAGGCTCGAGCAGAAAACCTACAACAACAACACCCGTGACAAGAGCCAGAACAGTCGAGGCCGTTTGAAGTCTAGGGGCAAGGATAAATTCTGCAGGTATTGTAAGAAAAATAATCATGTCATTGATAACTGTTGGAAGCTGCAGAATAAGGAGAAAAGAGCTAGTACGTATAAACCGAAAAACAACTCCGATGGTGATGGTAAGGCCTCTCTTGCAGCCGGTGCTGATTCTGATTCCGGTGATGCTCTTGTTGTGTTTGCTGGTTGTGTTGTTCGATGTGATGAGTGGATCCTTGATTCTGCATGCTTGTTTCATATTTGCATTAACCGAGATTGGTTCAATTCTTATGAGTCTATGTAGAGTGGAGATGTCGTGCGTATGGGACATGATAACCCATGTGACGTTGTGGGCAAAGGCTTAGTTCATATTAGGATGCACGATGGTATGATCCGTACACTAATGGATATGAGGCACATACCGACCATGACCAGAAATCTGATCTCCCTTAGCACTCTTGATGTTGAGGATATAAGCACAACAGTTTGCACCGTGTGCTAAAGGTATCAAAAGGTTCTCTTATTCATATGATAGGTGACATGAATTCTGCTAAGTTGTATGTTCTTAGAGGTAGTACTTTACCTAGTTTGGTTGCTTCTGCTACTATCTCTAATGATGAACCAAGTAATACTAGCTTGTGGCATATGCGTCTTGGACATATGAGTGAACTTGGTATGGCAAAACTGATGAAGAGAAATCTGCTGAAGGGATGCACAATGAGTAAGACACCGTTCTGTGAGTCTTGCGTGTTTGGTAAGCACAAAAGAGTAAAGTTCAATGCTTCCGTTCATACCACCAAAGGTATACTTGATTATGTGCATGCTGATTTATGGAGGCCGTCTCGTAATCCCTCTCATGGTGGTTCTCGTTACATGCTTACCATTATTGATGATTACTCTAGAAAATTTTTCCCTTATATATTTCCTGAAAACTAATGATAAAACATTTGATGCGTTTAAAGAGTGGAAAACTATGATAGAGAGGCAAGCTGAAAGGAAGGTTACATTGCTTCGTACTGACAATGGTGGAGAGTTCTGTTCGGATGCTTTTGATGATTTCTGCAGGGAAGAAGGAATCGTGAGGCACCACACCATCCCATACACACCTCAGCAGAATGGTGTGGCTGAGCGCATGAACAGAACCGTCATCTCCAGAGCACGCTGCATGATATCCAACGCTCGTGTAAGCAAGCGTTTTTGGGCTGAAGCAGCATCCACCACGTGCTACTTGATAAACATGTCGCCTTCTATCCTGCTCGATAAGAAAACTCCCATTAAGGTATGTTCTGGTACACCTGCTAATTCATTGTTGAGGGTTTTCGGTTGCACCGCTTATGCTCATGTTGATCATGGAAAGCTGGAACCTAGAGCTATTAACTGCATGTTTATTGGATATGGCTCTGACGTAAAAGGATATAAGTTGTGGAATCCTATGACTAAGAAGTTTTTCATGAGCAGAAGCGTTGTGTTCAATGAGTCTGTTATGTTCACTAACAGTTTACCCACAGATGTTTCCCCTGTTAGTTCTGATGATAAGAAGGAAGGTAGCGTGCAGGTGAAGCACGCAGATGAAGTAGAAACTGAAACTGATGATGACGTTCATGATAGTGTTCAGCAATCACCTCTTGTTTTGCAGCAAGAAACTCAGTCTCATGCTGCTGGTCGTCCACAGAGGAATACACGTCCTCCTACATGTTTAATTGAGGAATGCGATATTGTTCATTATGCTTTTGATTGGGTTGAACAGGTGGAGAACAATCATGAGCCATCCACGTACACTGAAGCCATTGGTTCAAGTGACCGCGAGAAGTGGGTCTCCGCTATGCAAGAGGAGATGCAATCAGTTGAGAAGAATGGTACGTAGGATGTTGTTCGCTTGCCTAAACCAAAGAAGGTTGTTCGTTGTAAGTGCATCTTCAAGAGAAAGGAGGGTTTATCTCCTAGTGAGCCTCCAAGGTTTAAGGCAAGGTTAGTTGCAAAAGGTTTCAGTCAAATCCCAGGTGTTGATTACAATGATGTTTTCTCTCCAGTTGTCAAGCATAGCTCTATTCGTACATTCTTTTGTATTGTTGCTATGCAGTTAGATGTGAAGACTGCGTTTTTGCATGGAGAGTTGGAGGAGGAGCTATACATGGATCCGCCAAAAGGGTTCATAGTACCTGGTAAGGAGGATCGTGTTTGCAAGCTGAAAAGGTCCTTATATGGGTTGAAACAATCTCCTCGTCAATGGTATAAAAGGTTTGATTTGTTTATGTTGTCATATGGCTTTAAGAGGTCTGAATTTGATATCTATGAGTACATTAAGTTTGTTGATGAATCACCTATATACTTGCTGCTATATGTTGATGATATGTTGATTGCTGCCAAGAGCAAGAAAGAAATCACTACGTTAAAGAAACAATTGAGTAGTGAGTTTGAAATGAAGGATCTTGATGCTGCTAAGGAAATACTCGGTATGAAAATTACTAGAGACAGAAATTCTGGTTTGTTATTTTTTAGTCAGCAGAGTTACATAAAGAAAGTTCTTCATCGTTTTAATATAATGATGAAAAATCTATTAGTACTCCCATTGCTCCTCACTTTAAATTATCAGCACTACACTGTCCTAGCAATGATGAGGATTATGAGTACATGTCTAGAGTTCCATATTCTAGTGCAGTTGGCTCTTTGATGTATGCCATGGTTTGCTCTCGCCCTGATTTATCATATGCTATGATTTTGGTGAGTAGATATATGTCTAACCCTGGCAAAGAACATTGGAAGGTGGATCAGTGAATTTTCAGGTACCTTCGTGGCACATCAGACACTTGCTTGAAGTTTGGCAAGCTTGATGAGGGACTCAAAGGCTATGTGGATTCAGATTTTGCTACCGATTTGGCTAAGAGGGGATCCCTCACAGGTTATGTGTTCAGTTATGTGTTCACGCTAGGTGGTTGTGCCGTGAGTTGGAGGGCAACATTACAGTCACTTGTTGCCCAGTCTACCACTGAAGCAGAATACATGGCTATTGCAGAAGCATGCAAGGAATTGGTTTGGTTAAAAAGTTTATTTGCTGAGCTTTGTGGAGATGATACTTTCATTAACTTGTTTACTAACAGTCAAAGTGCTATTTACCTACTAAGGATCAGATGTTCCATGATAGAATAAAGCACATTGATGTCAAGTATCATAATGTGTGTGATGTTGTTGCACAAGGTAAGCTGAAGGTATGCAAGATAGGCACTCATCATAATGATGCTGGTATGATGACAAAGCCAGTTCCTGTTACTAATTTTGAGCTTTGCTCAAGCTTAGTTGATATAACTGTTTAGCTCAAGAGGCTATTTGGCGTCGAAAGTGTTTTCTTTGTTGTTTCAGGGTGATGGTTCATTTTATGCTACATGAAGGAATTTGTCTCAAGGTGGAGCGTTATTTTGTGGTGATCCAAATTCATATAAAGATAAAAAAAAAGTTCGGACGGAGCGGAGCGAGGCCCGTCGCCGGAGGCTTTGCGCCGAAGCGTAGCGGAGGCCGAACTTTCCCATCTCGTTTCCCACCTGTTGCGTGGCGTGCACGGAGTGGGGTGCGGGGGGCGACAGTTCCGCGCGGTACGGTACGAGTTGTTGACGAGTTGGATACGAATTCTACCTTGTTTAGGGTTTGCCCCTTTATATACCTCATGCAAGCCGCCGTTTGGGATAAGTCGCATGTTGTAAATCCCCGGCGTCTCTAACACACCCGAAAATAGTGAAGTTCTGCTGGCTGGCGCCCTTGGTTTTTTCTTTTCCTTATTGGAAGGATTTTCCACGTTAAAAATCTCGTGTCTTCTATCGTGCTAGATCGGTTTATTCTTCGCTTATTTATGCTACCGTTTATAACAACATGTGCTGATTCATTTCAAGCTCTTGGACGTACTCAACTTTGAACTCAATGAAATTGACAACGACTAGAAATCTAGCATGTGTAGTGAAAGAGAGCCGAGCAGTGAGCCATCATGGTCATTGGAGTCTTGGGGAGGAGAGCATTCCGCAGCGCCAAACAATCAATGTCAAAGATAGGGCAACCATAGGTTTTTTTTTTCTGAACAAGGCCCATAGGGTTAGTGGTAGTCTAGTGAAGTTACTGTCGCGAGGCATTCAATTTTTTTTTAATTATGTTTGGCCGAGTTTGTTCGACATCATCGTTTGGCTTTGACTGACTTTAATAATATCCAAGTGTATGCATTAATCTATACAGATCATGGAATAAAATAGCGCGCTATTTCGACGCTAATAGCACGATATAGCATATTTGGAGCCTCCACGCTAAATTTCAACACTTTTCCTCGCTATTACGCTATTCATGAAATAGCATGCTATATCACGCTAAAACATCATAACGTTATAGCACGCTATTTTTTCCAGCCTATCGGCCTAAAAAGGCCCGAGTTTTCCAACTTAGAAAGAAGAAAAGGTTGCTTTCGGTTTTTCGTTGTAGTGAACAACAATCGCGAAGATGGCATTGCCATGTTTATTAGTATGAATAAGTAATTTTTACTGTCTTATTGACCTTTGGGATTTTTATGTTAGATTCTAGCCAACAACAGAACAATTATGTATGCGGTTATGCAAATATTGGTCTCAAATTTTTGGACTATATCATTTATTCTTGCTGAAATCATTATATTAATGAGATATATTTGATAGTTTTTTTAAAACGCTATTTTGATATAGCACGCTATTAGCACGATATAACGGGCATAGCATCTGGAGGAGGCTGCCGCTATTTCTCATAGCACACTATTTTTTCCCTTGATACAGACGCCTGGTTATCCTTCTTTTCGGAAAAAAAATGACAATTGCGTACTTGGAGCAGTTCAACTGAAACCACTATTTCAATTCATTCACAAATTTCGAAAAACACACAACATATAAACACGATGCTGTTTTTATTCAGCTCAAAGCTTAAACTTTAGATTACACACAACAATTGAGCAAATTCACTGCCCAAAGGGAAGTATGGTCATATCTTCTTCAGCATAATTGGAGCACCGTGCTGCGGGTGGAGTGTTAACATGGTGTATGGAGCGTGGGTGTAGGACGGCGAAAGCTGGAACGAGAAGCGCTGGAGGATGTTGCTAAGAGCCATCTTAGCTTCCAGCAACGCAAAGTTCTGGCCAATGCAGACCCGAGGACCCCCTCCAAATGGGAAAAACGCGGCCGGATGCTTCGCCGCATTCGAGATGCCATCAGCGAACCTCTGTGGATTAAATTCGCTTGCATCTTTTCCCCATATAAAGGGATCATGGTGAATAAAGAGAAGGGGCAACATAAGGTTCACTCCTGCCGGATATGTGATACCACCAAGCTCAGTTGCCTTGTATGTTCTTCTGTTAAGAAAGACTACTGGTGAGTACAGCCTAAGTACCTCATATAGAATCATCGGTACCTGCAAATGACACCAAAGATCATGATCGGTCATTCTAGATTTAAAACATCATATCTTCATGTTTTGCTTCATATCTTCCTGTTTTGCTTCATATAAATTTTGAGGGGTATGCAAATTTGACATGTTGTATTCTTGGTTACTTCTTTTCTCATTCAGATGAACTGCTTTCGGTTTTATATTTAGCATGAAATCTGTGCACTCGGTAATAACGGAGCATAACAATTTAACTTACTATTTTCAGCCGACTCAGGTTCTCAAGGTCTGGCGTGTTTTTTCCAAAGTGGTGCAACACTTCCTTTCTTGCCTGCTCTTGCCACTCTGGGTGCATGCATAGCAGAATTAGTGTCCATGTGAGCAAGACTGATGTTGTCTCCATACCTGCACTGTAAAATAGCTTGCATTCCTCAACTATGTCATCAGTGCTCATTCCTAGATCTGCCTTCCCATTTGATTCCCGCATATTTGACTCCATCAGCAATCCTAGCAAGTCGTCGCTGCTAGCATCACCATTTTTAATAGCTCTGTTTTTCTTTCCAATAAATCCTCGCAGAATTGTGCGGATCTCACGGTCGATTGCTCTCACTCTTCTGTTGTTTTTAGTAGGCAAGAACCTGAAAATGTTCTGGTTTTATCACTTACTCACAACAAAAGAATCTTATCCCGTACTGCACAAGTTTAACATGGAGAAGACACAAATTCCTTTTGTTAGTCAATTTTTTTTTTCTTTTTTGAAATTATTAGTCAAATATTTTCCTTTCCGATTCAGTCTGAACAAAGTAGATCAGTACCTGTACGCGGAGTTAAAGGGCATGAGCCAAAAAATACCCATTTTTCATAAAAAACCACAGATCACGTGCACTACTTCATATTTGTTACAAGTGGCATGAGCATCGTTATATGAAAGTGATAAGTAGTCTGCTAAGATAAAAATCGGCGTGTGCATTGCTTGAAAGTGCAACACTAAATGGATATTATTATTTTCTGTTGTGCAAGAAGAAAGAACCTTACCAATAGCCCGGGATAAAAAGTGTCTGAAAAGCTTGTATTAGCCGCTCAGCTAGCTCTTCTTGCAGCTGGAATATTTTCATCCCCTCCTGATAACTGCTACCGAACGCTGTTCTCGAGATGACATCTCCGGTAAGATTCTGGAACTCAGGCCATACGTCCACCTCAGATAATCCTTCAGAGGACATCGAATTCTCCCATCTCGTGATCATTTCTTCGCTACAGGTAGAAAAAACTGGCAGCATCCTCTGTGAACGAAAAGTAGTATGAGTCTACGTAGGGAGTTCAGTTCATTATCCTGCACTTCACGTGTGCTGCGCTTAAAATGAGAAAATAATGAAAGTCACGAAAGAATGTCATTGAGCAATGACCTTTATCTTCTCATGGTGAAAGGCAGGATTGAGATTCTCCGGTGCTTTGCCCACTTCTCGCCTTCATGGTTGACAAGCCCGTTGGCTATCAGCTTCGCAAAACGGCTAGCCTTTGGTTTGCCATAGTGTCCAGACTTGTTTGACATAATTTCTCTCACTAATGCTGGGTCAGGGATCATCACCCTCGGCGTTGGGCCAAACCAAGTGAATGACAATTTTCCTGCATTTGTAAAGTGATATTTTGTTACATGGAAAACAAAAAAAGTGCGCCGTACAATTAGTTTATTTCTCCGACGCTGCTGGTTCTGACGGTCGCAAAAATGAGAAGAAAGCAAGAATTGCTGAATCTCTCACCGTTCTCCTTAATAGCGTTGCTGAGCATGGGCTGCAAGCGAGGGATGATGTCGTGGGAGCCGAGCGGCAGGGGCTTGGACAGGGCCTCTCTGTTGAGCCGGGCGTTCTTCGCCGTCACGTCGCCTGTGAATAGGCGGTACCGGGTGCCCCTGAGGCCCTGAGCCTGCAGGGCCCGACCCAGCCGCCGCGGGGTCCACCATGCCCACTCCAGAATCCAGGCGGCCAGCCACAGCAGAGCCATGGCCGCCGCCGCGCCAGTTAGGCTCCACGCCGAGGCCTCACCCAGCATATGGAGAGCTCGGGTGGCCATCGGGAGGTGAACTAGAGGAAAGCAGAGGCTTTGATTCAGCCGCTCGGGTTCTGTACGAGTTGTATGATCGTACCGGGCGTGGAGCTAAATATAGGCCGGGTGACCTGACACGTACGCAGCTTGTCGACTGCTGTTTTGCTTCCAAGTTTCTACTAGCTCACAGTAAATTCGTACCCCATGTCTCTCTGCTTGCTCTTACTCTGTTTTGCTTCAAGGTTTCTACGTCACCCGGCTAAAATGCCCGTCTCCATTTGACTCCATTCGCACGTTTATATTTGAGCTGTACGATTGGCTTTTTCTCCAAGATTTTTTACACTTTCGAAAAGAGTCATACATGTAGTTCCTCATACGACATCTTCATAGGTCATAGTACTAGAGTTGTTGATAATTTTTCGTAAAACTTTGGTTAAACTTTCAACTGTTTGACTTTAAAGAAAAAGTCATACGCCTACTTTTGAAGAAAAAAAAACGAGACAATATATTAGAATTTACTGCAATCATAGAAATCCTAGTGAAACATCTAGATTCAAAAGGTGAAGCTAGAAATGAAAACTTTCAAGTGCATTGATGTAAAATTTAGTTTATCACATGTTTATTTTTGTTTCGGGTTGTTGGACCGATCTAATCAATTATTAATTTGTTGATCAATAAAGCCCAACAATTGCTAAATATTGTTGCATGCCCTAAGCAATTATTGCTCAATTGTAAAAACCAAATAAGTATCCTTTTCACGATAAGAGTGTTGGGGTATCTTCCAAAAAAATGAGTTTCAGGAACACCGAGTGCAACGCTTCCATAAAAAATTACTAGGTCACAGGGTTCACAACTAGACGTGCAGTTGAGAAAATTAATGTATTGTGTTAGAGAAGTGGTGTTCTTGTATGTGTCTGACTCCTCAAAGAACTTATGAATCACACAAACTCCTTCGTCTTAGTGTCGCACATGAAACACATCTACCGTATCCACACGTACGCAGTAGAGCATCGGGCGACAAATTGCTAAATCCTTTTGCATGAATTAGAAATTGTGGTGGCTAGAGTTTGCAATACTTATAATATCGTTTGTGACCTTTCAGTCGTTCCTCCACCTTATATAGGCATCTACCTGACCGCGCAATACTTGTCGCCACATCCGACCCTAATCCAAGCACTATACGCATTCAATTTGTATAACACTCTTTACCGGGCACACTTAGGTCCAACCGACTAGTATGTTTCATTTCAACAGGGTCCATCACATTAATTCTTTCACCCTGTAGTTCCACGGTCACTTGAACACGTCTTGAGTTACCAATTAATAGTTCAGTCTCAAGGCTAGCAGAAAATGCTAACTATTAGGTGATTCGTAAAGCCAATCTGACCAACATGTACAAGGTGCGATATATCTATTTTCTTTGCCTCGTGATATACCTTGCCAAATTCAAGGAGATTTCTTGTTATCCTTTTGATAGCTCAACCACTCTTCTCGCGCATAGCTGCAGAATTTAAAAATTTGTCATACGTAGTCCGTCAAAATAACTATGCAGATAATGATGTATGCCTATACATGCATTGATCAAGATCGCGACTCACCGGGCAGCAGATTCGATGTAGTTGTAGAAGAGTTCTGAACAATCATATATCGTCATAACTAGGACTAGTTGCAAGGATGTCGCTAAACTTCCCTCGTCAAGGATCACACGTGTAATACCTCTCATGGTGTGCACGCGTACGCTCGTGTCAATCCGTCAGTGCTCCTCCGTTTAGGACTCGACACCGACGAAGAAAGACAATCTTTCAGTGTTGCTAATTGGTCGCACAAATCGATTGTGATTAGAGCTCTCAACACATTAGAGAGAACTAGTAATTAGAGATAGGTCTAATCGGGAGATGACAGCTCAAAACCCAATTAGAGGAATCTCTAATCCAATTAGAGGGACTCTAATTAGAAAAATCTTATTAGACCCTCTAATTGTACTAGAGAGAGAGGCTTGAGAGACAAATTGCTGAAAAAAAAAAATATTTCCTCAAACCTTGGGGTCCCTTTTATAGTTGGAGGGGACGGACGCCTACCAAAGGGGGAGGAGTCCTACTCTAGCTAGGAGGGGGCTCGGGCGCACCAACGATGTAGTTGCACCCCCTTTGCTAGGTGGAATCGGATTGGGCTTCCTTTTGGAAGTCAAACTCCACCTCTTCCCCCTTTTCTCTTTTCTTTTCTGTAACATCC
Source organism: Alopecurus myosuroides (assembly GCA_028641055.1). NCBI lineage: Eukaryota > Viridiplantae > Streptophyta > Magnoliopsida > Poales > Poaceae > Alopecurus > Alopecurus myosuroides. The sequence continues at coordinate 287,778,558 of CM054061.1, forward strand.
CTGATTTTTGGAAAATGCAAAAACCACTAAAAATTAAACTTTTTGTTTTCATGTTTAGTAAGTCACAAAAAACCAAATGAGATGCAATAAACAAAAGAAAACAATATATATTTCAATGAAATTGATTTTACCAATCCAATTATACCTCTATTCCATAAACCCTAAAACCCTCTCAAATTAATTTTCTCAGATAAAGAAAACCATTTTACCTTTAGCAACTTTATTACAGAAAATGTTTCAGTTAAAATATTACTTTGAAAATAGTTTATGGAAACAAAAGTCAAAAGATTGATAACCCTTAATAAAGTTCTAAGCCTAAAAAATAATTAGTTAGAATAAAATATTTTAATAATAAATTTTAGTTGTTATTCCAAGTTTTAAACATAAAGTTGTGAAAATAAAATGCATTGCTTTGAAAATAACATAAAAGAGGACTTTGAAAACAATATTATGGGTTGTGGAATTTTTGTAAGCCACTTTGATAATTATTGAATTTTCTATTTTAAACATAGCATTAAGTTAATATTAATAAATCTTTCATATCCTAAAATTTTAAAATATGAAAATGGTTTAAAAATGACTTCCAAAAAAAAGTATTTGACATTTATAATGTCTCTAAAATTTTATTTAATCAAAAGCATCATTTTATTATTTTTCCAATTTTAAATAAAATTAAGTACTATTAAAGGTTTATTTATAAATTGCAAATTATGATTTTTTGAAATATGTTGAAAGTTTACAAGAATGTTTCTAAGTGAAACATATTATTTTTACAAAAAAATTGCAATTGGTTTGAGGTCTTTTGGACTTGTATATTGAAAGATATTAAAAACAGGAAATAAAAAGAAAAGAAAAAGAAAAATGAGGTCAGCGATGACGTCATCGTCATCAACCTCAGAAACTGAAATTTCGCCCGTTTCGGCCCCTTTGATTGCGCGCTTGATTGCGGGCGAATTAAGCCGTAATAATTCCTCCAGATCCTCACCCCTTATAGCCCACACTCCCCTCTCCAATTTCCCTTTAGTCCCTTCCAGCCAAGAGCCTACAATCCTTCGCCGGAGTTTGTCAATGCCGCCGGAGTATTTCGTTGTTTCCGGCGAGCTGAGTAGTTCCCCGTGGCCAAGACCTAGCCAATTAGGTTCTCCTTATCTCCGCGCCCTTTAAGATCCTCCTTTTCAATTTTGTGGCGCAGGGATTCGTCGATGCCGTCCACGTCTGAAGAGTTCCGACGAGCGCACGGCTCCGTCCGCTCCTTGCCGTCACCTGAGGAAGCACGGTTCCGTGCAGTATCCTCCATCATTTCCCCCATGTCACGCTGATCACCGTCGTCGCATCCACCGCGAGCAGGAACCACCGGAGCAATGCCGCCGAGCACGTCTGCATCCCGACGGGGTCTTCTCCGTCTCCGTCCGCCCCTGCTGTCATCTGAGGATGCGCACGCCCACGCCGTCGTCCCCATCGTGCTCGCCGTTCCGCGCCGCACGCAGTCTTCCTCACTGTCATGCTAGAAAACCCCCTGAACGTCATCGCCGTCGAGCCCGAGCCGCATCGCTGCCGTCCCGCTCCATTCCGGCGAGACCCCGCCGCCAGGTAAGCTCCTCCTTGTCCCTCACCGTTCGATTCTGATCCAAGCGCTAGGATTAGACCAACTTACCGAACCGGTATCGTCCAATCCCAGTGCGCCACATCAGCGTTAGTCAGCCGCGCGTGGTTAGCCAATCCGTCGCTCAAAGCAGCTCATAGCAGGCCCAAGCCCAATTCGTACCCATCTCGCTGCGCGACAGATAAGCCATTTTCGGCCCAGTCTGTCTCTGGATTTAATTCCGAATAAAAATAGAATTGTAAATTTGCAGAATAGTCCCTAGAACTTAGAAACATCGTATCTTTTTTACCATTAAGCCAATTTTAGCAAACTTAGACTTTTTTAAATCCCCCGGATCTGTAGAATCTTTTAGAACTGTTAAAATTCAAATTTGACAAACTTAAATGGGATCAAATTTAAATATACTTGTTTGATGAATTTTGGCATAATTCAAATTCTACAAATCCAAAAATTGCAAATAAAATATATTTGGAAACCTTAGGAGGTTTACTTTCATATACTCTGTTCCAAAATAATTTTTGAACAAGTTAAATTAGAATTAGAATTAAGTGGTATATTTGAGTAATTTTGACATAGATTTAATTCTATAAATAATTTCAATATAGTTTCTTTTGCAAATTTTCTCCATTTGATAACCCTGAACTAGAGACATTAGTACCTAGACCGGACAACCCTGAACCATTTCCTTGTAAGTTGGACCAAAAATCCATCTTAGTGAACCACTAGTTGATCATGCCTTAGATTTTGTTTATATTCTTTCTACCATTGTTTGTTGTGGCCATTTTGAATCCAAGACCAAGTCCCTAGTATGTAAAACATATAGGAGACCAAGTAGTGAACCTCAAACAATTGTACTATAGTTTTCTATGTACTCCTCTATCCCCCTATTCTTGCTTCAAGAATCCATCAAGTTAGCAACTGGAAAACAAGACTCAAGCAATAGAAGGCTCTTCACTTTCAACTTGGTGGCAACATGAAGAGCTACAAGGAGGATCAATGAAGAAATTTTGAAGAAAAGACTCCACCACTAGAAGCAACTCAAGGAAGTACAAGTGTGAAGAAATCCAGAAGAAAACATCTCCCTCTCTCTTTCTATATCTCTTCTTATTTTCTTTCTCTTGACTTAGTGGTATTTTGTGCCCATCCCATACCCAAACCAAATTAGTGAAGTGAAAGCCATGAAGAAATATATCAAGACCATGAGAAGAATCCATCCAAGGAAAAGACTACAATTGATGCATGAAGATGGTCTTCAAGAAGGCAAGCATGTGAAGACCTGGAGCATCCACACAAGTTGAAGAATAACAAGTTGTTTTCTCCAACCATTGACCCAAATGGAAAATCCCAAGACATAATCTTGTTATATCTTTTGTATTAGAGTTAGTTCAACCTAGACCTACCTTAACCCAAAATGGAAAGACTAAACTATATCAATCAAATGTTTTGATGAAAACAACTAAGTGTTACACTTTGTTATGTGATCACCTTGGTGAACTCTTGGAACTTCCTCGACAAGTATGACCAATTGAGTTTGAATCTTTCAAACCCAAGTATTTACCAACTATAGTCCCTTTGGTAGACCTTAACCTAATCACAATAGTTTCCTTAGCAAACTAAATTATTGTGGTAGTCCTTAGCCTTACCTTGACCCCAATTAACATAAAAACCTTTTGACTAAGTTTGTTGATTGTTATTATTTGTTTCCTTGTTGTTTGTGAAGGTTGTTTATAGTTATTTGTTTGACTTGTCCAGATTGTACAAAGAGAAACTATCTAGTGGTGAAGAGAGTGTACCTCTACACCAACTTTAACAAGGAAAGTGACACATCATAAACTACCTATTATTTCCTATATGCATTAGAGATTTTGAGTAGTATGCATGATAGGAAAATATTTGGTAAAATATTATGCTATGCTATTATCCCAAGTAGTGTGTATCCATCCTTATTTCCTTGGTAGTGTATCATCCTCAAAATTTGGTAGTTGATTGCTTAGCTATGCTTGTAGATGAAGTTGATGTGATTGGAAGTATAACTATGTTTTGAATGATTACCATAAGGGGTTTATGAAATATTTTGGGTGAAGTACTAGATACTCACAAGTAAGTGTGGCATGGTAGGGGACCATTTAAATGGTTGAACCTATGAAAATGTTCACATGAATGGCATGGTAGGGGATCACATTAGTGGTTGTACCTATGAAAATGCTTATTACCCAGCATGGTAGGGGATCACATTAGTGGTTGTACCTATGAAAATGCTTATTACTCCAGCATGGTAGGGGATCACATTAGTGGTTGTACCAATGAAAATGCTTATTACTCCAGCATGGTAGGGGATCACTTTGGTGGTTGTACCTATGAAAATGCTCTTATCTCTCGCATGGTAGGGGACCATTCACATGGTTGTACCTATGAATATGTCAACATTTTTGAAGATGACTCTTGGTTCACAAATCTCTATCCAGAGATACCTCTTTTGATCAAAATTGTTCTATGAAAAATATAGGAGAAAACTTGCTTTATGCAAACTTAGCCAAAACTCCACTCAGCCATATAAGCATGTAGTATTAGTCTTTCCATTTATATCCACCATAGTGTTACTTGCCAATACATTAAATTGTATTGACTCTCTTGTGGCTGCATATTCCATATTGCAGATATTTCTGAAGACGAGTAAGGATTTCGTTTAGGATCTCGAGGCTATCGCCAACATGTTTTGCCTGTGGCACATGAAGATGGGCTCAATGTTGTACTTTGTCTTCCGTTGTATATATTTTAGTTTTGTGCTAGTCTTCTAAGACTATGCAAGTTGTAATACTATTTTGTAAAGACTGGATCATGCGATGTAATAGAATTTGATGCATTTGCATGATATTTCATTTTGTACTGTGGTGTTAGCAATTGATCCAGGGACTAGCACAATAACACAGGTGTACTTACATTATTTAAATGTGGGAACGCTACAAAATGGTATCAGAGCATTGTGTTGCCTGTAGGATTCGAGACCCTTAGGTTTGGAAGCCATTTTTGATCATGTTGTTATCTCCTTAAAGTATTTTGGATCCTAGCGGCATAGTGAGACGAAGCGGCCCGGACAACTTTACGTGTCCACGGACACGAGACCGTTCCCTGATTAGCTTGCGGGTGCATTGTCCTTCTCACTATAGTGAATATCCAATTTGCAACAAGTTGTTAATAACCCATTGATCACCCTAGGATTGAAAACTTTCTATGTTCAAACTATCTAGAAACAAAACAATCATCTTAATTCTTCTCATATCATCTCATTTATTATTCACCTTCAAAAATTTCTAGATTACCTTTTGTATACCCTCAAGGCAAGATTGTTGATGACCATACCATGAAGTGCAAGAAGTGTTTTCACCACTTGAAGACCTACACTCAAGACAATTGAAAAAACTTGGAGATATACCCAGACTTCACAACAATCAAGAACACCTCAAGGCATTGAGAGAAGAACCCGAAGAAAAACTCAAGAAGTTATAGATGATACCACCAATCTAGTTACTTTGTTAGAACAACGTTAACATGTTAGTGTATTTATCATGCCAATGAGTGTGGTATGACAATATTAGTTGTTTTCTAAAAACCTTGATGTTTGGTGTGATGAATGTGTTATTATATGTTTGTTATGTGTTGTATGCAAGATGAGTTTCCTTGATCTGATGTGTTGGGGTAGGATCTTCTTTAGTCTCTTTCTAATCTCTACTCATCCATGCTAAGCCAAATCAGATCCCATACCCATTTACCAACCATACATATCTACCATATGAAGTGCAACAGCAAAACTTCACCCAAGAATGTCACTGTTTTCAAGATCCTTTTGTGTGAAGGAACAATCACATCCATGATCAATTCCAACTACATCATTCAGAGCATCAAGCCAATCAACAAGTGAAGAAACACAAGTTAAATCCAAGTTGCGTGAGATATGAAGATTTCAGAGCCAACTACACCAAGAGAAGAAGCAATGAAGAAACACAACTATCCAGTATGTGATACATAAGAGTTTTATGCAACCCACTAGTTGAGAAATGATAGTTTAGCTCAAGTTTGTCTTACAGAATGGAAACTTTCTGTTAGACAAGTGAGGTGACCTAGTGTTATTAACAAGATTCATAAATACAAGTACAAGGTAATGATTGAGTGCAACATGGATTGGACCCTATGGTGACTACTCACATTATTTACTTTTGCTACGAGGAATGTTAAATATGAGTGACATACCTATTAGAGAGACGATGATGTTAAACCTGAACCATAGAATGGTAGAATACAATAATGATACTATGTTAGTGTTGCTGAAAATGTACTATTTTTGGTGAGGATCAAGACAAACTTGGAGCTATTAAGCAATGGAAGATTTTTCCTACCATGAGAGTTTCGTTAGAAATAGCATGGTGCTTGCTTCAAGGATGACAACAACAAGATGGGAGATTGCCAAGGACATCAAAAGACCAAGTTGAGAGTGACCCAAATAATTTTGATTGACCCAAAGAGTGACCCCTCAGTGTCAAAGGTAGTTCAACAGATCTATGTTGGTCTATAACTCTACCATGAAGAAAATTTCTACTCAAGCCAATCTCAAATCAATCTACACTCCAATCTAATGAAAATAGACTACCCACAAAAGTTTCTTTTAAGGGTGGTAGCCCACCCAGTTGTTCTCGAACCCAGTCACCCAGACCTATCTTTCTTTCTAACCTTCCCAAATCTCGGGACGAGATTTCTTTTAAGGGTGGTAGTCTGTAACATCCCTGATTTTTGGAAAATGCAAAAATCACTAAAAATTGAAACTTTTTGTTTTCATGTTTAGTAAGTCACAAAAAACCAAATGAGATGCAATAAACAAAAGAAAACAATATATATTTCAATGAAATAGATTTTACCAATCCAATTATACCTCTATTCCATAAACCCTAAAACCCTCTCAAATGAATTTTCTCAGATAAAGAAAACCATTTTACCTTCAGCAAACTTTATTACAAAAAATGTTTCAATTAAAATATTACTTTGAAAATAGTTTATGGAAACAAAAATCAAAAGATTGATAACCCTTAATAAAGTTCTAAGCCTAAAAAATAATTAGTGAGAATAAAATATTTTAATAATAACTTTTAGTTGTTATTCCAAGTTTTAAACATAAAGTTGTGAAAATAAAATGCATTGCTTTGAAAATAACATAAAGAGGACTTTGAAAACAATATTATGGGTTGTGGGATTTTCTATTTTAAACATAGCATTAAGTTAATATTAATAAATCTTTCATATCCTAAAATTTTAAAATATGAAAATTGTTTAAAAATGACTTCCAAAAAAAGTATTTGACATTTATAATGTCTCTAAAATTATATTTAATCAAAAGCATGATTTTATTACTTTTCCAATTTTAAATAAAATTAAGTACTATTAAAGGTTTATTTATAAATTGCAAATTATGATTTTTTGAAATATGTTGAAAGTTTACAATAATGTTTCTAAGTGAAACATATTATTTTTACAAAAAATTTGCAATTGGTTTGAGGTCTTTTGGACTTGTATACTGAAAGATATTAAAAACAGGAAATAAAAAGAAAAGAAAAAGAAAAATGAGGTCAGCGATGACATCATCGTCATCAACCTCAGAAACTGAAATTTCGCCCGTTTCGGCCCCTTTGATTGTGCGCTTGATTGCGGGTGAATTAAGCCGTAATAATTCCTCCAGATTCTCACCCCTTATAGCCCACACTCCCCTCTCCAATTCCCCTTTAACCCCTTCCGTTATACCGCAGCCAAGAGCCCACAATCCTTCGTCGGATTTCGTCAATGCCGCTGGAGTATTTCGTTGTTTCCGGAGAGGTGAGTAGTTCCCCGTGGCCAAGACCTAGCCAATTAGGTTCTCCTTATCTCCGCGCCCTTTAAGATCCTCCTTTTCAATTTTGTGGCGCAGGGATTCGTCGATGCCGTCCACGTCTGATTATTTCCGACGAGCGCATGGCTCCGTCCGCTCCTTTCTGTCACCTGAGGAAGCACGGATCCGTGTAGTATCCTCCATCGTTTCCCCCACGTCACGCTGATCACCGTCGTCGCATCCACCGCGAGCAGGAACCACCGGAGCAACGCCGCCGAGCACGTCTGCATCGCGACGGGGTCTTCTCCGTCTTTGTTCGCCCCCTGTTGTCGTCTGAGGATGCGCACGCCCACGCCGTCGTCCCCATCGTGCTCTCCGTTCCGCGCCGCACGCAGTCTTCCTCACTGTCGTGCTAGAAAACACCCTGAACGTCATCGCCGTCGAGCCCGAGCCGCATCGCCGCCGTCCCACTCCATTCCGGCGAGACCCCGCCGCCAGGTGAGCTCCTCCTTGTCCCTCACCGTTTGATTCTGATCCAAGCGCTAGGATTAGACCAACTTACCGAACCGATATCGTCCAATCCCAGTGCGCCACATCAGCGTTAGTCAGCCGCGCGCGGTTAGCCAATCCGTCGCTCAGAGCAGCTCATAGCAGGCCCAAGCCCAGTTCCTACCCATCGCGCTGCACGACAGATAAGCCATTTTCGGCCCAGCCTGTCTCTGGATTTAATTCCGAATAAAAATAGAATTGTAAATTTGCAGAATAGTCCCTAGAACTTAGAAACATCATATCTTTTTAACCATTAAGCCAATTTTAGAAAACTTAGACTTTTTGAAATCCCCTGGATCTGTAGAATCGTTTAGAACTGTTAAAATTCAAATTTGACAAACCTAAATGGGCTCAAATTTAAATATACTTGTTTGATGAATTTTGGCATAATTCAAATTCTACAAATCCAAAAATTGCAAATAAAATATATTTGGAAACCTTAGGACGTGTACTTTCATATACTATGTTCCAATATAATTTTTGAACAAGTTAAATTTGAATTCAGAATTAAGTGGTATATTTGAGTAATTTTGACATAGATTTAATTCTACAAATAATTTCAATATAGTTCCTTTTGCAAATTTTCTCCATTTGGTAACCTTGAACCAGAGACATCAGTACCTAAACCTTTTGGAAAACCTTGAACCATTTCCTTGTAAGTTGGACCAAAAATCCATCTTAGTGAACCACTAGTTGATCATGCCTTAGATTTTGTTTCTATTCTTTCTACCATTGTTTGTTGTGGCCATTTTGAATCCAAGACCAAGTCCCTAGTATGTAAAACATATAAGAGACCAAGTAGTGAACCTCAAACACTAGTACTATAGTTTTCTATGTACTCCTCTACCCCCCTATTCTTGCTTCAAGAATCCATCAAGTTAGCAAATGAAAAACAAGACTCAAGCAATAGAAGGCTCTTCACTTTCAACTTGGTGGCAACATGAAGAGATACAAGGAGGATCAATGAAGAAATTTTGAAGAAAAGACTCCACCACTAGAAGCAACTCAAGGAAGTACAAGTGTGAAGAAATCCAGAAGAAAACATCTCCCTCTCTCTTTCTATCTCTCTTCTTATTTTCTTTCTCTTGACTTAGTGGTATTTTGTGCCCATCCCATACCCAAACCAAATTATTGAAGTGAAAGCCATGAAGAAATATATCAAGATCAAGAGAAGAATCCATACAAGGAAAAGACTACAATTGATGCATGAAGATGGTCTTCAAGAAGACAAGCATGTGAAGACCTGGAGCATCCACACAAGTTGAAGAATAACAAGTTGTTTTGCCCAACCATTGACCCAAATGGAAAATCCCAAGACTATAATCTTGTTATATCTTTTGTATTAGAGTTAGTTGAACCTAGACCTACCTTAACCCAAAATGGAAAGACTAAACTATATTAATCAAATGTTTTGATGAAAACAACTAAGTGTTACACTTTGTTATGTGATCACCTTGGTGAACTCTTGGAACTTCCTCGACAAGTATGACCAATTGAGTTTGAATCTTTCAAACCCAAGTCTTTACCAACTATAGTCCCTTTGGTAGACCTTAACCTAATCACAATAGTTTCCTTAGCAAACTAAATTATCGTGGTAGACCTTAGCCTTACCTTGACCCCAATTAACATAAAAATCTTTTGACTAAGTGTGTTGATTGTTATTATTTGTTTCCTTGTTGTTTGTGAAGGTTTTTTTATAGTTATTTGTTTGACTTGTCTAGATTGTACAAAGAGAAACTATCTAGTGGTGAAGAGATTGTACCTCTACACCAACTTTAACAAGGCAAGTGACACATCATAAACTACCTATTATTTCCGATATTCATTAGAGATTTTGAGTAGTATGCATGATAGGAAAATCTTTGGTAAAATATTATGCTATGCTATTATCCCAAGTAGTGTGTAACCATCCTTATTACCTTGGTAGTGTATCATCCTCAAAATTTGGTAGTTGATTGCTTAGCTATGCTTGTAGATGAAGTTGATGTGATTGGAAGTATAACTATGTTTTGAATGATTACCCTAAGGGGTTCATGAAATATTTTTGGTGAAGTACTAGATACTCACAAGTAAGTGTGGCATGGTAGGGGACCATTTAAATGGTTGAACCTATGAAAATGTTCACATGAATGGCATGGTAGGGGATCACATTAGTGGTTGTACCTATGAAAATGCTTATTACCCAGCATGGTAGGGGATCACATTAGTGGTTGTACCTATGAAAATGCTTATTACTCAGCATCGTAGGGGGTCACATTAGTGGTTGTACCTATGAAAATGCTTATTACTCCAGCATGGTAGGGGATCACTTTGGTGGTTGTACCTATGAAAATGCTCTTATCTCTGGCATGGTAGGGGACCATTCACATGGTTGTACCTATGAATATGTCAACATTTTTGAAGATGACTCTTGGTTCACAAATCTCTATCCAGAGATACTTCTTTTGATCAAAATTATTTTATGAAAAATATAGGAGAAAACTTGCTTTATGCAAACTTAGCCAAAACTCCACTCAGCCATATAAGCATGTAGTGTTAGTCTTGCCATTTATATCCACCATAGTGTTACTTGCCAATACATTAAATTGTATTGACTCCCTTGTGGCTGCATATTCTATATTGCAGATATTTCTGAAGATGAGTAAGGATTTCGTTTAGGATCTCGAGACTATCGCCAACATGTTTTGCCTGTGGCACATGAATATGGGCTCAATGTTGTACTATGTCGTCCGTTGTATATATCTTAGTTTTGTGCTAGTCTTCTAAGACTATGCAAGTTGTAATACTATTTTGTAAAGACTGGATCATGCGATATAATAGAATTTGATGCATTTGCATGATATTTCATTTTGTACTGTGGTGCTAGCAATTGATTCAGGGACTAGCACAATAACACAGGTGTACTTACATTATTTAAATGTGGGAACGCTACATTTTACCTTTTCCTTCAAATAAATTTAGGGAAAACACCAGAAGGTTCTATGTGCCATGTTTGGAGGCCCTAGGGCCCACCTGCCAGCCCCACTAAGTGGTGCGGCCATGGGGGAGGATCTGCCCCCCCCCCCTCGGCACTCCCCCCACCCCCTTCTCGTTTTTGCTCGAATGTCTTCCGGAACCTTATGAACCCTATAGATAAAATCATTGACATTATCTACTGATGTTGGAAACATATTTCTAACATTATCTACTGATGTTATCTCCCATATAAAATTCTTCCTAACACCGGCATCATTTCTCCCTTATAGTAATTTCCTCGAAACCTCTCCGATTGACACCGTACTTGTTTCTGTGACATCATATCGACATCAAACATTCATAAAACAAATAACAACATTTTTCTCTCAAATAAAGGCTGACATGACTTAAAAATGTGACACGTAAAGGCTCGATAACACACATAAATGTTCGGGAATTTACCGACCAATAACCAACAGCGGGATCATGGACGCACATGATGTCTCATGTGTGTTCAGAAGATCGAGGGAACCTTACAAGTTACTCATTGCAATTATTTCCTTAACTTCATGATACCAACGATATCACGAAGAGACACTATGTGATCTAGTCTGATCAAACTCTTTGATCATAACACATAAAAAACTCATTACCGACATTGTCCTCTTTTCTCATTCATATCCCCGATATCCTTGTGATAAATCACATTGTGTCTGGATTGGCGATTGGTTGACATCAGTAATATTGAGAGGGCCCCGAGCATGTATCTCTCTGTCATCTAGAGGAGTTAAGTACTACTCTTGAACTATCTCAGTTCCATTACACTTTCTAGGTTATACCCAGACATCATCATTATGATCCCCGGTAATGGCAAGATGGTTGATGAAATCCAATGTATAACTGTTGATCGTGCAGTCACTAGATATTCTCATAGTATAGGAATTATAGTTAATGACAACTTCATGTGTACTTTGCTAAATAAGTTGCAATTGTTTAGTCTCTTTTAGCAGGATCATATATTTGGGTCGGTTCAGTGCTATTGTTACCCTAACAATATAATCATATGTTTTGCTAGACTTTTAAACAAGTCCATGATCAGGAAAACATGTTCATCTCACAAACCATAAGCTAATCTTAGAGACAAGATTAGGAACTCTTGTTTGTTTATGTCTTCACACCCGCACAAAGATTTTTCTTTGAAGTGCTATAGTGGTTGTAGCTTGATAACATAAACTTAATTCTGTACTTGGAGATAGAATAGTAATTGAATATTATTGTCTCTATAGGGCATATCTCTAACAAGAGGGCTGAGAGAATATCTCTCCTAGTAGAGGAGCCGATTTAATTTTGATCAACCACGCCACGCAGCTTGCGCTCCGACTAAACCAAAATCTACATTTACACACTTTTAGAGTAGAATTTGATAGACCCTAAGTTAGCATATAAACAAGTCGGGTCATGCGAGAACCCCAAGCATAAGTCCACATACATTGTTTCAAATCGAAAAATAACAACAACTCACCGCATCTCAAAATGGTTATGTCCGACTAGGTAAACTCCATTACCATAGACAGTACTATCAGATTTGCACCACCTTGCCTATGACTTGTTAAACCATGTCATCAACTAATTCATATACTAGTGAATGGCATGTGTCCCATAACCTTCTAGACTAGGGACAATTATAGCAAAAACCATACAATATATACTTCGACAATCAAATCATGTATTCAATGGTACATATCATTATTGATGTTTAAGAACAATATAATAAGTTATAAATACATTAGGAAATGTCATCAACACATGGATTACCTCTAGGGAATATTTTCTAAAGAGAGGGGCTGAAACATTCTTACATCATAAAACGTAATATCAAATACCGTTATGGCAGCAATTTATAAAATGTACATCGATTACATATTTATGCATGAAAATGTATTCAAGAATGTAGAAGTTCTCTTCTATGGTGTTTACTACTATGTTGATACTACTGATTTGTAGTAAGACTAGCAAAATTAACCATGTAACCGTGATTCGAACAATAGATATAAGTTATATGGAATCTACAACACAATTTTTCCATGTACCATTTAATCATATTCGTCCTATTACACAAATAAATTGGTATAACTATAACTTTATTCCAATTCATGCCATGTTTCTGATTAATTACTCTATTTAGTTGAGATTTGATGCAACTAAATGAAACACATGGATTTTGTTTACCACTTATTAAAAAAAAATTAGTTAACATTGTTCCAACAAAGTGAATCTAACGGTTCAAGTTAATACGTCTATTCACCTCTGATGAAACAATTTTTATTTAATTATACAAATTTGTTGTCAATTGCTTTTTGGGTCCAAGCACTCTGATTTTTCGTTAATTGTGAGCAACATCACCGTGTTTATGGAAACAATGATTTTCTGAATTAACAATATATAGACAGTCAACGACCCTAGCCTTTCATGCCACCCCTAGGGGGTGGATCGGGAAAACTCTAGCTACTACCTCCCTCGGCTCTCCTCCCATCTGACCACCCGCCGCCCTCGGAGGAGGCCGACGGGCCAAGCCCCGTGCAGCCGGTGGCGGGCCTAGTCTCCTCTCTTTGCGGGAGACCTCCATCCGGAGCTCGACGGGAGGATCTGGGCGATGGGATCTGTAGTGGAGCATAAACATCGGCGCGGCGGCCCATAGACCTTTCGGTGGTGGACATGCTGCCACCATTTTATGGGAACATGACACTGGCTCCACGAAGGTGTCAAAAGGTTGTTGCAGCTAGGTTTTTCAGGCCGAAAGGCCTATGGAGCGGGGTTGATAGTATCTTGGCTACCGGTAGCTGATACGTCTCAAACGTATCTATAATTTCCGGTGTTCCATATTGTTTTCATGTCAATTTCTACATGTTTTCTATACACTTTATGTATTTTTTATGGATTTTCTAGGACTAAACTATTGACAAGATGCCACAGAGCCAGTTCCTGTTTTCTGCTGTTTCTGGTTTCAGAAAAGGTGTTCTAAAAATATTCTCGGAATTGGACGAAATGAAAACCGGGGATCTTAGAATTCTGTCACGTACACGGAGTCCGGAGGAGACCCTGAGGGGCGCCCTGGAGGACCCACACCATAGGGCGGCGCAAACCCCCTAGACGCGCCACCAGGTGGTGTGACCCCCCTGGCCACCCACTGACGTTGCCCTTTCACCTATATAAGCTACTCCTCGGGAAAACCCTAAAGACCCGAGCCTTTTTCGACCAAAAGTTCCGTAGCCGCCGTCATCGTCAACCCTAGTTTGGGAGGATTCTGAAGCTCTCCCCGGCACCCTGCCTTGAGGGCAAATCATCACCGGAGGGCTCTACACCACCATGCCTGCCTCCGGAGTGATGCGTGAGTAGTTCATCCTTAGACTACGGGTCCATAGAAGTAGCTAGATGGTTTTATTCTCCTCTGTATGCCTCATGTTTAGATATAGTGAGCTGCCTAACATGATCATATCATCTTATTATAATGCTACATGTTGTGTTTGCTGGAATCCGATGAATATGAATGCTATGTCCAGTGATTATCAATCTACCATGTTCTTTCATTTTTATGTTATTTATGATCTTGCATGCTCTTCGTTACTAGTAGATGCTTTGGCCAAGTTGATACTTTTAACTCCAAGAGGGAGTATTTATGCTATATAGTGGGTTCATGCCTCCCTTTTATCCATGATCGAGTGACAGAAATGTAACAGATGGGGGATATGTTGTTGCCATTAGAGAGAAAACAACGATGTTTACATTGTTTACATTACACACTTTACTTAATGCAACCATCGGTTGCTTGCAACTTAATACCCGAGGTTTGATTGGATACGCTCCGAGGGTGGATTATTAGTCATAGACATAGTGGGACAACGGTCTATGAATTATGTTGTAATGCTCGCATGAATCACATAGTAATCACCATGTCATGCATATGCACTACGGTGCATCCTTTATATATGTAAATTGCACAGCTGTAATTTGTTTGCCCAACATGTTATATATCTGTTTTGGAGAGACACCACAAGTGAACTGTGGACCATGGTCCATTCTTTTACACTGATAATACAACCACTGCGAACACTGTTGCCCATCTTAATAATTTTGTTGAACTTTGTGAGATGCAAAAATATAAGGATGTAGATGGAGATATTATTAAACTGAAATTATTTGCTTTCTCTTTGAGAGGAAGAGCTAAAGAATGGTTGCTATCTTTGCCTAAAAATAGTATTGGTTCTTGGACTAAATGTAAAGATGCTTTCATTGGAAAATATTATCCTCCTGCTAAGATTATATCTCCAAGAAGTAGCATTATGAATTTTAAGAAACTTGATAATGAGCATGTTGCTAAAGCTTGGGAAAGAATTAAATGTTTGGTAAAAAATTATCCCACTCATGGACTGACTACTTGGATGATCATCCAAACCTTTTATGCAGGTCTGAATTT
The DNA here is from genome assembly GCA_028641055.1 of Alopecurus myosuroides. Lineage (NCBI taxonomy): Eukaryota > Viridiplantae > Streptophyta > Magnoliopsida > Poales > Poaceae > Alopecurus > Alopecurus myosuroides. The sequence continues at coordinate 287,793,990 of CM054061.1, forward strand.
TTCTTCAAGAAACCTTCTGGATTCAGCTGCTGGAGGAACCTTTATGGCTATGACTTTGGGGGCAGAAACAAAGCTTATTGATGATATGATGGTAAATTATTCTGAATGGCACACTGAGAGAGCTCCACCAGGTAAGAAGGTAAATTCTGTTGAAGAAACCTCTTCCTTGAGTGATAGGCTTGATGCTATTATGTCTATGCTTGTTAATGGTCATGCTCCTATTGATCCAAACAATGTTCCTTTAGCCTCTTTAGTTGCTCAAGAAGAGCATGTTTATGTGAACTTCATTAAAAACAATAATTTCAACAACAATGCTTATACGAATACTTTTGGTAGCAACAATTATAGGACATATCCTTCTAATAGTGGTAATAATTATTCTTATGACAAATCTGGAACGCCCAGTGAAAGAATTTCAGAAATTGAAATAGCCACTAAAAACTTTATGCAAAAGCAATATGAGCAGAATAAATTATTTACCAAGACCATGGAGGAACAATCTGTTATGCTAAAAAATATTAGTCATCAACTTGAGAATTTAAATAAGGAGATTTCTCGTTTGCAAGTTAAAATTTCTCATGCTGAAACTTGTATTTTGTCCATGTATGAAGCACAATCTTCTTTAATTAATAAAATGGCTACTAAACCTGAAACTATGGATGAAAATCCCTTTGCTACTACTAATGCCATTCAAGTTGTAATTGATGGCAATGTTAGGATGTTAGCTGAATTGCATGCTAGATGGGAAAGAGAAGATGAAATTGTTAGAAACAATAATATAGCAAAAATTTGTACTATTACCACCACTAGTAAAACTGAAGTTTCTAATGCTAGTAAACCTCCTACTATCAATGGTAAAATAGTTGGTGTTGGCAATGTTTCCACTTCTTCTGCTAAATGTTTAAAATTGCCTAAAACCACTAAAATTGTTCTGATAAAAGTGCTGGAAATTTTCTAGATATGTGAGATAATGGTCCCATTACCTTAGATAAAAATGATCTTGATTTTGATTGTTGCAATATTTCTAAAGTAATCATGTTCCTACAAAAACTTGCTAGTAATCATGATGCTAATACTATGAATATGGCTTTTACAAATCATATTACAAATGCTCTCACGCAAACTAGAGAAGAATAATTAAAACGTGAAGCATATATCCCTATAAAGATAGAAGATGGTTGGGATCCCATGATTAAGATGAAGGTGGATGATTTTGATTGTAATGCTTTATGTGATCTTGGTGCTAGTATCTCTATTATGCCTAAGAAACTTTATGAGATGCCTTATTTACCACCTTTGGAACGTTGTTATTTGGATGTTCGTCTTGATGATAATGCTAGAAAGAAACCTTTGGGGAGAGTTGATGATATTCTTATTATGGTTAACAGTAACCTTTTCCCTGTTGATTTTGTTGTTATGAATGTTCAATGCAATGCTTCTTGTCCTATTGTTTTGGGAAGACCTTTTCTTAGAACTGTTGGTGCTGTTATTGATATGAAAGAAGGGAATATTAAATATCAGTTCCCACTCAAGAAAAGTATGTAACACTTTCCTAGAAAGAGAATGAAGTTCCCTTTTGATTCTATTATTCGACAAATTATGTTTTGGATGGTTCTTCATTTTAAAACACTTGATTCTCTCTTTCTATGCCTAGCTGAAAGGAGTTAAAGAAAAGCACTTCTTGGGAGATAACCCATGTTTTTATTTTTGCATTGTTTTTCTCTATTTTCTTTGAGTTTGGGTGTTGTTTACTTCTATAGCAACTCCTTTGTATCTTTATTTCCTCGTATTTGTTGTGCCAAGTAAAGTCTCTAGTTAAGAGTTGAAGTTAGATTTGGATTTCTGCGCAGGGAACAGATTTCTGTTGTTCACTGATAAATTTGTATAAAATCACAGAAAGATCAAAATGACATGCAATTTTTGTGCTTAATCCTCAGCTATTTCCGAAAATTTTTCTAGTTTGAAGTTTTTCGATTTGAGAAACGTAAGTGCCTCGAAAAAAAATCGTCTTTACAGACTATTCGTGTTTTTACAGATTCTACCTTTTTACTTGCATTCTCTCTTTTACTATGTTGAGTGGATTTCTTTGCTCCATAAAACATCAGTGGCTGTAGCTAATGTTTAAAAAGAATTAATAATGCTTGTGTCCATGCAGAACATGTGAGCTTTTTATTATGCACTAACCCTCTAATGAGAACTACTTCGAGTTTGATGTGAAGGAAGTTTTCAAGGGTCAAGAGAAGAGGGTGATATAATGTGATCAAGAAGAGTGAAAATCCTAAGCTTGGGGATGCCCCCGTGGTTCATCCCAGCAAATTCTAAGAAGAATCAAGCGTCTAAGCTTGGGGATTCCCAAGGCATCCACTTTTTCATCAGCAACTTATCAGGTCACTTCTAGTGAAACTATATTTTTATTCGATCACATCATATGCACTTTACTTGGAGCGTCTGCTTGTTTTATTTTGTTTTCTTTTGTTTTCCTTGCTGTAATAAACTTAGTTGGAACCCAGCATTCTTGTGTGGGAGAGAGACACGCTCCGCTTTTTCATATGAATACTCGTATTCCTCATTACCATGCTCGTATTCTTCGTTTTTCTTCTAGTTGCTGCAAATCCTCCTCTTTTTAACTCATGTTTTTCATGCATCTCTTATTCAGAGTTGTTCGTTCTTGTAGAGTAGTGCTACTCTTTTGTTGCATTGATATATCATATGGAGAGTTTTTGTTTAAGTAATATGATGGTGTTGGAAAGCAATAAAATATGTTATGTTTATAACGGTGCAAATAGAAGCTTGTTTAGACTGTGGATATACTTTATCATGTTATGTGATACGTCCATTTTTCTTATCTATTTTATATCATAATTTTCTATTATTCGTCGATATATTTCATGTTATGATGCATCCCTTATGTTATTTCATCTTATTTTGCATGTTTTATAATTTTTGGAGAATAAACACCAGGACCAGAAATCTGATGGAAAAAGCACCGTCGAGATACTATATTTCAGAAGATGAGAAGAAGAAGGGGGGCATCCAGGGGTTCCTAAAAGTTCAGAGTAGGAAACCAGCCAGAAGGAGAGCCATAGGGGGGTCACCAGGGGCCCACACCTAGGGGTGGTGCACCCTCCCCCTGGCCGCGCCACCTAGGGGTGTGGCCACCCCGGCCCACCTCTGGGGTCATATTTGGCATGCCTGGTGAAACTGCATTTTGTTTCCCCAGTGTTTTGTGTGTTAGTTAACAATAATGTTATTTATCGAGGTGTTAAGTGTGCAGGTGTTATACTTAACATCAGCATCGATCACCGAAAAGATCGGTGAAGTTGGGCCTAAGAGATTTGGGACGGAAGCCAACCGGATTATTCTAACCGGATTATTCTGGGCAACCGGATATTCCGGTTAGGATAATTTTCGTCCAATTTTGGGACAGAGATGAGCCGGATTTTTTGATACCGGATTATTCATCGCAGACCGGATATTCTGGTTGTGGAGATTTTGCTCGAAATCGTTTAAGGACTAGAGATGAAACACACAGAGACGAGACGGATTATTTGTACCGGATTATTCGATAGGAGCCGGAATATCCGGTTCAGTTGCCTGCGCAGGACAGAGAAGAGCCGGATTATTTGTACCAGATTATTCAGAGGCAACCGGATAATCCGGTTTAAGTCAACGGATTCGAGCAGATTTGCAGACCAGATATTCCGGTCCAAACTTGGACCGGATATTCCGGTATCAGTTTTCCTGCAAAATGGCTAGTTTTAAGGAGGGTCTATAAATACCCCTCCTCTTCCTCCTTGAGCTCTAGTTCTTCCCCTTGGCATTCAATAGCATTTAAGAGCTCACCAAATCCTCAATAACTCCCAATCCCTCCCACCAAACTCAAAGATCTTTGGAGGATTGAAGGAGAAGGCCCCGATCTACATCTTCACCGAGCCGTTCTTCATTTCCCCTTCTCTAGCTTGAGGGATCTAGCCTAGGGTTTCCTCTTGTGGAGAACCTAGGCATCTTGCTACTCTTGGTGATTCAAGATTGTTGGGAGCCCCCAATTTGCTTGTGGGTGTGTGCCCCAAGTTGTTTGTAAAGGATTCGATTCCCGCCTAAAAGGGGATCAATAGTGGAAGGTGGACTAGGCCTTTGTGGTGGATTTCATCGGAGAATATGGTGAGGCCTTTGTGGGTTGAGTAGGCCTTCGTGGCGAGCTCACACCCCTCCAACGAGACGTACTCCCTTAACAAGGAGGAACTCGGGATTACATCGTGTCTCCGCGTGCTTCATATCGGTTACCTCGTTCCCTTCTCCCTTTATTCATACTTGTATTGTGATTGTGTTATCCTTGTCATATAGGTAAATTCACCGTAGTTACATTATCTAGAGAATTTACCTTTGTGTCAAGCCTAATTGTGAAACAAAAATTAAAATTGGTCGTAGAACCTATTCACCCCCCTCTAGGTTCCCATACTTTACTTTCAATTGGTATCAGAGCCTCGACTCTTATATCGGGCTTAACTGCCTAAGATTTTAAGTATGGTCGATGAGGCGGAGACCGCCTGTTCCGAGGCGTCGGTCTCTATGAATGATCTCAATGAGTTAAAAAATTCATTGACCTCATCCATGGAGACCAAAATCGATGAGTTGCGTCAAGTCTTGATGCAACTATTGAAAGACAAAGGACCGAAGGTTACCGGCTCATCTCCTCTGGAGGCAACTCCGGAGGGCGCCAAGAAAGGGGATGATGGTGATCCATCTAAAAATGCTTCCGCTGAAAACTCCACCGATAAGGGTACGGCAGGAGAGGAAGAATATCACTCCGTCAAAGGACGTTATTCTCCTGATCCTCCCGTCCCACATCCTCATATAATTCCTAGGGGATATCCACCTAAAATTGATGCATTTTATTTTCGTGAATGGCAATATTACATGGAGACTCACTGGAACTCTTCTTGTATAGAGCTTTGGAGGGTCACTTGTGATGGATACAAGCCTCATGACCCCAAGAACCTAACAAAAAGAGAAGTCATAGATTGTCAACTCAACTAAACCGCCTTGCCAATTCTTCAACAAGCCGTGGGTTCTAACCACATGCCGCATCTTCAACAATATTCCACCGCCAAGGAAACATGGGACACTCTTGTCGTCATTTTTATGGGCAATGAGAGCATGCAAAGGAATAGGTATGATGCCTTGAGAAATGAGGCCGAAGGGTTCTATATGCATGATGGAGAGAACCATGAAGACATGTACCGAAGTCTCAAGACACTGGCCACCGCATTCTCCAATGTTGGTGCCAAGTACATTGATGATGCTTGGATCAAAAGGAAGTACATAATTGCCATCATGCCATTTGAGCCCGCGGACTTGAAGAGCATTCAAGGAATACATGACTTTGCTTCTTTGACCTCAACCCAAGTTATGCAAGAGATGTGCTCCTATCAATTGCAAACCAAGAATGCTCTTCACAACCGTGCTAGGGCCATAGGAATGCACAAAGGGGCATCGGTTGCTTTGAAGTCCAAGGTTGTGTCAAGAGAGGTTGAGTATGAAGAAGAAGGCCATGAGGAGTTGGATCCATTGAAGGATCAAGAATATGATCCCGTGCTCAAGGATATCATTGCTCTCACCGTGCAAAAGTTTTGTAACAATCCTCCCAAGGACAAGATATATGTTGAGGAGAAGACCAAGTCTCGCTATGGCAATGATGGGACTCAACGAGTGAGGTCTTGCTTCAATTGTCAAGACAAGCACCATTTCATTGCAGAGTGTCCCTATGAAAATAGAGAACTCCATAGTGGCAAGCTCATTCGCAAGGACAAATCCAAGGTTGAATACAAGAAACCTCACTTCAAGAAGAAACCATTCAACAATAAGTCTCACACAAAGTTTGTGATCGTGACTCAAGAGGAATATGATTCCGGAAGTGATGAAGAAGAAGAAACCACAAGTGAAGTGGCCGCTCTTGCTATTGCTTCTACTCCATCATATTCATCTCTATTTGAATCTCCCAACGAGTATCATCCTCACCCTAATGCCAAGTGCTTCATGGCTAAGGCCTCGGAGGTATCACCTTCTCCCATCTCTAAGACCCCAAGTTAACTTGAAAATCTTGCTAGTCTTAGACTAGAAGATGAAATTCTCTCTTTGAAACGTTTTTTGTCTAACATACAAGGGGAGACCAAGAAGTACTTTGAAAATCTCATGAGCCAATTGGGAGAGGCCCATGAAGCTCTGGAGAAGAAAGGAGAGAATGAGACAAGGGATGTGGATGAAATTGCATCCTTCTATGACTCTTGAGGAAGAGCATGATGGTAGAGTTTCTCTTGAGGAGGAACTTGAATCTATTGAAGAAACACATAATGAACTTGTTTTTAATATCACTAAGGAACGTGACCTTGCAATTGCTAAATATAAAAAGGCTAAAAAGGGTAAGGTTGAGTTTGGTGTTGGTCATGGTAAACTAACCGAGGAGTTTGAAAAACTAACCAAGTCTCACAAAGATTTGTAGAGTCAACATTCTTCCCTCAAAGAGTTGCATGAACAACTTCAAACTCAACTTAATCAACTTAACAACCCTAGAACCTCTACTTTTTCTTGTGATCATGCAAATATTATTGAGGAAAATTCTAGGTTGAAAGATGAGCTTGCAAGGCTCAAGGGCAAAGGCCCTCAAGTTGAGAAGGTTGTGGTCTCTACTCCACAAGTGGTGGCCCCTAGCCCTCATGTGGTTGTTACTAGAACACAATTGGGTGCTCCAAGGCCACAAGTGGGCAAGCAAGGTCTTGGCTATGTTGCCAAGAAGAAGAACAAGAAGAAGGCCAACAATGGTGCCTCGGGTGGTGTTGTCATTAGGGATAACACTACTCATAGCACACCCGCACAAGCTAACAAGGTTGCTTCAAGTAGTGGTGTCATGAGGGACAACACTACTCGTAGCATTTCCGCGGGAACTAACAATCCACACCATTTCTTCTATGTTGATTATATGTTGTTGTGCAAGCTAAATATGTTGGTCCTATTGAGGGTTACATTGACTATACTATTTGGGTTCCAAAGACCCTTTTCGCTAACATGAAGGGACCCTCCTCGGGTCCTAACTCTAGTCAATGATCTCTTGCAGGACTATGCTTCCGGTGGGTCTAAATGGATAATTGATAGTGGATGCAATAGTCATATGATCGGAAGCAAAGAACTTGTGACGGAGTTGTGCCCAAATGACATTCAAGCAACCGTCACTTATGCAGACTTGTCCTCGTCTAAGGTATCGGGGTTCGGCAAGGATGTGATTGCTTCCGATATCACTATCGTGAACGTCATTCTTGTCGAATCCGTTGGTTTCAATTTACTTTCCGTCCTCTCTCTTGGAAAGATGGGTTTCTCCGTCTTTTTTGATGACGATATTGTGGTCCTTTTGCGGAGCAAGACTCTTGACATCGCATACGTGGGACATGTTGAAAATGAGTTGTTCGTGGTGGACTTTTTGAAGTCTACCAACTCTCAATCAATGTGTCTTTTCGGAAAGGCGGGCGTGGGATGGTTGTGGCATCACCGCTTATCCCATGTCAACATGAGAACTTTGCAAAGTCTCCACAAAGGTGGCCTTATTGTCGGACTAAAAGAAAATGTTTCCTTTTCCAAAGATCGTGTTTGTAGGTCGTGTATTGAAGGAAAGATGCATGATATCTCACACAAGGCCAAGACTAGTATTTCATCAAAGAGGATCTTGGAGCTTCTCCATGTTGATCTCTTTGGTGTCGTGCCCAAGGCAAGTCTTGGTGGCAAGAAGTATTGCTTGGTGATTGTCGATGATTATTCAAGATACACTTGGGTTTATTTCTTCAAGTGAAAGAGTGAAACTCAACAAACCATCATCGACTTCTCCAACCAAGTGCAACGTCAACACAATGTGCAAATCATGGCTATTAGGAGTTATAATGGTTCAGAGTTCAAGAACTACGCTTTGAATGAATTCCTTAGTGAAGAGGGCATTCGTCATCAATACTCCGCCACTTACAGTCCTCAACCAAATCGTGTTGCCGAAAGAAAGAATCGCACTCTCTTGGATATGGCAAGGACCATGTCGAGACATCGTAGTAGTTTTCATAGACGGGGGTGCCATGAGACTACGGTAGAGACGTGGGGTAACGGGATCACGTAGTGAATACAGAACACAGGATTTACCCAGGTTCGGTACGTCGCGACAGTACGACGTGCCTACTCCTGCACTTCTCACTAATCAGGACTAAAGCCTGTAAACAGGGTTACAATGTGAGGGTTTAGATCTAAGCTACTCGACGAGGATGAGCTTCTCGGCGAGTTGGCGTAGAGCTTCTCTGTTATTCGTTCCTTGTTTAATCTATCTCCCGTCCGGCTTTATATAATAGCCGGATTAGGGCTTACAGAATAGGAAACCTAGAGGACTACGGTAACTTGTAACTTGGAAAGAAAGGAATCCGTCTTCTCCTCCAAGCCAGATCACCTGGGCCGTGATCCGGGTTCTTCTAGAATCCAACTTCTGTGCGTCGGGTTACTGGGCCGCCTAATGGACCTGAGCCCACTACCACTTAGGCCACCCTGGTAATCCGGTACTTTATCTACCATCTTCTATACCCCTATTTGGTATATATCCGACAGTAGCCCCCAAGAAGGATTAAAACTCTGATTCTCCGTCTTTCACCAAATATACTTTGTCCGAGAAATATTGATTCAGCAGTCTTGATTCTTCTTATTCTTCTTTTGAAAGAGATGGTAACATGAAACTCGGAATCCTGAAAATCCGGCTTTTCTCTCACGATCCTTCGCGGAAAAGGAACTCCTTACGTCAGCGCCTAAATCATGCTGACGCAAGGGACGTTTGGGTTTCACGCGGGAAACCCTGCAACGTATCTCTGACAGATTCTCACGGGAAACGAGGAGATAGTCATTATTTCCCTGTCGTTTTATTTCCCGGATTTTCCGCCGAGTGACACGCGTTAAACATCCAACGGCCAAATAGCCGTTGGCACGTATCTTGACGGATTTCTAGCTATAAATAGCCATCCTCGTCCTCATCGAAAATCTTCCGCACTCCTCACTGTCCACGCCATTGACGCGAACGAGCTCTTCGAGCGAAGCACTGCCCCGAGCGCACCTAGCCTCCAAAGCACACCGGAACGCAACGCGCCGCCAGGAAATGGCAGCCTCACCATCCTCGCCTACTCGCGCCGCCATCGACGACCTCATTGGTGACCTAGATCCACAGTTAGGGTCACCCAAGCACACCGGCGACGAGCCGGAGAAAACCGCGGCCTTCGCGGCGGGCGGAGAGAACCTTTCCGCCGCCGCGGACGTTGCGGGCGCAAGCTCCGCAGCTTCCCCGCCGTTTGCCCCTGAAACGGCGGAGGAGAAGATCCCGCTTCAAGTCAACGAACACGCTGCGACAGAAGAAGCAGAATTTGTCGGCAACTGGAATCCGAGTAATTCTTCCCTCGTCCTCCTTCGACAAATGTCAAAGGAGGGATTAATAGTTAAAGGAAAATGGCAAAACTCAGATGGTGAACTCGAGCCCAGACCAAAAGACGAAGAACGTGTCCTCCTTACCTCTCACATTACGCGAGGTATGGGTTTACCTCCTTCTGCCTTCTTCATAGACATCCTTAACTATTACGGCGTCCAACCACATAACCTCTCTCCAAACTCCATCCTCTATTTAGCTAGTTTCCAAGCTCTTTTTGAAGGATATCTCGGAATAGCTCCTAGTCTAGATTTTTGGCAATATTGTTTTGAAGTAAAACATAACATCACAGAAGGCATTTCCCCTATCTGTGGAACTATATCTTTCACTCTTCGGAAATATAGAGAGGATTGGTTCCCGAGGATACAAATGCCAGAACCCGCCAAATCCTGGCTTGGTTCTTTCTTTTATCATCAGGACATCCCGTTCCCTGGCAAGGAAATCGGGGTTCCTCCATTTGTTAATTCCGCCGCCATTCCTCGAGAGAGTTGGACAGTTGAAGCGGTTGAGACATTGCCGGAAAATCTAATGAAGATAAAGCGCCGTATCGCCAAGCTTACTTCTTCCAAACCTTCTTTAACTGGGAAGGACACTGTTTTATGCTGGTTTGGACGTCGTATTCAGCCCCTTTCATTTCGTTCCCGGCTTCTTTGCGAATACAAAGGGCCAGAAGATAGCATGAGGGGAACAGATAAAGCCTATACCAAGAAGGATTTTATAAAGCGGCTTCATCAACTGGTCGCCACCAGCGGTAAGATTGAAGAAAATCTGGCGATTTATCACGTGGAGAATCTGGTCCCTAAGGTATCTATACTTTCCTTGTTTCCAGGTTCTCTTCAGAGTAGCTTCTTTTTCCGCCCTTTTATATGTTGTTAACTCTTTCCTAGTTCAACGAACTCGGAGGAAATGATCTTGCTTCCGACGCCGAACTCAGCGAATTACATGCTAGGTTTTACAACAACCGGAAGCGCAAAAGGCAGGTGACTTTCGAGAAAATGGTAACTGTTGACGGAATTCCTATCGCCACGTCCAGGTACTTTACTGGAGTTTTCCTAGTTATCATTCTCCTTCGATTCTTCGAGATTTTTACTTCTCGGATATCCTCCTTTCAGACTTGCCCCGACTCCTCTAAAGGCGAAGAAGTTGAAGAAACATAAAGCTGCTATTAAAGAAGAATCTTCTTCTGCGACCATGGGCATGAGGGAAAAAACAAAAACACAGACGGGCGGAAATCCTCGATCATCTGTTGGAAATGAACCCATTCCCAATCTGGACAACGATGTCCAGATAAAAGAAGAGCCATTTGACGACCTCGGATATATTCGTCCGGAGGCTAAAAAATTCTTTGCTCCTGCCCCTCTGATTCGCCCTTGGCCACAAGGCGGATTAGTTATTCGCAATGATATCGTATTTTCACCTCGTCAGGTCATACAGGATGGCCTTCATCACGTTGGAATTCTTTTCTCAGATTACGCACAAGAATTCAACGAGACATTGGCCAGCTTGCGAGAGATGAGCCAGGTATTATCTCTAGCCCCCAAGCATTAAGTTGAAAACCTGATTTCTTCTTAATGTTTCTTACTATGCTTGTTCATACTTAAGCATTTGGTTTTCATTTCCGAGTTTCAGCATTCTGTCGATGCTATAAACTTAGAAGTTTTTAACAAACTTAATATCAAGAATGAAGAAGTGAGAACTCTTCAATCTATTATTGAGTTAAAAAGCAACGAGCTGGCATCATCTCAGCTACAGCTATCGGAAGCAACAGGTATTTACACTGTGCAGTTGTTTCTCTGGAAAATTTTTGCCGAATTTTTGTAAACTCGGAATATTTTCTCGCCCTCCAGCCGGTTTAGCTAAAGCCAAAGAATTAGCGGAAGACGGCGTCAATGCCTCTCGGATCCGTGAGGAAAACTCGAACCTTTGAAAGGAGCTTTTGAAAGTTCAAGAAGACCTGGAAGCCAGCAATCTAGCCCTTGGGATTGCTCGATCCAAGGCTTCATTGCAGGCAGCGGAAGATAAATCTGTCATCAATGATTTGGAAAGTATGCTACTCCCGCGCATGAAAGAAGGCACCGAGATTGACAAGGTTCTTGGTAAGTTAACTCCCTTTACCAATATCTTCAAGTCTTATCTCCTGTATCTTTTCACTTAACCTTTTCCTTTTTTCAAAAAAACAGGAAATTTTCCAGGAATTTCTCGGATTGAAAAGATCCGAGCTTTTGGGGAAGTGTGGAACGCAATCAGAAATGCAGGAATGCAGGTGATTAACACATTCCTTCCCACAAGCACTATAGAATTCTCGGAAGTTTACAAACTTCCGGGTGCCATCACAGAGGTTGCGGAGTCGAAAGAATCCATTCTACGCTCAGCTGCACGAGGTGGTGCGCGCATGGCACTCGGCCTTATGCGTCTACATTATCCGGATGCCAAATCCTGGCGCATAGCATCAGGTGTCCCTCAAGGATACACGGAAGCCCAACGGAATACAATCTTTGATGAAATCCAAGGGCACGCTACCAAGATTGCCTCTATGGTTAATATTTCCATCACCTATCCAGAAGAAGAAGTGCCTGCAGCCCCCGAGAATGATAGCAGTGATGAAGACTCGGATGTTTGAAGAAGTGCACTTGACCTGGATGATGGATATAGGAGCATTTATTTTTACAATGTAATTCATATTGTAATGCTTCTATTCCTTTTGTCGAAACAAGAACTCCGCCTTTTGCAGTTTTGAATTATGAAATTCCTTGCAAGTTTTTTCGGGTTTGACTATTCCTTTATCTTCTAAGTCTTCTGGCATGTGCATTTTAACTGCCCTTTAGTCTGTGAAAAAATGACTTAAATGAAACATCATGTTGAATAACTGGCTATAACCCATCAGTTTTAACATGGATCATACTAAGGACATTTTTACGAACTAGCTTTAGTGACCCAACGCACGACCAATCAGATGATGCTTAGAGAAAGGTAAGGAATTTTTTGAAACTTGGGCACGCAGGCACAATCCGAGTTTCCTTTAGCCGTTGGCAGGCTGAATCATTCAGCTTTTAAACACCGAGCACGCAGGCACAATTCGGGTTAACATTGAGTATTTTGTAAGATCATTGGGAAATAGATAAAGATGGAATCATGTTTTGTACTATAATGAACTTGTAAAAACATGGATATCAAAATTCCGACTTCCTTATTTCATGATCTCAAAAGATGTTTACATAGATATTGAACTAAGTATAGAAGGGACGTAACTGCTGGATGCTCCAAGGCCTTTTTGTCTCTCCTAGCTCATCATCTATTTTTCTCTTTCTTTTGCGATTCGGCTTCTCTGGATCATCTTCCGTATCTCGAATATCGACAAGATAATATGATCCATTCTTCATGGCTTTACTTATGACGAATGGTCCTTCCCAAACTGGGGCTGACTTGTGCTTCCTTTGCTGTACCAGCCTCACCACTAAGTCACCTTCTTTAAAAGAACGATGCCTGATTTTCCGACTATGGTAACGTCGCAAACCTTGCAAGTAAATGGCGGGTCTTTGAAGCACAAGCTCTCTCTCCTCTTCTAAGAGATCGACGGCGTCCTATCGTGCTTCTTCGGCATCTGAGTCATCGAAATCCTGCACTCTAGGGCTGTCATGGATCATATCCGTTGGAAGAATAGCTTCTGCACCGTAAACTAGGAAAAACGGGGTTTGCCCAGTTGACCTATTTGGCGTCGTTCGAATACTCCAAAGCACAGAAGGTAATTCCTCTACCCATGCTCCAGCTGCTCTATGAAGAGGAGATTCGAGTCTTGGGCGTATTCCTTGCAGAATTGAGCTATTCATTCTTTCAACCTGCCCATTGGATTGCGGGTGCGCTACAGATGCAAGATCTAGGCGTATTCCCGTTTGTTGGCAATATTTTGCCAATTCTCCAATGGAGAAATTTGTCCCGTTGTCAGTTATTATGCTGTGTGGGACGCCATACCTCATTACTAAATCAATGATGAAATTTCTGGCAGTTGCACCATCCAGCTTTTTGATGGGTTTGGCCTCCACCCATTTGGTATACTTATCTACTGCTACGAGTAGATGTGTAAGTCCGCCTCTTGCAGTTTTGAACGGTCCCATCATATCTAGCCCCCAGACCGCAAACGGCCATGTAATGGGTATAGTTTTAAGTGCTTGGGCCGGCAAATTGGTCTGCTTAGCGTAATATTGACACCCTGCACACGTATTAACTATATGCTCGGCATCTGTCTTGGCTGTTAGCCAGAAAAACCCAGCGCGGAATGCTTTTTTGACTATGCTTTTTGATTGAGCATGATGTCCGCAATCGCCGGTATGGATTTCTTCCAGTATTTCTCTTCCTTCTTCTGGTGAGATGCACCGCTGAAAAATTCCAGAAGTACTGCGTTTATATAAGCAGCCGTCAATTACCGCGTATCCTTTGCATCGACGCTGTATTTGTCTTTGCAAGACTTCGTCTGCTCCTTCCTGGTACTTCTGATTGACTAAGAAGTTTAAGTACGGAATTGTCCAGTCCGGCTTAACGAGCATGACTTCGATTGATTCAGACGCCAGAGAGTAATCAACGTCTCCACCTTTTATGGACGGCTTATGCAAGTGCTGGACGAATACCCCTGGTGGTAAGGTTTTTACCCTTTCTGATCCCATGCGGGCTAGTGCATCCGCGTTCCAATTCTCCTCCCTTTTGATATGAAGGACCTCGAATCCAAAGAAATAGATGGCGAACTCGTCCACCGTTCTCCGATATTCGGCCATTATAGGGCTTTTTGTGTCCCAGGTTTGGTTGAGCTGATGCTGCACCAAATCCGAGTCGCCATAGCACAAGATGCGCTTTACTCCTATTTCTTTTGCAATATGCAAGCCATGAAGCAGAGCTTCGTATTCGGCCACGTTATTACTGGCGTTGAAGTGTATTTGCAATACGTACTCCATTGTGTCTCCCTTAGGAGATTTTAAGACTACGCCAGCCCCAGCTCCTTCCTTCATCTTGGATCCGTCAAAGTGCATGATCCAGTACTCGGACTCCGGCATCGGTGTTTTTTCCATTGCTTCCGTCCAGTCGGCAACAAAGTCTGCCAAAACTTGGGATTTTATGGCCGTCCTTGGCTGGTACTTAATGTCGAAGGCTGCCAGCTCAATGCCCCATTTGGCTACTCGGCCGGTTGCCTCCGCATTGTTTATAATATCTCCTAGTGGTGCTTTACTAACCACTGTTATGGAATGCCCTTGGAAATAATGGCGCAATTTTCTAGATGCAAAAAATACACCATATGCCAGTTTCTGGTAGTGTGGGTACCTTTGTTTTGACTCGGAAAAAACTTCGCTTATGTAATATACCGGATGTTGATCTGGTATGCTTTGTTCTTCCTTTATCCGCTCCACAATGATTACCGCACTAATAACCCGATTTGTAGCCGTAAGGTATAATAACATGGGTTCTTCGTCTTTTGGCGATGCCAAAATCGGAGCTTTTATCAAAGTTTCCTTCAACTGGGTCAGCGCCGCATCAGCCTCTTCTGTCCATTCAAACTTGTCGGATTTTTTCAGCAGCTTGTAGAGTGGTAAGGCTTTATCCCCCAGTCGACTAATAAATCTGCTGACGGCTGCGGCAGAACCCGTCAATCTTTGGACATCTTTGACGCACGTAGGTTTCGTGATGTTCAAGATTGCCTTGATCTTTTCCGGGTTAACTTCTATTCCTCTGTGAGAAACGATGAAACCCAGAAGTTTTCCTGAGGGAACACCGAATACGCACTTAGATGGATTCAACTTCATCTTGTAAGTGCGCAAGTTTTCGAAAGTTTCTCGCAAATCCTCCAGGAGTGTATCTTTTTCCTTGGTTACGACAGCAATATCGTCCACGTAAACATGGACGTTTTTGCCAATCTGACTGTGCAAACAACGTTGCATGCAGCGCTGGTAGGTTGCACCTGCGTTCTTCAGGCCGAACGGCATGGTTACATAATAGTACGTCCCGTACGGGGTTATGAAAGAAGTCTTGATTTGATCTTCCTTTTTCATGCGTATTTGGTGGTACCCGGAGTATGCATCCAAAAAGCATAAAAGCTCGGAGCCTGCAGTGGCGTCTATTATTTGATCGATTCGCGGTAGCGCGAACCTATCTTTCAACTTGTTCAAACCTGTGTAATCTATACACATTCTAAGAGCAGTAGTGTCTTTCTTCGGTACTAATACCGGATTGGCGGACCAGTCAGTATGGATTACTTCCTTGATGAAATCCGCTGCTAAAAGCCGGATAATTTCCTTGCCAATAGCCTTCCGTCTTCTTCCGTCAAATCGACGGAGACCTTGTTTGACGGGTTTTGATCCAGGAATAACCTTGAGTTGGTGCTCAGCAAGTTCCCTGGGTACACCTGGCATGTCAGCTGGACACCAGGCAAAAATATCCCAGTTCTCACGGAGGAACTTGATGAGCTCGCCTTCCTATTTGTCAGTCATCCCAGTCTATACGACGACAAATTTTGTCGGATCTTTGGGATCTAGGATTACCTGTCTTGTATTCTCGGACGCCTTGAAGCTGTCTGTTGGCTTCCGGGTTTCTTTTCCTGCCGGCATTTCTGTCGGCGATACCTCTTTGGCTAATTCCTTCAGTTCTTCCTTTGCTATGACTCTCTGAGCACAAAGGGCGTTTTCTTTCTCCAACTCATTCGCTAGCTTGAAATCACCGACGATGGTGATTACTCCTCCTTTGGGTCCTGGCATCTTCAGCTTGTTATAGATATAACAAGATCTTGCCATGAATTTGGCGAAAGCTGGACGTCCGAGTATTGCGTGATACACGCTTTCGAACGGCACTACTTCGAAGGATACTTTTTCCTGCCGGAAGTGATCTTTATCTCCGAAGGTGACATCTAGGGAAATTTCTCCTAGGGATCGTGCTTGCCTGCCAGGAACAATGCCATGGAAGCGTATGTTGTTGTAGTTGAGCTGAGACTCGGAAATCTTCAGATGCTTCAGTGTATCCAGGTACATTATATTAATGTTGGATCCTCCATCCATCAGCACTCTTCTTAGCCTAGTGTTTTGAACAATAGGGATTACAACAAGAGCTTGTGTGCCGGGTTCAGGGATATTTCCGGGATGATCAGACTGATCCCAGATTATCATTGTGTTGGAGTACTTCAAGAATTTCGGGGTTGCCGGAACAACCGCGTTTATTTCTCGAAGTGTTCTTTTGGCCACCTTTGCTGACGGAGTTGCTAAGAAAGTTAGCATTGCTTCTCCATCAACTCTCGGAAATTTAGGTTCGCCCTTTCGCTGTTGTTCTTGGATTTTTTCGTCAGTGTCCGATTCACTGTCTTCTTTGTCAGCTTCTGGCTTTTGTTTGGCGGGTTTCCTTTTGGAACCCTTCCCTTTATTTCCGGATCCTGCACTACCTTTCATGTGCTTATTCAGTCGGCATTGCGCGTTTGTATGGGTGGGTTTCCCAAATTGCGAGTGGTGGACACAAGGTTCCGATTTAATCCCCTCCCACTCCTCTGGAGTGTAGTTGATTGGATCTGGGTTGCGTCCTTTCCACTTATTCCCCTTTTCTCCCCCAAAGGCTATGTTGACCTCTTTGGGTTTCGTCGTTGTTTCTGGAGTTCCTTTTTTGTCAGAACGAGGGGTCTTCTTGGCAAGTATCAGTGATTCAATATTGCCTCCTCTTGCTCTGATGTCGTCTTCGGCTGCGGCATGCTCATTGGCGGTTGTAAGCATAGATCCGAGATCTTTGTGCTTTTTGGAACCAACCATGAACGGTACGAGTCCGGGTTTTAGGCCATTGACGAAAGCATGCATTGCTTGTACGTCAGTTACTCCAGAGCAACTATTCTTCATTGCTGTCCATATGGAGATGAAATCCACGTATGGTTCATCCTCAAATTGGGTGCAACGGTTTAGCTGGTTGATGCTGTTCGGGCGTTTGTACGTTCCCCGGAAATGCTGAGTGAATACTCTAGCCATATCATCCCAGCTGTCGACTGTTCTTGATGGTAATCCATTGATCCAATCTCTGGCTCCGTCCAGCAACATTAGGGGAAGAAACTTGACAGCTTCCAGGTCTGTCCCATTGTTGATCTGGACGGCTGTATAGTAATCCGAGAGCCAGATATCCGGGTTTGTGCTGCCGGTGTATTTCTGGTACGTTGGACCGACCTTGGCAAAGCCAGAATGCAGGGTTATTCTTCGGATCCTGTCAGTAAAACACTTAGGACCAAAGTATAGATCATCTTTTTCTGCTCTATCAATGTGTGCAGAATATCTTCCGGCTGAATGGACAGAAGGGGATCTGCTCCTTTCTCTTCCATTGTTGCGCGGACGCGCTTTTCCGGGATTATTTCTATCTCTTCCATGGTCACGCCCTTTTGGATTAGGCGGAGTTCTACTCCTGTGCCTTTCTTTATCCTTAGGAGGTGTCCGGGATCTCTCACGCCTGTGAGGTATATCATATCTTCCAGCTTTCTCAGCTGGGTTTCTCGGAGGTGGCATTATTTTGCCGTCGTCCCGGTGTTTGTTTTCCCGATCATGGGGTTTATGTCCATCATTTGGGAGATGGGATCCGGTCCTAGACGCTGCATCCCGGTTGTCGTTGTTTTTCTTGTCTTTTCTCGGATCCTCTTTTTTATCCTTTGAATTGTTTGAATCCCCGGGTTCTTCCGGTCCAGGTGCTCCAGCAGCGCAAGTAGTTGTCTTGCATAGGGCAGAGTTATCGTGCAGCCTCCCTGATCGCTCTTGGGCGCGCTGTTGTTGTTGCAATGCTTTTCCTAGGAAAGCATACACCCCTTGGAGTTTTTCCCCGTTGGAGTACAGATCGTTGTTAAGGATGGCGAATGCTGCTTCCGCGTTTTCTGCTGCGGTCTTGTATATTGGTTCTCCCCTGGCATCTTTGCCGATTACCTGCTTTTGCCAAGATGGGTTATGGAACCTTTCTTTTGGCGGCAGTTCTTCCGGTCTTGCGATTCCGGGTAACCTAGTAGGTTTTAACGCGGATCTATTCTTTCTCTCGTACTCCTCTATTTCTTCCTTCATGACCTTGATGTCATTATGGGTTTGTTGGAGATGTTGCCGAGATCTGAGTAGATGTTGCTGTTGCCGTTGGAAAGCTTGTCTCCTGGCTTCCAGCATCTCAGGGGGTTCATCTGGTCCCACTGGTGTTTGCAATAGCTCTTGCTCTTCCTGTTCCGTCATTGGCGGAGCAGTGATTTCTTTGGATTTCTTCTCCGCAGGCTTCGTTCTGCTAGCATCTCCTACTTCCAGGTTTTCATCAGCGAGATCAACTGATTTTTTCTTCCGGATTTTGTATTGGAGATTCTTAGCAGCACGGTGCTTTTTCTTGGAAGAGGGAGGTTTTTTGACAGGTTCATCTTCTGTCATCTCCTTGACATTGGGGAATACCGGAGAAGTTTCTCCGTCTTCTCTCTCTTCCTCTGGCGGGGGGGTTTTAGGGCTTTCCTGACTGTCGGCGTCCGTGGTATCAGCCGGTTTCGCCATTAGAACTTCATGGAATCCCTCTTGAAAGGACTTAACTTTTCTTTCGAAGTCGTCCTCATCTTCGGAATCGAAGTCATCCGATCCGGTTTCCGACTCTAATCTTGCCTCGATAGCGGCTAATACTGAGTCGGCTTCCGAGTTCGTCGTCTTGTTGACGGATGTCGGATCTTCCACCTCCATGGGTGTGGGGTCTTCCGTCTTTGTTACGGGTATCTGATCTTCCGTCTCTGTGACGGGTGTATTATTGTCTGCCTTTTGCACGGGATTTCCGTCATCCGTGTTTTCGGCGACTGCGGACTGCACTATGCCGATAAAGTGTAAGTCACTTTTTTGTCGGCGATCTGAGCAGAATCCGGTATCATAGTCATCTTCGACTGGGTATAGGGCAGGTGGGATAAATTTGCTTCCACCGCAAAACCCCATCGCTTCTGCAGTTAGTCCGATAAAGATGTTAGCAGATCCTATCGGTAACACGCAGGCACTTACCAGGTGGTTTTGCGCCGGTATGTAGGATCCGTTGTCGAGGAAGCGCCCGACGTCGTTGTCGAACTCCAAGCTTCCGACAATGATTGATCTTCCGATTCCGCCAAGTATCCCAGATCGGAACTTCACGTCTGACGTCGTTTGCCCCACGGTGGGCGCCAACTGTCGAGACATCGTAGTAGTTTTCATAGACGGGGGTGCCATGAGACTACGGTAGAGACGTGGGGTAACGGGATCGCGCAGTGAATACAGAACACAGTATTTACCCAGGTTCAGTACGTCGCGACAGTACGACGTGCCTACTCCTGCACTTCTCACTAATCAGGACTAAAGCCTGTAAACAGGGTTACAATGTGAGGGTTTAGATCTAAGCTACTCGACGAGGATGAGCTTCTCGGCGAGTTGGCGTAGAGCTTCTCTGTTATTCGTTCCTTGTTTAATCTATCTCCCGTCCGGCTTTATATAATAGCCGGATTAGGGCTTACAGAATAGGAAACCTAGAGGACTACGGTAACTTGTAACTTGGAAAGCAAGGAATCCGTCTTCTCCTCCAAGCCAGATCACCTGGGCCGTGATCCGGGTTCTTCTAGAATCCAACTTCTGTGCGTCGGGTTACTGGGCCGCCTAATGGACCTGAGCCCACTACCACTTAGGCCACCCTGGTAATCCGGCACTTTATCTACCATCTTCTATACCCCTATTTGGTATATATCCGACAGACCATGTTAACGAAGTATTCTTCTCCCCAATATTTATGGGCCGAGGCCATATCCACCGCATGCCACTCCGCAAGGGTTTGGACAAGACTCCATATGAGATCCTCACCGGCAACAAGCCCAACGTCTCCTACTTCTGTGTATTCGGTTGTAAGTGCTTCTATTTTATCAAGGGTGTTAGGTTGTCTAAATTTCAATCCAAAACTACTGATGGTATATTTGTTGGTTACGGTGCTGAATCCCACACTTATAGAGTCTTTGACAAAGCCTCACGGATTGTCATAGAATCTTGTAGTGTGGTTTTCGAGGAAAATGATGGTCCCAAGTGGCGCAATTTCATGTTTCTAATGTAGATGTTGAAATGCCTCAAGAAGCCATAGGAAGGATGGGTGTGGGATTTTTCCGCCCCATCGAGGGACACCTTATGGCGACTCGAGAAGGACTATGCTCTACCCAAGTGGAGCCCTCCTCTACAATAGAAGAACAATCCAAGGAGCCAAGTGATGCACCTACCCAAGAACATGTTGAAGACCCTCCTCTTTTTGACCAAGTCACTACGCAAGATGCAACCACTCCTATCATTCATGCTAGTCAAGGTCAAGGCCAAGATCAACCATCCTCATCCTCCTCTCCTCAAGTTGAAGCTAGTGTTGAAGAAATTGTTGATGATGATGATGATGATCAAGGCCAAGTTGGTCAAGACGGGGACCCAAATGATCAAGATGATCAAGTGATCCCTACTCGCAATAATGGGGAGATCAAAGCCCGTCGTGCTAGAAGGATAAGAATAGCTTTGAAGCATATTGATGCCCAAGACAACAAGGTCTTGGAAGATATTCAAGCTAGAAGATCCACAAAAAGGCAATTGGCACATTTTAGTGAGCATCACGCTCACATATCTATGGTGGAACCAAAGAAAGTGTTTGAAGCTCTTGAGGACTCCGATTGGGTTGAAGCTATGGATGATGAGCTCAATAAATTTGAGCGCAACAAAGTTTGGAGATTAGTTGAGAAGCCCAAAGATTGCCACAATGTTATTGGCACTAAGTGGATATTCAAGAACAAGCAAGATGAACATGGAATTGTTATAAGGAACAAGGCAAGATTGGTAGCTCAAGTTTACACTCAAGTTGAAGGCATTGACTTTGATGAAACCTATGCTCCCGTGGCTCGCCTTGAGTCCATCTGTATCCTTCTTGCTTATGCATCTTCGCATAATTTCAAATCGCAACAAATGGATGTTAAAAGTGCGTTCTTGAATGGTCCACTCAAAGAGGAGGTATATGTTAAGAAATCTCCGGGGTTCGAGAATCTCAACTTTTCTAACCATGTCTACAAGCTCAATAAGGCGCTCTATGGACTCAAACAAGCACCACGTACGTGGTATGAGCACCTTAGAGAGTTGTTGGATGACCGTGGTTTCGAAGTTGGGAAGATCGACCCCACTGTCTTCACAAAGAGAGTAAAGGGAGAGCTTTTCATATGCCAACTCTATGTGGACGATATCATCTTTGGCTCAACAAACCAAGCTTTCAATAATGAGTTCTCAAAGCTTATGACTGACAGGTTCGAGATGTCTATGATGGGAGAGCTTAAATTCTTCCTTGGCTTTGAGATCAAGCAATTGACTCGTGATACTTTCATTTCTCAAGCCAAGTATACCCAAGACATGATCAAGAGGTTTAATGTCCAAAATGCAAAGATCAAGCCATCTCCTATGCAAGTAAAGTGCCACCTCAAGCGTAACCCGGATGGTAAAGATGTGGACCAAAAGTTGTATCGTTCTATGATTGGTTCTTTGCTTTACCTTTGTGCATCTAGGCCCGGTATCGTTTTGAGTGTAGGTGTGTGTGCAAGGTATCAAGCGGATCCTAAGGAAAGCCACTTAGTGGCGGTCCATAGGATCTTTTGGTATTTGGTTCATACCTCAAGGTTTGGTTTGTGGTACCCAAAGGGGACACAATTTTATCTCAAGGGCTACACGGATTCCGATTGGGCGGGTGATCAAGATGATAGGAAGTCCACTTCCGGGGCTTGCCAATTTCTTGGTAGGTCCTTGGTGATTTGGTCTTCCAAGAAGCAAAATTGCATATCTCTCTCCACCGCAGAAGCCGAGTATGTGTCCGCCGCAAGTGCTTGCACCCAATTGCTATGGATGAGGCAAACTCTCAAGGAATATGATGTTCATTTGGATAAGGTGCCTCTCTTGTGTGACAATGAAAGTGCCATCAAGATCACCTACAACCCCGTGCAACACAAAAGAACGGAGCACATTGAGATTCGTCATCATTTCATCCGAGACCATGTGGCAAGAGGTGATATTGCTCTCGCATATGTGCCCACCAAGGAAAATCTTGTGGATATCTTCACGAAGCCACTCGACGATGCAAGATTCATGTTCTTGAGGAATGAACTAAACATCAATGATTCTAGGAGTTTGACTTGAGGATCTTGCACACACCCCTATAGATGAAACGTTTTTGGGTTTAGGTGTAGGCATGGACATAGGGGGAGTGTTATCCTAACACATTGGGTTCTCCCTCCCCCCATTACGCCCAAAGCAAAAAATTCATTGTTATCTCTCTTTTTCTAATGTTGAATTGTGAGCTTCAATGTTGAGAATTGGCAATGCAACCAAGATATATCTTCGCGGTTTCATACCATGATCTCTTACATGGTGGCTTAGGCTACCAACCTCTTCCGTTTGAAGAGTTGGATCTTGGTTGGGAATTATTTAATATTTCATTGCATTTCTTGGTTTTTTCCCTTCTAAGTGTTCTTTCGTAGGAAAATCTCACTCAATTGGTCTTTTGTTTGTTTGTTTCTTACATTTGAGAGGGATAAGTATTACTTACAATTTGGTGTGTCTATCCTAAGCCTTTCTACCTTAAAACCAACTTCATCTAGCACATTTGTGATTCCATTGAAACGAGGAAATTTCGAATCAGTAGGCAGCCGGAATTTCCGGTTCAGTTCTGAACCGGAATATCCGGTTCAAACTTGAACCGGAATATCCTGTCCGGCGAATCTCACTTATTCTGGACAGGCACGGGGAAGAGGCAGTTCGTGCCCTTTCTTCCCCAACACCTCTCCTCCACCCCATACGTCGTCGCACTGATTCGTGGCCTCCCGAGCCGTTTCCTCCGCGGGATCTTCGAGCTCTTGCCCAGATCTTGTTCCCCTCGTCCTCGGGAGCATTTCCATCCAAGTATCTTCATCCATGGACACCGGTAATGTTCAATCTCGTTGAATCTTGGTGCCATAACCATACCTATCCATGGATTCGTGTTTTTGTTGACAATGCTTGGTAGAAATTGCTCCCTAGGGTACCCTTTGCATGCTAGATACAATAGTTTAGATTCACATGTCACCGATCTAGTTTTGAAATCTATATTAGAATCAATCATGTGCTGGTTTCGTACTTTCGGAATATCCGGTCCAGTATTGAACCGGAATATCCGGGTGTACCGGAATATCCGGTTCAGTTCTGTACCGGAATATCCGGCCGAGTGCAGTACCGTTTCAGAACATCCCTTGTTTGATTCTTGCTAGAATTCTTCCTAGATCATAGCCTGGAATCTTCCCTACTGTTTTTTTTAGTATGTTTCCTCCATTGCTTGACATATGTGCACTTACCCCTATTGATTTCTATCTATTCTCTACTTCACATGTGGCACTCGTCCTGACAAGTTGGGTCCTCGCAAGCGTCCCTCGTACAAGGACACTAGAGATGAGGATCCCGGTGATTCTCGCCCTCCCCGGAAAGCTATTCACAAGAATTATGTCTCCTCCAAGCCACCCAAGAAGAAGAAAGATACCCGGCCCAACTATAAGATCGTTATTAGCACTCAGGAGTTTGCTCAGATTAGGCAGAAGGATTGGTACAACACTCCTCGGGACTGTACTTGTGAGGATGCTCATTTCTGGTGCCTTGAGCAGTCTTATATTTATGCAGACCTCTACTCAGACTTCAGGTTCCCTATCCATGAGATGCATCCCACTGAGTTTCAGTTGATCAAGGATAAGGAAGCGTTTGCATATGCCGCCAGTGTCATTGAGAGATTCTGTCTTCTGAAGCTCATGGAGACCCAGTGCCCTTACAACACCGAGCTCATCACTCAGTTCATGTCCACTCTAGTTTTTAGCTCTGACTCTGTTTGCATTCTGAAGTGGATGACTCAGACTACTCCTTGTTAGTTTCCTTTTCACAGACTGGCTCGCCTACTTGGTTACCGGTATAGTACTCACCCTTCTCTTGGTCACCGTGTGCATGAGGTGGATAGACCTCGGAGGGAGAGATACATGGCAGAGTTGTATGCTCCAGGTTTTACTGTTGGGAAGCTGGAAGGGCTTCTTCCCCTCTATGATCAGCTTGTGCGTATCTTCAGGTCCTTCTTGATGCCGAGTGGAGGTAACAATGATGCACTCACCAGTCCTTTGTGCAATCTTATCTTTCTGTCTAAGCAGTACATTGAGGATGAGGATCCTTCTTCTTATTATACTGTGGACGTCATGGACATTATCTTCCATGAGTTGCGTAATGCTATGATTGGTAGGAACACCATTCCCTATGGACCTTATATCATGATGCTGATCAAGGAAGTGATGAAGAGGGATTTCTCTGAGTTACCCATGGAGCCGCACAAGTTCAAGAAGATGTACATCAAAAGGAAGAAGGCCGTACCTGCTGCTCCTGTTCCTCCATCTGAGGGTGGTACCTCTATGGGGGGTGTGGCCTCTTCTAGTGCTCAGCCTGTTTCCACCACTCTGCGCAATGTCAGGAGGCTCTCCTGGCTTCAGCGCAATGTGTTGTGGATGAAGGTGGACATTCATAAGGAGCAGTACGAGGCCTATCGCAAGGACCCTGCTATGTCTAGCACTCAGAGTCAGATTCTCCATCACGTGAGTGGTGCTTCTGGTGATGTTCCTGCTCCACTTGTTCCTGAGACTTATTCTCAGCGGTCTGCTGGTGACCGCACTCCTTGGGAGCACATTGAAGAGGCTCTCCGCACCACTTCTGCTTCTTCCAGGGCTCCTATTGATGATGATGAGGAGGATGAGGAGACAGATGACGATTGGAGAGGGAGGCTGAGAGAGCTTATGACGCGTCTGCAGGAGAGTCCTCTGAGCATTCGTATGCTTAGATCTTCCTTGGGATGTTAGCACCGTTGTTTTCTCTCCTTCTTGGTGTCTCGATGCCAAAAAGGAGAAGTAACCTCTAGACTACGGGGATTTGCATGGGTTTCGGGCACAAGCGTTTGCTTTTACCATTTCTTGAGAGCTTGTGTCCATTTAGTCTTATTCGTGAACTATTTTCGTTTTATTGTCTCATTTAAAACTATGTCCTATGTGTTGTGAGACTATGTGTTTGGTTATCATGGATTATCTATATGTTAATGGTTATCATGGATTATCTATCTTATATGTTGAGGATATTATCTATTGTTGTGCTCGGATATTCTTGTTATCATCTCTATCTCTATGCACAAGGTATACATTTCTCTCTTATTCTCAACGTATTTGTGATATTGTTACTTTGGCATGTTTCCTACTTGTTGGCCTTTTTGGTGTAGATAACAATACTAAGTACATTATTTATCGAGGTGTTTAGTGTGCAGGTGTTATACTTAACATCGGCATCGATCACCGAAAAGATCGGTGAAGTAAGCCAACCGGATTATTCTAACTGGATTATTCTGGGCAACCGGATATTCCAGTTAGGATAATTTTGGTCCAATTTCGGGACAGATATGAGCCGGAATTTTTGATACCAGATTATTCATCTCAGACCGGATATTCCGGTTGTGGAGATTTTTCTCGAAATCGGCTAAGGACTAGAGATGAAACTCATAGAGACGAGCCAGATTATTTGTACGGGATTATTCTAGAGGAGCCGAAATATCTAGTTCAGTTGCCTGCGCAGGACAGAGAAGACCCGGATTATTCAGAGGCAACCAGATAATCCGGTTTAAGTCAACGGATTCGAGCAGATCTGCAGACCGGATATTCCGGTCCAAACTTGGACCAGATATTCCGGTATCAGTTTTCCTGCAAAACGTCTAGTTTTGAGGAGGGCTATAAATACCCCTCCTCTTCCTCCTTGAGCTCTATTTCTTCCCCTTGGAATTCAATAGCATTTAAGATCTCACCAAATCCGCAATAACTCCCAATCCCTCCCACCAAAGTCGAAGATCTTTGGAGGATTGAAGGAGAAGGCCCCGATCTACATCTTCACCGAGCCGTTCTTCATTTCCCCCTCTCTAGATTGAGGGATATAGCCTAGGGTTTCCTCTTGTGGAGAACCTAGGCATCTTGCTACTCTTGGTGATTCAAGATTGTTGGGAGCCCCCAATTTGGTTGTGGGTGTGTGCCCCAAGTTGTTTGTAAAGGATGCGATTCCCGCCTCAAAGGGAATCAATAGTGGAAGGTGGACTAGGCCTTTGTGGTGGGGTTCATCGGAGAATAGGGTGAGGCCTTTGTGGCGTTGATTAGGTCTTCGTGGCGAGCTCACACCCCTCCAACGAGACGTACTCCCTTAACAAGGAGGAACTCGGGATTACATCGTGTCTCTGCGTGCTTCATATCAGTGACCTCGTACCCTTCTCCCTTTATTCATACTTGTATTGTGATTGTGTTATCCTTGTCAAATAGGTAAATTCACCGTAGTTGCATGATCTAGAGAATTTATCTTTGTGTCAAGCCTAATTGTGAAATAAAAAATAAAACTGGTCGTAGCACCTATTAACCCCTCCTCTAGGTGCCCATAGTTTACTTTCACCTGCCCCCCAGGGAACCCTAATCCTCATTCCATCCTCGAATAATTTTTCCGCCGTCGCCGCGGGGCGGAAAACACCCGAGAGAGAAAAGCTCTTTGGCAGGGAGAAATCTGCCGGGGAAATTCCTCTCCGGAGAGGGGAAATCACCGCCATCGTCACTTTCATCGCTCCGGGCATCATCAAGATCGTCATCATCATCATCATCACCACCAGCACCATCACCCTCATCATCCACCTTCATCCTGCTGTAACAATTAGGGGCCTCTACCGTTGTTTTGCATTAGATCTCTCTCCCGGTGTGGATTACTTGTTAGTAGTTGATGCTTGTGGGATTTATCGGGGTTTGCACTTTATGACCAGATTGTTATCGTCCATTATATCACCTCTTATTATGATCCATATGATGTCTTGTGAGTAGTTCGTCTTGGAGATTGGAGAAGTCAAGTTGTTAGTAGTGAAGTAATGTTGAATAATATTTAATGTTTGATATTTAAGTTGTGGTGTTATTCTCCTAGTGGTGTCATGTGAACGTCGATTACATGACACTTCACCATTTATGGGCCTAAGGGGATGCATCGTGTATTTGTATACTAATTGTGGGGTTTCCCGAGTGACATAAACCTAAACCCCCATTAGGAAACCATTACACGAGGGAGCGTAGGATCCTGGAGTTTAAAGTTGTGGTTAGATTTATTTCTTAATTACTTTCTTGTAGTTGCGGATGCTTGCAAGGGGTATAATCACAAGTATTTATTAGTCTTGGATGGTACGGTACATTACCATAGGTTCACCCACACAACACTTATTAAAACACCTAACATTATTCAGCTGCATGGAACAAAAGCACTTGACAGAAATCTCCCGTGTGTCCTCGAGAACGTTTGTTAATCATATGTAAACCTACCGGCTTGTCCTTTGCTGAAGAAAGGATTGGGCCACTTGCTGCAATTATTACTACTGCATTTTATTTACTCGCACTTTATTTATCTGCAATATCAAAAACCCCTATAAATCTATTTTCCAATATTTACAGTTATTCCTTCATCGAAACTGCTTGTCAACACCTTCTGCTCCTCGTTGGGTTCGACACTCTTATTTATCGAAAGTACTACGATACACCCCCTATACTTGTGGGTCATCATTATGTTGGATGTTATTCTAATTTTATGCCTAGTAATTATATATGTATCATGACTTGTACTAAATAGTTGAGAGTGCTTAGTGTGACGTTGAGAGAATCATGCGTTGTTTTTATCATATCGAAGCATAATATTGTGGTATTCTCCTTTGAATGTTTTATTTGGTTGACTTGGCGCATTCTTACACCATGTTATGACTATAAGCCAGTCACCTTTAGCCTCCATGATCATTTATCTTTTGACTTGCAATACCATGTATGCTTTGATCAATTTTTTTTTGTTGCTATGCATGATTTTGGCCATTATGCTCTCTTGATTTGTCGCTCCCAGTCTTTACTAGCCTCCACCAGTACTGAGTATGAGCTCTACTCGTGCATCCAACCCCCAAAAACCAAAGTATGCCAAATGTGTCAAACATACCTAACTACATGTGGTATTTAACCGCCACTCCAAAGTAAATTGCTCATGTGCTACCTTTAAAACCTTTAAAATTACACATGTTTTGTGCCCCTGTTTTAGCTCATGAGGACGTGAATAGAGAATCTTTATCTCACTTGTTGATTGGACTTTACGCACCTGGACTAGTGCCACATTCACTTATCCAAATTGATAGAAGAGCTGGCAATGGGGTGCCCAGCCCCAAAATTGGTTACTATAAAATTCTCTTCACTCTTTTTGCCCCTGATTTATCAGTCAAAGCATAATTGTGTAAACAAAAGAGAAGAAGGATGATCTACTAACCCATTTGTGTCCTTCAATGGGAGTCGCTCTTGTGAAGTCTAGTTGGCTTGTGACGTACTGTATTCTCTGTTTACCATTCGCTGACATAAGCATACACCTCTCTACAAAATGTTTTCACTACCTCTGTTTATAAAATAAAAAGCTCTAGCACATGAGTTGATCCCTGCTTCCCTCTGCGAAGGGTCTTTCTTTTACTTTTATGTTGAGTCCTGATCTTCTAACTTTATGCACATTTAAGAGAGTGTAGTTGCCATTATGAGTTTAATGTGCATTTGTCCGAAAGATTATTATTGATTGATTCATGCCATGTTATTACTTGCTCTCAAAATATTTGTTTCTAGTCACCACTTGAACTTTGAAGGTGTCCTTACGTTTATGTTTTGCTCCACTCTTAAGGACAAGATGAATACTACTTTGCTATGTTTTATTATTGCTCCTGACATTATTATTCATGATCTTTTGTTTGTGTCACTTTTCATGTTACGCATGATTGCGAAGTATCATTGTTAGAATTATATCTATCATGCATGTGTTTAGAGTACTATGATCTCAGCTTTACAAATGCTTTTACAATTAAGATGGTCAAAATTATGTTGGTAGCATGTTACGTCAGAAATTATTTTGTTTTTATCATTTTGCCTACTCGAGGATGAGTAGAACTAAGCTTGGGGATATTGACACGTCTCAAACGTATCTATAATTTCTGATGATCCATGTTTTTTCATGCCAATTTCTACATGTTTTATATACACTTTATGTCATTTTTATGGATTTTCTAAGACAAGATACCACAGAGCAAGTTCTTGTTTTCTGATGTTTTTGGTTTCAGAAAAGTTGTTCTGGAAATATTCTTGGAATCGTACAAAACAAAACCCAGGACCTTAGAATTCGGTCACGTACACGTAGTCCGGAGGTGACCCTGAGGGGGGCCCTAGAGGGCCCACACCATAGGGCGGTGCGGCCCCACTGGTTGCGCCACCAGGTGGTGTGGCCCCTGGGCCACCCACCGACGTTGCCCTTTCGCCTATATAAGCTCCTCCTCGGGAAAACCCTAAAGACCCAAGCCTTTTTCCGCCAAAAGTTCCGTAGCCGCCATCATCATCAACCCTAGTTTGGGAGGGTTCTGAAGCTCTCCCCGGCACCCTGGTGGGAGGGTAAATCATCACCAGAGGGCTCTACACCACCATGCCTGCCTCCGGAGTGATGCGTGAGTAGTTCATCCTTGGATTACGGATCCATAGCAGTAGCCAGATGGTTGTCTTCTCCTCTTTATACCTCATGTTTAGATCTTGTGAGCTTCGTAACATGATCAAAATCATCTTATTGTAATGCTACATCTTGTGTTTGCTGGGATCCGATGAATATTGAATGCTATGTCCAGTGATTATCAATCTATCATGTTCTTTCGTGTTTATGTTATTTATGATCTTGCATGCTCTCCGTTACAAGTAGATGCTTTGGCCAAGTTGATACTTTTAACTCCAAGAGGGAGTATTTATGCTAGATAGTTCATGCCTCCCTTTTATCCACGCTCGAGTGACAGAAACGTAACGGATGGGGGATGTGTTGTTGCCATTAGGGAGAAAAAAAATGATGTTTACATTGTTTACATTACACACTTTACTTAATGCAATTATCTGTTACTTGCAACTTAATACTCGAGGTTTGATTGGATTACGCTCTGAGGGTGGATTATTAGTCATAGATGCAGTTGGATAACGGCCTATGAATTATGTTGTAATGTCCGCATGAATCACATAGTAATCACCATGTCATGCATATGCACTATGGTGCAGCCTTTATATCTTTCAATTGCCATGCTGTCAGTTTATTACCCAACATGTTATCTATCTGTTTTGAAGAGACACCGCTAGTAAACGGTGGACCCCGGTCCATTCTTTTACACTGATAATACAACCACTACAAACACTATTTTGTTTACCGCAATTACTCTTTTCCTCTCATTCACTGCCAGCATTGTTCTCTTTTCATTCAGTGCAAACAAAGCTTGTTTTCCACACTATACATCTAATCCTTTGTGTTAGCAAAACCGGTGAGATTGACAACCTCACTGTTTCGTTGGGTCAAAGTATTTTGATTGTGTTGTTTAGATTCCACGTTACTGCTCAGCATGGTAGGGCGCCCTGCCAACATCAGCTATCTTCAACCTTCAGAAATGATTTCTTTATCCTACTGGTCGATTCAACCTTGGTTTCTCTCTGAGGGAAAACTTTCCGCTGCACTCTTCATACCTTACACTTGAGGTTTCCCAACGAGTGCACTCCTGCACCATCAGTAGCTAGCACTTCTGCTGATCAAGTAGCAATAGATTTGGTTATAATTTTTTGTGATGATGTCAGCCGATGGTAGCACAATAGTTTGGCGAATAGGGGTGGCAACTCTGGTTCTTTTTACATCGGAAGACTCCACCATCATGTGTATGAAGCATCGGCTAGGTCTTCCGATGGTGATAACCGTTCGGAGGCTAGCATCTTTATGAAACGTCCCCTCTATCTATAGTTCAGGTTTGATCTGGCTCAGCAGGTGCTACACACAACATATCTTTTGGAGGCATCAAGTCGTGCCTATCATTGGCAGACGTTACACATGAAGTCTTATGAGGAGGCATCAAGTCATACATGTTACCGGGGGTGTGATACGTCTCCAACGTATCTATAATTTCTGATGTTATATGTTGATATTATGCCAATTGCTACATGTTTTCCGTATGTTTTCCTACGTTTTCCGGGACTAACCTATTAACAAGATACCAAGTGCCAGTTCCCTGTTTTCTTCTATTTTTTATTTAAGAAAAGTTGTTCTGGAAATATTCTCGGAATTGGACCCCACGAATCCCGAAGTTACTATTTTCCCCGGAAGCATCCAGAAGTCCCGAAGAGCCCAGGAGGGGGGCCACAGGGTGGCCACACAATAGGGTGGCACGGGTCCCCCTGGCCGCGCCACCTGGTGGTGTGGGCTCCCTGGCCACCCCCCGGCATCGCCCTTTTGCCTATATATACTCCCCCGAGGGAAAACCCTAAAAGAATCAGCGAAATTCCACGAATCCTTCCGCAGCCGCCGTCATCGTCAACCCAAGTTTCGGGGGACAGATCTCTGTTCTGGCACCCTGTCGGGACGGGGAAGTGCCCCTGGAAGCCATCTCCATCACCGTTGCTGTCTCCTATGATGAGGAGGGATTAGTTCTCCCCCGAGGCTGAGGGCTCTACCAGTAGCTATGTGGTTCATCTCTCACTCCCATGGTGTGATCTATATGTGATCGTCATCTTTGTAATCTAGTTGAATAAGTAGATGTTACTCTTCATCCTGTGCTACTCAACTGTTTTATTAATATGAAATTTGGAGTCACCTTGTCCCGCGGTGTGAAGGTGGCAGTGTGCACATCGTGTGTGTCTCCTCTATGAATTGTGGTGTTTATCTAGTACCTTCTAGGACGCTCATAGTGACAGCGTGGGGTCAACTAGACATTGGATGATTACTTTAAGGAGTGCTTTTTCAGCCCTACGCAATGATTAGTGTTCGTTATCCAACAGGAGAGGGTTAAGAGTAGCATAGTGAAGAGAAGATATTTAGTTATTCAATTATGTGATCATTGTTGATAGTGTCCACTAGTGAAAGTAGGATCCCTAGGCCTTGTTTCCAAGCATTGAAACACCGTTTTCCGCCTGTTCTGCTACATGTTTGCTTTCTGCCATATTTATTTCAGATTGCTATTATTACTTATAACCATCCATATTACTCGCATTTCACTATCTCTTCGCCAAACTAGTGCACCTATATACCTTACAAGTATATTGGGTGTGTTGGGGACACAAGAGAATTCTTGTATATTAATTGCAGGGTTGCTTGAGAGGGATATCTTTGACCTCTACCTCCCTAGGTTCGATAAACCTTGGGTGATCCACTTAAGGGAAACTTGCTGCTGTTCTACAAACCTCTGCACTTGGAGGCCCAACACTGTCTACAAGAATAGAAGCGTGCGTAGACATCAAGCTCTTTTCTGGCGTCGTTGTCGGGGAGGTAAGGTAAAAGGTACTCACATCCTCGGGTGTGACTGCTCGGAGTTATTTCCTTTAGATTCTGCAATTTTATCTTTTTGTTTCTTGTTTTCACTAGTTAGGCTTAATGGAAACCAACAAAAATATATCTTGAGTTAGGACATGAAGTGTTTGAAGATAAAATTAAAAAACCTATGGAGCTTTATTTGAATGCTAATAGCAATGTTATTAGTATGAATTCTTTGAACACCATTATTGCTAATGCTATGGAAAAGTCTAAGCTTGGGGAAGCTACTTTATATGAAAATGATCTTTTTAGTTCCCCAAGCACGGAGGAGAAAAATTTCTTTGATGATGATCCTATGCCTGTTACATATAGTAGTGATCATGATTGGGAAAAGCACACTACTTTTGATATTGAAAATGATGATATAGAAAACTCTAAACTTGTGGATGATGTGTTTGAAAATCCTTTTGCTACTGATGATTATATGCTTGATACATCTCCTTCTAGTAAAAATGATGATATGTTTATAAATGAACACATTTTGGAGGATAACTATTCTATTGCTTATGATGATATCATTCTTCCTATATATGATGATTACAATGATGAATATGATATTTTTAGTCCACCTATTATTGAGGAGAAAATTTATTTTGATGATACTATGCCTACTATATTGGATGATTGATGATTATGGTAATGAGAATAATGATGATAGCTATTTTGTTGAATTTGCTCCCACTACTATTAATAAGAATGACTATGCTTATTTGGAGAGAATTAATTCTTTTATGCACGTGGCTCGTGATATGAATGTTTTATGTGATAGCTATATTGTTAATTTTATTCATGATGCTACTGAAGGTTATTATGAGATAGGGAAACGTGGTTTTATGCATCTCAACAATATTAAGTTTTCCCTCTTTATGTTGAAATTTTTGAAGTTGCACTTATTTTGTCTTCCTATGCTAGTCACTTTGTGCTTCGTTGACTTGTTTTTCTACAAGATTCTTTTTCATAGGAAGTGGGATAGACTTAAATTTGTTTTTCATTTTCTTCTTGATGCTCTCTTTTACTTCAATTCATATTTCTCATGTGAGCATCTTCTCAAATTATCATGCCTAGCTAAAAGGCTTTAAAGAAAAGCACTTCTTGGGAGATAACCCATGTTTTTACTTTTTGCATTGTTTTCTCTGTTTCCTTTGAGTGAAGGGGTTTTATACTTCTGTAGCAACTCCTTTGTATCTTTATTTTCATGTATTAGTTGAGCCAACTAAAGCCTCTAGTGGAAAGTTGAGACTATATTTCGGATTTCTGCGCAGGAAACAGATTTCTGCTGACCACTGTTAAATTCGTATAAAATCACAGAAAATACAAAATGAACTGAGTTTTTTTGTGCGTCATCCTGGGATATATACGCAACTTTTCTTAGTTGACCACTTTTTATTTGAGCAACAGAGGATTTTCGAAAAAAATCATCTTTTCATGTTGTTCTGTTTTGACAGATTTCTGCTAATAATTGCATTTGCCTCTTAATCTCTTTCTTTTGGTGTTATTTTGAGAAAAAGAGTTTTAAAATAAGTTGTGACAGTAGATAATGTGTTTATGAGTGTTAGGCTTTTGTTGAAACTGAACCATGTGAATTTATTATTTCGATTTGCACTAACGTTGCTAATGAAGATTGTGAGAAGTTTGGTGTGAAGAAAGTTTTCAAGGGTCAAGAGAAGAGGATGATATGATGTGATCAAGAAGAGTGAAAAGCCTAAGCTTGGGGATGACCCGGTGGTACATCCCAAAAAATTCCAAGAAGACTCAAGCAGCTAAGCTTGGGGATGCCCAAGGCGTCCCCTTCTTCATCAACAATTTATGACGTCGCTTCTAGTGAAACTATATTTTTATTCAGTCACATCTTATGTGCTTTACTTGGAGCGTCTTTTATTTTTGTGTTCAGTTTTTTTGGTTTTCTTTGCTGTAATAAATAGTTGGATCCTAGCATATTTGTTTGGGAGAGAGACACGCTCTGATTTTTCGTTATAATACTCATGTGCTTCACTTATATTCGTTGAGTATTCATGCTTAGATATTTTAGTGCTTCCAGCTCTTGTTTTGCATGCATCCTTTGTTCAGAGCTGTTAACTTTTGTAGTTAGGTGGTTCTCATATGTGTGTTTTCTTGGAAATAGGAATGCTATGGTGATAGTTGGTATAGTAGAAAAGATTGCATGGTCTTGTAGATCACTAAACTGCTTCACTTGAATCATTGTTGTTGTTTTGAGATATTAATTTGCTTAATGGATAAACGGGAAGGACTAGTAACTAGAAACTTTTAATGGTTGGTCTAAGAAACTTGAAGTTGTGCCACACTTAAATTACCAGCTGATAGAAACAATGGTATATGATTGCTACGAGTGAAACATTTCCGATCGGCCTTTTGTTACGCGCTACGGTCGGGGTAGCTAACAGTGACTTGTCACTGCCACAGACCCTCTTAGAGTGATTTGCATTGTGCCTTGTAAAGATGATTTGCTTGCTGCAATCTTTTAACTCGTGAGTCTATGTTGCGGTTCCTGGCACTTCCACCATCCATATTTGCTAGCCTCTTCTGTACTGTGCATTGCCCTTTCTCACATTGAGAGTTGGTGCAAACTTCACCAGTGCATCCAAATCCCGTTGGAGGACTTTGTTATCCTAGACATAAGCCCATATATTCTTCCTCAAAACAGCCACCATACCTACCTATCATGGCATTTCCATAGCCATTCCGAGATATATTGCTGCACAACATCCACCTCCATTATATTACTTGATGATGAGCTTCATGGTTATTTATGCATACTGCTACACTGGCAGGAGCATGCAGTTGGATACATCAGAGATATTTCATCGTGAGTTATGAGTACTAAAAGTGTGATGACTCATTGTAATATAGGATGTTTCCCCTACCGGTGAGGATATATATAAAAAAATAAAAAAATGAAAAAGCCCAAAAAGAAAAAAAAGGGCCAAAGAGAGAATAAAGAGAGAGGGGGCGCATCACTATCCTTTATATACCATTCTTGTGCTTCATGTTTAGCACCAATACTTCAGTTTGGAGAAAGTTTTCATATTATCATTCATTCATAACTATGTGGGGAACTTTACATTATAGAACTTGGATTGTATAATTCAATGATGAGCCTCCTCAAATGATCTCTAGGTATTCGTGAGCAAGCAAGTTGGATGCACCCCCACTAGTTCCATTGGAGAGCTTTCATACACTTATAGCTCTTTGTGCATCCGTTGTGTGTCAATCCCTAATCCTTGCATAGCTTTGGTTGTAAGACTTTCTCTTCTCTAACGACCACTTTCAGCTTTGTGAGGCTTTTTTCCATTGACCTTCCAAACCCCCCATAATGTTCTCTTAGCCATAACATCCCGGTGCCAGGGACCAACGCAGAACACTTGCTTGTTTTTAGTGCGCAAATGGTTTAAGATTCAAGCATTGCATCGTGTGGAAAGCTTTACTTGATCCTAACAGGGGTTGAAGATCATTTGACGTGCATGATATTGTTTTTCTTGAAAGCTTAAATCATCTCTAATAAACTTTGCACGGTTGATAGTATTTTAGTATTGATTTTCATTAAAAGTTTTGCTTCTTTCTTCTTATTTGTTTATGCATTACTTGTTGATATCAAATATAGATCACAGGTTTAGTTCATTTGATCCTAGTTTACATGCTCTACTTTACATATTATGATCAAGATTGTGTGGTAGCATGTCACCTCAGAAATTATTTTGTTTTCTCGTTTACCTACTCGAGGACGAGTAGGAACTAAGCTTGGGGATGCTTGATACGTCTCCAACGTAACTATAATTTCTGATGTTCCATGTTGATATTATGCCAATTGTTTCATGTTTTCCGTATGTTTTCCTACATTTTCTTATGTTTTCCGGGACTAACCCTATTAACAAGATGCCAAGTGACAGTTCCCTTTTTTCTGCTGTTTTTTATTTCAGAAAAGTTATTCTGGAAATATTCTCGGAATTGGACCCCACGAATCCCGAAGTTCCTATTTTCCCTGGAAGCATCCAGAAGTCCCGAAGAGCCCCGGAGGGGGGCCACAGGGTGGCACGGGTTTTCGCCTACATATACTCCCCCGAGGGAAAACCCTAATAGAATCGGCGAAATTCCACGAAACCTTCCGCAACCGCCGTAATCGTCAACCCAAGTTTCGGGGGATAGATCTCTGTTCTGGCACCCTACCAGCACGGGGAAGTGCCCCCGGAAGCCATCTCCATCGCCGTTGCCGTCTCCTATGATGAGGAGGGAGTAGTTCTCCCCCGAGGCTGAGGTCTCTACCGGTAGCTATGTGGTTCATCTCTCTCTCCCATGGTGTGATCTATATGTGATCGTGAGCTTTGTAATCTAGTTGAATAAGTAGATGTTACTCTTCATCTTGTGCTACTCAAGTGTTTTATTAATATGAACTTTGGAGTCACCTTGTCCCGCGGTGTGAAGGTGACAGTGTGCACATCGTGTGTGTCTCTATGAATTGTGGTGTTTGTCTAGTACCTTCTAGGGCGCTCATAGTGACAGCGTGGGGTCAACTAGACATTGGAATGCTTACTTTAAGGAATGCTTTTTGCAGCCCTATGCAATGATTAGTGTTCGTTATCCAACCGGAGAGGGTTAAGAGTAGCATAGTGAAGAGAAGATATTTAGTTATTCAATTATGCGATCATTGTTGAGAGTGTCCACTAGTGAAAGTAGGATCCCTATGCCTTGTTTCCAAGCATTGAAACACCGTTTTCCGCCTGTTCTGCTACATGTTTGCTTGTTGCCATATTTATTTCAGATTGCTATTATTACTTATAACCATCCATATTACTCGCATTTCACTATCTCTTCGCCGAACTAGTGCACCTATATACCTCACAAGTATATTGGGTGTGTTGGGGACACAAGAGACTTCTTGTATCTTAATTGCAGGGTTGCTTAAGAGGGATATCTTTGACCTCTACCTCCCTGAGTTCGATAAACCTTGGATAATCCACTTAAGGGAAACTTGCTGATGTTCTACAAATATTTGCACTTGGAGGCCCAACACTGTCTACAAGAATAGAAGTGTGTGTAGACATCAGGTGCTATGGATTGGTGACTCTAGAGGAAGTGTCATGCATGTTGCTGCTAGATCGAAGGTGGTGCGAGGGTATGGGACATCTCCATCTTATGGTATATCCTCCAGCGTTATCCTTCTATGGAGATGTCGGCAGCCAGATAAGTGACGATGGTAGAGGCCGCTTCAGTGATGATTATGCTCACTCCGATAGAAACACGATCTCAGATTAGGCAATTTCGACGTGCACGTGCGTCGTTTATTGCTGAAGGTGGTGGCTCGAAACTCTTCTTTTGGAATGAAAATCTTAAGATGAGTCTATGGTTGAACTCGACACATCGGCGCACATGCAGTGATTCCTTCTTAAAAGTTTATGCTAAGAGTTGTGTACTTTTCGTTTGTTTCAGTCATTTATCTAGATTTAATAGTTAGTGTTGCATCGTGTTTTCTTTTCTTGGTCGACTTTGTCCGGCTTTTGGATTTTCAATAATGAATAGTACTATACGATCGTGCCCATCAGTTGATTCAAAGGCCGAGCGTTATGCCCTTTCTCGGAAAACGTATTCTCTAGTGAAGCCAAACCTTTGCTCAAATCTATATGATCGAGTAGTATTGTTTTTTCTCAAATAAGAGATACCGATTTGTTTAATTGGAAGGATACTCTGTGTTTTGCAACGATAATCTCCTTAGGAACTTTATTTTATAAATGGAATGGAACAACACACCTGAAACATGAATTGTCTAACAGGAATATGCACACTAAACTTAGTTGAAGTTGAATTGTTGCGTATTTATGGTCAATTATAGGTCGCAATGGTTTGGGAATATACCTAATTAATGGTGGATGACGATTAATTAAAGTCGTAGATGAGCTGAACCAACTGCTAAAAAAGGATGACGCGGATGGATTGCGTTAAGAGATAGACTATCATAACTGTAGCTATTGAGATTTTGTGTACGTGTATATATAATCAGTTAAAGCAGAATTTTGACCTATATAAATTGATT
The DNA here is from genome assembly GCA_028641055.1 of Alopecurus myosuroides. Classification (NCBI taxonomy): domain Eukaryota; kingdom Viridiplantae; phylum Streptophyta; class Magnoliopsida; order Poales; family Poaceae; genus Alopecurus; species Alopecurus myosuroides. Next base: position 287,832,958 of record CM054061.1, read on the forward strand.
TAGAGAAAATTTCAAATAGCTTACTAGTTTATTTGATCTCGGCATGCTTAAATTTACATGTCTCAAAATTATGTGTTATTGGCTTAATTTTGTGCTATGTACATTAATTAATTGGCACAAACGTACACCATCTCTCTATGAGTTTTAGCGTATTGCAATTATCAAAAACTAAAAATGTACACAATCTAGACAATGCCCGCAATTGTGCGGTCAGTATGGTTTACCGTAACACGGAAATACACTCAGGTTAAGTACAATCACCATCAGTTAGGGTGACTTTAGCTCTCCAATTGATAGCTAGGTGATTTGCTGAAAGATCGAATTTTCCACGTTTGAGCTTGAAAATGACCGATGATAAGTAATTTTATTAAACAAGGGATAAGTAATTCAATGGTCACTGTATGGACGCTTGCTCTGATAGAGGACATTGAGCATTCGAGAAGACGAAAAAACCATACGGAGACAATTGACAGACAATGACTATAGGTAGGGGCTCTTGTGATCATGGAGAAACTATTGGTAGGAGTTTTGTCCTGATGCTCTCTTGAATTCCTGATCGCACCTCCTCCCTTGACAAGTTTATCCACGGCACAACACGGCACAAGAATCTGGTGCACGCATGCACAGTTTTTGTTGTCTTTTGCCGATGCATTAAAGAAGATCGAGACCGATACGTATCGAGTTTGTCCATGTACCAAGAGAACGTTAACATATGAGGGCATCTCCAGCCGTCCCCCCAGAGCCCTCTAGGGGGTTTTTTTCGTGGCGGAAGCGGCGAATAGCGCCGCTTCTTCACCACTCGCCCCCCCCCCCCCCCCCCCAAGGGTCCAAATAGCGCCGTTTCGGCGCTAAATAGCGCCGCGGCATCCAGGCCAAACCCAGCCCGCTGGGTTTGGCCTGAGGGGGCGAAACTGCGCGGCCGCGCGCGTGGGTCAGCTCGGTCAGCGACGCGACGAGAAAGCGCGGGAACAGAAGCCACCGCCCGTGACCTCCTTCTCGGCGCCCGCGCCGTCAAAGGCTGCCGGAGTTATGGCGTGGCGGCCGGCCAGTGCATGCGCCCCGGTCAAAGGCTGCCGGATTAATGGCCGGGCGGCAGCGGTGACACGCGCGGCGCGGCGACTGGCCCGCCAAGCTATAAAAATGGTGCCCGCCCCCTCCCCGTACGCACATTCTCGCCTCCTCCCTCGCCGTTCTTTCTCCATCCTCGCTGTTCTTCTCCATCCTCACCCTCGCCGCAATGGATCATCTCTGGGACGCGTGGCCCGAGAGCGACTACGACGAGCTGCAGCCAGCGGCGCCGGAGCAGCTTCAGCCGCAGCAGGTGGCGCCGGAGCCGCAGCAGGTGGCGCCGGAGCAGCCACCCGAACAGGACGAGGCACGAGAAGCACGGCGGGCTGCCCGTCACTGGAGGCGGGAGGTGAGGAGGCAGCCGGTATGGCCCGAGCAGCACGCCGGGCTGTACTCGTTCGAGACGTCGCAGAACGAGGACGCGTACCGCGAGGTTCGCGGCGTCCTCGAGCAGGCGGCGCAGGCGGCGGAGGCGGCCGCCATCCGGGCCTCTCTGGAGACACACCAGAAAGAGGAAGCGGCGCGAGAGGTGCGCCGGCAGATGGCCGCGCGCGCTGCCTCGGCCGAGCAGGAGGGCATCATCGCCCTCTACGAGGCCGACCGGTGGCAGGTGGCGATGCAGAGCGAGCGCCGCAGCCGCCCGCCCTCCGAGCAGGCGCAGCTGCACCGGCTGCGGGTGCAAGCCCGAGCGGAGCGGGCGGAGCAACGCTGGCTCGCCGCGGCGAGGCAGAGCGAAGCTGGCCCCTCCAACCAGCTGGTGGTGAAGGACCGCCGCGACGAGGACACCGCTGAAGATGACGACGCGTAGGGGTAGTCGCCGCGTAGATCGAAAATAAAGTTTAGTTTAAATTTCCGTCGATGTTTTTAGTTTGAATTTCCGTCGAATATGTACGCAATTTGATTAAATCAATAAATTTCGCCTAGCTTTTCAAATTGCGTTGTTTTGGGCCGATTCTTGGGCTCGGGACGCGACTGGGAGCGCTGCCCCCCCAGTTTCCAGAATAGCGCCGTTTGGCGCCGCGGCGGCCCCAAAACGGCGGCGTTTTGGGCCCTGGGGGGCGCAACGGCTGGAGATGCCCTGAGCTGGCCATGCCAGTTTAGCAAAATTCTCGAACTAATTGGTTTGGTTGGATGATCCACCACCAAGCTTAATACTTCTGATAGTCTCTGATGCAACATTGTTTGATTTTTTTTAATACACAGGTTTCGTCTAGGGTGGCGTCGTTGCGACGTCCTTCTCCCGACCGATCGACGAAGCAGGAGCCAATGGAGGTGTCCTAGAAGCCGATCCTCTCGCCAGCTCGCGAGTCACCGTCGCATAAAATGGGGAAGACCTGCTTCCCTCTCGGAAGGAAACATAAGTGAAGAATGAGGTTACGCGAGAGCGCCACGTGGCAGACTCGCACGCGAGAAAGCGGACGAAGGGAGGGCACACATTTATTTTGAAATTCTTTTTTTAGAAATGAAATAAATCGAGAATCGTATTTCGAAATCATGAACTGTTTTCATATTTGAGATCCTCGCGTCGAGATCTTCAAAACTAGATCCCATATTGATAGGTTGTACTCCCTGTTCTATATATTTTATACTTTCAGTAGCAGTTTATACATATATTAGCAACGTGGGTGTACATCCAGTAGGAGACACGTGGGTGTACATCATGTACACCGTATACATCCAGTAGCACCGTGTTTTTACACCGTGTACTTTCTGTAGCAACGTGGTTGCACATACGCCTGGGTGTACATTGGCCATGCACCTGGCCTAGGTGTACACCTGTCTGGGTGTACATCCGTCTGGGTGTACGTCGGTCCTACACCTGGGTGTACAACCGCCTGTGCGTACACCCGTGTTGCACGTGGGTGTACGTCAGCACTGCACTTGGGACGTACTTCGGTCACTGCACCGTGGGCGTACATCTGTGTGTAACTGGGTGTACATCCGTGTTGATTTTAGTTGTACAAATTTTTTTCTCGAAACCTATCAACATGTGATCTAATTTTTGAAGATCTCGACGCGAGGATCTCAAATATGAAAACGGTTCGTAATTTTGAAATATGGTTGTGGAGATACTTCGTTTTGAAAAAAGGAATTTCGAAATAAGTGTGTGACACCCGTGCATGGGAAGCGAAAAATCCCACCAGAACTCTCTCGTGGTGACACTTTCACACATGCAAACACCCTTGAGAGAGGATAGGGGAAGGAGAAGGTGACACTTGTCGCAAGTGAAGCACACGCTAGGTGACCTTTCGGAAGGTTTCCCTTTTTCTATTGATTTCGGGAAGACCTAGGAAGCGATCCACCACCAGACGTTTGATAGCCAGCCTGACAAGCCGTCCATCCACCGGCGTGTGGCAGCCCGCCAGTCCCCGGCTGAACCTCGCCCGGGCGGTGGATAATCCGCCAGACGACGTGGCAACCAGCCCGACAGCGTCCGCCAGCAGATGGAGAAGCGGTGATCACTAGAAAAAGGGAAACCTTTCGGAAGGTCACCCGCGTGCACTCTCCTTGTGTCGCCTTCTCCTTCCTCATAGCCTTCCAAGAGTGTTTGCATGCGCGCCAAGTATCACTACGAGAGAGTTTTGGTGAGATTTTTTCCTTCCCACGCGCCGGACAGTAGACGGGTGGCACGCATTTATTTCTAGATTCGTTTTTTTAAAATGAAATATCTCGAGAACCGTATTTCGGAATTAAGAAAGGTTTTTCATATTTGAGATTCTCACGTCGAGATTTTCAAAACTAGATCCCATGTTGATAGGTTTTGAGAAACTTTTTTCTTTGTACTTCGGAGTTGTACTACTTTATACTTCAGGTTTTCACTAATCTATATTTCCTGCTTTTGTACTTCGGGGTTATACTATTTTATACTTCGGGGTTATACTTTTTTGTACTTCCTGATGTTGTACTTTGGGGTTGTTCTTTTTTATACTTCCCGATTTTTTGTATTTTGGGGTTGTACTTTTTTGTACTTTCAGGTTTTGTAATTCGGGGTTATACTAGTTTATACTTCGGGGTTATACTACTTTATACTTCGCTTTGATAACTCCCACTAAAGGGCCGGCGTACACACAGGCGGTTGTACACCTAGTGAATGCCAACGTACACCCAGGTACACCGCGCGTATGTACTTTCAGAAACATCGTTTGTATACTTTCAGTAGCAATTTTTTTATACTTTCAGATACAATATGTATACTTTCAGAAACAACTTTTGTATACTTTCAGTAACAAATTTTTATACTTTTCAGATACAACATGTGTGTACTTTTAGATAAAGCGCCGTAGGCGTTTCGTTCGAGGCGAAGCCGAGCGGTAGCACGAGTCAACACCGAGCCGTAGCACGCACTACGACCAATGCATGCTTCGACCAATACGCGCAACGACCTATGTACCCCTTTCAAGATCTTTATAAATTGTTATCGAGGCGAAGACGAGCCGTAAAAAAATATCGAGCCGAAGCCAAGCACCGCTACTACTGCTTGTACATGGTGTATATGGTGTACACATGCGCGCGTGCTACCGAAAGTATAAACTATATATAACAGGGAGTACAAAGTCCAAAATAAAGTTTCTCGAAACCTATCAACATGTGATCTAGTTTTGAAGATCTCGACGCGAGGATCTCAAATATGAAAATTGGTTTGTAATTCCAAAATACGGTTCGCGAGTTATTTCGTTTTTAAAAAACGAATTCAAAATAAAAGCGTGACCACCCGTCCACCCCTCCGTCCGGTTGGGAAGGGGAAAACCTACCATGATTCTCTGGTGATGACACTTGGCGCGCATGTAAGACCTCTCGTTTCCCTCTCGTAAGGTTAGGAAAAGTTCCCTTTCTCTAGTCGCACCCTAAAGAAGCAGCTGGCTCCACATCTATCGATGCATCCAGCCCGCCAGCAGGCTCCGCGGCCGACGTCCCGACAGTCGTTCCCCCGTAGTCCTCCGGTCGTCACCCTAGGCGACAGGTAGCAATTCACCGGTTGAGGCCGGCCGGGGTGTCACCTGGGCGACGCGTAGCTGTGCGCCGCACGGCACAATCTCCTGGATCTCCGCTGGCCCGTCATCTGCTATCAACCTGAATCCATCAGTAGACCGTTTGTTCATCACCACGGTCTCAGGCGACTCCTGCATGGAAACTAGAGTATGCACACTGGTTGCATTCATCTCCTTCAATTGTTGAACAATCTCCTTTGCCCTTGGAGCCCGAGGGTTGGGGTTTATAGGCGTGACCACAATACCCCGCAACAACAGAGCAGATGATCTCGCGTTTAACTCGCTCGCTGCGGACATACTAGGATCAATAGACATACTCATAGCAGCACCAGACCCCTGCATAGCACCACCTCTTTGACCCGAAGAACCCTCAGTCATATCTTCTTCCGTCCCTTTTGCCAGCTGAATCATCCATGTGTTTACGCTTCCAGATGAGAGGCACAAAATCTGACTCCGGACTAGAATCAACCCCCTCAGGCCTAAAAGGTAAAACCATACCCTTTTGATATTGAATTGCTGCTCTAACCAATTATTTCAAAAGTCCGAACTGATGGAAAGGGCTAGGCAATACATTATATTCTTGACATTCCTCCTCACGTCTAGGTCGGTGAGTTTTTTCTTCACGGGTCTAGGACGTGGATTTTGACTTCACGCATCTAGCCCGTGGATTTTGGGGTGTCCGCAGGTTTTTAATTAAATACTGCGTATACCATATTGAATTGATGCTCTAGCCAATTATTTTAAAAGTTCGAACTGATAGAAAGGGTTAGGCAATACATTATATTCTTGACATTTGATAGTAGCACACCATCAGTTCTAATGTAGGGACCAAACTCATCCACTTTCTTAAAGGAGTCATCAGACAGCATACCCACCAAGATGCGAACAATGCCCCTCCGACGGAGCGTGAGAAAATCTACATCGATAGTGATACCAATAGGAGACCCAACTGCGCATAGCCCCGAGAAGTGTCTCATGAGATGCAGTACTCCAATGACATGCAATCCATGCAGGGTACGGGTTATCCTTCCTTTTCTTTTTGGAAAAAATGACAGTTGCGTGGTTGGAGCAGTTCAACTGAGAGTGTTAAATTCATTCACAACTTCCAAAAAACACACATGTAAACTCGGTGCTATGTTTATTCAGCTCAAAGCTTCAACTTCAAATTACACACAACATGTAAGCATGGTCATATCTTCTTCAGCATAATTGGAGCACCGTGCTGCGGGTGGAGGGTTAACACGGTGTACGGAGCGTGGGTGTAGGACGGCGAGAGCTGGAACGAGAAGCGCTGGAGGATGGTGCTAAGAGCCATCTTAGCTTCCAGTAACGCAAAGTTCTGGCCGATGCAGATCCGAGGACCACCTCCAAATGGGAAGAACGCAGCCGGATGCTTTGCCGCATTCGAGATGCCATCAGCAAACCTCTGTGGATTGAATTCGCTTGCATCTTTTCCCCATATAGTGGGATCATGGTGGATAAATAGAACGGGCAACATAAAGTTCACTCCTGCCGGATATGTGATGCCGCCAAGCTCCATTGCCTTGTATGTTCTTCTGGTCATAAAGACTGCCGGTGGGTACAGCCTGAGAACTTCATATAGAATCATAGTTACCTGCAAATGACACGAAAGATCATGATCGGTCATTTTAGACTTAAAATATCATACCTTCTTAGTTTGCTTCATATAAATCCCATTTGGTTTACATCATGCCGGTGGGTACACTTTTTAAATCCCTTTTGGTGCCACGACCAGAGATTCATTGGTATTTCCTTCAGTCACATGCATATACAGACATCCCGTACAATTTTGAGGGGCATGCAAATTTGACATATTGTATTCTTGGTTACATTTTTTTTTCAGATGAAGTGCTTTCGCTTTTATATTGAGGAGTTTTACGGTACCTTTTACTACTGGTAAAGGAAGGAGAAGTATTTCTGTGCACTCGGTAATAACGGAGCATAACAATTTCACTTACTATTTTCAGGCGACTCAAGTTCTCAAAATCTGGTGTGGTTCTTCCGAAGTGGTGCAACACTTCCTTTCTTGCCTGCTCTTGCCACTCCGGGTGCATGCTCAGCAGAATTAGTGTCCATGTGAGCAAGACTGATGTTGTCTCCATGCCTGCAAAATAAAATAGCTTGCATTCCTCCATTGTGTCTTCAGTGCTCATTCCTAGATCTGCTTTCCCATTTGATTCCCGCATATTTGACTCCAGCAGCAATCTTAGCAAGTCATCGCTTCTAGCATCACCATTTTTAATAGCTCTGTTTTTCTTCTCAATAATTCCTCGCAGAATTGTGCAGATCTCACGGTCGATTGCTCTCATTCTTCTGTTGTTTCTAGTCGGTAAGAACCTGAAAATGTTATGATATGTCACAAACTCACGGCAAAACAATCTTAACCGGTACTCTTTAATTTTAACATGGAGAAGACAATTGTTTCATTAGACAAATATTTTGCTCTCCGATTCAGTCTGAATTAAGTAATTTAGCACATGTACGCGGAGTTAAAGAAATACCAATTTTTCATAGAAAACCACAGATCACTGAACTACTCCATTTGCTACAAGTGATATGAGCATTGTTATATGAAAGTAATACTACTGTGCTAAGATAAAAATCAGCATACTCATTGCTTGAAAATGCAACACTATATAGGAAAAAAAATTCTGTTGTGCACGAAGAAAGAACCTTACCAATAGCCTGGGATAAAAAGTGTCTGAAAAGCTTGTATCAGCCGTTCAGCTAGCTCTCCTTGGAGCTGGAATATTTTCATCCCCTCCTGATAACTGCTACCGAACGCTGTTCTCGAGATGACATCTCCAGTCAGATTCTGGAACTCAGGCCAGACGTCCACCTCAGATAATCCTTCAGAGGACACTGAATTCTCCCATCTCGTGATCATTTCTTCGCTACAGGTTGAAAAAACTGGCAGCATCCTCTGAGACGAATGAAAAAGTACCATGAGTCTATGTAGAGAGTGGATTGTCCTGCACCTGCGAGAAAATAATGAAAGCCACGGAAAGAAAGTCACTGAGAAATCACCTTTATCTTCTCACTGTGAAAGGCAGGATTTAGGATTCTCCGGTGCTTTGCCCATTTCTCGCCTTCATGATTGACAAGCCCGTCGGCTAGCAGCTTAAACAAACGGCTAGTCTGTGGTTTACCGTAGTGTCCAAACTTGTTGGACAGAATTTCTCTCACTAATTCTGGGTCATGAATCATCACCCTTGGTGTTGGGCCAAACCAAGTGAACGACAGTTTCCCTGCATTTGTAAAGCGCTATTTTGTTACATGCTATGTATCAGAAGTTCAGGGTAACATCCCTGAGGAAAAAAAAAATTCAGAGCGTTTGTGAAGTTCACAGATATTGTAGAACAGCCTAATGAATATTCGTAACTCGCGATCAGTGCAGGCGTCAATGCAGAAAGTGACGTGGTCAGAAAATACGAATACTGCCGTCGGTTCTGACGTGACAAAAATCAGAAGGAAAGCAAAGAATTGCTGAATATCTCACCGTTCTCCTTAACGGCGTTGCTGAGCATTGGCTGCACGCGAGGAATGATGTCGTGGGAGCCGAGCGGCAGGGGCTTGGACCGGGCCGCCCTGTTGAGCCGGGCGTTCTCCGTGACGTCTCCGGTGAATAGGCGGTACCGGGTGCCCGTGAGGCCCTGAGCCTGCAGGGCCCGACCCAGCCGCCGCGGGGTCCACCATGCCCACTCGAGGATCCAGGCGGCCAGCCACAGCAGCGCCATGGCCGCCGCCGCACCGGCTAGGCTCCACGGAGAGGCCTCACCCAGTATGTGGAGAGCTCGGGTGGCCATCGTCATCGGGGCGGTGAACTAGAGGAAAACACAGGCTTTGGCTCTGCCGCTGAGGTTTCGTAAGAGTTGTCTGATCGTATAGCCGGATTCACAGACTGGGTCACTGGGCTGTGCCTGTACGAGTGTGCGTGGAGCTAAATATAGGTCGGGTGACCTGCCACGTATGCAGCTTGTCAACTGCTGTTTTGCTTCAAAGTTTCTAGATCACAGCAAATTCGTGGAGCCCATTCTCTCTGCTTTCTAGATCACATTATGCCTGTTTCTCAAAAAAAAAAAAAAAAAAAAAAAAGTACCCATGCTCCTACTCTGTTTTTTGACAGAGGTCACTACGCTAAAATGTCCATCTCCATTTGAGTCCATTCGCACGTTTATATTTGAGATGTACGAGTACGTTTTTCTCAAAGAATTGTTACCCCCTGGCTCTGGAAAAGAGTCGTACATGTAGGGCTCCTTTGATTCGTAGGATAGGAAAATTATAGGAATAGAAATCCTATAGTATTGAGATGGCATGTCAACTTGAATGCTATGGGGAGTGATTCTCTTTGATTGTGTAAAGGAATTTTTTCATGAGGTTGGACCTCATGTTATTTTTCTATAGGATTTGCACTACAAGATTCTCATAGGAATATTTCCTATAGGATCCAATCCTATGAATCAAACAAATTCAAAAGAAAAATTTCCTATAGGATTCTATCCAACAAAATTCCTAAGGTATTCCTTTGAATCAAAGAGGCCCGTAGTCCCTGCGCTTTTTCACAATAAGGTATATACTCCCTACGTATCAAAATATAAGATATTTTAGCGTTTTTCAGATAAAAGGTATCTAGATATGTTTTATCGTGTAGATTTATATGCATCTTACACTAAAATATGTCTAGATAAGTATTGTCTAGTAAATGCTAAAACATCTTACATTTCGATACAGAGCGAGTAGTATTTTGTTAAAAGACATGCTACGCAAAGTCTGACCAAGTTTAAAGAAAACATTAATATCTACAATGCGAAAAAATCAATATCGTTAGATATATCTTGAATTATATTTTCATACAATATCTTCATAATATTGCACATGTTGATAATTTCTCGTAAAAACTTAATCAAACTTTACAATGTTTGACATTTCAAAATAAGTTATAAACCTACTTTTGAGAAACAAACATAACATATGAGTAGTACTTCATGCACTCATCGAAATCCCTGCTGAAAAATCGAGATTAAAAAGTTCAAGATAGAGGTGACAAATTTCAAGGACCTTAATTTAAATTTTAGTTTATTACATGTTAATTTTTTTTGTTTAGGTTGTTGGATCGATCTACTCTATTAATTAGTTGATCAACAAACTCCAACAATTGCCAAAAAGTGTCTCATGCCTACTAATACTCAATTGCAAAAAATTAAAAAAAACACCTTTTGCACAATAAGAATGTTGGGTATGTTCCAAAGAAAAGATTGTTGCGATGCGCTTAGTGCAACACTTGCATCAAAATAATTATTACGACACATCGTCATGATCTTTGCTTGGGGATTAGGTCACATCTTTATCACTAAATGTGCAGGTCCAAAAATTAATGTATCGTGTCGGGCATTGTGCAATCGGTGAATTCGTCCAGCTCCTCGAATCGGTTGTCAATCACATGAACTCTTTCATCTTAGTATAGCACATAAAGCACATTTATAATATCCACACATAGAAATGCAGATTGACAAAATTGTTCAATCCGTTTGAAGATTTAGGACTCGTGGTTGTTAGTATTTTCAACACTTATAATATCTCTTGTGACCTTTTGGTCGTTTTCATCCATATTGTATCGGCATACTCCTGGACGCACAACAATTGTGGCAGTATCTGTTCCTAATCCAATTATTATACGAATCGAATTCGTGTAGAACTTTTTGCCCAGTGACACTCGGGTCAAATCAACTAGTCTATTTCAGTAGCATCATATCCAACTGGTTCCATCCCAGTAAGTATGTTTCCCTTTAGGTTCATGATCTTGAGTGACGTAAAGTCAATAGGATGAACATGTAAAATTTTCAATACGCTTATTTTTGCCTCATGATATGCTTTGTCAAACTCGAGGCACTCAAGGAAAGTGCATGTCATCCTTGTGATAGCTCTACCTCTCTCCTCAATCCCGTGAAACAGATTCGCTAGAATAACTCTTATTATCAGTCCTCGGTTTTTCAGGTTTCTCGAATAAGATCACTCGATAGGTTTAGAGATCCAATTTCATTTTGTGTATATGCATATTAATTAATTAGCAAAAACAAGACATCTCAATGAATTTTAAGCTTTTTGCAATTATTAAAAACTAAAATGTACACAATCCAGACATTGCTTGCAATTGTGGGGTCAGTATGATACATACACTCAAGTTAAGACAATCACCATCAGTTAGGGTGACTTTAGCACTCCAGATAATAGCTAGGTGACTTGCTGAAGGATCGAATTTTCCACGTTTGAGCATGACAATGACTGATGGTGTGTAAATTTATTTTGAACGGTGGATAAAGTAACTGAATGAGAATTGCATTGGCGCTTACTGTGATAGAGGATATAAGAGTAATTAATTGAGCTTGAGCATTCTAGAAGACAGCCATATGGAGACAATTGGCAGACAATGACTATAGGGGAGGGCTCTTGTGATCATGGGGAAACTTGCGATCGACCACACGACTTATTAGCTGTTTCCCGGAGATAAAATCGATGATGACTAGTTCCAACACTCCTCCCCCTCCTCTTTCCCTAAGAATCGCACATGAAAATGCCTCTACGGTATCCATGCCTGCAATATAGAACGTTGGGTGATGAATTGACAAATCAGTTCGCAAGATTTAGGACTCATGGTGGATAGTTCCAACACTTCTAATATCTTTTGACACCTTTTTGTTGTTGTTCGTTCATATTATATAGAAACACTCCTTGTGCACAATACTTGTGTGGCCGCATCCGTTTCTAATCTGAGTACTATACCAATCGAATTCGTGTAGAACACTTTTGCCGGTGGCACTCGGGTCCAACCGACTAGTCTATTTTAGTAGTTTCTTTCCATTAAGTATGATGCCTTGTAGGTTCACGATCACTCAGACACGATTTAACTCACCAGTGAACATTTCATTGTCAAGTCGATAGCTGCTAGCAGAGCATGCCAACTATTGAGTGTTGTAAATTCAGTGTGACAAATGTGTATGATTTGCAATATGTTTATTTTCTTTGCCTCGTGATATATCCTGCCAAAACCAAGGCGAGTGTTTCTCATCTTGTGATAACTCGATCTTTCTTCTAAATCACCTGATGTAGATTCACTATCAAACTTTTAGTACATCTCATTGGTTAACTCTTAATTGAGTTGCACTGTCATGTTTGTAGAATCAAATAACTCAAAAGGCCCAAATAATATCTCTCTGTGTGGAGGGGCCAATTTTTTTTTTAATATTTCACTTTGTATGTTCGTCACCTAATTATTTTTAGAATTTTTTAAAATATTATTTTGCTTTTTCTGTTTTTTGTTTTACCGGGGGCATATGGGTTCGAGGGCCAAAACATCGCTCCCCATCAGTTAGGGTGACTTTAGCACTCCAGACAATAGCTAGGTGACTTGCTGAAGGATCGAATTTTCCACATTTGAGCGTGACAATGACTGATGGTGTGTAAATTTATTTTAAACGAGGGATAAAATAACTGAATGAGAATTGCATTGGCGCTTGCTGTGATAGAGTTATTAATTGAGCATTCTAGAAGACAAAGCCATACGGAGACAATTGGCAGACAATGACTATAGGCAGGGCTCTTGTGATCAAGGAGAAACTTGCGATCGACCACACGACTTTTCCCGGAGATCAAATCGATGATGACCGCGTCAACTGTGACAGCGAGTCGCCCTGCATGCTCAGGTTTCTTCCTTGGGGCCGAAGCTCCTGTCCGGCTAGTTGATTTCATTACAGTCCTCTTCTTCCAACACTCGTCAAACGATCAATCCTACTCCACTACGCTTGGTCTTATCATGCCGTCACGCATTACGTCACGGCGAGCGCCGACCCAAGGGAAGTTTCACTCTATCCTGATAACCTCTCCCCACTTTGTAGGCCTCTTGAAACTCCATGACCGAAGCACTTGCGTAGGAGTTTTGTCACGATGCTGTCCAGATTTCTAGATTGCACGGCACAAGAGTGCGGTGCAGACAGGCGCAGTTTTTCTTGTATTTTCCGATGCATCTACTAAGACCATCTCCAGCCGTTCGCCCCGGGGCGTTTTTTACGCTAAATAGCGCCTGCTGGGTGCCCGGCGCTATTTTTTTTTTTTTTTTTTTTTTTTTTGCCCTGGAAGAGCCACAGTTTCCGGCCGTTCTCCTAGACCAAGCGGGCGAAATTTGACAAAATCAATGAAAACGGCGAAATTTTAGCAAACTACTAAAAGATTTCATTGAAGTTGTCCGAATATAGACGATTTTTACATATTAGACAGGATTTAAAAAAAATAACAGCTACTACATGCCAAGGGCCTTATACATCTTGGTGTAGTCGTCGCCGTCGTCGTCATCGGAGTTGCTCGATGACTCCGTCTTCAGGGCGGCGCTGCTGCTGCCCGGCCCTGGGTCGCCGAGGTACATTGGCGGGGGAGGGCAGACGTCGTCGTCGTCGTCGCTATCGGAGAGGAAGATGACATCGCCCACCGAGTGTGGAGGAGCTCGCCCTTCTCTGATGACGAGGGTCTGGCTCCGAGTCCGCTAGCGCGGCGGCGCTTCCTCTGGCTCCTCCTTGATGACGGCGAGAGGAACGGGAGCAAGCGTGGCCGTGGTGCGGCCGTTCCTCCCTCGCCTCATCTGCCGCTTAATGTGGTCGAGGACTCGGGCGAGAGTGCGCCCAGGTTTGCTCCACCAGATGCGGCGGCCCGTGGTATTGTTGCGCTCCAAACCAGGGCCGTGGTCGGGGATGTCGCCGAGTTCCGCCTTGAAGCGGTCCTCGAAGAACGCCGTCCAGGAGGCCTCGTTGGCGGGATGCCACTGAGGCTGGCGCCGCTCCTCCCGCGACATGCGCGCCCGGATCTCCACGATTTCGGCGACGCGCTCGGGCCCGGTCAGTGTCGGAGGCACAGGTACGCCGCCTGCGCTGAGCCGCCATTCCTCGGCGCGCTCATGCCCGACAACGCGTGGAAGTTGGCCTCGTACAGGAGCCTCGTTTCCCAGAGGTGCAGGGTTCGTCGGCCGAACACATTGGCGGCCGCGCCGACGAGGTGGTGCCTGTGAACCATGACGAGGAGAATGGCGTGCAGAAGCCTAGGAGAAGAGGGGAAGAATGGCGAGGACAATGGCGACGGGACCGGGTTTATGTAGCGACGGGTGGGCAAGACGAAGCAGCGGCAACTCCATAACTTTGCCGCGTGGGCGATTGGACTGCTCCGCCATCGTGTTTCGTCTTGACTGGCCGGAGGCGTCAATGCGCGTGGCAGCAGAGGCGATGAGGAAGACAAACCTCTCTCTCACTGACAGGGCGGGTCCGCGGGCGAGAGAAGCGGCGGGAATTTCTTTAGCGCGGTTTCGCGCCATTTACCCTCCGTCCGGCGCCCCAGCTGCGCCCCGGCGCGCTGGGTTTGGCATGGGTTCGCCGGGCGCTAAAATGGCCTAAACCGGCGCTATTTGGGCTCGTGGGGGCCGACTGGACCAAAAACGGCGTACCGACGCTAAAAAAGTCGCCCTGGGGTGCTCCTGGGGGCGCGGCTGGTGATGATCTAAGATCAAGGAACCGATGATGGCACTCCTGGTTCATGGGATCCTAACAGCATCTCCATCGGCACACCCAAACTTCTGTCCGACGCCCTCCAACTTTCCAACCGAAGTTTGTTCGTGATATAGTTAAACATTGAAAGTTTAGAACAATATTTTCTTTGTGCGGCTCGCTTGTATGGACCATTGCTGGACGGGGGAAAGGCTTGTGAATCGCGCCTTACGTCATCCTGTTCGTTGCCCCCTGTGCGACCAGGCGCCTGAGACGATGCGCCAACACCTTTCAGGCTGCTCTTTCTCCCGGACACTTTGGTATGAGGTGCTATTGTGGATTCGATCTACCTTCAGGCCCCCGGTTGCCGAAGACGACTTTGTGGATTGGTGGTCCCTGACTCTGCATTCCACACCTCGCCAGCTACGCAAGGGCACCTCGTCGCTCATCATGCTTACGGCTTGGTGGATCTGGAAGCAGCGCAATTCCACGGTCTTCGGCAACGCAAGACCATCAATCAGTGTGCTGCTTGCAACAATCAAAGCAGAAGCTCGCGATTGGGCTCAAGCGGGGGCAAAAGGGCTTGACCAGCTACTTCCCTGGTCGAGGAGGGCTTCGGTCGAGTTGTCCTGTGTGGGTGGCCTTCTCGCAGGCTTGTACATAAACTCTCTTTCTATCAATGCAATGAAATGCAAAGCTTTTGCGTTTTCGCAAAAAAAATAACTTACAACAATTTGAATAGACAATAAAAATTTCTGATCAATCCAAATATAGTGACAAATTTTCAAGGAACAATAGCCTCATTTGCTCCACGAGCCCATAAATGTGCGATTAGATCAGTCTGCAAGTTCGTATGAATGCTTTCATTACGAATTTGACTATACATGGCGAGGAACTGAGTGAATTCGGATGGCACGCCCGGTTGTGGCTCAGCAAGGGGACTCTGGTACTCATACGCCTCATTTAACACCAACTGACAATCACACTCACACTTAACGATCATGTTATGCATAATAACATATTCGTTCATAATCTCCCACATCCGCTCAAGCGACCAAGATAGAGAAGGATATCTTACAATCGCGAACCTGGCTTGGAGCACACCAAAAGCTCGTTCGATATATTTGCGGGTACTTTCTTGTTTGGTTGCAAAGTTACCATTTGCCTCACCAACAGGGTTGCGGATTGTTTTGATAAATGTCGACCAACGAGGATAGATGCCATCTGCTAGGTAGTATCCATTGTTGTACTCAGTGTCGTTGATCACTTAGTTGCAATCTGAAGCTTGGCCATTAGCATGTGTCGAAAACACAGGCAACCGTTGCAGCACATTGGTATTATTGTGAGAACCAACCATGCCAAAAAAAATGCATGCCAAATCCAAAGATCGTAATCTACCACAGCCTCAATTACAACACTGCACGCTCCAAGATGTCCTACTTTGTACATCCCCTGCTAACCGAATGGACAATTTTCCATCTCCAATGCATGCAATATATGCTCCCAAACATCACATGAAATCCTCTTGCTTCACCTTGTGTAATGAGACGAGTTGTGTCTTCTGCAGTTGGTTGCCTCAGATAGGTTGCTCCAAACGCAACATTCGCTACTTTGCAAAACCTGTAAGTGGCTTCGATAGTTGTGCTTTCAGACATACAGAGGTAGTTGACGTGGGGATGACTCCCGAATCCCCTGGACAGGCCTATCTGGTCTAAAACCCAACATAAAAGCCCAACATGAGAAACTGTCCTAATCTTCTAGAAAGCTCTACTGTGGCACACCCGCAAGACTTGCGGACCAAGACAGAGGAAACTTATCGACTAGGGTTAGGGTTTGTAACCCACCCGGGTACGGGTTGAGACCCAGCCTCCTATATAAAGCCTGGGAGAACCACCTGGGGGGCATCTAATCTCCACGCCACCATAGGTACTGCCTCTCGAGATCCAATCTCTCGACTAAGCACCCGCCATTGTAATCTCACACCATAATTCAAGACCACACATGTCAGCCGTCAAATCTGCCAGCGCCTAATCGTTTCCTATTCTCGAAACCCTACCGGATCATCCGAGGGATTTGTTGATATGAATATACGACAATTGGCGCCGTCTGTGGGAACGACAGGCGCCGGATCCACGGCTTCGCCGGCCTCATCTGCATCGAGCTTCAGCTGGACCTCAGGATTATAGGCTCCCACGGAGCCGATCTATTTTGGGTCGTTCATCTACACGCCCCACTCGCTGGCTTCTCGCCCGGTGTTCAACGGACTCCAGGAGGCCGTCAAGCTGACGTTCGGCGACCTCCACTTCCGCGCCAGCAAAGAGGGAATAATGCGCTTTCTCGACTCCTCGGCACCCGCCGAATCGGATGCTGAATCAATCTCAAGCACGGCGACTCCAGCATCGCCACTCGCCGACTCGTATTGTTGCTCAGAATCGAGCCTCGACTCGGTCCGCCTCAACCGACTCGACTTCTACTCCAACGCCGCGGAAGAACGCGTTGATCTCGACAGCAACCACTCGGCCGCCCCGGCTCGCAAGCTATATCTGGATCATGTCTACATGGCCGACCCAGACGAGCAACCCGCTGAAACTGCGGAAAGCGCGACTGAGAGGCAGCAGATCGTAGTCTCACGAGAGGCGTGGGTCAAAGCGAAAACGGATGTGCAAGCCAATCGCACGCTAGAACCAGGCGCTTCTCAAGAAGATCTGGCGGCTTATCATTACTTCCTGTCGAAGAAAAACCAGGAAATGATAAACGCGAATCGGGAACTCGATGCGCGCAAACGCGTGGCAGAAGCCTCGAGTGCGTGCAAGGAAAGTATGCCTCGAAAACCGCTCGCATGGAACAAGACTCCCTCAGCGAGATCTCCAGAACCATCAAGTCCTCATTCATGCACGTCGACAAGGACGGCAATGTGCATCCCACAACTTCCGCAGTCGTGGTCCTAGCCGCCGCAACCTACTTACGGGTGATCCAGCTGCCGGAAAACGACCCTCGCGCGGAAAAGCATCGCCAAACCATCAGGGGGCTAGGCCTAGCCGGAGCGGAGGTTGCCGCCTAAGCTCACAAAAAACAACGACCCCGGAAACCGCAGCGCTTCGAGCAGACAAATCACCTCGCCGTCACGAGAATGCGTCACCAAAAAGGAGGAACGAGGAGTCCCCTCGCCGCCACCGGAGCAAGGAGGCATGACATCGTGAGGATAGCCCGCGAGATAGCGATGACAGCCCGCGACACCACGAACACAACCCGTGACGCCGTGATGGTCGCTCGTGACACCGCGAGGAAGAACCAAGAAGGCGCAGCGAAGTTCCGTGACGCTGCAGCATGGAGCCCCAATGCCGCACTCGCGACTCGCGACATCGCAGCAGAGAGGCGCGCCGCGACAGTAGCCGCGACCGGATGACACACGCCGCCCGAAGCGATATCGCCCAAAACAAGGTTGACAGGGCCCGCGCTTGCAGGAGTCGCACACATTCATCGTCCTCCTCTAACGAAGAAGCTTGCGGCGCGCTATGCTTCAGTAACAGCATCCGCGAGGCGGAGATTCCCTGGAAGTTCAAGCTCACTTCGGAGGTCCCGAAGTATGATGGCTCCCAAGAACCCAAAACTTGGTTGTCGGACTATTTGACAGCGCTCAAGTGCCAACGCGGAAACAAGGTGACGGTCATGCAATAACTAAACCTCCATCTTGTCAGAGCCGCCCGAAGCTGGCTCGAGGCAGGCCACACGCGTGCTACAGATCCTAGGACGATCTCACCTACGACTTCGAGAAAAACTTCTAGGCGACATACAAGAGGCCCGCATCTATCGAAGAACTGCGAGCCCGGAAAGAAAAAAGTGGTGAAACAACTCGCAAGTACATCCAGAGATGGACTACGCTCAGAAACACTGTTGGGAACATATCGGAGGAGGCAGCAGTCGAAGCTTTCACAAAGGACGCATGACATGCAGCTTTCTGGGAAGAACTGGGACGATGCACGCCCAAAACTATTGGCGAGCTGATGGTGATAGCGGACAAATGGGCGAATGGATAAGACTCTGTGCTTAACGAGAAATCATCCTCACCCGCGCATGACAACGACCGCAACGGCGAGCGCCGGAGGAGAAAGAGGTGACACTACGATCAAGACGATCAGTCAGAGTTTTTGGTGGCCGAATTCATAAGAAACCGTGACGGCAGATCCCACGGAAATCATGAGTGGAGACCAAAGCCAGACGAGAAATCACTCGAAGAGGACCTTGACGGATACTGCTCCCTGCACCTGTTCACGGACAAGCACACGGGAAAGCTCAAGGCCACTCATCTCTTCAAGGACTGCCGGAAATTCCTGAACATCCACGAGGCACGTTCGAAAAAACATCGAATCGCCACAATCCAGGGATACCCGCAAGTACCTGGAAGCAGTGCAGTCGCGCCAAACGCACCACCACCGCCCCCACGTCCACAAGCAGCGCAACACAACAAGGTGGTAGCCGCAAACCCAGCAGCAGCAAACCCGGGAGCCAATGATACGTCATAAACATATCCCTAATTTCTGATGCTCCATGATCATATTTTGCCAATTGCTACATGTTTTCTCCCTTATTTATAGCATTTTTATATGTTTTCTAGACTAACCTATTAACAAGATGCCACGGAGCCAGTACCCTGTTTTCTGCTGTTTTTTTAGTTTCAGAAAAGTTGTTCTGGAAATATTCTCGGAATTGGAAAATTCGAAGCCCGGAAGTCCTATTTTCCACGGAAGCATCCAGAAGGCCGAAGAGGAACCGAAGAGGGTCAGCAGGAGGCCACACCATAGGATGGCGTGGCCCACCTGGCCGCGCCAGCTAGGGTTGTGGGCCCCCTGGAGCATCACCGCCTTCGCCTTTTCTCCTATTTAAGCCCCCCGGATGGAAAACCCTAAACACCTGATCAAAATCCCCGAAAAAGTTCTGCAGCCGCCGTCACCGTCAACCCCAGATCAGGGGGGTTCTGAAGCTCTTTCCGGCTCCCTGCCGGAGAGGAGACCATCACCGGAGGCCTCTTCATCACCATGCCTGCCTCCGGAGTGATGTGTGAGTAGCTCATCCTTGGACTACGGGTTCGTAGCTGTAGCTAGATGGTTGTCTTCTCCTCATATGCCTCCATGTTTAGATCTCGTGAGCTGCCTATCATGATCGAGATTGATCTTATGTAATTCTCTATACTGTGTTTGTTGAGATCCATGAATATTGACGTTATGACAAGTTGATTATAGTCTTTATTTGCATGTGTTATTTTTGATCTTGCATGATCTCTGTTGCTAGTGGTTATTCTGGCCAATTAATTGTTAGTGACTCCAAGAGGGAGTATTTATGCTCGATAGTGGGTTCATGCCTCCTTGTTGCCTTGCTTGAGTGACAGAAACGTGAAGGGGGAGGATGTGTTGTTGCCATTAGGGAGAAAACAGCAATGAGAGTGCCCATGTGCATAATCATTGCTTACATTACACACTTTGTTTAATGCAATTATCTGTTGCTTGGAACTTAATACCTGAGGGGGTTCGGATGATAACCTGAGGGTGGATTATTAGTCATAGATGAAGATAGATGTCGGTCTATGTATCTGGTTGTAATGCCCGCACTAAATAACATAGTAATCTTCATGTCATATTGTGAACTATGGTGCAACCTTTATTTGTCAATTGCCTAGCTGTAATTTGTTCACCCGGCATGTTATCTTTTATGGAGAGACACCACTAGTGAAACTACGAACCCCGGTCCATTTTTCCACACTTTTAAACAAACCACAAAAATTTCCTGCTCTCTTTACTTTCTGCAAGCATACACTATTTTTCCACACTATACGCCTAATCTTTGTTTTCAGCAAGACCGGTGAGATTGACAACCTCACTGTACCGTTGGTGCAAAAGTATTTTGATTGTGTTGTGTGCAGGTTCCACGTTGTTGCTGACACCGGTGAAGCGCCAGCACCACCATCAGTGGCATCAACCTTCTGAAGATTCTCTTTCTCCTATTGGATTGATAACCCCGGTTCTTAACTAAGGGGAAAACTCCTACCGATGTGCTCATCACACCCTCCTCTTGGGGTTCCCAACAAAGTGCATCAAGGATTTTTCTGACGCCGTTGCCGGGGAGAAGGAAGTCTTCTAGCAAGGGGAGTCTCTCACTCTCAATCTCTTTATTTTGTTTTATTGTCTTGTTTTTATTTTTGTCTTGTTTTTATTTCTCTATATAAAAAAACACAAAAAAAATAGTTTACTTCTCTATATTGAAAACACAAAAAAATTAGTTTACTTCATGGCTGTTATTTATTTGCTTGCTTTTATTTTGCTAAAATGAGTTCCTCTCAGAATACCAAGTTGTGTGACTTCACTAGCACAAACAACAATGATTTTTTGTGCACACCTATTGCTCCGCCTGCTCCTACTTCTGCTTTCTATGAGACTAAGCCTGCTTTATTAAATCTTGTGATGAAAGAACAATTTTTTGGTATTAGTACTGATGATGCTGCTGCTCACCTTAATAATTTTGTTGAACTATGTGAGATGAAAAATATAAAGATGTGGATGGAGATATTATTAAACTGAAATTATTTCCTTTCTCTTTGAGAGGAAGAGCTAAAGAATGGTGGCTATCTTTGCCTAGAAATAGTATTGATTCATGTACTAAGTGTAAAGATGCTTTCATTGGAAAATATTATCCTCCTGCTAAGATTATATCCCTGAGAAGTGACATAATGAATTTTAAGCAATTTGATAATGAACATGTTGCTAAAGCTTGGGAAAGAATTAAAGCTATGGTGAAGAATTGTCCCACTCCTGGACTGACTACTTGGATGATTATACAAACCTTTTATGCAGGACTGAATTTCTCCTCAAGGAACCTATTGGATTCAGCTGCTGGAGGGACATTTATGTCCATCACTTTGGGCAATGCAACAAAGCTTCTTGATGATATGATGATAAATTATTCAGAGTGGCACACTGAGAGAGCTCCATAAGGTAAGAAGGTAAATTATGTTGAGGAAACCTCCTCTTTAAGTGAAAGGCTTGATGCTATTATGTCTATGCTTGTTAATGGTAAAGCTCAAGTTGATCCTAATAATGATCCTTTAGCCTCTTTGGTTGCTCAAGAAGAGCATGTTGATGTAAACTTTATTAGAAATGATAATTTTAACAACAGTGCTTATAGAAATAATTCTGGTGGAAACAATTATAAGCCCTATCCTCCTAATAGTGGCAGTGGTTATTCTTATGGTAGATCTGTAATGCCTAGTGAGGAAAGAATTGTAGAAGTTGAAAAAGCAACTAAGAACTTTATGCAAATGCAATATGAAAAAAATAACTTGTTTACTAAAACTATGGAAGAACAATCTGCTATGTTGAGAACTATTAGTCAACAAATTGGAAAGTTGAATAGAGAAATCTCTGGTTTAAAGGGTAAAATTTCTAGTGCTGAGATTAGTATTTCGGCCCTGTCAGAGGCACAATTTTCTTTGATAAATAAAATGGCTGCTAAAACTGAAACCATTGAAGATGATCCTTTTGCTGCAACCAATGCCATCCAAGTTCGAATTGATGGTAATGTTAGATTGATGGCTGAATTACATGCTAGGTGGGAAAGAGAAGAAGAACTAGCTAAAAAGAATAATATTGCTAGAGTTTGTACTATCACAACAACTAGTAAAACTGAAATTCCAAGTGCTAGTAAACCTCCTACTATCAATGGTAAAGTATTTGGTGTTAATAAAGTCCCTACTCCTTTGGTGAAACGTGTTGAATTGCCTCAAACGGCTGAAATTGCTCCTGATAAAAGTGCTAAAAAATTTAGAAGTGTGGGAGATAATGGTTCTATTACTTTTGATGATAATAATAATATTGATTCTGATGATTGCAATATCTCTGAAGTTATTATGTTTCTACAAAATCTTGCTAGAAGTCCCAATGCTAGTGCCATGAATATGGCCTTTACTAAACATATTACCAATGCTCTCATGAAAGTTAGGGAAGAAAATTTGAAACTTGAGACATCTATCCCTAGAAAATTAAATGATGGTTGGGAGCCTATCATTAAGAAAAAAGTAATTGATTTTGATTGCAATTCTTTGTGTGATCTTGGTGCTAGTATCTCTGTTATGCCTCAAAAGCTTTATAATATGCTTGATTTGCCACCGTTGGAACACTGTTATTTGGATGTTCATCTTGCTGATAATGCTAAGAAGAAACCTCTTGGTAGAATTGATGATGTTCTTATTATGTTTAATAATAATGTTGCCCATGTTGATTTTATTGTTATGAACATTGAATGCAATGCTTCTTGTCCTATTGTTTTGGGAAGACCATTTCTTAGAACTGTTGGTGTTGTTATTGATATGAAAGAGGGGAGTATTAAATATCAACTTCCCCTCAAGAAAGGTTTGGAACACTTTCCTAGAAAGAAGATGAAGCTACCCTTTGACTCTATTATTAGAGAAAAATATGATGTTGATGCTTCTTCACTTGAAAACACTTGAGTTGATTTTTCTATGCCTAGCTGAAAGGCTTTAAAGAAAAGCGCTACCGGGAGACAACCCGTTTTATTTCTCTGTTTTCTTTCAGTTTTACTTTGTTTTCTTTTGTGTGCTTGCACCTGGGTGTTTTCTATTTCCTTAGAAACCCCGCTGTATCTTTTCTTTTGAGTTTTTGTTGAGCCAAGTAAAGCCACTAGTGGAAAGTTGAGCCTATATTTCGGATTTCTGCGCAGGAAACAGATTTCTGTTGTCCATTGTAAATTCCGTTAAAAATCACAGAAAATTGAAAATGATCTGAGATTTTTTGTGCTTAATCCTGAGTTATATACTCAACATTTTCTAGAATACCAATTTTTTATTTGAGTAACTGAAGAGTTTTGAAAAAATCGATCTTTACCTATTGTTCTGTTTTTTGACAGATTTCTGCCATTTATCGCATTTGCATCTTAATCTCTTTCTTTTGGTGTTTTTTGAGAAAAATAGTTTTGAAATAAGTTGTGACATTAGCTAATGTATTTTTGCGTGTTAGACTTGTGTTGAAACTGAACCATGTGGATTTATTATTTCAATTGCACTAGCATTGCTAATGAAGATTGCGAGAATTTTGATATGAAGGAAGTTTTCAAGGGTCAAGAGAAGAGGATGATATGATGTGATCAAGAAGAGTGAAAAGCCTAAGCTTGGGGATTCCCCGGTGGTACATCCAAGCAAATTCCAAGAAGACTCAAGATTCTAAGCTTGGGGATGCCCAAGGCATCCCCTTCTTCATCAACAAATTATCAGGTCACTTCTAGTGAAACTATATTTTTATGTGCTTTACTTGGAGCGTCTTTTATTTTTGTTTTCAGTTTTCTTTTTTCTTTTGCTTTCAGTTTGTTTTTACTTTCATAATAATCTTGGTTGGACCCCAGCATTCTTTTATTGGAGAGTGACACACTCCGCTTTTTCTTGATAATACGTTGTATTCTTAGTCTCTGTCTAGCTGCTACATTTATTCAGCTCCTGTTTTGCATGCATCTCTTGTTAGAGATGTTAGTTTTAGTAGTATTATTTGATTACTCAAATGTTTTATTGCTGTATCATAAAGAGTATTTTTGTTAAAGCATGTTTTGTATGGTGCTTGTTGGGAGAAACGAAAATTGCTGCTTGAAGTAGAATTCATAACAGTACTAGTACAAGCTTGTATAGACTGTGGCTAGGACTTTTTCATGCCATGCTAAATGTTTTTTAGTTTTAAAGCCTTGTGGTTATTTAGTAGCATGATTAGCCTCAAATAGCTGAGAGTGTTTAATATGTATTGAAAGATTTCATGAGTTGTTCTTGTCATAGTAAAGCATCAATATATGGTATTCTCTTTCGAATGTTTTATTTGGTTGACTTGGCACATGATCACACCATGTTTATGAATACAAACCAGTCACGAATAGCCTCCATGAACACTTAGTTTTTTAACTTATGATACTTCTTATGTTTTAATTAATGTTGCTTATGTCCCTATGCATGATTATGGTTCTTATTCTCTCTTGATTTGTCGCTCCCACTCTTTTGCTAGCCTCCACCTGTACTGAGTATTAGCTCTACTCGTGCATACAAACTCTCTTAAGCCAAAGTTTTTACCATTGTGTCCACCATACCTACCTACATGTGGTATTTAACTGTCATTCCAAAGTAAATTGCTCATGTGTTACCTTTAAAACCTTCAAAATTACTCCTGCTTTATGTTCCTGTTTTTGCTCATGAGGACGTAAGTAGAGAATCTTTATCTCACTTGTTGATTGGATTTCACACCCTGGACTAGTGGCTTCATCCGCTTATCCAAATGATAGAAGAGCTGGCAGCGGGGTGCCCAGCCCCAAATTAATTCATACAAATTCTTTTCACTATTTTTGCCCCTGATTTATCAGCCAAAGCATAATTGTGTAAACAAAAGAGAAAGAGGGATGACCTTCTACACCAGTTGCGTCCTTCACCATGGGAGCCGCTCTTGTGAATCTAGTTGACTTGTGACGTACTGTATTTTCTGTTTACCATTCGTTGACATTAGTATACATCTCCCAAAATATAGATACTCCTCCACGGTATGTGATTGTTGGCAGGCACCCGAGGATTCGGCTAGCCATGGTTTGTGAAAGATGGATGGGAGGAATGTCAAACTTTTAATACCTATGTTTAATAAAATAAAAGCTCTAGCACATGAGTGATCCCTGCTTCCCTCTGCGAAGGGCATTTCTTTTACTTTTATGTTGAGTCTCCACCTTCTATCTTTATGCACGGTTGAGAGAGCATTTTTTGCCATTCTGAGTTCTATGTGCATTTGTCCCATAGGCATCAATAATTACTTCATGATGTGATATTATTTGTTCTTAAATTATTTGTTCTAGTCTTCCTCTTGAACTTTGAAGGTGTCTTGGCATTTATGTTTTGCCCCACTCTTAAGGACTATCGAAATATCACTTTGCCATGCTTTCTCTATACCTGAAACAAACGTTTACCTTTCTTTGCATTATTATTCATGATCCTTTATTTGAGTTACTTTTCGTGATGCAAAGTAATTGCTATGCTTTATTATTAAAGTTTTATTTATCATGCATGTGTTTAAAGTCTTATGATCTCAGCGTGCATATGCTTTTACATTAGATTGATCAAGATTGTGTTAGTAGCATGTCACCTCAGAAATTATTGTTTCATCGTTTACCTACTCGAGGACGAGTAGGAACTAAGCTTGGGGATGCTTGATACGTCATAAACGTATCGCTAATTTCTGATGCTCCATGATCATATTTTGCCAATTCCTACATGTTTTCTCCCTTATTTATAGCATTTTTATATGTTTTCCGGACTAACCTATTAACAAGATGCCACAGAGCCAGTTTCCTGTTTTCTGCTATTTTTTTAGTTTCAGAAAAGTTGTTCTGGAAATATTATCGGAATTGGAAAATTTGAAGCCCGGAAGTCCTATTTTCCCTGAAAGCATCCAGAAGACCAAAGAGGGGCAGCAGGGGGCCACACCATAGGGTGGCACGGCCAAGGGGTGTGGGTCCCCTGGAGCGCCACCGCCTTCGCCCTTTCGCCTATTTAAGCCCCCTGGATGGAAAACCCTAAACACCTGATCAAAATCCCCAAAAAAGTTACGCAGCCGCCGTCACCGTCAACCACAGATCAGGGGGGTTCTGAAGCTTTTTCCGGCACCCTGTCGGAGAGGAGATCATCACCGGAGGCCTCTTCATCACCATGCCTGCCTCCAGAGTAATGCGTGAGTAGTTCATCCTTGGACTACGGGTTCGTAGCTATAGCTAGATGGTTGTCTTATCCTCATATGCCTCCATGTTTAGATCTCGTGAGCTTCCTATCGTGATCGAGATTGATCTTATGTAATTCTCGGTGCTGTGTTTGCTGGGATCCGATGAATATTGACCTTATGCCAAGTTTATTATAGTCTTTATTTGCATGTGTTATTTGTGATCTTGCATGCTCTCTGTTGCTAGTGGTTATTCTGGCCAAGTAATTGTTAGTGACTTCAAGAGGGAGTATTTATGCTCGATAGTGGGTTCATGCCTCCTTGTTGCCTTGCTCGAGTGATAGAAACATGAAGGGGGAGGATGTGATGTTGCCATTAGGGAGAAAACATCGGTGAGAGTGCCCGCGTGCATAATCATTGCTTACATTACACACTTTGTCGTGGGATAATCACGGCAGACGTTACCGGGGGTAACTGATCTTGGGGCAAGATGACACAGGCGTTCGGGAGAGGCTTTAGCTCAGAGGAAAACATGATGCAACTCGATCTGGTAGCCGGCAATCAAAGTCGCCGAGTCTCCGATCTTGATATAATAACTCAACTCTGGGGTTACACTAGATGCTTGATATCAAGCGATATTGCTAGGGTTCTTAGATCTCTATCAACTACTCCTAGGGGTCGGTTTATAAAGCACCCGTACCCCCTGGCTTACCCTCCAAGGCGCACCCTGGATCCTACCCGGACACGGCGCACAAACCCTAACTTCCCTTTACCGTAACCCACAATCCGGGTTACTAGGCCTACAAACTTGGGCCTTCCGAAAGTTTCTTTATCCTTAGCCGGATCCTGCGCAGCGTCCTTTGGGCCGGGTTACTCCTTGGAGCTTGGCCTACCGGGTTATTATCCCTCCATCAGTAGTCCCCAGAATAGCTTGGGCTTCACGGATCCTTCCTTGAAGCGCTCGCTATTCCCTGCAAAGATATCAAACACACAAGCATACGGAGGCCGGGTTAAGATGCTTTGATAGACAGCTAGGCCTTACTCCATGGTGGCCATATAGTAACCCGGGTTTTCCCCCAAACCCTTTGGTTTAATTTTCCAGGTCTAAACCCTAATAAAAATGTCAAGATCCCATACTCTATAACTGACCCTGATATCACGGGGTGGATCTCCTTCTCTTTTTCGTCCAGATACTTTGCTCAATACTTGGCGCATATCTCGCAGAATCCACGTAGATAGCCATTACCCCACAATTTCCGGCTTCTGGCCGTTGAGATAGACTCACCCTCACCTTATAAATAGTGCTCAGAGGGTAACCTAAAAGGCTAAAACCCATCGCTCCGCCTCAGTTTCCCCTTTCCTTCCTTGCTCCTTACGCCCTCGCAACACCACCGCAAGAAGTTCGCGCTCGCCATCGAAGCAAAGCCGCCGCCGGCCGCGCTCGCCCTCGAGCCATCTCGCGCCGCCGTCAAGCTTCACCGCCGCGCCTTCGTTCCACTCGCCAAGAATCACGAAGGGGCATTCGAGCCACGCCGTTCACCGCCATCGCGCTAGACTCCAATATCTCCAGTAAGTCCCTTGCACTCGTTTAATTTAGCCCCGCAATATTTCAATTCATCCAGGATTGGATCTAGGTCAACCTGTGAGTCGTTCTTCCGGTTGCATCGAATTAGATCGATTTGATGCTCGCTAACTCCTTTAACCACCTGCTTGATAACTACAACTCATCCTCCTACCATTACTAATCACAAAATCCCCCGTAAAATCGTTCGCAAATTTTACCATCTAGATCCATTCCTCTTCGATTTTCCGCTCATTGCATTAACACCCGGAAAATCCTCCTTTTCCAGCTATTTTGCTTGCAGTAGATACATGGGCAACCATCCATCTTCCCCAAATACTTTTCCGTACGTAAGTGACCAATAATCTCCACAGTTATACTTAACACCCGGATACCTTGTAACCTCCACCTCATAGCGTGATACCCGGATAGTTCTTAGTTTCATACTTTCTTGATACCTCATACTCGGATAATCCAACACTTCCGGGTCTTATTTCCTATGCCTCTTTTTCTTGTGTTTTGCAGGTTGATCCCATGGCTCCCAAACGGCAAGGAAAACAGCCGACTCAGGCAAGGACTACCCAAACCATATCCGCCAACTGGGGGCGTTCCACAGCTACAAAGGCCAAGTTGGACGAGCTAGCCGAATTAGGAATTCTCCCTTCTCAGAAGGACATTCACTGGAGAGCGCCGGGCAACGAGACCCGGCCCACACCCGCCGATAACGAGGTAATCTGCTTCGTAGAGCACGTGACCCGGGGATTCCGTCCTCCGGGTCACCCTTTCTTTAGGGAGATCTTAAGCCATTATGGTCTATTCGACATAGGGCCTAACTCTATGTTGAACATTACCCACTTCATCGTTCTATCTGAGTCGTACTTGTGCATACCGCCAAGTTTGACTCTCTTCATCGAACTATTCCAGTGTAAGCCGTGCCGCGAAAGTGGTGACGGAGCACTTCTTACCTGCGGCGGGGTATCCATCCAACGCCGCAAGAATTCACCGATGCCAACCCTCAATTTAAACTCCCACGTCAAACATTGGCAGCTGTCTTTCTTTTATTGCCACGATACCTCCCCAGACAGCGAAAAGAAACTGCCGGGCTACTCGGAGAGCCTCCTCGAACCTTCCGAGTCTTTCAATGCCTTTGCACCTGACTCAGACAGGGAGGCGATCCTTCCCTCATTAGCTAAGATAGCCATCCTCTCAGCCCAAGGCCTCCTTGGGCTCAATTTAGTGAAAACATGGGTTGATTTTCGGATCCAACCCAACTCCATGCGCACCAAATTAATGTGCGAGTACTCGGGGCATACCACGGATGCACTCCGATACTCCACCAAGAGCTTTGCGACCGGCGGCACCAACAAGACCATCAAGGGCTTCTTGACAGAGAAGCTAGAGGTGATAAAGGGCATCGCCGGGTTACCCCCTTTTACTCGGGAAAACCCGGCTCCAGCGGTAATATCCGATATTCATAACTTATTTCCATATTTTGACTTGATACAGCTTCTAACCCTTAATCTCATCCTTTTGTCTTAGGCTGATGACCCCTTCTGGAGAGTTGAACCCTCCCCCCCTTCCAGAGACCCGGAAGAAGAGGACGAGCCGGCCGATGATAGTGAAGGTATTTGCACAGAACTTGTATCATCTTTACTTGCATCATTTTCCTCCCATTTAACTTTTTTCCCACGAACACACACCCGGTTCGCAGGGCTGGAGGACGAAGGTGAGACCAACGAGGATGACCCGGAGGCTACCGAATCTGATCAAGAGGCAACAATTGGAGCCAAGAGGAAGACCAGAGGGGCAGTGTCCAAGGTTCCTTTCTCCTCGTTATCCTCTGAACCTTACTCCTTTGACGCCATGCGACGACTTAACCATCAATTGTCAAACTCGTCGTGCTTGAAGGATTCTCTCCCAGCCAAACGCCGAGTAACTCGGAGCTCCCCGGGTGAAGATCCCCTTAACCCGGGCATCTCTACCTCCTCCGTCCATCGTGCCAGTGCTCCTCCGTCTCGTCCTTCCGACTCTCCTCGACGCCACCCTTCTCCTAACCATCCACGCGCCGGGCAATTCCGGGTTCCGTTGGTGGTCCCTGTGACGACTTCATCTGCTTCCAGCGGCGAGCTCCCGCCGGACTACACCGTGAATGCCGGGTAAGTTTTTGCTATATGATTTCCTTTGACGCCTGACAAATTTCAACCACCACTGCTAACTGCCTCCTCTCATCTTTCTTTTAGCACTCAAGTCACCGTCAGTGATCCGAAAAATGTAGAGACGGATAACCATCAGGCAGAGGAGCCGACTGAGAACGCAGATGCCGCGACTGGCGGTGATACTGAGAATAACCAGAGACAAGGCCCTCTGAACAATCCACTTCACCGAGCCGCCGGATCTCCTTCCTCGTCGGAACCAGTGGACGAGGAGATCGAGGTTCTGGATACAAGGATGGGTTCTCCCAACCCGGATACTCAAACTGTCCGGGTCTCGACCCCAAGGGCGGGGAGAGCTCCCCCACCAGGCGACCGGGCTGCCGGCTCTTCCGGTACTCGACCCGAGGACCTGACGTTTGCCCAGATGCTGGAAACCCTGCGCACTTTGAGGGGTAATGAAGAAAACATCTTGGGGCTTTAATAGCCAAACACGAGGTAAATCCGACTGACGTTGCTTGTGTCCTTATCCAGTCCCCAAGTTCCGAGTGAATTGATTCATAATTTGCTTGGGACTTTATGATACAAGCGACTGATAACTTGCCCCTTTACCCGACTAATCCTTGTTTGCATCCATGCAGTCTTTCGTGACTCAATCTGAGGAGAAACTGGCAGACGCCACCAAGCTCATTGAAAAGGAGGTGGTTTTGCGTGAAGCAGCCGAGGCTGAGGCCAGGAGGAATAGGATGATAATGAGGAAGTATAGGAAAAGGGCTCACAAAGCAGAAGATGATCTAACAAGCCTTTCTGTCCAAATTGCTGACACGTATCGTGCTTTACTTGGTACGTTCCTTCCTCCGGGTTTATCCTTTTGTTAAATAGCCAGAGTTTTCCCGACTTATGTTTCCATTTCTTCAGGCCCGGATGAAGCCATGCCGGATGAGGATGACATTGCCAGGCTGAAAACTATGAAGAGCGTTATCCGGCAGCTATGCGCCGGAACCAAATGGATCCTTCAGGAATTACGGTGGCCGGGTAAGGGACATGTCGATCTGAAGAGAATGCTGGATGCCTTCTCCACTATTCCTGAGTGGATTTGGCACTGGAAACGCTCGTCTTGCCGGGTTGGAGTAACCCGGGGGCTTGCACTTGCCAAGGCTTATTTCCCTAAGCTCGAGCTAGTGAAGCTTATGGGCGGCTTCCCGGAGTTCAAGCTTGATGGGTCCAAGTTCTCAGTAAAGGATTTTCAGGCTGTCCAGAAGGAGGTCCGTTACCCGGCCAGCGTGATCGCTGACGACCTGGATGTTGATATCCTCGTTCCTGCATATGATGCTGCTGGTGAAGCGGTTAAGTCGGATTTTCCCGAGCCGTATGATATGCTGGCTCGGTGGAAGGAGGAAGCTGCTGCGTTGAGGGCGGAGGCTGCCAAGAAGCAAGCTGAAGCCGGTTCTGCCCCCGCTACCTCGACACCGGTCGTTCCACCTCCTGCGCGGGCTGGTACTACTGATCCGGGTGCTGCTGCTACCACCAATGATGGCAAGTGCAAGGCCAAGATGGACGCCGAGTGATACCTGATATTTGATGCCTCTTCTTATGATGCGCTGTTTAAACAATTATATTTTGGGTGGTGCGCCTGTGCACCTTTGATATCTTTCACCGAGATGTTGTGATGTACGATAAGGTCTTGATATACTCTTGTGCCTCTTTTGGCCTTTTAAATTTATCCACTTTTGAACTCATCTGCTCTCGATATCCGGCTTTCTTTATTGTTCCTTTTGTGAAACTCGGTTTCCGGGTCTCATAGGTGTTGACAAGCGGATTTGCTTCTAAGTCCCCAAGTCCCCAAGACTCGGATATTTGGGTTTTTGGAATTCTAACAAGTAAGCAATTTTTTCTCTTTCAAGATTTCAAATCACCCGGACCCGGATCTCCAAGTCTAGGACACTTGATCTTGAAAGGAGAACGAGTTGCCTGCTGCTAAATTCACAAAGATCCCTGAGTCGTTTCACATAGGATTTGAAGTTATGCTTAATAATCGTTGAGTTTCCAGCTGTTAGCCTTGTACTCTGCATAACTTGTGGTTTAGATGACCCTTTTGACTATCTTGTACTGTAAGCCGGCTTTCGCGTGGATACCATGTTGTTACATCTATACGAAAACGTGGCCAGTCAAGCCCCGTCGGGTTTCATGGCTGACTGTAATCGTAAGCGAACAAATCATGCCACTTTAGTGCGAGTCACATCGAGCTTAAGTAAGAATAGCCAAGAAATTTGGACTTCTTTGTCCGGTTATAAGATTGTAGCTGTACTCGTTTGCAAGTAATCGGCCCTTATAACTCATAGGCATCATGGTCGGGTCTTTGAGTTCGTAACTGTGCTATTCAAGCGACCAGCCCCCAAGACCTAAATACACGCATCATACTGAGAGTACAGAACCTGATAATAATCATCTCTTTTCTTGATAATCACCTTTTTACTTGATATGAAAAATCTAGGTCAGCAAGCCGCCTCATTAAAAACCCGTCCAGTCCCCAAGGGTACCCTGGATAGGAAAAGAGTGCGTCTGAAAACCTGCTGCCTGTTACATCGTTCAATTCCATATGCCAACACAATTTTTGCTAAGTATAATATGGACGTAGCTGAGCCACGTTCCACGGTCTGTCTCTTTCTTGCATAGATGAAGTGGTATGAGCAGTGTCATTAACTGTGGTCGACTCTTCCCTTGCATCTATCAAGTAATATGACCCATTATGCAAATTCCGGCTTATGATAAACGGTCCTTCCCATGGCGGTGATAACTTGTGCTTTCCTTCGTTCGACTGTACCAGGCGCAGAACCAGGTCTCCTTCCTGGAAGACCCGGGTTTTCACGTGCCGGCTATGATACCTTCGTAAATCCTGCTGATATATGGCTGATCTTTCCAGGGCTTGTTCCCTTTGCTCTTCTAACATATCCACGGCATCTTGCCGGGTTTTTTCATTCTCCACTTCGACGTATGCTGATACTCGTGGTGAATCATGAATAATATCACTCGGTAGTACTGCCTCCGCACCATAGACCATGAAGAAGGGTGTCATCTGAGTAGATCTATTGGGCGTAGTATTGATACCCCAAACCACAGAAGGAAGTTCTTCGACCCATGCGCCAGCTGCCCTGATACAGGGGACTCGTAATCGTGGTTTTAATCCGCGAAGCAATTCCTGGTTTGCCCTCTCCACTTGTCCATTGGCCTGCGGATGAGCCACTGATGCAACATCAAGCCGGATTCCATTGTTGCCACAGAACTTCTCCATCTCACCAAGGGACATGTTGGTTCCATTGTCGGTAATTATGCTGTGGGGATACCCGAACCGGTAGATAATCCTTTTCAGGAACTTGACTGCTGTGGCTGATTCGCAATTAGTAACTGGCATAACCTCAACCCACTTGGTAAACTTATCAATAGCCACCAAAAGATGTGTCTTCTTGCATGGTGACATATGAAAGGGGCCAACCATGTCCATACCCCAGACAGCGAACGGCCAAGTTAACGGGATGGTCCGTAACTCCATAGCCGGCACATGGGTTTGGCGAGCGTACCTTTGACATCCGTCACACCTTGCTACCAATCGTTCCGCATCTGCTAGAGCCGTGAGCCAGAAAAATCCGTGTCGATAAGCTTTAGCCACAAGAGATCTTGTGGATGCATGATGTCCACAGTCGCCTTCATGGATTTCCTTGAGAATCTGTCGGCCTTCTTCTGGCGCTACGCAGCGCAAAAAGACCCCTGCTGCGCTTCTCTTATATAATTCCCCATTGATGATAGAATATCCCTTCGCTCGCCTCAAAATTTGCCTTGCTAATACCTCCTGCTGTGGTAACTCGCCTCGCGATAGGTAGGCCAAAAACGGTTCTGTCCACTCGGGAATAGTACGTACAGTGGCCACAAGTCCTGAATCCGGGTCTTGATTTGCCAATTCCTCCTCTGACTCGGTTTTAACTGATGGTCGCCATAATTCGTCCAGGAAAACGTTAGGTGGAACCGGCTCTCTGCGCGAGCCGAGTCTAGCGAGTGCGTCGGCTGCCTCATTCTTTCTTCTGTCTATATGCTCCACCTCATACCCTGAAAAACATCCTGCAACCCTATCAACTTCCCTGCGGTATGCTGCCATAATTGCGTCCTTTCTATCCCAAGTTCCTGACACCTGCTGTACCACAAGGTCCGAATCTCCGAAGCATCGTATCCTCTTGACGTTCATCTCCTTGGCTGCCTTTAAGCCGTGCAATAGGGCCTCATACTCGGCCACGTTGTTGGAACAGTCAAAGTGAATTTGTAGTACGTAACTTAATTTGTCTCCTTTGGGTGACGTTAGCACCACTCCAGCTCCTGATCCCTCGTATTGCTTAGATCCATCAAAGTGCATGATCCATGACTCGGAGTTTGGAACCGTTGTAGTCATGCCTGTATGTGTCCAGTCGTTAACAAAATCAATTAAAGCTTGAGATTTGATTGCTGACCTGGGTTCGTAGTTGATGTGATAATCCCCCATCTCTATCGCCCATTTGGCTATTCTTCCTGTCGCGTCCGAGTTTCTGATGATATCCGACATTGGTATTGAACTAACCACTGTTATGGGGTGTTCTTGGAAATACGGCTTCAATTTCCGGCTAGCCATAAAGACCCCGAACACCAACTTTTGCCAATGCGGATAGCGATGCTTTGCTTCTGATAATACCTCGCTGACGTAATAAACCGGCCTCTGGACCGGGTAACCCTTCCCATCCTCTTTGCGCTCCACAACAACTACTGCACTGACGGCTCGGGGGCCGGCTGCCACGTATAGCAACATAGGTTCTTTAGGACCCGGGGCCGCTAGTACTGGTGCTTCAGATAACTGTTTCTTTAGCGCCTCAAACGCCTCATCCGCCTCTTGATCCCATACGAATTTATCTGATTTCCTCAAGAGCCGGTACAAGGGTATTGCTTTTTCTCCGAGCCTGGATATGAATCGGCTCAAGGCTGCTACGCAGCCCGTGAGCTTTTGAACATGCTACAAATTTTCTGGCTTTTTCAGACTCTGGATGGCCTTGATTTTGTCCGGGTTTGCCTCGATTCCTCTCTCGGAAACGATAAAGCCGAGTAATTTCCCGGCTGGAACTACGAACACGCACTTTGTCGGGTTAAGCTTCATCTGATACCTCCTCAAGTTTTTGAACGTCTCTTTTAGATCATCGATAAATGTCTCTGCCTTCCTGGTCTTGATAACCACATCATCCACATAGGCATGGACGTTGCGTCCAATTTGGTCCTCGAAGCACTTTTGAATACACCGTTGGTAAGTTGCGCCGGCGTTCTTCAATCCAAACGTCATAGTTTTATAACAGAAGGCCCCAAAAGGGGTTATGAATGATGTTTTCTCCCAATCCTCCCTCTTGAGCTTAATCTGATGATACCCGGAATATGCGTCCAGAAAGCATAATAGATCGCTTCCAGCTACTGCGTCTATAATCTGATCTATCCTTGGTAGTGCGAACGGATCCTTTGGGCAATGTTTGTTGAGACTCGTAAAATCAATGCACATCCTCCACTCATTTGTCTTTTTCATCACTAGAACTGGGTTTGCCAACCAATCCGGGTGAAATACTTCCATGATAAAGCCGGCTGCCAATAGCCGAGCGATCTCTTCGCCTATAGCATTCCTTCTTTCCTCATTCATTTTCCTCAAACCCTGCTTCACGGGCCTGGACTTGGGATCTACATGCAAACTGTGCTCGGCCAGCTCTGTAGGGATACCCGGCATGTCGCTAGGTGTCCAGGCGAACACGTCTGCATTTGAACGAATAAACTCCACAAGTGCCTTCTCCTGCTCTTTTCCCAAATTAGACCCTATGGTAAATTGCTTAGTGGAATCACCTTCGACAAAATCTATCTTCTTGGTGTCTTGCGCTGCCTTGAATTTTGCTCTCTCGTCCTCAGTATTCGGCTTTTTCAAGGCTGTTCTATCATCCGGATTTACTTGAGACCGGTAATATTCGAGTTCTTCCTTTCTGCACGCTTGCTCGGCCATTACTGAATCTCCTTCATCACACTCAGCTGCTATATCCCGGTTCCCATGTATGGTGATAGTCCGTTTAGGACCCGGGATCTTTAGCTGCAAATACACATAACACGGCCTAGCCATGAATTTAGCATAAGCCGGTCTTCCAAACAGCGCGTGATAAGGACTGCGCAATTTGACCACCTCGAACGTGAGCCACTCAACTCGATAATTATCCGTCGATTCTCCGAAAGCAACCTCCAAGATGATCTTTCCCTCGGGGCTCGCCGAGTGACCCGGCACGATCCCATGAAAGACTGTCGAACTTTTCTGTAACTGGGACTCTTTGAGACTCATGCTTAAGAAGGTTTCCCAATAAAGGATGTTGATGCTACTTCCACCGTCCATCAGGACCCTTTTCAGTTCGTAACCATTAACCTGTGGAGCAACCACCAATGCCAAGACTCCTGGACGCTCTACTCTTTCCGGGTGATCTCTTCTACTCCACGTTACCTCTTGTTCCGCCCATCTAAGGTATCCCGGCGCAGCCGAGGAAACCGAGTTTACCGCTTGCTTTAATGTCTCTTTGTTCCTGCTAGAAGTTCCTGTAGTATGCACATGATACTGTCCCTTTAAATCAGGCGTACGTACCATACCGATGAAGATGTTGATCTGGCCGATCATCACCGTAGATCCGGACTCGAGGTGATCCGACTCTGGCCCCCAGCCGGAATCGTCCACCATCTTTTCTCCTTTATGGTCTATGTAGATCTCGCCGACGACAAGATTCTCCATGTTCTTCCGAGCTTCTCCCGTGACGTAAACACCTTTGGACGCAGGCCCCACGGTGGGCGCCAACTGTCGTGGGATAATCACGGCAGACGTTACCGGGGGTAACTGATCTTGGGGCAAGACGACACAGGCGTTCGGGAGAGGGTTTAGCTCAGAGGAAAACATGATGCAACTCGATCTGGTAGCCGGCAATCAAAGTCGCCGAGTCTCCGATCTTGATATAATAACTCAACTCTGGGGTTACACTAGATGCTCGATATCAAGCGATATTGCTAGGGTTCTTAGATCTCTATCAACTACTCCTAGGGGTCGGTTTATAAAGCACCCGTACCCCCTGGCTTACCCTCCAAGGCGCACCCTGGATCCTACCCGGACACGGCGCACAAACCCTAACTTTCCTTTACCGTAACCCACAATCCGGGTTACTAGGCCTACAAACTTGGGCCTTCCGAAAGTTTCTTTATCCTTAGCCGGATCCTGCGCAGCGTCCTTTGGGCCGGGTTACTCCTTGGAGCTTGGCCTACCGGGTTATTATCCCTCCATCGTTTAATGCAATTATCTGTTGCTTTCAACTTAATACTTGAGGGGGTTCGGATGATAACCTGAGGGTGGATTATTAGTCATAGATGCAGATGGATGCCGGTCTATGTATCTTGTTGCAATGCCCGCACTAAATAACATAGTAATCTTCATGTCATATTGTGCACCACGGTGCAGCCTTTATTTGTCAATTGTCCAGCTGTAATTTGTTCACCCAGCATGCCTTCTTTTATGGAGAGACACCACTAGTGAAACTACAGACCCCGGTCCATTTTTTTCACACTGTTAAACAAACCACAACAATTTCCTGCTCTCTTTACTTTCTGCAAGCATACACTGTTTTTTCACACTATACGTCTAATCTTTGTTTTCAGCAAGACCGGTGAGATTGACAACCTCACTGTACCGTCGGGGCAAAGTATTTTGATTGTGTTGTGTGCAGGTTCCACGTTGTTGCTGACACCGGTGAAGCGCCAGCACCACCGCCACTGGCGTCAACCTTCCGAAGATTCTCTTTCTCCTACTGGATTGATAACCTTGGTTCTTAACTAAGGGAAAAACTCCTACGGCTGTGCTCATCACACCCTCCTCTTGGGGTTCCCAACAAAGTGCATAATCCAACGATACCCAAACCCTCACGGAACCATATGCATGATACAGAAAATCTGCCCGTCTCGGCGAGTCCATAAGACCAATACTCGCCACGTTAACATGGCAGTACAAGCGCCACCGTCCAAATCAGAGTACCTCAAGATGTCTGAGAACCCGATCACTTTCTCCACGGAGGATCACCCACCTCGGGTATACCGATCAGGTTATGCAGCGCTTGTCATCCAGGCGCAAATAGGCAACTACGACCTAGTCAGGGTATTCATGGATGGAGGTACTGGGATAAACATCATATACGTGGACACACTCCGCAAAATGAATAAGAATCTAGAGGGACTCGCAGAATCAAAAACATCATTCCACGGAATAGTACCAGGCAAACCAGTCCGGCCACTCGGGACAAATAATCTGGAGGTAGTCCTCGGTGACCCGAGCAATTACATACGGGAGTTTCTCGACTTCGAGGTAGTCGACTAGCCATCACAGTACCACATCATTCTTGTCCGAACTGCATTCGCGAGATTCATGGCAGTACCGCACTACGCATACCTCAAGTTGAAGCTACTAGGAGAATACGACACAATCACCGTAAACGAAGACTTCCAGAAATCGGATAAGTGCGACAATGACTTCATGAAATCGCGAAATCTTTCGGGGTGCAAGAGGAGCTGGAAGAGTTGGCAAAAACCACGGACAACTCCGTGCTGCCACTAACCAAAAGGACGCTCCAGACCTAGAGCTCATCCCAAGCAACGACACCCGAAAGCGTCAAATCCACCCGACAGATTCATCGAAGATCGTGATGGTGTCGACAAGCCTTTCCCTTGCATAGGAAAGCGCGCTCGTCGAACTCCTCCGTTAGTACTGGGAAATTTTCGCCTGGCAGCCATCCGATATGCTAGGAATTCCCAGGGAGTTCACCGAGCACTCATTAGAAGTGTTGAAGGATGCAAAACCAGTTAAGCAGACCACTCGACATTTCTCTGAGAAAAAGCAACGCGCGCTCAGAGAAGAGGTGAACAGATTACTAGCCGCAAAGTTCATCGCCGAGATCAAGATTTCCACCTGGTTAGCAAACCCGGTGCTGGTCCCGAAGAAAAACACAGACATACTTCGTGTGTGCATCGACTACACATCGTTGAACAAACACTGCCCCAAGGATAACTTCCCGCTTCCGCGGATCGACCAGATCATCGACTCCACAGCAGGCTACCAACGTCTCTCTTTCCTGGATGTCTACTTGGGCTATAATCAAATCAGGATGAAACAGGAAGACGAGAAAAAACAACATTCATCACACCACACGGTGTATACTATTGCACAACCATGCCCTTCGAGCTCAAGAATGCGGGCGCCACATATCAGTGTTGCATGCAAAAATGTCTCGCCAGACTCATTGGCAAGAACGTACAAGTCTACGTGGACGACGTAGTCATCAAGACTCGAGTGGAGGACACGCTCCTCGAGGACATAAGGGAAACCTTTGGCGCCCTCAACACATACAGAATCAAGCTCAACCCGACAAAATGCATATTTGGTGGACCGGCAGGGCAGCTACTCGGCTACTTGGTCTCAGCCCGAGGAATAGAGGCCAACCTGGAGAAAATTCAAGCCATCCTGGCGATGAAAGAACCTACAAATCTCCGCGGTGTACAACAGCTAGCATGGCGACTGACAGCTCTCAGCAGATTCATCGCAAGACTGGTTGAGCAATTCTCTCCCCTTCTACAAGCTGCCGAAGAAGACAACAAATTCGAGTGGACTCCAGAAGCAAAGAAATCATTTGTCGATCTGAAAAGAGTGCTATCGAGCCGAAAAATATTGTCCACACCCGAAGAAAGAGAGCCCCTGTACTTATACCTATCCGCAACTAATCAGGTGGTCAGTATGGTAATTGTGGTAGAGCGACCCGAGGAAGGGAAGACACATGGAGTACAGAGGCCAATCTACTAGTTCAGCGAGGTACTCTCACCATGCAAGCAGCGATACTCACACTACTAGAAGCTCGTGTATGGGGTAGTATTCACAACTCGAAAGCTCAAGCACTAATTCCAGGAGCATACCGTAACGGTGCTAAACGACGCATCACACGGTACAATAATGAACAACCCCATGGCATCCGTAAGAATCGCCAAGTGGAGCATCGAACTAGGCGCCTTGGACATGGTGTAGAAGGGGCGAGACGCCCTCAAATCACAGATAGTCGCAGACTTCTTCTCGGAGTGGACGTAATTGCAAACCCTAGGACCTCCAAAATACTCAAACTCATGGATAATGTACTTTGATGGATCCAAAAAGAATGAAGGAGAGGGAGTCGGGGTCATACTGATATCACCGAGAGGGGACAAACCCCAATACGTCATGCGACTCGACTTCCCCCTAGATGACCCAGCATCCAACAACAACGCCGAGTACGAGGCGCTTCTGCACGGCATGAAGATGGCATTGGCATGCGGCGCCACTCGACTAATGATCAACGGAAACTCCAACCTCATCGTGCAACAAACAATGAAGGAATGTGACGCAATCGCAGCAACATGATCGCTTATCGCGACATGTATAACCTGCTCAAGGGAAGCTTTCAGGGTTGCGAGCTAAGGCACATTGCACGTTCGAGAAATGAGGAGCCCGACAGACTAGCAAACATCGGGTCGACTAATGCACCAATACCGCCAGAGGTCTACTTCTAGAAAATCAACAAGAGATTCGTCAATCTCAAGAAACCAACAGAGACACTCGAAGAAATAGAATCAGAACCCAGTAGACAAAGCGCGCTCATCGCTCTAATCCATCACATCTCGCAGCAAGTCTTCCTAGTCGAACCAGTTTGGATGCACAAGTACCTGGATTATATGCTCCGACATCAGCTCCCAGGAGACGTCTCTTAGGAAAGGTAAATAATACGACGCAGCAAATCCTTTCGGGTGATAAACGGCGAACTGTACAAGCAAAGTATTTCGAGAATTCTTCAGCGTTGTATCGCACCTGAAGATAGAAAAGAACTGCTTCGGGACATATATCAAGGAGACTTCTATTGCTTCTAACTTTCTTAATTTCTTTGAACTTTGATGTTTTCATTTGCTACTCAGCCAATACTTGATCAAATTGATGTTGGACAAGTTTCTAAGCTATTAAAGATCAAAATGCCTCACTCTAAGGGTGTTGGCAACATTCTAACCTGTAACCACTACTTATGTCTTTGCTTGTGTGTAGGTTT
This sequence comes from Alopecurus myosuroides, assembly GCA_028641055.1. Lineage (NCBI taxonomy): Eukaryota > Viridiplantae > Streptophyta > Magnoliopsida > Poales > Poaceae > Alopecurus > Alopecurus myosuroides. Next base: position 287,874,174 of record CM054061.1, read on the forward strand.
AAAGATCTTCCAAGTCTTGAAGAATGTAGATAAGTGTAGCTAGGTTCCTATGTAACTTTATTTCAAATTTTGTAATTTGAATTCCATTGTAATACTCTTGTACATAATACGTCAATGAAATAAATTTCAGTTTGATTTCCTATCAAAGGTGTCCTTGTGTATTTTCAATTCTGTTTGAAATATTTAAATTTGTGTTCTAATGATTTCTATTATATTCAAATTCAAATTTCAAATTTGAATTCAAATCTCAATTTCTTATTCACTCGAGTGTAGGTTTAGAAAAGGTAAGAAATAGAAGTGAACCTCTAAGATAGAAGATCAAAATCCACCATAGGGTTTAGAAAACAAATCTCAAATAAAAGAGAACCATACCCCCTCTCTATCAAAATCTACGAGCAGTTTCCCACTCTTTCGATAGATCGAGAAGTTAACTTATTCGTCACAGCACAAAAGCACGAAAGAAATCTCAACATCCCAAATGCATGCAATGCAAGTGTGCAAAGACTTAAAACTACCCCCTCTCGACTCTCTATGGGGTCTCACAGAGAGAGTCTAAAAGGTGGTCTCATTCCCCCATTGATTGCTAAGCTTCCTCAAATTCTCTCTCCACCATTAATGTGATCTTCAACCGCCTAGATCTCCCACTCCAACCACCCAACCTTGCCGAAACTTTCTGGAGTGATAGAGGAGACCTAGATCTGTATTTCCACCAACGGAATTGAAAATCCTCGTACAAAATCCTAGCGGATCTTGGAATCCCTTTGGGGATAGAAACCCTAGTGCTTTAAACTTCCAACTTGTTGCAAGAAGCTTCAAATTGTTGAGAGCCTACAATTGAGTTGTGGAGTCGCCTCAACCTTATGTAAAGGTTTGGTATACGCCTTCAAGTCGACCTCATAGTGGAAACGAGCATCTTCCTCACCAGATAAGCTCACAGAGAATAAGATGTGCACAACCGTGCTATTGGAGTACCTCGGTGGCTCCTCACCTCTTCAACGTAGACGTACTTCCCTTGGGAAGTAACTACGGGAAAGATATCTTAGTCTTCTTGTTTACACTTGTGGTTTATCTTGTGCTTTACATATTGCTTTCATTGCATACTTTGTATCTTATCATATAGGTTGTTCATCTAGTTTCACATCTTAGTTAACCTTGTGATTTATCTTGTTTAGCCCATTATAAAAATAAACAAATGAAAATTTGGTAGTCACCTATTCACCCCCTCTAGTGACCATACGTGTACTTTTAGAAAAAAAGGAAGGTACGAGGGAGTGGTGCGCATATGTGTGTGGCCCTTGGGCCCACCTGGCAGCCCCCAATCGATGGGTGCGGCCATGGGGGCAATTCTACCCCCCCCCTCCAGCACCCCTTCTCTTTTTTTGCCCAAAACTATTCCGGAACCCCACGAACCCTATAGATAAAATCATAGACCTTATCTAATAATGTTAGAAATATATTTCTGACATCCCGGGACATCTCATGTCCCCCTGCACATGCTCCGGAAAGCGCGCAACTTGATTTTCTCTCTCGTAAAAAACTTCGGAATAAATTCCGATGGTAATATAAACTATTTCAATTACTCTAGGACATCCAATGGCCTCATTATAAATTATCTATGATATATATAATATATCTATTACGTAGAAACAACGTTCCGATGACACTCCTTGTTGATCCGGACCTACCAATATACACATAAACTAGATCTAACTTAAGTGTGTTACCCCTATAGGTTCGATAGTGTGTGGACATAATATTGGAAACTCTTTCCATCTCAATAATCAGTAGCGGAGCCATGGACTCCCATATTGAATCCCATTAATTATGTGAAAGACACTCTGTAGAACCTGTTGGTTATTATACAATATCCCCATTACTCGTGATACTGAACTTACCTGAGAGTATGGATTCGTGTATTACCATGAAACCATCTTTGGTTCACTATACCTTCGTCTATCGCGTTAACTGGTACGATTCTTTTCAATCCTTACTTTATTATGCTATCCCACATGATGTATAATCATCATGCATTGTCTATAGAACATATGGATATCATGCATATCAAGTGGTCCCAGGTTGTATCTCTCTTTTTATGGAGTAATTCCTATCTTAGAACATCAAGGTAATATACTCCTTTAGAATTACCCAGTGGCTACCGTTTTGTTCACCCAGTTTATGGTGTGACACTTGATAGTAACAACGTTAAACTTTCAGAATATACATTCCTAATAACATCATGGTCTAAGGATATGTTGTAATATAACCGTGTTGTGATATGTCACTAAGGACAGAAGACATCACAATGGAATATCTTAGCATCTCAATTACTAGGGTATACCCAGCCATATTGTTCCTTTTCAACAATATGCTATTCATTGATGCTTATATAAACAATGTCCATGACCAGGAAAACAAAGCCATCAAGCATACAACAAATTAGTCTAAAATTCAAGACTAGGGTTTGATATATTTGTTCATGTCACTACACGTGAGCATGAGTTTTCCTCTGAATAATAATTAGGAAATAGACGTACCAGTATCATTTCCTTTTGGGCATACATCCAACACTCCAGTCGAGGCGCGGTGTGGGTCGGTTGGAATGCGAGCTACATGGCGAGCACGGTCTATGCGACGATGGGTGGCTCTCGTGGTAAGAGGTAAATGGTCAAGATAAGTATCGGGGGTTCTCTAGAGTCATAATGGGAGGAAGGAGATCACGCTGGTGAAATGTTCCCTCCCGAGGTGGTCGAGGGTGATGGTTGGACGAGGGGATGGTGCTCGGCTCAATGCATGCTAGAGGGGTTTTGAGAGGCCTAATACATGACGAGTTGTAGGGGCCGGTCTAGGGCATCACTAACTATTCTTGGGTGCATGATAGAGGTAGAGAGAGTGAGAGAATTAATCAAGGCGAGAAAGAATCCAATGATGGCCATTTTTCGCAGAGAAGATTGTGATCAATTTCTCCATTTTTTAATAGAACTAAAAGTGGAAATCATGTCCATGAGATATATGGTAAAAGAACTAAGTCTAGTGAAGGTAGTCTCACAATTTTATGAAATATTTTGGTTGGTGAAAATTTGAATTTTCAAAATTTCCTCAGTCTTTTTTTAATGCTATTTTCAAAATTTTGAATAATACTAGCAATTTGTTTTCGATAAATAAGTCACAAATGAACATAGTCATGTTGTGGATTTCCCCAGAATTTTTGGAAATACTTCTATTGACAAAATATTTTAAATTCCACTTCTGGACTTTTTGAAAATAATTGCAAATAAATAAGAAAATGCTTCAAAAATAAATATGTTTATAATTTAATGAGAGGGTATGTAATATATATCACAAAATTTATTCTTTTAAGAATAACTCTTTTGAAAATATTTGACATTTCATGTAAAAGCAATGAAAAGAGAAAGTTGTTGATTAGGCATTAAAAACTTGTGAGAAAAGTGATTAAATGGCCAAAATAAAAGCAATGGATAGAATACATGAGAAGGCCAAGTCATGGGGATGGGAAATTTTTTGCTTGAGCTCAATTGGAATTATAAGTGATTTTAAAAAGGTTTCCAAAATGCTTCAACTAAAAGGAGACATAGTCACTGGTTTGCATAGCCTCCAAAAGGGTTTTGAAAGAAATAGCTACGTAGTTTCAACATCTAACTTCTTAGCTTTGATAGGAAGTATATATGTAAAATATGGGATCCATGAAGATACATTGCCCTAAGGGCAAGTTTTACGAATTTTGGTAAGCTTCTACAGAGGCTATATTTTAACAAAAGTGGAGATAGCTAGGTCTAGTGACACGGAATTGAATTATTCTCATCAAATAAATCATGACAAGATATGATTTTTTATGTTGATCAACATTGCAATCCAAACAAGCATGAATGAGTCAATCAAGGCAAACAACCAATGTAGGCATTCCACAATTTCTGTAAACCAACCAAGCACAAAAGAAAGTAACAAAGTAGCAGGTCATACCATAGGTCAAACTAGTCAAACAAGATCATGACAAGATGGTTTTGAATAAGATGCCCAACTCATAGCTTGATAATTTTAAAAGTCTTGATAGTGAAGGAAAACTATAGGGGTAACTTATTCCTCCCCTCCCCCCTCCCCCACTTGTAGTCTTTTTCAAAGGAGGTTTTAAAAATGTGTTTAAATACCAGTAAAAGTATCAAGATTGACAATAGGTAGGGGATGATAACTTCCCAAATTTCATACATAAATAGTTTAAAACTAGGTCTTGGATTGTTGTTAAAAACAAAACATCTTTAAAGGTGTTTGGCCAAACCAAGGCAGTACAGAAATGTGTTACTTTTCTTTTATGACTTTATCACAAGGTAAATGATTTATCTCGGTTGTGTTCAAACTAACACAAACCATAAACCACAAGTGGTCAAACATAGCAATGGGAAGCGAAACACAAGCAACAATGTAGCATTTTAAAAAGTTTTGTTCCCCCTGATTTTTGGTTCTCCAATAACTATGTTTTCCTACCTCACAAAAATTAGGGCGTGATAGTAACTTCCGAATTAGAAAGAAATTTTCTTGTACTAAGTTTATACCAACCATACATGAGAAATTAGCTATATTTATTTTCTTACTTTATATTGTGTTGGACGACAAACGATTTGAGGCCTAATTCACTTACCGTGTAGTCGTGCACCACCACTGTAGCACCGGCCAACCACTCCAAATGCATGTCGTCAAAAATAATGAAGTGTCAAACCCTAAATAAAAAGCGAGAATGGGAACGTCAAGTAGATTATTCCTTGTAGATACGTAAATGCCTGTGCGTTGTCACAGGATCTATATTCCTTTTCCGTCCGCACATGTAGACATAATGCATAATATTCCAATATTTCTTCCCTATGTGCACAATATATGTGTAACTTGCCATGAAATATATACATAGTAGAATTGATGCTTTGTGAGCTAGTATATACTTGAAACTCATGGGATGATTAAACTGTAAAACAAATCTACATTCTTTGTAAAAGAAAAAGCAAACTTGGCAGATATATTTGATCTCCACCGTCCATGCACACTCATTAAACGGCCCAAACACATTTCTTCTCAACCCTATTTTATTGCCCTCAATCGCACTTGCCATATATATACAGAAGAAGAAAAATACCCGTGTGATTTATGCCTGCCATATATACACAAAAAATGGTCACATGATTAACGCCTGCCATATATACACATCAGGAAAAAAAACCTAGTTGATTAACTCCTGCCATTTATATATTTCGAATGCACATAGTACACAGCCACTATATAGTTATAAAATAGTGTTTAAAGTAGACATATTTTCACATATGTGCAGATGGTCTCCACAACGTTGTCGAAAACTTTAGCATTACTTTTTCCAGCTCTCCCCTGTCTGTTACCACCATGAATATTTGGTTCCATTGTTTCGATGCATCCCCTTATACCTCCTATCCCGCAAGAAAGTATAGTCTACTTTCCTCCACGTTTATTCACCCTCAGCATTATTAAGGAAAAACATCACATGGACATTTGTTCAGTCTCAAATTATTATGAACCGACCTCAAAGAATTTAATAGAAAGTATGCTATGCGATCTGAATGCATGCACCAGGATAACTTTTCAGATTGCAACAATCAGACTGACACAACTATGTGGATTGAGTTGACGCACCATGATAGCTGTTCAGGAGCATATTTGTCTAGCTTCTCGTGTTAGGCTTATTTGGTAGCATGTCAAAACAGAAAGGAAAATTCGATGATAAGGCCTAGATCGAAAGGAGCGATGACCTACCAGCCCGATCATGACTTCATTTGTCTCGGATGTGGCCGATTCTTCCAGGGATTACACCAGGGAGATCTGCGCTTCAGAATTGATATGTGTGAAACCATTACTTGGTATGCCCTACATTTGAATTAGTTAAGATATTAAATTTTGCTAGTCAATTTTAGCTACTGTAGTGTCAGTGAATGCAGTGCTAATGATTTAACAATCCGTAATAGCTAGGACAGTGGCAAAGAGAGATCATGCATGTGCTGATAGGAGAAAGCATTCAGATGGAGGTCGAAGATCGGTACCGGTATAAAGAATGCACATGCTGATCCATCTAGCCATGGTATTTATGGGTATATCATAGATACACATCAAGAACCCAACTATCCAAAATACATCAAGGCATCATCAAGTATCATCTTAAAAAGAACAGAGATGATTAAGTTAGGAGTGGATCAAACCATTCAGATCTCATTAATCCCTTCTGGATATGTCCTTCCCTAGCCCAAAGATTTAAGTAGTAGAGATTAATCCCTTCTGGATCCGTCCTTCCACCCCGAGATTCTAGGGCTGGAGTGGAGGACTGCTGGTGCGGCAACATGGAGAGGAGGGTCCCGACGTGGCGTGGAGGCGTAAATCTGGACCGACCGGTCAGGCGACGGCCTCCGGGGAGCTCGTCGAAGATCGGTACCGGTATAAAGAATACACAATTGCGTGACTCATTTTATTCAAAATAGTAGACTGATATCTAGCAGGCTAATCCATCTAGCCATGGTATTTATGGGTATATCATAGATACACATCAAGAACCCAACTATCCAAAATACATCAAGGCATCATCAAGTATCATCTTAAAAAGAACAGAGATGATTAAGTTAGGAGTGGATCGAACCATTCAGATCTCATTAATCCTTCTGGATATGTCCTTCTCTGGCCCAAAGATTTAAGTAGTAGAGATTAATCCCTTCTGGATTTGTCCTTCCACCCCGAGATTCTAGGGCTGGAGTGGAGGACTGCTGGTGCGGCAACATGGAGAGGAGGGTCCCGACGTGGGGTGGAGACGTGAATCTGGACCGGCCGGTCGGGCGACGGCCTCCGGGGAGCTCGATCTAAGGGAGAAGCTGGCGGCACGTGACGGTCGGCCGAGTCAGGGAGCAGGGCCGACGCAGGTCGTCACGATGCGTTTGGTCCGTGGAGCCTACAACTTCTGTTCCTTCTCATCCTTGCCGACACCATAGGAGGTGTGCGTGGTGGAGAGCAGCTGGTGGTGGCGTACGTGGCTCAACAACGAAGGACGGCGGGACTTGAGAACCACATCCGATTATTTCGCCAGGGAGAGAGCGCTCGAGAGGTGCGGGGTGGCGACCTAGTGTGATTCGGCGGAGGAAAAAACAGGAACGAATGGTCGGCAGACTAAGGAGTCAGAAGAGTGTTGTGGTATTTTAGATGTAATTTTAACGAAGTGTGACACCCCCACCATAGTAATCTTAATAGTAAAAATAAATGTGGCCATAAAGGACACCACAAAGGCCCGTTTAATTAGCTTTGTAATTCATATTTGCGGGAGAAAAGGAAATACTTTGTACCATTAGAATCCCATAAAAATCTTGTATCCTATAGAAAAATAACATGATGTTCAAACTCATAGAAAAATTCCTGCACTACAATCTAAGAAAATCCCTTGTCCCATGCAATTCAGATAGACATGTCATTTCAACCCTATAGAATTTTTGCTCCTACACATTCCTTTCCTGTAAATTAAAGGAGTCCTAAATGAGATTAAATGGCGTTAGTGGGTTGTGGTTGTGGCACTAACGGATCAAATCAGCGCAGGTGTAATTCCTAAAGGAGCTGAAGAACTACTCCCTCCGTTTCAAAATACTTGACTTTTATTTGTCTAACTATGGATGTATCTAGACATATTTTAGTGTATACATACATTCATATTTGGACAAATAGAAATCAAATATTTTGGAACGGAGGGAGTAGAAAAGTAGGCGGCCGGCGGTGTTGAGATCAAAAATCCATGGATTGTCGAGCGGACGTGGTCCTTTTTTTAGCGATTGATTCATGGAAAAATACTAGTGTAGATGATCATGCACAGGTCAAACACCTTCAGAATGTTCAAAAATTCCGAAAAAAATAGAGACTCTAGTTTACATATAAACACTGATATATAGCACTATTGTAGTAATGAAAATTTGTCTTTTTTATATAGCTAACGTAAATACAAATTCGTCACGAAACTCACTCGTGGCGTATTAGATTTGCATTACTTATACATGTGATTTTTTACAGATTTTTTTAACTTTTACAAAATTGTTTAAATCAACATGTCTTTAAAAAAATTAGCCGGGAGCACCGCCCGCCGATTCTACCTAGCCGCCTATTGGCTATTGCAACCAGCCATATATAGTGGGTTGCTCTTGGGCCGGTACAGGCTGTAGCAGTCTGCCCTTGCGGACAGACAGACAAAAGGTCAATTCCTATATGCCGCTCATTGCGGCACATCTAAGTCGCGCCGCGTACCGCCTAGCGGTATCACGTATACCACCTAACCCTAGCGGCATGTGGGGCTCGGCCCAGTTAGGATTGTTTCGGTATATTTTTTCTACTCTCTCCGATCCATATTAATAGGTCCTCAAGTGGATGTATCTAGCAATAAAACATGTCTAGATACATCCACTTGAGGACCTATTAATATGGATCGGAGGGAGTATTTGCTTTTCCTAGAGTTTCTTTTCCATGTTCCCTTCACGAGAGGTTTTTTTTCCTATTGTCCTATCTTTGGTTTTTTTTTCGAGTTTTCCTTCTTCTTTATTTTTAGTTATTTCGCTTTTATCTTTTCTGTTTCTTTTCATTTTACTTATTCATCCCCTATATATGAATACATAAACTTTATTTTGAGATAACTTAACATATGAAAATGTCTGTAAATCTCGCAAAATTTGTTTATTATTTACGAAACATATGTTCATGGTTTTGAAAATAGTACCTTTACGGTTTTAGAAACATGCCATTATAGGCTACAAAAAATGTTCATAGGTTAAAAAAAATAAAAACGTCCACACATTTAAAAGAAGTTCACCAGAGTTCAAAAATTATTCAAAGGATTTCGAGAAAATATTGACGGTTCAGAGAAATCGATCGGAGGTTCAAAACAAAGTATACACGACGGTTGAAAAAAAATTATAGGTTCGAACAGATATTCATCTAAGTTCGACAAAATATTCACCAGAGCTCGAAAAAATATACATTCACGGGTAAAAAAATGTCCACAAAAAATTAAAAATATATTTGTGGTTCAAAAAAGTGTACAAGGCTCCATAATAGTACGGAGCTCGAAAAGATGTTCATAGGTTCGCAGAAATGTTCAACAGTGTTCGAAAAAGGCTCGACAGAGTTCAAAAAAATATTCACGGTTAAAAAAATTCAGTTGAGTTCATAAAAATCTAAAAAAAAAAGAATTTAAATCTAAATATTTCAAAAATAAGCATTTTTCAAATCTATATAATTTTCAATTATAAGCATTTTTTAAATATGAACATATTTTCAAAACTGAACATTTTTCAATATCATAAAAAAAGGAAAAAATAAAATCAGGAAGAAAAGAAGAGAAGAAAATAGACATAAGAAAACAAAAAGTGTAAAGGAGAATAAAAAGAAAACACAATACATTAAACCACAAGAAACATGAGTAGCCTCCTTCAATGGATCGTCTCTAATCGAACAACGAAGGGAAGTAAAAGGGCCGAGCCCACCCTCGATCTCCTTCAGGCACGGGGGCGTCGCATGCTGCTAAAGACAACATATAGGATCTCATAACATGGTGAAAATTAGATTTCCACCTGGGTTATATCTTTTTTTTTTTTGGCTTTCAGCACAAGGGTTGGGCGAGTGTAGCTTCGCCCACCGCTAGCAATACTAGGAATAGTATTATGGTGGATTGGTGGTCATTCGATAAATGACTTTGTGGACTGAGTTGAAGATTTTGCAAGTAGGTTGATCTAACTGAATATCATTGTCAAGTGGACGCAGTAATGGTGTATTTTACTCCTATAAATTATGATATAGCTAGAAATGTTTCATGCCAAACCTCTCATTTCTTCGTTGTAAAAAATAATGAAAAAAATCAATTATTATAAAATTAACAACAAAGACAAGCTAACGCACATTCTAACACTGTCCATTTAGCACACCCAATTTTCGGGGATAGAACTAAAAGCAGAAATCATACACGCGACACACCAAGTCAGTAACGGGAAACCCTAGAAATGCTGTACACCATCACTCTCGATGATGCACCACGATACAACAACCTTACAGTAACAAAAGTTTCTAAAAGAACTACAGCAACCTAAACTAGCCTAACTTTTCAGCGCAAACCAGGAAGAAAACTCCCAAAATGAGGAAAATAGTACTTCCTCCGTCTCAAAATAATTGTCTTAACTTTGTTTCAATGTAGATGTATCTAGACATGTTTTAGTGTAGATGTATCCATATTTAGACAAACTTGAGACAATTATTTTGAGACGAAGGGAGTACACAAAGGAATCTTGTACGTAGTAGCTTGATACCTACGATTTGGATGTTAATCACCATATCTCTATCAAGGTTTGGCTGATGATCGCTCTAGAAGCATCGTGCCGTGTACCGGTGTACGCCGTGGTAGTGCGGCACTTGGCTAGTAGAATATCGTTTGACGACGACAAATCAAAATCCTGCCGAAATAGTCTCGATCAGCATGCCACGCGGACATACTTGACAGTATTTTCCTCCCCTAAGCTGGTTTGGACTTTGGACCAACAACATATACCAATCAAACAAATTAATATTGGTTTGTTGGCCAGTTGGTAGAGTAAACTGAATATTGTCGAGTTGATGTCCTACAAATAAACCTAGAAAAGTCTATTTTTTTGGGGACGCCACGGTAGGTGGGTTTCGGGGTGCGAAGGTCAGCGATGGCGTTAGGCGACTGGCTGCTGAGCCCGTCTGACACCACCTCACGGTGGAGCGTGACCTACTCCTCCACGACCTCGCCGGCGACCGAGGGGACCCCGCCGTTCATAGGCACTCTCGTTTTTCGGCATGACGCGGGGAGAGTTCTGCTCCTGGATGCTGAGGAGAAGGTCCTCGATGCGAGATATCTCCATGAGGGCGAGCCGGTGGAGGTGGGAGCGGAGTTCATCGACTGCGGATCGCGAGCGCTCTGTTCCCGCCGGAGAAGATGAGCTCGCCGCAGGAGAATTTTCGCCGGGTTCCTCCGAGGCCTGGAGAGGGTGGCCTATGCAGGACGTTTCCTGTGGTGGGGAACACATCGAGCTCACCGAGCCCACGCGCTACAGTCTCGGGCCCCCAGGAAGGAGCGGAAGAGACCGAGAGTATTTCTTCCGCAGATCCGCCTGCCGGAGTGATCGATCTCCTATTCTCACACCTTTTGTCCACCTCTAGGGTTTCACCCCCGCCGCATCCACCAGAGTCCCATAACTGGTGGAAGGGGAAAGTGGGAGGTGATTCCAGATCTTTCACTCAGGTAGCGGCGTCTCCCCCTCGCTCCATCTCTGCTACGAGGACCATGGGGGATCGAGGTGGCTGATATGCAGGGCGGCGCGGGGGAGGCGGCGGTGGCGGAGGGGGCAACAGGAGCAACAACAACTCTGACCGCCCTCCCGCGGGTTCCCAGGCGCGCAATATGGTGTGACTCAGAGAAGCTCAAGGAGATTCTAGTGGAGGCAATTCTGGAGCGAGCTCTGACCGCTGGGAGGCAGCGGCGGCCAAGGAGATCTCCAAGGACAAATCGCCTGCTACGGGCCGCCATGGTCAACCTTCTGCAGTCGCGACCGCGGGAGCGAGTTCCTCATCCGAGTCCGGTAATCCAATTTGCCTCAACTGTAACATTGTCGGTCACTTCACTGCTCGTTGTCCTACTACTCGATGTGAGAGGTCCGGTAAATTAGGACATATCTCTCAGATTTGCCAAGTTGTGCTTCCGTGGGAGTGTATAGCTGCTATGTGTGGTTTTCATGCCCCTGGACAAGGTTTCTGTTATTTTCCTGATTCATGCACTGCCAAACAAGTCAAGGAGAGAACCTCTAGCTTGGTCATCACTGTTCTTGAAGGAAATCCTACATCGAGGGAGATTTAAATGGAGTTTAATGACTACCTCAATTCTAGTTGGAGGTGCACTGCCAGGCCAATTGGGGCGAACCAATTTGTTATGAGGTTCCCCAACTCCAAAGAGGTGGAGAGAACCTGCTACTGGGGCAGACGCATGGAGATGAAGAGGTGCAACACTGTTCTGGGTTTGGCTTCTTGGTCCGCTGAGGTAGGGGCCAAAGGTGCGATGCACAAAGCCTAGGTCAAAGTTCGGAATATCCCCATTGAGAAAAGATGTGAAGCACACGCTGCGTATGCTGGTTCCCTGGTGGGTGTTACTTTGGAAGTAGACCTGGAAATGCTTCATAAACCAGAGTTCTGTAGGATCCTATTGGGCTGTCATGATATCTCACGCCTCCTGGAGAAGGCAGAAGGTGTGTTGGGCGATTACTTCTATGACTTCTTTTATGGAGTTGATTCAGTGTTGGTACAAGGGCCTCCTGTGATCAGATCATCGATTCCTATTAACAACTCCTCGGCACCTCCTTCCCCCAAGAGGGCTAGTGAAAGTGCATTTTGTTTTCCCGGTGTTTTGTGTGTTAGTTAACAATACTAAGTACACTATTTATCGAGGTGTTTAGTATGCAGGTGTTATACTTAACATCGGCATCGATCACCGAAAAGATCGGTGAAGATTGTGCTAAGAGATTTGGGACAATGAGCAACCGGATTATTCTAACCGGATTATTCCGGGAAACCGGATATTCCGATTAGGATGGTTTGAATCCAGTTTGGGACAGAGATGAGCCGGATTATTGGTACCGGATTATTCAAACCATACCGGATATTCCAGTTGAGAAGTTTCTACTCGAAAAGCGGCTAAGGCCTGGAGTTGGACCTCACAGATGTGAATCGTATTATTTGTACCGGATTATTCTGGAGGAGCCGGAATATCCGGTTCAGCTCCCTGCGCCAGACAGAAGCCGGCCGGATTATTCGTAACGGATTATTCAGAGGCAACCGGATAATCTGGTTTAAGTCAACGAACTCGGTGGAAATATCCCAATTGGATATTCCTGTCCAAACTTGGACCGGATATTCCGGTACCCGTTTTCCTGCAAAACGGCTAATTTTGAGGAGGGGTATAAATACCCCTCCTCTTCCACCTTGAGCTCTATTTCTTCCCCTTGGCATTCAATAGCATTTAAGAGATCACCAAATCCGCATTAACTCCGAATCCCTCCCACCAAACTCGAATATCTTTGGAGGATTGAAGGAGAAGGCCCCGATCTATATCTTCACCGAGTCGTTCTTCATTTCCCCCTCTCTAAATCAAGGGATCTAGCCTAGAGTTTCCTCTTATGGAGAACCTAGGCATCTTGCTACTCTTGGTGATTCAAGATTGTTGGAAGCCCCCAATTTGGTTGTGGGTGTGTGCGCCAAGTTGTTTGTAAAGGATTAGATTCCCCCCTCAAAGGGGATCAATAGTGGAAGGTGGACTAGGCCTTTGTGGCGGGGTTCATCGGAGAATAGGGTGAGGCCTTTGTGGCGTTGAGTAGGCCTTCGTGGCGAGCTCACACCCCTCCAACGAGACGTACTCCCTTAACAAGGAGGAACTCGGGATTGCATCGTGTCTCCGCATGCTTCATATCGGTTACCTCGTTCCCTTCTCCCTTTACCTGTACTTGTATTGTGATTGTTGTTATCCTTGTCATATAGGTAAATTCACCGTAGTTGCATCATCTAGAGAATTTACCTTTGTGTCAAGCCTAATTGTGAAAGAAAATTAAAATTGGGCGTAGCACCTATTCACCCCCTCTAGGTGCCCATACTATACTTTCAATTGGTATCAGAGTCGGGCTTAACCGCCTAAGAGTTTAAGTATGGTCGATGAGACGGAGACCGCCGATTCTGAGGCGCCGGTATCTATGAATGATCTCAATGAGTTGAAAAATTCACTGAGCTCATCCATGGAGACCAAAATCGATGAGTTGCGTCAAGTCTTGATGCAACTCTTGAAAGCCAAAGGACCGGAGGTCACCGGCTCATCTCCTCCGGACGCAAATCTGGAGGGCGCCAAGAAAGGGGATGATGGTGACCCATATAAAATTGCTTGCGCCAAAAACTCCACCGATAAGGGTACGAAAGGAGAGGAAGAATATCACTCCGTCAAAGGACGTTATTCTCCCGATCCTCCCGTCCCACATCCTCATATAATTCCTAGGGGTGATCCACCTAAAATTGATGCTTTTTCTTTCCGTGAATGGCAATATTACATGGAGACTCACTTGAACTCTTCTTGTATAGAGCTTTGGAGGTTCACTCGTGATGGATACAAGCCTCATTACACCCAAGTACTTGACAAGAAGAGAAGCCGTAGATTGTCAACTCAACTACACCTCCTTGTCAATTCTTCAACAAGCTGTGGGTCCTAACCACATGCCGCATCTTCAACAATATTCCACCGCCAAGGAAACATGGGACGCTCTTGTCGTCATGTTTGTGGGAAATGAGAGCATGCAAAGGAATAGGTATGATGCCTTGAGCAATGAGGCCGAAGGGTTCTATATGCAGGATGGAGAGAACCATGAAGACATGTACCGAAGGCTCAAGACTCTTGCCACCGCATTCTCCAATGTTGGTGCCAAGTACATTGATGATGCTTGGATCAAAAGGAAGTACATGATTGCTCTCATGCCATTTGAGACCACGGACTTCAAGAGCATCCAAGGAAGACATGACTTTTCTTCTTTGACCTCAACCCAAGTTATGCAAGATATGTGCTCCTATCAAGTGCAAACCAAGAATGCTCTTGACAACCGTGCTAGGGCCATAGGAATGCACAAAGGGGCATCGATTGCTTTGAAGGCCAAGGTTGTGTCAAGAGAGGTTGAGTATGAAGAAGAGGACCATGAGGAGTTAGCTCCATTGAAGGATCAAGAATATGATCCCGTGCTCAAGGATATCATTGCTCTCACCGTGCAAAAGTTTTGGAGGAATCCTCCCAAGGACAAGCAATATGTTGAGGAGAAGACCAAGTCTTGCTATGGCAATGATGGGACTCAACGAGTGAGGTCTTGCTTCAATTTTCAAGATAAGCACCATTTCATTGAGCAGTGTCCCTATGAAAATAGAGAACTCCATGGTGGCAAGCTCATTCGCAAGGACAAGTCCAAGGTTGACTACAAGAAACCTCACTTCAAGAAGAAACCGTTCAACAAGAAATCTCCCACAAAGTTTGTGCTAGTGACTCAAGAGGAATATGATTCTGGTAGTGATGAAGAAGAAGAAACCACAAGTGAAGTGGCCGCTCTTGCTATTGCTTCTACTCCATCATCTTCATCTCTATTTGAATCCCCCAATGAGAATCATCCTCACCCAAATGCCAAGTGCTTCATGGCTAAGGCCTCGGATGTATCACCTTCTCCCACCTCTAAGACCCCAAGTGAACTTGAAAATCTTGTTATTCTTAGAGTAGAAGATGAAATTATCTCTTTGGAACGTTTTATGTCTAACATACAAGGGGAGACCAAGAAGTACTTTGATCATCTCATGAGCCAATTGGGAGAGGCCCATGAAGCTCTTGAGAAGAAAGGTGAGATTCAGAGAAGGGATGCGGATGAGATAGCATCCCTCTCTATGACTCTTGAAGAAGAGCATGATGGGAGAATTTCTCTTGAGAAGTAACTTGAATATATTGAAGAGTCACATAATGAACTTGTTTCTAATATCACTAAGGAACGTGACCTTGCAATTGCTAAATATAAAAAGGCTAAAAAGGATAAGGTTGAGTTTTGTGTTGGTCATGGTAAACTAACCGAGGAGTTTGAAAAACTAACCAAGTGAAATTGGTGATGATGATAACACGGGTATCATCTATCTAACAGTGTTGTTTTAGTCTGTGCAGCTATTATCTCAGATGCTTATTGTTATATTCTTGACGGAAGATCAAAGAGAAGGCCTACACTCTGGTTTCTATGCCACCGGATTTTTCAGTATACACACCGGAATTTCCGGTGCCTATGGGGCGGAATATCCGGCCCCAGCACCGGAATATTCCGGCCCTCTTCTGGCATCTCGAAAAACGGCTAAGTGTTTTCACTGCCCGCGGACAGAAGCCAGGGCGGAAATTTGCCCCGGAAATTTCCGGTGCAAAAATCCGGCCCTCTGGGACTTAGCGAAAAATGTAGTTCTCCCAAGTGTCCACGCACAGAAGGTGGGGCGGAAATTTGCCCCGGAAATTTCCGGTGCAAATATCCGGCCCCTGGTCCTTAGCAGTTTTCGTCAACGAGCTGGTGCCCGCGCGCAGAGAGGGGGGCGGAGTATTGGGGCGGAAATTTCCGCCCCCGGATATTTCAAATATCCGCCCCCCCCCGGACTATTCAAAAATCCGGCCCAAGCTGACCGGAAATTTCCGGTGCTAGCACCGGAATATTCCGGCCCTGGAGGACTGCAACGGTCAGAAATTGGAGGAGCCTATAAATAGCTGTCTTCTTCCTCTAGATAGGGAGCTCGTCCATTCCTCTCTCTCCTCCATTGTTGTAGAGCTCAAAACGCCCCGATCTCCCTCCTCCTCCAACCAAACTCGATGCCCTTCAAGGATCTCATGGAGGATGACTAGATCTACCTTTCCACCAAGCCAAAACGTGTGTACCCACACCACAACTCTTGGGATCTTGTAATCTCTTGGTTGCTTTGTCCTCCAAGGGAAACCCTAGTGCTTGTAGCTTCCACCTTGTAGCAAGAAGCTTCGATTGTTGAGAGCCTCCATCTCACTTGTGGAGTAGCCTCAACCCCTTGTAAAGGTTTGGTCAACGCCTTCAAGTCGACCTCATAGTGGAAACGAGAATCTCCCTCACCGGAGAAGCTCAAGGAGAACAAGGTGTGCACATCCGTGCTATTGAGGAGCGCCTAGGTGTCTCCCCACCTCTCCAACGTAGACGTACTTCTTTTAAGAAGGAACTACGGGAAACATATCCTTGTCTCCGTGTTTTTCACTTGTTGTTATCTTGTACCGTTCCTTTATTTCCGCTGCTACTTGATCCGTACCACCTAGGGTATTCACTTAGTTGCACATTTAGGTAATCAAGCATTTACTTTCTTAAGGCCCCCATTAAAAGTGAAAAAGAAGTAAAATTTGTAGGTCACCTATTCACCCCCCCCCTCTAGTTGACCATATTGCACTTTCAATTGGTATCAGAGCCTCGGCTCTTTTATCGGGCTTAACCGCCTAAGAGTAATCATGGTCAACGGAGATGATCCCGAATCTTCTAAGGAGGAGCTCTCCAAAATGGCCGACACTATAGCCAACCTAGAGACAACGGTTTGTACCATTCAAACCCAATTGTCCAAGGTTAGCTCTAGTGTGGGCTCGGAGGTTTCCTCCATCAAGAAGATGTTGGAGAACATGATGGGTAGAACCAAGGGGCCTTCTCACTCTCCCCATGTCACCGATGAGGATAGTTCGGATGAGGAAACAAATCCGGATATTTCCGAAATCGAAGAGAACATTGCCAAAGCTAAGGCTAAAGCCGCACAAAAGGCTAAAGCCAAAGCTAAGGAGAGTGACGGTGGCTCCAAGTCTCAGACGGCTAATGGTTCGGGGTCCAATTCAAAAGTTCCACCACCACAAAACTATGATTCTATCCACCCAATCGTTTCCATGCCACACATCCTTAATGTTGGAGTTCCACCCATCCTTAACACTAACAAATTTTCCTCTTGGAAGTTTGAAATGGAATCTCACATTTCAGGATCGTGTACCGCATTGTGGAGAAGCGTGATCCATGGATTTCATCCTCATGACCCAAGGAACTTGACTCCAAGGGAGGATGTTGAATCTCAACTCAACAAAACTGCTCTCGTAATTATCCAGAAGGCTCTCCCAAGGGAGCATCTCATTCACATCCGCGGTTGCAAGACCGCCAAGGAAGCTTGGGACAAACTTGACACCTTGTTTCAAGGAAATGCTAGCATTCAGTCTTCCAAGTATGATGTGGCCATTGACAACTCCGAGAACTTCGTTATGCAAGAGGATGAGACTCCTGAAGAGCTCTATAGAAGAGTTGTCACTCTCGCCAATCAACTGAGAGATTTTGGCAAGGAAGAGATCACCGATGAGTGGATAAAGAGGAAATTTGTCAAGGCTATCAAACCCTTCGAGAAGAATCTCGCCACTAGTATCCGGACAAGAGCGGACTACAACACTCTCAACTCCATTGGTGTTCTTAGTGAGTTCATCGCAATCTCTCTCTCACACAAGAGTGCGGATGATGCTCTAGCTCGCTCTAGAGGGATGGGAAAGTCTCCCAACCTTGCATTGAAGTCAAAGGAAATGGCTCGAGTTGATGAAAGTGAAGAAGATGATGATGATGAGGAAGACTATGAAGACACTTACACGGGAGCTCACAAGTGCATTGCCCTTGCTATGCATGGATATTGGAAGAGATGGGAAGCTCACAAGGCCGGATCTCCAAGGCCTCCACGAAACAAGAACTACAAGAAGAAGGGGGAGCGACCAAGGACATGCTACAATTGTGGTAGCGCTAACCACTTCGTGAAGGAGTGCCCCTTTGAGCCAAGAGAAGAAAACGAAGGCAAGCTTGTTCGCAAGAACAAGACCAAGCCTCCTCAAAACAAGAACTTCACAAGGAAGGTGCCAAGGGCTCTCTACGTTCAAGAAGGGGCGGTTCTTGAGACTTACATCTCCGGAGATGAAGGAGAAGATGAGGTAGTTGGAGTTGCTCACATCGCCAAGGCCACCGCATCATCACCTTCGATCTCTCTATTCGAATCCCCCAATGAGAATGTGGCTACCCGACCTACATGTCTTATGGCAAAAGCCACTTCGGTATGCTCTCCCAACTCCAAGACCATTGTCACTAACCCTCCTTCGTTATTGGATTGTGTTGAAAATGCTTGTGAGGAGGATAGTGAGTCTAATGAGTTAAGCATATGGCTATCTAGCCTTAAAGGTGAGACTAAGGAAAAGTTGAACTCCCTTTTGAGGCAACTTGATGAGGTTAACTCTCTTGTTGATGAAAAGGAGGAGATCATCATGACCTTAGAAAGCCATGGAGGTCACACTTGCAATGAGCAAGAGCTTGAAAAGGCTCTTGATAATGAGCGTTCCATTCGTGCCTCACTTGAGGATAAATTGTCTTGTCTTGAAGAAAACTTTGCCATAAGTGTCTCTAAGCTTAGGAAGGAAAATGCTCAATCTCTTGCTTTAATTAAAACTCTTGAACATGAAGAATTGAAGCTAGGAATTGGAGAGTCAACATTATTCCCTCAAATAGTTGCATGAACAACTTCAAACTAAACTTAATCAACTTAACAACCCTAGCACCTCTACTTCTTCTTGTGACCATGCAAATATTATTGAGGAAAATTCTAGGTTGAAGGATGAGCTAGCAAGGCTCAAGGGAAAAGGCCCTCAAGTTGAGAAGGTTGTGACCTATTCCCCACAAGTGGTTGCCCCTAGCCCTCATGTGGTTGTTGTTAGACCACAATTGAGTGCTCGAAGGACACAAGTGGGCAAGAAAGGTCTTGGATATATTGCCAAGAAGAAGAACAACAAGAAGAAAAGCAAGAAGAAGGCCAACAATGATGCCTCAGGTGGTGTTTTCATTAGGGGCAACACTACTCGTAGCACTCACGCACAAGCAAGCAATGTTGTTACGAGTAGTAGTGTCATGAGGGACAACACTACTCGTAGCATCTCCACGGGAACTAACAATCCACACCATTTCTTATATGTTGATTATTATGGTGTTGTGCAAGCTAAATATGATGGTCCTATTGAGGGTTACATTGACTATACCATTTGGGTTCCAACGACCCTTGTTGCTAACATAAAGGGACCCTCCTCGGGTCCTAACACTAGTCAATGATCTCTTGCAGCACTATGCTTCCGGTGGGTCTAAATGGATAATTGATAGTGGATGTACTAGTCATATGACCTGAAGCAAAGAACTTGTGACAGAGTTGCGCCCAAATGATATTAATGCAACTGTCAGCTATGGAGACAAGTCCAAGTCTAAGGTATCGGGGTTTGGCAAGGTTGTGATTGCTCCTGATATCACTATCGTGGATTTCATGCTTGTTGAATCCCTTGGTTACAATTTACTTTCAGTTCGTTCATTAGGGAAGATGGGTTTCTCTATCTTCTTTGATCCTAATATTGTGTTCCTTTTGAGGAGCAAGACTCTTGACGTCGCATATGTGGGGCATGTTGAAAATGAGTTGTTCGTGGTGGACTTTTCAAAGTCTACCAACTCTCAAGCAATGTGTCTTTTCGGAAAGGCTGACGTGGGGTGGTTGTGGCATCGCCGCTTATCCCATGTCAACATGAGAACTTTGCAAAGTCTTCACAAAGGTGGCCTTATTGTCGGACTAAAAGAAAATGTTTCCTTTTCCAAAGATCGCGTTTGTAGGTCGTGTGTTGAAGGAAAGATGCATGATATCTCGCACAAGGCCAAGACTATTATTTCATCAAAGAGGAACTTGGAGCTTCTCCATGTTGATCTCTTTGGTGTCGTGCCCGAGGCAAGTCTTGGTGGCAAGAAGTATTGCTTGGTGATTGTCGATGATTATTCAAGATACACTTGGGTTTATTTCTTCAAGTGCAAGAGTGAGACTCAACAAACCATCATCGACTTCTCCAACCAAGTGCAAAGTCAACACAATGTGCAAATCATGGCTATTAGGAGTGATAATGGTTCAGAGTTCAAGAACTACACTTTGAATGAATTCCTTAGTGAAGAGGGCATTCGTCATCAATACTCCACCACTTACACTCCTCAACAAAATGGTGTTGCCGAAAGGAAGAATCACACTCTTTTGGATATGGAAAGGACCATGTTGGCGGAGTATTCTTCTCCCCAATATTTATGGGTCGAGGCCATATCCACCGCATGCCACTCCTCCAACCACCTCTACATCTGCAAGGGCTTGGACAAGACTTCGTATGAGATCCTCACCGGTAACAAGCCCAACGTCTCCTAATTCCGTGTATTCGGTTGTAAGTGCTCTTATTTGATCAAGGGTGTTAGGTTGTCTAAATTTCAATCCAAAACTATTGATGGTATATTTTTTTTTGTTACGGTGCCGAATCCCACACGTATAGAGTATTTGACAAAGCCTCACGGATTGTCATTGAATCCTGTAGTGTGGTTTTTGAGGAAAATGATGGCTCCCAAGTGGCGCAATTTCATGTTTCTAATGTAGATGTTGAAATGCCTCAAGAAGACATAGGTAGGATGTGTGTGGGTTTTTTCCGCCCCATTGAGGGACACCTTATGGAGACTTGAGAAGTACTATGCTCTACTCAAGTGGATCCCTCCTCTACAATAGAAGAACAAGCCAAGGAGCCAAGTGATGCACCTACCCAAGAAATTTTTGAAGAACCTCCTCTTATTGACCAAGTTACTACGCAAGATGCAACCACTCCTATCATTCATGCTAGTCAAGGTCAAGGCCAAGATCAACCATCCTCATCCTCCTCTCCTCAAGTTGAAGCTAGTGTTGAATAAAGTTTTGATGATGACGATGATGATGATGATGATCAAGGCCATGTTGGTCAAGACGGGGACCCAAATGATCAAGTGATCCCTCCTCGCAATAATGAGGAGATTGAAGCCCGTCGTGCTAGAAGGATAAGAAGAGCTTTGAAGCTAATTGATGCCCAAGACAACACGGTCTTGGAAGATGTTCAAGCTAGAAAATCCACAAGAAGGCAATTGGCACATTTTAGTGAGCATTAAGCTCACATATCTATGGTGGAACCAAAGAAAGTGTTTGAAGCTCTTGAGGACTCCGATTGGGTTGAAGCTATGCATGATGAGCTCAATAACTTTGAGTGCAACAAAGTTTGGAGATTAGTTGAGAAGCCCAAAGATTGCCACAATGTTATTGGAACTAAGTGGATATTCAATAACAAGCAACACGAGCATGGCGTTGTTATAAGGAACAAGGCAAGATTGGTAGCTCAAGGTTACACTCAAGTTGAAGGCATTGACTTTGATGAAACCTATGCTCATGTGGCTCGCCTTGAGTCCATCCATATCCTTCTTGCTTATGCATCTTCGCATAATTTCAAATTGCAACAAATGGATGTTAAAAGTGCTTTCTTGAATGGTCCACTCAAAGAGGAGGTATATGTTAAGCAACCTCCGGGGTTCGAGAACCTCAACTTTCCTAACCATGTCTACAAGCTCGATAAGGCGCTCTATGGACTTAAACAAGCACAACGTGTGTGGTATGAGCACCATAGAGAGTTGTTGGATGACCATGGTTTTGAAGTTGGGAAAATCGACCCCACTCTCTTCACAAAGAGAGTAAAAGGAGAGATTTTCATATGCCAACTCTATGTGGACGATATCATCTTTGGCTCAACTAACCAAGCTTTAAATAATGAGTTCTCAAAGCTTATGACTGATAGGTTCGAGATGTCTATGATGGGAGAGCTTAAATTCTTTCTTGGCTTTGAGATCAAGCAATTGGCTCGTGGTACTTTCATTTCTCAAGCCAAGTATACGCAAGACATGATCAAGAGGTTTAATTTCCAAAATGTAAAGATCAAGCCATCTCCTATGCAAGTCAAGTGCCACCTCAAGCGTAACCCGGTTGGTAAAGATGTGGACCAAAAGTTGTATCGCTCTATGATTGGTTCTTTGCTTTACCTTTGTGCATCTAGGCCCGATATCATTTTGAGTGTAGGTGTGTGTGGAAGGTATCAAGCGGCTCCTAAGGAAAGCCACTTAGTGGCGGTCCATAGGATCTTTCGGTATTTGGTTCATACCTTAAGGTTTGGTTTGTGGTACCCAAAAGAGGCACAATTCTCTATCAAGGGCTACACGGATTCCGATTGGGCAGGTGATCAAGATGATAGGAAGTCGACTTTTGGGGCTTGCCAATTTCTTGGTAGGTCTTTGGTGAGTTGGTCTTCCAAGAAGCAAAATTGCATATATCTCTCCACCGCCGAAGCCGAGTATTTAGCCACCGCAAGTGCTTGCACCAAATTTCTATGGATGAGGCAAACTCTCAAGGAATATGATGTTCATTTTGATAAGGTTCCTCTTATGTGTGACAATGAAAGTGCCATCAAGATCGCCTACAACCCCGTGCAACACACAAGAACTAAGCACATTGATATTCGTCATCATTTCATCCGTGACCATGTGGCAAGAGGTGATATTGCTCTCGCATATGTGCCCACCAAGGACAATCTTGCGGATATCTTCACGAAGCCACTCGACGATGCAAGATTCATGTTCTTGAGGAATGAACTAAACATCATTGATTCTAGGAGTTTGACTTGAGGATCTTGCACACACCCCTATAGATGAAACGTGTTTGGGTTTAGGTGTAGGAATGGACATAGGGGGAGTGTTATCCTAACACATTGGGTTCTCCCTCCCCCCATTATGCCCAAATCAAAAATTCATTGATATCTCTCTTTCTCTAATGTTGGATTGTGAGATTCAATGTCGAGTATTGGCCATGCACCCAAGATATATCTTCGCGGTGTCATACCATGATCTCTTACATGGTGTTTAGGCCACCAACCTCTTCTTTGTGAAGATTTGGATCTTAGTTGGGGTTTATTTGATATTTCATTGCAATTCTTGTTTTTTCCCCTAAGTGTTCTTTTGTAGGAAAATCTCACTCAATTGGACTTTTGTGTGTTTGTTTCTTGCAATTGAGCGGGATAAGTACTACTTTCAGTTTGGTGTTTCTATCCTAAGCCCTCTTACCCAAAAACCAAAGTCTATCTAGCACATTTGTCGTTACTTTGAAACTAGGAAGTTTCGGATCAGATGGTAGCTGGAATTTTCGGTTCAGTTTTGAACCGGAATATCCGGGTGGTACCGGAATATCCGGTTCAAACTTGAACCGGAATATCCAGTCCGACGCAGATCACTTAACTCTGAGGGTGCGGGAGAGAGGCAGTTCTTGCCTTTTCTTCTCCCCCAACTCCTCTTCTCCACCCAAAGCGCCGCCACTTTGATTCTTGGACTCCCGGGCCACTTCCTCCGAGGGATCTGCGAGTTCTTGCCCGGATCTTGTTCCCCTCGTGCTCGGGAGCATTTCCATCCAAGCATCTTCTTCCATGGACGCCGGTAAAGTTCCAATCCTTTGAATCTTGGTGCCATAACCGTACCCATCCATGGATTTGTGTTTTTGTTGACAATGCTTGGTAGAAATTGCTCCCTAGGGTACCTTTTGCATGCTAGAGACAATAGTTTAGATTCACATGTCACCGATCTAGTTTTAAATCTAGTGGAGAATCAATCTAGTGTTGTTTTCGTGATGTCGGAATATCCGGTTCAGTTTTGAACCAGAATATCCGGTTGTGTTCTGTAAGACCAGCCGAGCAGCCGGAATATCCGGTTCAGTTTTGAACCGGAATATCCGGCTAGGTTCTGTCACGAAATCGGAATATCCGGTACAGAACTGAACCGGAATATCCGCTTGAGTTCTGTTGCGAACTTCGCAAGTACTATTTTGATCCTAGCTAGATTTGTTTCTCGATCATTACATGGAATCTTCTCTATTGTTTTGATGTGTGATCCCTGCTTTGCTTGACATATGTGCACTTATCCCTATTGCTTCCTCTATGTTTCTCCTTCACATGTGGCTCTCGAGGGAAGAGGTTAAAAAAGCCCTGTTTTCTATGGAAGTTAACCGTGCTCCAGGACCTGATAATATTCCCACTGAGTTTTATCAACACTGTTGGGGGGTTGTTAGTGATGATATTATGAGACTTTTTGACTGTTTTCATGTGGGGTCTTTGGATGTGCAACGGTTGAACTATGGAATCATAACTCTTCTTCCTAAAGTAACCTTTGCGAGTAAAATTCAGCAATTCCGCCCTATTTGCTTGTTGCGTTGTATCTATAAGTTGATTACTAAAACCTTCACGCTTAGACTTGAGACCTTGGCCTCCAAACTCTTCAGTTTGTATCAAAATGCTTTCATTAAAACGAGGAGTATCATGGATGGCATCCACTCCCTGCATGAGATTATGCATCATACTCATGTGAAAAAACAAACTGGTATCGTTTTAAAACTCGATTTTGAAAAGGCCTATGATAAGGTCAACTGAGAGTTTTTAATTTCTTGCCTCAAGGCTAGAGGGTTCCTTGATCAAAGTTGTTCTTGGATTCATCAAGTACTTCATAATGGTACTGTGAGTGTCAAATTAAACGGTAAAATGGGGAGATATTTTCAAAGTGCAAAAGGGGTTAGGCAGGGGGACCCCCTCTCTCCTTTCTTATTTAATATGACTGGGGAAGCCTTATCCAAAATGGTTTTTCAAGCTCAACAAAATGGTCTTATTTATGGTGTGGCTCCTGACTTAATTGGTAATGGTGTGGCAATATTACAGTATGCGGATGATATGGTTTTGTGCTTTTCTCATGATAAGGATAAGGACTTGAATGTCAAACTGCTCCTCTACCTATTTGAATTAATGTCTGGGTTGAAAATCAATTATGACAAAAGTGAAATTTTTGTGTTGGGAGGAGACAATGATACTTCCCAGTTCTATTCAGATATGTTTGGTTGTAAAATTGGTCAGCTGCCTATGAAGTATTTGGGGGTCCCTGTTACCTTTTCTAATCTTAAAACAATTGATTGGGATTTCCTAGATGAGAAATTCATCAAAAATCTTGATGCGTGGATTTGTGACTCAGCCTCCTCGGGTGGTAGATTGACCCTTCTTGACTCTAGTCTGTCTGGTATACCTTATTACTACATGTCGATGTTCATGTTGAATAAAACCTTTTATCGAGAAGCTAGATAAGAACAGAAGAAAGTTCTTCTGGGCAGGAAAAAGTAAGAAAAAGAAATATTGTCTCGTTAAATGGAATAGAATTTGCATATCGAAAGACAGGGGGGTTAAAAATTTGCATAGGCAAAATGTGAGTCTCCTTTGCAAGTGGTGGTGGAAGCTCTAGACGCAAGAAGGTCTTTGGCAACAAATTGTGTGGGACAAATACTTTAGAAACAAAACTGTGGCCTCTATCAGCTGTCGTGCGACGGATTCTCCATGTTTGAAAGTTATCATGAAAGTAAAAGAGACCTATTTGATGGATAGGAAGCTCATTTTGAAAAAAGGGGATTTAGTGAGGTTCTAGAAAGATCCATGGTTGAATGGTTGTTCCCTTTGTGTGTCTTACCCTTCCTTGTTTAATATTTGTCAGGCTCAAGATTGGACATTTGAGAAGGCATTGGCTGTTAATCTAAATCTACCTTTCCGTAGACGTCTTTTACCTGACATTATTAGACACTGGGATTTCATCATTGAGGTTGCGCGTAGGGTTGATCTGGTTGATGAACCTGATAAAGTTTCCTGGAATGTGAATGCTAATGGACGTTTTTCAACTAAATCCGTCTATAGACTCCTGGAAAAAAACCTTGCGGGGTCCAACAATAAATGGATTTGGAAAGCCAAACTTTCCCTGAAAATTAATTTTTTTCTCTAGCAAGTTTTTAGGAATGCCATCTTAACTCGTGATAATATGAAGATTAGAAAGTGGCCGGGGTGCCCCTCATGTTCCTTTTGCAATCAAGATGAAACAGCTACCCGTTTGTTTTTTGGGTGTGCTAGCGCCAAATTCCTTTGGAGTGTTTTGGGTTCTGTTTTGGGGACTGGAACATGCCCTAGATCTATGTCGCAGAGTGTGGCATGGCTAAACAAGTTCTTTCCTTGCGAAAAAAAGTTTCATATGTAATTTTAGCATCCTTGTGCTGGGCCATTTGGACAACGCGAAACAGCATAACGTTTGATAAAAAAACAGTAAGGTCCCGTGTTGTTATTGTTTACTCCTGGTGTTCGTTCTTGTGCTATTGGGCAGGTATGTACAAGCCAGAAGATAGGGAGCTGATTAAGGGAGGCGCGGATCAACTCGTCAAAGTGGTGGAACGAGTGGCAAGCAGGTGGGCTGGGGCAGGAGGCGGAGCAAGACCTACCTGCGGGATGCTACGTATCACTGATGGATCGGGCGCCTGAAGTTGGTGCAATCTCATTTCTATCTAGCTCCTCCTGGTTGAGAAAGTTCATGTATGGTGCTTTTGTTGTTGTGGCCTCGGGAAGTTTGTACTCTGTACTTTCACCTGGTGTTTTGTTTTCCCTGGACATTGCTGTAGTTTAGGTGGTAGATTTTTTTTGTCCCGTAGAGGAGTCTCGAGCCGAGACTTCTCCCTTCCCATTTCCTTCTGTTTCTTTCAGTATGTGTTTGTTTTCGAACCCTGTTATTGTTATTTTGGTATGATCCAAATTCGTATTCGTATATACTGATAAAGGCCGAACTTCTGACGAGTGGAGCCATAGTACGAGTTGATACCGAGTTGGAGTTGGATTCACCGTTACCGACCTAGTTAGGTCAGGACCGCCTTTATATATCTCTTGTAAGCCGCCGCACGGGATAAGCCACATATTGTAAATCCCGGCGCGATTGTAACCTCACCCGAAAATAGTAAAGTATTGTTGGCTGGCGCCCGTGGCTTTTTCTCTTCCTTGTTGGAAGGGTTTTCCACGTTAAAATCTCGTGTCCCCGTTGGTTTGATTTTGCTTAATTTCATCGTTGATTTGCTATTGCGTGTAACAGTTATTTCCGTTGATGAAAGTTAATGGAAATGGGGATAGCCCTGTTGGAAAAAAAAAAGTCTATCGTTGAATTTCCCTCGCATGGAACATTCTGTTCCTGTAGAAATTAACTGCACGTTCTAACACAGCCTGGCTGGAAATTTCGAAACACGCGAACCTAGAAAATTCGGGCAAAAATCACGAAATCTATCCAGATTACGGTCTTAAGCTCGGTCCGCAGTTGAATGTTGCAGGAGGAGGAAAGAGAGGGCAATTTCCAAACGTGGCCCAGCCAGCAGTGCGCATGTGGACGCCCTCAATCGTGCACACATGTAAGGCATCAAATATCCTGGCCGACATGGTCACCACGAATACCACCACCGCTGTCCTGATTGTTCCAGCGGAGCGTCTCTGCCCTTTCTTCCTCTTTCCCAACAGCGGTCACCTCCACCACCACCCGTGTCGTTCCACCGATCGAAGAACCCAGCCGAAAGAGAGGATCACATGGCGGAGCAGAGCGAGAGGTGGGTGGGCCTGGCGGTGGACTTCTCCGAGGGGAGCCGCGCGGCGCTGCAGTGGGCGGGGGACAACCTGCTGCGCTCCGGCGACAACCTGCTCCTCCTGCACGTCGTCAAGGAGCCCGACTACGAGCAGGGGGAGACCCTCCTCTGGGAGAAATCCGGCTCGCGTACGTGCTCTGCTAAACTCTATCCTCCTCCTCCTCCTCCTGCTACTGTACCCTACCTCAGTTAACTGTATCAGCCCGCTGGCTTGCTGTTCTTGGTCTCAATTTCTTGTTGCGCCCGACGCACGCCTCGATCCGTTAGAGATTCCGGTCTGTACGAGCTGCTTCGGTAACAGGAGGATAACGGTTGCGCCGTTGCGATGAGCAGAGCAGAATCTACATCCTGCTCTCGTTGTAGTTTTTTTTTAGAGGAGAGGAGCTAATTTCTTGCTCCGTGTTTAGTTCTTAGAGAGATAGAGAGCGAGAGCAGGGAGATCAATTACGGATTGTTCAGTTTAAGGAGGCCACTAGCGAATTGACTATTTGATCTAGCACTGGGT
Source organism: Alopecurus myosuroides (assembly GCA_028641055.1). Classification (NCBI taxonomy): domain Eukaryota; kingdom Viridiplantae; phylum Streptophyta; class Magnoliopsida; order Poales; family Poaceae; genus Alopecurus; species Alopecurus myosuroides. Next base: position 287,902,690 of record CM054061.1, read on the forward strand.
CCAACTTCTTTCCCGGGAAAACAAATCTCTGGATCTGACCTGTTTGGGTGGTTTGGGGAACAGAGTTGATGCAAGGTTAGCACAAAATGATGGATGGGGTCGTCCCGGTCTTTCTAGGATGAGATGGTACACCATACAAGAATTGGGTTACCGTTACTTGGAAATCAAGGAGAGTGAAGGGGAAAGGGGGCATTAGAGGAGAAACTGCCGTGTTTACAATAGTTCGTCTATCACAATTCGCAAGTGATGCATGTTTCTTGATGAGTTTCCTTGCCTGTAGTATTTCAAAACAGCTATATGTGCATTACTAGCGCTGTTAATTTTTACTAGAGGATGTGATGTTGATGGTGCAGACAAATCGGATGTACTATTTGGGCAGTAATTTGTTGGCACTTGCAAACTGCAATCGTGCGGATATAATTCACTCAAGTGCAAACACAATTCAATGGTAAAACTAAGGCCCCCCTTCTGGATGCAATATCCTGAAGCTTTCTCGTAATACCACTGTTTCTCAACCAACTCTACTTAAAAAAAAAAATACTTTGAGGTGTTTGAGTGTACAAGAAAAACCATAGATCTGTAACCAGCGGTACTGCCAACACAGTCGTTTGTTGGGGTATTAAAAAATCTATTCTTTACCTCACTTTTTTTCTTCCTGGTTCAAGCAACTTACATGTGAATAATTCCAGTGTGCTGGCATTTATTTATCTAAGGTTGTTTTACAAATGTGGCCTACTGTCAGTGCTAACTGTCCTCAATTCTTTCTTCTATTTTCACAGCTTTGATCCCCCTCTCGGAATTCTCTCAACCTGGAATTGCAAAGAAATATGGTGTGAAGCCTGATGCTGAAACATTGGACATGCTCAACACTGTAGCCAGGCAGAAGGAGGTGACCACTCCAGACCATGAGCTTTCATCATCTCACATCTGCTTGCCACATTTGTTGCCATAAGATTGTTCCTCTTTTTTTCCCGGCAGGTTACGGTTGTCTCGAAAGTCCTGTTTGGAGATCCCCGCGAGAAGCTATGCCAAGCTGTCCATGACATTCCCATGACCTCCCTGGTTATTGGGAGCAGGGGCCTTGGCAAGCTCAAAAGGTTGTGACCAAGAGATTTCAAACTGTTCCTTGAGGCATATTGTTTGTTTGATCAATAATATTGTGCTAATTCTTTGCATATCTGAATTGCAGGGTGCTCTTAGGCAGCGTCAGCGATTATGTCGTGAACAACGCAGCCTGCCCGGTCACAGTTGTCAAGCCAGCGACCACCCATGCCTGATCTCGTCACTGAAAATATCCACATGTGTTTTTAGTTTGCCGAGTCATATATGTCCTGTTAGCTGCGCAACTTATTGAACCATGCAGTATTATTTGTAATAATTGACAATTGGCCTGCTGAAGATACCCTGTAGTATATTTTGTGCACGAGTCATGTACACTTGTGTGCTTTTATCTTCAGCCTCGCGGCACTGTGATGTTGTTTGTTGCATGAGTGATGTTTATGCAGTTTATAGAGTCTGAATAAATGGATTCTGGTGTTTATGTGGACTGTCGTTTTGCATGTGCTAGTAATTCAGATATATCCATTACAGGTGCAACATTAGTAAAGTACTTCAACAGATGATCATGTTTTTTTTAGTGTGGCTAATTTGTAACAAAGATCAATGGGCATGTTCAGCAATTCTGAGATGCAGAATGTCGTAGGAAGCATGCAAGCAAATTGTAGAAGGTCGCAGACACACACATGCAAGTAGAAAGTGAAATGTTAAAACGCAGGCTCCTCATAGTTCAGATTACACTGATTGACATCACAGCTAGAGCTTGCATCAACTGCCATAAGTTAACGCAACCATGCGCCATCAGTCGCCATGACAGCAAAGTTCAGATTGCAAGTTAAGCCTAACACATTCCAGAACCATCCGTTCATCCACCCGGATAGCAAATGCACAGCAGAGACCCTGTTTAACCTGTCGAGGCAGCTCACAGCTGCCCGAGGAAATCACCAGCCATGGTCACAAGGACATAGAACTGACGATCTATTTCCTTCCAGCTGACCCCCATGACCTTGCAGCGCACCATGGTGCCCTTCGACAGCCTCGAGTGGTCCTTCATGAACATCGGGTTGTCGCCGCCGATGAACTTGTAGTCGCCCATCGTCTTACACGGCAGGAAGATGGTTTCCATCGATCCAGATTTGAGGAACACGCCGGGCTTCAGGATCTTCTCCACGGAGCAGACCAAGATCTCGCCCTTCATGGGCTTCAGAGTGATGCAGGTGAACGTGACAGGGAAAAGAACATCCCCACTCAGCTGACGAACTTTCCCTTCAGATATCGCCTTCAGCTCATTGACGGCGATGTAGTAGCCATGCTCCTTGGAGGCCTTCCTGTTTGTCACGTCCTCCAAAAGACGCACTATGATGGACTTGCGGAGCAAGAGGCCCTTGGGGCTCAGCTGGTCAGGAGAGATTAGAACATTCCAAGACATCTCTGACTCAAGGAAAACCATGGTGGATTACCTGCCAAAAGACAAAATTTGTACTAGATATCAGCCTTTTTATGGTGCAGCAGGCCTTCACTGAATATCATAGAGACAGTGCTTACAGGATTTACAGGGCATGGAAACGTAAAATGCATTTCTTATGTTACAGAGGGCATTAAATTAGAAGGAACGAATAAAACAGTGAAGTGTAAAAAATGTCAGCGGGCTTCTTTGATTCATAGGATGGGAAAAATGTAGGAATATGAATCCTATAGGATTGAGATGACATGTATAATTGAATCCTATAGGATACAATCCTATTAATCAAACAAGTTATACAAGGAAATTTCCTATAGGATCCAATCCTATAAAAATCATATACGATTCCTTCGAATCAAAGGGAGCCTAGTGTTTCTACTTCCTACAAATGACTGGGACGATGGCGTTTCTACGTTTCGTATTAACGCCATCGTGTAGAAAACTACTCTATTAGTACAATATATATTAGGCATGCTGCAGTAAAAGCTTCAATTTATGGTTTCTATACTTCTACATTATACATTCTCAGGAATATAGACCTGCTTGCTACTCACTCTACACAGGAATAGCAGAAAATGCTTTTTTTTGTCTTCAATAAATGTATCAAAAGAGTTGCGCCTATCCTTGTATGAAAACTCTACACAAATTTCAAAACATTAAGGGAAATAATTCGCACATTCTGTTATCAATGCACGCGGCGGTGGTATCACACCAACTAACATGTACAGATGTATGGGTTTTGGACACTGTTCGGCTCGCACCGTTTCTAAAGAAGTTGTGTTGCTGCTAGTTCATTACTCAAAACCAGAGAGAACATCTCTCTCTGGGTCCGTTAGATAGTGAAAATGTCAGAAATTTATCAGCATCCAACTATTACTAGTACTACTAGATTTATACCATCATTGATGCTAATTATAACAGTGAGTAGTATAACCGTATATGTAACAACAAAGAGGGAGCATGGATTCACATGGCCATTAACTGAACAGGCCTAACTAGTACCTCAGATTGATGTCTACTCTTTTGTGCCAGATTTTGTTAGTAGATCATGACAGCCGTTCTAACATAACCAATTGACCACTAAAATAATCAGTACGAGGAATTTGATGATTTGCAACAAAGCTGGTGGATCTTCGATCATATACCCAAAATCGTTCATCGTTCCATAAAGACTAAATGGCAGCGGTACCACAACTTGTCCCGTATGTCTCGTATGTGCACTTAATTCACCCAATTGAAAAAAACCGAAAAAACCCGTTACTCAACTTGTCGAGTGTGCGCACTTTGGTCACAAACATGGAAAACCGGCCGGTCCAACAGGAAAACTGGCCCATATCCTCCGAAAACCTGGCCAGTCCAACATGAAAAACCGGTTGACATGTCTGTTCGTAACCAAAGTGCACACACTTGACAAGTTGAGTGACTGGTTTTTCGTTTTTTCAGCTGGGTAACTTAACTGCACACGCGGGACAAGTTGTAGCACCGCTAGTGCCATTTACTCTTCCATAAATATCCATATAGGTGGTTGTTAAAAATATTCATGGTGGACGTATTTACAATTATAGAGCAAATAACTTAAAGAAAAAGAACTATTTTCTCCTTGGTGGATCGCCGCCTCTCCAGCAGCTAGCTGGTGGGCTCGCCTGACCGTCCAACCAGCATATGTGGTTTAATCTTTTCATGGTTCTCTCCCCTCAATTCTTTCATAAGAATTGATTACAGCTTCACTCTATTCAAGGGACCCTCTTTCAACAAATTTCATCTCACAAACCTAGGGTTTCCAAGATCGTGTATAGCCGTATAGGTGGAGAAGAGAAAGGGAAAAGGCAAGGAGATGGGCGTTGGTGTTGCCCGGCCGTGCTCGCTAGCCGCCGGAAGGTTTTTTTTTTTTACCTTTTACCCGGCGAGCGGAAGAGTCGCAGATGGGCGGTTCCTCTTCCCACCTCGTTATCAGGGAATGCGTGAATGCCGTCTCCTCGATCTCTACGGCGTACACCCGGACTTGAACATCACATGGGGTTTTGGTAAAAAAACCCCAAAATTTGGGGGAGCACGAGATTTGGTTAGAACAACTGAATCTAAAACACGACTAGATGGAATCTCTCAAAGAATGATTCGGGTTTGGCTGCTCAGATTCAGCATTCCGCAACAAACGAAAATGATCGTTGGTTTGGGAATAGAGACCAGAGAGAGGAAAGCCCCACGATTTCAAAATTTTCGGTTAAAGAACTATGGGCAAAGGGAAAACTGGAGAAGTGTAGGCGTGGGGAGGAGGAGGAGGAGGATACCTCACCGCCGCCGCTGTCGGCCTTGCGCTGCCGTCGCTCGCCGACTAGTTCGCGCCGCAGATGGCCGCGTTCTGCTGCTGCCTGCTACTCGCCGCTGTGGTGCGTTGGGTGTGAGTTTGTGAGAGAGAAAGAGAGGTACACTGCGAAGAAAATACCTCGCCGAAACTATATTTCCACCGCATACGAAGGTGGGAAGTATTGTACGGTGAAAACGTACTGTTTTCTTCAAAAGCGAGTGTGGCCTTCTCTGTCACGTTGGGTGGGCGGTTCATGGGCTTTTATTTTATATTTTACTCCCTCCCTATTAAAATGTAAGACATTTTACCACTTCCTAGACAAAATATATTTAGTCATGTTTTAGTACAAGATACACATGAATCTATACACTAAAGCATGTCTAGATGCGTGCACTAAATCATGACTAAATAGGTTTTGTCTAGAAAATGGTAAAACATCTTACATTTTGATACGGAGGGAGTATATACGTATTGTGTTGATACAAATAGTAAGATAGGAGAATAACTTTTCATTTGCAACTAGGATTACCAATTCAGATTTTCTTAGTTGGACCTAAACAATTTTCAGCTGCAAATTTGTAAGAGATTTTTCATTTATGGGTGTGGGTTCAAACAAGATTTCTCGGTTGCATGTCAGATTGCAACTGAGATTCTTCGGGGGATTCTTCCGGTTGCAGATCGTGTTGCAACTGAAATTTTTCAACCACACATCGGGTTACAAACAGGACGTTTTAGTTGCATGTCGCGTTGTAACTGAGATTCTTCCGGTTGCAGGTCAGGTTGAAACACACATTTTTTTTTCCAGTTGCAGGCCATCCCATGTCATGGTGCGAGCAGGATAAATTTCCGTTACAACTAGAGTTTTTTTAATTATCTCAGACCGCATTTGCAACTAGAAAAATAGCTCAGTTGTAACTCTAGTTGGCACCATTTTTATTCAGTTATCTCAATCGCACACGCACTTGCAACTAGAAATAAATAAATTGCAACCCCACTTGTAACTGAAAAAATAACTCACTTGCAACCCCACTTGCAACTAGAGAAAACTCTATTACAACCCAGTTGCAACTTGCAACTGTGAAAATCTCAGCCGCAACCCCGCACGCAACTAGGGAGAAACCTTAGTTGGAACTCCACTTGCAACTGAAAAAATATCGCAGTTACAACCCCACTCGCAAGTGGTAGAAACTCATTTGCAACCCTATTTGCAATTGAGAAAATTCTGTTGCAACATAATTTGCAACTAGAAAAAAATTAATTACAACTCCGCTTGCAATTAAAAATGCCAGTTGTAACCCTACTATAACTATTAGTTGCAACAAGACTTGCAACCGGAGAAAAATCAATTACAGCCCCACTTGTAACTAAAAAAACTCAGTTATGATCCGACTTGTAGCTGGATAAATATTCAATTGCAATTCTAGACCAAAAACTCAGTTGCAAACTCATTTGCAAATGAAAAGTATCCGGTTGTACGCCGACTTGCAACTGGAAAAAAAAAATCCAAGTTATAACACAACTTGCAACCAAACTTTTTTTTGTACATAGTAAATATTTGTAAACCGCGTCGCCGAAAAACAAAGCCCACGATCGTATGTAGCAAAGATTTTTTTTTGGCTTTCACAAAAGCCACAAACCAACGGTTCACTCGCATGAAAATCTTGGCGTCCTAAATTTAAAGGCTAAAATGTTGACTAATATCTAAGTAATTCTCAAACAATTCTAAAAAAAATGCTTACCAATTTAAAATTTAATAGCTATTTTTTTAATAATATTAAAAACATTTGCACTACGGTCTATACAAAACAAATTTGTGAACTGGTTAGCACGTACAAAGAAAATAGTGTAGAGACAAATTGGGACACGGGAGTTAGGAGGGATATGGAAAAAATAAAATGATAAGAGACAAAACATAATATTTTCTTTCTTTTAAGAATCAACAAAAACAAATAAAATCAAAATGGAAAGTTTCTTGCTTCCTTCAACGACAAAACAACCCAACCGAAAGGAAGCCCACACACATGTACAACAGCAAAGAAGCTCAACTTGTGTGAAAGGCCCTCGGTAATGAAAAGCCCACCCTGTTCGCGTTCCCCTATACCTGCTCGCTAAACTTCGCCTAAACGCCCACCTCTGCATGTATATAAGGTTACATATAGGGTTGAAACGAGCGACAAAGAGAAATAGCCGAATGTAAGCGCTAAAATCGGATGGTTTGAGTGTTGACCGAGAGTTAACCTATTTCTCAGCTAGCTGTGATTTAGCAAAACCGTAAAAACAAAGTGAAACAAGTTGCTAAAGACTACAAAAAAAATATAATATACTGGCGAATTGATGTTCTGATAACGTGTAAAATTTCAATTCATTGAATTAATTTATTGAGCTTAGCCCGAGTAAACAACAAAAATTAGAAAACGGTTACAAAATGAACTATGAAGCCAAAATTGTCAACGGGGCTCTTCAAGATTCCCGAGTTATATACCCTCTATAATTTATAAAAATTACATTAACAACAACAACAACAACAACAACAACAACAACAACAACAACAACAACAACAACAACAACAACAACAACAACAACAACAACAACAATGTCACCTGGATATATAGCAGCTAGGCCCTTGTAATTTGCATAGCCTTCTCCCTGACCCATGTACAGCTTCTCCCATAGCCATGGTGCACGAACAGCTCAACTCGGTTTCGGTGTTCACCACCGCCACCGGTCTACGACATTCAGGCCTGCAATACGTTATGGTTTTTTGTGATTTCCACATGCTCACTTACATAGTTGCAATTGCAAGATGGCCAGGTTCCGCGCATGATAAAGAATCAAAGATACATCATGTAAGTATGAAGCAAGAAAAAAACTAAAAAAATACCCTTCACGGGTATATGTTTTACCTATGCGTTCTTCATTGTATCATACTGGTTTTGAACAAGTTGTCGCTAACATTTGTGGTAAAACTACCATTTAACCGATTCCGGTTTCCTAGTAAGCAGGGGTTTCTTGCACCCATACAAAGACTTAAAGTATCGTCTACCTAAATTTAGACAAGGTCGACAGCCATCTGGGAAGAATGAACTATTCAACCATTGTCATTCATTGTTGCGAATGTTATCGAGCGAACATTCGGGGTACTAAAACAGAAATGATGTATCTTGCATGGTGTGTCCAGTTACCCATTAGAGAAGCAAACATATATTTTTTTTGCATGGTGTTCTTGTCGTAGAAACAATGACATAATAGTAGGCATCTCTCAAGACATAGTAACGACAAAATATGGAAAATCATCGCTCACTAACAAGTATTGACACAACGATGCATTTTTAATATGTTTGGTCTCCTCGTGGGAGCGCGACTTAATTCTATGTTAGGAATGCGTCGAGGGAGGTTTGATGGAAGTCTTGATCTGTTCAATACCTCCCGAGGCCGATACCCGGATACTCTCACTCAATATCGATCAGAGCCATGCAAGACTTCTCAGACTCGATCCTAAACCCCCGAGGTAGAAAGCTCTTTTGATTACTATACAGGTGAGGTAGTGTTTGTAAAATCAAATTAATTAAAAAATTCAGTATTTTCATGCCTAGGAAACCCATACTTCCGTTTTGACAAAATAGAGGCCCAAACTTTTCTTATGCTTCAAATTCTTGTAGTTTTGTAAATATATTATATAAAATTACAGTTTTCGGCTTGATCTTGATGAACTCCTTGTTTGGTATGATGAGGAAGATGTTCTATGGCGGTTAGCAAGAGTTGCCAAGTTGATATTGATTCTCGCCATTTGGTCATTAAACCTTTCATCTCGTGCTTGTAGGCGGCGTTCATAGCGCTCCAATCCATCATGCACTATTTGGCGTAGTTGCACATATTTATTATGGGTCACAAAGTTGTAGTGGTTGTCGTTGTAGAAGGGATTTCTATCATCATCCGAGTCTGCGCTTGTGAAATGTCCTTCCCTATACATCCCAAAGGCAAACAAGTGAAATATGAAAAAATGTGTCTCACTTACCCAACTTTACCTTTCTTGGTCGTATTGGAGCAAGTGGTTTGCCAAGAGGGATAATTTATCACAAGGCAAATTCAAGTTGAGTCAAGAAAAACCAAAGGCGACAACACACCCACACACTTTATGAGTAGCTCAAATAGGTTACAAAAGTGGAATAAAATAAACCAAATCCAAAGAAAAGTTTTGTTAATGGTAGTAGAGGACCAAAGTGACTATTGCAAAAGAATCATATACGCAAACACGGAAAAACTCACGCAAGAGATAAATGGGGTTAGCGAGGCCAAAAGGCGAGTGATGCTGAAATGTGCTAATGGAGACTAATCCCGGATGCCACACTAACTCAAGAGGGGCGCTAAATAGATTGCTTTCAAGAAAGGCAACAAGATTTATACAAAGTTCTCACCGGTCACTCTCAAATTGTTCGCGAAGCTAGGCGTTCCTACAAAGAGAAAAACTTGCACCACTCTTTTGTTTTTCTTTTTCTATTTTGCTATTTATTTTTTATTTTTATGCTAGTGCCAAGATGTTAGAGGACTCTATACATTCTACGCTCTTAAGTGCAAAAACAAGCACCCTCGGTGATACTAGTGCAATACCCTACAATCGTATGCGCTATTCCGGTAGGTCAAGTGTCACGAAAAGAAGAATGGGGTTGTCAAGAGGAAGCAAGTTATACCTATGGTTAGTCACACTCGGACTTGCAGCAAGGTCGAGTCGGTGTCGGATATATGCCAATTAGGGGTATTATCCGGCATTGGCCGAAGGCCGGATTACCAGGGTGGCCCATAGGCAATGGAGTGGAGTCCATTGGGCGGCCCAGTAAGCTGACGCGCAGGAAGCCAGATTCTAGAAGAACCCGGACCACAACCCACTGTGGTGCGACTTGGAGGAGAAGCCGGATTCCTTACTTTCCAAGTTAGATACTTTTCGTAGTCTTCTAGGTTTCCCTTGTAAGCCCTAGTCCGGCTATCTATATAAAGCCGGACGGGAGCAAGGAAATAACAAGATCTCAAGTTAGCTGGAAGACAACTCGCCGGAAAGTTCATCCTCGCCGAGTTAGCGAAACCATATTCATAATTGTACTCTGTATACTTTAGATTTCAGCCCTGATTTTAGTGAGATTGCAAGAGTAGGAACGCCGTCTAGTTGCGACGTACCGAACCTGGGTAAAACCCGTGTTCTCGTTTCCAGTACTTCCACGTCCCCCCGCAGTTCTACCAGTAGGCTTATGGCACCCCCGTCCATGATCCTTACTATGAAGTCTCGACAGTTGGCGCCCACTGTGGGGCCAGCGGCGTTGGGAGTTATGTTCCGAGCGGGAATAATCGGCGGAACCGGCTGCACAATCACTGTCGGAAGCCTGGAATTCGACGGAAACATCGGGCGCTTCCTCGACAACGGATCATATATGCCAGCATGGAATCATCTCGTAAGTGCCTGCGGTTTACCGATTGGATCTGCTAATGTTTTTATCGGTTTAACAACAGAAGCAGTGGGATTCCATGGTGGAATTTACTTTATCCCACCCGTCCTATGCCCAATAGATGAAGGCTTCACTGCCGGATTCTGCTTAGATTTGTCCTATTCATACATAGGGGCAGATCAAGCTTCCATAGCTGCATATCGCCAAAACACATCTGGATTTGCCGCCTCCTCGGAGATGCCTGCAGCCAGATCTCACTTTATTGGTATGGTGCGGTCTGAGATCGTTGAAAATGCGAAAGACGAAAATCCCGTGGAAAAGGAAGAACATCATGATCCCACATAAAAAGTGGAAGATCCGAAGTCCGTCGATCAATCCATGAACTCGGAAGCTGAGTCTGTATTAGCATCCATAGAGGCAAAGCTAGACTCAGAAACCGGATCCGTAGACTCAGATTACGAAGATAAAGATGAAGACGCTTTCGAACGAAAGGTCAAATCCGTATAGGGGAGTTTCCATGAAGTACTCATGGCAAAACCGACTGGAAATTCGGATGCCGAGGAAGATGAAGACCCCGCAACACCTCCGCCAGCTGGAGAAGGAGAAGGTGGTGAAAAAAGCCCGTCTTATCCTGACGTACAGGAGTTAATGGAGGACGAACCACCCAAGAAACCTCCATCTTCAAAAAAGAAGAAAAAGTCTACCAGAAAGCTATTTTCCAAAACCCAGAAGAAAAAAGATGTCCAACCAAAACCTGGAAGTTGGAAGCGGCAGTGGAGAAAAGACGGCGGAGATGAAAAAGGTTGAAATCCCTGTTCCCCAGGTGTCGGAGCAGGAGGAGATTGATCTAATCCAAACCCCGGTCGCACGTAACGAGCCACCGGAAGTGCTGGAAGCCAGGAGACAAGCTATAATGCGGAAACAGCAACATCTATTCCGAACTCGGGAAAATCTCCTCGAAACCCAGGCTGATATTAAAATACAGCTTGAAGAAATAGAGGAATACGAAAGAAGGAATAGATATGGAATTAAACCTACACGGTTACCCGGAATTTCAAAGCCGGAAGAACTGCCGACAGGAAAGAGGTTTGAAAACCCATCTTGGCAAAGACATGTTAACAACACTAATGCTAAGGGCGAACGCATTTACAAAACTGCAGCAAAAAACGCAGAAGCCGCGTTCGCCATCCTTAATGATGATTTGTACTCCAATGATGAAAAGCTGCAGGGAGTGTATGTTTTTTTAGGAAAAGCATTACAACAACAACAGCAGCAAGGACAAGCACGGTCAGGCAAGCTACATGATGCTTCTGCTTTGTGCAAAACTGCCATGTGCATCGCTGGAGCACCTGGCCCTGGCGAACCTGGAGATTCACGTGGTTCTAAGGAAAAGAAGAGAGATCCTAATTTTCTCATACTGATAATACACACACTTCTTCCACTGTTTTCACACTGATTCCACTGTTTCCATATTGCTACTGTTGTTTTCATATTGTTCTCATATACTATTTACCACACCATACGATTAACCTCTTTGTGTTCAGCAAAACCGGTGAGATTGACAACCTCACTGCTTCGTTGGGGCAAAGTGAATTGATTGTGTTGTGTAGGTTCCACGTTGCTGCTGAACTGGTAGTCCGCCATGCCACCTCTGCTGCATCAACCCTCAGAAGTTGTTTGTCCTCCTACTGGTCGATTCAACCTTGTTTTTTTTTCTGAGGGAAAATTTGCCGTTGCACTCTTCACAACCTTTCTCTTGGGGTTTACCAACGTCAGCTCCAATCAAGTTCTCTGGCGCTGTTGCCGGAGAGGAAGAGAATTTCTGCAAGGGATTCTCTCACTTCCAATCTTTTTACTCTGTTTTTGTTTTGCTTAGTTTATTTTATTTTGTCTTGTTTGCTTCTCTTTATGAGAAACACAAAAAAATAGTCCTTATTCTAGTTGTTACTTATGTTACCTCGTTGTTTTTCTTCATCATGTTGCTCCCTAAGTTTACCCTGAAAGATCTTCCAATAGGTAGTCGTCTATACTTGGAAAGGATGCCATTAAAGAATTCTTTGATCTTGTTAGTAAGCATGATAATTTTGAAGAAAAATCTATAGTAGAACTTGCTCCAAATTATGAAATTGCTGCAGATTCTTTAATTCACATGTTAGAAGCTAGGTTTGTTAACCTTCATCCCATACTGCAGCATATGTTCCTCAACTTGAATGATATTGAAGACATTGAAAAAAGAAATTTTTATCTTAGAAACCATGCTTAAAGAATTTGGAGATGTTGCTATAGAAGCTAGAAAAGTTTTTGATTGTTTCAATATGCTAGGCTCATGTGTAGATGTTGTTGGTGCTCTTGAAAAAGCTGAACTTAAAAGTGAAAAGGAAATGAAAATAATAATCCCCTTTAAATTGGTAGCATTGCATGAAGCCCAAGAGAAAAATTTTGATTGGAATTTTCCTGAGAATTTATTTGATGAGAGTAGTGAACCTAAAAGTTCTAAGAGAGGGACATCTGGAACTCATTTACTCCCTCCGTCCATTTTTATAAGGCACACTTCTCACTATTAAAATGCTAAGAGGTGTGTCTTATAAAAGTGGACGGAGGGAGTAGATAAAGTACAATGCATGATTGAGGAATTGCCTTATCTCGATTTGAATGCCTCCCCTCTTGAAAACACTTGATTTCACTTTTATGGGCCTAGCTAAAAGGCGTTAAAGAAGAGCACTTCTTGGGAGATAACCCATTGTTTTATTTTTGTTTTGTTTTTCTCTGTTTTCTTTGAGTCAAGGGTTTGTATACTTCTGTAGAAACTAGTTTGTATCTTTATTTTCATGTAATAGTTGTGCTAAGTAAAGTTTCTAGCGAAAGTTGGAGTTGGTTTTGGATTTCTGCGCAGGAAACAGATTTCTGTTATCCACCGTAAAAAATCGTATAAATTCCAGAAAGATCAAAATGAACTGAAAATTTGTGTGCTTATTCCTCAGCTAATTCCGAAGCTTTTTTGTTCCTTATGTTTTTCGAACTGAGCAACTCAAGTGACCCAAAAAAAATCGTATTTACAGACTGTTCTGGTTTTGGCAGATTCTGCCATTTTTCTTGCATGTGTTCTTTTACGATGTCAAGTGGATTTCTTTGCTTCACGAAACATTAGTGGTTGTAGATAATGTTTAAAAGTATCAATAGAACTTGTGACCATGCAAAAACCATGGATTTTTTTATTGTTGCACTAACCCTCTAATGCGAATTACTCTTTGAGTGTGGTGTGAAGGAAGTTTTCAAGGGTCAAGAGAAGAGGGTGATATAATGTGATCAAGAAGAGTGCAAGGTCAAAGCTTGGGGATGCCCCCGTGGTTTATACCAGAAAATTATAAGAAGACTCAAGCATATAAGATTGGGGATGCCCAAGGCATCCCCTTCATCATCAATAATTTATCAGGTCACTTCTAGTGAAACTATATTTTTATTCAGTCACATCATATGAAATTTACTTGGAGCGTCTGTTTGTTTTTCTTTTGTTTTCCTTTATTTTTTTTATTTTCCTTGCTGCAATAATATAGTTGGAACCTACCATTCTTTGTGTGAGAGAGAGACACGCTCCGTTTTTTCGTTTGAATACTCGTTATGCCCGTATTCTTAGTTTTTCTTCTAGCTGCTGCAAAATTCCTGTTTAGCTCCCGTTTTTCTTGCGTCTCTTATTTAGAGCTGTTAGTTTTAGTAGAGTTGTGTTATTACTCTCTTGTTTCATTGTTGTATCTCTTGGAGAGTTTTTGTTTATTATGAAATGCTTGGTGTTGGAAAGCAGTAGTACAATTTTCGTGCTTATAACGGTGCAATTAGAAGCTTGTATAGACCGTGGCTAGACTTTTTCATGTCATGCTAGATGTTATTTTAATTCTAAAGCCTAGTAGTTATTTTTTAGCATGATTTGTCTCAAATAGCTGAGAGTGTTTAATGTGCGTGTGAAAGAATCATGAGTTGTTCTTGTCATTTTGAAACATAAATTTTGTGGTGTTCACCTTTGGATGTTTTTATTTGGTTGACTTGGCACATGCTAATACCATGTTTATGACTACAAACCAGTCACTTATAGCCTCTATGATCATTTAGTTTTTGAACTTGTAGTACCACTTATGCTTTCATTAATGATGTTTTGTCGCTATGCATGATTATGGCCATTATTGCTCTCTTGATCTGTCGCTCTCAGTCTTTTGCTAGCCTCCACCTGGACTGAGTATGATCTCTAATCGTGCATCCAACTTCCAAAAACCAAAGTTTTCCAAATGTGTCCACCATACCTACCTACCTGTGGTATTTAACTGCCACTCCAAAGTAAATTGCTCATGTGTTACCTTTAAAACCTTCAAAATTACTCATGTTTTGTGCTTCTGTTTTAGCCCATGAGGATGTAAATAGAGAATCTTTATCTCACTTGTTGATTGGACTTTCACACTCTGGACTAGTAGCTTCATCCGCTTATCCAATTGATAGAAGAGCTGGCAGCGGGGTGCCCAATCCCAAATTAATACAACAAATTCTCTTTACTATTTTTGCCCCTGATTTATCAGCCAACGCATAACTGTGTAAACAAAAGAGAAACAGGGATGGCCTTCTACCCATATGCGTCCTTCTATGGGATCCGCTCTTGTGAAGTCGAGTTGGCTTATGACGTACTGTATTTTCTGTTTACCATTCGTTGACATAAGAATACACCTCTCTAAAAAATGTTCTCAATACCTCTGTTTAACGAAATAAAAAGCTCTAGCACATGAGTGATCCCTGCTTCCCTCTGCGAATGACCTTTCTTTTATTTTTATGTTGAGTTTCCATCTTCTAACTTTATGCATAGTTGAGAGAGCATGGTTGCCATTCCGAGTTTAATGTGCATTTGTCATAGAAACATTATTAATTGATTCATGATGTGTTATTGTTTATTCTCAAATTATTTGTTCTAGTCTTCCTTTTAAACTTTGAAGGTGTCCTGAAATTTATGTTTTGCCCCACTCTTAAGGACAAGAAAAATATCACTTTGCTATGTTATCTTTATGCTTGAAACAAACTTATAACTTTCGAGTGCATTATTATTCATGATCTTTTTTGTGTGTTACTTTTCATGATGCAAAGTGATTGCAATGTTTTATTGTTAGAATTATATTTATCATGCTTGTGTTGAAGTTCTATGATCTCAGCTATGCTTATGCTTTTACACTTTAGATGGTCAAGTTTATGTTGGTAGCATGTCACCTCAGAAATTATGTGTTTTTTATCGTTTACCTACTCGAGGACGAGTAGCAACTAAGCTTGGGGATGTTGATACGTCATAAACGTATCCTTAATTTCTGATGTTCCAAGTTGTTTTCATTCCATATGCTACATGTTTTCCTTACACTTTATTGACAAGATGCCACAGAGCCAGTTCATGTTTTCTGCTGCTTTTAGTTTCAGAAAAGTTGTTCTGGAAATATTCTCGGAATTGGAAAATTCGAAGCCCGGAAGTTTTAGAATTCCCGAAGGTTCCACGGAGTCCCGAAAGGCCCAGAGAGGGGCCACAGGGTGGCCACATCATAGGGCGGCGCCGCCCTGGCCGCGCTTGGGGTGGTGTAAGCCCCTCGGACGCCCACCGCCATCGCCCTTTCGCCTATATTACCCTCTCGGATAGTTAACCCTAAAAGGATCCCACTTTTCCACGAAAAACACCCAAGGCCGCCGTCATCGTCAACCCGAGATCGCGAGGGTTCTGGAGTTCTCCCCGGCACCCTACCGGGAGGGAAAATCATCACCGGAGGAGTCTACACCACCATGCCCGCCTCCGGAGTGATGCGTGGGTAGTTCGTCCTTGGACTACGGGTCCATAGCAGTAGCTAGATGGTTGTCCTCTCCTCTTTATGCCTCATGTTAGGATCTCGTGAGCTGCCTCACATGATCGAGATCATCTTATTGTAATGCTACATGTTGTGTTTGCATGGATCCGATGATTATTGAATGCTATGTATTTTGATTATCAATCTATCATGTTGTCTTCATGTGTATGTTATTTATGATCTTGCATGCTCTCCGTTGTTAGTAGATGCTAGTGACTTCAAGAGGGAGTATTTATGCTCGATTGTGGGTTCATGTCTCCTTTGCATCTGTGCTCGAGTGACAGAAATGTGACGGATGGAGGATGTGATGTTGCCATTAGGGAGAAAACAATGATGTTTACTTCGTTTAAATTGTTTACATTACACATTTTGCTTACTTCGATAATCCGTTGCTTGCAACTTAATACCCAACGTTTGTTCGGATGATATTCGGAGGGTGGATTATTAATCATAGACGTAGTTGGATGACGGTCCATGTATTTGTTGTAATGTCCGTATGAATCTCATAGTAATATTTATGTCATGCATGTTTCATTATCTATCATTTTCCTGGCTGTAATTTTTTCACCATGTATGTTAGCTATCTTATATGGAGAGACACACACCACTAGTGAACTGTGGACCCCGGTCCATTTTCTCATACTGATAATGCACACACTTCTTCCACTGTTTTCGCACTGCTTTCACTGTTTGCATACTGCTACTGTTGTTTTCATATTTTTTCTCATACTATTTATCGCACCATACGTTTAACCTCTTTGTGTTCACCAAAACCGGTGAGATTGACAACCTCACTGCTTCGTTGGGGCGAAGTGAATTGATTGTGTTGTGTAGATTCTACGTTGCTGCTGAACCGGTAGTGAGCCCTGCCACCTCAGCTGCATCAACCTTCATAAGTTGCTTGTCCTCCTACTGGTCGATTCAACCTTGGTTTCTTTTTTGAGGGAAAACTTACCGCTACACTCTTCACAACCTTTATCTTGGGGTTTACCAACGTCAGCTCCCATCAATGGCCTGCATTATTTTCTGGGCATGGCCGAGGCAACTAAGCAGAATGGTTTTATGTGTTTTCCATGTGGTGTATGTAAGAATATGATGAATTACTCTTGCTCAAAAATGATTCACAGCCACCTGCTTCGATCCAATTTCATGTTCGTCTATAATTGTTGTACGAAGCACGGAGAAAAAGGGGTTATAATGAAAGACAATTAAGAAGAAGAGGATGATGACAACTATTCAGTGTTCCCTGAATACGGTGATACTACTATAATGGAGGAACAAATTGAAGAAGAGACACCAGATGATCCCGTTGATGATCTTGGCCATGCCATTGTTGATGCATAGAAAGACTGCAAAACTGAAAATGAGAGGTTGAATTTCGAGCGCATGTTAGAGGATCACAAGAAATTGTTGTACTCAAATTGAGAAGATGGCATGAAAAAACAGGGTAGCACACTGAAATGCTGCAATGCAAGGCAGAGAATGGTGTATCTTACAAGGGATTTGAAAAGTTGTTGAAAATGTTCAAGAAGATGCTTCCAAAGGGCAATGAATTGCCCGCCAGTATGTACGAAGCAAAGAAGGTTGTCTGCCCTCTAGGATTAGAGGTTTAGAAGATACATGCATGCATAAATGACTGCATCCTCTACTGCGCTAAGGAGTACGAGAATTTGAATGCATGCCCGGTATGCGGTGCATTGCCTTATAATATCAGACTAGATGACCCTGGTGATGTTGAGGACGAGCGCCCAAGGAAGAGGGTTCCTGCCAAGGTGATGTGTTATGCTCCTATAATACCACGATTGAAACGTTTGTTCAAAAGGAAAAAACATGCCAAGCTATTGTGATGGCACAAAGAAGACCGTAAGAGCGACACGATGTTGAGACACCCCGCTGATGGATCGCAGTGGAGAAAAATCGAGAGAGAGTTCCCAATGTTTACAACTGACGCAAGGAATTTAAGGTTTGGTATAAGTACAGATGGCATGAATCCATTTGGTGAGCTCAGCTGCTGTGACTCTATGTATCTATAACCTTCGTCCTTGGTTGTGTATGAAGCGAAAGTTCATTATAACGGCAGTGCTCATCCAAGGCCTGAAGCAAGCCGGCAACGACATTGATGTAAAGGATGTAGTGGCGTAAAATATATATACGAAAATTTATTTGAAATGAGCACGAATTAAGCGAAAAACACAAATGAAAAAGCTAAAACCCTAAATCCACAAAACCCAAAACCACTAAAATCAAAAACCCACGGGATCTTCAGTCCCCGTTGGTGTCATGAACCGGGACAAAAGAGCCCTCCATTCCCACGTTGGGACGTTGACACGCAAAGACATTTAGTCCTGGTTGGTGACACAAACCGGGACTAAAGGTTCTCAGGGCCAAGCTTTCGGCCACACCCACGTGGAAGAACTTTAGTCCCGGTTTGTCGGCACGGGGGCCTTTAGTCCTGATTGGGCAGTCCCGTTTGGAAAACCGGGACTAAAAGCCTTTCCCAATCGGGCTAAAGGACCGTTTTCCACTAGTGAGCTGATCAAGTTGACGGTGACCATCTTCCACAAGCTCAACAGAAGAACAGAATATGCATCAGCACAACGGGTGGAGCAGCACGCTAAAACTCAACATCAACTCTTGCATCCAGAGCCGCAGAGCACCACCCACCGGGGTCTGGACGTGATGATGAAGAGACGTCCGGGCGAGGTTCGTCAAATTCAATCGTAGCTGGTTCGATGTGAGCCACGTGTCGTCGTGCCTCGCCGACATCAAGAACTATAGATGAGGAGTGCATACTGTTGTTGCATTGAACAAATCGATCAACTCAATTTTGAAGCCATGTAGTTATTTCTATTTTCTAGATGAAAATGAATTTTCACGTCTCTTAAATTTTCATTCGTTTCTTCAATGTGTTGATGAACAGGCTCTAGACCGTGGATCCGAGTTTCTTGACCAACAAACAGAAGCTGGCATTCTGACTCAACATCTACAACTTTTTTTTTCTTAATAGACTTTTATTTCTTAAAAGATTTAAGCATTACACCCGGCCTCTGCATCATAAAAATGCACACAGTCGAAATCCAGAAAAAATAAAAACAAATACGACAAGTCTAAACAAATCTTGAGGACGTAGACTGACATCTACAACTTCTGCATCTGATTAATCAATGATAATCCGTACTTACAAACAGAAGAACGTCATTTATTCATTTAATTAATCAAATGAAGAACTGTCAATTGTCGCTACTATATGATATTTTCAGGCATTTCTACAGCACGGTCTGCCTCCATCTCCAGACAGACTCCTGGCACTGGTGAACCAGGATTTTGTGAATCTGGGAGGATTGGTGCTGGATCTATATGTGCGTGTAAAAGAAAATTCACTGCCTCCCGTCCCATTTTGAATTGACCGGCTGCAGTTTGGCAATTTAGGACTTGCGAGTAGCACCGGATGCTGCCCCTGACCCGATCGATAGCGAATCTTGGTTCTGAAATAGTACTAACGTGGATGCAGAGGAACAGGACGATTGAAAAAGTCTTATAAACACTATATATTTTGCTTACATAGCAATTTCAACTCAAGAAGTTGGAACAAAATAAACCGCTGGGGCAACTGCATCAATCACGAATCTCTACTAAAACTGAGTTACATATTTGGCAGCAAGAAAAAACAGCCGACAATTCATATTCGTCTGATGTAGAATGTCAGATTGAGGAACAACAGAAACACATGGACGAATCAAGAATCAAGCTTGAGGGCCACCCGATCTCTGTGTGAAACTAACACGGACGTACAAGCGCGATCCTTCAAGCATCGTTGCCGCCGCCGTAGCTAGTAGTCCTGCCTGATGACACCTTGGTTGGCAACAAGAAAAATTAACCGGTTGTTGGGGGCAACACCCTCTGTCAGGAAACTCCACCAAAACCGAGCTACACATTTGGCAGCAAGAAAAGCAGAGCTTCCAATTCATATTCGTTCGATGTACAATTTCAGATCGAAGAACAACAGAAAGTCTAATCTAAAGATACAAGGACGAATCAAGCATCAAGCGCCATCCTTCCTGCATGGTTGCCGCCGCCGTAGCTAGTAGTCCCGCCTGATGACTCCTTCGTTGGCCTTCTCGCACTCGTCGATCCACTCGCTGTAGACGTCGATGGGCTCGGTGAGGGCGTGCGGCTTGGTGGAGTACCTCTCCTGGCAGATGAAGCAGATAGCCTCGGCGATCCAGTGCTTGAGGTCGATCTTGCACTCCACGCTCCCGGAGTGGTTGCAGAACGGACAGCAGAAGGCCGTGTCTAGCTTCACCGCCGGCTTCTTCCGCGACGCCATCTTCGAGTTCGCCGACTTCCGCTTCGCCATCGCGCGTTCGCAGCAGGAAGACTCGAGATCACGAGAGTTGGAAGCAGGAACACAGGCGTACTGGAGACAAGGAGAGATGTGATCGATTGGGGCACTGCGTGTGTGCTTATAAAAGATTTGGCGTGCGCGTTAAGCTGTGTTCGGCCGTCTCCGACTCTGCCTCGGCAGCACCTGCATATGGCGGTGCACTGCAGTAACCAACCATTAACCGCCTTGCCTCCGAGTGGCTGGAGTCGGATTCGTAAACTTAGGCTTGTAATTTGCTCGACCGGGCAGGGCAAGACTTGGAAGGCACGGTTTCTACCTTCGTATTAACTAAAACATGTTCTGAAACTAGGTATACGCAAAATTGTGGAGAGATCAAAGCTGTGTTATTATTGTTTTTTGAGAGAACGTGTGATTTTTATTGATCAAACAAACATAGAGTCATTACAAATTGTTTCCCGGATACATTCCGGGGACACACCATGCCAAATTGAATTACTTATAAACTCACAGGAACGAGCTAGCGGGTGCGCAGCCTCGTTCTGCCAGCGCATAACGTGGATGAAGCTAAGAGACCTGAAGGTGGCCGCCATGCATCTTTTTGATGTCAGGATTGTTAGATGTGTATTAGGCTCGTATACGTATTGGTATGATGTAGTACACCAACCATACGTATACCCCCAATGTATGCCACGGTAGGGGCTTTTCCTACCATGCTATTTAACACATAACCGATGCCCCGAGAGGGGCTATCGTTCCTGCCTACGACGATCGACATGGTATCAGAGCTTTCTCTTCTCTGACCTAGCCGCCGCAAGCAAAAACACATCTACACCAAAACCCTAGATTTCCCTCCATCGCCATGGCCAGTTCATCGAGCTCGCCCTCGGCCGGATTGGGGTCCCCCCCCATCCCAAAAGCTCATACCTGACAATTTCCTCTTCTGGAAATCATTGGTGATGCCGACTCTGCACGGAGCGCGAGTCCTAGGCCTTCTCGACGACATTGACGCCGCCCCGGCCCAAACACTGGAGGTAGAAGATGACAAAGACCCCAAGATCAAGAAAACCGTCGACAACCCGGCCTACTTCGCCTGGCTCGAACGAGATCAGCAGGTGGTGAGTTTCTTGGTGAATTCCCTCTCGCCGGATGTGCTCGCACATATCCTCGGGATGGACACGGCCGCTGAGATATGGGCTGCGATCTCCGGCATGTTTGCATCTCAGTCCCGCTCTCGAGTGCAACATCTGCGGACAACCCTCAACACAACAAAAAAAGGCAGTATGACTACGGCGCAACACTTCACCAAGATGAAGGGGTTCCGATCGGAGCTCACCGCAACCGGAAAACCCATTGATGACGATGAGCTTGTTGGATGCATCCTCAACGGACTTGACGCCTCGTACAATTCACTCGTGTCCTCCATCAACGTCAACTCCAACACATCTCTAGCAGATCTATTCGGTTTGCTCAACTCCCATGACATGCGTGAAAAGATGTTGACAGAGACCGGCCAGATCTCCGAGAGCTTCATGTCGTCGGCAAACGTCGCACGGCGTGGGCGCGGAAATTACAAGGGTGGGAGTGACCACTCTCCTGAACGTGGGCGTCGTTCACCTGAGCGGCGTGATGACTACAGACGCACCGACGGAGGACGAGGACGCACACCAGATCGCGGTGACTACCGCGACGGGCGTGGGGACCGCGGTGACTACGATCGCCGCCAGGACTTCGATCGCCGCCGTGATGATCAAGGAGATCGTCACCGTGATGATCAAGGAGATCGCCGTGGTCAGCGTGACTACGGTCAGCTTTACAGACGCGATGATGGAGGAGGACATGATGCACGTGCAGATGGACAAAACCGAGCGGTGGTGATCTCCGTCGTGATGGACGTCGGAAGCGTGCACCTACTCCCTATGAAAACATCACATGCCAGATCTGCTTCATTCATAGCCACTCGGCCAAGAACTGTTGGTGGCGCAAGGGAGCTGATTCTGATGGAGATGGGGGTGATTGTCGTGGTGGTGTCACGGCAGATGCCATGGGATGGCTAAAGATGTGGGGACGATGGACGCTGGAGGTGTCCGGGGAGGGATCACGCGACGAGTAGCCGCGTGAGGTGAGATCTACACAACACAAACAACACGATGTACCCAGGTTCAGGGCCCTCGTGAGGAGGTAAAACCCCTACTCCTGCCTTTCTCTATGTATTACGATGCCTCTCCGAGTAGCCTCAGTACAAATTACAACGCTACCGAGTAGCCTCTCGCCCCTCTCCGAGTAGAGCTAGGTCAAGAACTTAGGGTTTCTAGGGTTTCCTATGAGCCTGTGTGTACCTATCCGAGCGTGTCTCGCGCAGGAGGCGGCGGGGCACCTTATATACATGGTGCCCAGCCGGATACGTCCAAATCTTAGACAAGTGTCGACATAGTGTGCACACTGTCCTTTCTCCGAGTACCCGCTGACAGCTTTGGTCGTTGATCTTGGCTGCTTCTGTAAAGTCGTTGGGCAAAACTAGGGGACAGACTGGTATCACTGTACCTAGGCACAGAGTAGGCCCCCCTTATCCTGCCACGGCCTGCTTCCATGCTGTCACTGTCAGGCAGGCCGTCCCCACGTGAACAGTAGTTCGAATGCCGCCAAGTACGGACCCAGGATACGCGGGATCCTGTGTCAGAACGGCTCCTTTGACTTTCTGCCCGAGTAGGTTCCCGCCAACGGTTCCCGCCAATTGTACTCGGGCCAAACCTTCTACTCGTCAAAGTGGAACTTGATTGATATCTCCTTCTGGTCATCTTGAGGTGAGACCGAGTAGCAGTCGACCGGGTAGTGAGTACCCGGTAGTCGGCTACTCGACCAAACCTCTCTTCTGCAAGCGGCCTTTACCACCTGTCTTTACCCTATTCGGGGGTAACCCCCCGACAGCAGTCCCCGAAGCTGGTTGAGTCTTGCGAACTTGTTCACTAGGCTCGGCCAGCTTAAAACCAGCCTTTGCATCCCAGCCCTTGAACCTCAAGATGCCGAGTAGAACCTCCGAGTAGCTATCCGGAGAGTATCTTGAGTTTCTTCCTTTCCGAGTAGCAGTTGCTTTCTACTCTGTCTCCGAGTAAAAAGACTTAGCGAAAATTCGCAAACTGAGCCTCTGCAGCGCAGAGCGACATCCAGCCCTTTATGCTGGCACTGCCCACGTGTCAAGCATCCACGACCTCGTCGTTTGGTTGCCCAGGACACGACGCCACGTGTCCAGTTTTCACGCTGTGGGCCCACCGGCCGTCATGTCCCATCACGCGCAATTACTGGCCACGATCTGATGGTGGGATCAAATGCGGCCGTTACGCGCGCAGCCCGCGCTTGTGTATGTTTCTAGCCGGCCACAGGACCCACCACACGCCACAGTTGATCCCACTTCCGCGGTGGTAACGGTAATATCGCGAGGGAGATATAAATACCCCCGCGGTAACTTCCTTTTCCCCTTCCCTGCACTTTTCTTCTTCTGCCTCTTGTTCTCCTTCTCCACCGAGCCCTCCGCCGCCGCGCAAGCTTCCGCGCCGCCGCGGACTCACTCCACCGAGCAACTCCATTCGAAATCATCCATTCCTCCCACTCGCAACGATGGCCAAGGCTAGCTGGGCGGGTTCCTCCGTCACCAAGGCCAATCTCGCCTGGCTCGTGACCAGCAGAAGGGTTCCCCCGGCGTGGAGTGCCGGGCACCCGACGACGAGGTTGTGCCAGCTCCACGGGACGGCGAGCGGGTGGTCTTCATGTCGCACTTCGAGCGCGGCTTTGGACTGCCCGCTTCCGACTTCCTGCGCAAGTTCCTCGACCACTTCGGGCTGCAGATGCATCATCTGCCGCCCAACGCGGTTGTCTTCCTCGCCTACCATGCGGTGGTCTGCGAGGCTTTCCTCGGCATCAGGCCCACGACTGATACGTGGCTCAGGTATTTCAATCTTCGCCAGCAGTCAGTCGGGAAGAAAGACGCCGCAGGCATCGGCCGCGCCACCGACACGGGCTGTGCCATGATGGTGCAGCGGACCGGGACGAATCATCCCCGCATCCAGGGGCTGGATTCCTGCCGAATGTGGCAGCAGACCTTCTTCTATGTCAAGAATGTCCCCGCCACGGAAGGGGGTGCGGTTGATGATCGAATCAACCTGCCCGCTTGGAGGAATCGTGCTCCACTCGGGTCGAACTGGAAGGAGAAGCCCACCATCAACGAAATCGCCATCGAGATTGAAGATAGACTCGGCGAGCTGAAGAAACTGGGCCTCAAGAACGATGACCCGGTGGTGTGCTGGATCAAGCGCCGAGTGCTCCCTCTGCAGGAGCGCTGCCATCTCATGTGTTACATGGGAGGCCCTCGCGACTGCACCAGGACCACCACCATCGAAATCGACGACGTCGACGTTGCCTATCATGCCAAGAACATTCTGAAGACAAGCCTTAGCGAGAAGTGGCGGTATGGTTTCGTCCCGTACAGCCGCACGCAACCGATTGCCCGGGTACGCTGTTCCTACTCTGTTTTCGCCTCTGCTTCCCGAGTAGATAACTTCCTTTTCCGCCCCGACTAGCAATCACCTGGCGCACCGAGTAGAGCACTTAGTCGACTCGCACTTAGGCTTAGTATGCTTTGTGTTTGCACGCCTATCCGGGTAGAACACTTAGAAAACTGCATAGGCTTAGTGTGCTTTGTGTCTGCACGCCTATACGAGTAGAATACTTAGAAAACTGCATAGGCTTAGTGTGCTTTGTGTTTGCACGCCTATCCGAGTAGAGTTCCATCCTGATACTCGGCTGACTTATGATCCTTCTCTGTCTTTCAGACTCTTACTCGACAGTTGATTGAGAGTCGCGAAGTTTTTGAGGACAACTGGTTCGCCGATCGCGAGGAGGATGACATGCTGCCCTCCGATGACGCGGAACAGAGCAGCCCTGTTCCTGACAAGCGCGATGCTCTCCGCACTTGGTCGGATGAAGGCTCTCACGGTATTGTTATTTTCATCTTGTTTGTTTCTGAGAAACACCAACCCCTTGCATTGCTGTTTCTGATTCTTCCTTCTTCTCTTTTGAATTTCTCAGATGAGGCCGCTGCGGAGAAGGACGACGAGGATGAGGACGAGAACGAGGGCGATGCGCCCCTTGTCGTCCAACCTCTGTCTACTGCCCCTCCCGAAACCCGCAAGCGGACCGGCAGCGAAGCGCAGGCACCTCCAGCCAAGAAAAGGAAGCCCGCCGAGAGGGAGGAGGCCGCCGAGAAGAAGAAGAAGGTTACTGTCAAGAAACCCCGACGACAGCTTAAATCCACCACTGCGTGAGTTCTCTTCTCGTTTGCCCTCCTTCTCGCGTAGTACTGTTTTCTCCTAAATCTTCTTCCAATCCCTGACTTCTTTCTTCTCTGCAGTCCTGCCATGGATGCGAACGCAGCCTTTGCGTCCGGCCAAGACAGGGAGACAGCAGTACCCCTGATCGACCTCGTTGACGACGAGAACGACGCCACCAATGCTGCTGCCACCAACGCACAGGCTAGTGTTGCTCGAGGAGCAGAACCAGAGCCAGCAGCACAAGATACCATCATTCATGAAGAGAGACCCCCTTCTCCTCCGGCTAGCAACGCCGAGGAGAACCAAGAACAAGAAATGCACGACGCCGCCGCCCTTGAGCGGCCAGAAGTAGAACGGGAGCAGCCCACCACCGAGGCTGCCGCACAAGAGAACATTACTGCCGAGCAGCTGGTGAAAGACGACACCGCCGCGGATGCTACTATAGCAGATGTCTACCCCCTGCCAGGCGGCGCACCGAGTAGTGTTCAGCCAGGAGCTGCACCGGGCGATGGATCTGCGGCGCCACCAACTGCGCAAGGCCCTACGCCACCAACTGCGCAAGGCCCTACACCACCAACTTCCTCCTCGTCTCCCCAGAGCAAGGACACATCCAGCCCTCCTGGGCGAGTAGCCAGGCAACAGGCCCTTGATGCTCTGAGGGATTACTGTTGGCCACATCAACGCCAGGTGGGACAGCAGGGTTCTCGGAGAGGAGAAATGGCACGGCTTGACCCTTGGCTCCATCGACCACTACCGCGTGGATTGGAACAAGGTTGATCTGGGACACCAGCCCATGTCCGTCTCCACCGATACCGCAACCCTCGCAGCCAAGATGTTTTTGCACCGCAAGAACGCCGAAGATATCGAACAGAGCTACGCAGTAAGCCTTTTTTGCTTTTTCCGAGTTGAGATTCCTTCTCTTCTATTCGCCTTCCTTGTTCTTTACCATCACCCCCAGTCCCCGAGATTCTAGCCGAGTAGGTGGATACTCTCCGAGTAGCCTCCTACTCGGGTTGAATCTTCTCTGCTTTTTCTAACTCGCTTCTTCTCGCTTCTCAGGATAGCGTCCTTAAGCGGACACACTTGTACCGCACCCTTCTCTGGAACCACTCCATCGCCAGGAGGCGTATCGCCGTACTGGAGAAGGAGAAAGCAATGGCTGAGGCCGCGAGTAAAGATGCCACCACTAGCACCCAACAGCTGGCTGAAGTGCAGGGTACGCCTTTAGCTACGCGGTTTCTGCGTTTTATGTTTACGCCCGCTTTTGCTTTCTTATGCGCTAACCTTTCCTTCTCTGCAGACAAACTGAAGGCCTTGGCAGATGAGCATGGAAAATGCCGTAGCTTTGTGGAGAACGCCGAGGCCACCATAAAGAAACTTGAAGGTGAGTTTGCTGTTTACTCGGTGTGACCTTGAGTTTGGTTTTTCTCTGCCCATTTACTGACCTCATCTATCTTTTCGCAGAAGATTATAAGTCATTTGCTGAGGCACATCAAGATTGCGTCAAGCCAGCGGAGGTGGAGAAGCAGCTATCGGACCAGGCCATTACTCTGGTGAAGGACCACACCACCGAGATGGAGAAGCTGCAGGTCCAGCTTCAGAAAGCACTCCAAGATGCCGTCAAGATTGGCGCCGAGAGGGACAAGGCAATCGCCGAGAAGGCCAAGGCCGAGACTACTTTCAAGGCCAAGGAGAGGGCCCTCGAGGCTGAGTGCGAGACTCTGAAGAAGACCAATGCTGATCTTTTTGCTCAGATGGACAGCTTGCGCCTGATCCAATCCAGGCATATTGGCAACGAGGAGTCCTGGAAAACCAAGCTGCAGCAGCTGCGCCGCCAACTGATCGGTAAGTTTTCTCTTCATTGCATCTTTTCTTCTCGGTCTTGTTCCTTCTCTGCTTCTTCTTTCTTCTCGGTTTTTGATCTTGCTACTTGCTATCTCAGATATCTGGCCTCGTCTTGATTCTACCTCTGCGCCTACGGTAGCCAAGGCCCGAGCAGTTCGCCTTTCGCTGGGTGAGCCAATTGACACCAGGGCTGAAATCGAGGACAGCTTACTGGTGCTCAAAGATTACTTCGAAATGCTGGCCGGCGTCGGAACTGACTTGATTCATGTGGGCTTTGAGCTCCACCGGCTGTTCTGGCCTCATGACCCCCAGCCAAGAAACATGCGGGAGCTCGCCCACAAGCTGGAGAACGTGAAGGCCGAGCTGAAAAAATGGCGAGCCTCTGGAGCCCGTGCCGGTGCGGACGTGATGCTTCTCTGCATAGCATCTTGGTATGAAAACCTGGATATGCAGCGCATCCGCGGGAAGCGCAACAATTCCAAGTGGGAGACGGATGCCGAGAGCGTGGCCTTGCGCAAGCAGATTGCGTATGAGGTCGCAGAGTGCGCCGAGACGGAGGTCTACATCGATGGCGTCCCCGAACCCGACACCGAGTACGACGACGAAGAAGATGATGACGAAGAGGAAGAACTTGGTGACTTCTTCGAATCTCCCAAGGGCAAGGCCGGGAAGGGAAAATCTGCCGTTGTCGCGAGTAGCGATGAAGACGAAGGGGCGCACATCGACAGCGAGCCACTCGACTTCGGCACCTCCTCAGGTGCTGCTCTCGACGACACGGTGCCTCCTCCTGGCCACGCTTCAGGCTCCTCCTCGGCTCCAGGACCCGTCTCGGTGGCCACGGCCACTTCCGAGCAGGCGGCCACCTAGGAGGATGCCGAGATGGAGGAATCCGCCGCCGTGCAGACGGAGGCGGATGCCACCCACGCCAGCACCGAAGGAACAGCCGCCACGACTGCCACCGAAGAAGCTGCTGCCAAGACCAGCGCCGAGGAAACAGCTGCCAAGACCAGCGCCGAGAACACTGCCTCCTCAACTTGAAGCAACCTGCACTCTTTTTTACTCGAAAACTTATCAGATCCCCGGGATGCCGGGAGCAGATGTAACAGACTATCTTTATCTTGCTTGCTACTCAGTTTTTATGCCCACTCTGTTGATGTTGACATTAATCAATTTGAACGACACTGGCTTAATGCCGAGCTGTGTTTCCATGCGAGTCCCCGAGTAGCATTCCTTATTCACCCTGTCTTTTCATCTCTGCTCTACCTGCGACTTGTCGCTTTTTTGGTATTCGAGTCACAAGAATCAAGTAGCAGGGCTGCAAGTACTTAGCCGCTAGAAACAATCATGGTAACGCAGCCCACCACTTAGCCGAGAAGACGAAAACAGGGAACAAAAAGTAACCGACAATCTACTCGGTTCCTGCACTCTTTCTTCCTTAGTGATTTTCGTGTGCTCATTGACCTTTTGCTTGTTCTCTTGCTTGCCATGAAGCCGGGTTTCGGACAGCAGCAGAGTCGAAGAGTTGGCATATAGGTTTAAACACAGTACTCAATTCACTTATGAGTTCTGAAGTGGAGCAACCGAATAGACAAAGGAACGAGCCGAGTAAAAACACTTAGAGCAATTTTGGACGAGGGCAGTCCCCGAGAACAATTTCAGATTGCAGAGTAGAATTTCAACTCGGATGAGAGGGTACATACACATCTTTGCTTACGAATGAAAACGACGAAGTAGAGCTACATTCCAGGGACGCTTGGTTTCCTCTCCAGCTTTATCTGCCCTGTTCGCCTGTGATGGGCGCACATCTACAAGATAGTACGCATCATTGTGCAGCGCTTTGCTCACAATGAAGGGCCCTTCCCATGGAGGAGACAACTTGTGCATCCCGGCTGTGCGTTGCACCAGCCTAAGGACCATGTCTCCTTCTCGGAAAACCCTTGGGTTCACCTTTCGGCTATGATAGCGCCGCAGGTTTTGCTGGTAGATAGCCGAACGTGACAGAGTCAGCTCTCTTGCTTCTTCAAGCAGGTCAACGTCGTCTTCTCGAGCTTCTCTCGCCTCCACCTCAGTGTAGAGGGCTACTCGGGGGGAGTCATGCTCTAAGTCTATTGGCAACACGGCCTCAGCCCCGTATACCAAGAAGAATGGCGTGTAGCCGGTTGACCGGTTAGGGGTAGTCCTTAGACTCCACAACAACGCTGGCAACTCTTCTAGCCAACACCCGGGTGTTTTCAGCAGTGGCTCAATCAGCCTTGGCTTGATGCCTGCCAGTACCATCCCATTTGCTCTCTCAACTTGCCCATTGGAGGCAGGGTGCGCGACTGACGCAACGTCTAGTCGGATATGCTTATCTCTGCAGAACCGCACCATTGCCCCCTCTGCAAAGTTGGTGCCGTTGTCGGTGATGATACTGTGCGGGTAGCCATATCTCATGATCACATCCTTCACGAACTTCACGGCTGTGACCCCATCACACTTCCGAATAGGTTTCACCTCGATCCACTTGGTGAACTTGTCCACCATGACCAAGATATGTGTCATATTGCCTTTAGCCGGCTTGAAAGGACCCACCATATCCAATCACCAAACAGCAAACGGCCATGTGATAGGAATTGTTTTCAACTCGGAAGCTGGCATGTGAATCTTACTTGCGAACATCTGGCAGCCGGCGCACTTCCTCACAATATCTTCAGCTTGCTGTAGTGCCGTGAGCCAGTAGAAGCCATGCCGAAAAGCTTTCTTGACCAAAGCCCGAGAAGAAGCGTGATGCCCACATTCCCCTTGATGTATCTCCACCAGGATTTCTTCTCCTTCCTCTGGGCTCACACAACGTTGCAGCACACCAGTAGCACTTCTCTTGTGCAGCACATCTCGGACTATGGTGTAGCCCTTGGATCTTCTCTGAATCTGCCTCGCAGTCACCTCATCTTCGGGTAACGTGCCGTCCCTTAGAAAGGATAATATGGGCATAGCCCAACTCGGCGTCTCCCGCACGGGAAACACTGGTTCGTCCATTTCCATTGGGACAGGCTCTGGTGGTTGCACGGGAGGAGTAGGAGCGCTTCTCTGCAGCCCAGACCGATTGGCGAGAACTTCTTTGATGAATGCCACAGCTTCTGGGTTGAGGGCGGCAGTCCCCGAGTAAGGAGTGGCAGTCCCCGAGTAAGGAATGGCAGTCCCCGAGTAAGGAGTGGCAGTCCCCGAGTAAGGAGTGGCAGTCCCCGAGTAAGGAGTGGCAGTCCCCGAGTAAGGAGTGGCAGTCCCCGAGTAAGGAGTGGCAGTCCCCGAGTAAGGAGTGGCAGTCCCCGAGTAGAGGACGGCAGTCCCCGGGTTCCCTGCAGCGCTCTCCCAGTCAATCTCCATTGGGTCAGATTCTTCACTTGGCAGAGAAGGAACAAAGATGGATTCCGAGTTGGGGGAAGGTTTGATGGATGGCTTCCTCAAATGCTCCAAGGCAATCCCTGCCGGGATGGACTGCCGAGAAGATCCCAACTTGGACAGCTCGTCTGCTGCTTCGTTCTCTGCTCGGTGAATGTGCTGGAACTCACAGCCTTCAAAAAACCCAGTCATTGACTGCACCAGGAAGCGGTACGACGCCATGTTGGCATCCAAAGCATCCCAGGTACCTGAGACTTGCTGCACCACCAGATCTGAATCGCCATAGCATATAATGCGCTGCACACCAACCTCCTTTGCTACTCGCAAGCCATGCACCACTGCCTCGTACTCGGCTACATTGTTGGATGCCTTGAAATGAATTTGCAACACATACTTGAGTTGATCCCGCTTGGGTGATGTAAGCACAACGCCAGCGCCAAGGCCTTCTTTCACCTTTGAGCCATCAAAGTGCATTTTCCAGTAGTTGGAAACTGGAGCGGGAGGTTCGTACTGCATCTCGGCCCAGTCCACAAGAAATTCCGCCAGGACCTGAGACTTGATTGCTTCTCTTCTCGCGTACCCGGGAGCGTACGCGGCCAGCTCGATTGCCCACTTGGCTACTCTGCCACTCGCTTCCTTGTTTCCCATAATGTCCGAGATGGGAGCAGAGCTCACAACAGTGATGGGGTGCTCCTGGAAGTAATGCTTCAGCTTCCTGGCGCCCAGGTACACACCATATGTCATCTTCTGGTAGTGAGGATAGTTTTGCTTGGAACTGGACAGCACTTCACTGAGATAATAGACTGGGCGCTGCAGACTCTTGCCTTCTTCTTCTCGCTCCACCACTATCACCACGCTGACTACTCGGTTAGTCGCAGCAATGTACAGCAGCATAGGCTCCTTGGGTAGCGGACTAGCCAAGACGGGAGCGCTAGCCAACATTGCTTTCAGCTCATTGAATGCCACGTCCGCCTGTGGAGTCCAGACAAACTTGTCACTCTTCTTCATCAGCTGGTACAAAGGCAGAGCCTTCTCGCCCATTCGGCCCAGGAAACGGCTCAGAGATGCCAAACAACCCGTGAACTTCTGCACATCTTTCAGTGATCTCGGCAAAGACATGCTCTCAATAGCTTTTATCTTAGACGGATTGGCTTCAATGCCCCGACTAGAAACCAGAAAACCGAGTAGCTTTCCAGCTGGTACACCAAAGGTACACTTACTCGGATTCAGTTTCATTTTGTACCTGCGTAGGTTAGCAAAGGTTTCCTCCAAGTCGGCAAGCAGAGTATGTGTTTTATTCGTTTTGATGACAATGTCATCTACGTACACCTGCACATTCTTGCCGAGCTGGTCATGCAAGCATTTCTGCATGCATCTCTGATAGGTTGCACCCGCATTCCTCAGGCCAAAACACATGACACGATAGCAATAAGCCCCGTACGGGGTAATGAAAGCAGTCTTTATTTGATCAGCAGGATTGAGTGCAATCTGGTGGAAACCAGAGTAGGCATCTATGAAAGACAACAGTTCACAGCCGGCAGTGGAATCGATCACCTGATCGATGCGAGGTAGCGGGAAAGGATCCTTGGGGCATGCCTTGTTCAAGTCGGTGTAGTCGACGCACATGCGCCATGCAGTGGCTGCCTTGGGATCTTCCTTTTTCTTCTCGACCATGACCGGGTTGGCTAACCAGTCCGGGTGCAGCACTTCCATGATGAAGTTGCTGATCAGCAGCTTGGTGATTTGATCACCGATGGCCTTCCTTCTCTCATCCCCGAAACGGCGCAAAGCCTGCTTCACGGGCTTGGCGTCAGGACGCACATGCAAAGAGTGCTCAACCAACTCCCTCGGGACTCCTGGTAGATCTTCATTGGTCCAGGCGAAAACATCCCGATTCTCACGGAGGAAGTGGATGAGCGCGCTTTCCTATTTCTCCTCCAACCCGGAACCAATGATAGCCACGCGCTCCGGGAACTCGGGGTCAACCTGGACTGACTTGGTCTCCTTGGCAGCTTGGAAAGCAGTACCATGCTGAGTACTTGGCACACCTTGTGCGCCAGCTTGCGCGGACTGAGCCATGGCCACCACCTCGTACATCTTCTTCTTCTCGGCAGCAATCACCATTGATTCCGCCAGCTGAGAGCTAGCAGAGGCGCACTCTATGGACTTCTTGTAATCTCCCGAGATAGTGATGATGCCATTGGGACCCGGGATCTTCATCTTCAGATAAGCCACATGAGTAGAGGCCATGAACTTGCTCAGAGCAGGCCTGCCGAGTAGAGCATGATAAGGGCTCTGATGATCCACCACCTCAAACTGCAGGCGCTCAGTGCGGCAGTTTTCCCGAGTACCGAATAGCACATCAATCCACACTCGGCCAATCGGGTTGCATGAGATCCCGGGCACAATGCCATGGAAGGTGGTCTTGCTGGGCAGCATCATGTTCTCGGCCAGGCCAAGCTTCTCGAGCGTGTCCTTGTACACGATGTTGATGCTGCTGCCGTTGTCGATCAGCACCTTGCTGAACCTCACATTCTTCTCGGGGCCCAGGAAGGTGGGATCCAGCACCAAGGCATAGGTACCCGGATTGGGCATCACCTTGGGGTGATCTGCCCGAGTCCACCTGATCTCCTGGTCATGTAGCCTCCTACGGCGTCGACACAAACTGGTACCCGGACACTGGAGCAACGCATCACATCACAGGGGAACTGAGCAAGCTTACCACCTGTGACAAGTATCATGGGCATGACTGCATCCACACTGCAAACGGTACTGGTATGAAAATTAAGCATATTGGTCACTCTACATTGCATACTCCAAATCATTCCTTGCATCTCAAAATGTCCTACATGCTCCTAGTGCCTCTATGAATCTGCTTTCAGTACACAAATTAACTCTTGATAATAATGTGTTTATTGAATTCCATCCACGTGTCTTTTTTATCAAGGATCAGGACACAAGAATGATTCTGTTTAGAGGTCCCTACCGTGATGGACTCTATCCGTTAGTGCCCGTCTCCACTGGATCGCCCAAGCAAGCCTTTGTTTCAATAAAGCCAACTTCATTCACTTGGCATCGCCGTTTAGGACATCCTTCGTCTTTTATAGTTCAACAAGTGCTTAGGAAGAACAATACTTCATACACTCCTGAAATAACTCCCTACATTTGTGATCCTTGTCAGCTAGCCAAAAGTCACCAATTACCATACCCTGTTTCCACTAGTGTATCCACTGTTCCTTTGGAACAAGTGTTTTCTGATGGATGGGGTCCTGCTCCCTTATCTGTTGGCAAGCATGCATAGTATGTAAGCTTTATTGATGATTTTAGTAAATTCACATGGATTTATCTACTCAAAAATAGATCTGAAGTTTATCAAGTCTTTCTTAATTTTCAAGCACTTGTTGAGAGAAAGTTCAACAGAAAAATCATCACTATGCAAACTGATTGGGATGGTGAGTACGAGAAGCTACACAGTTTCTTTCAAAAAGTTGGTATCATTCATCATGTCTCATGCCCACATGCTCACCAACAAAATGGTTCTGCTGAACGCAAACATCGTCATATAGTAGAGGTTGGGCTTTCTTTACTTGCAAATGCATCTATGCCTCTCAAGTTTTGGGATGAAGCATTTCTCACTGCCACCTTTCTTATAAATCTGCTTCCTAGCAAAGTTCTAGCACTTGATACTCCAGTTGAACGTTTGTTACACACAAAGCCCAACTATGACTCTCTCTGTATATTTGGTTGTGCTTGCTGGCCCAACTTACGCCCTTACAATAAAAGAAAGTTGTCTTTTAGATCAACACAATGTGTGTTTCTTGGCTATAGCCCTCGTCACAAAGGTGTTAAGTGCTTAGATCCCAAAACTGGTCGTGTGTATATCTCCCGTGATGTCCTTTTAGATGAGCATGTGTTTTCTTTTGCTTCACTTCTTCCAACTGCTGGATCACGACCTCGTGATAATATTCTTCTTTTACCACGAACCAATACCTCACATGATTTTGGAGATGCACATGTTGATACCTTTATGCCTTTACCTCTCATACCGATTGTTACTACTAATGGTCCAACTCCTATTACTCCAGATGTTACAGGAAACACAAATGAAGAACATGCAAAAAATTTGAGCCAAATTGGTGCTGAAACGGAAGAACTAAGTGATTCTGAAAATTCACTAGAAGACAACCCAGGAGATTCTCCTGCCACCTCGGATCTCGTAGCCTCCGATCCCGAGGATGATCCCCTGGCAGATTCCCCTGGCACGCGGCATCTAGAGACATCTTCTCCCACGCATGCACGGTCCCCACTCCAATCACCTGTCACCACGCCGTCTAGGGGCTCGCCCACGCCCACGCACTCCTCGGTCGGCCTGTCTTCCGGGCCACATGCCTCCGACGCGTCGCCTCTCGCCACGTCGCCCTCGTCAGGCCCACCATCAATGCGGTCGCCTGCACGGTCCGCCACGCCCGTGTCGGCTTCTGCGGACAGCACCAGCTGGCTCGCTCCTACTGGCGCATGCGCTGCTGACTCCCAGGAGGGGACCGGCGCTAACACCCAGGAGGGGACCGATGCTGACGCCGGATCTTCTGCACTGGACACTGCAGCCGCAGCTGATTCAGCTGCTGGATCTTCTAAGCTGCTCCAGCCTGTAGTTCCTCCTGACAAATCTCCTCGCACACGATTACAAAAACGTATTAAAAAACCCCAAACTCTACACAGATGGTTCACTAACCTATCGTGTCAAGGACCGCAAAGTTCGCTACGGTCTGCTTGCAGCTACAGGTGAGCCCCAGTCTTTATCTGAGGCCCTGAATGATGCAAATTGGCAAATAGCTATGCAAGAAGAATATGATGCTTTGATTCAGAACAAGACTTGGCACATTGTTCCTCCTAGTTCTCATACAAATATTATTGACTGCAAGTGGGTATACCGCATCAAGAAACGTGCAGATGGGTCTATTGACAGGTACAAGGCCAGGCTTGTTGCAAAGGGGTTCAAACAAAGGTATGGTATTGATTACGAAGATACTTTTAGTCCAGTGGTCAAAGCAGCAACCATTCGGACTGTTCTAGCTATTTCAGTCTCTCGAGGCTGGAGCTTGAGGCAACTAGATGTCAAGAACGCGTTTCTCCACAGTGTTCTTGAAGAGGAAGTTTATATGAAACAACCACCAGGTTTTGCGCACCCTGATACTCCCAATTATATTTGCAGGCTTGATAAAGCTCTTCATGTATTAAAACAGGCACCTCGAGCTTGGTGTTCTCGCCTCAGCTCCAAATTACAGGCGCTTGGTTTTATTCCTTCTAAAGCTGACACATCATTGTTTCTTTACAATCAGTCAGACATCACTATTTATGTCCTTGTTTATGTTTATGATATTATAGTCACCAGTTCTTCTGACACAGCCATCAATGCTTTGCTCAAAGATCTCAATGCTGATTTTGCTCTCAAGGACCTCGGATATCTGCACTTCTTCTTGGGAATTGAGGTAAAACACATTTCTGATGGCCTACTGCTAACACAGGAAAAGTATGCTCATGATATCTTGGCTAAGGCTAGCATGTACGGTTGTAAGGGATCTCCTACACCACTCTCCTC
Organism: Alopecurus myosuroides; assembly: GCA_028641055.1. NCBI lineage: Eukaryota > Viridiplantae > Streptophyta > Magnoliopsida > Poales > Poaceae > Alopecurus > Alopecurus myosuroides. Next base: position 287,939,291 of record CM054061.1, read on the forward strand.
TCCTGATAAGCTGTCTCTCAAGAAGGGAACGCCTCTTGGATCTGAAGACAACACACAGTATCGCAGCATTGTTGGTGCATTACAGTACCTTACTCTCTCACGTCCAGATATTGCCTTTTCAGTCAACAAAGTATGCCAGTATCTTCATGCACCAACTACATCTCATTGGACAACCGTGAAAAGGATCTTACGTTACGTCCATGATACATTGCAAGTTGGTATAACTTTTAAACGCTCATCATCCACTCTTCTTAGTGCATTCTCAGATGCAGATTGGGCAGACTGTCTTGATGATAGAAGATCCACAGGAGGTTTTGCTATATTTGTTGGACCAAATTTGGTCTCATGGAGTGCAAGAAAATAAGCCATAGTCTCATGTTCTAGTACTGAAGCAGAATACAAGGCCCTGGCTAATGCAACTGCTGAGTTAATTTGGGTTGAAGCCCTTCTTGGAGAACTTGGGGTTAAACTGTAGGAGAAGCCATGTTTATGGTGTGATAATTTAGGTGCCACCTATCTCTCAGCTAATCATGTCTTCCATGAATGCACAAATCACATTGAGATTGACTTTCACTTTGTAAGAGAAAGAGTAGCAGAGAGAAAACTTGATATTAGGTTCATATCAAGTACAGATCAGGTTGCTGGTGGTTTTACCAAGGCTCTCCCTGTTCAAAATCTAAATGAGTTTAAGCATAATCTTAATCTGTATCCAGGTTAAGATTAAGGGGAGGTGTTAGATGTGTATTAGGCTCATATACGTATTGGTATGGTGTAGTACACCAACCATACGTATACCCCCAATGTATGCCATGGTAGGGGCTTTTCCTACCATGCTATTTAACACGTAACCGATGCCCCGAGAAGGGCTATCGTTCCTGCCTACGACGATCGACAAGGATGATTGCCCCTAGTGAAGACCGATCACGCTCCGCCACCTTTATCCGCTGAACCACCGGCACAGTCCAATGCCACAACCACACCATCCATCCCATCCTTCTTGGACAACGTTAGAGCCGATCGAATCGCCATAGCCTCAACCAGTTCAGGTTGTCTAACGTCAGGATGGTTGTCACCAAGAGCTGCAACCAGCCTCCCCGCGATGATCACACACCTCCACCCCAACGCCCATCCTGCCCGACGAAGAAAATAGAGCGGCGTCCACATTAAGCTGAAGAATACCCGTCGGCGGCGGAGACCACGATACATCATAGTTGTTGTCACATATGTTGACAGTGGAAGGCTTCAAAAGGTGTTCTTCAATTAATTCAACATATGCCTGAACCTTCCCAGCGACCAAGGACGGGTGAAAGGATCCGCCCTCCTCCCTAATCTTGGTGCGAGTATCCCACAAGTGCCAGAAAGTCACAGCTAGCACAGCTGCACACATGCCATTGTAGCGCTCCAAGAAATTAGCTAGCCAATCCTTGGGAGAATTGAAGTGTTTACGCTGCAGATGGAAGTTAAAAGTATTGCAAAGGATTTTCCAAACCTCTCTTGCGAAAGGGAAGCGTAACATTGCGTGATCCACGTCTTCATCCGCTGAGAAGTGAACCCATACATGGGAAGCAGGAATGTTCTGCCTAGCCAGTTGTTGTCCACTCGGAAGGTAATTGTGGGCGAATCGCCAGAGGTAATCCTCATATTTTCCTGCGATCTTATCGCCCACAGCTTCTTCCAAACACTCGTGTCACCATTAGAGCAAGATGACATGCCTTTCCCACATAAGCTTCTTGTCTCCACGCACTTTCCTGATCGCGCTATATGATAGGCTGGCCGAACAGTATAGGAGCCAAAGCGACTGAACGGCCAAGACAAGAAATCATCTCCGCCATGTCTACTAATAGGAATTTGTAGTACCAGGTTAGCGAAATCCTCCTCAAAGACCGCTCGACCAAGTGGAAAATAACTCTATCTCCGTGATTTTTAGGGTTTAGGGCAATTTATTAGCGATGGGGGACGTGAGGCAGTGGCCAGGGCCCTGAGGGGCCCACGACGAGTGGCCTAAGAGCGGGCCACAGCCGGTGCCCTCCTGGTGGCCCCCTGGCTCCCCTTTGGACTCTATCTTCGTTTCGGGTAAAAATTGATCTCCGTGAATTTTCAGCTCTTTCCGAGAATATTTCGTTAAGAACTTTTATGAAATAGAAAAGGCAGAAAACAACAACTGGCATGGGACATCTTGTTAATAGGTTAGTCTGTGAAAACATCCGAAAAACGAAGGAAACGAAATAAAACATGTGGGAAACAAAAGGTATTGGGTAGAAAACAAGCATGGAGCATCAAAAATTATAGATACGTTTGCAGCGTATCAAGGAATCCCTGCTATTGATACAACGACATCTCCTACATAAGCTAAAAATCAACAGATACTTTTGTTCATGCGAGTTTTCACTAATATACATGAGAATATGATGCTTCCTAAATCAGAGGTGTTTGGTTCTCTCAGGAATGATGGACATAGCATGGACGAGGGGGGAGAGATTTGGTGCATATTCATGCATAGTGATAGAATCAGGAGCACAAGTGGTAGAGGCTCATTTTGGGACCAAGAGAAATCAGAGTCCAAGTTCTTCATGTTCTGGATGCAGATTCGGACTGCAGAAATATACCTGACTTCAATCTGCTATAACTTTTGCATACATACTTCAAATTGGGTGAATCCTATTTTGCTGGAAAGTACATGGATGATACTATTTTGTTTCTAGAGCACGATCTTGCGAAGGTCGTGAATATGAAACTTATTCTTTCTATTTTCGAGCAGCTATCAGGTCTAAAAATTAACTTTCATAAGAGCGAGATCTTTTGTTTTGAAAGGCTAAAGATTGCCAGGATGAGTACCGACATATCTTTGGATGTGAGCTTGGGGCTTTGCCTTTTAAATACCTAGAGATCCCAATCCACTATCGTAAGTTATTAAATAAGGAGTGGAAACCCGTGGAGGATAGATTTGAACAGAAGGTTAGTTCCTGGATAGGAAAGTTTCTCTCATATGGAGATCGACTTGTCCTTATCAATTTAGTTTTGTCTAGCCTACCAATGTTCATGTTGTCTTTCTTTGAAATACATGTTGGGGTAAAAAAAAGACTTGACTTTTACAAATCACGCTTCTTCTTGCAATGATCAAACTGAAAAGAAATATCTTCTTACCAAGTGGAATATTGTATGTCGCCCTAAAGACCAAGGAGGTCTTAGGATTGAGGTATTGGACGTTAAGAATAAATGTCTTCTTAGAAAATGGCTTTTACTGAAGAGGGTATGTGGCATGAGTTGCTACATAACAACTATAGTAGAGATAAGCAACTGTCTCGGATTGAACCTAAACCAGCTGATTCCCCTTGAAGGGGATTATGGGGGTCAAAAAATATATCTTTGATCGTGTTTCGTTTTCACTTGGTAATGGGCATTCTATTCGTTTTTGGGAGGATCCTTGGCTAGGGGCCACTCCGTTAGCTATGCAATATCCATCTCTTTACAATATTATGTGTGCCAAAAATGTTTCGATTGCACATGTCCTTGACCGTAACCATCCCAACAATCAGTTCTGTCGATCGCTGATAGGTGATAAGTGGGACAGGTGGATTAGCCTAGTGGAGAGATTAATGGAGGTTACTCTCTTCAACAACTTAGACTCATTATTTACCTGGAAACTAACATCATCGGGTATGTTTTCAATGAAATATTTCTTTGCTAATCTCATGAATGGGATTACTAGGTTTTTGCTTAAGTATGTTGGAAGCTCAAGGCCCCTTGAAGATTAAGATATTTATGTGGTTCATGTATAGCAGAGAGTTTCTGACCAAGGATAACCTTGCAAAACGGCGCTGGACGGGTTGTAAGAAATGTGTTTTTTTTATAATGGATCACGTATTCATATCTTGTGATTTTGCCTGCAGAGTTTGGAGGCTAATTCATTTTATATTTAGTATAACCCCACCATTGAGTGTTGCTAATTTGTTTGGTATATGGTTAAATGGGGTGGATAAGTCGATTAAAGGTAGTATACACATTGATGTATGTGCTTTTATTTTGGCAATTTGGAATTGCAGGAATGATGTTATTTTTAACAATATGGAAATCTGTCATTTTCTATAGATTGTTCATCGCGCCACGCATTGGATTCACATGTGGTCCATGCTCCTCCCCGTAGACCAGCGTGGACGCTTGGATGCAGCATTTTCTCGGCTGATGGCGGGCGTTCGGCCTATCTTCAGTAGGGTGGATAGTTGCACACTTTACAATGAGAAGTCCGTGCAAGTTAGTGCTATTTCGGTTGCTTATCTTTATGGCCACTCTTTCTGATGGTTGAGCTGTAATAATTTGGAGTGAGGAGTTGGTTCTTGTACTCGTTTGATACTTATTTGCTTCAATATATAGAAAAGTTGTGTGCATCGGAATGATGCAGAGGGGCTAGAGATTTTCCCATTAAAAAAAACATACTGATGTTGCATTGAATAAATCGATCAACTCAATTTTGAATCCATATAGTAATTTTTTATTTTCTAGATGAAAATGAATTTCCATCTCTCTTAAATTTTCATTTGTTACTTCAGTGTGTTGATGAACAGGCTCTGCACCGTGGATCCGAGTTTCCTGACCAACAAACAGAAGCTTGCATTCTGGCTCAACATCTACAACTTCTGCATCATGCATGTACGGTGATTAATCAAAGATAAGCCGTACTTACGAACACAAGAACATCATTTATCTCTACTATATAATGTGGCTTCAGGTGGCGGTCGTACGTCGCGGGACGTTTTGCAGTTTAGCCCCTTAATAAGGATAAATCAACCCGCGGTTCACACATCGTTCGTTCTCGACCGAGACTCCGAGAGGAAAAATGTCCTGAGCGATCCCCCATTCCCGCGCCTCTCCGTTGACCTCGCTGTGAGCCGCACTAGGATTCCCAGCGCCGCAGCCGTCCGGTCTCTGCACCCATGCCGCCGTACCCTTCCTCCACCCACTCCAACTTCTCCGCCACCAAGATCGACCGGCGAGCCACCGCCCACCATCTCCGATCCAGGCGCTTCGTTGCGAGGGTCCGATGGTGCCGGCACGTTGATCTCGCCCAAGCCTTGAGCAATGGAATTTCGGGTGAGGAGGTCGACGGCCACGAGGTCAACCAGATCCAGCCACCTGGTTGTGGGCTTGTGGCCGACTCCGTGCCCCACCTTCCGCCACCGCAGTGTACCAGGTCTGTCCGCCTACCGCCTCCGAGCACCCGATGCGACGCCCCGCCGCCGGTACTTCAGCAGGTCATTACTACCAGCACCTACTCCAGACGTCACCATCTCCAATATTTGTGCCACATGATATGGAAGAGCTACCACCAATTTCTTCCTCACTCTTTCCGAGCAGTGGTGCTTCCCTTCGCATCGACTCGCCTGCGCCTATGGTCGCTGAGTTCGTCAACCCCACTCTGCCGAGCTCCTCTTTCCACGTTGCCCACAGCCTCCACTGCACGCCTTTGCTGTAACACTTTGTGTCTTCATTGATTCTCTGAATTTTAACTCATCCATGCAAAGCACATCGATGTACCTGAAGACTACATATCAGTGCTCATCCCCTTCTTGTTCTTGTCAACCTTGGGGCGAGCAACAACTTTTGCCTGAAACATGGCTTTTGTAGTAGTCAATGGGTCTCCACGTATGTACTGAAGATTGTGACAATCTGTGTGTCGCCTCATGCTCTAGGACAAAGAACTATGTTCAGTAACCTGCCTAGCGGTATTCTGTGTAGACACTCTCATCGGGAGATGAGTATATTCTTCAGTTTCTGTTTAACTAAAACTCATACCGGATGATGTGCACATGTTGTCAGATGGTCCAACATCCAGTGGATGATTTTTTTCACAGTGATGTTGCTAACAAAGTTAGTGTGTTAATGAATGTTTTGACATGCTCAATACGAATGATTAAATACTTTGAGGTAGGATTTTCATATATAGCTCTGTGCTAGCATTTGAGGTTGGACCTGATGGTCTGGATGACACTATGGATGACGATGCTACTGATTTGGTAACCAGACAAGCTTCGAGGGGCATGCGCAGAGATCATTATGTGCCAGAAAATATCACTTGTAGGTCGCTTCATTGTTGTTTTCTATTTACAAAACTATTTTAGCTTGTGAGCTACAACATAGTAATACCGCAAAATTTCATACACTAAAATGAAACCCGTAAAATTTCCATGTGAGCCCAATTGTTTATAGTTTGAGAAGATTATTTTATTTACTGATCTTGTGTGATTTACCAAAAAAATTGTGTAATGCTTAAGCGGAATCGTACCATACCTCAAATGATATCCCAAAAAGGAACCAAAGTTAAACTTAAGATTTTTCGGTGGTACTTATCATATACTATTTTCTATGTGTGTGATTACATATTCATTTATTATAGACCCGTTGCAACGCACGGGCAGTTTGCTAGTTTTATTAATTAATCGAAAGAACTGTCAACTGTCGCTAGTATATCAGTATATGACATTTTCAGGATTTTTCACAGCACGGTCTGCCTCCATCTCCAGACAAGCTCCTGGCGCTGCTGAATCCGGATTTTGTGAATCTGGGAGGATTAGTGCTGGACCTACATGTGCGTCTGAAAGAAAATTCACTGCCTTCCGTCCCATTTTGGATTGACCGGCTGCGGTTTGGCAATTTAGGACTTGCGAGTAGCACCGGATGCTGCCCCTGAGCCGATCGATAGCGAATCTTTGTTCTGAAATTGTACTAACGTGGATGCATATGGCTCGTAATAGTTTCTCATCATCCCTGTGACCAACATAGGCATGGTGCAGAGGAACAAGACGATTGAAAAAGTCTTGTAAACACTATATATTTTGCTTACATGCATAGCAATTTCAACTCAACAAATTGGAACAAATTTAACCACTCGTTGGGGGCAACACCCTCTGTCAAGAAGCTCCATCAAAACCGAGTTACACATTAATTTGGTAGCAAGGAAATAACAGCTACTGTAGCTTCCCATTCATATTCGTTCGATGTACAATTTCAGATCGAAGAACAACAGACAGTCTAATCTAAAGATACAAGGACGAAGCAAGCATCAATTGCCATCCTTCCTGCATGGTTGCCGCTGCAGTTGCTACTTGCTAGTAGTCCCGCCTGATGACTCCTTCGTTTGCCTTCTCGCACTCGTCGATCCACTCGCTGTAGACGTCGATGGGCTCGGTGAGGGCGTGCGGCTTGGTGGAGTATCTCTCCTGGCAGACGAAGCAGATAGCCTCGGCGATCCAGTGCTTGAGGTCGATCTTGCACTGCACGCTCCCGGAGTGGTTGCAGAACGGACAGCAGAAGGCCGTGTCTAGCTTCAATCCCGGCTTCTTCCGCGACGCCATCTTCGAGTTCGCCGACTTCCGCTTCGCCATCGAGCACTCTCGCGCGCGCTCGCAAGAAGAGTCGAGATCACGAGGGTTGGAAGCAGCAAAACAGGGTGTATTGGAGACGAGGAGAGATGTGATGGATTGGGGCGATGGGTGTCTGCTTATAAAGGATTTGGCGTGTGCGCGTTAGCTGTTTGGCCGTCTCCGACTCCGACTTCGGCCACACCTGCATATGGCGGTGCACTCTAGTCTGCTGTCCCAAACCGCCCTTGCCGCCGATGAACTGGAGTCGGATTCCCACGTGTGTGACGGGTAATTACTACTACTAATTTGGCTCTAGGCCGAGGCTTGGAAGGCACGGTTGCTACCTTCGCGTTAACTGAGAAAACATGTTTTCAAACAACATGTACTTAAGGCTGAGAAGAGATCAGAGCTGTTTTGTTTTGTCCATATATTATCTTAGAAAATTTTGCCACAATGTCCCTACATAAGTGTTTGTACGTGTTTCTAATGTATTATGGATAAATGCATGATTAAGAATATATGTTTCGGAGAGAGCCACCGTTTATCTCCTGGGCCGCTCGCGCGAGGGCGGCTCTAGAGGCAACCTAGAAACCCCAGAAAGCCCCACCCGATCCTCTCCCGGCCGCTGCCACCGACGCCAGTGGTGACGGCCGCGCGTGGCCGTCGAATGCGGTGGGCAGGGGTTGCGGCCCGTCGGGTTCCTCTAGCGCAGGGCCTAACCCCATGGCGGCGCAGGTGTGAGACCAAGTGGGAGGGGGTGGCGGCGGCGCTCGCCAGCTCGTGGCAGAGAGGCGGTGGTGCGAGATCAGAGGTGGGCATGGTGGTTCCGGAGGCGGCGGCACGACGACCCTTTGGGGTGCGTTGCAGCCTCCTAGTGCTCATGCCCTCGATCTGTGGACGGTGGCCAACCAAGGTTCCATCTTGGCCGGAGTTGGCCCAGTCTTTCCTATCACCGGGAGCTGACCGGCATCATGGGGGTTGCGGGCTCGAAGCAAGAATAAAGGTGGTTGATCATGCAGTTCTTCGAGTGTCATGTCACCGATCTGCGTCAGGCGGGCCTCCTCGATTGAGACGCCGACGTGTTCCGGTCTACCTCTCGGTGATTCCTCCGTTTGGCGCATGGCGCCACTGGATATCTAGATTGGAATCGATCCGGTCATGCGTTCTCCTATATCTGTGGGAATGGAGTGAAACTTCGCTTTGTTGACGGTGCCATGGGACATACCTTAATGAGAAATTCATGCTGGATTCGATCGGAGGTTTGTTTTGGTGGAGAGGCGTATTCGTTGCTATGAAGAATGGCGACAGAGGTTCTTCTTGTGTGTCGAGTATTGTGCACTTGGAACAACAACCTTGGTAAGAGGGGGCGACAAAACGGATGGACTGCTTTTGTGGTGGTGCTCCTTGAGTACCGAGTCGTGAATTCCAGGTTCAAAGCTTAAAATCTAGCCTTAATTGGTTGTGACTAGCAATGGTCTTGTTGAAGACATTGTTTTGTGAACTCGTACTTTCTTCAGGGTGAAATCCTAAGATCTTTGATCGAACGCCAACAACGTTTGTGTTTTGCTTTTTTCTTGGAGGTGTCGTCTTTAGAGAGTCTCTTTTGCGGTCTGAATGTTGTATTCGATGGTGGTTAGAGTGTTGCTGTTGTGTGTGTTTCATCACCGCGACGGGGTCTTTGTTTTATATTTCTCTCTAATTTATTTTTTTCTTGGATATGTCCATTCGTGTTGTCCTTCGACAGCTTATTGGTGCAGAGGATGTATGTAATTGGTATCTTCGATATTAATATACTCTCTTTATTAAAAAAGATTGATCTTTTTCAAGTAACTGTGTTTATACTAATGTAAATACAGATTACAAAAGGTCTTCACGGAAACTATCAAAGACATGGTGCGCCCACGCCTGCCCTAATAGCATTGCAGAAGAACCCCATACAAAAAAAACACAACAAAACCCTTGGGGGTCCCTGCACACAGCGACACTAACGGCCAACGGCCACCACCAGCGTCGTCGAGACACTCGCCGGCAGAAAAGAAGAAAGACTTAAATTATCGCCAAAACGGAGAAGCACCATCCCCTTGAAGGCTTTTTGAGCTTAAGACCTGGCCTACCGCGCATGGCGAGGCACATATCGCAGTGGCATGTCAGTCGGGGTTCTTCCTCGTACCTTTCCAGCCCCAAATCCGCTGCCTCTTGTCGACAAAGTCAAGAAGACACGCCAGATCCGCCATCCACGGAACACCTTGTTATTTTATTGTGTTCCGAATCCCATACAAGTGTTGTACTATATATGGATTCCTACCAGACTACGGAAACACAACCGTGCTAAACATAGCATGTATACAGCTCTATTTCATGTTCGCCAAGAAAGAGAGTTGTTTGCCCCAATATATAGTACGAGGTAGTCATAGAATAGATTGTGAGATCGTGTGAGAGAGATCCACCAGATTAACACGTAGAGGATTTGTCCTCTCGTGTATTGTAATACTCTTCCCGATTATAGTGATACGCCGCCATGCGTTACGTGGTTTTTTCCCGTAAGGGTTTTCCACGTAAAAATCTGTGTTCATGTCTTTGTTTATCTACTTTTTATTGTGCCGTTTTATAACACACCTTCCCAGCTACAATGCCACGATCTTCAATCGCACAACCAAAGATTGCAGCTGCTGGAGACCTTCCGGACAAATCCTCTCCGCTCCATCGTAACGCCAGAGATAGCGCTTCAAAAACGGGAGCAAAGCAGTAGGATATACACATCTGACGGAGACACCGCCATCACCTCACCGACACCATCTATGAACCCTAACACCGCCGATCTAAAATATAGGCTAACACACGATGCTATCAACTCCGAGATGCCGCTATGAAGGACACCGCCGATGTGCTAGTGGAGCTGAGGCGGATTTATCTGTCCGAGCGCCGCTCGCACCACCCCAACAACGCACCACGATATACAAATCCAAACCATAAATACAGAACAGATGAAGAAGGTCACCTCCCTAGTCGCTTATGCATGGCGGCTAGGTTAGGGAGTCCCATAGGAGATAGCTTGAATGTTCATTCATTTTTAAAGGAAAATATGCAAATTAAAACAGGCAAAGGAGTGAATTTCTAGCGCCACTGTCTCGCTGTCGCCTGAGGTGCCTCCGGCAAAGCCCGACCGGGCTCCGACGACTTTGGTGGCAGGGCGTTCCTTGTGTTGTCTTCTCTCCCTACTTCTTCTTGATCTCTTAATACATTTTTAGGGTTTTTACTTCTTAAGTAGAGAGGGGAGCCGTGGAGGTGAGATCCATTGCTCGTTGTGAGCTACGGAAATGCTATAATGACATATTACCACCGCGAGTCCCATAGGAGATAGCTTGAATTTTCATTCATTTTTAAAGGAAAATATACAAAACCCATAAAGGGGTGAATTTCTAGCGCCACTATCTCGTTGTCGCCTGTGGCGCCTCCGGCAAAGCTCGGCCGGTCTCTGATGACTTTGGTGGCAGGGCGTTCCTTGGGTTGTCCTATCTCCCTACTGTCCTTGGAGATCCCGTTTATTGTAGGAGGATCGTAGGAATTTCGATTTGGATGTGCGGGGGTGGTGACCTGGGATGCCATGATCCTTGGTGGAATCCATGCTCATGAGGTCGTGTGTGTTGGGAAAGAACATAGCTCTCTCATCAAAGGCTTCTTCTCGGCGTTCGAGCGGCCCTGTGAAGTGTTATTCTTCCCTATGGTGGGGCGACCTTACGCGGAGTACGGCGAGGCGGCCTCAGTGGCGGCCAGATCGTCCTCGTGGCCCGGCTCTAAGGACCCGAGGGGACCTTGCGGCGGAGCAGTTTGTGAGTCGTCAATGATGGCGGTCGAGGGCGCCACATCATGGTTGAAGGCATTGGCGATGTAATTTATGCTCCCCCCCAAATAGTGTTGGATGTATGCCCAAAAGGAAATAATATTTGTACATATGTTTCATATGATTCATGTTACTATGTTATAACTGACGTGGCTCCTGAATATGAGATTCAGACTAAAACTCACGATCAAGTTTAGTAACATGTACAAGTATTTCATACCCTACTCTTGCCTTTTTAGACGAATTTGTTATATGTTTGATGACCGTGTTTTTCTGGCTGTGGACATAGTTTATGTCAGCATCAATGAATAGCATATTATTTGTAGGGAACAATATGGTTCGATAGACCCAAGTAGTGGTAAGAGATTCCAATGTGATGACTTTCGTACTTAGTGACATATCCTTAGACCATGAGTTATCGGGGTCGTATATTATGAATGTTTTACTTCGATACTATCAAGTGTCACACCGTAAACTGGGTGAACAAAATGATAGTCACTTGGTAATTCTAAAGGAGTGCATTTAACTCGATGTTATGAGATAGGAATTACTACTCCGTAAAAAGAGAGATACAACCTAGGCCCACTCAGTATGCATGATATCCATATGTTCTACAGACAATGCATGATGATGATACATCATGTGAGATATTGTAATACAAGAACGAGGAAAAGGAAGCTTACCGGTTAACGAGATAGACAAAATGTATAGTGAACCAAAGATTGTTTCATGGAATACCGGAATCCATAACCTCGGGTAAATTTGGTATCGCGAGTAATGAGAATATTATACAATATCCAACAGGTTCGATAGAGTGTCTTTCACATAGTTAGTGGGATTCATGATGGGCGTCCATGGACCTGCTATTGACCATTGAGCCAGAAAGAGTTTTCCATTATCATGTACACTCATTATCGAACCTGTAGGGTTCACACACTTAATTTTTGGTCTGGTTATGCGTGTATATTGGTAGGTCCAGAATAACAAGGAGTGTCATCTAAACGGTGTTTCTGCGTGATGGCTATATTATATATATAACATATAATTTATAAACAGTGCATTGGATATCCTGAAGTTCCCAACGTATCTATAATTTTTTGTGCTCCATGCTTGTTTTCTTTATGGTCTTCCATGTTTTCTACATGTTTTTCTTCGTTTTCTGAATGATTTAATGGACTAACCTATTAACAAGATGCCCAGAGGCAGTTCCTTTTTTCTGTTGTTTTTCTGTTTCAGAAAAGCTCTAAAGAAAATATTCGCCAAATGTCCTGAAAAATTATAGAGATTATTTTTTTGCCTGGAACAAAGATGGGGTCCAAAGGAGATCCGGAGGGGAGCTCTAGGGCCACCAGTGGGTTTCATGGCGCGGCCCCCCTAGGACGCGTTGTGGGGTCACCTCGTGACCCTGGCCACCGCCTCTCACCGCCTCGTCGCCTATAAATTGCCTTTAACCCTAAAAACGTCGGGGACAAAGAAATTTTCCACCAAACAGATACGGAAGTGATGTCACCTCGAAAGTCCAGTCTAGGGCTTTTGGAGTCCTGCTCCGGTACCCTGCCGGAGAGGGGGTCATCATCGGAGGCCTCTACATCTCCATGATTGCCTCCAGACAGATATGTGAGTAGTTCATCCCGGGACTATGGGTCCATAGCAGTAGCTAGATGGTGTTCTCTCCACTTTGTGCCACTGTGTTTAGATCTTGTGAGCTGTCCTACATGATCAATATCACCGTTATGTAGTTGCTACATGTTGTGTTTACTTGGATCCGATAAATCATGAGATTATGATTATTTTGTTCATGTCATATTTAGATGCTTCACTTATATTTTTAGAGAGTTTTAATCTTGTATTGCAATGCTCTCTGGTGTGTATGATTTCCTTGGACAAGTTATTGTATGCACCTGCAAGAGAGGGTTTATATGCTAGGTAGTAGGTTCATGCCTCCTTTCACCCGCACCCGAGTGACAGAAACTTGTCGGGTGAGGGGGGGTGATGTTTCCACTAGAGAGAAAACATGTGTGTTCTTGTCTACGAATGAGAATTATTTATTACATTAAGTATTGTTCTTAATGCATTTGTCTGTTGCACACAAGGAATCACTTTGTTGCTGCAACTTAATATCAGCGAGATTTGTTGGATAGATGTCTCAAGGTGGACTCTTAGTAATAGATACTATCAGATTGCGGTCTATTTATCTTGACGTAATGCCTATTACGTTAGAACATGTGAACTTTATATCATCGTAATAGTATTGTTATACATCATGATTTGTCAATTTCTCAACTGTAATTTGTTTACCCATCATGTTTATTGTTCTTAGGATAGGCACAACTAGTGAAACTATGGCCCTCGGTCATATTTCCTCATTGATTACAACCTCATTTACTTGATTTTCATCGTCACTTGCTCGTTGTTCCGTTTTCATTTAATCATCTCCAACCATTCGATACAATTAATTCTCGAGTTTTCAGCAAGACGGGAAGATTGACAACCTTCTCGGAAAGTTGGGAGCAAGAAAGAGTTTGTGTTTATGTGCATGTCCATGCTTGTTGAAGCGCTAGACAACAGACATCCTACTGAGAGACTTCTAAGTCCTTCTGGATTGATCACCCTGGTTCCTTAACTAGGGGAAATTTTCTACTAGACTACGTCATCCCTTCCTCTTGGGGTCTCCCAATGGGTGTGTGATTTCACGCCATCAAGCTATATTTCTGGCGTCGTTGCGAGGGACCTCAAGCTTTTAGCTAGGGGAGTTACACACTTCCACTTTCTTTTGTTTTGTTCTTTCTTAGTTTACTTGTATTCAGATTTTTTTTCCTTATATAAAAAATCCAAAAAAAATAGATTTCTAGTTTCTAGTGTTTTACTTGTTTTGTTAGTTTGTTTTTGCCTTTACCTTGCTTCTATGTCTAAAACAATAGAAAAAAATAAACTTAAAGTAAAAATTTATGAGTTTTCTTTGTAACCCTCTCTTGATTGGATTTTCAAACAAGTTATACATCTTGAACCAATAGCTAGTAATGAAGAAACTATAGAAAAAGAAGCTATTGGAGTTTTCTCACTGAAAGGAAAATATGATTGGAGTAAACATGATAGACTTTATGAATCAAGTGATGAAGACGCTACATTCAATGAATGTTTTGCTTCTTATGGTGATAATGTGTCTATAAACACCGTGAAGGATGAGTGTCATATTGATGAATATGATCATCCTATGGATTCTTATGAAATACCCATATTTGATGAAATTGATACTTGCTACAGAGGTAACAACCTTCAAGACCCAAAGAAGAAAAACAACTTGATACTTTTCCTACTATTACTTATGATAATCATTGCTATTTTGATAAATCTTCTGATAATCCTCTATTTGTTCCTACTATTGATATGTATGATAATGAAGAGTTTTGTTTAGAAAATTTATATGATAATACTCTAGATAATGGTCCTATGTTACTAGTGAAGGGAATATGCTCGGGAGGCAATAATAAAGTGGTTATTATCTTATTCCATGTTTATGATAAATGTTTATTTCTCATGCTAGAATTTTATTTACCGAAAACGTTGATACATGTGTGTTTAATAAACAAACAATGGTTCCTAGTAAAGCCTCTCTTTTAACTAGCTCGTTGATTAATACATGATCAAGGTTTCCTGATCATGAACATTGGATGTTGTTAATAACGGGGTCATGTCATTAGAAGAATGATGTGATGAACATATACCCAAAGTGAATATAGCAATGCAATCAAGTCATTAAGTTTACATTGTTATATCAAACATACGAAGTAACTTATTCCTTAGACCATGAGATCATGTCAATCACTGATACCGGAAGGGTGCTTTGATGTCATCAAACGTCACATCGTAACAGGGTGACTATAAAGGTGCCGTTAGGTATTCGGAAAGTATTAGTTGAGGATCATGGATCAAGAGTGGGATTTGTCCATCCAAAATGACGGAGAGATATACTCTGGGCCCTCTCGGTGATATCACATCGACACCGCTTGCAAGCACGTGATATGATCACAAGGATGTTATATCATGGGAACGAGAAAAGAGTACTTGTCGGTAACGAGATTGAAACAAGGTATGGTTGATACCAACGATTGAATCTCGGACAAGTAAAATATTGCGAGACAAAGGGAATAGTTCACGATGTTGATGGTTCACACGATCACGAGAGTCATCGTTGAATATATAGGAGTCATCACGGATCTCCAGATCCCACTGTTTATTATTGATCGGAGAGGAGTCTCGATCACGTCTATCTTATTCGCGAACCGTAGGGTGACACACTTAAGGTTCGATGACACGTTTGAGAGGATACGTAATATCGAATAATATTTTGGGCAGCACCGAAATTGTTTCGAGGAAAATTGAAATAGTTCAAGTGGTTTTTCATCGAATGGTTGTTAATAGAATTAACAAATGATTCGAGGTGCTATATGCAAAAGTTTGTTAATACAATTAACAAATGCTGAAATAAAGAAATAAAAATGTTTTATTTATTTATAAAAGAAAAACTCTTGAATTTTCTAAGTGGAGTTTTAAGGGAAAATGAGTGGATGTGAGTGGGGCTTCCACTCACATGATGAAGGAAGAGGTGGGGGCACACCATGGGGCTGGCCGCACCCCCCTTGGGCTGCCTCCCCCTTCTCCTATAAATAGAGGGCATGAGCTCCCTCTCTCTCACACACTTTCCCACCTAAAATTCCTCTCCACCCGCTGCTCCATTCCATGGTCTCCGGCTTGGCGAAGCCCTGACCGTGGGATTCTTCACCACCACCACGCCGTCGTGCTGCTGGAGTTCCGAGGGATCCTCTACGTTTCGCGCCCCGCTGGATCGAGGGAACGGAGGTCGTCATACCCCGTACGTGTGACCGATCACGGAGGCACCGCCGGATTGCGGTGCACATCTTCTCGCTATCGGGATCGGTGTGAGTACGACTACACCAACAACGAGATTTGATCTCATAACGCTTTGTGTCTTCGAGGTTATGTGTTCTCCTTAACCCTCTCTTTGCCCGTTGCACTTCGTCTCCTAGATTAGATCTTGGCCTTTCGGGTGTCTCCCGCGTAGGAATTTTTTCGTTTTCTATGAAACGACCCCTTCAACTAGATGATATGAATTATAATGCTACTGAAAATGGGATTGGATAGGTATTAACTTCAGCTACAAGGATTCCCATATCTTTTGAGAGTAATCAACCATCTTGTTATACAATTGTTAAAAGTGGGTTAGAAGAGCTCATGACTTTAAATTTTGATCCCACTATTTTGGATCTTGATATAAGTCGTGTGCTTGTAGATCATGAAAAACATGCTTTGTATGATAGTTATATTGTTGATTTTGTTCATGATGATACTAAAAGTTATTATGAGAGAAGAAAATATGGTTGTAGGAATTTTCATGTTGCTAAAACACCTCTTTTTGTTGAAAGTTTTGAAGTTGATTTTTTTTTACCTTCCTATGCTTGCTACTTTATGCATCTTTGATTTATTTATTTACAAGATTTATATGCATAGGAAGTGGGTTAGACTTAAATATGTTTCATATTTTCTTCTTGATGCTCTCTTTTGCTTCAGTTCTTATTCTTATGTGAGCATCCTTTGAAAATTACTTTACCTATCTAAAAGGCATTGAAGAAAAGCGCTTTGGGGAGGCAACACATTTTTTTTGCTTTCAATTTTACCTTTTCTCTTGGAAGTTTTTACCTCTGTAACAATCGCTAATTATCCTTTTTTTTTTCATTTTTGTGCCAAGAGTAACCTCTATTTAAAAGAAAGTGCAATTTGTTGTTTTCTGTCCAGATTTTTATGCTTCACCAAAAATTCGTATCTCTCGGCCAGAGTGCGAGAATATTCTGAAACAAAATGGCACATTCCCCAGGTTGTTATCTAACTTTCATTACTTGATCACTTTTTGATTTTACCTACAGAAGTGCCTCAAAAAATTCATCTTTACCATCAGTTCTGTTTTGACAGATTTCTGCCTTTGTGATCAGGGTTAAACCTCTTGGTTGGCCCGATCTTCACGAAATGACCAAGAAAACGATGAACACGAGTGGGGAAACAAAGAACACGAATGGGGAAACAAAGAACACGAGGGGTATTCGAGGGGAAACAATGGTAATCGATAAATAGCAAACCCTACCGATCAAAGAACCCGTCAGCAAACCTCGAGGGTAGCCTACGGATCTCTCGAATCAAGTAGAACTTACTCTTAATGAAACCACTTCACCTTCACGGCGGGTTTGCCGAGGTAATGGAATCTCAAGGATTAGTTTAGAAAGATTGGTAAGTGTCTAGTTGAATCCCAAGGGGAAATACTACCTCACTCAAGTAAATCTTGATACGATCCAAATCGAATAGATTGGAATAGCCTTGATTCGTTCCTAGACACACATTTAAGGAGTAGCCTCACAAGTGGAGCATAGGAGGGAGAAAAGCTCAAATATCAATTCATCTCTAACCTAGATCTGGTCCAAGGGCATCCTATTTATAACCAAGGGGGTAGGTAGGGGTGAAGAGGGGAATATTCCCTCATTTGCGTGCATTGCAGGAAAGCCGGCTTGGAGGTTGTCCTGGCCAGGCTGGTCGGGTGGCTGGCCGGCCTGGGTCGCGGGGAGGCCGTCCTAGGACAGGCGGGAGGCCGAAGACTTTGGGTAGGGGGCCGACCTGGGGCGCAGGAAAGCCGGCCTAGGCCGGGCTGGAGGCCGGCCGACTTTTTTGGGGTGCCGAGCTGGAGGCCGGCCTGGCCGGGGTGCAGGACGGGTTTCCTGCACTTCCTCTTCCTCTTGCTTCCCTTCTGATTCCTCGAGGTCTTCTTCTTGGCCTTCCTTGCTAGCTTCTTGGTCATCGTCTTGGCCGTGTTCATAAGCTTCTTGGCCACCATCTTGGGGCTTTATTGTGGGATCAAACCTGAGCACACATAGGGTATTTCCATGAGGTAGCGCACCATTCACCAAGTCACTGAAGGCATAGAGAGAGAGGAGTGAGTTCACCTTATCTTGTATTTACTTTGCACGTGATATTGTCATTGGACCAATGAGTTTTGTTGTAGAGCTTGGTGGAATGGGGTGTGCTGCATCAACCCCCCCCCTTCGAAGAGAGTCGTCCTCAACTCGTGACCATTGTCATCACTTGGACTTCCATGGAAAGGAGATAGGTCGCGCATGTTGAAGGAGTTGTGTACAAGGTACTTGGATTGCGGTATGTTGAGCTTGAATGCGTTGTCATTGATGCGCTTGAGAATCTTGAAGGGACCGTCACCTCATGGTTTGAGCTTGGATTTGCGCTTTTTGGGAAAACGGTCTTTGCGGAGATGTAGCCAAACGAGGTCACCTTCTTGAAACACCATGGGCTTTTTGTTCTTTTTCATCTTGATGGCATGGTGTTCCTAGTGCTTATCAAGTGTAGATCTTGTGCACTCATGAATTTTCTTGATGTAGTCAATTCGCTTGTCAAAGTTCATGTTAACTTTCTCACGGAGAGGTAGTGGTAGGATGTCAAGTGCGATGTCGGGATTTAAGCCGTAGACAATCTCGAAGGGGCTGATGACCCACAAGTATAGGGGATGTATCGTAGTACTTTTGATAAATAAGAGTGTTGAACCCAACAAGGAGGAGAAGGCGTTGACAAGCAGTTTCGATGAAGGAATAACTGTAAATATTGGAAACAGATTTGTAGGGGTTTATTTGATATTGCAGATAAATAAAGTGTGAGTAAATAAAATGCAGTAATAATAATTGCAGCGAGTGGCCCAATCCTTTCGTCAGCAAAGGACAAGCCTGTGAGTTTACTTATGATTAACAAACGTTCTCGGGGACACACGGGAGGTTTCGGTCAAGTGCTTTTGTTCCATGCAGCTGAATAATGTTCGATGTTTTGATAAGTGTTGTGTGGGTGAACCTATGCTAATGTATCGTCCCATCCAAGACTAATACATACTTGTGATTATACCCCTTGCAAGCATCGCAACTACAAGAAAGTAATTAAGAAATAAATCTAACCACATCTTTAAACTCCGGGGTCCTACGCTCCCTCGTGTAATGGTTTCCTAAAGGGGTTTAGGTTTCTGTCACTCCGGCAACCCCACAATTAGTAGCCAAATACATGATGCATTTCCCTAGGCCCATAAATGGTGAAGTATCATGTAGTCTACATTCACATGACACCACAAGAAGAATAACACCACAACTGAAATATCAAACATTAAATATTATTCAACATTACTTCACTACTAACAACTTGACTTCTCCCATGTCCTCAAGAACAACACGAACTACTCACAACCCATCATATGTATCATAATAAGAGGTGATATAATGGATGATAACAATCTGGTCATAAAGTGCAAACACCGATAAATCTCACAAGCATCAACTACTAACAAGTAATCCACGCCGGGAGAGAGATCCAATGCAAAACAACGATATAGGCCCCTAATTATTACAACGGGATGAAGGTGGATTATGAGGGTGATGGTGCTGGTGGTGATGACGATGATGATGACGATCTTGATGATGCCCGGAGCGATGACAGTGACGATGGCGGTGATTTCCCCTTTCCGTAGAGGAATTTCCCCGGCAGATTTCTCCCTGCCATAGAGGTTTTCTCTCTCGGGTGTTTTCCGCCCCGCAGCGACGGCGGAATAATTCTTTGAGGATGGAATGAGGCTTAGGGTTCCCTCGGGTTCAGGGGGCCAAAGATGACTCCCAGAGGTGGGCCAGGGTGGCCACACCCCTAGGTGTGGGCTCCTGGTGGCCCCCTCCGGCTCTCCTTCTGGCTGTGTTCCTCCTTTGTACTTTTAGGAACCCCCGGATGCCCCCTTCTTCTTCTGATCATCTGAAATATGGTATCTCGACGGATCTTTTTTCCATCAGATTTCTAGTCCGTGTTTATTCTCCAAAAATTAGAAAACATGCAAAATAAGATAAGATAACATAAGAGATGCATCATAACATGAAATATATCGATGAATAACAGAAAATTATGATATACAGTAGTGATGAAAACTGGACGTATCAACTCCCCCCAAGCTTAGACCTCGCTTGTCCCCAAGCGAAACTGAACTCTTAAAACATGACCACAGGTTTATGGAGTGAAGAGTCAATAAATAAAATACGGACAAGAAGCATCAAATTTACCTATGCACCAATCATTACAGACAGGAACTTCCTCTCATATAACTTAACTTGAAACAAGTAAAGGGAGTCACAAACAAAGATACAAAAGAGAGAATCAAAATTGGTAATGGCAAACTTCGTTCTTGGTCAGAGAACATTTAATGAAATTATACTTATCTTAGGTGAAGTCTTTATAACAAGATTTATATTGTAGATCTTAACATGTTTAATTATAACAACTCTTTTACAATGATTCATAGCTTTCAAAGTAATATTCATTCAGATAATAAAGCATGTGCTAAACAAAGAAGGATGGAAAACATGATTGAATAAATCAACATATATATGGTGAGATCACAACAACTCAAATGCTCGCTGGAGACAAGAGGAAATAGGTTTTTTTTTTGCGAGAAAACTTCCAATCTATTCATCAACAACCCAGATAGTACAAAGAACACTAGAAATAATAGAAATTACATCCAGGTCCGTGGACCACCTAGCGACGACTAAAAGCACTGGAGCGAGCCGAAGGCGCGCCGCTGTCATCGCCCCTCCGTCGCCGGAGCCGGGCCAACCTTGTTGTAGTAGACAGTCGGGAAGTCGTCGTGCTACGGCCACAAAGGACCAGCGCACCAGACCAGCAACCATCGCCGATGAAGAGAAGCGTAGATCGGAAGAATCCAATTTGAAGACACACGAACATAGACGAACGAATACTAGATCCAAGTGGATCCACCGGAGACAAACGCCGGCCGAATCCCGTGAGATCCGCCGGAGACACACCTCCACACGCCCTCGGATGATGTTAGACGCATCACCGAGACGGGGGCTAGGCGGGGAGGATCTTATTCCAACTTCAAGGAGCCGCCGCCTCGTCTTCCTTGATGGGACACAAACCCTAACAAAACACAAAAAAACAACTGAAAACGAAGCCCTCCCGCCGGCAAGTAACCAGATCCACCAAGTCTCCATGGCCCTAAGGCCACGGGAGACTGAGCAGATCGGCCACGGCGGCCGGCAGGAGGCGATTGACCTAATCGCCTTTTCCCTTGGAGCTGGCGACGAAGGGGTACGTGCCTACGCGTATTACGGTAATTAGAGTGGAGTACAGGGACAAGAGGAAATAGGTTTACTGACTCAACATAAAAGTAAAAGATGGGCCCTTCGCAGAGGGAAGCATGAATCACTGATGTGCTAGAGCTTTTATTTTAATAAACATAGGTGTAAAATGCATGACACTCTTCCCATCCATCTTACACAAACCATGGCTAACCGAATCCTCGGGTGCCTGCCAACAATCACAAACCGTGGAGGAGTCTCTAAATTTTGAGAGGTGTATATTGATGTCTACACACGCTTCTATTCTTGTAGACAGTGTTGGGCCTCCAAGTGCAGAGGTTTTAGAACAGCAGCAAGTTTTCCTTAAGTGGATCACCCAAGGTTTATCGAACTCAGGGAGGTAGAGGTCAAAGATATCCCTCTCAAGCAACCTTGCAATCAAGATATAAGAAGTCTCTTGTGTCCCCAACACACCCAATATACTCGTTAGGTATATAGGTGCACAAGTTCGGCGAAGAGAGAGTAAAATGCAAGTAATATGGATGATAATAAGTGATAATAGCAATCTGAAATAAAAATGGCAGCACGAAAACATGCAGCAGAACTGGTGGAAAACGGTGTTTCAATGCTTGAAAATAAGGCCTAGGGCTCCTACTTTCACTAGTGGACACTCTCAACAATGCTCACATAATTGAATGCATAAATATCATTTCTTCACTGTGCTACTCCGAACCACTCTCCGGTCGAATAACGAACACTAATCATTGCGTAGGGCTTAAACAACACTCCTCAAGTTTATATTCCCTCTCTAGGGCACCCCAATGTCACTACGAGCTCCATATATTAGTAAACAAATGCCAACAATTTCATAGGTTCACCTTCCAACACAAGATATAAATATCATGCTAAACCACACGGTGCACACAGTGTCACCTTTACCCCATGATCAAAGTGTTCACGGTGATAACAAAACCACTTGAGTAGCATAACAGATTAAGATCAATCTACTTATTCAACTAGATTACAAAGCTCATCAGATAAAGATCACTCCATGGGAGAGATAGATGAACCACATAGCTACCGATAGAGCCCTCAGCCCCGGGGGAGAACTACTCCCTCCTCATCATAGGACACAGCAACGGCGATGGAGATGGCGGTGGAGTCGATGGAGATGGCTTCCCGGGGCACTTCCCCGTCCCGGCAGGGTGCCAGAACAGAGATCTGTCCCCCGAAACTTGTCGGCGGCGGCGGCAGAGCTACAGATGTATTTTGTGGAAAAGGTCGATTCCCCTAGGGTTTATGCATCGGGGAGTATATATGGACGAAAGGGCGATGCCGGGGGGTGGCCAGGGGGCCCACACCC
Source organism: Alopecurus myosuroides (assembly GCA_028641055.1). Classification (NCBI taxonomy): domain Eukaryota; kingdom Viridiplantae; phylum Streptophyta; class Magnoliopsida; order Poales; family Poaceae; genus Alopecurus; species Alopecurus myosuroides. The sequence continues at coordinate 287,962,043 of CM054061.1, forward strand.
CAAGGTGGCGCGGCTAGGGGGGACCCACGCCACCCCATGGTGAGGCCACCCTGTGGCCCCCCTCCGGGGCTCTTCGGGACTTCTGGATGCTTCCGGGACTTTTAGGACTTCTGGCTTTCGAATTTTCCAATTCCGAGAATATTTCCAGAACAACATTTCTGAAACTAAAAACAGCAGAAAACAGGTAACTGGCTCTGTGGCATCTTGTTAATAGGTTAGTCTCAGAAAACATAAGAAAACGTAGGAAAACATACGAAAAACATGTAGCAATTGGCATAATATCAACATGGAACATCAGAAATTATAGATACGTTTGAGATGTATCAAGCATCCCCAAGCTTAGTTCCTACTCGTCCTCGCGTAGGTAAACGATAAAACAAAATAATTTCTTAGGTGACATGCTACCAGACAATTTTGATCATAATATGTAAAGTAGAGCATGTAAACTAGGATCATATGAACTAAAGTTGTGATCTATATTTTATATCAACAAGTAATGCATAAACCAAGAAGAAAGAAGCAAAACTTTTAATGAATCAATATTAAAAGACTATCAACCGTGCAAAGTTTATTAGAGATGATTTAAGCTTTCAAGAACAACAACATCATGCACGTCAAACGATCTTCACAAGCCCTGTTAGGATCAAGTCAAGCTTTCCACACGATGCAATGCTTGGAGCTTAAACTATTTGCGCACTAAAAACAAGAAAGTGTTCTGCGTTGGTCCCTGGCACTGGGATGTTATGGCTAAGAGAACATTATGGGGGGTTTGGAAGGTCAATGGAAGAAAGGCTCACAAAGCTGAAAGTGGTCATTAGACAAGAGAAAGTCTTACAACCGAAGCTATGCAAGGAGTAGGGATTGCCACACAGCGGATGCACATAGAGCTATAAGTATATGAAAGCTCTCCAATGGAACTAGTGGGGGTGCATCCAACTTGCTTGCTCACGAAAACCCAGATCTCATTTGAGGAGGCTCATCATTGGAATATACAAGACAAGTTCTATAATGTTAAGTTCCCCCACATAGTTATGAATGATTGATAATATGAAAACTCTCTCCAAACTGAAGTATTGGTGCTAAACATGAGCACAAGTGTGGTATAAAGGATAGTGATGCACGCCCTCTCTCTTTGGCCCTTTTTTTTCTTTTTGGGCATTTTTATATTTTTTTATCCTCGCCGGTAGGGGCAACATCCTATATTACAATGAATTATCACACTTTTAGTACTCATAACTCATAAAGAAATATCTCTGATGTATCCAACTGCATGCTCTTGCCAGTGTAGCAGTATGCATAAATAACCATGAAGCTCATCATCAAGTAACATAATGGAGGTGGATGTTGTGCAGCAATATATCTCGGAATGGCTATGGATATGCCATGATAGGTAGGTATGGTGTCTGTTTTGAGGAAGAATATATGGGCTTATGTGTAGAAGAACAAAGTCCTCCCACGGGATTTGGGTGCACTGGCGGACTTTGCACCAACTCTCAATGTGAGAAAGGGCAATGCACAGTACCGAAGAGGCTAGCAAATATGGATGGTGGAAATGCCAGAAAACCGCAACATAGAACTCACAAGTTAAAAGATTGCAACAAGAAAATCATCTTACAAGGTAAAGTGCAAATCACTCCAAGAGGGTCCGTGGTAGTGACAAGTCACTGTTAGGTACCCCGACCGTAGCGCATAACAAGAGGCCGATCAGAAATGTATCACTCGTAGCAATCATATACCAATGTTTCTATCAGCTGGTAATTTAAGTGTGGCACGGTTTTCAAGTTTCTTAGACCAACCATTAAAAGTTTATACTTACTAGTCCTTCCCGTTTATCCATTAAGCAAATTAATATCTCAAAACAACAGTAGTGATTCAAGTAAAGCAGTTTAGTGATCTACAAGACCATGCGATTTTTTCCACTATACCAACTACCACATAAGCATTTCTATTCTCAACCAAGCACATATATAAGAACCACCTAAATACAAAAGCTAACATCTCTGAATAAGATATGCATGAAAACAAAGGCTAAACACGGTACTAGCAAAAACTGAACACTCACAGAACAATATGAATGAAAGCTAGAGTGTTCTAAGCAATGAAAACAGAGTGTGTCTCTCTCCCACACAAGTATGATAAGATCCAACCATAAACTACAGCAACGAAAACTAAACAAACTGAAAGCAAAAAATAAAAGACGCTCCAAGTAAAGCACATAATATGCGACCGAATAAAAATATAGTTTCACTAGAAGTGACCTGATAATTTGTTGTTGAAGAAGGGGATGCCTTGGGCATCCCCAAGCTTAGATGCTTGAGTCTTCTTGGAATTTTCTTGGATGTAACACCGGGGCATCCCCAAGCTTACTCTTTCCACTCTTCTTGATCACATCATATCATCCTCTTCTCTTGGCCCTTGAAAACTTCCTTCGCACCAAAATTCTCACAATCTTCATTAACAACGTTATTGCAATTGAAATAATAAATTCACATGGTTAAGTTTAAACACAAGTATAACACTTAAAAACACATTAGCTACTGTCAAACTTCTTTCAAAACTCTTTTTCTCAAAAGAACACCAAAAGAAAGAGAAAAGGAAGCAAATGCGATAAATGGCAGAAATCTGTCAAACAGAACAACAGCTAAAGATCGATTTTTTCAAAAATCTTCTGTTACCCAAATCAAAAAGTGGTCTTCTAAGGAAAAAGACAACACCTAGGAGCAAAGCACACCAAAGAAAACGAAGGAAAACAGGTTGAAAACAGAGAAATAAAACGGTTGTCTCCCGGTAGCGCTTTTCTTTAACGCCTTTCAGCCAGGCATAGTGATTTTTAAAAGATGCTCACATAAGAATAATAGTTGAAGCACAATAAGAGAGCATCAAGAAGAAAATATAAAACACATTTAATTCTAACCCACTTCCTATGAAAAAGAATCTTGTAGAAAAACAAGTCAACAAAGCACAAAGTGACTAGCATTGGAAGACAAAATAAGTGCAACTTCAAAAATTTCAACATAAAGAGGGGAAACTTAATATTGTTGAGATGCATAAAACCATGTTTCCCTCTCTCATAATAACTTTAAGTAGCATCATGAATAAAATTAACAATATAACTATCACATAAAACATTCTTATCACGAGCCACATGCATAAAAGAATTAATACTCTCCACATAAGCATAGTCATTCTTATTAATAGTAGTGGGAGCAAATTCAACAAAATAGGTATCATTATTATTCTCATTACCATAATCATCAAATATCGGAGGCATATTGTAATCATAATTAATTTTCTCCTCAATAGTAGGTGGACTAAAATTATCATATTAATCATTGTAAAGAGGTGGAACTAGAATACCACAATCATTATAATCATCATATATTGGAGGCAAGGTATCATCAAAGAAAATTTCCTCCTCAAAACTTTGGGGACTAAAAATATTATATTCATCAAAACTAGCTTCCCCAAGCTTTGACTTTTCCATAACATTAGAAATAATGGTGTTCAAATAATTCATACTAATAACATTGCTACTAGCATGCAAATAAAGCTCCATAGGTTTTTAAATTTTCTATTCAAACACTTCATGTCCTAACTCAAGATAAAGATTATAGAGCTCTCTCATATTTTTGTTGTTTTTCATTAAGACTAACTAGTAAAAATAAAAACAAGAAGCGAGTAAAAATAAGACTAACTAGTGAAAACAAGAAACAAAAGATATAATTGCAGAATCTAAAGGAAATAACTTCGAGCACTCACACCCGAGGATGTGAGAAACTTTTACATTACCTCCCCAACAACGGCGCCAGAAAAGAGCTTGATGTCTACGCACGCTTCTATTCTTGTAGATACTGTTGGGACTCCAAGTGCAGAGGTTTGTAGAACAGCAGCAAGTTTCCCTTAAGTGGATCACACAAGGTTTATCGAACTCAGGGAGGTAGAGGTCAAAGATATCCCTCTCAAGCAACCCTGCAATCAAGATACAAGATGTCTCTTGTGTCCCCAACACACCCAATATACTTGTCAGGTATATAGGTGCACTAGTTCGGCGAAGAGAGAGTAAAATGCAAGTAATATGGATGATAATAAGTGATAATAGCAATCTGAAATAAAAATGGCAGCAAGCAAACATGCAGCAGAACTAGCGGAAAACGGTGTTTCAATGCTTGGAAATAAGGCATAGGGCTCCTACTTTCACTAGTGGACACTCTCAACAATGCTCACATAATTGAATGCATAAATATCATTTCTTCACTGTGCTACTCTGAACCACTCTTCGGTCGAATAACAAACACTAATCATTGTGTAGGGCTTAAACATCACCCCTCAAGTTTATATTCCTTCTCTAGGGCACCCCAATTTCACTACGAGCGCCATAGATTAGTAAACAAACGCCAACAATTTCATAGGTTCACCTTCGAACACAAGATATAAATATCATGCTAAGCCACACAGTGCACACACTGTCACCTTTACCCTGTGATCAAAGAGTTTACGGAGATAACAAAACCACTTAAGTGGCATAACAGATGAAGATCAATGTACTTATTCAACTAGATTACAAAGCTCATGATCACGTAAAGATCACTCCATGGGAGAGAGAGAGCGAGATAAACCACATAGCTACCGGTAGAGCCCTCAGCCCCGGGGGAGAACTACTCCCTCCTCATCATAGGAGACGGCAACGGCGATGGAGATGGCGGTGGAGTCGATGCAGATGGCTTCCGGGGGCACTTCCCCGTCCCGGCAGGGTGCTAGAACAGAGATCTGTCACCCGAAACTTATCGGCGGCGGTGGCGGAGCTACAGATGTATTTTGTGGAAAAGGTCGATTCCCCTAGGGTTTATGCATCGGGGAGTATATATGGGCGAAAGGGCGATGCCGGGGGGTGGCTAGGGGGCCCACACCCCTAGGTGGCGCGGCTAGGGGGTCCCGTGCCACCCCATGGTTTGGCCACCCTGTGGCACCCCTCCGGGGCTCTTCTGGACTTCTGGATGCTTCCGGGACTTTTAGGACTTCTTGCTTTCGAATTTTCCAATTCCGAGAATATTTCCAGAACAACTTTTCTGAAACTAAAAACAGCAGAAAACAGGGAACTGGCTTTGTGACATCTTGTTAATAGGTTAGTCCCGGAAAACATAAGAAAACGTAGGAAAACATACGGAAAACATGTAGCAATTGGCATAATATCAACATGGAACATCAGAAATCATAGATACGTTTGAGACGTATCATATATTTATGTCAACGAATGGCAAACAGAAAATATAGTACGTCACAAGCCAACTCGACTCATAAGAGCGGCTCCCATATAAGGACGCAACTGCTGTAGAAGGTCATCCCTCTTTCTCGTCTGTTTACACAATTATGCTTTGACTGATAAATCAGGGGAAAAAAGAGTGAAGAGAATTTGCATTATTATTTGGGGTTGGGAACCCCGCTGCCATATCTTCTAGCATTTGGATAAGCGGATGAAGCCACTAGTCCAGGTGTGTGAGTCCAATCAACAAGTGAGATAAAGGTTCTCTATTTGCGTCCTCATGAGCTAAAACAGGAACACAAAACAGGAGTAATTTGAAAGTTTTAAAGGTAGCACATGAGCAATTTACTTGGAGTGGTAGTGAAATACCACATGTAGGTAGGTATGGTGGACATGAATGGCAAGGTTTTGGGTCTAAGGTTTGGATGCACGAGAAGCATTCCCTCTCAGTACAGGGTTTTTGGCTAGCAAGGCTGGGTATCAAGCATAAGAGTTGAAGGAAAACAAAAAATATATACATATGATGAAACCAATCATGCAATCTTCATTGAAAGCACAAACGATCTTAGCTTGTGAATACTAAGTTTATGAGCTAATAGGCAAAATCCTCTTTCTTATACTAACAACTCAAATTATTATTTCTGCTGACCCAAGCTAAGTTTGCCAAAACCAACTTGATTAAATTGATGATCTCTAGACTGATACCAAATACTAATAGCAAGCTCAACCATATGACAGAAGTTGAAAACTGAAATAATGTGCATAGAAAGTAAATGATGAAACTTCTCATTAATATTCCAAACCGGCAACTCACACCAACGGATACAACGATAACCAACTAGGGAGAGACACTTCCATGTTGCAAACCATCCTATATGATAACCTCTCTACTCATGATATGACTCTACTGAAAAAGTAAAAAAGATGAAAGATAGTGATGTGATACCGCGGAACTCCCCCAAGCTTGGAACAAGCCGAGGGGATGCCAAAACCAATGACGAATCAATTCTTCGGTGGTGAAGGTGGAATCACTTGGAGAGGAGTCAGAAAGCCTTTGATGATGCGACGAAGCTTAATGTTTTCCCCTTCCAGAATTGCTACCTCGGCCTTGAGAATACGATATTGTTCGCAGTATTGATCGGCAACCTGGTGTGCTTCAGCTATCACAGAGAACACGTTGGGGTCTGTTGATCATGAGGCACGGTCCCCTGCACATTATGAGAGTAGCAACGCTGAGGGTTAATGGATCCCACAAAGGTGGGGTTCCTCACTGGTGTTGGTGCAGCCCTCCGGATCTCTTCCCTCAAACTGTTGACCATGTCTTCTCTCCTTGCATCTATCTCTTCCTCTGTCGCCCATCCCGCGAAAGCACCCTCATGGATGTCTTGCTGGATTTGCCGAAGACGACGTGCAGCGTAATCCTCAATGCTAGAGCCGAAAGAGGACATCTTGACCTAGAAACTCTGAACTCCTGCGAGGAAAACAGCTCGAAACAGAAACACGACGAGAAAACGATATACGAACCTCGGGGGGGTCTGGGGGATTATATAGCAAAAAGTTTCCTAACTAAAGGAAAGTCTAGGTCGAAAACGAGTCGGAGAGGGGCTCCGGGGCGCCCACACCATGGTCTGGCGCGGCCAGAGGTGGGTCCGTGCCACCCTATGGTGTGGAGCCTCCGGGCTCCGTCTCCCTCTCGTTTCCGGCTCATAATTTTTCATATTTTCTAAAAACAGTAAAAATATAAGTTGGAAGATGTTTCGCGAACATTTTCTTACCAAAACTGTTACCTATTCGAAAACTGACCCTGGAGTTTCTGAAATATGCTTCTTAATAAACTCCTCCAGGATCATGGCTTGAATACAATCAACATTTTCATTATAAGGATCTCCGGAGATATAATGCTTGAGTCTTTGGCCATTCACCACTTGTGAGGAGTTGTCTTCAAGGGAAACAATTTTAATTTCCCCCGAACGATATACCTCTTCGATAATAAAAGGTCCTTCCCATCTTGAGAGTAATTTTCCTGCAAAAAATCTGAGACGACACCTATACAATAGCACTTTCTCACCAACATGAAATTATTTTTTAATAATTCTCTTATCATGCCACCTTTTAACTTTACCTTTAAAGAGCTTAGCATTTTCATATGCTTCACTCCTCCATTCATCTAAAGAACTTAAGTCAAGCAGCCTTTTCTCACCAGCAAGTTTAAAATCTCTATTTAGGTCTTTCACTGCCCAATAAGCTTTGTGTTCTAATTCTAGGGGAAAGTGAAAAGCTTTTCCATAAACCATTTTATAAGGAGACATGCCCATGGGATTTTTGTAAGCAGTTCTATAAGCCCACAGAGCATCATTTAATTTCTTAGCCCAATTTTTTCTAGATTTGTTAACAGTCTTTTGCAAGATAGATTTGATTTCTCTATTTGATAATTTTACTTGCCCACTAGTTTAAGGATGATAGGGTGAAGCAATTATATGATTAACATCATATTTAGCAAGAGTTTTTCTAAAACCACCATGAATAAAATGAGAACCCCCATCAGTCATAAGATATCTAGGCACACCAAACCTAGGGAAAATAATATCTTTAAGCATTTTTATTGAGGTTTCACCATCAGCACTTTTAGTAGGTATAGCTTCTACCCATTTAGTAACATAGTCAACAACAACACGAATATGAGTATAGCCTTTTGAAGGAGGGAAAGGACCCATAAAGTCAAAACCCCAACAATCAAACGGTTCAATAACAAGAGAATAATTCATAGGCATTTCATTACGTCTAGAAATATTTCCAACCCTTTGGCATTGATCACAAGATAAAACAAAATTTCTAGCATCTTTAAAGAGAGTAGGCCAATAAAAACCTGATTGTAGAACCTTATATGCAGTTCTATCTCCAGCGTGATGTCCTCCATAAGCACTACTATGACATTTTCTCAATATCTCTTGTTGTTCATTTTCAGGAACACCTCTTCTCATAATACCATCAACACCTTCTTTATATAAGTGTGGGTCATCCCAAAAATAATGCCTCAAATCATAGAAGAATTTTCTTCTTTGCTAGGCTGTAAAGGTAGGAGGCAAATACTTGGAAACAATAAAGTTAGCATAATCAGCATACCATGGACTCTTGAGAGCTCACTTTTATTGCAGCTAACTGTTCATTAGGAAAACTATCATTAACAGGAATAGGGTCATCAAGGATATTTTCTAATGTAGACAGATTATCAGCAACAGGATTTTCAGCACCCTTCCTATCCACAATATGTAAATAAAACTCTTGTAAAAGAAGCACCCATCTAATAAGCCTAGGCTTCGCATCTTTCTTTTCCATAAGGTACTTAATAGCAGCATGATCAGTATGAATAGTAACTTTAGAATCAACAATATACTACCTAAATTTATCACAAGCAAAAACTACAGCTAGGAAGTCTTTCTCAGTGGTAGCATAATTCTTTTGAGCAGCATCAAGAGTTTTACTAGCATAATGAATAACATTTAACTTCTCACCTACCCGCTGTCCAGGAACAGCACCTACAGCATAATCACTAGCATCACACATAATTTCAATTGGTAAATTCCAATCAGGTGGTTGAACAATAGGGGCACATATTAAAGCCTTCTTTAAAATTTCAAAAGCTTCTTTACAATCTTCATCAAAAACAAATGGTACATCTTTTTGAATAAGATTAGTAAGAGGTTTTGATATTTTAGATAAATCTTTAATAAAACTTCTATAGAAACCAGCATGACCAAGAATACTACGAATACCTTTAACATCCCTGGGACAGAGCATTTTCTCAATAGCTTCAACTTTAGCTCTATCAACTTCAATGGCTCTTTCAGAGATTTTATGTCCAAGAACAATTCCTTCATTAACCATACAATGGAATTTCTCCCAGTTAAGAACAAGATTAGTCTCCTCGCATCTTTGCAAAACTTTATCAAGATTCTGCAAACAATTATCAAAAGAAGTTCCATAGACAGAAAAATCATCCATGAAAACTTCCACAATTTCTTCACAAAAACCATGAAAGATAGCAGACATGCATCTTTGAAAGGTAGCAGGAGCATTACATAAACCAAAAGGCATACATCTATAAGCATAGGTTCCATAAGGACAAGTGAAAGTTGTTTTGTCTTGATCAAGCTTTTTAACAGCAATTTGAGAAAACCCAGAATAACCATCAAGAAATCAGAAATGAGTTTTCTTAGACAAACTTTCTAACATTTGATCAATAAAAGGAAAAGGATAATTATCTTTCTTAATAACTTTGTTACCTTCCTAAAATAAATGCACATCCTATAACCAACTACTACTCTTTGAGGAATAAGTTCATTGTTTTCATTTGGCACAACAGTCATCCCTCCTTTCTTAGGGTCACAATGCACAGGACTAACCCATCTACTATCAGCAATAGGATAAATAATACCAGTATCAAGGAGTTTCAATACCTCATTTCTTACCACATCCTTCATATTAGGATTTAAACGTCGTTCATGCTCAACAACTGGCTTTGCATCAGGTTCAATATTAATAACATGCTGACAAATAGTAGGAGAAATCCCTTTCAAATCATCAAGAGTATAACCAATAGCACCTCTATGTTTCTTCAATATCCCCAATAAACTCTCCTCTTCTTTATCAGAAAGTTGAGAACTAATAATAACAGGATATAATTTATTATCATCAATATGAGCGTATTTAATATTATCAGGCAAAGACTTTAAATAAAACAGGATCTTCCTTGGGTGGTAATGTTGTACCCAAGACTTCCACAAGTAAATTGTGTTTCGGCATTGCTGGCTGATGTAGAAAAATCTCATCAATTTCATTCCTTTCTTCCATAAAGGCATCACTTTTGTGGTCTTCCATGTATTGCTGCAAAGGATTGTTACACTAGTAGGAAATGTCTTATAGCCACCATCTTAGCGCTGGCCAACATGATTACTTGTTAGCCAGTGATATTACCGCTGGCCAACAAAATAACGCGTTCGCCAGCGGTAAGTGTGGGCCGGACGGCGCGCGCGGCAGCATCTACCGCTGGCGCACAGTTTTCCGCTTCGCCAGTGGTAAGGACAGTACCGCTGAGCAATCAGATGTTTTCTTCGCCAGCAGTATTAGCACACACGCACGTACGCAGGCTGGCCCTGCTCTCTCTCCCTTATCTCCAATACGTACTAGCTAACTAGTACTCAATTCCCTTCCGATCGATTCCCTTATCTTCTCTCCACCACACAGTCCACACGCGGAGCCCCACGCCCTGTACTAGCTAGTACGCACGACGGAGAGCACGCGGAGCCCCACGCCCACATGGCTCTGTCGAGGAGGAGCGCGGATGTCTCGTCGCCGAGCCCAAGCCGTCCCTCGTCGCCCTTGTCCCATGCCCACACGGCTCGGTCGACGGGGAGCGCGGAGGTCTGTCGCTGAGCTCGAGCCTGCCGGCGTCCCCTTTGCCCCACGCCCACACGACTCCGTCGAGGACCGCGGATATCTCGTCGCGGAGCTCGAGCTGGCCGCCGTCGCCCTTACCCCACGCCCACACTGCTACGTCGAGGAGGAGCGTGGAGGTCTCGACCTCGCCTACCCGAGCCGGCCATCGTCGCATTTGGCCCATGCCCGCGGCCTTAGGTGTAGTACATCGGCAACGGAGCGACTACTGGAGTTCGTCGACGGCGACGAGCTGCGCGCGCTGCCGCTCTGCGCGCACGCCTTCCCCGCCGACTGCATCGACGTCTGGCTCGCGTGCACGCCTCCTGCCTGCTCTTCCCTTGGAAGCGCTTCTTGGGCACCTTCAAGTCCGTCGACGCCGCCATCGAGGCCTTCGATCCTGACCTCTCCCGCGACGAGTTCCGGCCACCACCGACCTCGTCAAGTCCATTATGCGGAAGCACGACTCGGAGCGGTTGCGCGTCCTCGCCGCCGGCATCAAGCGCAAGTGGAGGACCTTGCTCCAGGATGCCCTCGTCAAGGTCAGAGAAGCGATGCGCAAGATGGACAACGTCATCGAACAGCAATTACCTCCCGCGGACGCGACGACCAAGAAAATCGCATCGTGGACGCGCCGGAGATCCTGAAGCAGAGGGAGAGGAACCGAGCTATTTTTTTTTAAATCTGCAAATAATAGCACTTGTTCGCCAGCGGTAAGCTGCCTTACTGCTGGGCAACGAGCGTTCGCCAGCGGTAACTTGTTAGCACTGGCGTAGTAGCGCTCGCGAACACTTGTTCGCCAGCGGTACCCCAATTATGTTCGTCACCGGTAGCCTATCTTCTACTAGTGTTAGGAGCAAGAGCAATAGCAGCCAATTGTTCAACTTTGTAATTTTCATTAGGCAGTTCAGCTTCATAAAGTGCTTTAGCAAATGTGGAGAAATTAAATTCATAAGACTCTCCATCAAACTTTGTAAGAATTTTCTCCTTTTTACAATCAATAATAGTACCACAAGTATTTAAGAAAGGTCTACCAAATATAATAGGACAAGTATCACTAGCAGAAGTGCCTAGTACTAGAAAATCAGCAGGATACTTAGTTTTACCACACAAGACCTCCACATCTCTAACAATACCAATTGGAGAAATAGTTTCCCTATTAGCAAGTTGAATAATCACATCAATGTCTTCAAGTTCACAAGAACCAATTTCAAGCAAGATTTCTAAAGCTCATAAGGAATAGCACTAGAACTAGCACCAATATCACATAAACCATAATAACAATGATCACCTATCCTAACAGATAGCACAGGCTCACTGGGTTTCCTAGGTTTACTAGGATGAGAGACAATATTAGAAGAATATTCACAAAATATAATGTGTCCCTCTTCTACATTTTCAGAAACAAGGTCCTTTACTATTGCTACTGTAGGTTCTACAGTTATTTGTTCCTCAGGTTCTACAGGTTTCCTTGCACTTTTATTAACCACACTAGCTAACATAGAATGTTCTTTTACCTTAGCGGGGAAAGGCATTTTCTCAATATAAGGTTCATGCACAATAGAATCAACCTTATGAACTTCTATATCTCTAGCAGGAACACAATTAACAGTATCTTTATAAGGTGCATGGTACTTGTCCCATTCGTTTTTAGGAATCTCAAAATAAGAAGCAAAAGCCTTATATAAGTTTGCAACAACTTGAGAATCAAGACCATAAGCAACACTAACATTATGAAAATCCTCAGATGACATAAAGGTTTTAATGCATTCATAGTCATAATTTATACCCGACTTTCTATCTTTGTCATTCTCCCATGCTTCAGTGTTTTCTTGAATATGGTCAAGAAGATCCCATTTAGCTTCATCCTTCATACGTGTAAATGATCCAGAACAAGAAGCATGCAATAAATCCTTATCATGAAGAGGAAGCCTTGCATAGAAATTATTAATAACGATATTACTGGGGAGCTCATGAATGGAGCATTTGAGCATTAGTAACTTCAATCTCCCCCATGCTTGGGCAATACTCTCTCCGTCATGAGGCCAAAAATTATATGTATAGTTCCGATCTTTATGGATTTCACTTGGAGGATAAAATTTAGAATAAAAGAGAGGTACAATTTCCTCCCATTAAATAGTCTGGCTATTTTTCAGCAGTTTGAACCATTCAGAGGCTCGGCCTGTCAATGATATAGAGAATAGTTTCCTCTTCACTTGGCTCATGGTAATACCTGCACACTTGAACAACTCGCATAATTCATGTAAAAAGAGCAAATGATCACCAGGATGGACATTTCCATCACTTGAATAGCAGTTATCCATAACATGTTTAACAATCTTTATAGGTATTTTATAAGGATCCAAATCATCGTGCAGTGGGTCACTTACTACCCTAGTAGTGTCAGCAGTGCCCGCGAATAGGGACTCAAAAGGAGTTCCAAACATAGTGTAATAAAGCAGTAAACAAAAATAAAAACAACACTTACAGCAGAAGCTTCCTTTATCAATTCCACTTCCCAATAGCGCTTCACTCCCCGGCAACGGCGCCAGAAAATAGTCATGATGACTCACAAGTATAGGGGGTGTATCGTAGTACTTTCGATAAATAAGAGTGTCAAACCCAACGAGGAGCAGAAGGTGTTGACAAGCAGTTTCGATGAAGGAATAACTGTAAATACTGGAAAACAGATTTGTAGGTTTTTTTTTCATATTGCAGATAAATAAAGTGCGAGTAAATAAAATGCAGTAATAATAATTGCAGAGAGTGGCCCAATCCTGTAACATCCCAAATTTTACATTTGGAATGTTTTTCATTTAGAGCATATGCATAGCATGACATCATTTCAAAACTTGTATTTGAGTGTTGCATTTTAAATCCCAAAACAAAATCATGTTTTAAAAGGACCAAAATCCTCCTATAAGGCGTTTATAAGCCAAAGTATATTTGAATATTTTAATTTTTTCAAAATCACTCCCTAATAGTCTAATATGATAGATTTTCAAATTTCAAAATTTTAGAAATTTGTTTGACTCGATTCCGAGTTATATTTCAAAAGTTATGAATGTTTTAAGAAAAAGAAAAAAAAAGAAACCGAGCCAACTCCCTCTATATGGGCCGGCCCAGGAAGGCACAACCCACATAGCATACTCGTACCAGGAAGAGAATCCGGTACAAATCCTGTTTTTCCTGACCTATCTCCATTCAAACTCGCATATCTCTTTATTGGAGAGTCCAAATTCGAATCCGCTTCTTTTGACTTGTTCCCTACTCCAAGGAGCAACTTTCCACCGACCTCTCCACCTATAAATACCCCAGCCCCGGCCGTGAGATCGTCCCAAACTCAAAACTTTGATTTCAGATCTGTTTCGTGGTATTTTGCTCGCCACGGTCTGTGAGTTGCTCGGTTGACGTTCAAGTCTTCGCGAGAGTTTTAGATATCATCAATACCGATCCATCCCAAGAAACCTCACCTCTTTTCATCCACCACAGCCGGAGAATTTCGAGATCTACTCCCTCAGATCTGAAGCGGCAAAAGTTCAATTACTCTTCAACCGTTTTCGCTCAAATTTCTACTGTAGTTACATCTCATCATTATCTACAACTTTCGTTCTTTGTATTTTTCGATTTGAGCTACAGATCTATTTATATAATTCTGATCTACTTTTGGCCACCGGAGTAACTCGAAATTTTGAATCTACATTTTGTTCTTATTCATCTAAAAACTTTCCGTCGAGTGTTTTATTTACTTTTTGGATCTTATTAGTACGTTAGGTTTAGATCTACCTTTTTATAAACTTTATTTTGATAAGATCTTGTAGATAGTTAATTAATCCGGATTAATTTGGTTAAGCTGCTTTTTGTGTCTTGTTGCATTACAAACTTTTTCATGCATCATATATTGTTTAGGCAACCAGAGAACTAGTAAATTAGTTGTCTTGCATTATTAAATCATCATGCATCCATATGTTGCATTGTTATTTTGTCTGGTTTGGTTATTTATTGTGGTATGCTTGCAACGTGTAGATTGCGAGAGTTGCGGTTGCCGTTCGTGTGAGGACCGTGGTTGTTACGGTTGCGACTGAGTCGAGTGCGTGAACGACTCCAATTTCTGTCAAGGCAGGTGACACACATGAATCTACTATTTTATTATATGCATTAGAGTTTTATTGTAGCTATGCATTAGTAGGAGTTGTGTGTTATCGCTATGCTAGATTGCTTCACTAACACCCAAGTGGAGCGATCATATGTTACCCCTAGATTGTAGCAATCCACATGCTAGGCAAACATCGTACTTGTAGATTGCTTAGCCATGCTCTAGTTATTCGTGGTTGGGATTATTATCATGTTATGATGAAAATCGTTATTTTAATTGCTTATAAAAACAACATAATAATTAATTAACCACTGGGCGGATTGCTAGGATGTCATCGGAGTACAAAGTTTGGTGGGGACCGCCGCCCAGTATCTTGAGATTATGTTTATTTTCTTTATGTAGTTGTTCTTGTGTGCAGCCGTGTTTCATATTAGTATGGGCTAGACATAAGATGTAGGATGTGGTGACTCGAACCCAACGTGTCCAGAGATGTAGCATAGTGTAGGATGGTCCGGCTCGTGGCGGGTTTGGGGATCTATTTCTTGCGGTTTATGGCTTAATCATTTTTCCTTTCGTGGTACTAATGGTGTATCATGGTGTTTGGGGTCGATTGGGCAACACGGGTAAAGGGCACAAACCTCGCGAGGGTTAAAACTAAGATCTTAGCCGTGTTCTATTGGTTAGGGACAATTCAACAACTAGATGGAAAACATGACATATCTCGTTCATCTTGTTTTAGTGATTACTACCAATTTGACTATGGGTTATTGGAAAAGTGTCTGATGGTGTTTCAGCGTGCTAATCCAAAAAGGGTAGGAGCACTTTGCTATCAACCAAAGTGTCCAATTAGGTGCAAAATTACTTTCTATTAAAAGATAGGACATATGCATTTATGTAAAATAGTCTACAAACTCCACCAGCCAAATATGCATGTAGACTAGAACTTGCCATTTATATACCACCATAGTGTCACTTGCCACTATTGCTCAGAATGATCTGACCTCCTTTTGGGGGCTGCATATTCCAACGTGCAGGTTGTTCGGATTCAGAGTGATCGACGTAGGTCTCGTGACTCCACTCAACATGTTTGTTCGCCTGTGGCACAAATTGAAGATTGGAGCTCTACTACTTGTTATTTGGTACTTCTATATTTGTGCTAGATTCCGCTATGCAACTTGTAAAGAATTTTGTACTCTGGATTATTCGCTAGATATGAGATACATTTGCTTCTTTGGATATCTATCTAGCTGTGTGTGCTGGTGAACGGTCCAGGGGCCAGTACTACACGCAATAGTATAGCATGTGTCTAGCCGTACTACTACAGATGGTATCAGAGCAATGTGTTGACTGTAGGAACGAGACCTTAGAAAATGGATTTGGAAAAGCCATATGATGAAAACTTATTTTTTTTAAATCCTTTATACATTCTTTCTTTGACTCTATTCTTGTAATCTTCTTATCTTTATCTCCTACCTCCATTTCTTCTTTTTCAAATTATAGTGAAGATTCCCATAGAGAAGAAAATTCAATTCAATATAAAGGAGATTAACTTCAAGATAGAGAAGAAGGCTTACTACAAGAAGGAAACACGATGCAACTATTGGAGCTATGTGAAGACACTAGGTTGCCCACCATGTAGGTTCCTAGTTATCAACATCGTGTTAGGTGTTGACCATATCCTAATTAGATGATATGGCAATGATAGTCCGTGTATTTTCAACCTTTTTGTTTTCAAAACTTTCTGAATATTTTCGCATGAATCTATATCCTATTTTTGAAAACTATTTTAAAGTATTTGGATTGCTTATACATTGATTATTAAGTGTTTCTTTGTTCATCTATAGTATGGGTAGATATTTTCTTTAGTCCTATCCGTCTAAACTTATCTATTGCTAACCCATAGATGCCTCCCCGTCGCGATCCCAACCGCAACAACAAGGAGGGAGAGAACAACAACAACATGGAGAACGCAGTGACCCAACTTGCACAGCTGGTGGCGCAGTACATCACCCACAACAACAACCCACCACCACTGCCACCACCACAGGTGGATATGCTCACTCGCTTTCTGAGATTGAGGCCAGCAAGGTTCTCAAGTGCTCCTGAACCCATGATAGCCCTTGACTGGCTTCGATCAGTGAACAAAGACCTAGTGACTGTTGGATGCAACGATGAAGAGAAAGTGAGGTTTGCTGCTCACTTGCTAGAAGGACAAGCTGCTTCTTGGTGGGACAACTACCAGATAACCCATCCTATTGCTGATGTTACCTGGGAGATTTTCGAGTAAGGATTTAAGAATGCACATGCCTCAACTGGAGTGATGAGTCTGAAGCGGAGGGAGTTTCGTAACTTGCGCCAGGACCAGCGTTCTGTCACTGAGTACATTGATGAATTCAGCAACCTAGCTCGCTATGCTTCGGAAGATGTGGACACATATGCCAAGAGGCGCGAGAAGTTTCTGGATGGAATAAATGATGATCTGGCTATTCAACTCTCAGTAGTTCACATTACCAACTTTCAAGAACTCATTGACAAGGCTGTCATTCTAGAAGGAAAGTACCAACAAGCGTAGAAACACAAGAGGAAGCACAATGGTGGCAACCACATATCTGGATCACATCAGAGGGTCCGTACTGACCATGACAGTATTGGAAGTTCTGGATCCCATATGCAAGAAGGTAATGGGCATAATCAAAGTGAAGAAAACAAACATAAGCATGATGGAGGGAACAACCACAACCATAGCGACTACAAAGGAAACAATCAGGATGGAAACCAAGACCATCGTAATGGAGGCAATGGCCATAACCGCAACAAGAACCATGCAGGAAGGAAGGATCTCAGTCAAGTGTAATGCTTCAAGTGCAAGAAGATGGGGCACCATGCAAACGATTGTTCGGAGAAGATAACTGACGGAGGATCCAAACCAAACCCGTTCCGGAAGGCAACTGCGAACCATGCGAACGTGGAGGAAGTATATGATGCAGCAGACCCTATGGCTGGTATGTTCTTCATCAGATCATAGCCCACAATAGTACTTATCAATACTGGTGCATCACAGTCATTCATATCAATTGCTTCCACGGATAAGAGTTAGCAAGCTACTGAGTTACTTAAAAGATAAGATATGAAACCACTCATATTGTCGATGATACCAAGTATATTTCTCTTTAGGGGGTTAGACTAGATATTGACCGTAGGAAAATCCATCCACACCTATTTGCTAGCCATTCCGAATCTCGGGACGAGATTCATCTTAAGGGGGTTAGTCTGTAACATCCCAAATTTTACATTTGGAATGTTTTGCATTTAGAGCATATGCATAGCATGACATCATTTCAAAACTTGTATTTGAGTGTTGCATTTTAAACCCCAAAACAAAATCATGTTTTAAAAGGACCAAAATCCTCCTATAAGGCGTTTATAAGCCAAAGGATATTTTAATATTTTAAATTTTCTAAAATCACTCCCTAATAGTCTAATATGATAGATTTTCAAATTTCAAAATTTTAGAAATTTGTTTGACTCGATTCCGAGTTATATTTCAAAAGTTATGAATGTTTTAAGAAAAAGAAAAAAAAAAGAAACCGAGCCAACTCCCTCTATATGGGCCGGCCCAACCCATATAGCATACTCGTACCAAAATTCCGTTTTTCCTGACCTATCTCCATTCAAACTCGCATATCTCTTTATTGGAGAGTCCAAATTCGAATCCGCTTCTTTTGACTTGTTCCCTACTCCAAGGAGCAACTTTCCACCGACCTCCCCACCTATAAATACCCCAGCCCCGGCCGTGAGATCGTCCCAAACTCGAAACTTTGATTTCAGATCTGTTTCGTGGTATTTTGCTCGCCACGGTCCGTGAGTTGCTCGGTTGACGTTCAAGTCTTCACGAGAGTTTTAGATATCGTCAATACCAATCCATCCCAAGAAACCTCACCTCTTTTCATCCACCACAGCCGGGGAATTTCGAGATCTACTCTCTCAGATCTGAAGCGTCAAAAGTTCAATTACTTTTCAACCGTTTGCCCGTTTTCGCTCAAATTTCTACTGTAGTTACATCTCATCATTATCTACAACTTTTGTTCTTTGCGTTTTTCGATTTGAGCTACAGATCTATTTATATAATTCCGATCTACTTTTGGCCACCAGAGTAACTCGAAATTTTAAATCTACATTTTGTTCTTATTCATCTAAAACGTTTCCGTCGAGTGTTTTATTTACTTTTTGGATCTTATTAGTACGTTAGGTTTAGATCTACCTTTTTATAAACTTTATTTTGATAAGATCTTGTAGATAGTTAATTAACCCGGATTAATTTGGTTAAGCTGCTTTTTGTGTCTTGTTGCATTACAAACTTTTTCATGCATCATATATTGTTTAGACAACCAGAGAACTAGTAAATTAGTTGTCTTGCATTATTAAATCATCATGCATCCATATGTTGCATTGTTATTTTGTCTGGTTTGGTTATTTATTGTGGTATGCTTGCAACGTGTAGATTGCGAGAGTTGCGGTTGCCGTTCGACTGAGTCGAGTGCGTGAACGACTCCAATTTCTGTCAAGGCAAGTGACACACATGAACCTACTATTTATTATATGCATTAGAGTTTTATTGTAGCTATGCATTAGTAGGAGTTGTGTGTTATCGCTATGCTAGATTGCTTCACTAACACCCAAGTGGAGCGATCATATGTTACCCCTAGATTGTAGCAATCCACATGCTAGGAAAACATCGTACTTGTAGATTGCTTAGCCATGCTCTAGTTATTCGTGGTTGGGATTATTATCATGTTATCATGAAAATCGTTATTTTAATTGCTTATAAAAACAACATGATAATTAATGAACCACTGGGCGGATTGCTAGGATGTCATCGGAGTACAAAGTTTGGTGGGGACCGCCGCCCAGTATCTTGAGATTATGTTTATTTTCTTTATGTAGTTGTTCTTGTGTGCAGCCGTGTTTCATATTAGTATGGGCTAGACATAATATGTAGGATGTGGTGACTCGAACCCAACGTGTCCAGAGATGTAGCATAGTGTAGGATGGTCCGGCTCGTGGCGGGTTTGGGGATCTATTTCTTGCGGTTTATGGCTTAATCTTTTTTCCTTCCGTGGTACTAATGGTGTATCATGGTGTTTGGGGTCGATTGGGAAACACGGGTAAAGAGCACAAACCTCGCGAGGGTTAAAACTAAGATCTTAGCCGTGTTCCATTGGTTAGGGACAATTCAACAACTTGATGGGAAACATGACATATCTCGTTCATCTTGTTTTATTGATTACTACCAATTTGACTATGGGTTATTGGAAAAGTGCCTGATGGTGTTTCAGCGTGCTAATCCAAAAAGGGTAGGAGCACTTTGCTATCAACCAAAGTGTCCAATTAGGTGCAAAATTACTTTCTATTAAAAGATAGGACAAATGCATTTATGCAAAATAGCCTACAAACTCCACCAGCCAAATATGCATATAGACTAGCACTTGCCATTTATATACCACCATAGTGTCACTTGCCACTATTGCTCAGAATGATCTGACCTCCTTTTGGGGGCTGCATATTCCAACGTGCAGGTTGTTCGGATTCGGAGTGATCGACGTAGGTCTCGTGACTCCCCTCAACATGTTTGTTCGCCTGTGGCACAAATTGAAGATTGGAGCTCTACTACTTGTTATTTGGTACTTCTATATTTGTGCTAGCTTCCTCTATGCAACTTGTAAAGAATTTTGTACTCTGGATTATTCGCTAGATATGAGATACATTTGCTTCTTTGGATATCTATCTAGTTGTGTGTGCTGGTGAACGGTCCAGGGGCCAGTACTACACGCAACAGTATAGCATGTGTCAAGCCGTACTACTAGAAATCCTTTCTTTAGCATAGGGCAAGCCGGTGAGCTTACTTATGATTAACAAACGTTCTCGAGGACACACGAGAGGTTTTTGTCAAGTGCTTTTGTTCCATGCAGCTGAATAATGTTGAGTGTTTTGATAAGTGTTGTGTGGGTGAAGCTATGCTAATGTACCGTCCCATACAAGACTAATACATACTTCTGATTATACCCATTGCAAGCATCCGCAACTACAAGAAAGTAATTAAGAAATAAATCTAACCACAACTTTAAACTCCGGGGTCCTACGCTCCCTCAATGGTTTCCTAACGGGGGTTTAGTTTTCAGTCACTCCGGCAAACTCACAATTAGTAGCCAAATACACTATGCATTCCCTTAGGCCCATAAATGGTGAAGTATCATGTAGTCGACATTCACATGACACCACTAGAAGAATAACACCACATCTTAAATATCAAACATTAAATATTATTCAACATTACTTCATTACTAATAACTTGACTTCTCCCATGTCCTCAAGAACAACACGATATACTCACAACACATCATATGGATCATAATCAGAGGTGATATAATGGATGATAACAATCTGGTCATAAATTGCAAACACCGATAAATCTCACAAGCATCAACAACTAACAAGTAATCCACACCGGGAGAGAGATCTAATGCAAAACAACGATAGTGGCCCCTAATTGTTACAGCGGGATGAAGTTGGATGATGATGGTGATGGTGCTGGTGGTGATGACGATGATGATGACGATCTTGATGATGCCTGGAGCGATGATGGTGACGATGGCGGTGATTTCCCCTCTCCGGAGAGGAATTTCCTCGGAAAATTTCTCCCTACAAGAGAGCTTTTCTCTCTCGGGTGTTTTTCGCCCCGCAGCGGCGGTGGAATAATTCTTCGAGGATGGAATGAGGCTTAGGGTTCCCTCGGGGTCAGGGGGCCAAAGATGACCCCCGGTGGTGGGCCAGGGTGTCCACACCCCTAGGTGGCGCGCGACCCCTAGGTGTGGGCCCCCCTCCGGCTCTCCTTCTGGCTGTGTTCCTCCTCTGGACTTTTAGGAACCCCCGGATGTCCCCCTTCTTCTCCCGATCTTCTGAAATATGGTATCTCGACGGTGCTTTTTCCATCAGATTTCTGGTCCCGGTGATTATTCTGCAAAAATTATAAAACATGCAAAATAAGATAAAATAACTTAAGAGATGAATCATAACATGAAATATATTGATGAATAACAGAAAATTATGATATAAAATAGTGATGCAGCATATCTTTGTATCTTGGTGAAGTGCTCGATTGTAGGCGAACTCAACATGTGGGATGCAATCTTCCCAATTCTTGAGGTTGGGCATGATCAAAGCACGAAGGAGTGTAGAGAGTGTGCGGTTCACCACTTCGGTTTGCCCATCGGTTTGCGGGTGGTATGTGGTGGAGAAGAGGAGCTTCACTCCTAGCTTGGCCATGAATGTCTTCCAAAAGTACGAGGTGAACTTGACGTCTCGGTCCGACACAATTGTCTTGGGTACTCCATGTAAACGAACAATTTCCCTGAAAAACAATGTTGCAATATGTGAAGCATCGTCCGTTCTGTTGCATGGAATGAAGTGAGCCATCTTAGAAAAGCGATCAACAACTACAAATATAGAGTCCATTTTTGTTTTTGTGTGTGCTAGTCCTAACACGAAATCCATGCTAATGTCACTCCAAGGGAGGTCTGGTCTAGGCAATGGCATCTAAAGACCATGAGAGTTGGAAGGAGACTTAGCTCAGAGACATGTTGGACATCTTGTGACGAGTCTTTCAACTTGGTGCCACATCTTAGGCCAATAGTAGTTGGAGGAGAGCATGGCACAGGTCTTGTCATGGCCAAAGTGTCACATGAGGCCTCCTTCATGTGATTCCTTAAATAACAACAAACAAAGAGAGGACTCGAGAATGCATAATTTGTTAGCCTTAAACTAGAAACCGTTACGCAAGTAGAAATCTTCGAAACCTCGACTCGGCAAGCACTTAGCAAAGATAGGTCCAAAGAAAGCATCAGAAGAGTATAAGTCTTTGATTTCATCCAAACCAATCACATTGATTTCAAGGCATGTAAGAAGACACTCTTTATGAGACAAAGTATCTGCTACAACGTTTTCTTTACCTTTCTTGTACTTAATTACATAAGGAAAATATTCTATGAATTCTACCCATTTAGCATGTCTTTTGTTCAAGTTAGCTTGACTCTTCTATTTGAATGATTCATGATCGGAATGAATAACAAATTCTTTAGGCCAAATATAGTGTTGCCAAACTTCCAAAACTCTAACCAAAGAAAATAGTTCTTTGTCATATATGGGGTAGTTCAATCTAGCACCATCAATTTTCTCACTATGATAAGCTACGGGACGTCCATTTTGCATAAGAACGCCGCCAATACCAATTCCACTAGCATCACATTCAACCTCAAAAGTTTTCTCAAAATCTGGTAAAACAAGCGAAGGTGCTTCGGACAAACATTTCTTGAGAGTATAGAAAGCTTTTGTTTGAGCATTGCCCCAAACAAACGGTACATTCTTTTTTGTAAGCTCATTTAGCGGGCTAGCAAAGGTTAAAAAATCCTTCACAAAACAGCGATAGAAACCGGCAAGACCATGAAAACGTCTTATCTCACTCACGGAAGTATGGTTAGGACAATTTCTAATTGCCTCTACTTTCTTATCATCAACTTCAATACCATTTGATGAAATCACAAAACCCAAGAAAAAACGCTTGTCGGTGCAAAAATTGCACTTGGAAAGATTTGCAAAAAGTTTTGCTAACAAGACTTGAGAAATATGTTCAAGGTGATTCTCCAAAGATTTGCTATAGATAAGGATGTCATCAAAATAGACCATGACAATTTTTCCAATGAAATATCTCAAAACTTCATTCATAAGACGCATAAATGTTGAAGGAACATTCAAAAGACCAAAGAGCACGACAAGCCATTCATACAGACCAAGTTTAGTTTTGAAAGCAGTTTTCCATTCATCACTTATGCTCATGCGAATTTGGTGATATCCACTTTTAAGGTCAATTTTGGAAAATATTGTAGCATCACTCAATTCATCAAGCATATCATCGAGCCTAGGGATGTGATGTCTATATCTAACGATGATAGCATTTATAGGTTGACAATCCATGCACATACAAGAAGTATCATCTTGTTTGGGGACAAGGATAACTGGAACGGCACAAGGGCTAAGGGATTCACGAAGGAAACCTTTTTCTAGAAGTTCTTGGATTTGCTTCTCGATCTCCTTAGTCTACTTGGGGTTGGTGTGATAAGGAGCATGGTTTTGAAGTGGAGCACCCGGGATGAGGTCAATGCGGTGCTCGATGCCGCGAAGAGGAGGTAGACCTGGTGGTAGTTTTTCGGGAAACACGTCCTCAAATTCCTGCAATATTGGCAACAAAGACGGATGAAAGCTTTTTATGGCGTTAGTATCAAGTGTTTCTCCTTTGCACACGAGGAAAAAGTGAAGTATGGATGGATTTTCTCGAAGCTCTCGCGTCTCACATTTTGTGGTAAGTAAGGCTAAGCCTTTGGGAACACGCATCATTTTTTCACTCATATTTGTCTTGTGGCTCTCACTCTCGTTTTGGTGGATCACTCTTTCACCACTCATCTCACTATAATTGTTTGCTTGTTGGGTGCGGCAAAGCTTCTTTGCATTGTCGACGATAATTTGGCTTGGAGACATAGGACGGAGCACAAAGTTCTTGTTGTTCCACTTGAAGGAGTATTGATTGGTGCGTCCATCATGCATTACACCCTCATAATATTGCCAAGGTCTTCCAAGTAGAAGATGGAACACTGTAATTGGAACCACATCACACTCGACGGTGTTGTCATATGGGCCAATCTTGAAGGAAACTTGGACCATTTGTTGTATTTTGAAGGTTCTGGAATCACTAATCCATTGCACATGGTAGGGATGAGGGTGTTTCTCGTATGTCAATTGCAACTTGTCACAAAGCTCTTTGCTAGCAAGGTTATGGCAACTTCCACCATCGATGATGACCTTGATGGACTTTCCATTGATTCTGCCTCTTGTTTGGAAGAGGTTGCAACGTTGATCTTTCTCTTCTTAAGGGGATGTTGTTAGAACTCGTGTAACCACCAAGGGTCTTCATCCAAGGGGTTGACAATGATTTGGTGCATATCATAGTACTCATCTTCACTCATTGAGTCACGTTCACCATATTGTTAGACAATCATGATCATCTTGTTGGAGCATTCAAAGGACTTGTGTCCGTTACCACCACATTTGAAGCAAGTTATGGAGCTATACTTGACTTGTGGGGCACTTGTGTTGGTGATAGGCACTTGTTTCTTGAAGAGTTGTGGAGGCTTTGTTGTTGCATTTGGATCTCTTGTATTGCCTTATGAGGCACTTGGTGTAGAAGATTGATCCATTGGGGGCGTCGAGGTTGAAGACTTAGAGGCGAAGTAGGTCTTTTGCTTCGAATACTTGAGATCATCAAAAGTTGGCGCTCGGCCTTGAGATCTTGATGGACAAGGCCAAAAAGATTTTCATACGGTTGAAAATCCATGATTCTCTTAATGCGTTGAGTGAGGCCATTGAGGAAATGAGCCATTATGTTGTCTTGAGGTTCCGTTACCTTTGCTCTAGTCATGGAAATTTCCATTTCCTTGTAGTACTCATCAACCGTTTTCAATCCTTGCTTGAGCTCTTGTAGCTTCTTGAGTAGATGTCGCTTGTAGTAAGGGGGTATGAAACGAGCATGCATAACTTCTCTAATCTCATTCTAAGTTGTGATAGGAGGTAAGCGGTTGGCTATCCTTTGGTTTTTCACTTGTTACCACCACAAGAGTGCATAACCTTACAATTCAAGAGAAGCCGTTGCTACCTTTTTCGCATCACTAAAGTTGCGAGTGCGAAAGATGTTGTCAACTTTGAGATCCCAAGAGAGGTAAACATCTAGGTCTGAGTCTTTACATAACTTAGGGACATTGACTCAAATAGTTCTCATGTTGTTGTCTTCATGGCGCTGACGGTATTTCTCATTGGGGTCTTCATCATAAATGGGTACCAAAGAATCATATGGGTCGATATTATGATGTTCTTGACTACCTTGTGGAGGAGGATGTCTCCTATTTCAATGAGGAGCTTCGTGTCAATGATTGAGTCTTTCTTCTCGGCCTTCACTATCATCATACACATTGTATTGAGGATGGTCTTGTTGACCGTGACGGTGTTGAGGGCGGTCTTGCTCATGATTACGGTGTTGAGTAAGGTCTTGATCTTCGCGGTCATTATGGTGGCGACGTGCATTATGCCTTGGAGGCCATCTATGAGGGCGAGTGATACGTCTCCGATGTATCTATAATTTTTTATGTTCCATGTTCATATTATGACATTTGCTACATGTTTTCTATATACTTTATATCATTTTTATGGATTTCCTGGGACAAAGCTATTAACAAGATGCCACAACGCTAGTTCCCGTTTTCTGTTGTTTTTGGTTTTAGAAAAGTTGTTCTAGAAATATTCTCGGAATTGGACGAAACAAAATCACAGGGTCCTATTTTTCTGTCACGTACCCGGAGTCCGGAGGAGACCCGGAGGGGGCAGGGGAGCAGCCACACCATAGGGAGGGGGCAGAGTGATGTGTGAGTTTTTTATCCTTGGACTACGGCTCCATAGCAGTAGCTATATGGTTGTCTTCTCCTCTTTTGTGCCACCATGTTTACATCTTGTGAGCTGCCTAACATGATCAAGATTATCTTATTGTAATGCTACATGTTGTGTTTGCTGGGATCCGCTGAATATTGAATGCTATGTCAAGTTGATTATAGATCTATGATGTTTATGTTATTTATGTTCTTGCATGCTCTCTCTTACTAGTAGATGCTATGGCCAAGTTGATGCTTGTAACTCCAAGAGGGAGTATTTATGCTCGATAGTGGGTTCATGCCTCTAATTATCTAGGAGAGTGACAATAACTTCTAAGATTATGGATGTATTGTTGCCACTAGGGAGAAAACAACAATGCTTTTACTAAGGATAATTTTACTGTTTACATTGCGCACTTTATTTAATGCAATAATCTGTTGCTTGCAACTTAATACCCAAAGTATGCTTGGATTACGTCCTGAGGGTGGATTATTAGTCATAGATGAAGTTGGATTACGGTCTATGTATCATGTTGTAATGCCCAAATAAATCTCATAGTAATCATTGTGTCTTGCATATGCACTACGGTGTAACCTTTATCTCTGTCAATTGCCCAGCTGTAATTTGTTTACCCAGCATGTTATCTATCTGTTTTGGAGAGACATTGATGGAGGGATGATAACCCGGTAGGCTAACGTCAAGGTGTAACTCGGCCCAAAGGGAGCTGCGCAAGACCCGGCTCAAGGAGTTTCTAGAAGGCCCAAGAGTGTAGGCCTCGTAACCCGGATTGTGGGTTTCGATAAGGAAACTTAGGGTTTGTAAGAGGTGCCTAGGTAGGACTCCGAGTATGCCTTGGATAGGAGGCCATGGGGGCCGGATATTATATAAGCCGGCCCCTAGGGTTAGATTAGACACGAGTTTTGATAGCTATTCGAGTATCCCTTGTAGTACCAGAGTTGAGATAATAAACCTAGATCGGAGACTCGGCGACTTGATTGCCGGCTACTAGATCGCTTATCACCATGATTTCCCCTGAGCAAAACCCTCTCCCAAACACCAGAGTCGAATTGCCCCAAGATAAGTTACCCCCGGTAACGTCTGCCGTGATTATCCCACGATAGTTGACGCCCACCGTGGGGCCTACGTCCAAGGGTGTTTACATCACGGGAGAAGCTCGGGAGAACATGAAGAACCTCGTCGTCGGCGAGATCTACACCAACCCCGAAGGAAAGAAGATGGTGGACGATTTTGGCTGGGGGCCAGAGTCGGATCTGCTCGAATCCGGATCTGTCGTCACGATCGGCCGGGTCAACGTCTTCATCGGCATGGTACGTACGTCCGGTTCAATCCCTGATGATTTTGGATGTGATTCTGTGTCAGGAGAAGCAGCCTGCGTTCAGTCGGATGGAGAAGAATTGGTCGGAACGGTGGATCCGATAGAAGAGCCCACCACGAAGAGGGAACAGCCGGAGGAGCCGGCATGGACCCCGCGTGGCCGGGTCATGAGAGAAGATGATACCGAATCTATCCTGCACTTGCTGGAGGACCAGTACGAGGAGGATAGCTGTGATGAGGAGGAATACGAGTCTTCACCAGGCATCGCGCGCCAGGTCGCGGTCTACACAGCCCCTGTAACCAATCTCAATCAGAGGGACGTGACTACGGCCGCGGTTGGAGCGGCGCGAGCGCTGGCCGAGCAGCAAAATCCGGTTGACGGAAATCCAGTTCTGACCCGGGTCGACGGAGAATCGTCTTCGATCACTAGCCGGGCGGCGGATAGCGAGTTGCAGGCGAATATGTTTGGGTTCATGGAGAATAGGACGCCAGGGGCGGGTCCTTCAAACCCACAACACCCGGCTCTGTTCAGTAACAATCTAATCCTGGATCCCACGGTGCTAGCTACTGTGGTAACCCCGGAAAACGCCGCGGCACACGCCAGGGATCTGGATGTAGCACGCCGTGCGTTGGAGCAGCAAAGGAGAGATGTGGAAGCAGAGAAGCAAGGGGTAGCCACGCGCCAACGTGAGCTGGAAGCATTGGAGAACCGGCTCCGGGTTGAGACGACTAGGATGCATCAGAGATACCAAACTAGACTACCGGCAACGGGTGGAGTTCTAAACCCGGCCACGCTATTCGTCACACCCCAAGACCAACCAATTCCGGCTGTGAACCAGGAAACTGTACACCAGCCCGCGACCGGTGGAGGACAGCCGGCAAACGTACAAGCCGGGTTACCCACGTTACAGACAGGGGTTGCTGTCGGCAATACAGCGCCGCCCCCACCACCACCACGGTTTCACACTCCGCCAGGTCACTTCAATAATCCCATGGACAACGTGTATGCAGCAACATTGGCACTGGATCGCATCCCCGTAAGAGAGTCACCCCATGCGGAGGAGACCCGGCGGGCGATAGATCTATTGCACACGGCAGTGGCTCAGCAAGCCAATTACCCGGATAACAGGAGCAGAATGCATGGCACGCCGTATGTAAGCCGGCATAACGGAAACACCGGTAATATTCAGACAAGCTCAGCACGGCGGAGGGCAGAGCAGCAGCAAATGCCGCCTCCTCCCCGTAGACCAGCAACACCTGCAGTATCAGCCGCGCAAGCTATCGTGGACAGTTCTCGAGCCAGGCGCGCAGCAGCCAGGTCTGCGGTGCGAGGGCCGGTAGCGGTTGTGCCCCCCGCCTCACCCAACGCCGGGTCGCATGTTTCCCGGGTAAGGCCAGTACCGGCAGTTTTAGCCGGACCCAAGTGTTTATCGGACGCCATCAGAGCCGAGCCTTACCCGGATAAGTTCAAGGAACCGGGTAAAGTAGTGAACTACGAGCCGACTATGGATCCAGAAACCTGGTTGAGCAGCTATGAGATGGCCATGTCGATTCGCAACGCATCTGAAAATCTTCAAGCCAAGTTCATGTACTTAATGATGTCAGAAGGAGCAGCAAAGTTATGGTTCAACAATTTACCGGAAAAATCTATCAATTCGTGGAGTGAGCTGAAAATTGTGTTTGTCAAGCACTTCCATGGGACGTGCAGGAAGTTGTTCACAATCGATGATCTAGAACGATGTGTCCAGAAGAAGGGTGAGTCGGCGCGCAGCTGGGTGCGCCGGGTTATGGAAATACTTCACTCATCTACGGATATTCAGGCTATGGCTAAAACATGCAAGTACATACCCCTAGTGCAAAGCCTAACTCGCATGAAATCTAGTCGGAATGCTTCGGAGGTTACCATGGGAGAGTTGATGGACGCGTGCAACAAGCACGCTGCTACGGATACAACAGAGGAGGATGTTGATGACAAGAAAACCAAAGCTAACGCAAACAACAGTGGAAGACCCGGCAATGGATCTGCGCCAGGTAACAATGGAGGAAATAATGGAAACAACCAGAATAAGCGCCCGTACGAGGGAAATTCCGAGTTTGTCGCCAACACAGAAGCCGGGTTTGCAAGACCCAGGGCAGAAGGAAATTTCAACGGAGGAAACTTTAATGGAGGAAATTACCAAGGACCGCCAAGGCCGGCTAACCATATAGAGGCCTTCAGGATGCCCTGTCCGCGCCACAGCAGGAACGGCAGACCGGCAAATCATTCACTGGAACAATGCGTAGATTTACAAAGATGGAAGAACGAGGAAATACAGAAAGCAATGTGAGGCGCAGGCCGGGGAGCAGGACCGGGTCCGGGTGGTAACCCGGGCAACGGCCCACCCCCGGCAGGCAACCCAGGAGGTGGTAATCCGGGTAACAATCAGGGAGGAGCCGGAGGTTTCCAGGCCAACCTCAAGCAATTGGGCCAGTACCACGTTCACACCACAGGAACATCTAACAAGGATAGAAAGATACTCAAAAAGGCAGTAAATTCGGTTTCCTCGGCCGTCCCGAGATACCTGAGGTGGTCGGATCAAGAGGTAACATGGAGCAGAAAGGATCACCCGGAAAGAATAGAACACCCGGGAGTCTTAGCATTGGTGGTCGCGCCACAGGTTAATGGTTATGAGCTGAAAAAGGTCTTAATGGATGGCGGAAGCAGCATCAACATCTTATATTGGGAAACTTTCTTACGCATGGGTCTCAAGGAGTCTCAGCTACAGAAAAGTTCAACAGTTTTTCACGGGATTGTGCCGGGTCACTCGGCGTGCCCTGAGGGAAAGATTACCTTGGAGGTTTCTTTTGGAGAATCCAAGGATAATTTCTGGGTGGAGTGGCTCACGTTTGAGGTGGTAAAGTTGTGCAACCCTTATCATGCGCTATTTGGAAGGCCGGCTTACGCCAAGTTCATGGCCAGGCCGTGTTACATATACTTACAGCTAAAAATCCCGGGTCCCAAGCAGACCATCACCATCCATGGGAGCCGCGTTATAGCGGCTGAGTGTGACGAAGAAGATGCGGCAATGGCAGAACAAGCTTGTAGAAAGGAAGAGCTCAAGTATTATCGGTCTCAAGTAGACCCGGATGACAGAACAACGTTAAAAAGGCCGAATCCAGAGGATGAGAGAGCAAAGTTCAAAGCAGCACAAGATACCAAGATGGTGGCTTTTGTCGAGGGTGATCCCTCAAAGCAATTTGCCATAGGATCTAACCTGGACAATCAGCAGGAAAAAGCACTTGTGGAGTTTATTCGTTCAAATCAAGATGTTTTTGCTTGGACGCCTAGCGATATGCGGGTATCCCTACCGAGTTAGCGGAGCACACCTTGCATGTTGATCCCAAGTCTAGGCCCGTGAAGCAGGGCCTGAGGAAAATGAATGAGGAAAGAAGAAAAGCTATAGGAGAAGAAATTGCCCAGCTATTGGCAGCTGGCTTCATCATGGAGGTATTTCACCCGGATTGGCTGGCAAACCCGGTTCTAGTACTGAAAAAAGAGTAACGAGTGGAGGATGTGCATAGATTACACGAGTCTCAACAAGAACTGCCCAAAGGATCCGTTTTCCCTTCCAAGGATTGATCAGATCATAGATGCAGTGGCTGGAAGTGACCTATTATGTTTCCTGGATGCATATTCCGGGTATCATCAGATCAAGCTCAAGAAGGAAGATTGGGAGAAAACATCGTTCATAACCCCCTTCGGGGCTTTCTGTTACAAAACCATGACTTTTGGGCTAAAGAATGCTGGTGCAACTTATCAGAGATGCATACAGAAGTGCTTTGAGGACCAGATTGGGCGCAACGTTCATGCCTATGTGGATGATGTGGTGATCAAGACCAGGAAAGTGGAAACATTCATTGATGATCTAAAGGAAACATTCAAGAATTTGAGAAGGTATCAGATGAAACTTAACCCTACAAAGTGCGTGTTTGGAGTTCCAGCAGGAAAGTTACTCGGGTTCATTGTTTCCGAGAGAGGAATCGAGGCAAACCCGGACAAAATCAAAGCTATCCAGAGTCTAAAAAAGCCGGAAAACCTAAAGCATGTTCAGAAGCTTACAGGGTGCGTAGCAGCGCTGAGCCGGTTTATATCCAGACTCGGAGAGAAGGCAATACCACTGTACCGGCTCTTGAGAAAATCTGATAAGTTTGTTTGGGACCAAGAGGCGGATGAGGCGTTCGAGGCATTAAAGAAGCAGTTATCTGAGGCACCAGTTTTAGCAGCCCCGGGTCCCAAAGAGCCATGCTACTATACATTGTGGCCGGGCCCCGGGCGGTTAGTGCAGTGGTTGTCGTTGAGCGCAAAGAGGATGGGAAGGATCACCCGGTCCAAAGGCCGGTTTATTACGTCAGCGAGGTGTTATCAGAGGCAAAGCAACGCTACCCACATTGGCAGAAGTTGGTTTTCGGGGTCTTCATGGCCAGCCGGAAATTTAAACCCTATTTTCAGGAACATGCCATAACAGTGGTTAGCTCTATACCAATGTCGGATATCATCAGAAACTCGGACGCAACAGGCAGAATAGCCAAGATGGGCCATCGAGATGGGAGATGATCACATCAACTACAAGCCCAGGTCAGCAATCAAGTCTCAAACTTTAGTTGATTTCATTAATGATTGGACTCACACTAGCATGCCCACAATGACACCAAGTTCCGAGTCTTGGGTAATGCACTTTGATGTTTCCAAGCAATACGAGGGATCAGGAGCTGGAGTGGTACTTACATCACCTAAAGGAGATAAACTGAGCTACGTGTTGCAAATCCACTTTGATTGCTCCAACAACGTGGCCGAGTATGAGGCATTATTACACGGATTGAGAATAGCCAAGGAGATGAACATCAGGCGGATACGATGCTATGGAGATTCGGATCTTGTGGTGCAGCAGGTCTCAGGAACCTGGGATAGGAAGGATGCAACTATGGCAGCATATCGCAGGGAGGTGGACAGGGTTGCCGGGTGTTTTTCCGGGTATGAGGTGGAGCATATTGATAGGCGAAAGAACGAGGCAGCAGACGCACTCGCAAGACTCGGCTCGCGCAGAGAACCGGTTCCACCCAATGTTTTCCTAGACGAGCTATGGCGGCCAGCAGTTAAAACCGAGTCTGAGGAAGAGGTGGCTAACCAAGACCCGGATTTAGAGCTCGTGGCCACAATACGTGCCGTTCCCGAGTGGACAGAGCCGTTTTTAGCTTATTTATCAAGGGGTGAGTTATCACCACAGGAGGTTTTAGCAAGGCAAATTCTGAGACGAGCAAAGGGCTATTCCATCATCAATGGCGAGTTATATAAAAGGAGTGCAGCAGGAGTATTTTTGCGCTGCGTAGCACCAGAAGAGGGCCGGCGGATTCTTAAAGAGATCCATGAAGGAGACTGTGGGCATCATGCATCCACAAGATCCCTTGTAGCCAAAGCATATCGGCATGGTTTCTTCTGGCTCACAGCTTTAGCAGACGCGGAACGCTTGGTGGCAAGGTGCGATGGATGTCAAAGGTACGCTCGCCAAATCCATGTACCGGCTATGGAGTTGCAAACAATCCCGTTAACCTGGCCGTTTGCTGTTTGGGGCATGGACATGGTGGGCCCCTTCCACATGTCACCCTGCAAAAAGACCCATCTCTTGGTGGCTATTGATACATTTACCAAGTGGGTGGTGTAGCATCCCACTTTTTAGCAAAAGTGAAATACATGTGTTATTGTGCTAGTCCCTGGATCAATTGCTAGCACCACATTACAAAATGAAATATCATGCAAATGCATCAAATTCTATTACATCGCATGATCCAGTCTTTGCAAAATAGCATTACAACTTGCATAGTCTTAGAAGACTAGCAGAAAAGAAAGAAATATAGCAGAAAACATAGAACAACATTGAGCCCATCTTCTTCATGTGCCACAGGCAAAACATGTTGGCGATAGTCTCGAGATCCTAAACGAAATCCTCACTCGTCTTCAGAAACATCTGCAATATGGAATATGCAGCCACAAGGGAGTCAATACAATTTAATGTATTGGCAAGTAACACTATTGTGGATATAAATGGCAAGACTATATCTACATGCATATTTGGCTTGGTGGAGTTTTGGCTAAGTTTGCATAAAGCAAGTTTTCTCCTATCACTTTTGTAAAACAACTTTTCTTTTCAAAGGGTGGCAACATTGGAATAAGATCCAAGCACCACAATACTGTTCACTTGGTCAAAATTTTAATTATTGAAAATGGTGATGTGATTCTTCCGTCCTTCCTTGTCCAGCTGCTCATAATTGTCCATAACCGGGGACATGGCTAAGATCTTAGTTTGTTGACTCTGCAGAGCTTGTGCACTTTCACCTTCAGACCCAACTCAACCCAAACATCCTATACACCCTGAGTGCATTAAGGAAAGGAGAAGAATCGAGACGAGATCTTTCAGAAGCAAGAATCCAACCCAATGGCAAGACCCGTTCCACCTACAATTATGCTACATCTGCTTGTCAAGCCCGGGCTGAACCCTCACAACTTAGTTGATCAAGACAGAGCCCATATGACTAAAGGCTGCACTGGAAGCAATCTAAACTTGGGGAACATCATAATCACTTTGTTCCTGGGTGGCATTCCTTCAAGTGAACAACCCCTCGGGGAGACACTCAACTATCAACAGCCAAACAACCAAATCCACCCAGGTGGTTCATTGAAGTTGTTACTTAGAATTTTTCCACAACATCAAGTAAAAATCATTTGTCACATTGCATAGCATCTATCAAGTTCTAAGGCTATAAATAACAAGGATAAAAGAGATGGCTACACACTACTAGGATAATAGCATAGCATAATATAACTTAGTAAAATTTCCTATCAATGCATACTACTCAAAATCAACTAATGCATATAGAAAATAATGGGTAGTTGATGATGTGTTACTTGCCTTGTTGAAGTTGGTGAAGATATCACACTCTCTTCACAAAAGATCGTTCCTCTCCGTATAATATATTCATTGAAACACAATAACAAAATAAACAAACATTCTACCAAACAATCATACAAGTGAAGAAACATACCAAGCAACAATCATAGCCAAAGGGGTTTAACCAAGTTGGTTAGGACAAGGTCAAGGTTTGATTTTGAAAATATTCATTCTCTAATGGTCTCATACTTGATAAGCAAATTCCAATGGTTTACTTGGGAAGGGCTAGGTTGAGTTTGATGTGATCTAACTTTATTATAACCATACTTGTCGAGGAAGTTCCAAGAGTTCACTAAGAATAAACATATTACTTCTTCAACTAAAGTAATACATGCAAACACTTGGTCATATTCACCTTCAAAAATATTTGAGTGACTATGTTAGTATTTTCCATTGTGGTTAGGGTAGGTCTACTAACTTCATCATCAAAGGGAAAATATTACTAAGTCTTTGGTTTTCCATTTGGGTCAATGGTTGGACAAAAATAACTTGTTATTCTTCAACTTGTATGGATTGCTTCTAGTCCTCATGTGATTGCCTTCTTGAAGATCATCATCATGCCATCTAAGTTGCTTCCTTCCTTGGTGTGGTGCTTCTCTTGGTCTTGATAGTATTCATGGTTCTCACTTCACTAATTGGTTTGGGTATGGGATGGGCACAAATACCACTAAGTCAATTTGAAAGAAAAATAAGAAGAAGGATAGAAAGAGAGAGGTAGATGTCTTCTACTTGAACTCTATAAATCTTTGAGTTGCTTCTAGATGTGGAGTCCAAGTCTTATCTTCAAAACTTCTTCTTTGATCTTCCTTGTAGCTCTTCATGTTGCCACCAAGTTGATATTGAAGTTTTACTCTTGTGCTTGAGTCTTGATCTCCATTTTGCTGACTTGGTGAATTCTTGAAGCAAGAGTAGGGGAATGGAGAAGTAGATAGAATACTAGGGTGCTAGTGTTTGAGTTTCACTACTTGGTAATTTTAGGGACTTGGTCTTGGATCCAAAAATGGCCACAACAAACAATGGTAGAAAGAAATAGAAACAAAATCTAAGACATAATAACTAGATGGACTACTATGATGGATTTTTGGCTAAAATACATGGTCATGGTCCAAGGGTGTCCAAAATTGTTGGGAAATGATGTATCTGGTTAAAGGCTACCAAAAGAATCAACTTTGCCTATGAAAACATTTTCTAATTATTTATAGAAATAATTCTATGTCAAAAATAATCAAATAGACAACTTAATTCTAAATTCGATTTTAATTTGTTCAATTATTATTTTGGGACAGGGGATATGAAATCACACATCCTAAGGTTTCCAAATATATTTTTTTTACAATTTTTGGATTTGTAGAATTTGAATTAGGCCAAAATTCATCAAACAAGCATATTTGAAATTGAAAAAATTTAAGTTTGTCAATTTGAATTTCTTTAGTGCCAAAAGATTCTAGATGTCAAGGGCTTTTCAAAAAGTCCAAGATTGTTAAATTTGGCCTTATGGATCAAAAGATATGATAGATCTAAGATGCAGGGACTAATCTGTAAAACTGCCAAATAAATTCTGTTCGGGATAAAAAATAGAAAAACAGCTGGGCTACGTGGCGCGCTCTGATTGGTTGCTTGTGATGAATGGACTGCTGACTAGGCTAGGGTGACGTGGATAAGTGAATCGGTGTGGACCGTCAGATCCAGATCTGACGGTGTCTTACCCTTTCGTTAAATAGATCTAATCCTGCTCGTTTATTCTAGATCCAAGGGCCGAGGGAAAGAGAGGAGGTTCACTGGAGTTTGGTCGCTGGAGAATGGCGGCGCGGTGGCGCCGGCGCTCGGGAGAAGACGACGGCGGCGCCCTGGTTGTCCTCGGGCTCAACAGAGACGACGACGATGACCAGCGGAGCGCGGCGAGCTCGTTGGTGATGAACATGGGGTCTCCGGGGCTCTCTGTTCACAGCGACGAGCGGACGGGGACTACGGACTCACCGGTGAGCTCGGGCGTGTGCGGATTTGATGATTCCCTACGGAAAACAAACGAACAAAATGTTCACGTGGTGCGCGGGGACATCGACATCAACAGGGAACAAACGGGGACGGAGGAAGACGGCTACGTCACCGGAATTGACGAAAACGGCCGGCGGCGAATGTGCACTCCGGCGAGGAAATACAGTGGATTGGGGAAACGAAACGAAGAGGAGGGAGAGGGGAAATGCGGAGGAGGCTCGGGGCTATAAAGGCTTGGTCTCAGGCAGCGATTAAAGGGCCTTGATGGCGAGGAATCACGGGGCAAAAATTACGGTCGTTACACATGCGGTTTCCAACCGAGGAAGAAGACGATGACGTCACACATGACGTCATCAATATTTTTCTTTTATTCCTGTTTAATTGTTTTAATTATATCTTCTGTTTTATAAATCCAATTAACATGAAACAAATTTCTAAATTCTTAAAATTTCAAATTCTTTCCAACAATATCATTTTTGAAAACAATTCAACATATTTTATTTTTGAAATTTTGGAAATTTGAATAATTCTTTAATAGTCACTTAATGTGATTTTTAATTCAAAAATTTATAAAACATGGTTATGGATCAACCAAAATTTTAATGACATTCTAAATGTTGAAAACCAAATTTTGAAAGTCATTTCATCATGTTTTCCCAAATTTATATTTAAAAAATAATAATAACACTAATAATACTTTAAAATTTTAGAAAATGATAAAATGATGTTATTATCTAAATAAAATTTCAGAGACATTTTACATGTCATATATTATTTTTGGAAAGCCATTTTAAAACTATTTTCACATTATATAATTTTAGGATATGAAGGATTTACTAATAGTAACTTAATGTTATTTAATTAGTTCATATCAATTAATTAATATTGTTGATCAATAAATTTTAGAATAAAACCACAAGTCATAATATTGTTTTCAAAACCCTTTTTATGTTATTTTCCAAACAATGCATTTTATTTTCACACCTTCATGTTTAAAACTTGGAATAACAACTAAAAGTTATTATTAGCAAATTTTATTCTCATCAAATACTTTTGAGGCTTAGAACTTCATTAAGGGTCATAAATCTTTGATTTTTGTTGCCATAAAATATCTTCAAATTTAATATTGGAGTTGTAAATATTTTGGGTAAAGGTTTGTTGGTAAAAACATATTCGCTTTATATAAAGAAACTTATTTTTGAATAAGGTTTTTGGGTTTAAGGAACAAGGCATAATTGGATTGGTAAACTCAATTTCATTGAAATATGTATTGTTTTCTTTTGTTTCTTGCTTCTCATTTGGTTCTTGGTGACTTGCATAACATGAAAACAAAAAGTTTCAAATTTTTGTGATTTTTGAGTTTTCGAAAATTCAGGGATGTTACAGACTACCACCCTTAAAAGAAATCTCGTCCCGATATTTGGGAAGGCTAGAAAGAAGATTAGGTTTGGGTAACTGGGTTCCTGAACAAACTTGGTGGCTACCACCCTTAAAAGAAACTTTTGTGGGTAGTCTAATTTCATTAGATTGGAGTTTAGATGGATTCTAGATTAGCTTGAGTAGATCTTTCCTTTGTGGTAGAGGTGTAGACCAACATAGGTATGTTGGACTACCTTTGACACTGAGGGGTCACTCTTTGGGTCAATCAAAAGCCTTTGGTTCACTCTCAACTTGGTCTTTTGATATCCTTAGCAATCTTCCATCTTGTTGTTGTCATCCTTGAAGGCAAACGACCTGCTATTTCTAAAGAAACTCTCATGGTAGGCAAAATCTTCCATTGCTTGATAGCTCCAAGGTTGGCTTCATCCTCTACGAAAAATAGTATGTTTTCAGTAACACTAACATAGGGTCATTATTGTATTCTACCATTCTATGGTTCATGTTTAACATCGTCGTCTCTCTAATAGGTATGTCACTCAAATTTAACATTCCTCATAGCAAAAGTAAATAATGTGAGTAGTAACAATGGGGGCCAATCCATGTTGCACTCAATCATTACCTTGTACTTGGATTGGTGAATCTTGTTTAATAACACTAGGTCACCTCACTTGTCTAACAAAATGTTTCCAATCTGTAAGACAAACTTGAGCTACTATCATTTCTCAACTAGTGGGTTGCGTAAAACTCTTATGTAACACAAACTGGATAGTTGTGTTTCTTCATTATTTCTTCTCTTGGTGTAGTTGGCTCTGAAATCTTCATAGCTAATGCAACTTTGATTCCACTTGTCTATCTTCTCTTGTTGATTGGCTTGCTGCTCCTTATGATGTAGGTGGCATTGATCATGGATGTGATTGTTCCTTCACACAAAAGGATCTTGGAAATCTGTGACATTCCTCAATAGTATGGCTTGTGTCTCTATAGAGAACTAGTCTTGACATTCTTGGGTGAAAGGTTTGTTGTTGCACTTCATATGGTAGATCTCTATGGTTGGTAGATGGGTATGGGATTTGATTTGGCTTAGCATGAATGAGTAGAGATTAGAATTAAATCTACAGAAAAATCTACCCAACACAACAGATCAAGGAAACTCATCTTGAAATCAACACATAACAAACATATAGCAACACATTCATCACACCAAACATCATGGTTTCTATAAAACAACTAATATTGTCATACCACACTCATTGGTATGATCAATACACTAACACGTTAACGTTGTTCTAACAAAGAAACTAGATTGGTGGTCTCATCTATATCTTCTTGAGTTTTCTTCAGATTCTTCTCTCAATGCCTTGAGTTGTTCCTGGTTGTTGTGAAGTATTGGTGTATCTCCAAGTTTTCTTCAATTGTCTTGAGTGCAAGTCTTCATATGGTGAAAATACTTCTTGCACTTCTAGGTATGATCATCAACATTCTTGTCTTGATGGTATTGAAGAGGTAGGTCATCTAGAAAATTTTGAAGGTGAATAATAGATGAGAGGATATGAGAAAGATTAAGAGGATTGTTTTGTTTCTAGAAAGTTTGAACATAGAAAGTTTTCAATCCTAGGGTGATCAATGGGTTATTAACAACTTGTTGCAAATTGGATATTCACTATAGTGAGAGATACATGCACCCGCAAGACAATCAAGGAACGGTCTCGTGTCCGTGGACACGTAAAGTTGTCCGGGCCGCTTCATCTCACTATGCCGCTAGGATCCAAAGTACTCAAAGGAGTCAATAAATTTGATCAAAAAGGGTTTTCCAAACCTAAGGGTCTCGAATCCTACAGGCAACACAAGGCTCTGATACCATTTTGTAGCATCCCACTTTTTAGCAAAAGTGAAATACATGTGTTATTGTGCTAGTCCCTGGATCAATTGCTAGCACCACATTACAAAATGAAATATCATGCAAATGCATCAAATTCTATTACATCGCATGATCCAGTCTTTACAAAATAGCATTACAACTTGCATAGTCTTAGAAGACTAGCAGAAAAGAAAGAAATACAGCGGAAAACATAGAACAACATTGAGCCCATCTTCTTCATGTGCCACAGGCAAAACATGTTGGCGATAGTCTCGAGATCCTAAACGAAATCCTCACTCGTCTTCAGAAACATCTGCAATATGGAATATGCAGCCACAAGGGAGTCAATACAATTTAATGTATTGGCAAGTAACACTATGGTGGATATAAATGGCAAGACTATATCTACATGCATATTTGGCTTGGTGGAGTTTTGGCTAAGTTTGCATAAAGCAAGTTTTCTCCTATCACTTTTGTAACAACTTTTCTTTTCAAAGGATGGCAACATTGGAATAAGATCCAAGCACCACAATACTGTTCACTTGGTCAAAATTTTAATTATTGAAAATGGTGATGTGATTCTTCCGTCCTTCCTTGTCCAGCTGCTCATAATTGTCCATAACCGGGGACACAGCTAAGATCTTAGTTTGTTGACTCTGCAGAGCTTGTGCATTTTCACCTTCAGACCCAACTCAACCCAAACATCCTATACACCCTGAGTGCATTAAGGAAAGGAGAAGAATCAAGACGAGATCTTTCAGAAGCAAGAATCCAACCCAATGGCAAGACCCGTTCCACCAACAATTATGCTACATTTGCTTGTCAAGCCCGGGCTGAACCCTCACAACTTAGTTGATCAAGACAGAGCCCATATGACTAAAGGCTGCACTGGAAGCAATCTAAACTTGGGGAACATTATAATCACTTTGTTCCTGGGTGGCATTCCTTCAAGTGAATAACCCCTCGGGGAGACACTCAACTATCAACAGCCAAACAATCAAATCCACCCAGGTGGTTCATTGAAGTTGTTACTTAGAATTTTTCCACAACATCAAGTAAAAATCATTTGTCACATTGCATAGCATCTATCAAGTTCTAAGGCTATAAATAACAAGGATAAAAGAGATGGCTACATACTACTAGGATAATAGCATAGCATAATATAACTTAGTAAAATTTCCTATCAATGCATACTACTCAAAATCAACTAATGCATATAGAAAATAATGGGTAGTTGATGATGTGTTACTTGCCTTGTTGAAGTTGGTGAAGATATCACACTCTCTTCACAAAAGATCGTTGCTCTCCGTATAATCTATTCATTGAAACACAATAACAAAATAAACAAACATTCTACCAAACAATCATATAAGTGAAGAAAAATACCAAGCAACAATCATAGCCAAAGGGTTTTAACCAAGTTGGTTAGGACAAGGTCAAGGTTTGATTTTCAAAAGATTCATTCTCTAATGGTCTCATACTTGATAAGCAAATTCCAATGGTTTACTTGGGAAGGGCTAGATTGAGTTTGATGTGATCTAACTTTATTATAACCATACTTGTCGAGGAAGTTCTGTCGGGGGGTTACCCCCGAGTAGGGTAAAGACAGGCGGTAAAGGCCGCTTACAGAAGAAAGGTTTGGTCGAGTAGCCGACTACCAGGTACTCGCTACCCGGTCGACTGCTACTCGGTCTCACCTCAAGATGACCAGAAGGAGATATCAATCAAGTTCTACCCTGACGAGTAGAAGGTTTGGCCCGAGTACAATTGGCGGGAACCATTGGCGGGAACCTACTCGGGCCAGAAAGTCAAAGGAGCCGTTCTGACACAGGATCCCGCGTATCCTGGGTCCGTACTTGGCAGCGTTCGAACTACTGTTCACGTGGGGACGGCCTGCCTGACAGTGACAGCATGGAAGCAGGCCGTGGCAGGATAAGGGGGGCCTACTCTGTGCCTAGGTACAGTGATACCAGTCTGTCCCCTAGTTTTGCCCAACGACTTTACGGAAGCAGCCAAGGTTAGGAACCAAAGCTGTCAGCGGGTACTCGGAGAAAGGACGGTGTGCACACTATGTCGACACTTGTCTAGATTTGGACGTATCCGGCTGGGCACCGTGTATATAAGGTGCCCCGCCGCCTCCTGCGCGAGGCACGTACACACAGGCTCATAGTGAACCCTAGAAACCCTAAGTTCTTGACTTAGCTCTACTCGGAGAAGAGAGAAAGGCTACTCGGTAGCGATACCATTTGTACTGTGACTACTCGGAGAGACATCGAAATACACAGAGAAAGGCAGGAGTAGGGGTTTTACCTCCTCACGAGGGCCCTGAACCTGGGTACATCGTGTTGTTTGTGTTGTGTGGATCTCACCTCACGCGGCTACTCGTCGCGTGATCCCTCCCCGGACACCTCCAGCGTCCATCGTCCCCACATCTTTAGCCATCCCATGGCATCTGCCGTGACACCACCACGACAGTTGGCGCCCACCGTGGGGCAACCAGCGGCGCTGGCTGGAGTTTCTGTTCGGACGGGATCTTCATCAGCGGAGCGCGTAGTTTGTGGCCTTGTCCACAGATTCGGCTCCTTCGACTTCGTCACCGACAACGCCGGCTGTTTCGGCGGCATGGCCATGCCCGAGGGCGGCTCGGTGATCTCCTTCGGCTCGCATCTCGTCTACGTCGCCACCGTCGCCAACAGCGCCTACCCCGAGCTGGTGCATGACGCGGAGGATCCTCCCGCGGTGGTTGCTGCTCGCGGACGGCCTGCTCGCAGCTCTGCATGCTGCGCTGAGGTGATGGTGACGGGTTTGGCGGCAAACACTGGCGCAGCTGCTACTGGCGCTGCGGCCGTCGTCGAGGAGGTTGACGACCCGCCTGCTGGTGGCAGGAACCACCGGCCCTACGAGAAGGAGAGCAACCTGCCGCCTTCCACGTCTACGGTCATCCCCGCGTCTGCAGCGCGAACCGGCATGCCCACTCCCACCGACGTCGAGCTCCTAGCCGCGAGGGAGCAGCTGGAGCGGCAACGCCAGGAGCTGCTCGCCGAGCAGGCGGAGTTGGAGAAGATCAGGCTTGAGCTGAGTTTGGACCAGCTCGAGTACAACAAGGCTCACGGCTTCACGCCGGTGGCCAGGAGGCCCAGCAGGGTAGGCGCTACGCGGCGCAACCTGGGTGCCGAGATGGCGACAGTTGCGGAGGAGCCCGCGCAGTCCGCCACCGCGAACACTTTCACAAGGCCAAGGTACAGCACACCCGCCAAGACGCTCAGAGCTGCGCAGGCTGTGGCAGCCGAGTTGCCGCGTCTAGATGGAGAGGCGCGTCTCAGGCAGCAGGAGAGGCTCAATGAGTTGGTATTGGAGGCCGCCAGGCAGAACGAGGAGTTCCGGAAGGCCAACCCGGGAGCTGGAGCCTCGCAGGTAGTTCACTCGCACGCGGCTAGATCTAACGATCAGGCCTCGTCTCCGCATCCGAGCCGCGAGAAGAGCCGCAGCGGGCGCTCGGGTAGAGACAGGCAAATGCAGGTGTATGACCCGGCTGCTGCCGCGAAACAGGTTGCTGTACCGCAGCAGCCCGGGCAGGAACACAACGCTGCAAGAGCAGGCTCTCAAGACCATCAAGCTCAAAGCCGTGTCCGAGAAGCCGCGCGTCCGGGTACTTCTCGGCAACCTGCAGCACCGCCTACTCGGCAGAGGCAGCAGCCGCGCCCAGTGGCACCAGTCGCCAACCCGGTGGAGCAGCCTGCAGCTATGCAGGTGGATAGGTATGATGATGGCTACTCGGCTATGGAGATGGCGGGTTATGACATTCATGACCGTGTTGGTGAGCGCGTGTTGGCGCCTGGAGATGCAAGGCACCAGCTGGACCGCATCAGCTTGTCGGCGC
Source organism: Alopecurus myosuroides (assembly GCA_028641055.1). NCBI lineage: Eukaryota > Viridiplantae > Streptophyta > Magnoliopsida > Poales > Poaceae > Alopecurus > Alopecurus myosuroides. Next base: position 288,005,789 of record CM054061.1, read on the forward strand.
GGCTTGAGAGCACGGGTCCTCCTGGCCCCGAGTGCTTTGGCCCGCGCATCATGAACGAGCCGTCCGTGAAGGGCTTCCAGCTCGCAAGAGGCACCAAGAGCTACAATGGTAGCACCAAGCCTGAAGATTGGCTCAACGACTACGTCACCGCAGTCCATATTGCGGGTAGCAACAGGAGATGGGCAGTGCGGTACGTCCCGCAGATGCTAGAGGGTCCAGCTCGCACTTGGCTCAACAACTTGCCCAAGCACAGCATAAACTGCTGGCTGGACTTCTCGGACGCCTTCGTCAGCAACTTCACGAGCACCTACAAGAGGCCGAATAGGCCACAGCAGCTATCGGCCTGCAGGCAGCGAGAAGATGAGACGGACCGCGAGTACCTTACTCGGTGGATCACCTTGAGGAACACCTGTGAGGGTGTGAATGAAGCGCAGGCTATCACTTGGTTTGCGCAGGGTTGCCGACATGGCAGCATGCTTTGGCAGAGATTGCAGAGGGAGATGCCGAACACCTTGGCCGAGACCATCAAGATTGCGGATCAGTACGCACTCGGTGATCCCACTCAGCCATTGATGGACTCCTCTGAGCCGAGAAGAAACTTCAACAGCAGCAAGCGCAACGAGTTCCGCAACAAGCGCCGAGTAGATACTCGGTATGATCCCGAAGAGGTGAATGCAGTGAATGTTGGAGGCAGTGGTGGCCAAAGGCAAAAACCTGCTGGAACCTACGGGCAAAACCAGAACCAGGGCCAGGGCAACAAGAAACCGTTCCGCACTGCTCAGCCGGGTAGCGGGAACTCCGAGCAGCCGAAGAAGTTTGTCTTTGATGACATGAAGGATGGCCCATGCAGCTTCCACACTCACCACCCCTCAAGGCCTGCTAACCACACTACTCGGCAATGCGAGTGGTGGGATGTGATCAAGAGTGATGGCTTGCCTCCTCCTCCTCCTCTGCCGGCCGCTAATGCTACTGTTCAGCCTACTCGCGCTCCCGCAGCTCGGCCGCCAGTGTACCCGAGAAGAGAGAATGTCAACCAGGTGGCTTTAGGAGCCAACCGGAACTTCAACAACGAGAGATACCGCAACAACAACAACAACTACAACCGCAGCAACAACAACAGAGGCAACAACAACTATCAGGGCAACAACAATGGCAACAATGGCAACAATGGGGGCAATGGCTCCAACCAGTACCAAGAGCACCATGAGAGCTATATGATCTTCACCTCTGAGGCAGTCGACAAGCAGTCACAGCACAGGCGGGCCATGGAGGTCAATGCAGTGATTCCGGCTGTCCCTCACTACATGTATTGGTGTGACCAGGAGATCAGGTGGACTCGGGCAGATCACCCCAAGGTGATGCCCAATCCGGGTACCTATGCCTTGGTGCTGGATCCTACCTTCCTGGGCCCCGAGAAGAATGTGAGGTTCAGCAAGGTGCTGATCGACAACGGCAGCAGCATCAACATCGTGTACAAGGACACACTCGAGAAGCTTGGCCTGGCCGAGAACATGATGCTGCCCAGCAAGACCACCTTTCATGGCATTGTGCCCGGGATCTCATGCAACCTGATTGGCCGAGTGTGGATTGATGTGCTATTCGGTACTCGGGAGAACTGCCGCACAGAGCGCCTGCAGTTTGAAGTGGTGGATCATCAGAGCCCCTATCATGCTCTACTCGGCAGGCCTGCTCTGAGCAAGTTCATGGCCTCCACACATGTGGCCTACCTGAAGATGAAGATCCCTGGTCCCAATGGCATCATCACCATCTCGGGAGATTACAAGAAGTCCATGGAGTGTGCCTCTGCTAGCTCTCAGCTGGCGGAATCGATGGTGATTGCTGCCGAGAAGAAGAAGATGTACGAGGTGGTGGCCATGGCTCAGTCCGCACAAGCTGGCGCACAAGGTGTGCCGAGTACCCAGCATGGTACTGCTTTTCAAGCTGCCAAGGAGACCAAGACAGTCCAGGTTGACCCCGAGTTCCCGGAGCGCGTGGCCATCATTGGTTCCGGGTTGGAGGAGAAATAGGAAAGCGCGCTCATCCACTTCCTCCGTGAGAATCGGGATGTGTTTGCCTGGACCAATGAAGATCTACCAGGAGTCCCGAGGGAGTTGGTTGAGCACTCTTTGCATGTGCGCCCTGACGCCAAGCCCGTGAAGCAGGCTTTGCGCCGTTTCGGGGATGAGAGAAGGAAGGCCATCGGTGATCAAATCACCAAGCTGCTGATCAGTAACTTCATCATGGAAGTGCTGCACCCGGACTGGTTGGCCAACCCGGTCATGGTCGAGAAGAAAAAGGAAGATCCCAAGGCTGCCACTGCATGGCGCATGTGCGTCGACTACACCGACTTGAACAAGGCATGCCCCAAGGATCCCTTCCCGCTACCTCGCATCGATCAGGTGATCGATTCCACTGCCGGCTGTGAACTGTTGTCTTTCATAGATGCCTACTCTGGTTTCCACCAGATTGCACTCAACCCTGCTGATCAAATAAAGACTGCTTTCATTACCCCGTACGGGGCTTATTGCTATCGTGTCATGTGTTTTGGCTTGAGGAATGCGGGTGCAACCTATCAGAGATGCATGCAGAAATGCTTGCACGACCAGCTCGGCAAGAATGTGCAGGTGTACGTAGATGACATTGTCATCAAAACGAATAAAACACATACTCTGCTTGCCGACCTGGAGGAAACCTTCGCTAACCTACGCAAGTACAAAATGAAACTGAATCCGAGTAAGTGTACCTTTGGTGTACCAGCTGGAAAGCTACTCGGTTTTCTGGTTTCTAGTCGGGGCATTGAAGCCAATCCGTCTAAGATAAAAGCTATTGAGAGCATGTCTTTGCCGAGATCACTGAAAGATGTGCAAAAGTTCACGGGTTGTCTGGCATCTCTGAGCCGTTTTCTGGGCCGAATGGGCGAGAAGGCTCTGCCTCTGTACCAGCTGATGAAGAAAAGCGACAAGTTTGTTTGGACTCCGCAAGCGGACGTGGCATTCAATGAGCTGAAAGCAATGCTGGCTAGCGCTCCCGTCTTGGCTAGTCCGCTACCCAAGGAGCCTATGCTGCTATACATTGCCGCGACTAACCGAGTAGTCAGCGTGGTGATAGTGGTGGAGCGAGAAGAAGAAGGCAAGAGTGTGCAGCGCCCAGTCTATTATCTCAGTGAAGTGCTGTCCAGTTCCAAGCAAAACTATCCACATTACCAGAAGATGACATATGGTGTGTACCTGGGCGCCAGGAAGCTGAAACATTACTTCCAGGAGCACCCCATCACTGTTGTGAGCTCTGCTCCCATCTCGGACATCATGGGAAACAAGGAGGCGAGTGGCAGAGTAGCCAAGTGGGCAATCGAGCTAGCCGCGTACGCTCCCGGGTACGCGAGAAGAGAAGCAATCAAGTCTCAAGTCCTGGCGGAATTTCTTGTGGACTGGGCCGAGATGCAGTATGAACCTTCTGCTCCAGTTTCCAACTATTGGAAAATGCACTTTGATGGCTCAAAGGTGAAAGAAGGCCTTGGTGCTGGCGTTGTGCTTACATCACCCAAGCGGGATCAGCTCAAGTATGTGTTGCAGATTCATTTCAAGGCATCCAACAACGTAGCCGAGTACGAGGCAGTGGTGCATGGCTTGCGAGTAGCAAAGGAGGTTGGTGTGCAGCGCATTATATGCTATGGCGATTCAGATCTAGTGGTGCAGCAAGTCTCAGGTACCTGGGATGCTTTGGATGCCAACATGGCATCGTATCGCTTCCTGGTGCAGTCAATGACTGGGTTTTTCGAAGGCTGTGAGTTCCAGCACATTCACCGAGCAGAGAACGAAGCAGCAGACGAGCTGTCCAAGTTGGGATCTTCTCGGCAGTCCATCCCGGCAGGGATTGCTTTGGAGCATTTGAGGAAGCCATCCATCAAGCCTTCCCCCAACTCGGAATCCATCTTTGTTCCTTCTCTGCCAAGTGAAGAATCTGACCCAATGGAGATTGACTGGGAGAGTGCTGCAGGGAACCCGGGGACTGCCGTCCTCTACTCGGGGACTGACGTTCCCTACCCGGGGACTGCCATTCCCTACTCGGGGACTGCCATTCCCTACTCGGGAACTGCCACTCCCTACTCGGGGACTGCCTTTCCCTACTCGGGGACTGCCACTCCCTACTCGGGGACTGCCACTCCTTACTCGGGGACTGCCGCTCCTTACTCGGGGACTGCCACTCCTTACTCGGGGACTGCCGCCCTCAACCCAGAAGCTGTTGCATTCATTGAAGAAGTTCTCGCCAATCGGTCTGGGCTGCAGAGAAGCGCTCCTACTCCTCCTGTGCAACCACCAGAGCCTGTCCCAATGGAAATGGACGAACCAGTGTTTCCCATGCGGGAGACACCGAGTTGGGCAATGCCCATATTATCCTTTCTAAGGGACGGCACGTTACCTGAAGATGAGGTGACTGCGAGGCAGATTCAGAGAAGGTCCAAGGGCTACGCCATAGTCCGAGATGTGCTGCACAAGAGAAGTGCCACTGGTGTCCTGCAACGTTGTGTGAGCCCAGAAGAGGGAGAAGAAATCCTAGTGGAGATACACCAAGGGGAATGTGGGCATCACGCCTCATCTCGGGCTTTGGTCAAGAAAGCTTTTCGGCATGGCTTCTACTGGCTCACCGCACTGCAGCAAGCTGAAGATATTGTGAGGAAGTGCGCCGGCTGCCAGATGTTCGCAAGTAAGATTCACATGCCAGCTTCCGAGTTGAAAACAATTCCTATCACATGGCCATTTGCTGTTTGGTGCTTGGATATGGTTGGCCCTTTCAAGCCGGCTAAAGGCAACATGACACATATCTTGGTCATGGTGGATAAGTTCACCAAGTGGATCGAGGTGAAACCTATTCGGAAGTGTGATGGGGTCACAGCCGTGAAGTTTGTGAAGGATGTGATCATGAGATATGGCTACCCGCACAGTATCATCACCGACAACGGCACCAACTTTGCAGAGGGGGCAATGGTTCGATTCTGCAGAGATAAGCATATCCGACTAGACGTTGTGTCAGTCGCGCACCCTGCCTCCAATGGGCAAGTTGAGAGAGCAAATGGGATGGTACTGGCAGGCATCAAGCCGAGGCTGATTGAGCCACTGCTGAAAACACCTGGGTGTTGGCTAGAAGAGTTGCCAGCGGTGTTGTGGAGTCTAAGGACTACCCCTAACCGGTCAACCGGCTACACGCCATTCTTCTTGGTATACGGGGCTGAGGCCGTGTTGCCAATAGACCTAGAGCATGACTCCCCCCGAGTAGCCCTCTACACGGAGGCGGAGGCGAGAGAAGCTCGAGAAGACGACGTTGACCTGCTTGAAGAAGCAAGAGAGCTGACTCTGTCACGTTCGGCTATCTACCAGCAAAACCTGCGGCGCTATCATAGCCGAAAGGTGAACCCAAGGGTTTTCCGAGAAGGAGACATGGTCCTTAGGCTGGTGCAGCGCACAGCCGGGATGCACAAGTTGTCTCCTCCTTGGGAAGGGCCTTTCATTGTGAGCAAAGCGCTGCACAATGATGCGTACTATCTTGTAGATGTGCGCCCATCGCAGGCGAACAGGGCAGATAAAGCTGGAGAGGAAACCAAGCGTCCCTGGAATGTAGCCCTACTTCGTCGTTTTCATTCGTAAGCAAAGATGTGTATGTACCCTCTTATCCGAGTTGAAATTCTACTCTGCAATCTGAAATTGTTCTCGGGGACTGCCCTCGTCCAAAATTGCTCTAAGTGTTTTTACTCGGCTTGTTCCTTTGTCTATTCGGTTGCTCCACTTCAGAACTCATAAGTGCATTGAGTACTGTGTTTAAACCTATATGCCAACTCTTCGACTCTGCTGCTGTCCGAAACCCGGCTTCATGGCAAGCAAGAGAACAAGCAAAAGGTCAATGAGCACACGAAAATCACTAAGGAAGAAAGAGTGCAGCAACCGAGTAGATTGTCGGTTACTTTTTGTTCCCTGCTTTCGTCTTCTCGGCTAAGTGGTGGGCTGCGTTATCATGATTGTTTCTAGCGGCTAAGTATTTGCAGCCCTGCTACTTGATTCTTGTGACTCGAATACCAAACAAGCGACAAGTCGCAGGTAGAGCAGAGATGAAAAGACAGGGTGAATAAGAAATGCTACTCGGGGACTCGCATGGAAACACAACTCGGCATTAAGCCAGTGTCGTTCAAATTGATTAATGTCAACATAAACAGAGTGGGCATAAAAACTGAGTAGCAAGCAAGATAAAGATAGTCTGTTACATCTGCTCCCGGCATCCCGGGGATCTGATAAGTTTTCGAGTAAAAGAGAGTGCAGGTTGCTTCAAGATGAGGAGGCAATGTTCTCGGCGCTGGCCTTGGCTGATGTTTCCTCGGCGGCGGTCTTGGCAGCAGTTTCTTCAGTGGCGGTCGCGGCAGCTGTTCCTTCGGAGCTGGCTTGAGTGGCATCCGCTCCCGTCTGGACGGTGGCGGATTCCGTCATCTCGGCATCCTCCTGGGTGGCCGCCTGCTCGGAAGTGGCTGTGGCCACCGAGACGGGTCCTGGAGCCGAAGAGGAACCTGAAGCGTGGCCAGGAGGGGGCACCGTGTCGTCGAGAGCAGCACCTGAGGAGGTGCCGAAGTCGAATGGCTCGGTGTCGATGTGCGCCCCTTCGTCTTCATCGCTACTCGCGACAGCGGCAGCTTTTCCCTTTCCGGCCTTGCCCTTGGGAGATTCGAAGAAGTCGCCAAGGTCTTCCTCTTCGTCATCATCTCCTTCGTCCTCGTACTCGGTGTCGGGTTCGGGGACGCCCTCGATGTAGACCTCCGTCTCGGCGCACTCTGCGACCTCATACGCAATCTGCTTGCGCAAGGCCACGCTCTCGGCATCAATCTCCCACTTGGAATCATTGCGCTTCCCGCGGATGCGCTGCATATCCAGGTTTTCATACCAAGATGCTATGCAGAGAAGCATCATGTCCGCCCCAGCACGGGCTCCAGAGGCTCGCCATTTTTTCAGCTCGGCCTTCACGTTCTCCAGCTTGAGGGCGAGATCCCGCATCTTTCTTGGCTGGGGGTCATGAGGCCAGAACAGCCGGTGGAGCTCAAAGCCCACATGCACCAAGTCAGTTCCGACGCCGGCCAGCTGTTCGAAGTAACCTTTGAGCACCACCAAGCTGTCCTCGATATCAGCCCTGGTGTCAATTGGCTCACCCAGCGAAAGGCGAACTGCTCGGGCCTTGGCTACCGTAGGCGCAGCGGAAGAATCAAGACGAGGCCAGATATCTGAAATAGCAAGTGGCAAGATCAAAAACCGAGAAGAAAAAAGAAGCCGAGAAGGAACAAGACCGAGAAGAAAAGATGCAATGAAGAGAAAACTTACCGATCAGTTGGCGGCGCAGCTGCTGCAGCTTGGTTTTCCAGGACTCCTCGTTGCCAATGTGCTTTTCCTGGATATCGCGCAGGGTGGTCATCTGAGCGAAGAGATCAGCGTTGGTTTTCTTCAAAGTTTCGCATTCAGACTCGAGGGCCCTCTCCTTGGCCTTGAAAGTGGTCTCGGCCTTGGCCTTCTCGGCGATTGCCTTGTCCCTCTCGGCGCCAATCTTGACGGCATCTTGGAGTGCCTTCTGAAGCTGGAGCTGCAGCTTCTCCATCTCGGTGGTGTGGTCCTTCACCAGAGTAATGGCCTGGTCGGATAGCTGTTTCTCCACCTCCGCTGGCTTGACGCAATCTTGGTGTGCCTCAGCAAATGACTTATGATCTTCTGCGAAAAGATAGATGAGGTTAGCAGAGGAGCAGAGAAGAAACAAACTCAAAGTCAAACCGAGTAAACAACAAGCTCACCTTCAAGTCTCTTTATGGTGGCCTCGGCGTTCTCCACGAAGCTACGACATTTTTCATGTTCATCTGCCAAGGCCTTTAGTTTTTCTGCAGAGAAGGAAGGGTTAGCGCATAAGAAAGCAAAAGCGGGCGTAAACATAAAACGCAGAAACCGCGTAGCTAAAAGCGTACCCTGTACTTCAGTCAGCTGCTCGGAGCTGTCCTTGGCATTCTTGCTGGCTGCCTCCGCAGCTGCCTTTTCCTTCTCTAGAGCAGCAATTCGCCTCCTGGCGATGGAATGGTTCCAGAGAAGATGGCGGTACAGGTTGGTCCGCTTCAGGACGCTATCCTGAGAAGCGAGAAGAAGCAAGTTAGAAAAGGCAGAGAAGATTCAGCCCGAGTAGGAGGCTACTCGGAGAGTATCCATCTACTCGACCCGAATCTCGGGGACTGGGGGTGATGGTAAGAGAGAAGAAAGGTGAGTAGAAGTGTCGTGGGATAATCACGGCAGATGTTACCGGGGGTAACTGATCTTGGGGCAAGTCGACACAGGTATTCGGGAGAGGGTTTAGCTCGAAGGAAGACATGGCGGAAAGCAATCTAAGAACCGGAAAATAACTCGCCGGATCTTAATATGAATTATGCTGGATACTCGATAACAGGTGTTACAACTATGACTTGAATCTCTGGCAAACTAAACCTAGGGGCCGGTTTATAAAGCACCCGTACACCCCTAACTTGCCCTTCAAGGCACCTCTTGAGTCCTACTCGAACTCCACATACAAACCCTAACTTTCCTTATCGCAGCCCACAATCCGGGTTACGAATCTCACAAGCCTTTGGGCCTTCCGGTAATCTCTTTACCCCTAGCCGGATATCGCTCAGCACACCTCGGGCCGGATTATATCTTGAAGTGGGCCTACCGGGTTACTATCCCCCCATCAGTAGTCCCCAGAATAGCCTGGGCTTCCAAGATTTACTCTTCGAAGTGCTGGCTATTCCCTGCAGAAATATTGGATACAAAAGCACATGAAGATCAAGATTCAATATGTTGACAAATGGCTGGGATTAGCACCAAGGGAATCAGGTAGCAACCCGGCTCTCCCTCAAAGGCTCTCCCTCAATCTTCCAGACTTGGGTCTTAATAGGAAACTTGATGATTTCACATCTTCCTCGATAACTATCACTGATACTAGGAAAGAAATTTCCCCTTCCTTTTTCTCTGGATTATATCGATCTATGCATAAGGCGCGTCTTTCAAATTTCAAAATAACCAACTATTACTCCGCACCTCCCGGGTTTCGCCCGTTAGGTTAGGCTTTTCCACCCGGGCTATTATAAATAGACCCCAAGGAGCAAACTCAACCCTTAACGGCTCATTTCCCCCACTCCTCTTCTCCTCAAGCTCGAGTTCGCGGAGTGCCACCACGGAAGCCCTACGCATATCGCCGGAGCCCATCCGCCGCCGCTTGCGCTCCGCCACCGTGCAACCCACTCCAGCTCCCAAATCCACCACCAAGCCCCCGATTCGCCGGCCAGAAATCGCGAAAGGGCATCAATCTTGCGCCATCTGTCTCCGCAAATCCCTACTTCAACCTCCTCCGGTAAGCTCTTGATATCCTCCAGCCCAACCTTGCAATCTCTTAGCTTTTCCTTAGATCAGATCTGAATCGAGTCGCCTGCAATTTCTCGGGCCCTGCCGAATTGACTTACTAGTGTTTTACCATAACCACTCCCATAGGTAGGATGCGCAGCTTATCTTACTCCCCTACCACTAAGTATCATTAGATTGGCCTTAAATACAAAATTGGATTTTCCATCTGGGCTCGGGCCACCAAAAATTTCCGCCCTTGTTCTTATCATCCGGAAAATCTCACTTCTCCGACTCACTTGCCGATAATAGACATAAGGGTATCCTTCTACCTTCCCCAGACACTTACTTTACGGAAAAACTTCACAGCTTCCGTAACGACATGCGATACCCGGACAGATCGCACTTGATCCGGCAAGGCAATACTCGGATCATTTTTAAGTTACCGGTAAATGACTATTCATTAATTTCCGAGTTTTCGCTTCTCACCTCCTTCCCTTTGATGTTTTAACAGGTCAACCCCATGGCACCCAAGAGGCAGGGGAAACAGCCGGCTAAAACTAAATCCACTAACTCCATTTCAGCCAATTGGGGGAGATCCTCCGTTACCAAGGCCAAACTGGAGGAGTTGGTCGAGCTTGGAATCCTTCCTCCCCAGGAATCTATCCACTGGAGAGTACCAGGCAACGAAACCCGGCCTTCTCCAGCAACGGATGAGGTAATATGTTTCGTCGAACACGTGACCCGAGGCTTCAGGCCCCCGGGTCACCCTTTCTTTCGTGACGTCCTAGATCACTACAACCTCCGTATTTTCGATATAGGCCCAAACTCCGTTCTGAACATCACCCACTTTATCGTTCTTTCCGAGTCTTACTTGTGCACTCCGCCAAGTCTGGCTCTCTTTGTTGAACTCTTTCAGTGCAAGCCGTGCCGCGAAAGCGGTGACAGCGCACTTCTTACTTGCGGCGGGGTTTCTATCCAGCGCCGCAAGAATTCCTTGATGCCTCCTCTCACTCTCAATTCCCATGTAAAGCACTGGCAGCTTTCATACTTCTACTGCCAGGACACCTCCCCACCCGGCGAGAAGAAGTTGCCGGGTTACTCGGAGGGTCAGCTTGACATTTCCGAGTCTTTCAATGCCTTCGCCTCTGACTCGGACAGGGAGGCGATCTTGCCTTCGTTGGCTAAGATCTCCATCTTATCAGCCCGAGGCCTCATCGGGCTAAACTTGGTGAAGACCTGGGTTAACTTCCGCATCCAGCCAAACTCCATTCGTGAGAAGCTGATGTGTGAATATTCGGGTCAAACTACGGACCCGATCCGATACTCTGCCAGCACCTTTGCCCCTAATGACATGAACAAAACGATCAAGGGTTTTCTAACAGAGAAGCTCGAGGTAATCCGGAACATAGCCGGGTTAGAACCTTTTACACTCGAGAACCCCGCCCCCGCTGTAAGCTTTCTACCTCTTGATTTTGGATTTTAACAAGCTTACCTTTATCCGCTTTTCATGACTCAATATTAACCATTACCCTGGCATTTTCACCTCAGGCCAATAATGACTTTTGGACGATCGATACTCCTCCCAATTCTGGAGACGCGGAGGATGAAGATGACGCCGTTAATTCGGACGAAGGTGCATACTTAACCCCCTTGCACACATTATATCCTGTCTCCTCTTTTTCCTTATGCTATATCTTCAATACCTTTCAGAACGAGAGGACCAAGACGAGGAAGAAGAGACAGATGGCTGGGAAGAGTCCGCCAGCGAGGAGGACGAGCCGGAGCCGGCCACCAAAGCTGGATCCAAAAGGAAATCCCAGAGGATCGCCCTCCAGGTTTTTATTTCGTTCCCTTGCACTTTAATTTTTGTTCCCATAACGTCATTTCGGGGCTAACCCCACCTTCACCCCTTTTGATCATAAATGAAGGAGCCACCCGCGACTAGGCGCCGAGTAACCCGGAACCATCCAGGCAACGAGGACCTTAACCCGGGCACCTCATCGCCCCCGGCTCGACACTCTGGTATTTATATCGTAAATAAAAACCCTTTCCGGACATTCCTTCGCAACATAATCTCAAACCTTGCTTGGCATTTTTCAGTATCTTCCGGATCTAGCAGCGGCTTTCCTTCGGACTTCCCGGTGAACACCGGGTAAGCGCCTTTTCCTGATATTATACCGAGCTTTTATCGTCTTTTTTCATAACCAAAGATTAATTGTGCCTTCGCACCTTCTTCAGAGCCACGGTTGTTACTAGCGACCAGGAGGACACCGAGGCTAAGGTCCGGGTCGAGAACGAGCCGGCTGATGATGCCTTCACCACAACTGGCGACGAGCAAGCGTCGCCACCGGAGCCAGCTAGGCATGACGCCGGGTATCCAATCGCTTCGCACGCAGGCGAGAAGGAGAAGGGAGCAGCTTCGAGCGCGGGAGGGGGACCAGACTCCGACATTCGGATGACCCGGGTGCCACCTCCTGTTACAAGAAAAGCTCCTTTTCCCACTTTCCAGGTACCCGAGTCATCTAACTCGGATAACGCTGATTTTAACCAGCTAATGAGCGCTCTTCTCGCCATGAAAGCTTCGGAAGGAAATATCCTAGAGCGTATGGCTGCAGCACATCAGGTAATCTTATTTGACACTTCTTACTATACATCCAGTCCCCAAGTTCCGAGCATAATTTTCTGTGATTATTCTCGGTACTTCGCATAATAATTTTCTGTAATTGATTTCTCAGAAGGAAATATTCTCGCGATATCCGGCTTACAGTTGCACTCATTCTTTGCAGGCGGAGATAACACAGTCGGATGAAACATTACTTAAAACTGAGCAGCTCTTGCTTGCGGAAACAAAGCGCAGGGAAACCCTTGAAGCGGAGATAAAGACTTTGAAAAAAGATGTCTCCAAATACAAGAACAAATACAATGCTGCCCAATCCTCGCTGAATAACCTGTCGACTCAAATTACGGACACTTACCGTATCTTGCTAAGTAAGTTTGCTATTTGCGATTAACTTGCGTATCTCTATCTTGCCGCTGTAATAACCAATATTACTGATATGCTTTTGTGTGTTTCGATTGCAGGTGCTAACCTTGCTGCTCCGGAGGAGAACACCGTTACTCAGGCTAAAACTCTGAAGACTGTGCTCCGGACATTTTTTGCCGGCACGAAACTTTTGCTGGATGCTATAAAGTGGCCTTCGGAGGTATACCCGGGCGAAGAAAATCTCATGCAGGCCTTGTCCACAGCGCCTGGATGGATTGAAATATTGAAGCGTTCGTCTTGCCGGATTGGGATGACCCGGGCTTTGACGCTGGCGAAGGCTTATTTTCCTAAGCTTGACCCGGCCAAGGTAGTATCCGGGTTCCCGGAATTCAAGGCTGACGGGTCTAAGTTTAAACCCCAGGACTTCAAAGCTATACAATCTTCGGTACGTCACTCGGCCACAACTTTGGCAGATAAAATGGATCTAAACACAATTATGAGCTCATATGACTCTGAGGGCAAGGTTATTCTGGTGGAGGCACCCCCTCCTTTTGATATGCTGGAAAAGTGGTCGACTGACCTGGCCAGGAGGAAAGAAGAGGCTGCGAAGAGAGAGACCGAACTAGGCGTAAAGCCGTCTACCTCAACACCAGCCGTTCCTCCGCCTGTCCGTCCTGACGTGAAGAGTCCGAGTAAAATTGCTGGCAAAGCCAAGGAGCAAGCCCGAGACGAAGACCCGGAGAACCACTCCCGGGATGCCGAGTAGGATGATACCTAATGCTTTTGCGTTTCTCGAGACTGATATGACTTTTAGCGGTGCGCCTGTGCAACATTGATACTGATATTATGACTTTGCGCTTGTTAATTTATGATAACTCTTTGCCTCTCCCGGCTTTTGATAATCTCGGTCCTTGTATTACATGTAAGCTTATTCTCGATACTTTGAACTCTTGCTTTTGATTCCCTTTCGAGACTCGGCTAACCGAGTATCGTAGGTTTTGATAGACGGACTTTTCTTTAAGTCCCCAAGACTCGGAAACTAAGGTTTACGAGCTTTAGTAGTTAAGTAGTCTGTTTCTGTCTCGAAGTCCCCAGTCCCCATGACCCAAAGTACGAGCTAAGGGGGCGTGGCCTTTCTCAGATGACAAACTGCTCCTTACCAAGCTGAAGACCAATAGCTGTTCTCATAAATACTGAAGTCATGCTTAATACTTGTTGAGTTTCCGGCTATTTGAGCCTTATACTCTGCATGGACTTGTGGTTTAGATGACCCTTTTGATTATCTTGTACTGTAAGCCGGCTTTCGCGTGGATACCATGCTGTTACATCTATACGAAAAACAGGGTCAAGCAAGTCCCATTGGGCTGCATAGTTTGATTGTAATCGTAAGTGAACAGAGCATGCCACTTTAGCGCGAGTCACATCGAGCTTAAGTAAGAATAATCAAGAAATTTGGCTCCTTTGTCCGGTTATAAGATTGCAGCCGTACCCGTTTTTTCGAGTATTCAGCCCTCATAACTCATAGGCATCGAGGCCGGGTCTCCGGGTTTGTGATTACTTATTTAAGCACACCAATCCCCGAAGACCTATATGCACGTGACGTATTTTGATGATATTGACGTATTGATAATAACAAGCATTACTTACTTGTAACTGAAGCAAAGACCATGATAAGACTCGAGACCATCTTCTTTTATTGATAAAAATTTCTTTTTTGAATCAGCAGGCCGCCTCATTAAAAACCTTCCAGTCCCCTTAGGTACCCTGGATAGGAAAAGAGTGCGTATGAAACCTGCCGCCCATTACACTGCTTTAGTTATTCTCGAAAGTCGGCCCCACGTTGGTACGGCCGATGCACATTCTCCACTTGCTAGGCCCTTTCATAATGAGTACCGGATTTGCTAGCCAATCCGGGTATATCGTCCTTGAAGCTTGATCAGCTGCGGATGGCGGTACGTCTTCTTCTTCCCTGCTAGGAGTTTTGGAAGGATCGCTCCTGATGAAGCCTACCATCTTAGGGTTTTGTTCTGCCCTAACTTTTGCTTTGTCCCCCTCAGGAGTTGGCTTTTTTGACGTTGTCCTCTCTTCTAGGTCTACCTGAGAACGGTAATGTTTGAGTTCTTCCTTCCTGCAGGCTTGCTCGGCCATTGCCGCATCTCCCTCATCGCATTCAGCTGCTATATCTCGATTTCCGTGTATTGTAATGGTCTTCTTAGGACCCGGGATTTTCAGCTGTAGGTACACATAACACGGTCTCGCCATGAACTTGGCATAAGCCGGCCTTCCAAACAATGCATGATAAGGACTGCGCAACTTTACTACTTCAAAGGTAAGCCACTCGACTCGGTAATTGTCCTTTGACTCTCCAAAAGCTACTTCCAGGGCCACCTTTCCTTCGGGGCATGCCGAATGGCCCGGCACTATCCCGTGAAAAACTGTTGTACTCTTTTGCAGCTGCGATTCCTTTAAGCCCATACGCAAAAAGGTTTCCCAGTACAGGATATTGATACTACTTCCTCCATCCATCAAGACTTTTTTCAGCTCGTAGCCGTTGACCTGTGGTGCCACTACCAAAGCCAAGACTCCCGGGTGGTCAACTCTGTCCGGGTGATCCTTCCTGCTCCATGTTACCTCTTGTTCTGACCATCTCAAATATCTTGGAACAGCGGAGGAGACCGAATTAACTGCTTGTTTCAGTATCTTCTTATCCTTGTTAGAGCCTCCCGTAGTGTGCACATGATACTGACCCAGCTGTTTGGGGTTAGCTTGAAAACCTCCCGCTCCTCCTTGATTGTTACCTTGATTTCCAGCTGGCGGGTTGCCAGCTGGGGGCGGTCCGTTGCCCAAATTTCCACCTAGGCCCGGGCCTCCTCCTCGTCCTGCACCTCGCATGGCTCTGTTCACTTCCTCGTTCTTCCACCTTTGTAGGTCGGCACATTGTTCCAATGAATGATTGGCCGGCTTGCCGTTCCTGCTATGCTTCGGGCATGCCATCCTAAATATGTCCCAACTGTTGCTTGGTCTTGGTGTTCCTTGGTAGTGTCCCCCATTGTGATTTCCAGCATTAAAATTTCCTTCGGATCTAGGTCTTGAAGACCCGGCCTCCGTGTTGGCTACAAACTCGGAATTCCCTTCAAACGGTCGTTTGTTCTGGCTGTTTCCATTATTGTTTGGCGCCGATACATTGCCGGTTTTCCCACTGCTACTTGTGTTTGCTTTTGCCTTCTTGTCATCAACTTCCTCCTCTGTGGTATCCGTTGCAGCGTGTTTGTTGCACGCATCCATTAACTCTCCCATCGTAACCTCCGCTGCATTCCTACTAGATTTCATGCGAGTTAGCTTTTGCACTAAAGGAACATACTTACATGTTTTTGCCATAGCTTGTAGCGCGTCCTTAGGCTGGATATCTGTAGACGAGTGGAGTATCTCCATAACCCGGCGCACCCAGCTGCGTGCTGACTCTCCTTTCTTCTGAACGCATCTTTCTAAATCATCAATAGTAAATAACTTTCTGCATGTCCCATGAAAGTGCTTGATAAACGCGGTCTTTAACTCCTCCCACGATTTGATCGACTTTTCCGGCAAATTGGCGAACCATAACTTTGCTGCTCCTTCTGACATCATTAAGTACATGAATTTGGCTTGGAGGTTCTCGGATGCGTTGCGAATTGACATCGCCATCTCGTAGCTGCTCAGCCACGTTTCTGGATCCATTGTTGGCTCATAATTTACTACTTTCCCCGGTTCTTTGAACTTCTCCGGGTAAGGTTCTGCTCTGATATCGTCCGAGAGGCACTTGGGTCCTGCCAGGGTGATTGGGGGTGGTCTTACTCGGGAGGCGCGTGACCCGGCTGGGGGTGCCTCGAGGTGCGGCGCCACCGGCAATTCGTGCCCAGCAGACCCGGCCCCGGCTCTTCTGGCCCTGGAACTGTCCACCACCGCCTGCGCTGCTGATGCTACCGGTACTGTCTGGATACGCGGTGGAAGCGGCATTTGCTGCTGCTCTTCCCTTCGTCGTGCCGCATTTGCTTGGACATTGCCCTGTTGCTGACTGGCGTACGGTGTCCCATGCATTCCGCTTCTATGATCCGGATAATTGGCTTGCTGTGCTACCGCGGTGTGTAGCAGATCGATTGCTCGTCGGGTTCCTTCCGCATGGGGCGAATCTCCCACAGGGACCTGGTTTAATGCGAGCGTTGCTGCGTACACGTTGTCCATGGGATTGTTGTAATGACCTGCTGGTGTGCGGAATCGTGATGGTGGTGGCGGCATGGTGTTGCCGGCTGTCACCCCCGTCTGTGGCAAAGGTAACCCGGCTGGCGCGTTTACCGGATGTGCTCCCGTTGACGGTCGCGGTATGGTCCCTTGGTTCGCCGGTGGAATCGGCTGATCTTGAGGCGTGAACACCAGGGCAGTCGGGTTAATAACCCCTCCTGTTGCCGGCAGCATAGTTCGGTGCCTTTGGTGCATCCTTGTCGTTTCCTCCCGGAGCCGGGTCTCTCGGTCATCCAATTCGCGCTGCCGCGCGACCATCCCCTGCCTTTCTGCTTCCACTTGCCTTCTTTGCTGCTCCAATGCACGACGAGCCACGTCCAGGTCTCTTACGCGCTCTGCCGCGTTTTCTGGGGTAATGACTGTGGCCAAGACTGTGGGGTCCAAGATCAAATTATTATCAAACAGAGCCGGGTGGCGCGGATTCGAGGGGCCCGCCCCCGGTGTCCGGTTTGCTTGGAACCCAAACATATTTGCGTGTCGCTCCTCGTCTGCTGGGCGACTGGTGACTGATGCCGACTCTCCATCGACCTGGACCAAGACCGGGTCAACTGCACCTTGCTGCTGAGCCACTGCCTGAGCCGCCCCGACTGGCGCCGCGGCCGCGTTTTCTTGATTGAGATTGGTCGCGGGAGCCGCATAAACTGCAACCCGGCGCATGATGCCCGGTGTAGATTCGTATTGTTCTTCCTCGCTGTTTCCCCTTTCATATCGATCCTCCGACAAATCCCGTATAGACTCGGTATCATCCTCCCTCTCTATCTGACCCGTTGTTCCAATCGACTCTTCTTTTTCCGATCGGACATACGTGTCTTCTCCTGACACAGAATCAGATCCAATATTATCACAATTCGAACTGGAAGTACATACCATACCGACGAAGACGTTGATGCTGCCGACTGTCACGATGGATCCGGTTTCGAGGTGATCCGACTCTGGCCCCCAGCCAGAATCGTCTACCATCTTCTCTCCTTTGCTGTTGACGTAGATTTCTCCGACGATGAGGTTTTTCATGCCCTTCCGAGCTTCTCCCGTGATGTAAACACCTTTGGACGCAGGCCCCACGGTGGGCGCCAACTGTCGTGGGATAATCACGGCAGATGTTACCGGGGGTAACTGATCTTGGGGCAAGTCGACACAGGTATTCGGGAGAGGGTTTAGCTCGAAGGAAGACATGGCGGAAAGCAATCTAAGAACCGGAAAATAACTTGCCGGATCTTAATATGAATTATGCTGGATACTCGATAACAGGTGTTACAACTATGACTTGAATCTCTGGCAAACTAAACCTAGGGGCCGGTTTATAAAGCACCCGTACATCCCTAACTTGCCATTCAAGGCACCTCTTGAGTCCTACTCGAACTCCACATACAAACCCTAACTTTCCTTATCGCAGCCCACAATCCGGGTTACGAATCTCACAAGCCTTTGGGCCTTCCGGTAATCTCTTTACCCCTAGCCGGATATCGCTCAGCACACCTCGGGCCGGATTATATCTTGAAGTGGGCCTACCGGGTTACTATCCCCCCATCAAGAAGAGAAGAAAATTCAACTCGGAAAAAGCAAGAAGGACTTACGGCGTAGGACTGCTCGATGTCCTCGGCATTCTTGCGATGCAAGAACATCTTGGCTGCGAGCGTAGCGGTCTCGGTGGAGACGGACATGGGATTGCGTCCCAGGTCAACCTTGTTCCAGTCCATGCGCATGTGGTCGATGCCGCCAAGGCTAAGACTGTGCCACTTGTCCACGCCGAGAATCTTGCTATCCCATTTGGCGTCGATGAAGCCAATGGTGTCCAGTACCTGCTCAAGGCCTTTGGAGGTTATTGGTTTGTCTTGGACTCCGCGAGAAGCGATGTTGATAGACTGGGGTGGTTGGCTTGGATCTGGAGGAGGGGAGTTCACGGCTACAACTTTCCTTCCCCTCTGGATAGCTAAAGCTTTGTCCTTGGGAGGGAAGCCGATTGAGTGCTGTTGGCTAACCTCGATCATGTACTCCGGGTAGCAGGGCTGGCCAGCAGCGCGAGCGTCCGCAGAGAGCGCAGCAGGAACCGGGCCGGATTCGTGGATCACGAGCGCTCCGCCTGAGGATGTGCTCTGGTCCCTGGCCCGCTTCTTCGATTGCTCCTTCTCAACCTTCTGCTTCTCGGGATCCTCAGTAGCCTTCCCGTCAGTCTTGGCCTTCGCTTTCTCGGCGACTGCCTTCTCGGCAGTTTGCTTCTCGGCCTTCTTCTGTTCAGCCCTGGCTTTCTTCTGCTCGGCCTTGGCTCTCTCACCAGCTTCCTTCTCAGCCTTGGCCTTCTCGGCGGCTTCCTCCTCGGCCTTGGCCTTCTCAGCAGCTTCCTTCTCGGATTCCCTTCTGACAACCTCGTCCCTCAGAGCTTCCAAGGCTCGTTGCCTGGTTACTCGCCCGGCGGGAGGGCTGGATGTATCCTTGGTCTTCGACGGCGAGGAGGAGGTTGGCGGTGTAGGGCCTTGCGCAGTTGGCGGTGTAGGGCCTTGCGCAGTTGGAGGTGTAGGGCCTTGCGCATTTGATGCGGTAGGGCCTTGTGCAGTGGGTGGCGCCGCAGATCCGTCGCCTTGCGCAGCTCCTGGCTGGGCGCTACTCGGCGTCACGCCCGGTTGCACGCTGCTCAACGGATAAGCAGTGGCATCCGTGGCGGTGGTGTCTTCTACTCGCTGCGCGGCAGCGAGGCTCTCTTGTGCAGCAGCCCCTGTGGCGGGCTGCTCTTGCTCTACTTCAGGCCGCTCGGCGGCGGCGTTGTCTTGCATCACTTGGTCTTGGTTCTCCTCGGCGTTGCTGGCCGGAGGAGAAGGGGGTCTCTCGTCGTGGACAGCAGTGTCCTGTGCTGCTGGTCCTGACGCTGCTCCTTGTGCTGGATTGGCAGCAGCGGCATTGGCGTCGTGGTCCTCATCATCATCGTCCAGGTTGACCAGAGGTACTGGTTTTTCCTTGGCTTGGTCGGACGCGAGAGCTGCATTCGCGTCCATAGGAGGACTGCAGAGAAAGAGAAATCACAAATCAGAGGAAGATTGGGGAAAGTAGCACAGCGCGAGAAGGGAGGCGATCGAGAAGAGAGCTTACGCGGTGGTGCACTTGAGCTCTCGTCTGGTTCTCTTCGCAACCGCCTTCTTCTCGGCGGGCTTCCTCTTCTTGGCAGGAGGCGCTGGTGCCCCGCTGCCAGCCCGTTTGCGGGTCTCAGGAGCGGCGATGGACAGGGGCTTGACGACTAGGGGCGCATCGCCCTCGTTCTCGTCTTCGTCCTCGTCGTCCTTGTCCGCGGCAGCTTCATCTGGGAATCAAAGGGAAAAGAAGAAAGAATCAGAAGCAGCACACGAGGGATTGGTGCTTCTCGGAAGCAAACAGAGTGGAAGTATACTTACCATCAAAATCCTCATCGGACCAAGTGCGTAGAGCGTCGCGCTTATCAGGGACGGGGGAGCGAGTAGGGTTGGCCTGCTCCGCAGCATCGAAAGAGGGCACGTCATCCTCCTCTCGATCAGGAGACCAGTTGCCCTCGAAAACCTCGCAGCTCTCGATTATCTGGCGAGTAAGAACCTGAAAAACAGAGAGGGATCACAAAGCAGCCGAGTACCAGGAAGGAATCCTACTCGGATAGGCGTGCAGGTACAAAGCACACAAAGCCTAGGCAGTTTACTAAGCACTCTACCCGGATAGGCGTGCAAACACAAAGCATACTAAGCCTAAGCATGTTTGCCGTAAGGTGTTACTCGGAAGGCCGTGCAAGTATAAAGCACATCGAGCCTAAGAGTCGTTCTCTAATAGGCTATCCGGCAAGGCGTGCAAGCATGAAGCACATTAAGCCTATGCAATTCGGCTAAGTGTCCTACTCGGAACACAAGGCAATTGCTAGCTAACGCAAGGAGGAGAAGTTATCTACTCGGAAAATGTATGCAGAGAGCAAAGTGAGGAAGGCGTACCCGCTCAATCGGTTTTGTACGGCTGTACGGGACGAACCCGTATTGCCAGTGGTCGCCAAGGCTTGTCGTCAGGATGTTCCTGGCATGCCAGGGGACGTCGATGTTGTCGATCTCGATGGTGGTGGTCCTGGTGCAGTCACGGGGCCCTCCCATGTAACACATGAGATGGCACCGCTCCTGCAAGGGCAGTACTCGGCGCTGGATCCAGCAGGCCACCGGGTCGTCGTTCTTGAGGCCCTCCGCCTTCAGCCAGCCGAGTCGATTCTCCATCTCGATGGCGTCATCGTCGTTGACGGGCTTGTCTTTCCAGTACATCCCGATTGGGGCTCGATTGCACCAAACGGGCAGATTGATTCTGTCGTTCACCGGGGCTCCTGGCGCGGCGGCAACGTTCCTGACGTAAAGGAACGTCTTCTGCCATAGCTTGACGGAGTCCAGCCCCTTGATGCGGGGGTGGTTCGTCCCGGACCGCTGCACCATCATGGCGCAGCCGGTGTCGGTGGCGCGGGCGACGCCCGCGGAGTCCTTCTTCCCGGTGGACTGCTGGCGCAGGTGGAAATACCTGAGCCACGTCTCCCACGTGGGCCGGACGCCGAGGAAGGCCTCGCAGACCACGGCGTGGTAGGCGAGGAAGACGACGGCGTTCGGCGGCAGGTGGTGCATCTGGATGCCGAAGTGGTTGAGGAATTTCCTCATGAAATCGGAGGCGGGAAGCCCGAACCCGCGCTCGAAATGCGCCAGGAAGACGACGCGCTCCCCTTCGCGCGGGGACGGCACGATTTCGCCGTCCGGCGCCCGGCACTCCACGCCGGGAGGGACTCGCCGGGTATTGACGAGCCAGGCGCAATCCTCCGCGGTGACGCAGGAGCCGGCCCAGCCTGACTTGGCCATTGTGGTGAGCTGAGAAGGTGGAAGATTTTGAGGGGAACTGGTTGGTGGATTGAGTCCGCGGCGGCGCGAGAGCTTGCGCGGCGGCGGAGAGCACGGTGGCGGAGAAGAGCAGGAGACGAGGAAGGAATAGTGCGAGGGAAGGGGAAAAGGAAGCTACCGGTGGGGTATTTATATCCCCTCCGCGAGTTTACCGTTACCGTCTTGGTAGTGGGATCGATTGCGGCGTGTGGTGGGTCCTGTGGCCGGCTAGAAACGCACACAAGCGCCGGTTGCGCGCGTAATGGCCACAGTTAATCCCACCACCGAATCGTGGCCTATAACTGCACTTGATGGGACATGACGGCCGGTGGGCCCATTGCGTGAAAACTGGACGCGTGGCAGGTCGTGTCCTGGGCAACCAAACGACAAGGTCGTGGATGCTTGACGCGTGTGCAGTTGCTGCGCGAAGGGCTGGATTGTGCTCTGTGCTGCAGAGGCTCAATCTGAGAAATTTCTCTAAGTCTTTTTACTCGGTTACAGAGTAGAAAGCAAGTGCTACTCGGAAGAGAAGAAACTCAAGGTACTTTCCAGATAGCTACTCGGAGGTTCTACTCGGCATCTTGAGGTTCAAGGGCTGAGATGCAAAGGCTGGTTTTAAGCTGGCAGAGCCTAGTGAACAAGTTCGCAAGACTCAACCAGCTTCGGGGACTGCTGTCGGGGGGTTACCCCCGAGTAGGGTAAAGACAGGTGGTAAAGGCCGCTTACAGAAGAAAGGTTTGGTCGAGTAGCCGACTACCAGGTACTCGCTACCCGGTCGACTGCTACTCGGTCTCACCTCAAGATGACCAGAAGGAGATATCAATCAAGTTCTAGCCTGACGAGTAGAAGGTTTGGCCCGAGTACAATTGGCGGGAACCATTGGCGGGAACCTACTCGGGCCAGAAAGTCAAAGGAGCCGTTCTGACACAGGATCCCGCGTATCCTGGGTCCGTACTTGGCAGCGTTCGAACTACTGTTCACGTGGGGACGGCCTGCCTGACAGTGACAGCATGGAAGCAGGCCGTGGCAGGATAAGGGGGGCCTACTCTGTGCCTAGGTACAGTGATACCAGTCTGTCCCCTAGTTTTGCCCAACGACTTTACGGAAGCAGCCAAGGTTAGGAACCAAAGCTGTCGGCGGGTACTCGGAGAAAGGACGGTGTGCACACTATGTCGACACTTGTCTAGATTTGGACGTATCCGGCTGGGCACCGTGTATATAAGGTGCCCCGCCGCCTCCTGCGCGAGGCACGTACACACAGGCTCATAGTGAACCCTAGAAACCCTAAGTTCTTGACTTAGCTCTACTCGGAGAAGAGAGAAAGGCTACTCGGTAGCGATACCATTTGTACTGTGACTACTCGGAGAGACATCGAAATACACAGAGAAAGGCAGGAGTAGGGGTTTTACCTCCTCACGAGGGCCCTGAACCTGGGTACATCGTGTTGTTTGTGTTGTGTGGATCTCACCTCACGCGGCTACTCGTCGCGTGATCCCTCCCCGGACACCTCCAGCGTCCATCGTCCCCACATCTTTAGCCATCCCATGGCATCTGCCGTGACACCACCACGACAAGTTCCAAGAGTTCACTAAGAATAAACATATTACTTCTTCAACTAAAGTAATACATGCAAACAATTGGTCATATTCACCTTCAAAAATATTTGAGTGACTATGTTAGTATATTCCATTGTGGTTAGGGTAGGTCTACTAACTTCATCATCAAAGGGAAAATATTAGTAAGTCTTTGGTTTTCCATTTGGGTCAATGGTTGGACAAAAATAACTTGTTATTCTTCAACTTGTATGGATTGCTTCTAGTCCTCATGTGATTGCCTTCTTGAAGATCATCATCATGCCATCTTAGTTGCTTCCTTCCTTGGTGTGGTGCTTCTCTTGGTCTTGATAGTCTTCATGGTTCTCACTTCACTAATTGGTTTGGGTATGGGATGGGCACAAATACCACTAAGTCAATTTGAAAGAAAAATAAGAAGAAGGATAGAAAGAGAGAGGTAGATGTCTTCTCCTTGAACTCTATAAATCTTTGAGTTGCTTCTAGATGTGGAGTCCAAGTCTTATCTTCAAAACTTCTTCTTTGATCTTCCTTGTAGCTCTTCATGTTGCCACCAAGTTGATATTGAAGTTTTACTCTTGTGCTTGAGTCTTGATCTCCATTTTGCTGACTTGGTGAATTCTTGAAGCAAGAGTAGGGGAATGGAGAAGTAGATAGAATACTAGGGTGCTAGTGTTTGAGGTTCACTACTTGGTAATTTTAGGGACTTGGTCTTGGATCCAAAAATGGCCACAACAAACAATGGTAGAAAGAAATAGAAACAAAATCTAAGACATAATAACTAGATGGACTACTATGATGGATTTTTGGCTAAAATACATGTTCATGGTCCAAGGGTGTCCAAAATTGTTGGGAAATGATGTCTCTGGTTAAAGGCTACCAAAAGAATCAACTTTGCCTATGAAAACATTTTCTAATTATTTATAGAAATAATTCTATGTCAAAAATACTCAAATAGACAACTTAATTCTAAATTCAATTTTAATTTGTTCAATTATTATTTTGGGACAGGGGATATGAAAGTACACATCCTAAGGTTTCCAAATATATTTTTTTTTACAATTTTTGGATTTGTAGAATTTGAATTAGGCCAAAATTCATCAAACAAGAATATTTGAAATTGAACAAATTTAAGTTTGTCAAATTTGAATTTGGCCAGTGCCAAAAGATTCTAGATGTCAAGGGCTTTTCAAAAAGTCCAAGATTGTTAAATTTGGCCTTATGGATCAAAAGATATGATAGATCTAAGATGCAGGGACTAATCTGTAAAACTGCCAAATAAATTCTGTTCGGGATAAAAAATAGAAAAACAGCTGGGCTACGTGGCGCGTTCTGATTGGTTGCTTGTGCTGACTGGACTGCTGACTAGGCTAGGGTGACGTGGATAAGTGAATCGGTATGGACCGTCGATCCAGATCTGACGGTGTCTTACCCTTTCGTTAAATAGATCTAATCCTGCTCGTTTATTCTAGATCCAAGGGCCGAGGGAAAGAGAGGAGGTTCACCGGAGTTTGGTCGCCGGAGAATGGCGGCGCGGTGGCGCCGGCGCTCGGGAGAAGACGACGGCGGCGCCCTGGTTGTCCTCGGGCTCAACAGAGACGACGACGATGACCAGCGGAGCGCAGCGAGCTCGTTGGTGATGACTACGGGGTCTCCAGGGCTCTCTGTTCACAGCGACGAGCGGATGGGGACTACGGACTCACCGGTGAGCTCGGGCGTGTGCGGATTTGATGATTCCCTGCGGAAAACAAACGAACAAAATGTTCACGTGGTGCGCGGGGACATCGACATCAACAGGGAACAAACGGGGACGGAGGAAGACGGCTACCTCACTAGAATCGACGAAAACGGCTGGCGGCGAATGTGCACTCCGGCGACGAAATACAGTGGATTGGGGAAACGAAACAAAGAGGAGGGAGAGGGGAAATGCGGAGGAGGCTCGGGGCTATAAAGGGTTGGTCTCGGGTAGGGATTAAAGGGCCTTGATGGCGAGGAATCACGGGCAAAAATTACGGCCGTTACACATGCGGTTTCCAACCAAGGAAGAAGACGATGAGGTCACACATGACGTCATCAATATTATTCTTTTATTCCTGTTTAATTATTTTAATTATATCTTCTGTTTTATAAATCCAATTAACATGAAACAAATTTCTAAATTCTTAAAATTTCAAATTCTTTCCAACAATATCATTTTTGAAAACAATTCAACATATTTTATTTTTGAAATTTTGGAAATTTGAATAATTCTTTAATAGTCACTTAATGTGATTTTTAATTCAAAAATTTATAAAACATGGTTATGGATCAACCAAAATTTTAATGACATTATAAATGTTGAAAACCAAATTTTGAAAGTCATTTCATCATGTTTTCCCAAATTTATATTTAAAAAAAAATAATAACACTAATAATACTTTAAAATTTTAGAAAATTATAAAATGATGTTATTATCTAAATAAAATTTCAGAGACATTTTACATGTCATATATTATTTTTGGAAGCCATTTTAAAACTATTTTCACATTATATAATTTTAGGATATGAAGGATTTACTAATAGTAACTTAATGTTATTTAATTAGTTCATATCAATTAATTAATATTGTTGATCAATAAATTTTAGAATAAAACCACAAGTCATAATATTGTTTTCAAAACCCTTTTTATGTTATTTTCCAAACAATGCATTTCATTTTCACACCTTCATGTTTAAAACTTGGAATAACAACTAAAAGTTATTATTAGCAAATTTTATTCTCATCAAATACTTTTGAGGCTTAGAACTTCATTAAGGGTTATAAATCTTTGATTTTTGTTGCCATAAAATATCTTCAAATTTAATATTGGAGTTGTAAATATTTTGGGTAAAGGTTTGTTGGTAAAAACATATTCCCTTTATATAAAGAAACTTATTTTTGAATAAGGTTTTTGGGTTTAAGGAACAAGGCATAATTGGATTGGTAAACTCAATTTCATTGAAATATGTATTGTTTTATTTTGTTTCTTGCTTCTCATTTGGTTCTTGGTGACTTGCATAACATGAAAACAAAAAGTTTCAAATTTTTGTGATTTTTGAGTTTTCCAAAATTCAGGGATGTTACAGGTGGAAGTTATGCCAGTCACCAATTGCGAAGCAATCACAGCAGTCAAGTTCTTAAAAAGAATCATCTACAGGTTCGGGTATCCTCACAGCATAATAACAGATAATGGAACTAACATGTCCCTTGGTGAGATGGAGAAATTCTGTGGGAACAATGGAATCCGGCTTGACATAGCTTCAGTAGCCCATCCACAAGCCAATGGACAAGTGGAAAGGGAAAATCGGGAGTTACTTCGTGGATTAAAACCACGGCTACGAGTCCCGTGCATCAGAGCTGCTGGAGCATGGGTTGAGGAGTTACCATCAGTGGTTTGGGGAATTAATACCACGCCTAACAGATCTACTCATATGACACCGTTTTTTATGGTTTATGGCGTAGAGGCGGTATTGCCGAGTGATATCATCCATGATTCGCCCCGAGTATCGGCTTACGTCGAGGTGGAGAACGAGAAGACCCGGCAGGACGCCGTGGATATGCTAGAAGAACACAGGGAACAAGCTTTGGAGAGATCAGCCATATACCAGCAGGATCTGAGGAGATATCATAGCCGGCGGGTCAAAACCCGGGTCTTTCAGGAAGGAGACCTGGTTCTGCGCCTGGTACAGTCAAAGGAAGGGAAACACAAGTTATCTCCACCGTGGGAAGGAACGTTCATCATAAGCCGGAATCTGCACAATGGGTCGTATTACTTGATAGATGCAAGGGAAGAATCGGCTACTGTTAATCACACAGCTCATACCACTTCATCTATGCAAGAAAGAGAAAGACCATGGAACGTGGCTCAGCTGCGTCCCTACTACACCTAGAATAGACTAGGTTCACAAGTGGAATTACACGATGTAACAGGCAGCAGGTTTCAGACGCACTCTTTTCCTATCCAGGGTACCTAAGGGGACTGGAGGGTTTTTAACAAGGCGGCTTGCTGACCTAACTTTTCTCATATCAATAAAGAGATGGTTAAGCAAAATATTCCTTTCTATGTGTTTTTTGTCAAGTTTTTATATTCCTGTTGTTTTCTATTTCTTTTTTAGGTAAGTATTATTTGTTGTTCTTAATATGTTAGTTTTTCTAGTAAATTGCATATCTCTAGGTCTTGGGGGCTGATTGCTTGAATATCACAGTTGCAAACTCAAAGACCCGGCCACGATGCCATTAGGTTATAAGGGCCGATTACTTGTAATAAGTACGGCTCCAAGCTTATAACCGGACAATAGAGCCAAATTTCTTGACTTTTCTTGCTTAAGCTCGATGTGACTCGCACAAAAGTGGCATGCTTTGCTAGCGTGTAATTACAATCAGTCATGATGCCCAATGGGACTTGTCTGACCGTGTCTTTATATAGTTATAGCAGCATTGATCATCCACGCGAAAGCCGGCTTATAGTAAAAGAAGGTCAAAAGGGTCATCTAAACCACAAGTTATGCAGAGTACAAGGTTAACATCCGGAAACTCAAGATATATTAAGCACAACTTCAAACCTTCGTGAGCAGCTCTAGGTTTTGGGCCTTAGCAGAAACAATTTTTTCTTTTGAAAAAATCCAACACCCTAGACTCAGAAATTCGGGCCTTGGGGACTTGGGAGTTTTAAAAAAGAAAACAAATTATCTAGCTATTTAGCTCAAAAACCCAAATATCCGAGTCTTGGGGACTTGGGGACTTAGAAAAAAGTCCACTTGTCAAAACCCCCGAGACCCGGAAACCGAGTCTCACAATAGGAAAAAGTAACGAAAAGTCAGAAAACCAGCAATGAAAAACTCAAAGATAGGAAATATTAAGATCGTGCAAAAGGCCAGAAGGGCCACGAAGGCGATTAAGGTCTTTAACGTATTACAGACCGAGGTGGTAGTATCAAAAAGTGCACAGGCGCACTATCAAAAGAATAATTGTTTTAAAGGCCCATTGGCCGAATAAAATGTTTGAGGCAGTAGGTGAAACTTCACTCGGCCTGTTGGGTCGAGTCTTGAGTGTTGTCCTGGGCAGCCGGGTCTCTGACTTGCTCTTCGACGGTCTTCGCGGCAGCAGCGTCCGGGTCAGCAGCAGTACCGGCGCGCGCGGGAGGAGGAACAACCGGCGTAGAGGTCGTAGGCGCAGTATCGGCCTCAGCCTTCCTCTTCGTGGCCTCTTCCCTCATCTGAGTAGCTTCCGCCTTCCACCGTGCCAGCATGTCATAAGGTTTAGGAGGATCCGACTTAATCGGTTTATCTTCAGCATCGTATGGTGGCACAATCCGACTAACGTCCAGACTATCGGCAATCAGACTAGTCGAGTGACGAACCTCTGTCTGGATGGCTTTATAGTTCTTGGATGAAAACTTGGAGCCGTCATTGTTAAACTCTGGAAACTCGCCAACGAGCTTTGCCGGCTCAAGCTTGGGAAAGTACGCTTTAGCCAGAACAAGCCCCCGGGTTACTCCAACCCGGCATGACGAGCGTTTCCAGTGGTCGATCCACTCAGGGATGGTGGAACACGCATCAAGCAGCGTGCTCAAACTACCATGTCCAGTACCCGGCCACTTCAAAGCTTGCAGAACCCATTTAGTGTCGGCACAGAGTTGCCGGATTGTGCTCTTTATGGTCTTCAGCTTCGCTATATCATCTTCATCCGGAATCTCATCATCCGGCCCTGCAGAAAAAACAGAAAGGTTCAAGTAAGGAATTCCGAGTTATTATCAGAATGAAAAATCCGGGTTACGATTAGTGAGTTGGGAATCATTACCAATCAAAGCGCGGTGAGTATCGGCAATCTGGGCAGAGAGCTTCCTCAGTTCACCCTCTGCAGCATGGGATCTCTTTCTATACTTTCTCGCAATTTTTCCCAGTTTCTTGGCATCAGCTTCAACTGATTCACGCAGCTTCGTCTCCACCTCGAGGAGTTTGGTGGTTTTATCCAACACTTCCTCAGAGTGGGTTACGTATGCCTGCGTGGAAACACAAGGAAATGTTAGTCGGACAAAAAAGAAATATCAGTCGGATATGCTATGAAAGTTCCAAGTAAATTATTCATAAGTTCACTCGGAACTTGGGGACTAGACAAATATACAGGCAGTATTAGTTGAATTTACCTGGTGCTTGGCTACCAAGGCTTCTAGAATGCCTTCTTCGTCAGCTCTTAGGGTGCGCAGAGCGCCAAGCATCTCGTCAAAGCTCAGATCATCAAGTTTTGCACCGGAAGAGCCGGCGGCCGGGTTACTTGGAGGTGGAGTCCTTTCCTGCCTCGGGGGGATACCCGGGTCGCCTGGGTGTCAGGATTGGGATCACCCATCCTCGCGCCCAGAACCTCGACGTCGTCTCCCCCAGGTCCATCTGATGGATTGGGATATTCGGCCACCTGCCCGGCCGGGTCTGTCAGCGGGTCTCTTCCTTGGTCTTCTTCTTCAGCGCCGCCAGTCGCGGCATTCACATCACCAACCGGATCCTCTGTTTCCGGGTTATCCAGATCCATGTTGTCCGGGTCACTGATCGTGACCTGGGCACTAAGTAAAGTAAAAGAAATGGTCAGTATTAATGAGCAAAGGTTATCGAAAGAGCCAGTATATCGGACAGAAAAAAATGTAACTTACCCAGTATTCACCACGAAGTCCGCTGGAAGCTCGTTGCTAGACCCGGACGAGGCTGATAAAGATTGAGAGAGTGAGACTCAGAGTTGTCCAGCTAAGGGGTGATTGGGAGAAGGATATCTTCGAGGTGAATTGGAAGGCTGAGGTTGGGAAGTACCGGCGCGGCGGGCTGGGGACGAAGGGATACACGGGTTGATTGGATCCTCACCCGGGGAATTCCGGGTTACCCTGCGCTTGACCGTAGGGGGCTCCTTCAAGTATGGTGAGTTGGACAATTGTTGATTAAGCTCGTGCATGTTAGCAAATGAATACGGTTTGGAGGACATGGAGGAATATGGAACCTTGAATACGACCCCTCGGGGTTTCCTCTTGGCCCCAACCTCAGCTTCCGGTTCGGCCTCGCTTTCATCGCTCTCGGTCTCCTCCGGGTCTTCCTTATCTTCCTTGTCTTCCTTATCCTCCATTCCTGAGAAGCATAGTACACAGTCGGAAAAAGAGAAAATATGGGAGAGCAAATTAACAGAAGTTAAGATAGGTGAAACCCGGATGATACCTTCTTCCGAGTCAACCGGTTCTTCTTCCTCCTCCGGGTTTTCGGAGGTAGGGGGAGTATCGATCTTCCAGAAAGCGCTGCCTTCCTGAAACAAAAATGTAATGGTAGAAATTAGTTATTGCATCAGGCAAAGGTATAAGGATAAAATAACTAAGGCCGGATCTTACCGCTGGAGCCGGATTGTCGCGAGTGTATGGCTCTAAGCCGGCTATAGTCCGGATCACTTCTGCTTTCTCATTCAAGAAACTTTTGATTATCTTGTTTGTATCAGCAGCCGGATAGTTCCTCAAAAATAGCGGAGCGAATCCGTGACGTGCCCAGAATACTCGGACATCAGCTTGGGCCGGATGGAATTAGGTTGGATTCGGAAATTCACCCAAGTTTTAACCAGATTAAGCCCAAGGAGACCCTGGGCTGAAAGGACAGCGAGTTTGGCTAGGAGGGGTTGGATGGACTCTCTATCCGACTCAGAAGCAAAAGCATTGAAAGTATCGGATAAATCAAGGAGGCCCTCGGAGAAACCCGACAATCTCTTTTCGCCGGGTGGGGAGATGTCCCGGCAGTAGAAGTAGGTCTTCTGCCAATGCTTGACATGGGAGTTGAGGCTCAGAGTCGGCATCAACGAGTTCTTCCGCCTCTGGATGGATACCCCCCCACAAGCCAAGAGGGCCCTGTCGCTGCTTTCGCGGCATGGTTTGCATTGGAATAACTCGAGAAACAGAGAAAGATTTGGGGGGACACATAGATATGATTCACATAGAACGATAAAATGGGTGATATTTAACATGGAGTTGGGTTCTATGTCAAAGACCCGGAGGCCGTAATGTCTAAGCAATTCACGGAAAAAGGAATGACCCGGGGGACGGAATCCCCGGATCACATGCTCGACGAAGCAAATTACCTCATTAGGACCGGGGGTGGGCCGAGTCTCATCACCCGGGACTCGCCAATGGATATCCTCCTGGGAAGGAAGGACGCCCGACTCAGCGAGCTCATCTAATTTTGCCTTGGTCACGGTGGACCTTGCCCAGTTGGCAGATATGGACTAAGTCGGCCTTGCTTTCGCCAGCTGTTTTCCCTTAGTCTTAGTACAGGCCTTGGGTGCCATGTGCGTAGTCTACAAAACAGGAGATAAAAAGTGCAGGGTATAAGTAATTAAGACCCGGAAAATGATTGATTGTCCGGTTAACCAAAGAGCAACTAGAAGATCCGGCAATTATGGATTATCCGAGTATCAAAGAGCAGTTACGGAGAATTTTTGCGTGTTGGATCTAAAACTTAGAGATTTATAGGGAAATTGGTGACCACAAGTAATGGAGATATGCTATTGATCCAATTTACACATTGGTTGAAAAGGAGCGGAACGTGGACTATCCAATCATTGCTGATGGAGGGATAATAACCCGGTAGGCCAACTCCAAGGTGTAACCCGGCCCAAAGGACGCTGCGCAAGATCCGGCTAAGGATAAAGAAACTTCTGGAAGGCCCAAGTTGGTAGGCCTCGTAACCCGGATTGTGGGTTACGGTAAAGTAAAGTTAGGGTTTGTATGCGGTGTCCGGGTAGGATTCAGGGTGCGTCTTGGAGGGTAAGCCAGGGGGTACGGGTGCTTTATAAACCGACCTCTAGGTTTAGCTGAGAGAGATCTAAGAACCCTAGCAATATCGTTTGGTATCGAGTATCCAGTGTAACACGAGAATTGAGTTGATATCTTGAGATCAGAGACTCGGCGACTTGATTGCCGGCTATCCGATCGAGTTCCATCATGTTTTCCTCTGAGCTAAACCCTCTCCCAAACGCCTGTGTCGTCTTGCCCCAAGATCCGTTACCCCCGGTAACGTCTGCCGTGATTATCCCACGACAGTTGGCGCCCACCATAAAGCAGTTACAGCAGTCAAGTTCCTGAAAAGAATTATCTATCGGTTCGGGTACCCCCACAGTATAATTACCGACAATGGAACCAACATGTCCCTTGGCGCAATGGAAAAGTTTTGTGGTAGCAATGGAATCCGACTTGACGTAGCATCAGTGGCTCATCCGCAGGCCAATGGACAAGTGGAGAGGGCAAACCAAGAATTACTTCGTGGACTAAAACCACGACTGCGAGTCCCTTGCATTAGGGTTGCGGGTGCATGGGTCGAAGAACTACCTTCCGTGGTCTGGGGTATCAACACTACACCTAACAGATCTACTCAGATGACACCATTCTTCATGGTTTATGGTGCGGAAGCAGTGTTGACGAGTGATATTATTCATGATTCACCTCGAGTATCAGCTTACGTCGAGATAGAGAACGAGAAGACCCGGCAGGACGCCGTAGATATGTTAGAAGAACAAAGGTAAAAAGCCCTGGAAAGATCAGCCATATATCAGCAAGATCTACGGAGGTATCATAGCCGGCGCGTGAAAACCCGGGTATTCCAGGAAGGAGACTTGGTTCTGCGCCTGGTACAGTCAAACGAAAGAAAACACAAATTATCACCACCATGGGAAGGACCGTTTATCATAAGCCGGAATCTGCATAATGGATCATATTACTTGGTAGATGCAAGAGAAGAGTCGGCTACAGTTAATGACACCGCTCATACCACTTCATCTATGCAAGAAAGAGACAGACCATGGAACGTGGCTCAGCTACGTCCATATTATACTTAGTAAAGACTATATTTGCAAGTGGAATTGCACGATGTAACAGGCAGCAGGTTTCAGACGTACTCTTTTCCTATCCAGGGTACCCTTGGGGACTGGATGAGTTTTTAATGAGGCGGCTTGCTGACCTAACATTCTCATATCAAGAAAAGAATTGGTTATTATCATGTTCCTTAATCTCAGTATGTTGCATATATATAGGTCTTGGGGGCTGATTGCTTGAATAGCACAGTTGCAAACTCAATGACCCGGCCTTGATGCCTATGAGTTATAAGGGCCGATTACTCGCAAACGAGTACGGCTGCAATCTTATAACCGGACAAAGGAGCCAAACTTTCTTGACTTTTCTTACTTAAGCTCGATGTGACTCGCAATAAAAGTGGCATGATTTGCTCTCTTACGATTACAATCAGCCATGAAGCCCAATGGGACTTGCCTGACCCTGTTTTCGTATAGATGTAACAACATGATATCCACGCGAAAGCCGGCTTATAGTACAAGATTGTCAAAAGGGTCATCTAAACCACAAGTTATGCAGAGTATAAGGCTAATAGCTGGAAACTCAATGTTTATCAAGCATAACTTCATTACCTATGTGAAACGGCTCCGGGTTTGGGCTTAGCAAACAACAAAACTCGTTCTCCTCGAAAAGACCACATATCCCAGACTCGGAAATTCGGGTCTTGGCGATTCGGGATTTTGGAAAGGAAAAAGTAGCTTAGTTGCTAAAGCTCAAAAAACCCAAACATCCGAGTCTTGGGGACTTGGGGGCTTAGAAGCAAGTCCGCTCGACAACACCCACGAAACTCGGAAACCGAGTCTCACAAAAGGAATCGTAAAGAAAGTCGGATATCAAGAACAAGTTGACTCAAAAGTGGATAAATTTAAACGATCAGAAGAAGCACAAAGTGTATCAAGAACTTAGAGTGCATTACAAACTCCGGCAAATAGTACCAAAGGTGCACAGGCGCACCATCCAAAAATAGTTGTTTTAACGACATATCGATCAACTGACGTGTATGAAGTAGCATCAGGCATCAGGTATCACTCGGCGTTCTAGGCCGCGGCGTCCATCTTCGCCTTGCCCTTGTTATCACTTGGGGTAACAGCAGCACCCGGATCAGTAGTACCAGCTCGTGCAGGAGGAGGAACGACTGGTGTGGAGGTAGCAGGTGCAGAATCGGCTTCAGCTTTCTTTTTGGCAGCCTCCTCCCTCAACTTAGCAGCTTCCTCCTTCCATCGGGCCAGCATGTCATACGGCTCGGGAAGATCCGACTTAACCGCTTCACCAGCAGCATCATACGCAGGAACAAGGGAATCGACATCTAAGCCGTCAGCAATCACGCTGGCCGGGTAACGGACCTCTTTCTGGACGGCCTAGAAATCCTTCACGGAGAACTTGGACCCATCAAGCTTGTATTCCGGGAAACCGCCCATAAGCTTGGCTAGCTCGAGCTTAGGGAAGTAAGCCTTGGCAAGCGCAAGACCCCGGGTTACTCCAACCCAGCAGGACGAGCGTTTCCAGTGCCAAATCCACTCGGGGATAGTGGAACAAGCGTTTAGCATTCTCTTCAGGTCGCCATGCCCTTTACCCGGCCACCGTATTTCTTGAAGGATCCATTTGGTTCCGGCGCATAGCTGCCGGATAACGCTCTTGATAGTTTTCAGCCTGGCAATGTCACCCTCGTCCGGCATCACTTCATCCGGACCTGCAGAAATGGAAACACGAGTCAGGAAACTCCGGCTATTTATCAAAAGGATAACCCGGATGAAGAAACATACCAAGCAAAGCACGATACGTATCAGCAATCTGAACAGAAAGGCTCGTTAGATCATCTTCTGCTGTGTGAGCCCTCCTCCTATACTTCTTCATTATCGTCCTGCTCCTCCTGGCCTCAGCCTCGGCCGCCTCACGCAGAGCCACCTCCTTTTCAATGAGCTTGGTGGCCTTGGCCAGTTTCTCCTCAGATTGGGTCACGAAGGACTGCATGGATGCAAGGAAGGATTAGCCGGGTAAAGGGGGCAAGTTATCAGTCGCTTCTATCGTAAAGTTCCAAGCAAATTGTGAATCAATTCACTCGGAACTTGGGGACTGGATAAGGACACAAGAAATATTAGTCGGATTTACCTCGTGTTTGGCTATTAAAGCCTCCAAGATGTTTTCTTCATTAGCCCTCAAAGCGCGCAGGGTTTCAAGCATTTGGGAAAACGTCAGGTCCTCGGGTCGGACACCGGAAGAGCCGGCAGCCTGGTCGCCTGATGGGGGAGCTCTCCCCGCCCTTGGGGTCGAGACCCGGACAGTCTGAGTATCCGGGTTGGGAGAACCCATCCTCGTGTCCGGAACCTCGATCTCCTCGTCCACTGGTTCGGATGAAGCAAGAGACCCGGCGGCTTGGTGAAGTGGATCGCCCAAGGGGCCCTGTTCCTGGTTGTTCTCAATATCACCGCCAGTCGCGGCATCTACGTTCTCAGTCGGCTCCTCTGTCTGACGGTTATCCGCCTCCCGGTTATCCATCTCCACATTCTCCGGGTCACTAACGGTGACTTGAGCGCTAAAAGAAAGATGAGAGGAGGCAGTTAGCAATGGCGATTGAAAATTGTCAGGTATCAAAAGATGTCATATAGCAAGAACTTACCCGGTATTTACGGCGTAATCCGGCGGGAGCTCGCTGCTGGAAGCAGACGAAGATGTCAAAGGGACCGACAGCGGAACCCGGAATTGCCCGGCACGTGGATGGTTAGGAGAAGGGTGGCGCTGAGGAGAATTGGAAGGACGAGGCGGAGGAGCACTGGCACGATGGACGGGGGAGGTGGAGATGCCCGGGTTAAGGAGATCCTCACCCGGGGAACTCCGAGTTACTCTGCGCTTGGCTGGAAGTGAATCCTTCAAGTACGACGAGTTCGATAATTGATGGTTAAGTTGTCGCATGGCATCAAAGGAGTAAGGTTCAGAGGATATAGAGGAGAAAGGAACCTTGGACACTGCCCCTCTGGTCTTCCTCTTGGCTCCAACTGTTGCCTCTTGGTCAGATTCGGTAGCCTCCGGGTCATCCTCGTTATTCTCACCTTCGTCCTCCAGCCCTGCGAACCGAGTGTGTGTTCGAGGGAAAAAGTTGAATAGGAGGAAAATGATGCAAGTAAAGATAATTCAAGATCCGGGCAAATACCTTCATCACCGTCAGCCGGCTCATCTTCTTCTTCCGGGTCTCTGGAAGGGGGGGAGGTTTCAACTGTCCGGAAAGGATCATCGGCCTGAGACATAAAGATGAAAATAAGAACTAGGAGCAGTATCGAGTCAAGATGAGGAAATAAACTAATGAGTATCGGGTCTTACCGCTGGGGCCGGGTTTTCCCGAGTAAACGGAGGTAACCCGGCGATGTTCTTTATCACCTCCAGCTTCTCTGTCAAAAAACCCTTGATGGTTTTGTTGGTATCCCCGGCTGCAAAGCTCTTGGTGGAATATCGAAGGGCGTCTGTGGTGTGCCCTGAGTATTCGCACATCAATTTGGAGCGGATAGAATTGGGTTGGATCCGGAAGTCGACCCAAGCTTTCACTAAGTTGAGCCCAAGAAGGCCTTGGGCTGAGAGACGGCTAACTTAGCTAGCAAAGGTATGATTGCCTCCCTGTCTGAGTCAGGGGCGAAAGCATTGAAATTCTCGAAAGTATTGAGGAGGCCCTCCGAGTAACCCGGCAGTCTCTTCTCGCCGGGTGGAGAGGTGTCGTGGCAGTAGAAGAAGGATAGTTGCCAGTGTTTGACATGGGAGTTCAGATTAAGGGTTGGCATTGGGGAGTTTTTGCGGCGTTGGATGGATACCCCGCCGCAAGTGAGAAGTGCTCCGTCACCGCTTTCGCGGCACGGCTTGCACTGGAAAAGTTCAATAAAGAGAGTCAAACTTGGCGGAGTGCACAAGTATGACTCGGATAGGACAATGAAGTGGGTAATATTCAACATAGAGTTAGGCCCTATGTCGAATACCCGGAGGCCGTAGTGGCTCAGGACCTCGCGAAAGAAAGGGTGACCCGGAGGGCGGAATCCCCGGGTCACGTGCTCTAGGAAACAGATTACCTCGCCGTCGGCGGGTGTGGGCCGGGTCTCGTCACCCGGCGCCCTCCAGTGGATGTCCTTTTGAGGGGGAAGAACCCCCAACTCGGCCAATTCTTCCAGCTTGGCCTTTATGACAGTGGATCGCCCCCAATTGGCGGATATGGATTGGGTTGTCTTTGCCTGGGCCGGCCGTTTCCCTTTCCTTTTGGGAGCCATGGGATCAACCTGCAAAACACAAGGAAAAAAGGTACAGGAAATAAGACTCGGAAGTATTGGATTATCCGAGTCAGGGGTATCAAGAAAGTATGAAAACTAAGAACTATCCGGGTATCACGCCATGGAGTGGAGTTTGCGAGGTATCCGGGTATTAAGTACAACTATGGAGATTATTGGTAACTTACGTATGGAAAAGTATTTGGGGAAGACGGATGGTTGCCCATGTATCTACTGCAAGCAAAATAGCCGGAAAAGGAGGGTTTTCCGGGTGTCAATGTTATGCGCGGAAAATTAAGGTGAAATGGATCTAGATTGGAAAACTTGCGAACAATTCTACGAAGAAATTGGCGATTAATAATGATAGGAGGATGAGGTGTAATCATTAAACAGGTGGTTAAAGGAGTTAGCGAGCGTCAAATCGATCTAATCCGGTGCAATAGGAAGAACGGCTCGTAGGGTGATCTAGGTCCAATCTGAGGCGAATCGAAAAATTGCGGAGCTATCTTAACAAATACTTACTGGGAGGAGCTTGAATCTGGCGTGGTGGCGGCCGATGTCGCGATATGGATGTCCCCCTGAAACCCTTGATGAGCGGGATGAAGGCACGGTGGCAGAGTTTGGCGGCGGCGCGGAGCAGTTCGGGGATGAACGTGGTCGACGGTGGCCTTGCTACGATGGCGGCTTGAGATTCTTGTGGAATTGTGGAGCGCAGGGAATAAGGAAGCAAAGGGAAGGTTGGAATGAAACGTTGGGATCTAAGTTACCCTCTGGGCTCTATTTATAAGATGTGGGTGGATAAACCTATCCTAACAGGCGGGATCCGGAAATTTTGGGATAACGGTCATCTGCGCGGATTTTTCGAGATATGCTTCAAGTGTTGAACGTGATATCCGGGCAGAAATAAGAAGGAGATATTTTCCGCGATATCAGGGTTAATTATCGAGTAAAGTAAGTCGAGCTTTTGGCATTTTTTATCAGGGTTTAGACCTGGAGAGCTAAGCCAAGTACTTGGAGAAAAGCCGGGTTACTATATGGCCACCAAGGAGTTAGGCCTAGCTATTTATCAAAGCATCTTAACCCGGCCTCCATACACTTGTGCGTTTGATATTTTTTCAGGGAATAGCAGGCGCTTCAAGGACGGATCCGTGAAGCCCAAGCTATTCTGGGGACTACTGATGGAGGGATAATAACCCGGTAGGCCAACTCCAAGGTGTAACCCGGCCCAAAGGATGCTGCGCAAGATCCGGCTAAGGATAAAGAAACTTCTGGAAGGCCCAAGTTTGTAGGCCTCGTAACCCGGATTGTGGGTTACGGTAAAGGAAAGCTAGGGTTTGTATGCGGTGTCCGGGTAGGATTCAGGGTGCGTCTTGGAGGGTAAGCCAGGGGGTACGGGTGCTTTATAAACCGACCCCTAGGTTTAGCTGAGAGAGATCTAAGAACCCTAGCAATATCGTTTGGTATCGAGTATCCAGTGTAACAAGAGAATTGAGTTGATATCTTGAGATCGGAGACTCGGCGACTTGATTGCCGGCTATCCGATCGAGTTCCATCATGTTTTCCTCTGAGCTAAACCCTCTCCCAAACGCCTGTGTCGTCTTGCCACAAGATCCGTTACCCCCGGTAACGTCTGCCGTGATTATCCTACGACAATTGCGGAACAAGAAAATCATCTATGAAACGGACCTAGATCTAATCTAATTCAAGCAAAGCTTAAGGGTAAGATCCATGGAAGAAGGGGACTCACCGGCGGGGTTTGGAGGAGAGCGCGGCGGCGGCAGATGGCGCAGTTGCAGTGGCCCTCTGGATCTTCCGGTGCACAGCTCGCGGGCGCGGTGGCGGTGGTTGACGGTGGCGCGGCGCGGGCGGAAGCGGAGCGCAGGCGGCGGCGGCTCGCTTCCGGCTGCTCCCCCGTGGGCTCCGTGGCGGCGCGGCGTCGAGCTTGAGCAAGGGAGCACCGGGCGAGGTTGAAGGTGAAGGAGACGAGGGAGATGGGGGAAATGGAGTTATTGGTTTAGGGTTACCCCTAAGGCACTTATTTATAGGTGCGGGTGGAAATCCCTAGGCCTAAGGAGGGGGAGCCAAAAATTTCGGGAAGTGATACCCGCCCGGATTTGTTGGGATAAGTGATTAAGTGATTGCGCGTGATATCCGGAAAGGATCAGAGCAAATCGTCTCCGCGATATCCGGATTAACTGGCGAACAGAGTGAGCTGGGTCTTCTGTGTTTTCCTCGGAGTGTTGACCCGGGAAAATGATGTTGGGCTCGGAGAAAGCCGGGTTATTATATGGACCACCTGTGGAGTTAGGCCTAGCTGTTTATCAAAGCAACCTAACCCGGTCTTTTATGAACTTGTATGTTTGTTATTTTTGCAGGGAATAGCATGCGCTTCAAGGAGGATCCCGTGAAGCCCAAGCTATTCTAGGGACTACTTATGGAGGGATGATAACCCGGTAGGCTAACGTCAAGGTGTAACTCGGCCCAAAGGGAGCTGCGCAAGACCCAGCTCAAGGAGTTTCTAGAAGGCCCAAGAGTGTAGGCCTCGTAACCCGGATTGTGGGTTTCGATAAGGAAACTTAGGGTTTGTAAGCGGTGCCTAGGTACGACTCCGAGTATGCCTTGGATAGGAGGCCATGGGGGCCGGATATTATATAAGTCGGCCCCTAGGGTTAGATTAGACACGAGTTTTGATAGCTATTCGAGTATCCCTTGTAGTACCAGAGTTGAGATAATAAACCTAGATCGGAGACTCGGCGACTTGATTGCCGGCTACCAGATCGCGTATCACCATGATTTCCCCTGAGCAAAACCCTCTCCCAAACACCAGAGTCGAATTGCCCCAAGATAAGTTACCCCCGGTAACGTCTGCCGTGATTATCCCACGACAGACACCATCATACGTCTCAAACGCATCTATAATTTCCGATGTTCCATGTTGTTTTCATGCCATATGCTACATGTTTTCTATACAATTTACATCATTTTTATGGATTCCTGGGACTAACCTATTAACAAGATGCCAGAGAGCCAGTTCCTATTTTCTGCAGTTTTTGGTTTGAGAAAAGTTGTTCTGGAAATATTCTCGGAATTTGACGAAACAAAATTCCAGGGTCTTAGAAATCTGTCTCGTACACGGAGCCCGGAGGGGGCCCGAAGGGGGGCCCTGGAGACACCACGCCATAGGGTGGCACGCCCCCCCTTGGTCGCACCACTAGGTGGTGTGGCCCCCTGGCCGCCCACCGACATTTCTATTTCGCCTATTTAACCTCCTTCTTGGGTTAACCCTAAATACCCGAGCCTCCATCCACCAAAAGTTCCGTAGCCGTTGTCATCATCAACCCTAGTTCGAGAGGGTTCTGAAGCTCTCCCCGGCACCCTGCCGGGAGGGGAAATCATCACCGGAGGGCTCTACATCACCATGCCTGCCTCCGGAGTGATGCGTGAGTAGTTCATCCTTGTACTACGGGTCCATAGCACTATCTAGGTGGTTGTCTTCTCCTCTTTATGCCACCATCTTTAGATCTTGTGAGCTGCCTAACATGATCAGGATCATCTGTTTGTAATGCTACATGTTGTGTTCGCTGGGATTCGATGAATATTTAATGCTATGTCAAGTGATTAATAATCTATCATGTTTATGTTATTTATGATCTTGCATGCTATCCGTTACTAGTATATGCTTTGGACAAGTTTATGCTTGTAACTCCAAGAGGGAGTATTTATGCTCGATAGTGGGTTTGTGCCTCCCTTTCATCCATGCTCGAGTGCTAGAAACGTGACGGATGGGGGATGTATTGTTGCCATTAGGGACAAAACAACAATTTTTTCATTATTTACATTACACACTTTACTTAAGGCAATAATCTCTTTCTTGCAACTTAATACCCGAGGCTTGATTGGATTACGCTCTAAGGGTGGATTATTAGTCATAGATGCAGTTGGATAACGGTCTATGAATTATGTTGTAATGCCCGCATGAATCACATAGTAATCATCATGTCATGCATATGCACTACGGTGCGGCCTTTATATTTGTCATTGCCCAGCTGTAATTTTTTACCTAGCATGTTATCTATCTTTTATGGAGAGACATCACTAATCAACTGTGGACCTCGGTCCATTCTTTTACACTAATAATACAACCACTACAAACACTGTTTTTTCTTTCATTCACTGCCATCATTGTTCTCTTTTCATTTACAGCAAACAAGTATTGTTTTCCATACTATACAGCTGATCCTTTGTGTTAGCAAAACCAGTGAGATTGACAACCTCACTATTTCGTTGCGGCAAAGTATCTTGGTTGTGTTGTGCAGATTCCACGTTGATGCTGAGCCTGGTAGTGCGCCCTACCAATATAAGCTGCCAACAACCTTCACAAGTGATTTCTTTCTCCTACTGGTCGATTAAACCGTGGTTTCTTTCTGAGGGAAAACTTGTTGTTGTGTTCTTCATACCTTCCTCTTGGGGTCTCCCAACAAGCGTACATCTACTCGCATCACACCACTAGTGAACCGTGGACCCCCGGTACATTCTTTTACATTGATAATACAACCTACTGCAAGCACTGTTCTTTTTTTACTGCAAACACTTTTTTCTTTCATTCACTGCAATCATACATCATTTTCCGCACTATATGTCTATTCCTTTGTGTTCAGCAAAATCGGTGAGATTTACAACCTCACTCTTTCGTTGGGGAAAAGTATCTTGGTTTTGTTGTGTACAGATTCCACGTCGCTGCTGAGCCTATTAGTGCGCCCTGCCAACATCAGTTTTCATCAACCTTCAGAAGTGATTTCTTTCTCCTACTAGTCCGATTAAACCTTGGTTTCTTTCTGGAGGGAAAACGCGCTGATGTACTCTTGATACCTTCCTCTTGGGGTCTCCCAACGAACGTGTATCTTTACGTCATCAGCGAGCACTGATACGTCCAAAACGTATCTATAATTTTTTATGGTTTCATGCTACTTTTATGCTTTTGATAAAAAAATTATATTAAGTTTATGATTTATTTGGACTAACCTACTAATAGTTGCAAAAGTGCACAATGTTCTTGTTTTACACTTTGATGTGTAGGAATTATCAAAAATACAAGAGGGAACCTTATTGGAGTCGAATTGGGACTTTCCTGAAATCTGTCTGAAAAGTCTTTTTAAAGATTGTCACGTTTTGTTTCTGACGGCATATTGATATTTTTACAAACTTCTGGCAGTTCTAGGACGTTCGAGTTGACCTTGGAATATATCGTCTAGTACGAAGAAGTTCTTCAGTAGCTTTGGGTCTCTTTATACTTGATCTCGTTAACAACATTGTGGAAGGAGCATGTGGATTGGATCCACACAGGGTTCATGGTTATGAATAAGTTTAGATTTAGGATCTAGACATTTTTGTAATTTATGTGTTTCAATCAACCAGCAATGTCAATCTAGCAACATGAATAATCATACTTCATGGAACATAGGTTACTTGACGGTGTGTTCTGTAGATCCTACAACCAAGATAAAAGTTGCAAATAAAAGTTAGATGCGTGTAACTCTATTTTGCTGAAAATGTGATGTTTTTTGGTATCCTCCGTTCTCATTTAATTGTTGTATGAAATGATATCCACTGTATTTCTTTTGACCATGTCTGTTACTAGCTGTAACTAAATGGTTCTTAACTGAATTTCTGTTAGTCAACACTTGGCTTAGCTGAACTTACTGGTTGTACTTAGTGTAATAGTAGTGTTCTTGCAATTGTAGGTTACTTCACTGATCTAATAAAGAAAAGGATGGGATTTTTCTTTGATTGCAATGACTATCGAGGTGGTTCATTCACTTCTTTGGTCAACTGTGCAGGTGAATGGTGTAGATATTGTGATTTGCATAATTTTGTGATCATCTCAGTTGTCTTGTAGTTGTTGGGCTTAACATTGGAAATCATGAATGATTTTTTCCCACTTCTTTGTCCCCTCTCTGTAATCCTTTTAATATATGCTTCCTGGTGAAGTTATGCAAGAAAAATTCTCACTTTGTTCTGTCCATTGGCTCTCTAAGTATTAGTGATGTGTTGAAAATTATTTATTGGAATTTTCTGCATGTGGATGCCTCCTCATGGAGTTTATGTCTACGCACGCTTATATTCTTGTAGACAGTGTTGGGCCTCCAAG
Organism: Alopecurus myosuroides; assembly: GCA_028641055.1. Taxonomy (NCBI): domain Eukaryota; kingdom Viridiplantae; phylum Streptophyta; class Magnoliopsida; order Poales; family Poaceae; genus Alopecurus; species Alopecurus myosuroides. The sequence continues at coordinate 288,049,115 of CM054061.1, forward strand.
TGCAGAGGTTTGTAGAACAGCAGCAAGTTTCCCTTAAGTGGATCACCCAAGGTTTATCGAACTCAGGGAGGTAGAGGTCAAAGATATCCCTCTCAAGCAACCCTGCAATTAAGATACAAGAAGTCTCTTGTGTCCCCAACACACTCAATATACTTGTCAGGTATATAGGTGCACTAGTTTGGCGAAGAGATAGTGAAATACGAGTAATATGGATGGTTATAAGTAATAATAGCAATCTGAAATAAATATGGCAGCAAACAAACATGTAGCAGAACAGGCGGAAAACGGTGTTTCAATGCTTGGAAACAAGGCCTAGGGATCCTACTTTCACTAGTGGACACTCTCAACAATGATCACATAATTGAATAACTAAATATCTTCTCTTCACTATTCTACTCTTAACCCTCTCCGGTTGGATAACGAACACTAATCATTGCGTAGGGCTGCAAAAAGCATTCCTTAAAGTAAGCATTCACATGTCTAGTTAACCCCACGCTGTCACTATGAGCGCCCCAGAAGGTACTAGACAAACACCACAATTCATAGAGGAGACACACACGATGTGCACAATGTCACCTTCACACCGCGGGACAAGGTTCCTCCAAAGTTCATATTAATAAAACACTTGACTAGCACAATATGAAGAGTAACATCTACTTATTCAACTAGATTACAAAGCTCACGATCACATATAGATCACACCATGGGAGAGAGAGATGAACCACATAGCTAGCGTAGAGCCCTCAGTCTCGGGGGAGAACTACTCCATCCTCATCATAGGAGACAGCAACGGCGATGGAGATGGTGGTGGAGTCGATGAAGATGGGTTCCGGGGGCACTTCCCCGTCCCGGCAGGGTGCGAGAAGAAAGATCTGTCCCGCAAAACTTGTCGGAGGCGGCGACGGAGCTACGGATGTATTTTGTGGAAAAGGTCGATTCCCCTAGGTTTTATGCATCGGGGAGGCGAAAGGGCGATGCCGGGGGGTGGCCAGGGGGCCCACACCACCAGGTGGTTCGACCAGGGGGGTGGTGGCGCCACCCCGTGGCCCCCCTCCGGGGCTCTTCGGGACTTCTGGATGCTTCTGGGACTTCTAAGACTTCTGGATTTCGAATCGTCCAATTCTGAGAATATTTCTAGAACAACTTTTTTGAAACTAAAAACAGTGGAAAACAGGGACTGGCTCTATGGCATCTTGTCAATAGGTTAGTCCTAGGAAATCGATAAAAATGACATAAAGTGTAAGGAAAACATGTGGGAAACAACATGAAAACAACATGGAACATCAGAAATTAAGGATACGTTTATGACGTATCAGTTACACATGCATAACCTCCTCTTCAATGCTTTCATGTGCTCCTAACCCAAGAATAGACTAGGTATGACCCAAAATTTAATCTGGTAGCTGGCCGTAGCTTAGAAAAATAATGGACTCAATATAGCTTGGCTGGCTAGCATAGCTCCCTTATCTGATGCCAATCTCTCTCCAAAATCATTTCTTCTCTCTGTATGCCAATGCCAAGGATGACTACTAACCAAGTATAGCAGTAACCTAACATATGCATGATTTCACTCTCTAAACTGGTTCAGATATAACCTGCTGCTATAGAGTAGCTTCTTCTTATGGATTCTGGTAAAAACCATCTTTTTTGTGGTAAGCCTGCTCCTCCTAGCTGCTTGACTTATTTCCTAGTTCTATGAAGTAGAACTTGAAAGTGTGTGTGTGTGTGTGTGTGCGAGCGCGTGCGCGCTCTGGGTGATCACTTCCTGGTTCCTGTGATGATGTATTTATAACATCTAGCCTCCTTCCTTGAACGTGTCAGGTGTCCTTCGGATGCATATGCATATGATATGCATCTGTGGGTGAAAAATATATGATTCATGCGCTAGAAACTTTATGATGTTGGGCCTAGACTTGTATCTAGGATCTTAGTACTTGTACTTCCATTTCTCTATCACTGAAGTTGCAGGCTTTGGCCCTGGCCTGCTAGTGAAACTTGTATTGTACTTTGAATTACATTTGGTTTATCTTTTTGAACTTGAATGCCATGCTAGAGAGCTACCTTCGATTTCATTGTGCTATTATACTTGTCTAATCCTGATACTTCACTCGTACTAGTTGTTTCTGATGTTTCTTGCTTCATGTAACTTGTATTTGAACTTGATCTTGTCTAATTGTCTAATGTAGCTCATCTGGGACATTTTTGTGCACTCGTACTTGGTTGGTTATGCAAGGTTTCATATTTATGTCCATTCCTTGACGTACTTGCGTGCTTAGATGCTTTTGCTCATAGTACACTTGTATCTATCCATTGTGCACTGAATTTCGTAATGCTACACTTTCTCTGGCTATGACTTGACACTTGTGCTCTCCTGGCTTTCAAATTGCCTTCTCTGACTTTCAATTTTGCTTTCCTGGCTTTCAGCTTGGCCCTCTAGCAACTGAACTTGATCAACCAAGTGTTGATCAGGTTTAAAAGTCTTCAAACATCAAAATTCCACACCCTTGAGCTGTTGGTAACATTCTAACACTAACAAACTCCTATGTCTTTGCGTGTGTGAAGGTTTTGAAGATCTTCTCCAAGTCTTGAAGCATAGAATAGGTTTTAAATAGGAATTGTAATTTTATGTATTCCTTTTTATAATTTTTATTTCATTGTAATACTTCTTTGTATCAAAATATAAAAAATGAAATAAAGTGTTTGTTTGAATCCAAGTCAATCCTCTTCCTTGGCTATTTTTAAGTTTCTGTTTGAATTATTTAGAATTTTTGAAGAATGGTTTTTAAATAAATCAAATTAAAATTTCATATTTCAATTCAAATTTCCAAATTCTTAAACACTCAAGTGATGGTTTACAAAAGATAAGTAAAGAAATAAAGCTCTACTGTAGAATATCAAATTCTACACTAGGGATAAATTAAAAACACCTAAAAGAAAGGTGAAACTAACCCCCTCGACTAAATGTATGTGGAAGCTCTCCCAATCCTACAAAAAGCCAAGAAGTGATCTCTCCTTCACACTTTGCAAAAAAGCGCGAAAAAGATTTCAAAAACCCTAAATTCATGAAACGAAAATATGCAAGGTTCTAAACTACCCCCTTCGACTCTCTAAACCGAGGGTTCTCACATCCTCTCCCTCTTAGAAGAAACTTTGCCTCGAAGTTAAAACTCCCTCGTTGTACCTAAAGATTTCTAGGTAGTCTTACTTCAGATCTTCTTCTTTCTCCCAAGTGGCTTCTCTTTCTGGGTGATTCTTCCATTTGTACTTTATAATACTTGATTACGCAATTTTTGAGTCTTTTCCAATTCTCTTTCAGAATCTTTGAAGGATGGATGTATTCCGTAGTTGCGATACATGAAATACATCGTGAATTTGTAATAGAGTACTAGGTAACTCTAGTTCATAGGCTATTGATCCTTGTTTCCTTCGGATAGTGAAACGTCCAATATATCTCGGACATAAATTTCTCTTCACCCTGAATCGTTGAACTCCCTTTGTCGGGCTAACTCTCAAATATACCAAATCTCCAACTTGTGGTTCCCACATTATCCACTTCTCATATGCATAACTCTTTTGTCGACTCTAGGAAATCTTTAGTCGGTCTCAGATAACGTCTACTATTTTTTGCTCCTCTTTCACATAGTCTGTTTCAAATTACTCTTTCCTTCCTATGCAAGGTTCAGATTATCCTCTTTCCTTCCTTCTAGGTTTGCTAAGGGTTTTGAGGAGCAATCCAATCAAAAATATCCTCCAAAGTATCAAATATTCCTAGTAATTTGAACGATATATTAATTTTCACCTCTTCTTCACATTCAGTTTTACCCACATATTTAATTCTCTTAGTATCAAAAAATTTCAAAGTGTGCACAATATCAAGATCATAACCAAGCATTTTATAGTGAGTAGATACTTTTCTAAATTCTTTAGCAACATCATTAAATTCCATAAGCAAAGTTTTTAGCATAAAATATTTATCTTCTCCATGCTATCAAGTTTAAGAAACGTTTGTTGTAATATGAGATTAAGATTTACAAATCTATAGTGTGGTTGAAAACAATGAAAGTAAAATGTAACAACATGCAAGTGATGATCAAAATCAAGTAAAAGAGTTTGTAAACAATGTAAAAAAAATGGACCGGGGGCCATAGTTTTACTAGTGGCGTCTCTCCAAAAGATAACAAGCAAACATGCTGGGTGAACAAATTATGACTGGGAAATTGATAGAATTAAAATAACAAATAATTATGACAAATAAATTTCATTGCACTATTCATGTAGGAATTACGTTAAACATATACAGACCGCTTATATCCGCACCTATAACTAAAAGTCCACCTTGAGAGCCTCTTCTATGCTTGCCTCCCGCTGGTATTAAGTTTCAAAAGCAACAGACAAATGCATTAAGCTCAATACATAATGTAAGACACATTTATAATCATAAATATGCATAAACAACGGTGTTTTCCCCTAGTAGGAACATCACATCGTTGGCCTAAGTTGTTTCTGTCACTCAAGCACGTGCACGAAGGAGGCATGAACCTACAATCTAGCACAAAAATCTCTCTTTGGGACACATGCAATTACTTGGCCAAAACAATCACACACATAAGAGGGCACAGAAAAACACAATAGAACATTGGCACGACAAGAGTTATTAGATCATATAAGAAACATGAACAATGTGATCATAACTTCACAATTTATCAAATTCTAGCAAACACAATATATAGCAATTACATAACGGTGGTCTTAATCATATTAGGTGGTTCACAATATATAAACATGGTAACACAAGGAGAAGAGACAAACATCTAGCTACTGCTATGAACCCATAGTCCAAGGATGAACTATTCACGCATCACCGCGAAGACATCCATGGCGGTGAAGAAGCCTCATGTGATGATTCCCCACTTTGGCAGGGTGCCCGAACAAGGCTGTAGCAACCCTAGATTGGACTTTCGAGGTGATGCCGCCTCTGGTGAAGTTTCGTGGAAAATATGCCCGTCACCGATGTTTTTAGGTCAAAGGGGGTTAAATAGGCAAAGAGGCGGCATGAGAGGTGAGCATGTGACCTGTGAGCACGGGTCATGGCCCACCCGCGCCCTAGACCCGCCTTACCACCTGGTAGCCCCTCTCCGTCTGTCGTTTAGACTCCGTCTTCATTTCGTAGAAATATTGGCTTACCTATTTTTTCTGATTTTTCCTCGCATATTTTTTGAAGTACTTTTCTGAAATACAAAAACAGCCGAAAATATGAACTGACACTGGACATCTTGTCAATAGTTTAGTCCGGTGAAATGCCCTAAAATGATATAAAATAGTAAAAACATGTAGCAATGGTATAAACAAGTATGAAGCAATCAAAAATTATAGATAGGGTTTGACACATATCACCGACGGAGGATAGGTATGGTTAGGCGAGGCTATCTCTTTAGCCCCCTATCTTCCTTGGTAGCCGCCCGTGCGCGAACGGCAGCAATAGTGTGGTGACCCAGCACACCACTGCATGTGTAGTGCGCAAGTCGACGACATAATACTTACAGAAGGACTTATCCGTGAATATTACACCCCTCAGAGTAGTACAACAGAAACACAGCTGGACCAGGCAAAACTATAGGACACAAACTTCATTACAAAATCTCGAGTATCTCTTTGAAGAATCAAAGAAGATCTTATACAAATGAAACATCAGAAGAACAAATACGAAGCTCCAAGCTGGAGAAGAACTCTAGCTCAGAACTAATCTACTATGGCCGATGCCAGCCCTAATCTATGGCTCATAACAGCTAACTCCAAGAATGGACTCCACCTACACCTTGATAGCTTCTCCTCCATCAGTGTAGTGGATGACGATGCTTCACGATGACGACTTCCATAAGGCTTCCACTCTAAGCAGGGGGTCAAGCGGGAACGAATGAGTAACGAGCGTTACTCAGCAAGTTCATGATATATAGAGGGTAGCTTGATGCACTAACTACAGCTTTAGACTCGAAAGAGTCATAAGCTAATGCAAGGTTTTGTAAAACTTTCTCCAAGAGGTTGCTTTTAATTCTGAAAACTATGCCCGCCAGACCATCACAGGAGCTAGAACTTCATGGAGTTGCCTTTCCTGTAGCGTTCGCAGTTCCTTCCCGGAACAGGGGGTAACATGCCACATCCTTTTACACTCTGCAGAGGTTCGTTACTTTACCCATGGACAACCAATACCATGTTGCACAACCAGGATCGAGATCCTGTCCACTCCCACTCAGGTGTGGGTCCCGGTTTTTGGTCCAAGCCAAACTGTGCTTCTCCGCACAACACATGCCCACCCATATCTGCCAGCAGGTTGAACGCCTGATTCCACCCCTCACGATGGATATCTACGCGCCCCTGGCAGACCATCATAGACCCGCAGAGTCCGTGGGAATTAAGGGATCCCACCCATGTGCATGTAGTCCCGCAGAACCTACAGTGTACGTCTCTGGCTGCCCGTTGACATGCGAACGAGAAAAGTATCACAGCTGACTTACTCCCCCCATAGAAGACCCATGGTTAACACGGTATTTGCGGTGCACCGAGTTCTGACGGCATTTGTGATTAATTCCTAGTTAATACGTTCCCGTGCAGATGGAACCTTCCTTTGACCTATTCATCTTACCATGGTTCCATCCGCCCACCAAACAGAACACTACCACTCGGGTAGTCATTCAATTAGTCATATTATTATAAAAAGTAGGATCATGCATTCTTTTGAGGGTAGGTGATAAGACGATAGGGTTTTTGCAATTAGTTTGTTATGAAGTACTGCAAAGGATATGAGCAAGTGATGAACTTGCCTGAGATTGAAATAACCATAATAATCAATGTCTTCGGGTTCGAGGGTCTCGTAGAAAATCCTGACATCTGAAATATAGCAAAGTAGTCCTGGTAAGGACTACAGAAAACACTGGCAAAGATGATACATGCATAGTAATGAGATGCATCGCGAAATACCCTAGAAATTACCCCAGCTTACAAGTGTAAGCCACATTTGATACGATAATCTACTCACACGGGTTTTTAGGTGAAATGTTTCATTACTTGTGGTGCTGTGGTTATTGGTTCTTTTAGATTTACATGTGTTTCACTTTTACTTAGCAAGCAATTGTTATCATGTTTAGTTGGAAGGGGTTATTACTTGGTTGGGTAATAAAACAATGACACAAGGAAATCAACTTATTGAAAGGATACGGTCACATTTTATTTTATATTGAAAAGGGGTAAAGCTTATGACAAAGGGTTTAATTGAAAATGATTAACTAGTACAGTGAACTCTATCATCACAATACTTTCTACGGACTTGTGATGATAGGTTTAGTAAGTGTGGAAAACATGTGAGTTTTATTTCGAAGGAAGATGATATTAAGATAGTTATTGTTGGTTATAATGAAATATTATAGTATTCCATTAATCTCTTAGAAACAGCTTTGTAATTTAAACAAAATGTTTTGTTTTTGACATATTTGAGTTGAAAATGTTTTCCTCTTTAATTTGGTACCTCATTTGAAGTATTCTGAAAATATTTGAATTAAGATTTTAATTTATTAATTTTAAATGAATTAAATGAGTAGGCAAATATAGCACACCTGAAAACTTGGTCAAATTACTATGAAAATATCATAGATTAGTTGTATATGTCATTTGGAGCAATTTGGCATATAATTTGTATTTTTCTGATTTTATGAATTATTTCTTATTTTTCTCAATTTTAAATGATTTAATTTAATTAAAGAAAATATTTAATTTTAAACTTTACGAAATATTTTTGAAAAGTTTATAATCATTTAGATTATATTTTTCTAAACATGTATATATTTTATTTGTATTTTTCTGATGAATATTTCAAGAGTTATTGATTTATTAATGTTAAGTCATTTTCTGCCTTTTTAAATTGACAGGTGGGGTCCACCTGTCATATTGGGTTTAAAATAAAACAAAAAAAAGAAAATCCTGGCTGACGTCATCATGACGTCAGGGTGGCGTCAGCAACACACAGATCTTCATTGTGAGCTCCCAATCCCGCGATTTAGACCAAATTGGACCAATTCCTTGAGTTGGTGAGTTAGAGGAAGTCACAGGGAGCCATTTGGTGGAGGCGGAATGACCCAATGGTCACCGGAGTTACTCCGGCGACCACCGGCGGGTTGACAGGCGACGGTCCTCGGCGATGGTGACATTTAGTTGATCATACACTCAAAGGAAAGCACCAAATGGTGCGGTAGCTCACCAGAAACGCGATGCAGGAGTCGGAGAAGCTCGGCCAGGTCTAGAGCGACGGCGGCATCGAATTTTGTTCGACGGCCGGAGTTGGAGAAGACGGCCAATTCGTCGGATTCTGGGCATCCCGGCAAGCGATACAGGGCGAGGAGGAAGAGGAGGTCCTGGCGCATCCCGTGATGGCCTCCGTTCGTCGTGGGGTGGACGGAAACAACGGCCGCGACTGGCGGCCGTACGGCTAAGGTTAGGGTTTGGGTTCCGGACTTGCAGAGAGAGGGAGCAGCAACGAGCGAGGAAGAGAGGAGAAGAGTGAGCACGAGGGGGACGTCTCCCTGATCCTTATCCACGCCCGAAGGCGGCGGTTGGGAGGTGGCAGCGGCCATGCCACGTCATCGATCTCCTCTGCCTTCTGGCAGAGGAAGAAGAAAGAGAAAAGGAAATGCGAAATTTCGATAACCCCCTGTAATTTCTACAATTTGCAATCAAGTCCTTCTATTACTAAAGTTGAGAGGAAAAGCTTGTTTTCTGGGCTTTTTTGTGAACCTAAAAATTATTAAAAAATATATTTGGAAAGCTCATCAAATTTGCAACCTCACCATGTTTTGTTTTGGGGAAAATGAATAATGTTTGTATTTTTTATTTAGGGTGCGAGATTAAGTGATTTTGTTGTTTTCTCCTCTTTTAATTTATTTAATGGCCTTAAAATTATGCTTAAGCATGTTTAATAAAAGTACACACTCCAAGCTTGTGGATACCAAGGTGGTGTATCATAATTGGACAATTTTAGGTATAATCCCTTTTAGAAAATAGTTTGGTAACACTAGTGAGCAGTGTTTTTATCTATTATGGAAAATTCACCAATTATTAAATGTCACTTCAAGTCATACCAGATGATTTTTAATTGGTGAAGGGACTTGTTTTCTTTCAGGTGGCTTTGTTATTTTCATAACAAAGGTTCTTATCAAGTCTAATGGACATTTCTTTATATTGGGGTGCAAGCCATATTTGTTATTTTATACACTTTAATCATGTGGAAAACAAGAGTGTCTTTGGAATCTTATTTGTTTGTTTTCCACCCGTTTCCTAATATGGATATTATCTCATGTTGTTTTTAGATCATGTAATAATTTACATGGTTATAAATAGATGAATTTTTGTTATGATCTGTTAGTCTTACATATGAAATGGATTTGGAAAACAAGGTTTTAAGCTTGTTTTCATCTACCTCCTCATATCAAGACATGTGGATATAAAGGCTTGTTATTATCCCATACTGGATAGTTGTTTCCAATAAAGATATTATTATGAGTTCCTCATCTCTGATGATCTTGACAGAGGTTAATGATTCTCTATTATATCCTAATGACTCACTGGATAAATTCTTATGCTCCCTTACTGATGCAGTGTTGCTTCCCGTGGTCTTCTGTTGCTTGATGTTCTTCTCTCTAGTTACCACTAGCCTTCTGTTTTCACCTTGTGTCAATTGCAAGTAATATCATATCTTGGATTCAATCTTCAACCATCTCACCCTTGTGGTAAGAACAAACAATTATTCCAAGCAAAGATTTTACTTAGATGATTATATTGTGATTTTCTTGTTTTCCTTAGTGTTATTCTTTCTATTGGTTGATGATAACAGGAGTGTAGGTGTAGTTTATGACATCAGTTACCCTTAAGCATATAAGAAGAATCTGTTGACAAGTTTGCAGGGCTTGTCCCAAAATTACTTTTCATATACAAAAGACTGAGATGTACTAGGTTATTCAACCTTCTGTTTATTTGTGTATGACACTCAATTGTTTGAGTATACAAAAGTGATCTGTTAACAAGGTGTACAGGCTTGTTACCAAACTACTTCTATATAACACTAACATTGGAGTATCACACTATTTCATGAGGAGTTCATAAGATCATATCAGGATATAAGTGTTCCAAATACACTTATCATAAATTGGAATAGCACTTCTAGAATCCTCCAAAGAATCCTTCTTAAGACCTTCTTGTGGTAGTTCCTCTGTTCTGGTGGATTCTTCTCGTGCTGAATATCTTGGAGGAGATTGGAGAAACAACATACATTGGTCTAGCCAAAATAACAAGATCTAGATTAGGATTAATTCGTGCTTTTATTATCCTCCCATACATTTCTTGTTTTATTTCCCAAAAGATAGATACTTGTTCATACATGATTGGTTTTATTTATCTTTCAATCCAATTCCTCTAATAGAGGTTATATCTTGTTGTTATTCATTACTTGTATCCAGGGATACTTCAGTTGTAGAATTGTTGGATTTTAGTAGAGGTGTGAAATGCTCATGGAATGATGACTTAATATTAAGTGGATCAAATGGTTCATTGAGGTATTGAGATTTCATATGTTCACTTGTATAAGATGATTGAGCATGTAAAAGTTATTGAGGTTTAATGACTTATGTCAAAGTTGTTATTTGTTCTCCCAGGTGTCATGATCTACTTTACATTCATCACTTTATTGACTTTGTTATTCCTAATGCAAATATAGAGATTTGGAAAGATCATATGTAATGGTCAAGGTTTAATAGTAGTTGAAGAAGATTTGATTCTTCATTTAGGTACTTATTTTATGATGGATGAGTTAACACTTGTTTGTATCACTAGTGTTCTATTGATGCTTTGTTATGTACTTGTGATGGTTCACTTGATAATTATGGAATGATTTATAGAGATGTTGTGGAAATGAATTGATCACTTATGGAGTTGTTGTTTTATATAAGATCACATCTCTGTTGATGAGATGGTTCAATTATGCATTGCCCAATTGTGAAACTGTGATCATCACTTATGTAATCTGGATACTCACCCCCCTTTGGTTGTAATTACCTAATGAATTATCCCAAGTCACTTATAGACTTGGGGTTAAGGTTGTTGATAGTTTGTTTTTGATCATAACCAATTATGGTTTGTCTTATCAAGTGATTTGGTTTCTTAAGATACTTGTTATAAAGATCATTCCAAATGTACTCCTGACAAGATGAACTAGACCTATTTCATCATGTCAAGTGAAACTTTGGTCACTTTGCTTTGTTTAAACTTTCGCGCCAAAATTTCCCGTACTTTTAGATGCATGCTCTGCAAATGCACATATTAAATTTAGATCCTTATAACCTCCCAAACACTGGGATGTTACAGTATATCCCCCTTAACAAGAACTTCGTCCTGAAGTTCAACCTCTCTCACGTAAAGATAGGTAGAGAAAACTTCTGTAGACCGTTGATTCTTGACAACTGTTTTCTGGTGTTGATCTTGGCATGTGTAGCCTCTTGTCTTGATTGTTCACCTTCCACTGTCTTGGATGTTGATCAAATACTATGCCTGTTATTATAACAACTATGTTTTGTTACTAGGCCTTCCTAATGGTCTTACGAAGAACACGTGGTATTTCCACCCTATAGTGGATACCAAGTTTCATTCTCCGATGAATAGGTATGGTTTCCTACCTCTCAGAACTTTCTGAAGAACATTTGGTATATCCACCAGGTGATGAATAACCCATAAGATTCTTCCAGTACAATGGGTATTGTCTATGGTTAGGACTCCATTTGGTTCAAGCTAATGGTCTTAAGAGGAATACTGCGCCAAGAAACTTGTACAACGTAGTGTACATTGATTTATACTTACTTATTCGTGAAAATATCTTCGAGTTTCCTCGAGTTTTAACTCTTTCCATTAGGTTACTATAACCTATTCCACTGGTTACTTCCTATGGTTCTTCAATATCTTTGGGTTTCAACTTCTACAAGGTGACTCTATGATCAGATTTCTCAACTTCTACCTATTTCCTTCTCGAGTATAGCTACTTATGTGGTTTTCTTCTCATCACTTGTGGTATATCTCCATGGGTTGATGAAGTATATTTCCAACTCCAACAAGATGTGGAATATGGTCCATTCCCATCAGTGGCTTCATTGACTGCTGCCTTCTTGACTTCCTAGTCTTCCAGAGCTTTTGTTATGGTTTCCAACTACTGATAACTCAGAACGCTCTCATACTAATCCTATACCCTCTAGACCAGTAACATCAAGATAGAACTCACTGTTTGCATATGCATTTCCACATCAAGTTCAATCTTTATGTACAGATCTAGTCAATCAAAGATCCAAATAAGATCCAATAAATCCCAAATGCAGTTATCAGTCATGCATCAAAAGCCTGTGAGGTCAAGATACTTAGAGTAAAACATCTCAAGTACCAAGGCTCTTAAATGCTATACACTACAAGTATGGTATATAGTACCCTGTAATCCTATACTACACAACCACTCTTTGCCTCGGTAATTACTCCAATTGCATGCCTTACTGCAATGGAATACACCAAGACAAAATGAGCCTATGGTAGTTGTTCTTTAACTTGTTTCCAAATAGAACTAAGTACCATGATAACTAAATCACTCAATCTTCACTATGATAGGCTTCTCGTGGCATCTGTTGATCCTTCATGTTGTTGATCACGCCTTCGGAGTATTAATGTAGCTTGATGCTTATGATTTATCCTAATTCTACACTATACCATACTACCATGCTTCACCTCTAGACTTGATAACTAAGGGTATGGTATTTACCCCATAGTTACCATGGTCTATTGACTCTTCATGATTCTGAAATATCCCTACTTAATGACTCCTATGCTTACGCTATACCATGTTCTACTCCATCCTATAAGTTCCTAGAATGGGGTAATCATATATGTGACTTAGTCATTTCTGACTATGTCAGAACACTCTTTTTCTCAATAACACTGACACATGGTAGACCTCTAACTATTCATACCTAGGTATTAAGAAAATAGATAAGTATCTTTACTCAAGTTGAGTAAGAAGATTCTATACAAGTATGATCGTATCATTCTCAAGTGGATGATCATCATAGTTGTAGGAAGTGTGGTTTAGATAAGGTGGCTTCCTATAGTTTTTTACCAACCTACAGATATCCTAAAAGGTTTTAGACCTAAGGTCGCTTCGCTCTGATACCATCTGTGGTGACCCAGCACACCACTGCATGTGTAGTGCGCAAGTCGATGACATAATACTTACAGAAGGACTTATCCGTGAATATTACATCCCTCAGAGTAGTACAACAGAAACACAGCTGGACCAGGCAAAACTATAGGACACAAACTTCATTACAAAATCTCGAGTATCTCTTTGAAGAATCAAAGAAGATCTTATACAAATGAAACATCAGAAGAACAAATACGAAGCTCCAAGCTGGAGAAGAACTCTAGCTCAGAACTAATCTACTATGGCCGATGCCAGCCCTAATCTATGGCTCATAACAGCTAACTCCAAGAATGGACTCCGCCTACACCTTGATAGCTTCTCCTCCATCAGTGTAGTGGATGACGATGCTTCACGATGACGACTTCCATAAGGCTTCCACTCTAAGCAGGGGGTCAAGCAGGAACGAATGAGTAACGAGCGTTACTCAGCAAGTTCATGATATATAGAGGGTAGCTTGATGCACTAACTACAGCTTTAGACTCGAAAGAGTCATAAGCTAATGCAAGGTTTTGTAAAACTTTCTCCAAGAGGTTGCTTTTAATTCTGAAAACTATGCCCGCCAGACCATCACAGGAGCTAGAACTTCATGGAGTTGCCTTTCCTGTAGCGTTCGCAGTTCCTTCCCGGAACATGGGGTAACATGCCACATCCTTTTACACTCTGCAGAGGTGCATTACTTTACCCATGGACGACCAAGACCATGTTGCACAACCAGGCTCGAGATCCTGTCCACTCTCACTCAGGTGTGGGGCCCGGTTGTTGGTCCAAGCCAAACTGTGCTTCTCCGCACAGCGCATGCCCACCCATTTCTGCCAGCAGGTTGAACGCCTGATTCCACCCCTCGCGATGGATATCTACGCGCCCCTGGCAGACCATCATAGACCCACAGAGTCTGTGGGAATTAAGGGATCCCACCCATGTGCATGTAGTCCCGCAGAACCTACAGCGTACGTCTCTGGCAGCCCGTTGACATGCGAACGAGAAAAGTATCACAGCTGACTTACTCCCCCCATAGAAGACCCATGGTTAACGCGGTATTTACGGTGCACCGAGTTCTGACGGCATTTGTGATTAATTCCTAGGTAATACGTTCCCGTGCAGATGGAACCTTCCTTTGACCTATTCATCTTACCATGGTTCCATCCGCCCACCAAACAGAACACTACCACTCGGGCAGTCATTCAATTAGTCATATTATTATAAAAAGTAGGATCATGCATTCTTTTGAGGGTAGGTGATAAGACGATAGGGTTTTTGCAATTAGTTTGTTATGAAGTACTGCAAAGGATATGAGCAAGTGATGAACTTGCCTAAGATTGAAATAACCATAATAATCAATGTCTTCGGGTTCGAGGGTCTCGTAGAAAATCCTGACATCTGAAAGATAGCAAAGTAGTCCTGGTAAGGACTACAGAAAACACTGGCAAAGATGATACATGCATAGTAATGAGATGCATCGCGAAATACCCTAGAAATTACCCCAGCTTACAAGTGTAAGCCACATTTGATACGATAATCTACTCACACAGGTTTTTAGGTGAAATGTTTCATTACTTGTGGTGCTGTGGTTATTGGTTCTTTTAGATTTACATGTGTTTCACTTTTACTTAGCAAGCAATTGTTATCATGTTTAGTTGGAAGTGGTTATTACTTGGTTGGGTACTAAAACAATGACACAAGGAAATCAACTTATTGAAAGGATACGGTTACATTTTATTTTATATTCAAAAAGGGTAAAGCTTATGACAAAGGGTTTAATTGAAAATGATTAACTAGTACAGTGAACTCTATCATCACAATACTTGCTACGGACTTGTGATGATAGGTTTAGTAAGTGTGGAAAACACGTGAGTTTTATTTCGAAGGAAGATGATATTAAGATAGTTATTGCTGGTTATAATGGAATATTATAGTATTCCATTAATCTCTTAGAAACAGATTTTTAATTTAAACCAAAATGTTTTGTTTTTGACATATTTGAGTTGAAAATGTTTTCCTCTTTAATTTGGTACCTCATTTGAAGTATTCTGAAAATATTTGAATTAAGGTACTAATTTATTAATTTTAAATGAATTAAATGAGTAGGCAAATATAGGACACCTGAAAACTTGGTCAAATTACTATGAAAATATCATAGATGAGTTGTATATGTCATTTGGAGCAATTTGGCATATAATTTGTATTTTTCTGATTTTATGAATTATTTCTTATTTTTCTCAATTTTAAATGATTTAATTTAATTAAAGAAAATATTTAATTTTAAACTTTATGAAATATTTTTGAAAAGTTTATAATCATTTAGATTATATTTTTCTAAACATTTATATATTTTATTTGTATTTTTCTCATGAATATTTCAAGAGTTATTGATTTATTAATGTTAAGTCATTTTCTGCCATTTTAAATTGACACGTGGGGTCCACCTTGTTGGAACGCGTAGAGATAAACGAAAACTTTTTCCTACGCGTTACTTCCAAGATCTAGCCGAGGTAGAAGGCCACGAGTATTACCACTAGACGCGCAGGTGCGGATTATCGATGCAGCGCGTCGGGGCAGTGCAGTCCTACGATCCGATCCAGCCGATCCGATCCCTCGAACGTTGAAGTGCTGAACGTACAGCACCTCTGCCGGTATCCACACGTACGAGGAGGAGCTCCGACGGCGGACTGCTAGGTCCGGTGCGACGGCTGGACTGAGTGGGGCTAGGGTTCCCAACGCATGGGAGAGTGGACTAACGTGCCCGCTGGGCAACCTGCGCCCATCTTTATATAGCGAATGGTAGTGGGCTTCACAACACTTGTGGCCCATTCCCTCTGTGAGTCCGACTCACAAAATCAGTCCATTTCCGGTTCGGGTCCAACCCAACCAATACTTGCTCCCGCTCTTAAGTGTGCGACCCTGCAGGCTCATGGCGACTTGGACACGATTGGAGTCCGACTCTCAATCGATCAATCGGTAGCGGCTCCTAGCAGAACGTGCCGACTCCCAAGTCCCATTGAGTCATGACGACATACCTTTTAATGTGATATTCATCTTAGTCCCTTTTGCCTCACGATATACCTTGTCGAACTATAGGCGATTTATCGTCATCCCTTAAATAGTTCGACTCTCTTCTCGATCCGTGATATGTGATTCATCTGACTAACTCTTAGTCAACCGACACAGTTAACATTTAACTGAGTCATGCATGGCCATGCTTCCTGAATCATATCACTCGAGAGGGCCCAGAGAATATCTCTCCATTCGGAGGGGCAAAATCCCATCTTGATTATCCACATCACGCAGCTTGCTTCTCATTCGACCCGAACTCTGCCTTTATAGTTGCCTTGTCACAGAACAACGTTTGACAGAATCTAAGTCGGTGATCCACAACTCGGATTGTGCGACAACCTCAGGTCTAAGGATTACATTGATTGAGACATGCAAATGACGCTTGCTCGTTGCATCTCAATGTGGGTCAGTCCGACTTGCTAAACTCTTTTGCCAAGTCCGTGAACGTTGGAATGGCATCACCATGCCCATGACAAGTGGAACCATGTCATCAGCCAACACTCATATTAGTCTAGGGTGTGTGTCCAGCACAACCTAAATGACCAAGGACAATCTAGTATGAACAACATGAATATATAGTTCCACAATCGAATCACATATTCAATGACATATTTCAGATGTTCAAAACAAGGACAACTTAATAACTTTATGAATACAGTGGGAATTACATCATACATGATTGCCTCTAGGGCATATTCCCAACACACCTGTCATATTGGGTTTAAAATAAAACAAAACGAAAAGAAAATCCTGCCTGACGTCATCATGACGTCAGGGTGGCGTCAGCAACACACAGATCTTCACTGTGAGCTCCCAATCCCGTGATTTAGACCAAATTGGTCCAATTCCTTGAGTTGGTGAGTTAGAGGAAGTCATAGGGAGCCATTTGGTGGAGGCGGAATGACCCAATGGTCACCGGAGTTACTCCGGCGACCACCGGCGGGTTGACAGGCGACGGTCCTCGGCGATGGTGACATTTAGTTGATCATACACTCAAAGGAAAGCACCAAATGGTGCGGTAGCTCACCAGAAACGCGATGCAGGAGTCGGAGAAGCTCGGCGAGGTCTAGAGCGACGGCGGCATCAAATTTTGTCCGACTGCCGGAGTTGGAGAAGACGGCCAATTCGTCGGATTCTGGGCATCCCGGCAAGCGATACAAGGCGAGGAGAAAGAGGAGGTCCTGGCGCATCCCGTGATGGCCTCCGTTCGTCGTGGGGTGGATGGAAACGACGGCGACGAGTGGCGGCCGTACGGCTAGGGTTAGGGTTTGGGTTCCGGACTTGCGGAGAGAGGGAGCTGCAACGAGCGAGGAAGAGAGGAGAAGAGTGAGCACGAGGGGGACGTCTCCCTGATCCTTATCCACGCCCGAAGGCGGCGGTTGGGAGGTGGCAGCGGCCATGCCACGGCATCGATCTCCTCTGCCTTCTGGCAGAGGAAGAAGAAAGAGAAAAGGAAATGCGAAATTTCGATAACCCCCTGTAATTTCTACAATTTGCAATCAAGTCCTTCTATTACTAAAACTGAGAGGAAAGCTTGTTTTCTGGGCTTTTTTGTGAACCTAAAAATTATTAAAAAATATATTTGGAAAGCTCATCAAATTTGCAACCTCACCATGTTTTGTTTTGGTGAAAATGAATAATGTTTGTATTTTTTATTTAGGGTGCGAGATTAAGTGATTTTCTTGTTTTCTCCTCTTTTAATTTATTTAATGGCTTTAAAATTATGCTTAAGCATGTTTAATAAAAGTACACACTCCAAGCTTGTGGATACCAAGGTGGTGTATCATAATTGGACAATTTTAGGTATAATCCCTTTTAGAAAATAGTTTGGTAACACTAGTGAGCAGTGTTTTTATCTATTATGGAAAATTCACCAATTCTTAAATGTCACTTCAAGTCATACCAGATGATTTTTTATTGTTGAAGGGACTTGTTTTCTTTAAGGTGGCTTTGTTATTTTCATAACTAAGGTTCTTATCAAGTCTAGTGGACATTTCTTTATATTGGGGTGCAAGCCATATTTGTTATTTTATACACTTTAATCATGTGGAAAACAAGAGTGTCTTTGGAATCTTATTTGTTTGTTTTCCACCCGTTTCCAAATATGGATATTATCTCATTTTGTTTTTAGATCATGTAATAATTTACATGGTTATAAATAGATGAATTTTTGTTATGATCTGTTAGTCTTACATATGAAAAGGATTTGGAAAACAAGGTTTTAAGCTTGTTTTCATCTACCTCCTCATATCAAGACATGTGGATATAAAGGCTTGTTATTATCCCATACTGGATAGTTGTTTCCAATAAAGATATTATTATGAGTTCCTCATCTCTGATGATCTTGACAGAGGTTAATGATTCTCTATTATATCCTAATGACTCACTGGATAAATTCTTATGCTCCCTTACTGATGCAGTGTTGCTTCCTGTGGTCTTCTGTTGCTTGATGTTCTTCTCTCTAGTTACCACTAGCCTTCTGTTTTCACCTTGTGTCAATTGCAAGTAATATCATATCTTGGATTCAATCTTCAACCATCTCACCCTTGTGGTAAGAACAAACAATTATTCCAAGCAAAGATTTTACTTAGATGATTATATTGTGATTTTCTTGTTTTCCTTAGTGTTATTCTTTCTATTGGTTGATGATAACAGGAGTGTAGGTGTAGTTTATGACATCAGTTAGCCTTAAGCATATAAGAAGAATCTGTTGACAAGTTTGCAAGGCTTGTCCCCAAATTACTTTTCATATACAAAAGACTGAGATGTACTAGGTTATTCAACCTTCTGTTTATTTGTGTATGACACTCAATTGTTTGAGTATACAAAAGTGATCTGTTAACAAGGTGTACAGGATTGTTACCAAACTACTTCTATATAACACTAACATTGAAGTATCACACTATTTCATGAGGAGTTCATAAGATCATATCATGATATAAGTGTTCCAAATACACTTATCATAAATTGGAATAGCACTTCTAGAATCCTCCAAAGAATCCTTCTTAAGACGTTCTTGTGGTAGTTCCTCTGTTCTGGTGGATTCTTCTCGTGCTGAATATCTTGGAGGAGATTGGAGAAACAACATACATTGGTCTAGCCAAAATAACAAGATCTAGATTAGGATTAGTTCATGCTTTTATTATCCTCCCATACATTTCTTGTTTTATTTCCCAAAAGATAGATACTTGTTCATACATGATTGGTTTTATTTATCTTTCAATCCAATTCCTCTAATAGAGGTTATATCGTGTTGTTATTCATTACTTGTATCCAGGGATACTTCAGTTGTAGAATTGTTGGATTTGAGTAGAGGTGTGAAATGCTCATGGAATGATGACTTAATATTAAGTGGATCAAATGGTTCATTGAGGTGT
Source organism: Alopecurus myosuroides (assembly GCA_028641055.1). NCBI lineage: Eukaryota > Viridiplantae > Streptophyta > Magnoliopsida > Poales > Poaceae > Alopecurus > Alopecurus myosuroides. Next base: position 288,068,813 of record CM054061.1, read on the forward strand.
TGAGATTTCATATGTTCACTTGTATAAGATGATTGAGCATGTAAAAGTTATTGAGGTTTAATGACTTATGTCAAAGTTGTTATTTGTTCTCCCAGGTGTCATGATCTACTTTACATTCATCACTTTATTGACTTTGTTATTCCTAATGCAGATATAGAGATTTGGAAAGATCATATGTAATGGTCAAGGTTTAATAGTAGTTGAAGAAGATTTGGTTCTTCATTTAGGTACTTCTTTTATGATGGATGAGATATGTACATATTCATAAATATGGTAATACAATTATGATTTCATGTTCCACTTGTGGGCTTTGAGTTAACACTTGTTTGTATCACTAGTGTTCTATTGATGCTTTGTTATGTACTTGTGATGGTTCACTTGATAATTATGGGATGATTTATAGAGATGTTGTGGAAATGAATTGATCACTTATGGAGTTGTTGTTTTATAGAAGATCACATCTCTGTTGATGAGATGGTTCAATTATGCATTGCCCAATTGTGAAAGTGTGATCATCACTTATGTAATCAGGATACTCACCCCCTCCCCCCCCCCCCTTGGTTGTAATTACCTAATGAATTATCCCAAGTCACTTATAGACTTGTGGTTAAGGTTGCTGATAGTTTGTTTTTTATCATAACCAATTATGGTTTGTCTTATCAAGTGATTTGGTTTCTTAAGATATTTGTTATAAAGATCATTCCAAATGTACTCCTGACTAGATGAACTAGACCTATTTCATCATGTCAAGTGAAACTTTGGTCACTTTGCTTTGTTTAAACTTTCGCGCCAAAATTTCCCGTACTTTTAGATGCATGCTCTGCAAATGCACATATTAAATTTAGATCCTTATAACCTCCCAAACACTGGGATGTTACAAATAGCCAGCAGGCTCACATTCCCTTCCCGACGACTACAACGACTACAACCTAGATCACCGACCCCAGCTGACCGCCAACTCAATCTCCCGGACAGTGAGAGGAGGAGACGCGGGAAGGAGAGGACGAGTTGAGAGGCTGCGGGAGATATTTTCCCAGATGCGAGATCTAGGTTTTGACCCTGCTATCCACCCACCAAAACACGAAGGCGATCCAGACGAGGAAGCTTCGCTGCATGAACCGCCTGCCCCGCACGGCCACGGGCCCAACCGTCATTGACCCATTTAGCCAACACCGATGCGGAAAAAAATTACCAGAATGGACGGCTGGGGTGAAAATTGGGGTGAAAATGAAATGCATCTGATGTAGTCGCTTCAGTCCAATCGTGAGGATGCCCTCAATGGCCGGGTAGCCTAGCGTCTTTTAACCTTTGAATATAGTGCGTCAAATCACCTCGCACCTTGCCCGATGAAAGTGCATTGAAAAGGAGGTTCAAAAGTTTAAAATGGATAATCTAGACGAATGTTCATTAGATTGGGTAATTATAGTCACAAATGTATAAATAGAGGGTAAACATTGGAATTTCAGTGAAGGAAAAAGAACCCATGAATCAACTATTTAGATATCTATAAGCTCTTTTATTTCTGGAAAGTAACAAAGTGCAAACTCCTGTGCAAAAACAAGTGCAAACTTAGTTCAAAAAACAAGTGCAAACTCACCAAGCCACCCAACTACCCAAGTACTCAACGCAATTACACAATCATAAAAAAAAAGACCCAACAGTCCACTGCATTTGCATGTCTAGTACCGACGACGTGCCAATGGCGGACACCGGCGCCGGCGAGCTCCTCGTGTGGCCGTGGACCGGCGTCCTCGCCACCACTGCCTACGACGAAGACGAGGACGACACCTCCGTGAGCCTCCTGGCCTCCCACGCGCGGCAGCACCCGGCGGCCGTTGCAACCACCGCGCTCGTCCCAGACGCGGCGCCGACCGACACCGACCGCCGTAACCACCACTTCCTGGTGCTGCACTTCGGCAAGTCGTTCTCCGGCCTCCGCGCCGCCGCTTCGCTCGCCTGCCGCTTCGCCGGCGCCGGGAGGACGGAGTGGCACCATCAGCAGCAGCGGCAGGGCGAGAGCGCGTGCCCCGGCGCCGTGGCCGTGTACGGCTGGACGGCCGTGGAGGAGGACCTGCGCGGGGATGACGCGCTGGGGAGGTTCCTGAGGTCCACTGCCGCCACCACGAGGAGCGCCGAGGACGCCGTCGCCATCGAGCAGGAGAGGGCGGTGAGGCTCCTGGAGGCCAGGTGCGAGGAGGCGACCGCGGCGGTACTGGCGGCCGAGGAGGAGACGAGTTTCCTTCTCCACGAGCTGTCCCGTAACTCATCCATCCGATCAACGGCGAGCTCATCCATGGATTGGTCGTGTGAGCTCGATCATGATGTGATTACTTACCCTGAAAATTGTTTGATTCTTACCAGAGCTGAGGATCATAGCTGATAAGATCGTTCCGGAGATAAATCGTGAAGTCGAGGAGGAGAATCGGATGGTCTATGCGGCATTGGAGGAGGCGACGAAAGAGATCGAGTCCAAGATTGAGAAGATTGCGCAGTTTGAAGACCTTGAGAAGGTAGGCTCATGTCATCTGTTCACCTGAACTCTGACAAGAGGTTATTGCCAGTGTTTCATAGTGCTGAATTCTTGCCTAAATTTATTTAGTTTTGCAAATTAACACCGACATCATTTTATGGTAAGAATGTTAGGCGTAGTAATGATGAACACACAACCTTGACAGAAAAGGGAGTGAAATGTACATTTAGAGAAAATAAATCAAAAAATCATGGAATTGATCATGGACAGTATATGTGCAGATAGATAGTAACAGAGAACACTCGCCCTGCTTAAATGAACTTACAACAAGCCAACATGATGTACATGCAGCTGCTAACATTATTTTAAATATTTTATTTGTACTCCCAACTCCCAAGGGTGATGCTTAGTCTTTTTAATTGTCTCAGGACGCTTTGGACATCAATACAATGGAACTGGCACCGGCAGGTGGAGGGTGCGAGCTGGTTGACCATGCTCTGATGCTGCAACAATATCACGAGGTTTCTTCTTCTCTTTGAATCGGACAATCAACAAGTTCATGTACGAAATTCTTAGCAGCACTGTCAAGTATCAATAGATCCATAAAATTTCATATATGCATACGCTTTCTAGCAAGAGATGGAGGCCATTCGTTCCAAGCTAATCCAAATGGAGGAGCATCTGGAGCAAAGGGAAGTACTACTACTCATGACGCGGCAGCTGAACATGAAACTAGAAGCAGGGGAGAAGCTTACAGAGGAAGACAATCAACATCTTTACGCTTTAATGGTGTATCTGGACGAGGAACTAAAAAGTTTCAAAGATTCATTGCGAGACCTTTACAAAAGAGAAGAGATGATCAGCGAAGAGCTTCAAGAGAATCGCCAAGAATTGATTCAGGTTAAAGCCCATAGTCTTTGAAAGTTCTGATTGCTCTCTTCAGGAGGAATTACATTGTTTCTAAAAGGTTTCCTCACTGAAATGATCGTAATTTGCAGGGTATTGAGAATATGCTGATCAGCGGGCGTGTCACTGTTGGTATCAAACGGATGGGGCAGCTTGATATAAGGCATTTTCACATTGCATGCAAGTGGAAATTCAGGGATGATGATCCAGAGGGCAAAGCTGCAAGCTTGGTCTCGAGTTGGCAGGAAGAGATACAGAACCCATCATGGCATCCGTTTAGGACTATTGAGGAAGATGGAGAAGATAAGGTGTCTAACTAATTTGTTTCTAAATCATTCATTCACTTCCACTCTCTGAATTTTGTGTCAAGAATCATTGGCTCCAACCTCTTGGGTTTATGGACAATTGCAGGAGGTTGTAGATGACAATGATCCAAAACTGAGACAGCTGCGGCTTGAGTGTGGCGACAGCGTCTGCTGTGCAGTGAAGGACGCCCTGAGTGAGATCAACGAGTATAGTCCTCACGGACGGCATGTCGTGAATGAGATCTGGAACTTCCCAGAAAGGCGGAAGGCGACAATGACCGAGGTGATCACGTACATTTTGGAGCAGCTGACAGTGGCGGACCCAGGGCTGGGAGGATGCGAATTCAAAGTTCCCCCAAAAAATCGTTCAAATTCAATCTGATTGGGAGGATCGGGAATTTCAAAAAATTATTCTGCTCTTACTCTGTTCTGTGAATGATACAGAAGGAAACAGGAGCATGGTCTGATAACAGAGTACAACTGTTGTGCTTTCCTTTTGTGTGTTTCTTGGGATAGAACTGGGAGATCAATTCATGGTGGTATTTGGTTTAGGAAAACAGACGCTGAAATCATGCATGGTAATAGTATTTGGTTTGGTTTGGGAAAATATCGACACGTGTTTTAGTTTGCTAAGTCCTGTATATCCAGTTAGCTGCAACTACTAAAATCATGCAGTATTTATCTGTAAGAATAAGATACCCTGTATATTTTGTGGTGTGCCATCACTGCCATGTACATTCGTGTGCCTATGATCTTCAGCCTCGCGGCACCGTACTGTTGTTTGCTGCATGAGTGATGTTTTACAGTTTCTAGAGTCTAAATAAATGGATTCTGGTATTTCTCTGGACAACTTTTTGCCTTTGCTAGCAGTCAGATGTTCATTGGAAAAAGATTAAAAGAATCACAGGGCCTAACTTTCAGCAGATGCTATAGTAATATATTTCAGTGTGGCTACTTTCAATGGTACATTATAAAACATAAGTTTTGCTCAGCACAGTTTAGTTGCGACTAAGCATCTTAGTGTAGAAAAAAAGTATATGCATGTGTATGCTTCAACCAAGAGCAAATTCAGAAATTCCAACATGCAAAATGTCATAGGAAGCATGCAAGCAAGTAGAAAGTGAAATGTTAAAAACCCAGGTTCATTATACTTCACACTAAACAGATTGGCATCAACTGGCACAAGTTACAGCGACCATGTGCAATCAGTCATGGTTAAACACATGCAGAATGTCATAGATGCAAGAAATTGTAGAAGGCTACAAAATCTTGCAGGCAAGTACAAAAGTGGAATGCTAAAACCCCAGGCTACAGCAACCATGTGTCATCAGTCATCAGAGACAGCAAAGTTCACCCTACCGCATTTCAGACCCATCCGTCAATCCACCCAGATAACTAAATATACAGCAGGGGCTGTCAAAGAACCTCAAAGGGGCCCGAGGAAATCACCGTCCAGCGTCACAAGGAGCTGGAATTGGCGATCTGCTTCCATCCAGCGGAACCCCATGACCTTGAAGCGCACGATGGTGTCCTTCTCCAGCTTCGAGTGGTCCTTCATGAACATCGGGTTGTCGCCGCCAATGTACTTGTACTCGCTCATCAACTTATAAGACAGAAAGATGCTCTCTATCGGTCCAGATTTGAGGAACACGCCGTGCTTCAGGATCTTCTCTACACAGCCGACCAAGATCTCACCCTTCATGGGCTTCTGAGTGATGCAGGTAAATGTGACCGGGAAAAGAACATCTCCGGTCAGCTCACGAACTTTCCCTTCAGATATCTCCTTAAGATCATTGACAGCTATGTAGTAGCCATGGTCCTTGGAGGCCTTCCTGTTTGTAATGTCCTCGAGAAGACGCACGATGACGGACTTGCGGAGTAACAGACCCTGGGGGCTCAGCTGGTCAGGAGAGATCAGCACATTCCAGGACATCTCCGCTTGAAGGAAAACCATGGTTGATCACCTGCCGAAAATCAAATTTATACAAAATATCAGACTTTAGTGGTGCATCAATCCTTCACTGAATATCATAGAGGCGCATGCTTAAGGAATTACAGGGCATGGAAATTTAAAAATGCATTTCTTCTGTTACAAAGCACATACAATTTACTGTCCATAAACAAGCATAAGAAAAAATTAGGAGAAAATGTCAGCCACAGTGTTTTTACTTCCTACAAATGTCATAGGGGGCATGGTAACATATCACAGATACATGCTTCAGCGCAGATGAACTAAAAATGGCATTTCTTCTGATATAGAAATGCAAATTCACTGCCCACAAACAAACATAAAATTAAATTAGGAGCAACAAATAAAATAGACAAGATTTAAAAGGGAAAAAAATGCCCGACCATGGTGTTTCTATATTTTATATTGACACCATTATGCTACAACAACATATTAGAGATCTACACTAAAAGCTCAAATTTACAGATAACTTCTTCTAATGTTCTACATTATAGATATTACAACATATCCTATGCATCCTGGGGCTCTTGTGTATCCGTGGCCGTGCATCCGTCTCTTATTGGCCCTTTATTTTAAATCGCACACACCACATGAAAATTGTGTTATTTTGCACTGACGCGCCCGCCTGCACACACAAGTCAGTAAAATATTTGTGATAAACCCCCTCCAAACGTTTTATCCCTTCTTAGATAGAACAGATCCCTTTGTTTAAGACCATGGGGATGGCGCAGGCTGAACAACGACCACGATATTTGGCGGTGGCGGCCACCGGCAATAAGGCAGAACTCAATAAATTCATACACATGTGCTGAGTGTGAGCAGGTGTGCGTAGCAAGCACGATTGTGTGCATCAATTTGATGAAGAGGCTGGGGGTTTCTCCTCCATTTCAAAAAAAAAAAAAACCGCTCATGGTCGCAACTCGCAACAGACCACATGAGTTGTCGCCTTCGGTCATCGCTTCCGAGTTCCGACTGCCTCATCCGTTGGTCGCTGTGATCCTCAGTCTGCTCTCCGGCTCTCGGCCGCTGCAGCGGCCAATGCAAACCGTGCTGTGCTGTCACTGCCGCGGCCACCACTGCACGCCATGTTGTGTTTTCCCCTCCGGTGGCTGGCCGCCGGCCACCGCATTGTGTGGTCGTCGATCTGCCACTGCCATAGTCTGATCCAGTAATATGCAATCGATCAATTAGAAAGACAATAACCTTCCTTTTTAGCGGGTGTATAAGTGCAAATTAGCCACGTTTTTATACTGTGCGTACGATTTAAATCTGCGGGCAAAAATGGATGGATGCACGGATAAACCAAACACCAGGATGCATAGGATACGTTGTCTATATATATTCTCTGTTTGCACTTATATAGAGAAGTCTGTTCCTCCTAGCCCATATCATCTATCCTGAACATTCTACATTTCAGCTTGGCCGTATGGCCAAAGGCCATAAATTTCAAGCATAACTTTTGGAACATCTACCAAAAGATTATCTGATATGGGCACAATATGAACAGCACATAATGCATGATGCCATCTCCTCTCAACGGGCGGACTTGAAGCATCGCGTGGGGTTTAGGTAAACCCCCGAAAATTTGGGGGTGGAGGGAGGCGAAATTTTATTAGAACAGGCGAATCTAGACCGCGACCAGATGGATCCTGGCGAAGAAGGAATCGGGTTTGGTTGCTCAGATTCAGCAACCAACGAAACCACTCGCTGTTTAGGGAATCATAAAAAGAGAACATCCCTCGATTTCAGAATTTAGGTTAAAGGCAGAGGGAAAATTGGACAAGTTTAGGCATGGGGAGGAGGCGGATACCTCACCGCCGCCGCTCGTCGGCCCTGCGCTGCCACCGGTCGCCGACTAGGTCGCGCAGCAGATGGCCGCCGCGCTCTGCTACTGGTCGCCGCTGTGTCCAAAGGTGTAGAGAGAGAGAGGGGACTGCAGGGACAGAGCAGCCAAATTCTTGAGGAATTAGAGCAAGTTAAATATTAGAGCTAGTACCCGGCTAGAAGAAATTGACATGTCACTTATGGTCAACTATACAACAAACATGTATAATAGTAACCTATAAAAATGTGTTACGATACATGGTCCACCTCCCATTTTCACAAGGTGACTAGGAGCACGTGTTGCAGCTAGCTCTTGCATGAGAACACACTCCTATTCTCTCTCCTTTTCTCTCTTCCATGTCATTATAAAAATATTATTCTAATCCTTATAGCCCGCTTACATAGGAGCATCGACAATATTGCTAAAGCCAAATTTGCCACATAGATTTATTTGGCATTAGGGCTAAACTTGCTATGTTATCTACAATGTATCAAAGCGAATGTTAGGGCATCCACAGTGTGTGCCAAATTTGGGTGCCAAATACCCTATTTGGCTTTTGGTATCAGTTCCCTACATTGTAGAGGTGCCAAATCTTGGTGCCAAAGCCAAATAATTTGGCGTAGGAGCAACTAGAAGATCCAATGCCAAATTCTTTTAAGTGAATAAAATATTAGGATGGAGGGGTGAGACTAGAGAGAGTGTGTGCAGCCCAAAATATTTTATTCTTACTTTATACATGGTGGACCCCACAATAGGAGAATTTGGCATTGGCTATGACACATTGTAGATAACGTAGCAAGTTTAGCTCTAATGGCAAATAAATCTATGTGGCAAATTTGGCTTTGGCAACACTGTGGATGTTCTTAAATGCCAAATTCTCTTATTGTGTGGCCCACTATATATAAAGTAATAATAAACTATTTTGGGTTGCACACTCTCTCTAGTCTCACCCCTTCATCCTACTATTTTATTCACTTAAAAGAATTTGGCATTGGATCTTCTAGTTGCTCCTATGCCAAATTATTTGGTTTTGGCACAAAGATTTGGCACCTCTACAATGTAGAGAACCGATGCCAAAAGCCAAATAGGGTATTTGGCACCTAAATTTGGCACACACTATGGATACTCTAAGCTTACTGTACTTGCTCTTATGGGTGCTGCCGCTGCACATGACAGAAAAATGGCCTTGTGAAAAAACTTCAGTCATGTATGGCCGTATTTTTTTCTAAATCTGGCGACTTAGAAACTAATCTCAAATCTGACGTTATTTAAAACTATTTTTAAATTTGTCCCCTTAAGTCGGTTCTAGGAAGGAGCCGAACTTGTTTAGTCGGCTTCATCCTTGTTAGAGCCGACCTCCCGATATCCTACTTGACGCCAACCTCAAGATGCCAGATTTGAAATAATTTCTGAAAGGGGGCAGATTTTAGATCAATTTTGTTATGGGGCTAGATTTGGCAAAAGAAACCATATGGACTCTTCTGAAATTATATCTAAATCTGTCCCCTCTGTTTCGGCGCCATATAAAACGGAGCCGACTTGTTCAGCTAGACGCATAATCTTTTGGTGTTGAATGCTAGTGGAATGATGCAGCAACTCGATGACTGTAGTTAGGGTTGCCCTAGTGTATCCTTGAGGCGTCGCTTCCATGGAGGAGACGTAGTCGCGTCGGAGTAAATTGTCCCTGCTATTGCTCCATCTCAGTGTCGCTCCAATCAGCAACGGCGAGGGCTAGGTGACCAGGTCGTCTCGCAGGTCTCCGCAACCGGTGAGATTCAGGCATTCGACACTCTCGCGGATGGCAGTCGCGTTGACTGCTGCTGTTGTATTAGGTGTCTTGCAGTTGGGCACGTGGATGATGGCAGACGGAGGCGTTCCTCTTCTTCGACGATGTCGGATGAAGTTGACGGTGTCGGGAAAGATCTCGGTCGACGTGCCACAAAGTCTCGGTCTCGTCGCTTGCGACGACCCGGTTCATCACCTCGAAAAATATCTAGATATGCGATGGTGTTCTCCGAGATCTCGGTATGGCGGCTAATTGCCTATTTTTCCAGTACTGCCATGGAGGCGACGGAGGACTATGGTGGACGACGGTTCGACGAGGCACAAGATTCTCTAAGGGTGAAATTGTAATTTTATTTCTTGCACGGTTCTATAGCTAGCTGGCTCCAAGCTAGATCGATTTTCTTGGCGTTCTAAGAGCATCTCTAGCAAACTCCTTTTCCCGCGCAAAACTGTAAAATGACCTTTTTTGCGGGTTAGTGCAAAAAAAGTGTCACTACCAGACTCCTTAAATCGCATTAACCCGTAAGACTTTTTAAGGGGCACATGAAAAAGTCCCGCGAAACCTATAGAAAAAATGGGCGGGGGGCGACCCTAGCGTTCCCTATATACTAGTATATTTTGGCGCGACGGACAAATCAGCGCGATAGTTCCCCTTCCGTCTTTCCGCCACCATCGTTGATATGTCTTCTTTGACTCCGGTAGGCGCTCCAAGGGACGCCTCCCTGGTCACCGTCGATGTCGGGCTTGCGCCGCCAGCTCACCCAACCCGCGCGGCCGCCGCACCGGAGCTCCTCGCCTCGTTCGTTTCTCGGAAGTGTCTAGGCAACGTTCTCCTGCAGGGCGGTGGTCCGGATGTCTCTCGCGCAGCTGGAGCTACCTCGAAGGTGGCCCGTCCCGCTTCCGCTGCCACTCCCGCCGATGGCGCTCCGCCGGCACCGAAGAAACTGCAAGTGGGTTGCTCCAATCGGAAGAAGAGTGCCTAATCAAAGGGCAATCAGGCCGCGGCTACACCACCGGCGGCAACGGCACAATCGGTGGATGCCGTGACGACACCACCGGAGGATGCTCCGACCCCCAGTGTCGGGGCCCTTCAGGTGTTCGACTGAATGGTTGTGAGGTATGCCCTACGCTCATAGTTCACTATTCTTTGTTGCGGAGGTAGCGCGGTAAATTTAGTGCCAAATTTGTAGCTCCTACGAGAGCGCCCTCTACGAGAACACCATTGATCTTGACGATACCCCACTCGGCTCATACAATGAGTTGGATGTCGGTGTATACGGTGGAGGCGACGAAGATGAGATGGAGGAGATTGATGCAGAGGTGTACCCAGTATCTCAGTCTTCGATCCGCAAGAGGTCTAAGAGCTACACCGTCTTGGAGGATGAGATCTTGATCAAGACTTGGGAGAGCGTGACCCTTGACGCCTCCACCAGAGTGGACCAAGCCGGCAAAAGATATTGGCAAAGAATTGAAGACAAATTCTTCAGGTTGATGTCGTACAAACCGAGGGTGGAAAAGAGCCCCCCCCCCCCAAGCTTTAGGTCTCTCCAAGGTCGATGGGATACTCTCAAGCCGGCGTGCAACTGTTGGGATGGATGTGTGGAGCAAGTGTACAACGCACCTCCTAGTGGAACCAATTAGGGCGTCTGGGTAAGTTTCATTTTGCATTTCAATTGGTGGCCAATGTTGCATATGATGTACATTGGCATGCCTTGTTTGTTGTAGGAAAAAATTGCGATGGCAAGGCATTTCCATATATGCATTGTTGGGAACTAGTTGAATGCCCGTGCGTTGCTACGGGCATGAAAAAAAAAGATGATTCGGCCAGAGGCTTAGTTTAATGCTCACAAATCAAATGTATGTCAGTATACAACTTTCTATACCATCGTGTCAAATAGAAGTCTCCCTCGCTACAAGCCTACGAACATATCTCTCCCACTATGTCTTTACTATTAGTATGTATATGTATTTATTCCCGCTCGTAATATGTATCCAGTCACACATCACTCCCTCTAAAAATGTGCACTACTTATAAGTACAGAGAATTTCTTTACTTCCACCTGGACAGTATTTCTACACTATTCCCCGGGGAAAGGGAGGAGTTTGGACTATGGGGGGCTCGGAGATGGAACACATTGCTAGTGCAAAACAATTTAATGATGACCAACATGTAATTGCACTAATTGCATCTATTTGGGACTATGATTGTGTGATTTGCAGATCAAGGTGGAACAACAAATTCAAAAAGGATTACAAGGCTGAACAGCCTATAATGTGCAAGTTTAGAGATCCATGCTTAAGATAGGTGCAATATATAGTCTCGAGACACATTCATGCACTCCATTTTGGGTGGTTCTTTGGACTGAATTTGAACAAAAACAAGACAACAAATTGTTTGCTTACCTGATCATAATAACTAATTCAAACAGAGTTCTGACATATAAATTTTCAGAAGGAATAAAGAACAATTTCCAAAGAAATAATAACCCTTTTCACCAAAAAATCACATAGAATGACAACCAGCTGTCATCTCTGGTTTTCATCTACAAATTGTGTAGGCCGTCTCTAGCAATTGTCGGTGCCACCTCCCTAGTAACCGGCCAGTTGTGTCCGCCATCCTCATGTTTTGTAGTTCTGTGAGCACAATAAGAAAACGCCCATTAAGGATGGTTCCATCAAGACATGGTACTATTTAACATGGTTAATTAGAAAGAAATTACAATGGTCCGATTTAGCATGGCTCACTGTAAAAAATACAATGTAGAAATGACAATTTTTTTGTCATATTAAGACCATTCACAGACTGCAAATATCGATGAATACTCATTTGTTTACAGGAAAGCAAATGGATACAATAACCGCATATCCATTGCCTCACGGTGAAAAAGGCATTTCAGATCCGGCACTAATGTTCCTTGGATTAATCGAGGTATTAATAAATCAGAAGGGACTTTCCCCCTAGGCTGCTAAAGTAAGAGAAAATATCAATGTTTGCTTTTCATGGGAAGGTCACCAATAAAAGTAGGTTCCATGGTTTACTATAAAAACACTTTGGACAGACGGAAAACAATTATACCAGCAGCGAAGACACTGAATTCATTAGCCATCGTGATGAGTCAACACTCCTGGTGTCTCATAAATGGAGGACTAATAGCACAAGAGTTGAAAATAACAAGTATGCGAGCGCTTCGAAACCACAAAAAAGAAAGTAAATATCGTTACCGAGAATATTCTGAAGTGAGAAAGTCGTGGCTGAGCTCAGGTGTAGGAGGCCTAGCAATACACACACAAAAATTAGGACGCCAAAAGTGGTGGAACGAGCACATGTGTACTGTGAGCAATATCTATAATCAGCTTTAGAAATTTTTACTTTTAAAGGAACATACAATAAATAACTGAAATTTACAGGGGGTTTATTTCTTCTTGAGAAGGGTAACATTGTTACGGTTATCATTTGATATTTTCTGAATCGGTTATCCTTGATACAACTTAACAATAGTTCAATTAATTAAAGACTACGAAAAAAGACAAGAGATCTGCATCAATCACCTTTGATATTTTCTGAATCGGTTATCCTTTATACAACTTAACAGTAGTTCAATTAATTAAAGACTACGAAAGCAAGACAAGAGATCTGCATCAATCAGTACCTTCCTATCTTTGAGAGGATGTGGCGCTGATGTAGTCATAGGCTAGAAATAGCAATTGTTTAAACACGGAGATGTTGGATATTTGATGATCAACTCTCAAAGGCTATGTCATTATTTTAATCACGAAGTTGGTAAACCTTCCATGTATAAAATGAACAACGGGGAAATGATAACCACCACCAGTTATGTCTTGTAACGAAGTATTACAATATTTTCCAGGGGCTTGATCCAAGGTCTTCCCAAATGTGAGGCCACGAGAATCAGCAATTGAATTGTAATGATCACCACTCACACTAATGGTAACTGGACCTATACTACAAAGGAACATCTGTTTAGAATAGATTTACCACACTTTCTATTTTTGGATGCAAGTGCAACTACTATTTTCTGTATATGAAGATTGAACAGAAGCATTTTCAAAATTTAAAGGAACAAAGTGTCCATTCTCACCATGGAGAGTACACACTATAAATGTGGTGAGACATACTTTGATCATGCAGTAGCAGTCACAAGCCAAGCAGTTCTTCATCTCCTTATTGATCCGATCATGTGAGTATCTAACATATTCTATCCAGAGCACATACACTCTGTTAAAACCAATTGAAGTAAATATGATTCATTTGGCATTCTTTGCAAATTAGTTCTACACGGATTAGATGGAGACTTCAAGCTCACTTATAGTTACGTTGTGATCCAAAAACACCACATGGTGTAATCGACGAGCAAAGGTGAAGGTGATGCCCAATTTGAAACATCATGCAGACCCTAGAGAGAGACAGGGACAGGAGGTACAAACCCTAGAGCACCTCTAGCATACTTGCGCTCCCATTGGGAGCCGCCACCGTAGATCTTGGCACTCCGCTTTGGGTGTGCAGGAAGCTCAGCGGCGGCGTGGCAGGTTGTATGCCCCCACGCGGGCATCCGTGAGAGACCTTAGGCTGCGTCGATGCGCACCGTGGTGATGCTCCCATCACTATTCCTCTCCTCCAAAACATTCTTCTGTTGTGAAGATGTAAAATAAAAAAAAGGCAAAAACTGACGAAGGTTATTTTATATATCAACACAAAACCAAGAAGTTCATCTATTTAAATGGATAGCCTATAACATAGTTTAAGGAAGTGGTTGAAACTGTTTTATCTTTTATCATGTAATTTCGAGGGTTTGGTTCGTATTTAAAAGAAATTAATTCCCAATATGTATCTAGTTTGATGTATGTAGTCATTCATATTGTGGTACCCCCTATGGATAAAAAAAACCGAATGTAATTGCACGTGGGTTTCTTCTAGATGGCTTGATTAGAGAAAAAGACATTCAAACTTTACTCCAACTCAAGACAAATAATTGCTCCTTAACCTTCAGCCATCATGGTAAACTGGGCCTTCGGTGCTCATACCCTTGGTTTTCTTCTCGTGGGAACCTGTGCCTAACAAATGGATCGACTAAAATCAAGGCGAGAGCACATCAGATTTCTATTTACCTTTGGTATGGAACTGGCTTGGGAAAATCCATGGCGACGAGGTGTCGTGAATTGATTGGTAAAGAGAGGGGAACGAGGAGGGGCGGACGAGGCTTCCATCTGTGGGAACGGAAGCAGCGCCGGATCTGATGGAGGGCACGGGCACCGCGCCGTACTCCTATTCCGTGTTGTCGTCGTCCCCATGTCGTGGCGTCCTTGCGCTCCATCTATCCAATCCAGGCGCCATCAGCAAGCAGCCATGGTATCCACGAGCAGAGCTCGACCATGGGTTCCAGAGGCGGCGGTCGACCGCATCCAAGGCGCTTGACGGATCGCCGCCAACGCCCCCCTGACCTCCGCCGCTCTAAATCCTTCCCGCAACCTGCCTCAACACTAGATCCTCAAGGCTGGAGGCGGCGAGGACCCTGGAGTCGGTGGACGTACGAGGGAGAGAGGGTTGGGTGAGATAAGTTGTCTTGTTTGCGAGCTAGGCATAAGATGGTTGTCTATTTGGGCCGGTCCAATTTTAGCGACGTGGAAAGTGTGCGAACGAGCGATCGTGCGGTGCGGGTAAGCAAAGGATGGTCTGGACGGAACGTAGGTAAGTTGAACTGACATTTAATAGTAAAGATAAAGAAAAGATAAAAAGAGATAGGTCTGCATGCATCAATAGTAGCTAACAATTCTAACAAACTTCACAAGATAAGGTTACATGCAATGTTATGGTTGACAAACACAAAAAAGATTAGTGCGGTGGCATTTGATGCGTAATTACGTTAAAGTGTGACACCACCGCCACAACAACCTTAATAGTAAAGATTACTCAAGAAAAGTGAGAAATGGAAGGTGAGGGACAACGAAGCTCCACCGAAAAGAGGTGCCTTCACCAAGATGGAGGATGAGTATGACGATCATGAGGTCGAAGGAGGAAGGAACAAGGACAAGGCGGATGGGACCAAGATAGTGAAGGAGAAGATCAAGAGGGATGCCGAGGCAACAAGTTTGAGGGATAGAATTCACAACATGGTCAAGTCCAATGAGATATGTGTGGCCAATAACTTGGAGATAAAAAGAGAATTAGAGGCGAAGAAGACACATGAGAAGGTTGAGAAGTGGCAACATGCGAATATCGAGGGGTTGCGCAAGGCCGCCATTGAAGAGAAGTGTAACATCCCAATTTTTTTCTACAATAGGGTGTGTGGTGTGTGTTCATATCATACATGCATGAAACAACAATTTGAACCTTGTTGAGACAATTTAAGTGGTGAATTTAAATGGTTTGAAAAAAATCCAACAAATAGTACTTCCAATGGGTTTCAAAATTTTGTGTTGGAAAATATTTCTTTTGCACCAAAACAAAACATGGTTTGGTTGGAAATTTCATAAGCTTTCCAAAAGTTATTTTTTCCAAATTTTTAGTTTGCAAAAAGGGCCTCAAAATAGTGCTTCCTTTTCTGTTTTAAAAGAGAAAAGGACCTCGTTATAGTTTTCTCGAGAGGGCAGGGGGTTATGAGGAAAATGTTCCTTGTCTTCTACCTCCGGACAGAACGCATATGCGTGTCCACCCCCTCCTGATGCCACCTCCTGCTTGCTTCCGCGGAAGGGTAAGGACGCCACACGGAGACCCTGCACCCTCCCTCCTTCACGTCTCCCTCGAAATCCCTCCTCTCTCTGTATCCCTCCCGAGAAACGAACCCTAGCCGAACCACACCTCGCCGGCCGCCGCCCCTTGCCGCCGTTTCCGGCCATCTCCGCCCGAATGGAGACTGCCAGGAGGAGTGCCTCGTCCTCCTCTACCTTCCCGCGGAAGGAATCGGTCGAGGAAGGCCAGGCTCCCCGTTGTTGTCTCCGTCTTCTCCGACCGCGACAACTGCCGCCGCGGACGACTCTGCCGTCGTCCGGCCGCTCCTCGCCTCCCTGTCACCTTCTACACATTCTCAGTGAGCTTCTACACCTCCGGCCATCGAGCTCCCCCTCCGGCCGCTGTCGGCCATGGAAGCCGGCGAGCTTCCGGCGGCCGTAAGATAGTGGCGTCGTGTTCCCTAGGTTCCCCACGACCACCTCCACGTGATGCCCCAACCAATTCCACGAATAAAACATCGATTCCTTCGAATTTGTTTGAAACAGAGAAGATCTTCTCTGATGATGCATGGATGACATCACAGTGATGTCATAACTCCCTTTTTAACATTTCTAGAAATTCCAGAAAAAGAGTAAAAATTAATAATTGAATAACTGTTAAAATATTAACCAGAAAAATAAAGTAAAAATATGGTAATGTTCCTAAAAATGTAAGCTAACCAAAGATGTCACTTTCATACATGTTTGACACACTTCATTTTTGGCCTTTATTTAATGTTATTTAATTCATTTAAAAATAGAAAAATAAGTTTTTATTCCCCAAAATTAGAAAATTAAAAGTTATATACCAAAATGCTCAAAATGACAAATGGAATCTAGTTATGATGTTTTCAAACCCATTTGGGCAACTAAAATGGTACTCCCTTTCAGAATCGTCTGAATTGCCCCTCCGGGGTCTATTTCAGGATAATTTCAATAAAAATGCATAACTGACATACGAACCCTAGCAACCCAACGAACATGTTTAGGGCTTTATTTCAGTGCATTAACTTGCTCATGCATATGTGCATTGCATCGATGCCATGATTGATTGTTGTTCTTCTTTTCGGTGTTGTTTCCCCCTCGGTAGAACGTGACTCCGAAGTGAAGGCCAGCAGTCCAATGGCGAATACTTGATCTTAACCCACAAGTCAAGCACTTATCCCCGAAGATCCTCTATCTGGTTTTCTTATAACCAAGGCAAGCATAACCTCTTATCTGCTCATACTCATATATGTTTTCCAACATCATTTGAGTCTCGTACTTTGCATTCGATCCCAAAGTATTTGATGCTAGTAGATATAGTTCACCTATATACTGCATTGCCTCAGTATCCTGATCCACTGCTCCTAGCCGCCATAGTTTTGCTTGTGCGCATCGCCAGAGCCTCATATCTGATTTGCTTAGCTTCACATGTTTGTTACCTCTGCTCCATCCGGTTGATGAATCAGAGATGCGATAACCTAGTATGATATGATGATGTGGTAAGATGAGCACTGTGTGGTTAACTTGATTAAGGCTTGTACGGAAGGCCACTTGGGAAGTGGTTGTTCGTTCCGTACTTTCCACCCCTAGGAGTAAGGTCGGACGCAGAAGCCAAGACTGAGTGTACAACCACGCGCGATGGCCATGAGCCTCGTCGACCGACTAACTTAGCTGGCTTTATCCATGAGCGACGTAGTTTGAGATTTCCATTCGGCACCGCAAATAAAACCTTTTAAACGGTTTTGAAAACAAAATGCTCCGCTAGGGCGTGACCGGGGCCAAGTGATGGACGTACACGGATCTTGACCCCGCCTCACAGAGACATGTGCCGTCAGGAGGATGGCCAACTCCCTGTTGACGGGGTGGCCCTGTCTTGGGTTGACTCATGGATAGGGTTGGGTGAGGTAAAGGTCGTGGCCAGCCACCCTCTGCCGCGTTCCATGGAAGAGCGTACATGTGGCGCTAAGAGTCGGATGGTACGTGTGGGTAAAGTGTACCCCCTGCAGGGATAAATCTTTTCGAGAAGCCGTGTCCGCGGTTAAGGACGGCTTGGTGAAAGTAATTTGGCCATAGATAACTTGAACATGACGTAAAAGATGTTGACAAAGCATGGAGGCAATAGATGAAGGGTGCCTCCCCGGAGATGCCGGGAGGGGTGATCCTTGTAGCATGTGAGGTGCTGGGATTTGATATTGGTGGTTTTAGAAGATGATGATTAAGTAGTGAGCTTCTCATCTGTTTTGAAAACATTCTATGAGACGTGCTACTCTTTCTCGACTTGGAAAATAAAGATTGCTTTACGCAAAAAAGACTTCATAAAACCCTTTCTGAAACCAGCAGATATATAATAGGTTAACTAAGTCTTGTTGAGTACCTCCCGTACTCAGGTTTGCTTAATTTTGGTTCAGGTGGAGTTCGTCACTTCAGTGGTGGTTCAACGTAGACATCGACGAGTAGTTTGGGGTTCCCAGGTAGCAGCCTGGAATTTACGGGCTGGGACGTCGCCTTATGTTGCGGCCTCTTAGGCCTTTTTGGTTCTTGTTGACTAGCAACATAACTTGCCTTCCGTTGTCTGATGTAATGTTGGGTCGTGTGACCTCTGTTTGTAAGCTATACTCTGGTAACACCTGTTTAATACAACTTCAATGTCTAGAGTGCTGCTTTGATCGGTTGTTGGTTTCGAGCTCATTGTTATACAGTTTTGGCTATGCCTGCATAGTTGTCGCAGTCGAGGGGTTGTGGAGCCGATGATCCATGTCCGAGCCCGCCTGTCGATGTGATCGGTCTGGGGCGAGGTAACCCCAGTAACCCTCGATTGTTGTTGCACTTTCTGGACACATAGCATCTCTGTATAGCTTTGGTCCCGTTTCCTTCAGTTTCATCCGACTCGTGGACGCTTGGGTATGCATAATTGGTTATGACTAGCATGGATACAAGGAGTAGTAGACCGGGGATCCGGACTACGTGCCGATGAATCCGGTCTGCTTGCCGTTGTTTGTTGCGACCGGGGCTGGTAACCCTGAAGCCCTTGTGAGTCCATGGCTAGGGGCACATAACAGTATGTATATCTCTGGGTCCGGGGGTCGCGACAAGTCATGGTATCAGAGCAGGACTGCCTGTAGGAAAACCTTACTGCTTGGTCGATGTCGAGTCTAGAGTTTATGAAAACTATTTTGAAACTCGAAATGGATTGTGAAAACCTTCTTAGGATTCTTTTTACTCCTTATCTGGTATCGCTTTAACTCTGGGTATCCTTATCTGTTTTGATTTGAAAGGTTTTTCTATCCTTGCTAGTCATTCAAAACGTAGGTGCCTTCTTTGGCAAGGACGTCGTTTACCCAAGTTGACCTAGTGTTAAGTCTCTAGAGTCGTGTGTGTTCCATGTTCCATTATATATCGTTTCATACTGGGAGATATCCTTTCCATCATAATCTCTCAGAGTTGTGTGGGTTCCACATACTCCTGTTCTAAAGTTCTAAATCCTGAACCTCAAGATTTCCTTTCCATCTCGAATGTGTCTGTTATCCTCTGCTCAAAATTCTTCCGGAGCTATGTTTTTCTTTTGAAAGATACTTCGTGATATCTACCATAGTTTCCTTCAAGGCACTAAGATAGTAGTTACTCCTTCCTCTGGGTTTCTAACCCTTGGACTTGAACCAAAGGTCCCGGAATGTGCTGAATTGTGGTGGGTTGAACCATGTGGTTTCATAACCATGTGATGCTCACGCTATCAGTACATGATGCTGACCTTTAACCCAAGTTCTTATTCTTTGGATCCCGAGGAATCTGTTTTACCTCAGGGTGGCTAGGAAATTCGAACTCTCATAGCCGTAGGCTTTCCTTTGGAATCAAAAGGAATCATAACAAGAGTGTTCGCTATGAATCCCATATCTTTGTTCTTGGTTCAGCTATACCAACCTTTTGGCATGGGTTCTACACATGAGTATTACTCCGTGCATCCAACGTGATCTCAGGATTTTCCAGAGCATGTTCCTACTCTTAGCTACTTTCCGAACTTCATCCGTTGTTTGGAAACCAAGTTGCATATGTGTGTTGGATTCTTCCAATGCAATCGCTCTTGTTTTCCGTCAAAACATTCCACCTTGGAATGCCAGGAGAAACAAACTCCAGTACCTCGTTCATCTCTAGGACTAGGTCGAAGTTTTGTAATTCGCTGATTAGAGAAGTTTCATCAGCTTCTGTTCTGTTCCACCTCCGAGTATCACACTCTTTTATATCAAGAGGTCCTGTTAAGTTTCATGGCTTTATTGATGAAGTGGTGCTCTTACACATCTTCACCCACCATTTCTACAAGCTTGAATGCTTGAGTATGATGGGTATGTGCTTTGAGGTGTGTATCAGATATTCCTAGCAATTCTTATTGCTCTGAAAAATCTAAGAAACATATGTACCCTTCTTAGCACTAATGGTCACCCAACCTCTGTTTGAAGTTGATTGTGTTACCAAATCCGTTCATCCCGGTGAACAATTCCTGGTCAAAGAGTTAGGTTCATACCAAAGTTCTCCATACCATATCGGTTGTTTTGAAAAGCAAAAATTCCTTCCAAACTCTAAGACATACGGTAGATTGTGATATTCTGATTGTTTTTCTAGAAGTATCACTAGGTTTGTTACCTGACCGTGATGTCTAAACGAGGGGTAGTTTGAACTACTCTTTTCTCCAAGAAACAGCGCTAGATATCCTGGACTAGTTGGTCGAGCTTAAACAACAACTTGGAGAGTTGAAAGACAAAAGCTCATCCTAACTTGATCCTTCGTTAAGGGATGTCTAGTTTCCTTCGTGTTGAAGCAGGATATTACATCCTTTGTGGAAAAGCTATCACTCCACCTCTTGATTTGATTTGGGCTATCGTCAAATCGAGAAAAGATCCAAGGATTATCTTGATGGTGCTTCTACTCATGGTGTTTTGCCGAGTACATCTTCATGTCCTATGGTCTGACCAATATTCTGCCTTGTTCATATAGCATATGAATCCCTCTTCTTGGAGTGTTTTGATAAGTGTGTTTTCGAGCCCATCGATGACATTCCTATTTTCTCCAAGTTGTGAGCGGCTCATGTTGAACAATCGGCACGAATGTTGGAAACTCTCGAGAACCATCTTTGTGTCATCACGAAGTTGTGTTCTCGATGTTCGAAGTGACTTTCTCGGGTTCGTGTGCTTTTGGTGAAAGTTGTCGCCATGGACGCGAGTAGAGTTCTCTTGTTCACTCGGGAATAATCCCAGTCGGTCATGCACGTGTGGGGTATTCTTGAGATGGTTGGATGTTACCTCCATTTACTTGAATAAGTTTGCATCCACACTAAGCCCCTGACTGATTGTTCGCAAAAGAGAAGAAGTCTAAAAACTTCGTTATCTTTGTATCATCTCCCCAACAAGGACTCCGATGTATTCTTTTGCAAGGAGTCATGTAGGTGCAACCATCTTTGCAAGTTGCTAATACATGAGTTCTGCAATCCTGCTCATCTTCTTGAGCGTGGCATCATAGTCCATATCTTGAGAATCTAGTAAATGTATCTCGTTGATAACCGGTGCAACCTCTGATCAAACCTATCGAGTCTGAGTTATCAACCCACTAACCAGAGCTGAATCTCAAGCAGCAAGGATGGTTGGTGTTTCCTCAAGGGTGTTGAACTAGGTCCATTTGAAAATCCGGCATGGTTGATGTTGTGGTTGACACAATTAGCCGGAAGGCCTAATGTCATATCCCCTTGAATCCGTAAGAACAACCACTCTCCGTGAGAATTCTTGTGTGGTTAATCCTAACAAGTTTTCCTCCCCGTTCTTCCAAACCGGAGTTCTACTTTCACTTAAAGGTCTACTCACGGCTTACCGTAAGCCTGATCTTGGTATCTAGAACGTCCAAGATAACTTGGAAGTTGATCTTTCCAATACCTCTCAGTTGATCCTCCAAACTTCTCTTTCAGTGGAAACAAGTTCATCATGAAAACATCTCGTGGTGTTTCGTAACCACCATTCACCAGCTCCCTTTTTCAAGTTGTTTGTACTTGAAATTCTGTTCATCTCACACATTGTGTGAATTTGAAAGTCACTCCAGCCGTGGGATCTTAACTATGTGGTAAACGTATTGCTACGTCAAATCCACCATAGGAAAGAGATTCCCTATCCCTTCTGGTGTTTCAACCCTCGTTGGTTACCCATCCTTATGGTGTGATCAATAATTCCTCCCTAATTACGGTGTTCCAACATTCCGTGGTTACTCATATTCTGTCGTGAAGTAACATCCCGATCTTTGACAAAGTTTTCGACAAACTTTAACGAAATGAAAGTTCCTTCATCTTTCGTGTCCACTCCGAAGAGTGAACATGATCCTGTATCCACTTTTCTCCGATGCATGATTCCAGTGGTTCCTCGTGTTTTGTTTTTCTCGTCTACGGATATTACTTTGTGGTATCCAAGACCAAACTTTCCATCTTGGTATTCTGTTTGAAGAAACCTTTAGGTCACAAGTTGTCCAACCTTTCTTTTGCAAAAGGATTTAAAGTCTTGTGCAAAGCTCATATTCTAAATCCTTTCAATAACCATCATCCATAAACTTGAAACCATCTTTTATTCCCTCTGTTATCTTGATGTGTTTCATGCCTGTTAACTCCACAATTCTTTATGAACATCCCTGTCATGAGTTACCCATGGGATACTCGATTTTCATAAAGATCAGTTCCTAAGAGTTTTCCCTCTCACCTAAGGTGTAGCCGCTGGAGATCTTCGCAAGTGCTACGGATCAATCTCTTCAAGAAGAGAACTATAAGGTTCGAGAAGATCGTTCAAAACCGGTGTTCCTTCTCTCTTCTCCTTCGGGAATCTCGGGACGAGATTCTTGTAAGGGGGGTAGATTTGTAACATCCCAATTTTTTTCTACAATAGGGTGTGTGGTGTGTGTTCATATCATACATGCATGAAACAACAATTTGAACCTTGTTGAAACAATTTAAGTGGTGAATTTAAATGGTTTGAAAAAAAATCCAACAAATAGTACTTCCAATGGGTTTCAAAATTTTGTGTTGGAAAATATTTCTTTTGCACCAAAACAAAACATGGTTTGGTTGGAAATTTCATAAGCTTTCCAAAAGTTATTTTTGCCAAATTTTTAGTTTGAAAAAAGGGCCTCAAAACAGTGCTTCCTTTTCTGTTTTAAAAGAGAAAAGGACCTCGTTATAGTTTTCTCGAGAGGGCAGGGGGTTATGAGGAAAATGTTCCTTGTCTTCTACCTCCGGACAGAACGCATCTGCGTGTCCACCCCCTCCCGATGCCACCTCCTGCTTGCTTCCGCGGAAGGGTAAGGACGCCACACGGAGACCCTGCACCCTCCCTCCTTCACGTCTCCCTCGAAATCCCTCCTCTCTCTGTATCCCTCCCGAGAAACGAACCCTAGCCGAACCGCACCTCGCCGGCCGCCGCCCCTTGCCGCCGTTTCCGGCCATCTCCGCCCGAACGGAGACTGCCAGGAGGAGTGCCTCGTCCTCCTCTACCTCCCCGCGGAAGGAATCGGTCAAGGAAGGCCAGGCTCCCCGCTGTTGTCTCTGTCTTCTCCGACCGCGGCAACTGCCGCCGCGGACGACTCCGCCGTCGTCCGGCCGCTCCTCGCCTCCCTGTCGCCTTCTACACATTCTCAGTGAGCTTCTACACCTTGTGGTGTGTTTAATTTTTGCAATTCGTACACGAATTCATCCCGGCCATCGAGCTCCCCCTCCGGCCGCCGTCGGGCATGGAAGCCGGCGAGCTTCCGGCGACCGTAAGATAGTGGCGTCGTGTTCCCTAGGTTCCCCACGACCACCTCCACGTGATGCCCAAACCAATTCCACGAATAAAACATCGATTCCTTCGAATTTGTTTGAAACAGAGAAGATCTTCTCTGATGATGCATGGATGACATCACAGTGATGTCATAACTCCCTTTTTAACATTTCTAGAAATTCCAGAAAAAGAGTAAAAATTCATAATTGAATAACTGTTAAAATATTAACAAGAAAAATAAAGTAAAAATATGGTAATGTTCCTAAAAATGTAAGCTACCCAAAGATGTCACTTTCATACATGTTTGACACACTTCTTTTTTGGCCTTTATTTAATGTTATTTAATTCATTTAAAAATAGAAAAATAAGTTTTTATTCCCCAAAATTAGAAAATTAAAAGTTATATACCAAAATGATCAAAATGACAAATGGAATCTAGTTATGATGTTTTCGAACCCATTTGGGCAACTAAAATGGTACTCCCTTTCAGAATCGTCCGAATTGCCCTTCCGGGGTCTATTTCGGGATAATTTCAATAAAAATGCATAACTGACATACGAACCCTAGCAACCCAACGAACATGTTTAGGGCTTTATTTCAATGCATTAACTTGCTCATGCATATGTGCATTGCATCGATGCCATGATTGATTGTTGTTCTTCTTTTCGGTGTTGTTTCCCCCTCGGTAGAACGTGACTCCGAAGTGAAGGCCAGCAGTCCAATGGCGGATACTTGATCTTAACCGACAAGTCAAGCACTTATCCCCGAAGATCCTCTATCTGGTTTTCTTATAACCAAGGCAAGCATAACCTCTTATCTGCTCATATATGTTTTCCAACATCATTTGAGTCTCGTACTTTGCATTCGATCCCAAAGTATTTGATGCTAGTAGATATAGTTCACCTATATACTGCATTGCCTCAGTATCCTGATCCACTGCTCCTAGCCGCCATAGTTTTGCTTGTGCGCATCGCCAGAGCCTCATATCTGCTTTGCTTAGCTTCACATGTTTGTTACCTCTGCTCCATCCGGTTGATGAATCAGAGATGCGATACCCTAGTATGATATGATGACGTGGTAAGATGAGCACTGTGTGGTTAACTTGATTAAGGCTTGTACGGAAGGCCACTTGGGAAGTGGTTGTTCGTTCCGTACTTGCCACCCCTAGGAGTAAGGTCGGACGCAGAAGCCAAGACTGAGTGTACAACCACGCGCGATGGCCATGAGCCTCGCCGACCGACTAACTTAGCTGGCTTTATCCATGAGTCACGTAGTTTGAGATTTCCATTCGGCACCGCAAATAAAACCGTTTAAACGGTTTTGAAAACAAAATGCTCCGCTAGGGCGTGACCGGGGCCAAGTGATAGACGTACACGGATCTTGACCCCGCCTCACAGAGACAGGTGCCGTCAGGAGGATGGCCAACTCCCTGTTGACGGGGTGGCCCTGTCTTGGGTTGACTCATGAATAGGGTTGGGTGAGGTAAAGGTCGTGGCCAGCCACCCTCTGCCGCGTTCCATGGAAGAGCGTACATGTGGCGCTAAGAGTCGGATGGTACGTGTGGGTAAAGTGTACCCCCTGCAGGGATAAATCTTTTCGAGAAGCCGTGTCCGCGGTTAAGGACGGCTTGGTGAAAGTAATTTGGCCATAGATAACTTGAACATGACGTAAAAGATGTTGACAAAGCATGGAGGCAATAGATGAAGGGTGCCTCCCCGGAGATGCCGGGAGGGGTGATCCTTGTAGCATGTGAGGTGCTGGGATTTGATATTGGTGGTTTTAGAAGATGATGATTACAGTAGTGAGCTTCTCATCTGTTTTGAAAACATTCTATGAGACGTGCTACTCTTCCTCGACTTGGAAAACAAAGATTGCTTTACGCAAAAAAGCCTTCATAAAACCCTTTCTGAAACCAGCAGATATATAATAGGTTAACTAAGTCTTGTTGAGTACCTCCCGTACTCAGGTTTGCTTAATTTTGGTTCAGGTGGAGTTCGTCACTTCAGTGGTGGTTCAACGTGGACATCGACGAGTAGTTTGGGGTTCCCAGGTAGCAGCCTGGAATCTACGGGCTGGGACGTCGCCTTATGTTGCGGCCTCTTAGGCCTTTTTGATTCTTGTTGACTAGCAACATAACTTGTCTTCCGTTGTCTGATGTAATGTTGGGTCGTGTGACCTCTGTTTGTAAGCTATACTCTGGTAACACCTGTTTAATACAACTTCAATGTCTAGAGTGCTGCTTTGATCGGTTGTTGGTTTCGATCTCATTGTTATACGGTTTTGGCTATGCCTGCATAGTTGTCGCAGTCGAGGGGTTGTGGAGCCGATGATCCATGTCCGAGCCCGCCTGTCGATGTGATCGGCCTAGGGCGAGGTAACCCCAGTAACCCTCGATTGTTGTTGCACTTTCTGGACACATAGCATCTCTGTATAGCTTTGGTCCCGTTTCCTTCAGTTTCATCCGACTCGTGGACACTTGGGTATGAATAATTGGTTATGACTAGCATGGATACAAGGAGTAGTAGACCGGGGATCCGGACTACGTGCCGATGAATCCGGTCTGCCTGCCGTTGTTTGTTGCGGCCGGGGCTGGTAACCCTGAAGCCCTTGTGAGTCCATGGCTAGGGGCACATAACAGTATGTATATCTCTGGGTCCGGGGGTCGCGACAAGAAGAAAACCCTTGCCGAGGAGAGGAAAGCCACTGCTGAGGAGAAGAGAGCCCCTGCCGACGAGAGGAGAGCCAATGTCAAGGAGAACAAGGCCTTGACCAAGCTAATTGCGGAGGAGAACAACATCATGATGATGAACCATGATGAAATGGATGAACTGACCAAGGAGTGACACGACATGGCAAGGAAGGATATCTTGGAGCGAAGGAGGCGAACACTCTCGGAAAAAGGTCAAGGTAGCACCAACATCAATGGTGATGAGTGACGATGTTTATGAGGGTGGGCATGCGTATTTTGGGTCCTTGTAGTCAAACTTATGTTAATTGTTGTCTATGTTCGCTGAATCATGAGTAATTGTCTTGTGGAAATATTTTGTTTAATTGTCAAAAAAATAGCTCAAATCATCAAAAAAAAAATTGGTTTGAGGGTTGGTTCTGGCTACGGCGGAATACACACCACATACTGAACCCGCAAATCAGAAAATTCCCTCCGATTTGGGAGGTCTGTTTCGCCGCACCGTTTTTTAGCCCACAAAAACGCATTTTTGCGCCCTTTATCCGCGCTTAAGGGTCAACGGGAGAAGAGGTCTACTAGAGTCTAGAGATGGTCTAATCGATGATTGATCCGTTGAACTGATAGCGCATTCAAATACTAACCAACACAATCTTCTCTACATATATACGACACCGACAGGTGGACCTAAAACTATACAAAAGGAGAAACATGGTGCTAGCCGTTGATCGATAGAGGGGATGCAGTAAGTATCAATTTTTTCTCCGCCCGAGGAGAAAATTACGAAATAACCACCACAACTCAGTTGTAAGATTGCAAATTAATCGGGTTTAAAAAAGGTAAAAAATAGAAATATTTGTTCGGGGTGTAAATTTATACAACTAGTTGAAAATTGGGGTTAGATAGTCTACAAACTTGCTGTGCCGTGTAAATTTGGTCCAGACCGACGGGCAAACAATGTTGTATTTTCACGAACCTATTCATTATACTTAGATCCATACTCCCTCCGTTCAGAAATAGATGACTTCCATTTGTCTAAAAGTGGATGTACTTAAATCCTAAAACATGCCTACATACGTTCATTTTTGGACAAATAGAAGTCATCTAATTATAAACGGAGGGAGTAATTTCTTTTGTCATTTTTATGTAGCTCAAAATACCAAACATTTTAAAGTAGCATGTTCGTAGATTTTGAAATATGCATTGTTCACTACAACCGGATACCATATTTCTTTCATTTTTGTGTAGATATAATACACAGTATTTCAAATTTGGGATTCTACAAATTTATTGGATACGCCATTGAGTCCATCTAGATTCTTTTTACAATTCTTAAAAACTTGCAAACATGATTTTCGATTTATTTCTATTTTTTAAAATCAACCGAAGCTACCAAGAGACGTCTGAAACCTTCGCGTCAAAGCATGGGTGGAGATATACAGCAGTTGAAATTCCTTCCCGTGCCGGAGTATACAGCAGTTGAAAGAAAATGGTCCAAAACTTCTCCACGATCCGTAGACCCTGGTCTCCCTCACCCGTCCAAGAGTAATGCAATGGCAGCCTTCCTACCAGTCTCCTACACCACCGGCGTGACGAGGCACTCACCGGCGCCCCCGCGGTCTGGGTCCACGGCGTCCACTTCTGCGTAAAACTACTAGATGAATCACCGTAGCATTATTGCTCCTCGCCGACGTCCACGGCGCCGCGCCGACCATGTGGCTCAGGTCGTAGCGGCAGGCGGGGCAATTGCTCCCACGGTCGAGCCACGTGAGCAAGCAGTGCTCATGAAAGGCGTGCGAGCAGGGCAGGTTCACCGGCCCCGACTCGCCGTCGTCCCTGAACCCGTCCAGACAGATCCCACACTCCTTGTCGGACCCCGGCACGACCGTCTGCATCGCCACCTCGAAGCACCGCTGCAGCACCGCCTTAGGCTCGTTGAACACCTTCTTCACCTGCAGCCGTGCCTCCACCTCGAACCCGCAGCGCCGCCGCTCGTTGCCCAGGAACCACCGGGATCCCTCCTCCTGCAGCCATTCCGCGATGCGCCGCGGCGCGTACTCGCCGTCCCAGTTGGCCGGCGAGAGGTCGATGTCGCGCAGCCGCGGCATGGCGGCCAGCATGTCGAGCACGGCGCGGAGGGTGTCGTCGGGGCGGAGGAAGATGGAGGGGTCGTACAAGGGGCGCACCTCGTCGTCCGATGTCCACGGCGGCTGCTTCGGGTCGGGCATCACAAGGTCCGGTACGGCGGCGCCGTCGCCACGGAGCCGCCGGGAAGCGTGCTCGAATGTGACCGTGCAGCGGAGGTGCACGTACGAGAGGGCGCCGAACACGACGTCGCACTTGTTGAAGCAAGCGGGAGCGCGGGCCCGGATCTTCACGTCCACCACCATGGCTGGCAGATTCGCCGCAAGTCTAGCCGGTTCGAGTAGAGAAAGGGGGAACATGGCGCTCTTCGGCGGCGCGGCCGGATATATCAATCAAGATCCAGTCAGGTACTTGGTCGGATTGCTTGAAAAGAACGCGATAGGCGCCACCTGGCCTTTTTTTTCTTTACGAAAACTTTTTATTTCCTAAAGTAACGCTATCTGTATACGGCGCGGGCCTGCACATTCGGCCCATCGCAACTAGTACCAAGGACAAACGGGCCCCAGGTATGTGCTCAGTAAACCTGACCCAATATAGGTATAGCTTCCCGGGCCTGTCAGAAAAATTAGAGGCCTTAGCAGCTTACGCTAAGATCATACACGGAGCAGTGACTCGTTCCCTCTTGCCAGTTCTAACTGATTAAAAATATTTTTTCACTCATTCTCCGTCCTCTTTCCTTATCTATATCTTTATTTGTCAGAGGGACGGTTGTCTAGCAGAGGGGACGGACCTTCAAAGATTCGCTTAGACACGCATGTCCACAGCGTGTTGCCCCGGACCTTGTCAGAAATATTTGCTTAGAGCATGCACAGCGTTTAGTTCGAATGTGGGGTGTCTAGTTTGACACAGCAGGCAAGTTCGTGTTTAGAAATTTATTTTTAGCGTTGGTCATCTACTTGTGGGTCCCTCTGCTAAAAAGTACAGAGAATTACCCAGCTGGCTGGCGTAGTGGCTATCTCTCCTCCTCACGATTCTCTTTTTTCCCTTACTGAACACTCTCTTCTTTATCTCCCGGTGCCAGCAGAGGGGACGGTTCTGTTGTATCTCCTCTATTCATCGCGTAGACACGCCTGCTCACAGTGTATGGTACCGTGGCTAAGGAAAAGATTCCCTTATACACGTTATCACGCTGTGCATGCTCTTAGCCACCCTTTAGTTCACACGCTGTGCTTGCTCTAAAGACCGGCCATTGTCGTTTTCTGACACAGTCATACAGAGGCATGATGTCTACGCACACTTCTATTCTTGTAGACAGTGTTGGGCCTCCAAGTGCAGAACTTTGTAGAACGGCAGCAAGTTTCCCTTAAGTGGATTACCCAAGGTTTATCGAACTCAGGGAGGAAGAGGTCAATGGTATCCCTCTCAAGCAACCCTGCAATTACGATATAAGAAGTCTCTTGTGTCTCCAACACACCTAATACAATTGTCAGTTGTATAGGTGCACTAGTTTGGCGAAGAGATAGTGAAATACAAGTAATATGGATGATTATAAGTGATAGTAGCAATCTGAAATAAAAATGGCAGCAAGCAAACATGTAGCAGAACTGATTATAAACGGTGTATCAATGCTTAGAAATAAGGCCTAGGGATCATACTTTCACTAGTGAACACTCTCAGCAATAATAACATAATTGAATGTATAAATATCTCTCTTCACTATGCTACTCTAAACCAATCTCCGGTCGGATAGCGAACACCAATCCATGCGTAAGGTTGTAACAACACTCCTCAAGTATGTATTCCCTCTAGGGCACCCCACGCTGTCATTATGAGCGTCCTAAATTAGTACTAAACAAACGCCACAATTTCATTGGGTCATCCAACACAAATATCATGCTAAACCACACGTTGCACACACTGTCACCTTTACACCGTGATCAAAGTGTCTAAGAAGATCTCATAACAAAACCACCTGAGAAGCATAACAGATGAAGAGTACATCTACATATTCAACTAGATTACAAAGCTCATGATCACATGAATATCACACTATGGGAGAGAGAGATGAAGCACATAGCTACCGGTAGAGCCCTCAGCCCTGGGGGAGAACTACTCTCTCCTCGTCATCGGAGACAGCAACGACGATGATGATGGCGGTGGAGTCGATGGAGATGGCTCCGGGGACACTTCCCCGTCCCGGTAGGGTGCCGGAAGCCCGGAACAAAGATTTCTGCCCCCCGAAACTTGTCGGCGGCAGCGACGGAGCTACAGAACTTTTCGTGGAAAAAGGCTGATCCCCCTTAGGGTTTATGCATCGGGGGGCATATATAGGCGAAAGGGAGATGGCGGTGCGCAGACAGGGGGGCCACACCACCCCTGGGCACGGCCAGGGGGTCCGCGCCCACCCATGGTGTGGGCACCCCTCTGGCCCTCTCCGGGTCTCTTTTGGACTCTGTGGATCCTCCGGGATTTCTAAGACTTTTGGGCTTCGAATCGTCCAGTTCTGATAATATTTCCAGAATAACTTTTCTGAAACTAAAAACAGCAGAAAACAGGAACTAGCTCTGTGGCATCTTGTCAATAGCTTAGTCTCAAAACATCGATAAGAATGGCATAAAGTGTATAGGAAACATGTAGCATATGGCATGAAAACAGCATGGAACATCAGAAATGGATACGTTTATGACGTATCAACATCCACAAACTTAGTTTCTACTCGTTCTCGAGTAGGTAAATGATAAAAACAAATAATTTCTAAGGTGACATGCTACCAACATAAATTTGATCATCATAGTAATGTAAAGCATGTAAATTAGGATCAAATGAATAAAGGTTGTGGTTTATAGTTGATATCAAATGGAGTAATGTTTAAACCATTAAGAATAACAAACTAAAAAACTTTTCAATGAATCAATACTAAAAGACAATCAACCCTGCAATGGTTTATTAAAGATGATTTAAGATTCAAAAACAACAATATAATCATCCAAGGAATCAAACTCTCACAACAACTCCTGTTAGGATCAAGTCAAGCGATAACAATATGCATCTAGGAAAATCATTAAGATATTTGTGCACTGAAAACAAGCAAGTGTTCTGTATTGGTTCCTGGCACCAGAATGTTATGGCTAAAAGAACATTATGGGGGGTTTGGAAGGTCAATGGAAGAAAGTCTCACACAACTGAAAGTGATCATTAGACAAGAGGAAGTCTTATAATCGAAGTTATGCAAGGAGTAGTGATTGCCACACAACAGATGCACATTGATCTATAAGTGTATGAAGCTCTCCAATGGAACTAGTGGGGGTTGCATCCAACTTGCTTGCTCACGAAGACCTAGAACACTTTTGAGGAGGCTCATCATTGGAATATACAAGACAAGTTCTATAACGTTAAGTTCCCCACATAGTTATGCAAGTCATAATATGAAAACTCTCTCCAAACTGAAATATTGGTGCTAAATAAAGCACAAGTGTGGAATAAATGATAGTAATGCTGCCCCCTCTCTCTTTTCCCCTTTTTTTTGGGTTTTTTCTCCTTTTTTGATTTTTTATTTATTTATAACCTCACTAGTAGGGGCAACACTATATTTTACAATGAATCATCACACTTTTAGTACTCATAACTCAAACTGATATATCTCTGATGCAAATGAAACACATAATGATGATGGATGTTGTATGGCAATATATCTCGGAATGGCTATGGTAATGCCATAGTAGGTAGCTATGGTGGCTGTTTTGAGGAAGATAATTTTTGGCTTATGTGTAGAAGAACAAAATTCTCCCACGGGGTTTGGATGTACTGGCGAAGTTTGCACCAACTCTCAATGTGAGAATGAGCAATGCATAGTACCGAAGAGGCTAGCAAATATGGATGGTGGAAGTTCCAGAAAACCGCAACATAGAACTCACAAGTTAAAACATTCCAAATAAAATCATAATCTCACAAGGCATAATGAAAATAACTCCAAGAGGGTCTGTGGCAGTGACAAGTCACTGTTAGTTACGTCGATCGTAGCGTGTAACAAAAAGTCATTACGATTGCTATCAGCAAAGGAAGTCATATACCATTATCCTATCAGCTGGTTATTTGAGTGTGTCACAATTTCAAGATTTTAGACCAACAAATAATTGTTTTTTACTTTACTAAACCAAAAAGTTTACCATTAAGCATATTAATATCTCAAAACAACATCAAATAATCAAGTGAAACAGTTTAGTGATCTACAAGAATATGCAACCTTTTTCGTCATACCATCTACCATACGTAGCATTTTCTTTTCCCAACAAGGACCATACAAAGTATGTTTTAACAAAAACTCTCTAAGTGATACAGAAAGAAAGCATGAGAGTACACATAACTCTACTAAAACTCACGTCTCTGAATAAGAGATGCATGAAAACAAAACAGGAGCTAAAAGGATTGAAGTAATTAGAAGAAAAACTAAGAATACGAGCATAACGAGTATTCATATGAAAAAGCGGATCGTGTCTCTCTCCCACACAAAGAATGCTATGTTACAACAATATTATTGCAGCAAGAAAAACAAAATAAAACAAACAGACGCTCCAAGTAAAAAATTCATATGATGTGATCGAATAAAAATATAGTTTCACTAGAAGCGACCTCATAAATTGTTGATGAAGAAGGGGATGCCTTGGGCATCCCCAAGCTTAGATTCTTGAATCTTCTTAGAATTTGCTAGGATGAACCACGAGGTCATCCCCAAGCTTTGACCTTGCACTCTTCTTGATCACATTATATCACCCTCTTCTCTTTACCCTTGAAAACTTCCTTCACACCACACTCAAAGAGTAATTCGCATTAGAGGGTTAGTGCAACAATAAAAAAAATCATGGATTCTGTATGGGCACAAGTTCTATTGATACTTTTAAACATTAGATACAGCCACTGATGTTTCGTGAAGCAAAGAAATCCACTTGACATCGTAAAAGAGCAAATGCAAGAAAAATGGCAGAATCTGCCAAAACCAGAACAGTCTGTAAAGACAAAAATATTTCGGGGCACTTATGTTGCTCAGATCGAAAAAATTAAAGAACCAAAAAGTTTAAGAATTAGCTGAGGAATAAGCACAAAAAATGCAGGTCATTCTGATCTTTCTGGATTTTATACGATTTTTTACGGTGGACAGCATAAATCTGTTTCCTGCGCAGAAATCCAAAACCAACTCCAACTTTCGCTAGATACTTTACTTGGCACAACTAATACATGAAAATAAATATACAAAGGAGTTGCTACATAAGTATACAACCCCATCACTCAAAGAAAACATAGAAAAACAAAGCAAACATAAAACCATGGGTTATCTCCCAAGAGGTGCTTTTCTTTAAAGCCTTTTAGCTAGGCATGGTAATTTGAGAAGATACTCACATGAGAAATATGAATTGAAGAAAAAGAGAGCATCAAGAAGAAAATGTAAAAAAAATTAAGTCAAATCCACTTCCTATGGAAAAGAATCATGTAGAAGAACAAGTCAATAAAGCACAAAGTGGCTAACATAGGAAGACAAAATAAGTGCAAGTTCTAAATGTTCAACATAAAGAGGGGAAACTTGATATTGTTGAGATGCATAAGACTATGTTTCCCTCTCTCATAATAACTTTCAGTAACATCTTGAATAAAATTAACAATATAACAATCACATAAAGCATTCTTATCATGAGCCACATGCATAAAATAATTGATACTCTCCACATAAGCATAGTCAATATTATTAATAGCAGTGGGAGAAAATTGAACAAATAGCTATCATTATTATCCTCATCACCATAATCGTCAAATGTAGGAGGCATATTGTAATCATAATTAATTTTCTCCTCAATAGTAGGTGGACTGAAAATAATATATTCATCATTGTAATCATCATATATTTGAGGCAAAGTATCATCAAAGAAAATTTCCTCCTCAAAACTCGGGGGGAGGGGGACTAAAAATATCATATTCATCAAAACCAGCTTACCCAAGTTTAGACTTTTCCATAGCATTAGAAATAATAGTGTGCAACTAATTAATACTAATAACATTGCTACTAGCATGCAAATAAAGCTCCATAGGTATTTTAATTTTCTCTTCAAACACTTCATGTCGTAACTCGAGATAGATATTTTAAAGCTCTCTCATACTTTTGTTGTTTTCCATTATGTCTAACTAGTAAAAATAAAAACAAGAAACAAAAAGATATAATTGCATAATCTAAAGGAAATAACTTCGAGCACTCACACAGGATATGAGTACCTTTTACCTTACCTCCCCGGCAACGGCCTCAGAAAAGAGCTTGATGTCCACACACGCTTCTATTCTTGTAGGCAGTGTTGGGCCTCCAAGTGCAGAGGTTTGTAGAACAGCAACAAGTTTCCCTTAAATGAATTACCCAAGGTTTATCGAACTCAGGGAGGAAGAGGCCAAAGGAATCCCTCTTAAGCAACCCTGCAATTACGATACAAGAAGTCTCTTGTGTCCCCAACACACCTAGTACTATTGTCAGATGTATAGGTGCACTAGTTCGGCGAAGAAATAGTGAAATACAAGTAATATTGATGATTATAAGTGATAGTAGCAATCTGAAATAAAAATGACAGCAAGCAAACATGTAGCAGAACTGATTGTAAACAGTGTTTCAATGCTTAGAAACAAGGCCTAGGGATCATACTTTCACTAGTGAATACTCTCAACAATAATAACATAATTGAATGCATAAATACCTATCTTCACTATGCTACTCTGAACCAATCTCCGGTCGGATAACGAACACCAATCCATGCGTAGGGCTGTAACAGCACTCCTCAATTATGTATTCCCTCTCTAGGGCACCCCACGCTGTCACTATGAGGGCCCTAAATTAGTACTAAACAAACTTCACAATTTCATAGGGTCATCCAACAAAAAATATAAATATCATGCTAAACCACACGGTGCACAAATTGTCACCTTTACACCGTGATCAAAGTGTCTACGGAGATCTCATAACAAAACCACTTGAGTAGCATAACAGATAAAGAGTACATCTACATATTCAACTAGATTACAAAGCTCATGATCATATGAAGATCACACCATGGAGAGAGAGATGAAACACATAGCTACCGGTAGAGCCCTCAGCCCCGGGGGAGAACTACTCCCTCCTCATCATGGGAGACATCAACAACGATGAAGATGGCGATGGAGTCGATGGAGATGGCTTCGAGGGCACTTCCCCGTCCCGGCAGGGCTGCCAGAACAGAGATTTCTATCTCCCGAAACTTGTCGGCGGCAGTGGTGGAGCTACGAAACTTTTGGTGAAAAAGGTTGATCCCCCTTAGGGTTTATGCACCGGGGGGAATATATAGGCGGAAGGGCGATGGCGATGGGCACCCAGGAGGGCCCGCGCCCACCCACGGTGTGGGCACCCCTCTGCCCCTCTCCGGGTCTCTTTTGGACACCGTGGATCCTCCGGGAATTCTAAGACTTCTAGGCTTCGAATCGTCCAATTCCAAGAATATTTCCAGAACAAATTTTCTGAAACTAGAAACAACAGAAAACATGAACCGACTCTATGGCATCTTGTCTATAGGTTAGTCCCAGAAAATCGATAAAAATTGCATAAAGTTTATAGGAAACATGTAGCATATGGCATGAAAACAACATGGAACATAAAAAATTATGGATACGTTTATGACATATCAAGGCAAACCTTATTTACAGCTCGGCCGCGCCGCTTGAAGGGGTGCGCCTGATGGAACGACCCATTTTCGGGAGTCCAGTTTATTTATTTATTTTGTTCAACTTTACTTTTGTTAAAAAAAATGTTGGGCGCGGTTTTTTTGTTCAACTTTTTTTGTTTAATATTATTTACGTTTACTTTAAATTTTGTTTTTACTCGGGGGGGGGGGAGAAGATAACTGGGCCGGCCCATTTGCCCCACCCCGCAGGCGGTGGCAGCTAAGTGTCGCCTATCGACGGCAAATAGGAGCCTCCCACATAGAGGGGATCCGTCGGTAGGGGGTGAGGGCCTCCGAGGTCTATAACTCTATATTATCTATAAAAAACATCATCCGTCTATAAATAAGTTCATGTCTATCTTTTTTAGTCCCTCCGGATCAAAATATAAGATGTTTTAATGTTTTCTAGACAGAATGTATCTAGACATGTTTTAGTGAATGCATCTTACACTATAACATGTATAGGTACGTGTTGTCTAAAAACGCTAAAACATCCTATATTTCGATACAGATGGAGTAGTACTTTGTCAAATATTTATTAATTTGACCAAATTTATAAAAATAACATATATGACATTAAATTGCTATGTTTTGAAACCTCATGTCAAAACGAATCTTGTGGTACTAATTTGATGTCATAAATGTAACTACATTTTATGATAAAGTGATTCAAAAATTCAGTAAGTTTGACCCGGAAAAGACTAAAAGAACCCTTGTTTGTGGACGGATGGAGTAAGTTACAGTTAAGAACGTACTCACAGAGTGGTCGACTAACTCGAGTTTTTAGCAGTTCTGACACGGCTCGCCCCCCCACGACTCTCCCCTCCGTGACTGGTCGCCCCCCCGCGCGGGCGACTGGCCACGCCGCCGCACCTCCCCTCGAGAAGGCTCTCTCCTCCTCTCTCTCCTCCCGCCGTTGTTGGCGTGCGTGTCGGGCTCGTCCCGGGCGACGCCGGTGGCGGCCATATGGCCTCTCTCTCTCGGCGTCCTCCTCGTGCGGGGCGGCGCGACGTTGGGAGGTGCAGCTAGGTGGCAGCGGTCCGGCTGGGCGGGGGGTTCCCATGCCTGCGGGTGGAAGCACGGCGGCGGCACCGTTGGTGGTGCGGGTGATGCAGGGAGATTAGGCCAGGGCTTTGCAGGCCCAGATTTGGGCCCGATCCGTGTTTGGCGGGTCTGGCTCGGCCTTGCTACCGGCTAAACTGCTGAACATGCCTAGGACTGGAGTGACGGAGCCGACACCGCGCCTGTTGCTGCATGGCGACATGATCTTTGCGGACCTGTGTGGGTCCGGCTGGGCCGTTCGTGCCGAACTGGAGGGTTGGGGCGGCAGTGGCCTACGTGCAGTAGCATGGCGATGGAGACTTTATGGGCCATGCCAAGGGCCTGGCCGGGCCTGCCCGGCCTGGTGTATCTTTGTTGTCGTGTCCGATCGGCACCCTCCGATGGAAGTGGAGGAAGCCCTGCAGGTGGCTGTGATGTTGCCGCCCTCTGGCTCCACTGGTGGTCTGGTGTGATCTTGCGTGTCAAGGGGATTTCTCCTACTATATGTCATCATGATATTAATATTGAACCTGATGCAAAGCCAATTGTTGAACATCAACGCCGTTTAAATCCTAAGATGAAGATTGTGGTAAGAAATGAGGTATTGAAAACTCCTTGATACTGGCATTATTTATCTTATTGCTGATAGTAGATGGGTTAGTCATGTGCATTGTGTCCCTAAGAAGGGAGGGATGACTGTTGTGCCAAATGAAAATAATGAACTTATTCCTCAAAGAGTAGTGGTTGGTTATAGGATGTGCATTGATTTTAGGAAGGTTAACAAAGTCACTAAGAAAGATAATTATACTTTGCCTTTTATTGATCAAATGTTAGAAAGGTTTTCTAAGAAAAATCATTTCTGCTTTCTTGATGGTTATTCTGAGTTCTCTCAAATTGTTGTTAGAAAACTTGATCAAGAGAAAAAAAAATTCACTTGTCCTTATGGAACCTATGCTTATAGACATATGCCTTTTGGTTTATGTAATGCTCCTGCTACTTTTCAAAGATGCATGTCTTCTATCTTTCATGGTTTTTGTGAAGAAAAATTATGGAAGTTTTCATGGATGATTTCTCCGTCTATGGAACTTCTTTTGATAATTGTTTGCAGAATCTTGATAAAGTTTGCAGAGATGTGAGGAGACTAATCTTGTTCTTAATTGGGAGAAATGTCATTTTATGGTTAATGAAGGGATTGTTCTTGGACATAAAATCTCTGAAAGAGGTATTGAAGTTGATAGAACTAAAGTTGAAGCCATTGAGAAAATGCCCTGTCCCAGGGATGTCGAAGGTATTCGTAGTATTCTTGGTCATGCTGGTTTCTATAGAAGGTTTATTAAAGATTTTTCTAAAATATCAAAACCTCTCACTAATCTTCTTCAAAAGGATGTACCTTTTGTTTTTGATGAAGATTGTAGAGAAGATTTTGAAATTCTAATGGATGCTTTAATATCTGCCACTATTGTTCAACCACCTGATTAGAATTTACCGTTTGAAATTATGTGTGATGCTAGTGATTATGCTGTAGGTGCTGTTCTTGGACAGGGGATAGATAAGAAGTTAAATGTTTCATTATGCTAGTAAAACTCTTGATGCTTCTCAAAGGAATTATGCTACCACTGAAAAAGAATTCCTAGCTGTAGTTTTTGCTTGTGATAAATTTAGGCAGTATATTGCTGAAAATCCTGTCGCTGATAATTTATCTAGATTAGAAAATATCCCTGATGACCCTATTCCTGTTAATGATAGTTTTCCTAATGAACAGTTAGCTGCTATAAAAGTGAGCTCTCAAGTGGTATGCTTATTATGCTAACTTTATTGTTTCCAAGTATTTGCCTCCTACCTTTACAACTCAGCAAAGAAGAAAATTCTTCTATGATTTGAGGCATTATTTTTGGGATGACCCACACTTATATAAAGAAGGTGTTGATGGTATTATGAGAAGATGTGTTCCTGGAAATGAACAACGAGAGATATTGAGAAAATGTCATAGTAGTGCTTATGGAGGACATCACGCTGGAGATAGAACTGCACATAAGGTTCTACAATCAGGTTTTGATTGGCCTACTCTTTTTAAAGATGCTAGAAAGTTTATTTTATCTTATGATCAATGTCAAAGGGTTGGAAATATTTCTAGACGTAATGAAATGGCTATGAATTATTCTCTTGTTATTGAACCGTTTGATTGTTGGGGTTTTGACTTTATGGGTCCTTTCCCTCCGTCACAAGGTTACACTAATATTCTTGTTGTTGATTATGTTACTAAATTGGTAGAAGCTATACCTACTAAAAGTGTTGATGGTAAAACCTCATTAAAAATGCTTAAAGACATTATTTTCCCTAGTTTGGTGTGCCTAGATATCTTACGACTGATGGGAGTTCTCATTTTATTCATGGTGGTTTTAGAAAAACCCTTGCTAAATATGATGTTAATCATAGAATTGTCTCACCTTATCATCCTCAAACTAGTGGACAAGTAGAATTATTAAATAGAGAAATCAAATCTATCTTGCAAAAGACTGTTAACAAATCTAGAAAAAATTGGGCTAAGAAACTAAATGATGCTCTGTGGGCTTATAGAACTTCTTATAAAAATCCCATGGGAATGTCTCCTTATAAAATGGTTTATGGAAAAGCTTGTCACTTGCCCCTAGAATTAGAACACGAAGCTTATTGGGCAGTGAGAGACCTAAATAGAGATTTTAAACTTGCTGGTGAGAAAAGGTTGCTTGACTTAAGTTCTTTAGATGAATGGAGGAGTGAAGCATATAAAAATGCTAAGCTCTTTAAAGAGAAATTTAAAAGGTGGCATGATAAGATAATTATTAAAAGAGAATTTCATGTTGGTGAGAAAGTGCTATTGTATAGGTCTCATCTCAGTTTTTTGCGGAAAATTACTCTCGAGATGGGAAGGAACTTTTGTTATCGAGGAGGTATATTGTTCGGGAGCAATTAAAATTGTTTCCCTTGAAGACAACACTTCACAAGTGGTGAATGGCCAAAGACTCCAGCATTATATTTTTGGAGATCCTTATCTAGAGTACTAATAAAACAACAAACTGGAATTCTCCTAAAGCCACCAAACTTAGTGTACACAAAGCAACCGTTAC
Organism: Alopecurus myosuroides; assembly: GCA_028641055.1. NCBI lineage: Eukaryota > Viridiplantae > Streptophyta > Magnoliopsida > Poales > Poaceae > Alopecurus > Alopecurus myosuroides. The sequence continues at coordinate 288,109,196 of CM054061.1, forward strand.
CCTCGATCCAATCTATCTAATGAAATCTAAGAGTCTATATTGCTTCCATGGTCTGCCATCCAATCGTACCGCTGAGAATCAATGTTTTTCCTAGAGACCATCCCACGCACGTCCAGCACTGTGTGATCGAATCAAACACTGTGATAGCGTTAGGTCAGCGCAGCCGCCTCTGTCGTCCACGCCACCGCCCACGCTCGGTACACCGGTCCTCCTCGTCCAATGCTTCGACGTCTGCGCCTCCTCGCTCAGGATCTCAAGTCCTAACCTTTGCCATCTATAGTGCACCCCGCCATGCCCTTCTGCAGCGATGCCATGCCCCTCTCCACCGGTGCGCTGCCTCCCCCACAAGCGTTCCACCGGTGACTCTGCGCCCTACCACGTCCTCGCGTTCACTCAAGGCATCTGGGACCATCATTGGGAGGTTCACGGGAGCACCACCATGCTGGTGAGAGAGACCAACCACCCATTCTCCTCATTTTCCATGTTCCTCTTGCTAATCCCAACGAGTGTATCGTTTCTCTATAGATCTGACCGAGTGAAATCGTCAGTACATGGATCTAGATGGTGATCGATTTCTCGATGTCTTTTTACATGCCCTATCGCTTAATCAAGCCTGCTTTCTAGGAAACGCCCTCGCACTTCGTCGGAATCATCCTCTTCGAGACTATTGTCGATGAGTTTGGTGTACTTTTGCTCTGTGTCCATTCTTATTCATCATGCTTGCTTGTCTTCAGTCCAAACCACCTAATTAATGTGTGTAATACGGCTTCAGTTCGTGCATTTGGGTAGGAAAAAAGTCTGATTCCATTTGGTCTACACGTACTTAGCTTATGCATTCCGTTCACTAAATTTTGTTACTTCAGTATTGCTCAGTGTCACTTTTGCTCCAGTACATTCGGATGCATGCTTTTCTGAGGCCAGTGCGCTACTTAGGAAATTGAATCAGAAGAATCCATATGATAGAAATGCTTGAATGAGCGGTGCATTTTACAATTTTTATTTAGTAAAATAGTATCTGTCACATAATTATCTACCATGTGTTGTTGACATCTTTGCATCAGTCTAGGATGTGGATTTTATATTTTTCTCTAACAGTATCTTCTAATTATGTTAAATGGTTTATTCAAATAATCTTGAAGCGACAATCACGTCTCTCGAGTGAAATGTCTGTTCTGTTAGTTTTATAGCAACTCACTTTCACCGGCTCATGGTTCAGCAATATTGTAGTTTCCTTGTAACTGAATTTCTCGGGTGAAATATTTTTCGCACGATAATCAGTCTTGTTGTGCTAAATAGGATGAACTCAAGGGAGGAGAATGGAGAAGGTGCATAATGAGTTCGGAAGAAGCACTCATCGCAATAAAGGTTCATGGGGATTAAAGCAAGTATTTTTTTCCACCAAGGATGTTATATCCAATTATTTCTCCACCTAGATTCTCTGAAACTTAAAGTTCTGTATTCAGGTACCAACTTTGTCTTCTTATGCTGGTTGTGAAAACATGGCATAAACTGGTATGTCAACTTCAATTCTCCAGTTGATTATAAATGGTAATATCATGTTTCCTTTTTTATATCAGTCATATGGTATCCTGATTTGTGTACTGTTTATGAACGTTAAAGTCCATCTTATTTGTCCCAGAAATATGGTAAATTGGTGAGATTCTTTCATGTAGAATTACTCTCAACTGGTGGTTTTATCTCAGGTGCTTCAATGAGTTCTATATGTACTGGATGATGCAGAGATCTAAGAGCACGAGCTCCACTTTAGCTGGAGGCATCCAGAGTTACAATTATTTCTCAATACTCGACATTCACTTGTCTTGCTTGTAAATCTTCTCTATGGGGGTTATAATAGTGTTCCGCATTACCGAGGGGGTAGAGCCGATGATAGCGTGGCGGGAAAAAAAATGTAAATTGGTAGGTTAAGTAAAAATGTACAATGGTGTGCTATGATGAACATTTTGAGCGTAAGCCATAGAAATATTAGTACATGTGTGATACCCGATGTTGTTGGATTAGATGATGCACTGTCCCATTCTAGTTTCCAATTAATACTTCTCTCGAGTGTTTGGTGGATACTGATTTTTTTAAAGTCAGAATGTCTTCTGATGTTAACGATCTTATGATCTCTTATAACTCTCCTTAAAAAAAATTATTTCACAATTGTCTTGAAATCTTCACCCCTACAACTTGACTATTTACTAATTATACTTAATTTTTTCGAAAATTTTATAATTTATGAATTATTGGGTTAGTCCTGCATTGCACGTGCACTCTAACTAGTATAATGAAAATGTTGATTGTATTCAAGCCATGATCCCGGAGAATTTATTAAGAAGCATATTTTAGAAACTGTAGAGTCAGTTTTCAAATAGGTATTAGTTTTGGTAAGAAAACGTTCGCGAAACATTTTCCAACTTTTATTTTTACTGTTTTTGGAAAATATGAAAATTATGAGCCGGAAACGAGGCGGAGACGGAGCTCGGATGCTCCACACCATGGTGTGTGCGCCCCGGAGCCCCTCTCCGACTCGTTTTCGATATGGACTTTCCTTTCATTATGAAACTTTTTTGCTATATAATCCCCTGGATCTACTGAGGTCCGTATATCGTTTTCTCGTCGTGTTTTCGTTTCGAGCTACTTTCCTGTCAGGAGTTCGGAGTTTCTAGGTCAAGATGTCCTCCTTCGGTTTTAGCATCTAGGATTACGCTGCACGTTGTCTTCGACAAATCCATCAAGGCATCAACAAGGGTGCTTTCGCGGGTTGGGCGACGGAAGAAGAGATAGATGCAAGAAGGGAAGACATGATTAACAACATGCGGGAGGAGATCCGGAAGGCTGCACCAGCGCCAACGAGCAACCCCACCTTTGTGGGATCCATTAACCCTCAGCGTCGTTATTCTCATAATGTGCAGGGGACCGTGCCTCAGGATCAAGATGCCAACATATTTCATGTGTTAGCTGAAGCACACCGGGTCGTCGATCAATTCTGCGAACAATATCGTATTCTCAAGGCCGAGGTAGCAATTTTGGAGGCGGAAAACATTTAGCTTCGTCGTATCATCAAAGGTCTTTCTGACTCCTCCCTAAATGATTCCACCGCCACCACCACCGAAGAATTGATTCGTCATTGGTTTTGGGCATCCCCTCGGCTTGTTCCAAGCTTGGGGGGGTGTGCCGCGGTATCACATCAATATCTTTCATCTTTTTTCTTTTTCAGTAGAGTCATATCATGAGTAGAGAGGTTATCATATAGGATGGTTTGCAGTATGGAAGTATCTCTCCTTAGTTGGCTATCGTTGTATCCTTTGGTGTGAGTTGCCGGTTTGAAATATTAATGAGAAGTTTCATCATTTACTTTATGCACACATTATTTTAGTTTTCAATTTCTGTCATATGGTTGAGCTTGTTATTAGTATTTGGTGTCACTCTAGAGATAATCAAGTTAGTCTAGTTGGTTCTGGCAAACTTAGCTTGGGTCAGCAGAAATAATAATTTGAGATGCTAGTATAAGAAAGAGGAATTTGCCTATTAGCTCATAAACTTAGTATTCACAAGTTAAGATCGCTTGGGAATTCAATGAAGATTGCATGATTGGTTTTATCATATGTATATTTGTTTGTTTTCCCTCAACTCTTATGCTTGCTACCCAGCCTTGCTAGCCAAAAACCCTGTACTGAGAGGGAATGCTTCTCGTGCATCCAAACCTTGAGCCCCAAAACCTTTCCATTTGTGTCCACCATACCTACCTACATGTGGTATTTTACCGCCACTCCAAGTAAACTGCTCATGTGCTACCTTCAAAACTTTCAAGATTACTCCTGTTTTGTGTTCCTGTTTTTGCTCATGAGGACGTCAATAGAGAATCTTTATCTCACTTGTTGATTGGACTTCAAACACCTGGACTAATGGCTTCATCCGCTTATCCAATTGCTAGAAGAGCTGGCAGCGGGGTGCCCAGCCCCAAAACTAATACACAATCTCTTCCACTATTTTTGCCCCTGATTTATCAGTCAAAGCATAATCGTGTAAACAAAAGAGAATGAGGGATGACCTTCTACACCAGTTGCGTCCCTCATATGGGAGCCGCTCTTATGAAGTATAGTTGGCTTGTGACGTAATGTATTTTCTGTTTACCTTTCGTTGACACTAGCATACACCTCTCCTAAAATATAGACACACCTCCATGGTTTGTGATTGTTGGCAGGTACCCGAGGATTCGGTTTGCCATGGTTTGTGTAAGATGGATGAGAGGAGTGTCAACCTTTTCTAACTCTGTTTTATTAAATAAAATCTCTAGCACATGAGTGATCCATGCTTCCCTCTGTGAAGGGCCTATCTTTTACATTATGTTGAGTCAGTAAACCCATTTCTCTATGTCTCCAACAAGCATTTGAGTTGTTGTGATCTCATCATCTATATGTTGATTTATTCAATCATGTTTTCTATTCTTCTTTGTTTAGAACTTGCTTTATTATCTGAATGAATATTATTTTGAAAAGCTATGAATCACAGTAAAAGAATTGTTATAATTAAACATGTTAAGCTCTACAAGATGAGCCTTATTATAAAGACTTCACCTAAGATAAACAAGATGTCATTAAATGTTCTCTGGCCAAGATTGAAGTTTGCCATTACCAATTTTGATTCTCTCTTTTGCATCTTTGTTTGTGACTCCCATTACTTGTTTCAAGTTAGGTTATATGAGAGGAAGTTGTTGTCTATAATGATTGGTGCATAGATAGATGTGATGCTTCTTGTCCGTATTTTATTTATCGACTCTTCACTCCATAAACATGTGGTCATGTTTTCTGAGTTCAGTTTCGCTTGGGAACAAGCGAGGTCTAAGCTTGGGGGAGTTGATACGTCCATTTTGCATCACTATTTTATATCGTAATTTTCTGTTATTCATCGATATATTTCATTTTATGATGCCTCTCTTATGTTATTTTATCTTATTTTGCATGTTTTATAATTTTTGGAGAATAAACACCAGGACCAGGAATCTGATGGAAAAAGCACCGTCGGGATACCATATTTCAGAAGATCAGAAGAAGAAGTGGGACACCGGGGGTGTCCTAGAAGTTCAGTGGAGGAACCTAGCCAGAAGGAGAGCTAGAGGGGGCCACCAGGGGCCCACACCATGGGGTGGCGCGCCCCTCGCCCTTGGCCGCGCCACCTAGGGGTGTGGCCACCCTGGCCCACCTCTGGGGGATATATTTTGTGTGCATGTCCCCCAGGAAACCCTAAGCCTCATACCATCGTCGAAGAATTATTCTGCCGCCGCCTCGGGGCGAAAAACACCCAAGAGAGAAAAACTCTCTAGCAGGGAGAAATCTGCTGGGGAAATTCCTCTCCGGAGAGGGGAAATCACCGCCATCTTCACCGTCATCGCTCCGGGCATCATCACCACCAGCAGCATCACCCTCATCATCCACCGTCATCCCGCTGTAACAATTAGGGACCTCTATCGTTGTTTTGCATTAGATCTCTCTCCCGGTGTGGATTACTCGTTAGTAGTTGATGCTTGTGAGATTTATCGGTGTTTGCACTTTATGACCAGATTGTTATCATTCATTATATCGCCTCTGATTATGATCAATATGATGTCTCGTGAGTAGTTCGTGTTGTTCTTGAGGACATGGAAGAAGTCAAGTTGTTAGTAGTGAAGTAATGTTAAGTAATATTTAATGTTCAATATTTAAGTTGTGGTGTTATTCTCCTAGTGGTGTCATGTGAACGTCGACTACATGATACTTCACTATTTATGGGCCTAGGGGGATGCATCGTGTATTTGGCTACTAATTGTGGGGTTGCCGGAGTGACAGAAACCTAAACCCCCGTTAGGAAACCATTACACGAGGGAGCGTAGGGTCCCGGAGTTTAAAGCTGTGGTTAGATTTATTTGTTAATTACTTTCTTGTAGTTGCGGATGCTTGCAAGGGGTATAATCACAAGTATGTATTAGTCTTGGATGGGACGGTACATTAGCATAGATTCATCCACACAACACTTATCAAAACACCTAACATTATTCAGCTGCATGGAACAAAAGCACTTGATAGAAATCTCCCGTGTGTTCTAGAGAACGTTTGTTAATCATAAGTAAACCCATCGGCTTGTCCTTTGCTGAAGAAAGGATTGGGACAATTGCTGCAATTATTATTACTGCATTTTATTTACTCGCACTTTATTTATCTGCAATATCAAAAACCCCTACAAATATATCTTTCAGTATTTACAGTTATTCCTTCAGCGAAACTGCTTGTCAACACCTTCTGCTCCTCGTTGGGTTCGACACTCTTATTTATCGAAAGTACTACGATACACCCCCTATACTTGTAGGTCATCACGTACCTTTGGTATAAGTGTAATCGCAGTATCATTTAGACCCTCTCGTAGCAATCCCCCATTCAGAAATTCAGTACAGCCATTACAACATCACATTTCAACAAATTCTAGTGACGTTGGAAGAAACCAGCTATAAAGCCATCAACCCCGGGTGCTTTAGAAGGAGCCATTTGAAATAAAGCATTTCTAACTTTCTCCTCTGTGTAAACTATATCCATTCCACAGTTGATCTGGTCTGTCGATCTGGGCTGAAAAAAATGTAGCAAGCCGTTCGTTGGACTGGGTCCTTGTGTCAGTTAGAGGTTTTGGTAAAAACCTTGCACCCCAACATGTGTTTCCTCTATCCACTCACATTATGATCCATCTAATCTTTCTAGCAGCTCAATCTTATTTGTACGCTTGCGACCAGCAGCTTGTTTATGAAAATACGAAGTGTTTTTATCCCCTTCACGAAGCCATAACACGCGGTATCACTGCTGCATCCAGATTTCTTCTCGATGAAGTGCTTTTTTTATATTCAAAATGGCCTTCTCTCTATCAGTTGGGCCCCGACCCATTGTATTCCTCCTTAGCCGGTCTAGTTTCTGCCTTAGCTTTTGTAATGTATGCGCTAAACATCCAAACTCCTCCCATCCCCAAGTACATAGTTTTGTTTGGAGTTTTTTCAATGCACTCACAACACCGAGGAGTCCATGTCTTTCAGCCCCTCGCATCTAATTATCAGTCACCAACTTCTCATAGTCGACATGTGTCTGCCACATATTTTCATATCTGAACTGTCGTAATCCCCTTGAGCGTTTGTCGTGCATCTTTTCACGAAACTCTGTCAAAACAAAGCAATGATCTGACTCCGTGGAAACGATAAGCCAAACTCTGGTTTGCTCAAAGAGTGCAAGAAATTCAGCATTAGCAAATGACCTATCCAATCTCTCTTTAGCATTGTTGTCACTAGTTTGCTGATTATCCCAAGTATAGGGGCTGCTAGACCACCCCAAATCTTGCAAGTGGCAATCTTCAACTGCCTCCCGAAAGTTCCTCGTCTGCCACTCCGGTCGATCTTCCCTTGAGAATTGCTCATGCGCATAGAGTGACCCATTAAAATCTCCCAAGCAAAGCCAAGCATAATGACGTGCCGAGAACAAAGTTTGCAAAAAGCGCCAATTGTGATGTCTATTTTCCGCTCATGGCACTCCATAAAACCTTGTGAATCTCCACCCCGTTGAGTTTTGATCCTTATTACGCACCATAACATCAATATGGCCAGAACTACTGCTCTGTAGATCAACAACGTAGTCGACAGATAAAAAAAGACCAAGTCCACGACTAAGACCATCGCTATCCACAAAAATACAACCTGCAAAGCCCAAGATGCTCTTTAGAGCTTCCACCCTTTTTCCACTAATTTTGGTCTCTATGACAAAAAAAAATCATTGCAGGTCCTTCCTGCCTCGTAATGCTACGAAGCTCTCGAACATCCTCGAGGTTTCCAAGCCCCCGGTCGTTCCATCCTAGACAACTAATTGTGACAGGCAGGATGGAACCCAGCCTCTGTCGAATTTTCATGTGTCTTCCTCTTTTTGTTTGGATCAAAATCCCTTTCTTCAACATCCATCTGGTTTGCCTCCTTGCTTGCTCTGGGTTTAGCTAAAAAAATGTCAACTGTAAATTGGCGTTCCGATCATCCTTTGCATGTTCGAACAACTGCACCATCCAATAGGGCGATAAGCCTGTTTGTCATTGTACCCTTTCCGGTTCCTTCCGCCAGTCTTCTTCACCGGAGACGTAACTTCCTCATATGCCCCTTCCCAGCTGTACTTGAGAATTTGGTCTCCCTCTTACTAGACTGGCTTGCATGCTGCTTCCGAAACAAATTATCATTCGACCCAGTTTCCCTTCTCTCATTCGGAGATCTCAGTCCCGCGCCAAAGGGATAGCTACCATTTGCATCTCTAGTTCTAGGCGTGTGACAGAACAGCTCGGAGTGCCCCAGTCGGCCACAAGAAAAGCAAAAGTAGGGTACTTGTTCATATTGTATAATATACTAGTCCCTGCTCTGTCTTGCCAACGAGTCTATCAGAATACCCCTCCTCAAAGGTTTGGTAACATCCACTGTCACCCTCACCCTAAGGTGCTCACCTACTGGATCAAAACACAAACTGAGTTGCAGTTTTGTCCAGCTCTTTGGCAATACGCTGTCCCCATGTTGAATTTCTTAGATTGAAGGGTAGGCTTAAAGCCCTAGCCCACAATAGTTGCATCTTATCAAACTTGAGTTCAGAAGCATCCACTTGACGAATTCTTCCAAGATCACCGTGTTCTTTCTGACATGCCACGGTGACCCCTCCTTGACTCTATCCCGATCACGTTGGAACTCGAACTCAGCCACAAAAGTATTTTCGCCGACGGAGCGAAAAACTAGACCTTAAGGGTTTCCCCATGTTGGCCGTAGCGAACTAGAGATCATCTGGATATGGAACGTATTTCGGTACAACACTTTCCCCGCCAGTAGCCATCTCAACTTTGCACCACTGTCGACATCGTCGACGATCACAGGAGTCACTTCATTCTCTGTAAGATCCTGTTTTCCCATCGCTTATTCCATACGATCTCTAGCCGCCTTCGAGGAGGCAGCTTCACCTCCAATCTTCTTGTTACCGGCTGCCGATGAATCCATCTTCGGCATGGAGATTCACCGCGCCCCGTCGAGAGCTCAACGTGCGCCGCCAAAATCCCCTGGAACCCTAACCGCCTAATGAGAGGCTCCTAGTTTTCCGGGAAAGTTTTTCCTGGTCTGACGGTTGAGGACGTTGAGAACTATAACCAACCGGTATATGTTTTAGTTGAAAAGATGCTCTTCAGCATGTATTACTTGTATTGAAGGGAGTAGAGGCGTGTGCCACATAAAAATAATCCAGCTCGATATTCATTGGAGATCACATTTTGCCGCCTCACGAGTCATTTGACTTCCGGTACCGCATTGATGATTTGGCTAATGCGACATTCTGGTGTATATTTTCCATGTGCAAGCAATCTTTTTTTTCGAGAATAACGGGGGGGAAGAGCTTTCCCCACCGCTTGTATATACCCGAAAAGGCCCCCTCAAAGCGGGGCAACGATCAGTACAGGAGAAAAAGGGGGCGAGGTGTAGAAGAAAAACACGGGGGCGGGGGAGAGAGGTGTTGCATAACAATTACATGATACCACGCTGCATCAGGAAGCCACGCAGGGCTGCAGCACTCGGACGAAGATGACTAGCTAGCCTACAAGACCATAGCGTCACGTCCTCGGCCGCGCGGCGGAGAACATCGGTGGGAGAGCTCGAGTTGTTATTGAAGACCAAATCATTCCTTGCCTTCCAGAGCTGCCAGAGGATGGCGGCGAGGCCAAGCTGCCAGACAGCCGAGTCGAGGGCCAGAGGAGCGGAGACATCCCATAAGGAGACGTGCCCAGTGCTGCACCCAACTCTCTGCGATGTGTTGGCCGCCAAGGAGCACTCAAATAGAATATGCCGTGACGTCTCGTCATCGCAACAAGAGCTACAGCGAGGGGAAGGAGCGCAGCCCTTGGCGAAAAGGTTGAGCCGGGTATTAAGCCGATCGGAGTCAGCTAGGATGCAAAAGATCTTTATCTTCAAGGGAAGACGGGATCTCCAGCAAGAGGCAGCGGAAGCGTCATAGACGCCGCCGGGGGAAGTGAGCAGGTAGGCGGCCCGGGTGCTGAAAGAAGAGCTGGGGCCCCAAGCGAGGGAGCGGGAATCCTCAGCGCTGTCGGGGGGCGTACTGCCGATGATGCGCAGGATGGAGGCAAGCTCGGCCGCGGCCACAGCGGAAAGCCGAGGACGAAAGGTGAGCCCCCCGGAGACGGCAGCGGCTACAGATAAGTGGGGGCGAAGGCCATGCGAGAAGATGGCAGGGAAGGTGAAAGCTAGTCGACCGGCGGAGCACCAGTTGTCTAGCCAGAAGGAGGTGTATTCCCCACAGTGGACGGAAACACGGGTAATGCACCTGTAGATCGGGAGACAAAGGTGAAGAATCGACTCGATGAAGGAAGGGGAGGGGGAGACATCGCCCATGTCTCTGCCGTAAGTGCGGTGGAACCAGGTCTTCCAAGGGAGCTCTTCCTGCTGGTGAAGCTTATGAACGAAGTGCATGAGGAGTACGAGGTTTTGCCGTCGAAGGTCCCGCAAGCCAAATCCGCCAACCTGCTTAGACATGCACACCTTATCCCAAGCCATTAGACAACGAGCCCCAGAGCAAGAGTCTTTGCCAGTCCAAAAGAAGGATCGGCGCCTCTTGTCAATCGAGTCAATCACACCACGGGGTAAAATAAAAGAACACATAAAATATGTAGCTAGATTGTTTAAAACCGCATTACAAAGCACGAGTCTCCCACCGGAAGAGAGGAGCATAGCGCTCCAGCCAGAGAGGCGTTTGTCGAAGGAGGAGATGAGAGAGCCATAGGCCGAGATCGGGAGTTTAGAGGGAGAGAGCGGGAGTCCCAGGTACGGTTGCGGGAAGGAAGAGATAGGGCATCCGAGGGCAGATGCAATGTCGGCCGTAGCCGAGGGGTTGATATGAATAGGGATGAAGCAAGATTTGTGAAAATTGATGGCAAGCCCAGTTGCGGAGGCGAAATCGTCTAGGATAGAACGGAGCTTCAGTGCCGAGGGCAGGTCTCCCTTGCAAACAATGAGCGTGTCATCAGCATACTGGAGAACCGCGGGGGGGGGGGGTGGAGGCGTCGATGGGGTGGGCGATCTCATTTTTGGAGTGAGCGAGGCGGATGAGACGTTGAAGGACGTCCGCAACGATGATAAAGAGGTATGGGGAGAGTGGATCGCCCTGCCGCAGACCGTTTCTGCACCTGATCCAGGACCCAGGAACTCCGTTAAGGACGACAGCGGTGTGACCGGAAGATAGCAGGTCCATCATCCAGTCACACCATAAGTCAGTGAAGCCCCTAGCACGAAGGATAGAGGCAAGACTTGTCCAGTTAACCGAGTCAAAGGCCTTACGAAAATCAATTTTGAACACAATGGCAGGCGTTTTTCGCAGGTGGCATGTGCGGATAAGATCTGCGGCGTAGACGATGTTTTCGGAGATGCGTCGCCCAGAGAGGAAACCAGTTTGGTCGGGGTCGACAAGCGAATGGATTGAGGATTGCAGGCGGGTAGTCAAGATTTTTGTAATGATTTTTACAATGCAGTTTTGGAGGGAGATTGGGCGGAAGTCGGTCGGGGAACGCGCTGCCTCGTGTTTAGGGAGAAGGATCAGGAAAGCCCTGTTGATACGTCCCAAGTCAATAGAGCGGGAGTGGAAGCTGGCGAGGACCTCCTCAACATCAGCACCGATTGTGGACCAAAAGGTGGAGTAGAAGGAAGGCCCGAACCCGTCGGGTCCCGGGCTGGAGTCCTTGTTCATCCTAGCCAGGGTTTCGATGATTTCGGAGCGCGAGAAGGAGGTCGTAAGAGAGGAAAGGTTGTTTGCCGGGCAGGGGTAAAGGTCTCTGAGGTCGAACTTCCAACAACAGTTGGTTTGAGTTCCAAGGAGGGAGCGGAAGAAATCGTCGAGCAATTTGGCTTTACTGGCGTGGTCGGAGAAAGTCTGGCCCTCGTGGTCGAGGATCGGGATAGCATGGCGGCGCTTGTGACAGGTTGCCATAGCATGAAAAAACCGAGTGTTTTCATCACCTTCCAGCGCGAAGCGAACTTTTGCGCGAGAGCACCAGTAGACTGCACGTTCCCTGATGGAGAGGTGCAGGGCTTCCGAGGTGAGGTTGCGCAGCCTAGACTCAAGAGCCGAAAGGGGCCTGTTTTCTTCAATGAAGTCGAGAAGATCGATGACGATGCGGGCATCAGATTCCCGCTGAGCGAAGGGAGTACATTTCTTTGTCCACGATTTGCAGCAAACACGGCGTCGCCGAAGACGGGCAACCAGGCGCGCAGTGGCGTCCTGCCGGAAGGTGGTAGACCAGGAGCTGATGATCGAAGATCGGAAAGACGGGTGCAGCCCCCAAGACCGATTGTACCTAAAAATGGGGGAGCGCGGGACGGCGGATGAAACAGACGTCAGGATGGGGACATGATCTGATGTGTCCCGAGTGAGGGAGGAAAGGGAGGTAGAAGGAAAAAGGGTGTTCCAGGCGTTATTGATCAGGACGCGGTCAAGACGAATAAGTGTTGGAGTTGCACGGCGGTTAGACCAGGTGTAGCGGCGGTCTCGAAGAGGGAGATCGATTAGGGCCATGTCATTGATAAAATCGTTGAAGGCCGTAGTTTCCGGCAGGTTGAGGTTATCGTTGTTCCGGTCTTCAAGAGATCGACAAAGATTGAAGTCGCCGCAGATAAGCCAGGGGATAGCGTCACAAGGTTCATGAGCCCTAAGGTAAAGAAGGAAGGCAAGTTTGTCTGCGTGATTGCAGGGGGCATACACGTTAGTGATTCTAATTTCAACGGCGTCAACAGTAGTCAGAAGATCGAGAGAGAGGGCGTGGCGGCTGGCGAAGGAGGAGATGCACGAGAAGCGCTCAGCATCCCAGGCCGAAATGATGCCTCCGGCGGAGCCGAGAGCGTCAACCGCAACAAAGGACCTAACTGAAGCAGGGAGAAACGATGCCGCTTTGGCGCCAGACAAGGAATCGAGCTTACTTTCCTGCAGAGCAATAACATGGGGACCCGCGGAGGCGAGGTCGGCGCGGACAATGTCGCACTTGTCTTTGTCACCGAGACCGCGGATGTTCCAGGATTCAAACAGATAGGTTCGCAAGGACATGATCAAGGGTACACACCCGAATAAAGCAGTAAAACGGGGAAGGGGGCCTAATGCCATGCCCTAAACACTCCCGTGAGAAAACAAAAAAGCGAACGACAGCAGGATCACTAGGCACACCGGATGGCACCCAGCAGCAGGAGGCAGAAACCATGTCGAGACGGCGAGGGCGGGCTCCGACAGCCACAGCTGTGGGCAGTGGCGCACGGACGGGAGCCTCCCAAGGAGAGAGCTGCATCATGGCGCCAAGGATGGCACCGTGACGCCCAAGGCGAGGGCCGCAGGGTCCACCCCGCAAGGCTCACCTAGCGCTTGCAGGACCGGAAGCGGGATGGATGCCGGGACGCCGTCGTCAAGGCAGAGGCGGGCCATGGCAGTGCGGAGGCGAGGAGACCCTTTGTTGGAGCTGAACCGGGAGTCTTTCACCGCCTGCGCCCGGGTGAGCATGTCCATGAACTCAGCAGGCTCCTTGGAGGCGAGGCGGGCACTGCGACGGGTCTTGAACGCCGAGTCGGCGTCGCGCTTGCTGCGAGCCTTCTCCTTACGAGCGGCGTTCTCGTGCACGTCATCCTGGATAGAGAACAGAGGCTGAGCGGGAGGTGGCTCGACGGCAGGACTAGCAGGGGCGGCATCGGGCGAGGCCGCCGGGCTCGGCACAGCAAGGGTGTCGTACCACTGCAGCATAAGAGGCGGAAGGTCGTAAGGAGATTGACAGGAGATGGAGGCAGGCGATGAAGGAGGAGAACCGGGAGCGCAAGGAGATACCTCGTCAGCGTCCAATCCCTCCTCCGGGAATTGATCGGCAAGACGGCGAGCGAGGATGTGATCCCACGCCACCACCGCGGAGTCGGCAGCGACCCCGCCGGACGCAGCACCAGACTCGACGGAAAGAGAGTCCGCGCGGCGCGCCACCACGTGGGACCACAGCTCGAGGGGAGCGCCGGGGCGCTGGAGACCTTGACCGCTCGGAGCGCGCGGGGGAGAAACAGAGTCTTCCACGTCGCAGCCAAGCGACGCCCCGTCGATGTCGTCAAGCCCACCGCGTCGGGGAGACGGGGAACGCGCCGAGCGGCCGCGCCTGGGCGTGTCTCCTCCTCCATCAGCGTAGTGACCTGCGCTGGAGAAGGGTCCACGGGCGGACCAGGTGCGGACGACCTGCAGGGACACCACCGTAGTTGTTTCGCCCTCAAAATCACGAAGCAGAAGGGAGGGGGGAACCAAGCCGTCGTTCTCCATGTGGAGCACCAGGCGGATCGCGGAGAAGTCGAGATCGTTGAGACACAACGGATCAATGCAGCACACGCTGCCGATGGGGCGGAACGCAGTGCGGATGCCGTCTTCGTTCCAATGCTCCAGGGGGAAGCCGAAGGCGGAAATTTGCGCGAAACAAGAGTACCTCCACCCTACTCGGTTGTCCGCGAGCTCGGGGCGCTCGAGGGAGATGCGGTGGCCAAGAAACGAGAGAGGGAACAGGAGCATCGCGCGTTCGCGAGCAGCTTCGTTGGGGAAGACCACCATGAGCGCTCCGTAGTGGGAGGCCGCGAGCCCGATGGCGGGGTTCCCACCGTGAGCTTCAAAAGCCTGGCGAAGCACGAACCCGGGCGAGGCCGAGGGCGGCTCCAGGAGGGCGAAGGCGAAGCGACGGCAGTGCGCGGCGTCCCTCACCATCGGCATGAAGCACTCGGCCTCCGCCGGGGCAGCGGGCGCCGCAACCGTCGCGCGGAGAGCACGGTCCGAAGAGGGGATCGAGGTCGCAGGCGTCTCCGGATGGGGGCCGCGGGGATAGGGCGTCGGCGGCCTGAAGAAGAGCGGGGGCCCGCGTCCCCCCTTGCAGTCCGCGGCGCGCAGCCCGGCGATCCTGATGTTGCGAGGCGGTGCGTCCGGCGAGGGGGTGCGGGAGCGAGCTCCGCCGTTGCGGAAGACAGCGGACAACCTGGGGGAGGCCGGCGCAGACACAGTGTGAGGATGCGAGTTTGGATAGCAATGGGAAGAAGAAGAGGGGGAGGCAGGGAAGAAGCTTAGGGGGTCGAGCTTACATTTGGTCCTCCGGTGGCCGAAGCGGCCGCAGTAGCAGCGGACGGGATCACGGCACCCACGGACCTGGTGGTCAGCTCCGAGGCACCGGAAGCAGCGGCTTTCTTTCGAGCGAGGGAGGAAGACGAAGGCTCGGTTTCGAGGTTGGGGAGAAGGGGAGTGGAGCAAGGCAGCCTCTAAGTAGGAGAGGGGGCGCATGGGCTCGCCGGACTTCACGCGGCACGGGGATGGGACAGAGCATAGCTCGGCGCCGCTCGTAGGGGTCATGCCAGGCGCGGCGGTGACAGGGAGGGTGTCAGGGGGATGAGATTGGACAGAACGCGAGGGGGAGAGGGGCACTGAGGGCGAGGGGGGACACGGAGGGGGTGGGCCCTTGCGGTTGACGAAGCGCACCCCGTGTCGGGGCAGGAGGTGCACGGGACTATCTCTCGCGTGGCACACGGATCCCTCCCGGACTGAGCGGTGGCAACCAAGGGCAGTGCAAGCGAGTCAAAGTCTAGGGCGGGTCCGGGCGAGGGGGAAGCGTGCCGCGTGGCGGAAGAAGGGGGCGTGGAGGGAGGTGCAGGTGCCAGCGTTGACGTTGGACCAGGAAAAAGACGAGGGCTAGGGGCGCAGTGTAGTACCGCGGACAAAGCGAGGGGTTCGTCGGAATCCGTTAGTTGACCAGCGGCAAGGAAGGCGGCGCTGCGTGAATCGTGCAAGAGGAACCTCAACCCGCCGATTCCGAAGCTCTTCTTCCCCACGATGAGCTGAGCTATGGGCAAGGAAGCAACGACGGAGGTGAACACGAGAGGTGAGATTTGACAAACGGAGAATGAATCGGGGGAGACCGTGAAACAGTAGTTCAACGCGTTTTTGACAACAAAGCCGTTTAGTTTTCCACCGGTGGTTTCCGGGGTGATCCAGAAACGGCCCGGGGTACAAATTTTTCGGAAGATTTTTGAGAAAGCGACCGTGGTGTGAAATCGTCGAATAACCAAGAGGAAGAACGCCGAACCTGGTGTGGAGCGCGGCTGCCGACCGGCCCGAGGCCGGAGGGCGGAGACATGCTTGGCCGCGTCGCCATCGGGGCCAGAGTTGGGCGCGGAGGTCGCATCCAGGCAGGCGGAAGGGGCAGGCGGCGGACCTTCTCTTGCAAGTCCCACGACTCCTGCAGAACAACCACGGGCATCAGCAACAGCAGGGGGAAGAGCCGGGCCTGGAGGAGACACCGGAGCCGTCAAGGCGACGGCGAGACAGACGGGGGGAGGGCGGGTTGGGTGGGGGAGGAAGGAGATTGGGAGCTCGAGGGAAGGCTGCCGAGCAAGCAGAGCAAGGGGGATGGCTCCAAGCGTGAGCCCGGGAGGCAGGAGCGGCGGAGACCCGCCGGCGGGCGACGGGCGGTCGCCCATCTGGACGGGGACGCCGGGCGAGCTCCCTACGTCACCTCACCTCTCTTCGGGCCTAATAACAAATGCATTCATGTGATCCATGCCGTCCTCATCGTGTCACCGTCACGAAAATACTTGGAGTATGAAGCTGAGCCACTGCTCTATCCATTCGACGACTTTCTCCACTACGCTGAAGTACGCCTGGCAATCGGGTCGGGTTTGGTCGGGTCGACCTCTTCCGAACCCATGCACATTTGTTAAACGGGCAAGCATCTCTGCCCACGACCGTGCCCATGGGCGCTGGGACATGCCCATGCCCATGCCCATCGGGTCGTCGACTCTATCGGGTAACCCATCGGGTCAAAGTTTTGCTTTTCCGTAAATGGAATACGATAAAATAAAGTTAGTAAATAATTATTCTAGTTAGTTTATATGCACAATAATGGGCCAAACCAAATAGTTATTGCTGCTAGTTGTGTACAAGAGTTGAGTTGGCTAGCTGTTAGGTTTAGATATGTCACTTGTAGTGTATTTACACAAAATATATCAATTATAATGTATATTTAAAATTTATATGATCATTAATAATAATCGGACGACCCATCGGGTTGCCCATGGGTATAACCTTGTACCCATACCCTACCCACGACTAATCGGGTCACCCATGGGTCTTACCCATGGGCAAAGTTGGCGACCCATACCCTATCTATTCGGGTCGGGTGCCCATGGGCGGACGTACCCATGGGTCGAATTGCCAGGCTTACGCTGAAGGCCTGAACCGCTACTTTCTGTTGCGTTTTCTTGTGGCCATTTGGGTTATCGAATGCTGGATATGCGCTGAAAACAAGTACTCCCTCGGTCCCAAAAGATGTCTCAATTTTGTCTAAATTTAGATGTATTTGCACACTAAAATATGTCTAAATACATGTAAATTTCACAGTAGAAGCTGAAAAGGATATCGATTTGTTTATAAAAAGAACTTCAGACTGTCCATATCACAGTAGCAGCCATCCAGGATCTGAACAGCAATATTTTAGTACCGATGAACATTCTATCACAACATTACAGCATCGGCATATCTTTTCAACGAGTATAGTATTTCCCTCGCGGCACACGTTGGTCAGCGGGTCGGAAGAACGGGGCCGGCGGCGAGCCACCGGCCGGCCTGCTCCATGAGCACCACCATGCCCTGGCACTCCTGCAGCACGAGCACGTCCAGGCCGCCCCTGACCATGGCCGGGAAGAAGAGCCAGAGCCCTGTCCCACCCACGAACGCCAGCGTGAGAGGCACCGCCAGCACCCGCGGCGGGCGCCACCACCCGGCATGCCGCGCCCACCACGCCTCCGCCGCGGTGCACACTCCGTGAAGCACGAAGAACGCGGTCACGTCGCCGCTGGGTGGCCGCCGCATGATGTAGAAGAAGAGCAGCTCGTGCATGAGCCCGGAGACGAGGAACGACGCCAGGACGCCCGCCGCTTCGCCGTAGCGCGCGCGCACCGGGCCGTGCACTGCCGGACGGAGGATGGCGGGCACCATGAGGTTCCACCGCCTGCCCCAGAAGTCCCGCAGCGACGACGCAAGGTACGGCCGGTCTACCTGCGGCTCCATCTCCATCCCCAGCACGCCGTGGATCACGGCGTGGACCGTCCCCAGGAGGAGCTCCAGGGAGAGGTAGATGTGCACGGTGTACAAGAGGAGGATCTGCCACCGGCTCATCGCCTCCTTGAACTGGTACGCGTAGATGATGAAGGGGATGACGGCGCCGGACACCAGGATCTTTGCGGCCGATCCCGAAACGGGATCTTGCTTCTCGGCTTCGCCGGAGCGGAGCTTGACGGGTAGAGAGGCGGAGCAGACGAACTGGAGGAGGGGAAGGGACGGGTCCAGGGGGCCCCGTCCGGCGGCGAGGAGGAAGAGCTTGAAGGTGCCGAGCCAGCTGAGGAAGAAGGCGGAGCTGCCGCGGAACGTGGTGGTGGTGAAGGCGAAAGGGATCCCGTAGAAGAGCACAACAGCGGGCAGAAGCGCGGCGAGGCGGCCCGCGCCTGGGCTAATGCGCGCGGCGGTCATGCGGGCGTACAACATGGCCGCCCAAACCGCAGCCGTGACCTTCAAAACGCTCCCGAGCTCGCCGTCCATGAGGGCCGCAGCCATTATTGTGGTGAGCACGAAGGATACCCTCTCGTGTTGTGATTTGTGAATGACGTTATTTGGAGGATTGACTCGTATGTCATCGTTTTTGTTCGACGCACGTTGACTAGCCAAAACATGTCATTCGACGGTAATTGTCTTTTTCCCTTTTCAAATCGGGGATCTTTGGTACCCGGCTGACAACGATTGTCCACATGTTAAGTTGTTAACATGTGATACTTTTGTTGTCCTTTCCCTGACAAATACTCGTTCGGTTCCAGTACGAGTATATTAAGAGCATCTCTCTAGTAGATCCCTGGAAGACTCGAAGAGTGAAACTGAAAAATAACTATCTCGCGTATGGTGTGCGAGTGAAAAAAGCGGTCAGACGAGAGCCAGCGAATGACGACGGTCCGTAAACGATTTCTCGGGCGACCGAGAATTCCGTCCTCGTACCCCGAATATACAGATTTCAACGACGACCCCGAGGGTGCCTCGATTGGGGAAGAACGGTTGGCGGGGGGACATTTCAGCACCGCACTCCCCAATTTCCCCTTCGCCCTACCCCGCGTCGCCATTTGAAACATTATTTGATGTAATAATCGGAATGTTCTTGATATTTATATTTGTGATGCGACATTTATGTTTGAAATGCTGAAAAGCTATAGCGGAAAGCTGGTTTTATTCTGTTTTACCGGTCGGTTTTACGGGGACTACAACAACGCAGCCGTTTTCAACCCGTAAAACCAGTTTTCTGCGACCCCTAAACGCGGGATAGGGACACTGCTAGAGATGCTCTAATATCTTATATCATGGAATTGAGCCGTGTACTTGTTGCTAATTAGATTTTAACGTATTTTGTCTTTTTTACATATACTCTTCTCTTTTCTATCTCAACTAGTCGCTTTGCACCTACTCCCTCCTATCGTAATGTAAGATGTATAGAAAATATACTGGTACACAAATTTTGTCCCTACTTATGTGCATTGTCTCTTAAAAGAGAAACACCGTGGCTAACAGATACACCACGCTACTCTAAATTACGATTAAAGGGAATAACTTCTTCTATAGATAAAAAAGAACCACATTTGATACAATCCCGAAGGACATAGAAAGGATTCAATGACAACACGTGCAGGGGTCGATGAGGACTTTGTCTGCACCGAGTTCCTCATCGACCTTGTCAGTAACGATAACGTCCTCACCCTAGCCATCCTGGTATCCGCTGAATGGCAGCAGTGCGTTGGCAACGTATCAATTCCAACGGGTGCTCTCTGATATTTAGTGGCAGAGCTAGCCATCTGGCAAGCTCTCGCTTCTGCCACACCTAAATTCGTATTTTGTGTTGTGTAATTGTGCATATATTAGTTAATTTTGTGTAGTACATGTTCATCCTGCCACACCTACATTTCGATTCTACCTCCGCTATTGGAGATATTGTCAGCTGGCAATGCAACAAAAGGAAATTCCAAATGCTTTTGGAAAAAACAGAATTCTTTGAGATAAGGCACGTTCTGGGCCCCGAGACTCCTGAGGAATCTTTTTCATTTTTTGGTTATGTATGGAAAGATCGAAATAAAATTACTACAATTTTGGGTATTCACTTAATTTTGTTAGGTCTAGGTGTTTTTCTTCTAGTACTCAAGGCTCTTTATTTTGGCGGTGTATACGATACCTGGGCCCATGGGGGGAGATGTAAGAAAGATTACCAATTTGACCCTGATCCCCAATGTTATATTTGGTTATTTACTAAAATCTCTTTTTGGGGAGAAGGGTGGATTGTTAGTGTGGATGATTTAGAAGATATAATTGGTGGACATGTATGGTTGGGTTTCATTTGTAAGGAAAATCAAACTAAATCCTACATTGCCCATACGTATATCCACCTAGGCAATATGGCAGGAGATGCATTTCTAGCGTAATTTGGAAATGCTCATATTAAAGCTAGGTGCTATGCAGCACATCCTACTACTTGGGAGATTTTGCCAATACTAAGTCTAAGAAGACAAACTAGGAAAAGAGTGTGTCGCAACGGGTCTTAGGGCTCATTGACGCCTAAGAGATTCCGGGGCTTTAGATGTGTGCGATCGTCTGTAAGGTCACACTAGAACTACTTCGCTGGGGGCATGTCCTCCGTATTGATGTCCTCCTGCGAGAACTTCATGAGCCTTGGATGAGACCATGTCTTCGGATTGTTGGCGAGCACGGCCACGTCACCTCTCTCAAAAACTCCAGACTGAGATCCCAACCTCTGCATAATCCATCTCTTAGGTATGATTGTTGCACCGGAGATTGTATTGCGGAGGCCAACGATTAATTTGATGAGGTGTTAACACAACCACATGCTTGCAAGACAACAATGGGGACCTCGGGAGATCTTTTCTCAGTTCAAAGTGTGGACAACTAACCAGGCAGTTACTATTTTCTATAAAATCGGGTGAAAATTTTTTGAATAACAATGAAACACACATTTATTATTATTATTATTATCATTTCTAAATAGCTACAGGTATGAAAATTTCAATGTACTAAGATTGTTTCTTCAACCGAGTGACTCCCCTATTTAAATACTAATAGATCAATACATTTGAAACGTGATCATTAAAGTGCATGAGAAAAGAAAAAGAACTAAATACCGCATACATGGATTAGAAGGCCTTATTGATGTACTTTTGAAATCAATCAAGCACGACTCTCTTATCATGTTCATAAACTCGCATTCCTAAATTTCTGTCTAGAGTTTCAATAATTAGATGTGCACAACCATGATACGTGTAGTATTTTTAGACCTGCACATATCATGTTGTGGTGAAGTTATGTGCCACAACTGCAACAAAAAAGTTGGAAAGTTATATTGTCCATGAATGATGAATCTGATGCAGTCCATTTTGTTTAACGGATTCAGAACCAAAGGACCCTAGCAACTTTAGCACAAACCTTAAGTAAATGTTTCCATTGACACTTAAAATTCAAGACTAAATCCATGTATTACTCCCTTCGTATCAAAATGTAAGCAAAATGTATCTAGACATGTTTTAGTGTAATATGCATATGAATCTACACACTAAAACATGTCTACATACATTTTGTATAGGAAAAACTAAAACTTCTTACATTTTGATACGGAGGGAGTATTTGGCAGACCAAATATGCATACAGAATTGGAAAGATCAGAAACTATTCAAGTATTATTTGTTTTACCCTCGAGATTGCAAATCTACAGTACATGTATTATCCCAAATCCATACCTAACTAGAGTACAAATTTCATGACATCTGTAGTGAGACATGTACTTCGAACATATAAATAATTAGTGGCTAGATGCAAACCAAATAAGTAATAAGTAAACTACACAAGATGCTTAAATTAGAATGGATGGATCACGGACAGGAGCTATTACGTCTCTTTCCTCTATCCCCGTTGAGAGTCGAGAGGAGAGACCCGTCGCCGCCCCTATCCTTCATGCTCGCCGGAGGCTCTGCCGGCCGGAGAGGAGATGGATTAGGAGGTTGGCCCCCCTGGTAGGTTTAGGCTAGTTGCTTTGCTTTGCTGCT
Organism: Alopecurus myosuroides; assembly: GCA_028641055.1. Lineage (NCBI taxonomy): Eukaryota > Viridiplantae > Streptophyta > Magnoliopsida > Poales > Poaceae > Alopecurus > Alopecurus myosuroides. The sequence goes on from CM054061.1 coordinate 288,131,400, forward strand.
CTTTGCAAGTTGTTGGCGTTATGCCACACCATCTCAGGCTTCCGGTGTTGTCGAGCGGCGCCGGTGGTGCATCTCCTCTCTTTGCTGGCCTGGATCTGTGGTGGGTGGAGGCGGCAGGTGTAGGATCTGGTGGAGATGGCGGTTTGAATAAGCTCGTTTATAAGATCTTGAGCTGTGTTGGTCATCTTCTTCGTCTGCATCCTCCCACCCGTGGCAGGAGTGTGGAGTTTGACGGCGGGTCGGTCTTCACGGACGGGGATGGCAAGAGATCGCCTGCTGCTGGGTACTGCTTCTTACTCATTTTTCTTCTTCCTTCAGTTGTCAAGGTGGTGTCGGATGATGGAGGAGTGGATTGGGTGAGTAGCATCACCTGGGCGGCAGGTTCAAGCCATCGAGCATCCAAGGCCACAACATGGCCTACTCTATCGCCGGTGAAGGGCTCCGGCAAACTCATAACCTCCATAGTGAGGCCCCTCTTCAGTTTGGCACCCGAAGATGGCATCTCCTCGGCGGCAAGTGGTTCCGTCCCCGCTTCCGAGTATGAAAGGCTTCTAGTCCCTTCGGGGACGCTCCTTGTTCAAAAAAAAGAATGGATGATTGCTATGGGTTAACAGATGTTTTCATACATGCAAAGCAGTGGAACAGAGCAGAAGAAGAAGCAAAAAACTGACCCGTGTGAGCACTACGCCTACAACATGGTCGTTCCCGTCCAAATCCTATGCACCGACGATGTCGTCACCTAGTGATGCGTGTGAACACACGTTCGTTGGGAGACCCCAAGAGGAAGGTATGAAGAGTGCAACATCAAGTTTCCCTCAGAAAGAAACCAAGGTTGAATCGACCAGTAGGATAAAGGAGTAACTTCAGAAGGTTGAAGCATATGAGATGGCAGGGCGCACTACCGGTTCAGCAGCAACGTGGAGCCTGCACAACACAATCAAATCACTTTGCCCCAAGGAAGCAGTGAAGTTGTCAGTCTCACCGGTTTTGCCGAAAACAAAGAGGTTAAACGTATGGTGTGGAAAACAGTATGAGAGCAGTATGAAAACAGTAGGTGTTTTATTAGTATGAGGAAAAAGGACTGTAGTCCACAGTTCAGTAGTGGTGTCTCTCCGTGAAAGATAAATAACATGTGTGGTGAACAAATTACAGCTGGGCAATTGACAAAAATGAAGGCTACACCGTAGTGCAAATGCAAGACATAAAGATTACTATGTGATTCATGCGGGCATTACAACAAAATACATAGACCATTATCCAACTGCATCTATGACTAAAAATCCACCCTCCGAATATCATCCGAATAAACGTTGGGTATTAAGTTGCAAGCAACAGATAATCGCAGTATGCAAAGTGTGTAATGTAAACAATAACATCATCCTTAGACAAAACATTGTTGTTTTCTCCCTAATGGCAACAACACATCCTTCATCCATCACGTTTCTGTCACTCGACCACAGATGAAAAGGAGGCATGAACCCATTATCGAGCATAAATACTCCCTCTTAGAGTTACTAGCATCTACTTGGCCAGAGCATCTACTAATAACGGCGAGCATGCAAGATCATAAATAACATAAGCATGAAGATAACATGATAGATTGATAATCAGAAGACATAGCATTCAACATTCATCAGATCCCAGTAAATACAACATGTAGCATTACATAAAGATGATCTTGATCATGATAGGCAGCTCACAAGATCTAAACATGAGGTACAAAGTGGAGAGAACAACCATCTAGCTACTGCTATGGACCCGTAGTCCAGGGATGAACTATTGACGCATCACTTCGGAGGAGGGCATGGTGGTGTAGACCCCTCCGGTGATGATTTCCCCCTCCAGCAGGGTGTCGGGGAGAGATCCAGAACCCTCTCGATCTCGGGATGACGGTGGCGGCGGCCTTGGGTGTTTCTCGGGAAAAGTGCAATATCTAGGGTTATGTCTCGGGGGGATTAAATAGGCGAAAGGGCAGAGGCGGTGGAGGCATGGGGCCCCACGCCAACCCCCATCGTGGCCAAGGGGGGCGCGCCGCCCTATGGTGTGGCCACCCTGAGGCCCCCTCCGGGTCTCTTCGAGACTCCGTGGAACCTTCAGGAATTCTAAGACTTCCGGGTTTCGAGTTTTCCAATTCCGAGAATATTTCCAGAACAACTTTTCTGAAACTATAAACAACAGAAAACAGGGAACTGGCTCTGTGGCATCTTGCCAATAGGTTAATCCGGAAAATCGATAAAAATGACATAAAGTGTATAAAAAACATGTGGGAAACTATAAGAAAACAACATGGAACATCAGAAATTAAGGATACGTTTATGACATATCAACATCCCCAAGCTTAGTTCCTACTCGTCCTTGAGTAGGTAAACGATAAAAACACAATAATTTCTAAGGTGACATGCTACCAACATAAACTTGATCATCAATAATGTAAAAGCATAAGTAAGGTGAGATCATAGAACTTAAACACAATCATGATAAGTAGAACTTTAATAATAAATCATAGCAATCACTTTGCATCATGAGAAGTAACTCAAATGAAAGACCATGAATAACAATGCAAATAAAGATATGCGTTTGTTTCAAGTATAGAGAGATCATGTCAAAGTGATATTTCGCTAGTCCTTAAGAGTGGGGTAAAACATAAATGCCAGGACACCTTCAAAGTTCATGAGGAAGACTAGAACAAATAATTAGAGAACAAGCAATAACACATCATGAATCAATTAATAATGTTTCTGGGACAAATGCACATAAACTCAGAATGGCAAAAATGCTCTCTCAACCGTGCATAAAGTTAGAAGATGGAGACTCAACATAAAAGTAAAAGAAAGGCCCTTCACAGAGGGAAGCATGGATCACTCATGTGCTAGAGCTTTTATTTTATTAAACAGAGGTATTGAAAACATTTTTTTGAGAGGTGTATGCTTATGTCAACGAATGGTAAACAGAAAATACAGTACGTCACAAGCCAACTAGACTTCACAAGATCGGCTCCCATAGAAGGACGCATCTGGGTAGAAGGTCATCCCTGTTTCTCTTTTGTTTACACAATTATGCTTTGGCTGATAAATCAGGGGGGGAAATAGTGAAGAGAATTGGTGTTATTAATTTGGGTCTGGGCACCCCGCTGCCAGCTCTTTTATCATTGGATAAGTGGATGAAGCCACTAGGCTAGGGTGTGAAAGTCCAATCAACAAGTGAGATTAAGATTCTCTATTTACGTCCTCGTGAGCTAAAACAATAGCACAAAACAGGAGTAATTTTGAAAGTTTTAAAGGTAAGACATGAGCAATTTACTTTGGAGTGGCGGTTAAATACCACATATAGGTAGGTATGGTGGACACAATGGGAAAACTTTGGTTTTTGGGACTTGAATGCACGAGTAGAGCTCATACTCAGTACAGGTGGAGGCTAGCAAAAGACTGGGAGCGACAAATAAAGAGAGCATAAGAGCCATAATCATGCATAGCGACATAAACATCATTAATCAAAGCATAAGTGGTACCACAAGTTCAAAAACTAAATTATCATGGAGGCTATTCGTGACTGGTTCATAGTCATAAACATGGTGTGAGCATGCGCCAAGCCAACCAAATAAAACATTCAAAGGAGAACACCACAAATTTATGCTTCAATATGACAAGAACAACTCATGATTCTTTCAATGGCACATTAAACATTCTCAGATGTTTGAGGCTAATCATGCTACTCAATAACCACAAGGCTTTAAAACTAAAATAACATCTAGGATGATATGAAAAAGTCTAGCCACAGTGTATACAAGCTTCTACTTGCACCGTGATGTCTACGCACGCTTCTATTCTTGTAGACAGTGTTGGGCCTCCAAGTGCAGAGGTTTGTAGAACAACAACAAGTTTCCCTTAAGTGGATCACACAAGGTTTATCGAACTCGGGGAGGTAGAGGTCAAAGATATCCCTCTCAAGCAACCCTGCAATCAAGATACAAGAAGTCTCTTGTGTGCCCAACACACCCAATATACTTGTCAGGTATATAGGTGCACTAGTTCGGGAAGAGAGAGTAAAATGCAAGTAATATGGATGATAATAAGTGATAATAGCAATTTGAAATAAAAATAGCAGCAAGCAAACATGTAGCAGAACAGGCGGAAAATGGTGTTTCAATGCTTGGAAATAAGGCCTAGGGATCCTACTTTCACTAGTGGACGCTCTCAACAATGATCACATAATTGAATGCATAAATATATCCCTTCATTATGCTACTCCAAACCACTCTCCGATCGAATAACAAACTCCACTTCATTGCGTAGGGATGTAACAACACTCCTCAAGTTTGTATTCCCATGTCTAGTTAACCCCACTCTGTCACTATGAGCGCCCTAGAAGATACTAAGCAAACTCCACAATTTCATAGGGTCATCCAACACAAGATATAAATATCATGCTAAACCACATGGTGCACACACTGTCACCTTTACGCCGTGATCAAAGTGTTTACGGAGATCTCAGAACAAAACCACTTGAGTAGCATAATACATGAGGAGAAACATCTACTAATTCAACTAGATACAAAGCTCATGATCACATAAAGATCACACCATGGGAGAGAGAGATGAATCACATAGCTACCGGTAGATCCCTCAGCCTCGGGGGAGAACTACTCCCTCGTCATTGTAGGAGACAGCAACGGCGATGGAGATGGCGGTGGAGTCGATGGAGATGGCTTCCGGGGGCACTTCCCCGTCCCGGCAGGGTGCCAGAACAGAGATCTGTCCCCCGAAACTTGTCGGCGGCGGCGGTGCTATGGATGTATTTTGTGGAAAAGGTCGATTCTTCTAAGGTTTATGCATCGGGGAGTATATATAGGAGAAAGGGCGATGCTAGGGGGTGGCCAGGAGGCCCACACCACCTGGTGGCGCGGCCAGGGGGGTGGTGCCACCCTATGGTATGGCCACCCTATGCCCCCCCCTCCGGGGCTCTTCGGGACTTCTGGATGCTTCCGGGACTTCTATGACTTCTGGCTTTTGAATCGTCCAATTCAGAGAATATTTCCAGAATAACTTTTCTGAAACTATAAACAGCAGAAAACAGGAACTGGCTATGTGGCATCTTGTCAATAGGTTAGTCCCGGGAAATCGATAAAAATGACATAAAGTGTAAGGAAAACATGTGGGAAACAACAAGAAAACAACATGGAACATCAGAAATTAAGGATACGTTTATGACGTATCAACCATCCCCAAGCATAGTTCCTACTCGTCCTCGAGTAGGTAAACGATAAAACAATAATTTCTGAGGTGACATGCTACTAACATAATCTTGATCATAAAAATGTAAAGGCATATGCAAGCTGAGATCATAGAACTTCAAACACATACATGATATATAGAACTTTAATAATAAAGAAAAGCAATCACTTTTCATCATGAATAGTATCTCAAATAAAGGATCACGAATAATAATGCAAAGAAAGATAAACGTTTGTTTCAGGTATAGAGAAAGCATGGCAAAGTGATATTTCGCTAGTCCTTAAGAGTGGGGCAAAACATAAATGCCAGGACACCTTCAATGTTCATGAGGAAGACTAGAGAAAATAATTTAAGAATAAATAATATCACATCATGAAGCAATTATTGATGTTTATGGGACAGTGCACATAGAACTAAGAATGGCAAAAATGCTCTCTCAACTGTGCATAAAGTTAGAAGATGGAGACTCAACATAAAAGTAAAAGAAATGCCCTTCGCGGAGGGAAGCATGGATCACTCATGTGCTAGAGCTTTTTATTTTATTAAACAGAGGTATTAAAAGTTTGACACTCCTCCCATCCATATTTCACAAACCATGGCTAACCGAATCCTCGGGTGCCTGCCAACAATCACATACCGTGGAGGAGTGTCTATATTTTGGGGGATGTATGCTAATGTGAACAAATGGTAAACAGAAAATAGAGTACGTCACAAGCCAACTGGATTCACAAGAGCGGCTCCCATGTGAAGGACGCATCTGGTTAGAAGGTCATCCCTCTTTCTCTTTTGTTTACATAATTATGGTTTGACTGATAAATCAGGGGCAAAAATAGTGAAGAAATTTTGTGTGTATTAATTTGGGGTTGGGCATCCCGCTGCCAACTCTTATATCATTTGGATAATCGGATGAAGTCACTAGGCCAGGGTGTGAAATCCAATCAACAAGTGAGATAAAGATTCTCTATTGACGTCCTCATGAGCAAAAACAGGAACATAAAGCAGGAGTACTTTTGAAGGTTTTAAAGGTAACACATGAGCAATTTACTTGGATTGGCAGTTAAATACCACATGTAGGTAGGTATGGTGGACACAATGGGAAAAACTTTGGTTTAAGGGAGTTGGATGCACGAGTAGAGCTCACACTCAGTACAGGTGGAGGCTAGCAAAAGAGCGACAAATCAAGAGAGCATAAGAGCCATAATCATGCATAACGACATAAACATCATTAATTAAAGCATAAGCGGTATCATAGTTCAAAAACTAAGTGGTCATGGAGGCTATTCGTGACTGGTTCATAGTCATAAACATGGTGTGAGCATGCGCCAAGTCAACCAAATAAAACATTCTAAAGAAAATACCAAAAATTTATGCTTCCTTATGACAAGAACAACTCATGAATCTTTCAATGACATATTAAACACTCTCAGCTATTTGAGGCTATTCATGCTACTCAACATCACAAGGATTTAGAACTAAAACAACATTTAGCATGGCATGAAAAAGTTCTAGCAACAGTCTATCCGAGCTTCTACTTGCACTGTTATAAATTCTACTTTAAGCAGCTGATTCTTTCTCCCAACAAGCACCATACAAGATATGTTTTAAAAAAAATACTCTTTATGATACAACAAGAAAAAATGAGAGTACTCACATAAAACTACTAAAAATAACAGCTCTGAATAAGAGATGCATGCAAAACAGGAGCTAAACGCAGCACTAGCAAAAAGTGAACACTCACAAAACAATAAAAATGAAAACTAGAGTGTTCTAAGCAATGAAAACGAAGTGTGTCTCTATCCCACACAACTATGATAAGATCCAACCATTTATTACAGCAAAGAAAACCAAACAAACTGAAAACAAAAATAAAAGACGCTCCAAGTAAAGCACATAAGATGTGACTGAATAAAAATATAGTTTCACTACAAGTGACCTGATAATTTGTCGATGAAGAAGGGGATGCGTTGGGAATCCCCAAGCTTAGACGCTTGAGTCTTCTTCAAATTTTATGGGATGTACCACTGGGGTATCCCCAAGGTTAGGCTTTTCACTCTTCTTGATCACATCATATCATCCTCCTCTCTTGACCCTTGAAAACTTCCTTCACACCAAACTTCTCACAATCTTCATTAGCAACATTACTGCAATCCAAATAATAAATTCACATGGTTCAGTTTCAACACAAGCCTAACACTCATAAACACAGTAGCTACTGTCACAACTTCTTTTAAAACTCTTTTTCTAAAAAAGAACACCAAAAGAAAGCGATTAAGAGGCAAATGCAATTATTGGCAGAAATCTGTCAAAACAGAACAACAGGTAAAGATCGATTTTTTTGAAAATATTCTGTTGCTCAAATCAAAAAGTTTTCAACTAAGAAAAGTTGCGTATATAGCCCAGGATTACTCACAAATAGGGCTGGAACTCGAGCCGAGCCGAGTCGGCTCGGCTCGACTCGCTCAAGCTCGGTCAACTGACGAGTCGAGCTCGGCTCGACTCGTTCAACAAACGAGTTCCAAATCAAAACTCGGCTCGGCTCGGTGAACTCGCGAGTAGCTCGCGAGCTACTCGTTTAACTTATCTAATTTTATAAAACTATAAAAAGTTAACATTATATAATGTATATATAATTAGTTTTTATTCTTTGGGTCATGTAAAATAAAATCATCACAATAATCAGTGAAAATATGTCACCATCAAACAATTTGTAGTAAACAAACTACAATAATCAGTAAAAAGTATTCAAATAAACAAGAATATCATTAAAAACTATTTTGACCGAGTTAAATGAGCTAAACGAGTACTCGGTAAACTCGGCTCGTTTAGCTTGAACTCGTTTACCGTCGAAAACGAAAACTCGACTCGGCTCGTTGGACAACGAGTTCGAGCCGAGCCGAGTCGAGTTGCGAGCTACTCGTTTAACTCGCAAGTTCCGAGTTTTAATTCCAGCCCTACTCACAAACAAACTCAGGCCATTTTGAATTTTCTCTTATTTTATACGATTTTAACAGTGGACAACAGAAATATGTTTCCTGCGCAGAAATCCAAAATATAGTCTCAACTTTCAACTAGAGGCTTTACTTGGATCAACAAAGACACAAAAGAAAACATACAGAGGGGTTTCTAAGGAAATAGAAAACACCCAGGTGCAAAGAAACAAAAGAAAACGAAGGAAAACAGGTTGAAAACCGAGAAATAAAACGGGTTGTCTCCCGGAAGCGCTTTTCTTTAACGCCTTTCAGCTAGGCACAATGATTTTTAAAAGATGCTCACATAAGAATAAGAGTTGAAGAACAATAAGAGAGCATCAAGAAGCAAATATAAAACACATTTAAGTCTAACCCACTTCCTATGAAAAAGAATCTTGTAGAAAAACAAGTCAACGAAGCACAATGTGACTAGCATAGGAAGACAAAACAAGTGCAACTTAGAAATTTTCAACATAAAGAGGGGAAACTTAATATTGTTGAGATGCATAAAAACATGTTTCCCTCTCTCATAATAACTTTAAGTAACATCATGAATAAAATTAACAATATATCTATCACATAAAACATTCTTATCACGAGCCACATGCATAAAAGAATTAATACTCTCCACATAAGCATATTAATAGTAGTGGTAGCAAATTCAAAAAAAATACCTATCATTATTATTCTCATCACCATAATCATCAAATATAGGAGGCATATTGTAATCATAATTAATTTTTTTCTCAATAGTAGGTGGACTGAGAATATCATATTCATCATTGTAAAAAGGTGGAACTTGAATACCAGAATCATTATAATCATCATATATTGGAGGCAAAGTATCATCAAAGAAAATTTCCTCCTCAAAACTTGGGGGACTAAAAATATCATATTCATATAAAATAGCTTCCCCAAGCTTAGACTTTTCCATAACATTAGCAATAATGGTGTTCAAAGAATTCATACTAATAACATTGCTAATAGCATGCAAATAAAGCTCCATAGGTTTTTAATTTTCTGTTCAAACACTTCATGTCCTAACTCAAGATAAATATTTTAAAGCTCTCTCATTTTTTTCCATTAAGACTAACTAGTAAATGTAAAAACAAGGAATAAGTAAAAATAAGCCTAACTAGTGAAAACAAGAAACAAAAAGATAAAATTGCAGAATCTAACGGAAATAACTCCGAGCACTCACACCCGAGGATGTGAGTACCTTTTACCTTACCTCCCCGGCAACGGCGCCAGAAAAGAGCTTGATGTCTACGCACGCTTCTATTCTTGTAGACAGTGTTGGGCCTCCAAGTGCAGAGGTTTGTAGAATCGCAACAAGTTTCCCTTAAGTGGATCACCCAAGGTTTATCGAACTCAGGGAGGTAGAGGTCAAAGATATCCCTCTCAAGCAACCCTGCAATCAAGATACAAGAAGTCTCTTGTGTCCCCAACACACCCAATATACTTGTCAGGTATATACGTGCACTAGCTCGACGAAGAGAGAGTAAAATGCAAGTAATATGGATGATAATAAGTGATAATAGCAATCTGAAATAAAAATGGCAGCAAGAAAACATGTAGCAGAACAGGCGGAAAACGGTGTTTCAATGCTCGGAAATAAGGCCTAGGGATCCTACTTTCACTAGTGGACACTCTCAACAATGATCACATAATTGAATGCATAAATAAACCCCTTCACTATGCTACTTCGAACCACTCTCCAGTCGAATAACAAACACCACTTCATTGCGTAGGGTTGTAACAACACTCCTCAAGTTTGTATTCCCATGTCTAGTTAACCCCACGGTGTCACTATGAGCGCCCTAGAAGGTACTAAAAAAACTACACAATTTGATAGGGTCATCCAACACAAGATATAAATAGCATGCTAAACCACACGGTGCACACATTGTCACCTTTACACCGTGATCAAAGTGTTTACGGAGATCTCATAACAAAACCACTTGAGTAGCATAATACATGAGGAGAAACATCTACTAATTCAACTAGATACAAAGCTCATGATCACATAAAGATCACACCATGGGAGAGAGAGATGAACCACATAGCTACCGGTAGAGCCCTCCCTCGGGGGAGAACTACTCCCTTCTCATCATAGGAGACAACAATGGCGATGGAGATGGCGGTGGAGTCGATGGAGATGGCTTCCGGGGGCACTTCCCCGTCCCGGCAGGGTGTCAGAACAGAGATCTGTCCCCCGGAACTTGTCGGCGGCTGCGGCGGAGCTACGGATGTATTTTGTGGAAAAAGTCGATTCTTCTAGGGTTTATGCATCGGGGAGTATATATAGGCGAAAGGGAGATGCCAGGGGGTGGCCAGGGGGCCCACACCACCTGGTGGTGCGGCCAGGGGGTGGTGGCGCCACCCTATGGTGTGGACACCCTGTGGCCCCCCTCCGAGGATCCTCGGGACTTCTGGATGCTTCCGGGACTTCTAAGACTACTGGCTTTCGAATCGTCCAATTCCGAGAATATTTCCAGAACAACTTTTCTGAAACTAAAAACAACAGAAAACATGAACTCGCTCTGTGGCATCTTGTCAATAGTTAGTCCCGGGAAATCGAAAAAAATGACATAAAGTGTAAGGAAAACATGTGGGAAACAACATGGAACATCACAAATTAAGGATATGTTTATGACGTATAAAACCGTTAAAAATTCTACCTCAAGCAGCAGTTTCTTTTCCCAACAAGCACCATACGAAACATGCTTTAACAAAAACTATCTAAATGGTACGGCAAGCAAACATGAGAGGACTCACATAACACTAGTAAAACTAACATCCCTAAATAAGAGATGCAATGAAAACAAGAGCTAAACATGAATTTTTGCAGCAGCTAGAAGAAAAACTAAGAATAATAGCATAGCAAGTATTCAAACGAAAAAACGGAGCGTGTCTCTATATCAAACAAAGAATGCTAGGATCCAACTAATTATTGAAGCAAGGAAAACAAAAAAAAACAAAGGAAAACAAAAGAAAAACAAACAGACGCTTCAAGTAAACTTCATATGATGTGACCGAATAAAAATATAGTTTCACGAGAAGCGGCCTGATAGATAGTTGATGAAGAAGGGGATTACTTGCGCATCCCCAAGCTTAGATGCTTGAGTATTATAAAAATATGCTTGGATGAACCACGGAGGCATCCCCAAGCTTTGACCTTGCACTCTTCTTGATCACATATATCACCTCTTCTCTTGACCCTTGAAAACTTCCTTCACACCACACTCAAACAGTGATTCGCATTAGAGGGTTAGTGCAACAATTAAAAATCCATTGGTTATGTATGGAACAAGTGCTATTGATAATTTTAAACATTAGCTACAGCCATTGATGTTTTTCCAAGCAAAGAAATCCACTTGACATCGCAAAAGAGCAAATGCAAGAAAAAATGGCAGAATCTGTCAAAACCAGAACTATTTGTAAAGACGAATTTTTTCGAGACACTTACGTTGCTCAGATCGAAATACTTAAAGAACTAAAAAGTTTCGGAATTATCTAAGGAATAAGGAAAAAAAATTCAGATCATTCTGATCTTTCAGGATTTTATACGATTTTTTGCGATGGACAGCAGAAATTTGTTTAATGCACAGAAATCCGAAAACCAACTCCAACTCTCGTCAGAAACCTTACTTGGCACTACTAAAACATGAAAATAGATATACAAAGGAGTTTCTACAGAATTATAACACCCTTTGACTCAAAGAAAACAGAGAAAAACAAAGCAAAAATAAAACCATGGGTTATTTCCCAAGAAGTGATTTTCTTTAACGCCTTTTAGCTAGGCCCAGAAAAGTGGAATCAAGTATTTTCAAAAGGAGGGGAATACAAATCAAGATTCGGCAATTCCTTAATAGTGCATTGTATTTTATCTAAATGGGTTTCAGAGGCTCCTCTCTTATAACTTTTAGGCTGACTATCTTGAACAAATAAATTCTCACGAACAATCTAATCAAAAAAAATCTCTTGGGCTTCATGCAGTGCTACCAATTTAAAGGGGATTGATATTTTATCCTCCTTTTCGTTATTAGATTCAGTTTTTTCTAGAGAACCAACAATGTCTACACAGGAGCCAAGCATATTAAAACGATGAAAGACTTTTCTAGCTTCTATAGCAACATCTGAAAATTCTTAAACATAGTTTCTAGGATAAATTTTCTTTTCTCAGCATCTTCAATGTTATTCAAGTTGAGGAACATATGTTGTAATATGGTATGGAGGTTAACAAACCTAGCTTCTAACATGTGAACTAAAGAATTTGCAGCAGTCTCATAATGGGGAGCAAGTTCTACTTTGGATTTTTCCTCAAGATTATCATGCTTACTAACATGATCAAAGAATTCTTTAATAGTGTCCTTTCCAATTATAGAACCACTTCCTACAGGCAAATCTTTCAGGGTAAACTTAGGGAACAACATGATGAAAAATAACAACAAAGTGACAAAAATAACAACTACAATAAGAACTATTTTTTTTGTGTTTTTGATAAAGAGAAGCAAACAAGACAAAATAAAATAAACTAAGCAAAAGAAAAACAAAGTAAAGAGATTGGAAGTGAGAGACTCCCCTTGTAGAAATTCTCTTCCTCCCCGGCAATGACGCCAGAAAATGCTTTGATGCGTGTGAACAAACGTTCGTTGGGAGACCCCAAGAGGAAGGTATGAAGAGTGCAGCAGCAAGTTTCCCTCAGAAACAAACCAAGGTTGAATCGACCAGTATGAGGAAGGAGTAACTTCAGAAGGTTGAAGCAGCTGAGATGGCAGGGCGCACTACCGTTTCAGCAGCAACGTGGAGCCTGCACAACACAATGAAATCACTTTGCCCCAACGAAGCAGTGAGGTTGTCAATCTCACCGGTTTTGCTGAAAACAAAGAGGTTAAACGTATGGTGTGGAAAACAGTAGGAACAGTATGAGAGCAGTATGAAGGTAGTAGGTGTTTTATTAGTATGAGGAAAAAGGTCCGGGGTCCACAGTTCACTAGTGGTGTCTCTCCGTGAAAGATAAATAACATGTGTGGTGAACAAATTACAGCTGGGCAATTGACAGAAATGAAGGGTGCACCATAGTGCATATGCAAGACATAAAGATTACTATGTGATTCATGCGGGCATTGCAACAAAATACATAGACCGTTATCCAACTGCATCTATGACTAAAACTCCACCCTTTGAATATCATCCGAACAAACGTTGGGTATTAAGTTGCAAGCAACGGATAATCGCAGTAGGAAAAGTGTGTAATGTAAACAATAACATCATCCTTAGACAAAGCATTGTTGTTTTCTCCCTAATGGCAACAACACATCCTCCATCCGTCACCTTTCCGTACTCGAGCACATATGAAAAGGATGCATGAACCCATTATCGAGCATAAATACTCCCTCTTGGAGTTACTAGCATCTACTTGGCCAGAGCATCTACTAATAACGGAGAGCATGCAAGATCATAAACAACATACGCATGAAGATAACATGATAGATTGATAATCAGAAGACACATCATTCAATATTCATCAGATCCCAGCAAACACAACATGTAGCATTACATAAAGATGATCTTGATCATGATAGGCAGCTCACAAGATTTAACATGATGTACAAAGTGGAGATAACAACCATCTAGCTACTTCTATGGACCCGTAATCCATGGATGAACTACTCACGCATCACTTCGGAGGAGGGCATGGTGGTGTAGACCCCTCCGGTGATGATTTTCCCCTCCGGCAGGGTGCCGGGGGAGCTCCAGAACCCTCCCGATATCGGGATGACGGTGACGGTGGCCTCAGGTGTTTCTCTGGGAAAAGTGGAATATCTAGGGTTTAAGTCTCAGGGGGATTAAATAGGCGAAAGGTCAGAGGCGGTGGAGGCCTGGGGGACCCACACCACCCCCCGGCGCGGCCAAGGGGGGCGCGCCACCCTATGGTGTGGGCCCCTGAGGCCCCCTTCCGGGTCTCTTCGGGACTCCGTGGAACCTTCGGGAATTCTAAAACTTTCAAGCTTCGAATTTTCCAATTCCGAGATTATTTCGAGAACAACTTTTCTGAAACTAAAAACAACAGAAAACATGGAACTGGCTCTGTGGGATCTTGTCAATAGGTTAGTCCGGAAAATCGATAAAAATGACATAAAGTGTATAGCAAACATGTGATTAACAATAAGAAAACAACATGGAACATCAGAAATTAAGGATGCGTTTATGACGTATCACCTAGCATTTCGTCCCATAACTCTCCGTTGCCCAGCTATATAGCGCCACCAGAGGCCCAACAATCTTCTCCATCTCCAAGTGATCAATTTCTTGTACTACTGAAAATATGAATATTTACTTTTGCTATTACTCAATGTCTAGGATATCGCTTATCGGGAACTTATCGGTCGGCCCCCGATAAGTTGTAAATCAGCCGATTTATTGGAATATCGGTAGAAATATCAGAATATCGGCCGAAATATCGGCCAATTTATCTTATCGGCTAGACACCGATAAGCGATAAATTGGCCGATTTATCGGAAAATCGGCCGATATTTTGAACAGAGCTATTACTACAAGTGTAGAATCCGTTGGAAACCGAGCACTGGTTAATTTGCTGCCTTACATGTGAACTCATGGGCAGGAGCACAGGGAGCGAGATGGGTTCTTGGAGCCACGATAGCTTGACATTTCAACTACCAAAATACTAAATTCCAGATCCTCACAGATTGGGTGTGGAGGGGGCTCAGAAACATGGGACTTGGATGCGATGGATCCATGAGGTTTGCAGTCTGCATCTCGGTTGATTTGCAGGTGTGTTGGACACATGCCAATGTTGTGACCCCCACTAGGCGAGCTCCGGAACTCAAGCATAAGGACAAATGGCGGTGTGTCCTGTATGCTAGCCTTGGTCATTCCCATGCAAAGTTTTGGCGACGACTAGGGCAGAGTGGTCGAACACGTTGATGGATAACTTGTAGTAGGACGGCGGAGCCTGGTCGGGCTCCTGTCGATGAAGCTCTGAGCCATCACACCCAGATCAAGCGGCCGTCGGGCCCATGACAGTGCCCAGATCCATGGCAGCGGGTACAAGGGGAGGGGAAAGGAGAGAAAGTGGTAGCGGTATTAGGAATGGACGGCATGGGCGGCGCTGCCTACCATCGACACTGGTGACCGGGGACGGAGGCGAGGATGTGGACGGAGCTCGAACGGATGGGAATTATGGTGGTCTGCTCGTGTCCACGGGCACAGGGACGGCTAACAAACCGAAATGACGGACACAGAAAAATAAGAAACCGATACAATGTTATTTTCTATGTACTAGCAAACGTGCCCGTGTCGTTGCAACGGACGGAAAAAGTCAACTTTTGAAAGAGTACAACGTCGGAGCGATCCAATCTTTACTCCAAAGTCGATTGATCCACGTAACTCTAGATGTAGCTCTCCCCTCCATAGGGCCCATGCATTGCAAAACATACCATTTCAGGTTTTGAAATATATACTATGATTTTTTACTTATCACCATTATAAGTATTTTGGGTTTCACCCAAATGAACTCTCTTACATATTTCCTTATGCAACAATCATTTTTCAAGTTTAAAAAACCCACTACATGGTTTTTGATCTTTTTTGTTTGCATCATGCATATATAAAGTATGAGAATATCATGCAAAATTATATATTATTAAATTAGATGGCATAACATTAAATAAAATGAACACTTCAAATCACCAAAAATATTTTCTCACGGAGAAAATTGTTGCACATAAGAAAATGCTCATCCAATCGATATACAAAATTGATGAATTTTTTTGTCTCTCTAGTCGCAATGCACGAGCAAATCTGCTAGTATTTATAAAACCAAATATCCTAACTAAGTAGGATTAGAACTCTCCCATTCAACTCTCTTATTTGACAATCAATACTATGATATATTTAATGTAGGAGATATTACATGGTAGAGATATAAGAGCCGGCTTTAGCAATTACAAGATAAGGTCTAAAAAACGTGCAAATCTTCGAGATCTTTAAACGTTTTCTTCTGTTATGACACAATCTTGCACTTTTCTGAAGGCAATCGACTAATATAAATACCAAATCACAAATTTGTAAATACCAATGAGGGTTCTCCCATAATATTAATTTTGAGCCAAAATACAAAGACTTTGAGCTTGCAAGCAGCCATTAAAGTAATCAAACAACATCGACGAGAGTACCAACACCAATATTGCAGGAAAAACAACCGAATAGCCTAGTCAATGTTGTTGGGAGATGAAAGTACGAATCACTATTGTCAATAACGTAGCATCCGGGGAAAATATTGCAAGGACAATCCTCCTCACAGAAACCAAGAGAAAATATAGAAAACCGATCCGATGTACCAAGATCTGAAGGACTATACTTAGAAAGTTTGAATCTTCCAACACCACTAACATCGAGAAGGAGATGTCGCCGTCGAATAGTAGGCCAACGATCACTTACTGGAGACGATGTCATCTCCATTCACGAAGAAGATGGTACCAAAACTGTAACCAAATATACTGAAAACTCTACTTTTGTTGAAAACTCAACTCATAGATCGGGTTCCCCACCCCTCCCGACGCAGGCGAGGCCGGCCGGAGGAATGGGGAACCGACTATGGAGGAGACGGACGTGGAGGCGGCTTTTTTTCTTACGGTGGCGGAACTCTCCCATTCAATTATTATCTATAACAACGTGTATTTTTAGCTTCCAGCACGTTCGAATATTTTGTATGTGTCTGGTCCTCTTTTTTTTATGGATGGCATGTATAGATATTGTCTGTACTTGTCCACATTAGTAGAAGTAAGACTCATCTCTTGTTAATGTTAGCATAATAATTTCCTTTCAATCTTGATGCACTTGCTACTTTGTAAAGCCGAATGTACCTTGAACAATGACGGTTTTGATTGAAATCTCATCTCACCTCCCGGTAGGTAATTGAGCGTCTTAAAATTAGTCTAAGAAGAATATAGATCTAGAATTAAGGATACCAACCGGTAAAAAACATCACATGATTTCCATACAGAAGTGCGTAAAACTTTCACCAAAATTGACAAGGACAATAGGTGAAAAGCATAAGGATTGATCTTCACACCGTAACACAGAAATTCTAAGCATAGGCAACCAATTGGGGTACTCCATCGCCTGAAAGCAAGAAAACAGAGCCAGAGTAAGATTCAGTAAGTTAGACAGGTCGATGAATTGAAGCTTAAATTTGCAGTATCTGTAAATAAAGTTCACTTTTGCTAATGTACAAATTGGTACCTGAAAAGTTTTTTTCTGTTCCTCCGTTTATTACTGTGTGCAAATAAAACTCTGTTACTATTCTGTACCAATTGGTGAACTTTATTGGTGACAGTTCAAGCAAGTTAAAAAGGCAGTACCCCACTACTAGTGTATGTTGCAGAATTTTAAAATGTTTCCCTACGTGACTGTCAAGATCACTATGGAGATTACAAAACATGCCCATACATGCAAAGATCCGGAAAGACGACTCACTGGCAGGAGATGGTCGATGTAGTCATAGAAGAGTTCTGAACAATTTTGGATCCTCACAACTAGGACTAGTTGAAAGGATGTCGCTAAGATTCCCTTTCCAAGGATCACACGTGTAATCCCTCTTATGGTGTGCACACATACGCGTGTCAACCCGCCAACACTCCGACGTTCAAGACTCGGCACCGACGAATAGAGACAGCCTTCCGGCGTTGCTAATTGGTAACTCTAATCAACTGTGATTAGAGATATATGATTCTGGAAGTTCTCAACACATGAGAGAGAAGAGCAATTAGGGATAATCTAATCAGGAGAGGAGAACATAAAAACCCAATTAGAATAATCCCTAATCCAATTAGAGGTGCTCTAATTCAATTAGAGAGAGAGGATTGAGAGCCAATTGATGTGTTTTGCCTCAAGGGCTTGGGGTCTTTCTATAGGTGGAGGAAGGGGGAGACATGCCTTGGGGGGTGGGGGAGGGAGTCCCTGCCCCAATCCACTCCAAGAGGAGGTGGCCGCACCACCTATTGGATGTATGCCCAAGAGACAATAATATACATCTGTTTCATGATTAAAATATTTTATTTTTATGTTATAACTGTTATGGTCATTGAATATGATATTCAAAGAAAAACCCATATGCACGTGTAAAAACATAAACATATTGGTATACCCTTTTTCATGTCTCACAGACAAACTTGTTAATATTAGATGACCATGTTTTCCTAGTCATGGATAAATGTTTTGTCAATATTAATAGGAGAATTTTGTTGTTTCAACAAAGTGGTTGAGTAGACCCGATTATTTGAGATACTACGAGATTTGTTTTTGTAAATAGTATCGTCATTAGATGATTGTTTTGTTTGCTTCCTTAGACCATGAGAACATCCAATGATGTTTATCATAAGGATCAGTTTGGTATAGTCAAGTATCACACTGTAAACTGGATGATCAAAAAGGCTAACATTGGGTGGTCACGAAAGTATTCATTCATTGTGATATACATCTAGGATCCACTCGGTGAAATAGTATCGATAAATAAGTCTGTGCAGACAAGAACATGACACTAGTCATGGGGATATTATAACACAACAACGAGTGAAAGGAATCATACAGAATATCGGGAATAACGTGATAAGGTGATTAAAGAGTTTAATCACGGTCTCATTATTTATCTCATCCCGAGGTATTGATTAGTATCGTGAAGTAATGGGAACATACTTAACAAACCAACAAGTTCAACGGTTTTCTTCGTATAACTCGTAGGAATCAATATGAACGTACACGACCCAGATGTTGATTATTGATTCTCAAAGGGGTTTCCTAATCATGACTACTTGTTATCGAACATGTAGAGGTCACACACTTAAGTCATCATAGTCATTTGTTCATATTGGATGGTCCGGAGGAAGAGGAGCTATCACCCGAATGTTTCCGGCGTGATAGAATTATTATTCAGAGAGATTACGGGGGACATGAGATTTACCGGGGTGTCAGAAATATGTTTTTGACATTGTTATATAAGGTCAATGATTTAATCTATTGGGTTCAAGGGGTTCCAGAAGAGTTCTGGAGGACTTTCCATATAAGGGGGCAGTGTCGGAGGAGGGAAGATTTGGGCAAACCCTAATTTTAGGAGATGCCAGGTGGGACCCATGGTCTCACAATGTGCATTAGCTTTTCATGGGAATTTTTCCTAATTTACGTGAGAAATAAATGAGGTGGAAAAGGGGGAAAAGAAAAAGAAAAAGAAAAAGAGAAGGGGGTGGGGATTGGACTCCATGTGGGAGACCAATCGGAAATCCCCTAGGAGGGATTGGTGCGGTCAAGGGAGAGGAGGGGAAACCGACCTCCTCCCCATGGAGGCCTTGTTTGGTACAATTGTATATTTGGGGATTGACGAGGATAATCTTCACAGGGTTTGGGTGAAACCCCCTCCTCCACCCAATCCCGTAAAATCCCCATCCACTAGCTGGAGGGAGTGGATTTGATATAGAGAAAAATACACTAAAGTGGAGGGGATTTTTGGGGAAGAGTGGGGATAATCTCTACTAATACACTTGAACCAAACGAGTTTTTTGGGATATATGGGGATTTAGGTTAGGCCAGGATAAACCCCTGCAATTATCAAATATATACTTGTACCAAACAAGGCCGGAAGGTTCCCTCCCTTGTCCCACTATATAATCCCAACCCCTCCTTATTATTGAGACACATATTTGGCTTTCGAGCTATTCTCTCTCTCTCTCTCTCTCTCAGAATTAGAGATCTAATTAGATACCCTCTGATTGAATTAGATCCTCTAATTAGAACCTCTCTAATTGAATTAGAGCCTCTAATTAGATCACTTGTAATTGGATTAGAACTTCTAATTAGAGACCTTCTAATTGGTTTAGAGCTTCTTCTAATTTGGAGATGGCGATCATCTCTTGGTTAGACCTAGATCTAATCTCTCTCTCTCTCTCTTTCTCTCTCCCATGTGTTGGGATCTCTCCACCTCAGTTGTGACCCCATAACAATTAGCCCTGGAATACAAAGAGTTGTCGGACTTTGACGGGCGTACGTGTTCGAACTCTCAGAGGGGTAACACGTGATACCCTCACTCTGTTGAATCGAGAAGGCACGATACGGAGAGACGTCAACAGTCCCACCGCTCTAGGCTTAGCCGTGGGACTCTGCATTAGGCATCACCGACATCGTCATTGACACCACTTCCATGCTTCGTGTCGGTAACGATCAGATCTAACCTCACCCGTACCTCGATAGTAGATCTTGTGTGCTACGTAGGTCAGAAATTTTTAAATTCTGCTACGTACACCAATACCACCCCTCCTTCCTTTTTTTCACTGTTCCTCCTTTTCTTTTGGTATTTTTATTTTCTCTCTCAAACCAAATAAGGAAGGAACCAATGAATTGGGCGGTGCGCTAGGGTTCACCTGTCAGCCCCCAAAATTGGGTGCGGCCATGGGGGAAATCCTACCCCCTCCGACAATTTCCCCTTCTCGGTTTTAGCCTGAAAGTCTTCCGGAACCCTATGACCCCAATAGATCAAATCATCGACCTTATCTACCAATGTTAGAAACATTTTCTAACATCCCGGGACATCTCAGGTCCCTTTTTTCTCTCCTATAAATCTTGCCTTCTCTAGGCATTATTTCTCTCTCATAGCAACTTCCCTGAAACCTCTCAACTGACACCAAACTTATTTCCGTGACATCGTATGGATATCGAACATTCATAAAATCATTAGAAACAACTTTATTCTCTCAATTAAAGATTGGCACGACTTAAGCGTGTGACCCATAAAGATTCAGTAACACATAGACATGTTCGGGAACTTACCGAACAATAACCAACAACGGAGCCATGGACGCACACGATGGCTCATGTGGGTCCACGAAAAAAAAGAGCCTTCACGTTACTCATTGTAATTATTCACTTAACTTCACGATACCAACGATAAGAGTCAACAGGCTAGTAGAAGGAGTGGGCTATGTGGGCAGAGGAGATGAGAAATGCCACGGCGGTGCGAAAATCGTAGCGGACAACGTTGATGACTCACAAGTATAGGGGGTGTATCATAGCACTTTCGATAAATAAGAGTGTCGAACCCAATGAGGAGCCGAAGGTATTGACAAGAAGGTTGGATAGAGGATTCACTGTAAACACTAGCAAACGTGGTTTTGGAGGTTTTTGATATAGCGGATAAATAAAGTGTGAGTAAATAAAGTGCGGTAAATAATATTGCAGCGAGTGGCCCAATCCTTTTTAGTGCAAAGGACAAGACGGTTGTATTACTTATGACTACCAAACGTTCTCGAGGACACATGGGAATTTCGTCAAGTGCTTTCGCTTCGTTACGGTTGATTAATATCCATAGGTTCGTGAAGTGTTGTGTGGGTGAACCTATGCTAATGCGCCACCCAACTAGGACTAATACATACTTATTATACCCCTCGTAAGTATCCGCAAATACAAGAAATTAATTAAGATAAAACTAACCACAACCTTAAAACTCCGGGATTCTATGCTCCCTCGTGCATTGGTTTCCTAACGGGGGGGTTTAGGTTTCCGTCACTCCGTCAACCCCACAATTAGTAGCCAAATACACAATGCATCCTCCTAGGCCCATAAAGGTGAAGTATCATGTAGTCGACGTTCACATGACACCACTAGAAGAATAGCGCCACAACTTAAATACCGAACCACGAGATATTACTTCAATATAACTTCACTACTAACATCATAACTTCTCCCATGTCCTCAAGAACTAAACGAACAAATCACAAGACATCATATGGATCATAATCAGAGGTGATATAATGGATGATAACAATCTGGTCATAAAGTGCTAACATCGATAAATATCACAAGCATCAACTACTAACAAGTAATCCACACCGGGAGAGATCTAATGTAAACAACGATAGAGGCCCTAATTGATACAGCGGGATGACGGTGGATGATGAGGGTGATGGTGTTGGCGGTGATGATGATGATGATGATGATCTTGATGATGCCCGGAGCGATGACGGTGACGATGGCGGTGATTTCCCCTCTCCGGAGAGGAATTTCCCCGGCAGATTTCTGCCTGCCGGAGAGCTTTTCTCTCTCGGGTGTTTTCCGCCCCGAGGCGTTGGCGGAATAATTCGTCGATGATGGTCTGGGGCTTAGGGTTCCCTAGGGGTCAAGTAAGCGAAAGATCTCCACCAAAGGTGGGCCAGGGTGGCCACACCATGTGGCGGCGCGACCAAGGGGGGGCACGCCACCCCATGGTGTGGGCCCCTGGTGGCCCCCCTCTCGCTCTCCTCGTGGCTGGCTCCCTCTTCTGAACTTCTAAGATACCACCGGTGCCCCCCTCTTCTTCTTATCTTCTGAAATAGGGTATCCCGACGGTGCTTTTTCCATCAGAATTCTGGTCCCGTTGTTTATTCTCCAAAAATTATGAAACAAGCAAAATAAGATAAAATAACATAAGGGATGCATCATAACATGAAATATATCGATGAATAACAGAAAATAAAAACATAAAACGGTGATGCAAAATGGACGTATCAACTCCCCCCAAGCTTAGACCTCGCTTGTCCCCAAGCGAAACTAAACTCAGGAAACATGACCACAGGTTTATGGACTGAGGTGTCGATAAAATAAAATACGGACAAGAGGCATCACATCTACAAAGAACAAGTCATTTTAGACAACAACTCCCCTCATATAATCAAACTTGAAACAAGTAAAGTAACAACAAAGGTGCAAAAAGTAAATCACAATTGGTGAAGGCAAAATTCGTTCTAGAACAATTAATAGTGTACTTATCTTTCGATCAGAGTCTTTTATACTAGAGCTATATTGCAGATTTTATCACGCTCAATTATAACGGTCTCTTTGAAAACATTGGTAAATTTCAAAGTGGTATTCAAGCAGCTAAAAGCATTTGCAGAAACAAGGAAGAATAAAGAACATGGTTGAGTAAAATAACATGTAGCTGGATGAATCACAACAACGCAAATGCTTGCTTAAACAGAAAGAAGTAGGTTTACTGACTCAACATAAATGTAAAAGATAGGCCCTTCACAGAGGGAAGCATTGATCACTCATGTGCGAGAGATTTTATTTTGTAAAACAGAGGTATAAAAGTTTGACACTCCTCCCAACCTTTCTTACACAAACCATGGCTAACCGAATCCTCGGGTTCCTGCCAACAATCACAAACCATGGACGAGTGTCTAAATTTTGAGAGGTGTATGTTTATGTCAACGAATGGCAAACAGAAAATACAGTACGTCACAAGCCAACTAGACTTCACAAGAGCGGCTCCCATAGAAGGACGCAAGTGGTCTAGAAGGTCATCCCTATTTCTCTTTTGTCTACACAATTATGCTTTGACTGATAAATCAGGGGAAAAAGAGTGAAGAGAATTCATATTATTATTTGGGGCTGGGAACCCCGCTGCCAGCTCTTCTAGCATTTGGATAAGCAGATGAAGCCACTAGTCCAGGGTGTGAAATCCAATCAACAAGTGAGATAAAGGTTCTCTATTTGCGTCCTCATGAGCTAAAACAGGAGCACAAAACAGGTGTAAATTTTGAAGGTTTAAAGGTAGCACACAAGCAATTTACTTGGAGTGGCGGTGAAATACCACATATAGGTAGGTATGGTGGACAGAAATGGCAAGGTTTTGGGGCTCAAGGTTTGGATGCATGAGAAGCATTCCCTCTCAGTACGGGTTTTTGGCTAGCAAGGTTGGGTAGCAAGCATAAGAAACGTAGCAAAACAAACAAAAACATATATAATAAAGCCAATCATGCAATCTTCCTTGAAGGTGCAAACAAACTCGGGAGAAGCTCGGGAGAACATGAAGAACCTCGTCGTCGGCGAGATCTACACCAACCCTGAAGGAGAGAAGATGGTGGACGATTTTGGCTGGGGGCCAGAGTCGGATCTGCTCGAATCCGGATCTGTCGTCACGATCGGCCGGGTCAACGTCTTCGTCGGCATGGTACGTGCGTTCGGTTCGATCCCTGACGATTTTGGGCTTGATTCTGTGTCAGGAGAAGCCACCCACGTTCAGTCGGACGGAGAAGAATCGGTCGGAACGGTGGATCCGACAGAGGAGCCCACCACGAAGAGGGAACAGCCGGAGGAGCCGGCATGGACCCCGCGTGGTCGGGTCATAAGAGAGGATGATACCGAGTCTATCTTGCACCTGCTGGAGGACCGGTACGAGGAAGATAGCTGCGATGAGGAGGAGTATGAGTCTTCGCCAAGCATTGCGCGCCAGGTCGCGGTCTACACGGCCCCTGCAACCAATCTCAATCAGGGGAACGTGACTACGGCCGCGGTCGGAGCGGCGCAAGCATCGGCCCAGCAGCAAAATCCGGCTGACGGAAATCCGGTCTTGACCCGGGTTGATGGAGAGTCGGCTTCAGTCACCAGCCGAGCGGCGGATAGCGAGCTGCAGGCAAATATGTTCGGGTTCCTGGCTAACAGGACGCCAGGGGCGGGTCCTTCGAATCCGCAGCACCCGGCCCTGTTCAGTAACAATATTGTCTTGGACCCAACAGTGTTAGCTACTGTGATCACCCCGGAAAACGCCGCGGCACGTGCCAGGGACTTGGAGGTAGCACGCCGCGCGCTAGAGCAACAAAGAAGAGATGTAGAAGCAGAAAAGCAAGGGGTAGCCACGCGCCAACGTGAACTGGACGCGCTGGAGAACCGGCTCCGAGCTGAGACAAGCAGGGTGCATCAGAGATATCAGACAAGATTACCGGCGATGGGTGGAGTCATAAACCCTAACGCACTATTCATCACACCCCAGGATCAGCCGATTCCGGCTGTGAATCAGGAAACTGTGCATCAACCGGCAACTGGAGCAGGACAGCCGGCAAACGTGCAGGCCGGGTTACCCACACTACAGACTGGGGCCCCTGTCGGCAACACAGCACCACCACCACCACCATCACGATTTCGTACGCCGCCAGGTCACTTTAATAACCCCATGGATAACGTATATGCCGCAACGTTAGCATTGAATCAGATCCCCGTAAGAGAGTCACCCCATGCGGAGCAGACCCGACGGGCGATCGATTTGTTGCATACGGCAGTGGCTCAGCAGGTTAATTACCGGATAATAGGAGTGGAATGCATGTAACACCTTATATCAGCCAGCAGCATGGCAATGCCGGCAATATGCAAACAGGTTCAGCGCGACGGAGGGCAGAGCAGCAGCAAATGCCGCCTCCTCCCCGCGTGCAAGCAGCACCAGCAGTATCAGCAGCCCAAGCTATTGTGGATAGTTCCAGAGCTAGGAGAGCCGCGGCCGGCTCTGCGGTGCACGGACCAGCAGTAGCGCCACGTCCAGCCGTACCCCCCGTAGGATCGCATGTTTCCCGGGTGAGGCCAGTACCGACTAATCTCGCTGGGCCCAAGTGTCTGACGGATAACATCAGGGCTGAGCCTTACCCGGATAAGTTCAAGGAACCGGGCAAAGTAGTGAATTATGAGCCGACTATGGATCCAGAAAACTGGTTGAGCAGTTATGAGATGGCTATGTCGATTCGCAACGCGTCTGAAAACCTTCAAGCCAAGTTCATGTATTTAATGATGTCGGGAGGAGCAGCAAAGCTGTGGTTCAACAATTTACCGGAAGGATCTATCAAGTCGTGGGGTGAATTGAAAACTGCGTTTATCAAGCACTTTCATGGAACGTGCAGGAAGCTATTTACTATCGACGATCTGGAACGATGTGTGCAAAAGAAGGGAGAATCGGCGCGCAGCTGGGTGCGCCGGGTTATGGAGATATTGCATTCATCTACAGATATTCAGCCGAAGGACGCGTTGCAAGCTATGGCCAAGACATGCAAGTATACGCCTTTAGTGCAGAAATTAACTCGTATGAAATCCAGTCGGAATTCTTCAGAGGTTACAATGGGAGAACTAATGGATGCGTGCAACAAACATGCTGCAACGGATACCACGGAAGAGGACGTTGATGACAAGAAAGCAAAAGCAAATACAGGCAATAATGGAAGAACCGGCAATGGATCTACGCCGGGTAACCATGGAGGTAACAATGGGAACAACCAGAACAAGCGCCCGTTCGAGGGGAATTCCGAATTTGTCGCCAGCACAGAAGCCGGGTCTTCAAGGCCCAGGGCAGAAGGAAATTTCAACGCAGGAAATCATAACGGAGGAAATTATCAAGGGCCACCAAGGCCGGGTAACAACTGGGATATCTTCAGAATGGCGTGCCCGAAACACAGCAGGAACGGAAGGCCGGCTAACCACTCATTGGAGCAATGTGCGGATTTGCAGAGATGGAAGAACAAGGAAGTGAACAAGGCTATGCGAGGTGCAGGCCGGGGAGGAGGACCGGGTCCGGGTGGAAACCCGGGCAACGGCCCACCCCCAGCAGGCAACCCGGGAGTTGGGAATCCGGGCAATAACCAGGGAGGAGCTGGAGGTTTCCAAGCCAACCCCAAGCAATTGGGCCAATACCACGTTCACACCACAGGAATTTCTAACAAGGATAGAAAGATACTAAAGAAGGCAGTAAACTCGGTTTCCTCGGCTGTCCCGAGATACCTGAGGTGGTCCGAGCAGGATGTAACGTGGAGCAGAAGAGATCACCCGGAAAGAATAGAACACCCGGGAGTCCTAGCATTGGTGGTTGCGCCACAGGTTAATGGTTATGAGCTAAAAAAGGTCTTAATGGACGGTGGAAGCAGCATCAACATCCTATATTGGGAAACTTTCTTACGCATGGGCCTCAAGGAGTCTCAGCTACAGAAAAGTTCAACAGTTTTTCACGGGATCGTGCCGGGTCACTCAGCGTGCCCTGAAGGAAAGATTACTTTGGAGGTTGCTTTTGGAGAATCGAAGGACAATTTCCGGGTTGAGTGGCTCACGTTCGAAGTGGTGAAGTTGCGCAGTCCTTATCACGCGCTATTTGGGAGGCCGGCTTACGCCAAGTTCATGGCCAGGCCGTGTTACGTGTACCTACAGCTAAAAATCCCGGGTCCTAAGCAGACCATCACCATATATGGGAGCCGGGATATAGCGGCTGAGTGCGACGAAGGAGATGCGGCAATGGCAGAACAAGCCTGTAGAAAGGAGGAGCTTAAGTATTACCGGTCTCAAGTAGACCCGTATGACAGGACAGCGCTGAAGAGGCCAAACACGGAGGATGAAAGAGCAAAATTCAAAGCAGCACAAGATACCAAGATGGTGGCCTTTGTTGAGGGTGATCCCTCTAAGCAATTCGCCATAGGATCTAACTTGGACGATGAGCAGGAAAAGGCACTTGTGGAGTTTATTCGTTCAAATTAGGATGTGTTCGCTTGGACGCCTAGCGATATGCCGGGTATCCCTACAGAGCTGGCAGAGCACAGTTTGCACGTTGATCCCAAGTCCAGGCCCGTGAAGCAGGGAGTGAGAAAGATGAATGAGGAAAGAAGAAGGGCTATCGGCGAAGAAATTGCTCGGCTGTTGACAGCCGGCTTTATCATGGAAGTATTTCACCCGGAGTGGTTGGCAAATCCGGTTCTCGTGATGAAAAAGACCAATGAGTGGAGGATGTGCATTGATTATACGAGTCACAACAAGCATTGCCCGAAAGATCTGTTTGCACTTCCTAGGATAGATCAGATCATAGACGCAGTGGCTGGAAGTGACCTACTGTGCTTCCTGGATGCATATTCCGGGTATCATTAGATCAAGCTCAAGAAGGAAGACTGGGAGAAAACATCGTTCATAACCCCTTTTGGGGCCTTTTGTTTCAAAACCATGACGTTTGGATTGAAGAACGCTGGCGCAACCTATCAGCGGTGCATTCAGATGTGCTTTGAGGACCAAATTGGACGCAACGTTCATGCTTACGTGGATGACGTGGTGATCAAGACCAGGAAAGCGGAGACATTTATTGATGATCTGAAGGAAACATTCAAGAACCTGAGAAGATACCAGATGAAACTTAACCCGACAAAGTGTGTATTTGGAGTCCTAGCAGGGAAGTTACTCGGTTTCATTGTTTCAGAGAGAGGGATTGAAGCAAACCCGGATAAAATCAAAGCTATCCAGAGTCTGAAAAAGCCGGAAAACCTGAAGCATGTACAGAAGCTTACGGGGTGCATAGCAGCGCTGAGCCGGTTTATATCAAGACTCGGAGAGAAGGCAATACCCTTGTACCGCCTCTTGAGGAAATCTGATAAATTTGTTTGGGACCAAGAGGCGGATGAGGCATTTGAGGCACTAAAAAAGCAACTATCTGAGGCACCAGTCCTAGCAGCCCCGGGTCCTAAAGAGCCCATGTTACTATACGTTGCAGCGGGCCCCGGGCGGTTAGCGCAGTGGTTGTCGTTGAGCGCAAGGAGGATGGAAAAGATCACCCGGTCCAGAGGCCGGTTTATTATGTCAGCGAGGTGTTATCAGAAGCAAAGCAGCGCTACCCACATTGGCACAAGCTGGTTTTCGGGGTCTTCATGGCCAGCCGGAAATTAAAGCCGTATTTTCAGGAACACCCCATAACAGTGGTTAGCTCTATACCCATGTCGGATATCATCAGAAACTCGGATGCAACAGGTAGAATAGCCAAGTGGGCGATCGAAATGGGAGATTATCACATCAACTACGAGCCCAGGTCAGCAATCAAATCTCAAGATCTAGTTGATTTCATTAACGATTGGACTCACACAGGCATGCCCACAATGCCTCCAAGTTCCGAGTCTTGGATAATGCACTTTGATGGTTCCAAGCAATACGAGGGATCAGGAGCTGGAGTGGTGCTCACATCACCTAAAGGAGACAAATTGAGATACGTATTGCAAATTCACTTTGATTGTTCCAACAACGTGGCCGAGTATGAGGCATTATTGCATGGATTGAAGATAGCCAAGGAGATGAACATTAAGAGGATACGATGCTATGGGGACTCGGATCTTGTAGTACAGCAGGTCTCGGGAACTTGGGATAGAAAAGATGCAGTTATGGCGGCATACCGCAGAGAGGTGGACCGGGTTGCCGGGTGCTTTTCCGGGTATGAGGTGGAGCATGTAGATAGAATAAAAAACGAGGCAGCAGATACACTCGCCAGACTCGGCTCGCGCAGAGAGCCGGTTCCACCCAATCTGTTCCTGGACGAGCTATGGCGGCCGTCGGTTAAAACCGAGTCTGAGGAAGAACTGGCTAACAAAGACCCGGATTTGGAGCTCGTGGCCACAATACGCACTGTTCCCGAGTGGACAGAGTCGTTTCTGGCTAACCTATCACGGGGCGCGTTACCACAGCAAGAGGTACTAGCAAGGCAAATTCTGAGGCGAGCAAAAGGTCATTCCATCATCAATGGGGAGTTATATAAAAGGAGCGCTGCAGGAGTGTTTTTGCGCTGTGTAGCACCAGAAGAAGGCCGGCAAATCCTGAAAGAGATCCACGAAGGCGACTGTGGGCATCACGCATCCACAAGGTCCCTCGTGGCCAAAGCATATAGGCACGGTTTCTTCTGGCTCACAGCTTTAGCAGATGCGGAACGCTTGGTGGCAAGGTGCGACGGATGCCAAAGGTACGCCCGCCAAATCCATGTGCCGGCTATGGAGTTGCAAACAATTCCTTTGACCTGGCCTTTTGCCGTTTGGGGTATGTACATGGTTGGCCCCTTTCACATGTCACCTTGCAAAAAGACACATCTCCTGGTGGCTATCGATAAATTTACCAAGTGGGTTGAAGTTATGCCAGTTACCAATTGTGAAGAGATTACGGCAGTTAAGTTCCTGAAAAGGATTATCTACCGGTTCGGGTATCCTCACAGCATAATTGCCGACAATGGAACCAACATGTCCCTTGGCGAGATGGAGAAATTTTGTGGCAACAACGGAATCCGGCTTGACATAGCTTCCGTAGCTCATCCACAAGCCAATGGACAAGTGGAGAGGGCGAATCAGGAGTTACTTCGTGGATTAAAGCCACGATTGCGAGTCCCATGTGTCAAAGCTGCTGGAGCATGGGTTGAAGAGTTACCCTCAGTGGTTTGGGGTATCAACACTACACCTAACAGATCTACTCAGATGACACCGTTTTTCATGGTTTATGGTGCAGAAGCGGTGCTGCCGAGTGATATCATCCATGACTCGCCTCGAGTATCGGCTTACGTTGAGGTGGAGAACGAAAAGACCCGGCAGGACGCCGTGGATATGTTAGAAGAACACAGGGAAAAAGCTTTGGAGAGATCAGCCATATACCAGCAGGATATGAGGAGATATCATAGCCGGAGAGTCAAAACCCGGGTCTTCCAGGAAGGAGACCTGGTTCTGCGCCTGGTACAATCAAAGGAAGGAAAACACAAGTTATCCCCACCATGGGAAGGACCGTTCATCATAAGCCAGAATCTACATAATGGATCATATTACCTGATAGATGCAAGGGAAGAGTCGGCCACGGTTAATGACACCGCTCATACCACTTCATCTATGCAGGAAAAAGAAAGACCATGGAACGTGGATCAGCTACGTCCCTACTATACCTAGTTTAGACTAGATTTACAAGTGGAATTACACAATATAACAGGCAGCAGGTTTCAGACGCCCTGTTTTCCTATCCAGGGTACCTAAGGGGACTGGAGGGTTTTTAATGAGGCGGCTTGCTGACCTAACTTTTCTCATATCAATAAAGAGATGGTTAAACAATATATTATTTCCTTTTCATGTGTTTTTTATCAAGTTTTTTATCTCTGTTGTGTTTTTATTTTTTCTTCCAGGTAAGTATTATTTATTTCTTCTTAGTACATTAGTTTCTTTAGTAAATTGCATATATTTAGGTCTTGGGGGCTGATTGCTTGAATAGCACAGTTACAAACTCAAAGACCCGGCCATGATGCCTATGAGTTATAAGGGCCGATTACTTGCAAACAAGTACGGCTGCAAGCTTATAACCGGACAAAGGAGCCAAACTTTCTTGACTTTTCTTACTTAAGCTCGATGTGACTCGCACTAAAGTGGCATGCTTCGCTAGCGTATGATTACAATCAGTCATGATGCCCAATGGGACTTGCCTGACCCTGTCTTCATACAGCTGTAGCAACATGATTATCCACGCGAAATCCGGCTTACAGTACAAGAGAGTCAAAAGGGTCATCTAAACCACAAGTTATGCAGAGTACAAGGTTAATAACCGGAAACTCAAAGTTTATTAAGCATAACTTCAAAACCTATGTGAAACGGCTCTAGGTTTTGGGCTTAGCAGGTAACAATTTGTTCCTTTTGAAAGACCCAACACCCCAGACTCGGAAGTTCGGGCCTTGGGGACTCGGGAATTTGAAAATAGAAACAAATTATCCAGCTATTCAGCTCAAAAACCCAAAAATCCGAGTCTTGGGGACTTGGGGACTTAGGAAAAAGTCCACTAGTCAAAACCCACGAAACCCGGAAACCGAGTCTCGCAATAGGCACCATAGCAGAAAGTCAGAAAACCAAGGATGAAAAAGCTCAAAGTCAAGGAATATCAAATTCAAGCAAAAGGCCAGAAGGGCCACGAGATATATTAAGGTATTAAAACGTATCACAAGCCAGGACAGTAGTATCATAAAGTGCACAGGCGCACTATCAAAAGAATAATTGTTTTCAAAAGGCCCATTGGCCGAATAAAGTGCTTAAGACGGTAGCAGATAAAGAGTTCACTCGGCATCTTGAGCCGAGTCTTCCATCTTGCCCTTGCCCTTGACAGCCGGGTCTTGCTCCTTGCCTTGTTCTTCAGCATTCTTGGTGGCAGCAGCGTCCGGGTCAGCAGTAGTGCCAGCCCGTGCGGGAGGAGGAACGACCGGCGTGGAGGTAGCAGGCGCAGAGTCGGCCTCAGCCTTCTTCTTTGCGGCTTCTTCTCTCGCCTGAGCGGCCTCCGCCTTCCATCGGGCCAGCATATCATATGGCTTGGGAAGATCCGACTTAACTGCCTTATCATCAGCATCATATGATGGGGTAATTGAACTGATATCCAAACTATCGGCGATTACGTTGGCCGAGTGACGAACCTCCTTCTGGATAGCCTTGAAGTTCTTCACTGAGAACCTGGAGCCGTGTAAGGACCCCAGACCGGCAGTCTGAAACCCTACGTATGCATACATTCACGATCCCAGAAAGATCAGTCGTGAACAACATACAAAGTTGGCACACAGAAATACATCATCCATTACACGAATACATAAGGGTATTACACAAATGATCACATGATCAAGTTTAAAGCAACTGCCACAAGGGCAGGCAACTTAACAAACACAGCGGAAGACAATTAAAACACAACGTAGTTGAGCCCAAGTCACGCCTTAACCTACAGGCTGCTGACCCGGAGACGATCCTAGTTCGCAAAGCCGTCAACTCCGTACTTCTCTTCATAGATCTCCTTCGGAGACTCCTTCTCCAAATCTGATAAGTAGATACCAGGGGCGAAACCATAATGAGTACATTTGAATGTACTCAGCAAGACATCCATCATGTCACTTACCAAACATGCAAATATGCTTATATGGTGGAATAGGTAGGCTATAAATAGGGTTCACTATCAATGGTGTTCATGTATGATGACACCATAGTTGCAGTCAGGTTAATCTGTATCTTCGTTGAAGAAGATACTTCAGAAGAAAATAATATAGTTTTATTTCTCTTGTCGATATCACATGTACAAGAGGTTTTGTAAAACTTTGTTAAAGAATATTTTCTCTTTGCAAAACTTCTTGGAATCAGTTTCCAGAATTCTTGCTTAGAGTAGAAAAGGTTTTCTTTGCAAAACATTTTGTTTTGTATAGCATCATCTGGCTTTTCATCATCGACGATACCTCCACGGTATACGTTTTCCTTCCTTTCCGAACTTCACAAGTTCAACACTTCCTTTCCAAAAATTCCTTTTCAAAAACTTCCTCTTTTGAAAACATTGACACAATGCTAGCTACATGGCCATTCAACCGTCCATATCCGAGGACGCGGCTATCTCGAAATAGTTTTACTCTGCAGAGGTGTACACATTTCCACCAGATCCAGAATCCGCCATGAAACACCCATGGACTGTCCTCAACCTATGAGAACATCAGATAACTGATCTTGACTATCCACTATGTACAAGCTAGTACATGACTATCTCTTCAATTGGGGTTACCCTCCCTGGCAAGCCGTGTCCCACACCGCCCAAACAGGAGACCCACTGCTGCATCCGGAGGGAAAATTAATCCCACACTTTAGATGTCCCGTATCCTCCACTCCTAGCGACATTTCGGTTCGGAGGATCCAATCCCCTATAGCACTTGAGATAGCACACATACTAACCATAACAAGTTTTTAATCAAGCCCCTACCCATATTGGGGTAAAGTGGCAGTACGGTAAAGGTTGTCCAGCGAAGACTAGGTTATGTGTCATTTTTGAAAACACCACTTTCTCAGAAATGACCACTTCCACATTCCTCCGGAGAACAAGGATCCGCCTTTTCTCCGGGTTTTTCCGTAAAGCCTTTGTTTTGTAGAATCACAATTTTAGGGTGTCCACTTAGGGACTAGTATTTTTTATGGTAATAAATACCATATGGTGGCTTATGGGCTTGGTATTACCAAGTTTAACTACTGGCATAATAGTAACCTATATATAGTATAGTAGTAATAGCCACATCAAAAATAGTTTTGATAATCAAGTTTTTGTAAAACTTCAGAGGTAAAACATGCATGATAGATAATGATAAGTATTGTATCAGCAAGCAATCAGGATGGCTTGCCTGGTATCTCCTTGTGTCCCTGGTTTTTGGAGTGACTGGAACTTGAAACAGAGCTTCACGACACTTCCTTCCTCTTCGTTTTTCTAACGTCGTAAAGAGAATAAAAGACACACATTCAGAACCAATCAAGGCAAGCAACCATACATAATAATACATACAGCAAGGAAATCTAATAAAAATAAATCACACAATTATTAACTTAGGCAAACAATCAAACAAACACACTTGGCAGAAATGCCATTTAATAAGACAACTTAAGGTTGGAGGAACATATCTCACAACCTCAATATCATGGATTCAGTGGGTGTGCCACTCTCATACCAAGATATTTATAAACCCAAAATACACTTAGTTTCACAAGGGTGAGACTGCTAAGAGTATATAAAACATGCACAATAATAATCATGGCAATGGTTCTATCAACCAAACCACAACAAGAAAAAGGTAGCTATTCTATTAAGCCTAAAATCACATCAAGAATAAATAAGACACATGATTTGCAAAAGTTACTCTTACAAATCAGCGAGCCTACACAAGTGTAACAAGGTAATAGACTCATCACAAAACACACAATTTCTCATAGTGAGAACAATAGAAACAATGACTAAAAAGGAGGAATCCTATAGACATGCTTCTACTCAGGGTTTGCTATGCAAGCAAGCCTAATAAGTAAAGTACTAAAATGCAAATAAGGAACCATGTTATCATAATGGTAATGAAAACATGTCCTCATGCAAGGATACACAAATATCCACCAAACACAAGTTGGCAGGAAAATAATTTAACACAACCACTGCTAAGGAAACTAGTACTACTCAAACATGAAGAATCAATGGATGCATTTCAATCAAGTAATTGAAATACAACCAGAGGGTCCATGTTACAAAAACAGTAGTGAAAAATTATCTATACTTGCTATAACAAAAATATCCCATTTAATAAAACAATGTATCAATTTGCAGGGCAACTCCTACATACTAGTAGTAATAAAAAGGGCATTACTAGAGGAATCAAACAACACTTCAAGAATGTATTTTTCCTAGCAATCCACACATGATTATAACCACTCACAAACAGATGCATACACATTTTCATTTAGCACAAAAATTCCCAAAGCAAAAATACTAGGCACTCATTTGCTTGAGAATTATATAAAAGAAATCCATCTAGTTTGGGGAAATAATGTTTCCACCAAAAATGCAATGAAACCAGTGGGTGTTCCACTAGCAAAACAAAACATTAAGAGGTCACAAAGCCTCTGGTCATACTTGACAAAAATTAGCAAAAACCTAAACTAGCACCTAGTGCAATAACAATACTAGCAAAAAATAATAGGGTGCTTAAATAAGCAAGGCAATGCTACTCATGCTATTATTTTCACACAAGTGAAAAATCTAGGGGTCAAGTACTCATAAAAACATCATCAAAATTCTACTGGTCCTATGAACATAACACAAAAATATGGGGCTACACAACCACAAATGATTATGTCAAAAATTCCACACATGAGGGAATTTTTCCATAACAATTTCATAGTCATCACAAAGCTACTCATGCTTCTCTACCAACTCAAATGCAAGCTAGCAGAGGTGATACTAACAAAATATAAGTACCAACATGGTACTGAATCTAATATCTCAACACAACAATTCAATCACTTGCACACAAATTAATCATTCAAAAATTATATGCAAGTAATAAACTAGAGATAAACATATGATCTTAATATAAATCCTATTTCTTCTCAACTCAAATCCACAAAATCTAACATGCTAAAATAGCTAATCACATCTTAGAAAACAAGTTCACACAACTTATACATGCTAGAAAACAATATTGCAACACAAAAATATCATCACACAAATTAATTAACTAAAATGCCAAAATGGCAGAAACATGCAAAACCAAGATCTGTCCACCAAATTTTCTAGGATGCTCTAAAAATTAAACCCTTCTAGGTTTGGATAGCCCTAACCATATAAAAGACCATCCAATTTAGTTTGCATAAAAATTCATTTTTAATTATTTTATAAAAATCACCAAAGTGCTCTCTGGTGTTTTACCAAATTGCATGCCATTTAAAACATACAATGAATTTGGAAGCAAGGTTAATTGTTTCAGTTAGGAAATTTCAAGGGATTTCCAATGCAATTTGCCTCACTTCATTCTGAGTTGTGAAATAAAAATGGTGCTCATTTTGGTGTGTCTGGTACCTGTTGCCAAATCATTTTTCATTTCCAACATATTCATCCAAATGTAGATCTACAAGTTGGAGGTGGTTTAGATTTTGTTGCTTTACATCTGTGAATTTTGGTTTGGTCAAATTTATCGTTTAGATAGGTCTTTAAGCTCAAAAGCAAACATGCTACATTCTGTAAAAATAAAAAAGGAAAAAGAACATAGACTGGGCCAGATCTGAAATGGGCCGGCCAGATCCAGCCCTACCGCGAGGGAAGCTAGCTGCACTCGCTGACCCGCGGGCCAGGACACCACGGGGGCTGCCACGCAGGCACAGCGAGGGCCACCAGCAGGTTTGACCGTCCCCGCGCGGGTCAAGGCGCGCATGACGTCGGCACGACGTCAATGCGACGTCATCGCCGGCGGGAGACGTCCCCGGCGAGCTCGTACGGGCGAAAACGGACATCAATCATCGATTCCAACCTACCTACGCGACGTGCTCGACGAGGGGAAGCCAAAGGACGCAGCCTCGCTTCCCGGGAGCGGCCGGAAAGCGGCGGCGACGGCAACGCGGCGGCGGCCGGACACGTCAACGG
This sequence comes from Alopecurus myosuroides, assembly GCA_028641055.1. Classification (NCBI taxonomy): domain Eukaryota; kingdom Viridiplantae; phylum Streptophyta; class Magnoliopsida; order Poales; family Poaceae; genus Alopecurus; species Alopecurus myosuroides. The sequence continues at coordinate 288,168,112 of CM054061.1, forward strand.
CGCGGGCACGGTTTAGAGCGAGAGGGAGAGGGGAAAAGGGCATGGGAGGTTCGCCTGCTCACCACCAACACGCGGGGGTGCTCGGAGAAGGAGGAGGAGGTCCGTGGCGGCGGCAATGGCTCGCCGGAGTCCGCCAGACCCGCAGCGAGGAGATGGATGGCGCGGCCACCTCGGGCCCTTCCGGCTCGATTCCTCCGGCAGGGAGGACCTACTCGACGAGGCGGAGACGATGGACAGCACGGCCGCCGGCGGCGAGCTCTCCTTTGGCCTAATCGCCGGCGAGCAATCTCCCTAGGGTTTCGGTTTGGGGATTCTTAGAGAGAGAGAGGAGCTACTCGAGTGGGGGGAAGAGAGAGGGGGCATGAGCAGACAAGGGCACATGGGGGGCCTCTTATCCCCCTCGAGTTGCTTCCAATCGAAGGCATGGCCTAGGTTCACTGCTGCTACAGAGAGCTAGAGGTTGAAGAAGGTGACTGGGATTGCATTTAGGTCCCTGGGTATTACAAATAGGTCCCTGTCCTTTCTGAAAAAGCTTGTTTTCACCAATCAAACAAAGTCAAAATTTAAATTCCTCTTTCCCAAAATTCTAATTAGTTGAGTTGCACAACATATGTGAAAATTGGCTCAATTGAATAAACTTGCTAATTCAAAGTTGTTCAAATTTGAATTCTTACATAAATGGACATTGAATTTTTTAACCTACTTAGGAGCTTCCAAAAATGATAATTTTTGGCACACATTCCTTATTTGATGTTTTCCTTATGTGGTAGAAAATTCAAGCCATTTTGAGTTACTTCATAGAACAAACTTGTTCCATTTTCAAAAAGGTGCTGTCAAGAAAACAGGGGTTTTTGGCAACTTAAATCATTCAAAAACTTGTGCCCTTTTGGTTTTCATCGTCATTTATGATATAGAGCATTTCATTTCATGGCATTTGGAAAAAGTTTGTAGAACAAACTTGTTCAAAATCCCAATTGTTGTTGTGGAGAAAAATCATGTTTTCAGGACTTTAATGGATTCAAATTTTGGTCTCCTCTTGTGTGTGATCCTTATTTGATATAAGGAAGCAATGGTATGAATTTAAAATCATTTAAAGAAAGTTTCCAATAGTAACTTGTTTTAGTTTTCTGTTTCTGGAAATATTGGAATTTCTATTTAATAAAGCACTTGGCTTTTCTTTAGCAATGCTTTGCCAAAATATTTATATGACTAGAGATAACAAGTCAATGCTCTCCAATACTTTTGTTTTTAATCTTGCAAGGTTGGAAAAACATTTGATAAGATTTTGGTGAAGCATCTAAGAATGCCTCTTTTTCTGATAATCTTTTTAGGGAAATTTATTAAGTGTTTCCTCTTTCTTAATTTAGGTCTTGGAATTATATTCAACAAGTATTGGATTCATAAGATGTTTTTGGAAAACTCTTTGATCAATATTTACTTTAGAAAATATTGTCAAAGTCATTGGAACAATATGTTGAATATTTTTAGATTACTGATTTGCAATCTTTTTAAGTTTGCAATTTTATATAATTAGTTTGTTTAGTTGCACTAAAACAAACACAACCAAGGTTTATTGGTCAAGCAATTAGCAAAACAATTGTGCTAACAGGTATTCCAAAATTGGGATGTGACAGGTCTTCCCCCCTTAAAAAGAATCTCGTCCCCGAGATTCGCAAGCGAGGACTAAGGGAGGGCCAACAACACAATGTTAGTGTTGGAGTGCAGGTGCTTCCCCACTTTGACTTTTCTTGGGAGGTGGGGTACTTCCCTAAATTAGCAAATTCACTTTTAAAAAGTATACCAGTACTGTTTTAGGTCCAAAACTTTTGTTTCCTAGTTTGAACAAAAATTAAGGTTAGTGCAGAACTACCTGGAAACGTATCGTCAATTATTACATGAGTTCCTAGCTATATCCCACATATTACATACCACATATGGAGTGGTGTACCACTCTCATAACAAGGTATATAATAAGCTAAAAATATAGCTTGTGGGTGCAAAGGTTAGGTTGCTAAGGTAAAATAAACAGACAGAATAATACCCATGGCAGTGGATATTACTCGCCACAAGCGACTATCACTTAATGTGTTCATGATTTTAGTTGGATGTTTTAGTTTCATAAGATACTCTTAAGCACAATCATAACACAAGTATAAACTCATGCTAAGGTAAAACATTTAAACAAAATCCAATAAGAAAGCAAACAACACCACAGATGAATAGACTATTTATTCACTAGGTTATTGTTTATTAGAGGTTTTGGAATCCATCAATCATGAACAATTAGCAAACAACCAGTAGCTAAAAACCAATGATTCCAATCATAAAGGTTCTCTAAAACACCATCTTCACACACGATAAAAACTCCTATTACACAGGCATAAAAAAAAACAGGACTGCACAAATAACACACTAGTATGAAAAATCTACACCAGCATGCTATAAGAGATAATCATATCCTATAACCATAGAACATGCAACTAAATAATCCATGGCATGATAACAGAAGTAATAAATTCCTAAACATGCTATATCACCACATATACTCATAAAATAAAAAGAGGGTAATACTAGAGCAAAAATCACCATTTTCTAGTGGTGAAACTAGTTTCACTCTAGAGAAGCAAACAATGCTATCATGATGTTTAAATATAAACAAGAAAGTCATGAATATAAATGTACCTAATAACAGCACACAAAACTTACTCATGTTAGTAAGCACAAACATCAAAACAATCCCATGAAACAACTATTAAACATGCATAAATTTCTGCTAGCAATTTCTGTTTTCCTTTAACCAATTACTAGCAAACAAGCAAGGTATAACTCACACAACCAGTAGCTATGCAATTAATGAAAAGTTATCTAAACCTTTTCAAAAATCCATACACTCCATTTAAAATTATTCACAAACAATCTACCAATCAAGAGGAATTTATTTTATTTGTGAAGAATTTAATTTTAGCACACGATAGTGAAACATTTCTTAACATGATACCCCTAAGGAATATTATGCTAACAAAAGGATCACACCTAAACATATTAGTATTTACTAATAATAAATAAACTTCTCACTTGCATAAGTGAAAACAAACAATTATATTTTCCATGGTGGAAAATAGAAATCAATCACATAGTGAAACATGCTATTTTCACACATGTGTATGGTTGGGGATTTTCATCCTCAAGCCAAAACACAATGGGACCAGTGGACTATGGCCTACTAATACCAAGGAAAAATAGGTACTAAGCCTCTGGTTCCTCATGAAAAACTTTGCATACAAGATAAAAATATAAGGCTATTTAATCTAGTGAAACAATACTAGTGCATATTGATAGCAATTCTTACACATGCTTTATTATTAAAAGACATGCAAGCTAACATAGGTACAAGCATCAAAATAACAGTACCTAAATGGTACTGGTCTCAAAGAAAACATAGCACAAAATCTACTACGAAAGTATACATAGATCTAGTTCTCACAATACTTCCAAATAATAATCTAGAAGGTAACAAATGCTATTCATTTTTGTTCGAGTTTTCCAATCATGCACACACTTTCTAGGGTATATTTATTGTAATAAAACAACATAATAACAAGTACTAACAACTCCATATAAGTTAGGAAGCAAGATTGAATAAAACACAAATTTATTTCAATCAAGAGCACACAAAGAAACAAAAACAGGAAAACTGTTGTTTTCTAGATATATCATAACCGTTCCATCGTTCACTTAATTTCTAAACCCCGAATATCATAGTACCTACCACGTCTATTAAGATTTGGTTTCCAAAGTAGATACACCCGATATCCTATTGACTAGTAAACGAATAGGTCATCATCTTATTTTCTCGTGACTTCCCCTTTTTACCAACTAGATTAAAAGGTGTCCTAAGTCACTTAATTCCTTGGTTTAGAAAGAGTTGTCAGTAGTTCGCATGCTTTGGTTAGGTGTCAACCTAAGATTAGACCAAGCATGTTAGAATTGTTAGCTTTCTATTAAATAATGTTTGTCCGACAAGATACGACTAGCGTCATCGTACGTCGAAATTGAATTGTGCTCTTCGGATTGGCTTTTGAGGGGGTTGCGCATCATGGCATGTGAAAACTTCTTTTTGCACCTTTCTCCAGAGGAGAGAGGTATATAACTCTTAAAAAGGGGATTTCTCTTGTTTGGTCTTTTAAAAGGGAACATAAAAAGGTGCGACATTTAGCCAACCGGGTAAAAAGAGTCTTTTGCAAACAGACAAACATAGAGGTTTTGGTCAGTAGTTGTTGGTGCATTCACGCCCTTTCTTCTTTAAAGGTTGTCGTTTTTGGAGCTTTATCTGTTGGAGTGTATCACTGGTAGCAATGCTATCAGCTCGTGTGGCTTGATTGTCCTCTATTATTAGGCACAACGGTGCTTTCATTAATTGTGGGGGAGATGGTGGTGGTTCACGACGGGTCGCATTACGAAGCGAAAACAAGTATAAGTCTAAGCAACAAATTCTTGTTTTTTGAATGCTTATACAAACATTTTTGCTTGCAAAAAATTTAACACGAGGCGATTCAAAAACAAGAGCGGGGCAAGCACAAACCTGCAAATTTTGAGCACCCCACAAACATATAGAAGCCTAGATGAACCAAAATCTACACCACACAATAGCACAAAGTCCTACGGACACACATAAGCAAGCCAAAACACACAAGCAAGGCTCCATTGGAGCTACGTCGGGGGATGATCCAAAATCCTAGGAGTGGCTGAAGAACTATATCTACTTCTGACCATCATCACTGTAGAGCTAGGCAATTATTTTGGTCTCTCGGGACATCGGCAAGTATAAAAGTTTTTGTATGGAAACAAGATAATAGGAGTAAAGTTTTGATAAAACTTTATGCAACAATCTGTTTAAAATCCCCAACTATTTTCTGAACAGAAAACTTCAAAGACGAGAGATGTTTCAAAAACAGAGCGGAGCAGTTGCAAACAAGTAAGAAATAACTCTTAACCGAGAGAGATACTAACTCTGTAAGGCCCGCCCTTCGAACCACTGTTCAAGGACGCCCTTGATATGCATTTAGAATCTTTTGAAAAGATCAGAAGGAGGGAAAATATACTAAAATTCCCTTAGATAAAAATAATTTAGATAGTAAATAGGTTTTTACTCCAAAATACTTTTCTTTCCTATCTGACGTCCATGCTAACTAAGGTCTCCTAAGGTCAGGATGGCTCTGATACCAACTCTGTAAGGACCCCAGACCGGCAGTCTGAAACCCTACGTATGCATACATTCACGATCCCAGAAAGATCAGTCGTGAACAACATACAAAGTTGGCACACAGAAATACATCATCCATTACACGAATACATAAGGGTATTACACAAATGATCACATGATCAAGTTTAAAGCAACTGCCACAAGGGAAGGAAACTTAACAAACACAGCGGAAGACAATTAAAACACAACGTAGTTGAGCCCAAGTCACGCCTTAACCTACAGGCTGCTGACCCGGAGACGATCCTAGTTCGCAAAGCCGTCAACTCCGTACTTCTCTTCATAGATCTCCTTCGGAGACTCCTTCTCCAAATCTGATAAGTAGATACCAGGGGCGAAACCATAATGAGTACATTTGAATGTACTCAGCAAGACATCCATCATGTCACTTACCAAACATGCAAATATGCTTATATGGTGGAATAGGTAGGCTATAAATAGGGTTCACTATCAATGGTGTTCATGTATGATGACACCATAGTTGCAGTCAGGTTAATCTGTATCTTCGTTGAAGAAGATACTTCAGAAGAAAATAATATAGTTTTATTTCTCTTGTCGATATCACATGTACAAGAGGTTTTGTAAAACTTTGTTAAAGAATATTTTCTCTTTGCAAAACTTCTTGGAATCAGTTTCCAGAATTCTTGCTTAGAGTAGAAAAGGTTTTCTTTGCAAACATTTTGTTTTGTATAGCATCATCTGGCTTTTCATCATCGACGATACCTCCACGGTATACGTTTTCCTTCCTTTCCGAACTTCACAAGTTCAACACTTCCTTTCCAAAAATTCCTTTTCAAAAACTTCCTCTTTTGAAAACATTGACACAATGCTAGCTACATGGCCATTCAACCGTCCATAGCCGAGGACGCGGCTATCTCGAAATAGTTTTACTCTGCAGAGGTGTACACATTTCCACCAGATCCAGAATCCGCCATGAAACACCCATGGACTGTCCTCAACCTATGAGAACATCAGATAACTGATCTTGACTATCCACTATGTACAAGCTAGTACATGACTATCTCTTCAATTGGGGTTACCCTCCCTGGCAAGCCGTGTCCCACACTGCCCAAACAGGAGACCCACTGCTGCATCCGGAGGGAAAATTAATCCCACACTTTAGATGTCCCGTATCCTCCACTCCTAGCGACATTTCGGTTCGGAGGATCCAATCCCCTATAGCACTTGAGATAGCACACATACTAACCATAACAAGTTTTTAATCAAGCCCCTACCCATATTGGGGTAAAGTGGCAGTACGGTAAAGGTTGTCCAGCGAAGACTAGGTTATGTGTCATTTTTGAAAAAACCACTTTCTCAAAAATGACCACTTCCACATTCCTCCGGAGAACAAGGATCCGCCTTTTCTCCGGGTTTTTCCGTAAAGCCTTTGTTTTGTAGAATCACAATTTTAGGGTGTCCACTTAGGGACTAGTATTTTTTATGGTAATAAATACCATATGGTGGCTTATGGGCTTGGTATTACCAAGTTTAACTACTGGCATAATAGTAACCTATATATAGTATAGTAGTAATAGCCACATCAAAAATAGTTTTGATAATCAAGTTTTTGTAAAACTTCAGAGGTAAAACATGCATGATAGATAATGATAAGTATTGTATCAGCAAGCAATCAGGATGGCTTGCCTGGTATCTCCTTGTGTCCCTGGTTTTTGGAGTGACTGGAACTTGAAACAGAGCTTCACGACACTTCCTTCCTCTTCGTTTTTCTAACGTCGTAAAGAGAATAAAAGACACACATTCAGAACCAATCAAGGCAAGAAACCATACATAATAATACATACAGCAAGGAAATCTAATAAAAATAAATCACACAATTATTAACTTAGGCAAACAATCAAACAAACACACTTGGCAGAAATGCCATTTAATAAGACAACTTAAGGTTGGAGGAACATATCTCACAACCTCAATATCATGGATTCAGTGGGTGTGCCACTCTCATACCAAGATATTTATAAACCCAAAATACACTTAGTTTCACAAGGGTGAGACTGCTAAGAGTATATAAAACATGCACAATAATAATCATGGCAATGGTTCTATCAACCAAACCACAACAAGAAAAAGGTAGCTATTCTATTAAGCCTAAAATCACATCAAGAATAAATAAGACACATGATTTGCAAAAGTTACTCTTACAAATCAGCGAGCCTACATAAGTGTAACAAGGTAATAGACTCATCACAAAACACACAATTTCTCATAGTGAGAACAATAGAAACAATGACTAAAAAGGAGGAATCCTATAGACATGCTTCTACTCAGGGTTTGCTATGCAAGCAAGCCTAATAAGTAAAGTACTAAAATGCAAATAAGGAACCATGTTATAATAATGGTAATGAAAACATGTCCTCATGCAAGGATACACAAATATCCACCAAACACAAGTTGGCAGGAAAATAATTTAACACAACCACTGCTAAGGAAACTAGTACTACTCAAACATGAAGAATCAATGGATGCATTTCAATCAAGTAATTGAAATACAACCAGAGGGTCCATGTTACAAAAACAGTAGTGAAAAATTATCTATACTTGCTATAACAAAAATATCCCATTTAATAAAACAATGTATCAATTTGCAGGGCAACTCCTACATACTAGTAGTAATAAAAAGGGCATTACTAGAGGAATCAAACAACACTTCAAGAATGTATTTTTCCTAGCAATCCACACATGATTATAACCACTCACAAACAGATGCATACACATTTTCATTTAGCACAAAAATTCCCAAAGCAAAAATACTAGGCACTCATTTGTTTGAGAACTATATAAAAGAAATCCATCTAGTTTGGGGAAATAATGTTTCCACCAAAAATGAAATGAAACCAGTGGGTGTTCCACTAGCATAACAAAACATTAAGAGGTCACAAAGCCTCTGGTCATACTTGACAAAAATTAGCAAAAACCTAAACTAGCACCTAGTGCAATAACAATACTAGCAGAAAATAATAGGGTGCTTAAATAAGCAAGGCAATGCTACTCATGCTATTATTTTCACACAAGTGAAAAATCTAGGGGTCAAGTACTCATAAAAACATCATCAAAATGCTACTGGTCCTATGAACATAACACAAAAATATGGGGCTACACAACCACAAATGATTATGTCAAAAATTCCACACATGAGGGAATTTTTCCATAACAATTTCATAGTCATCACAAAGCTACTCATGCTTCTCTACCAACTCAAATGAAAGCTAGCAGAGGTGATACTAACAAAATATAAGTACCAACATGGTACTGAATCTAATATCTCAACACAACAATTCAATCACTTGCACACAAATTAATCATTCAAAAATTATATGCAAGTAATAAACTAGAGATAAACACATGATCTTAATATAAATCCTATTTCTTCTCAACTCAAATCCACAAAATCTAACATGCTAAAATAGCTAAGCACATCTTAGAAAACAAGTTCACACAACTTATACATGCTAGAAAACAATATTGCAACACAAAAATATCATCACACAAATTAATTAACTAAAATGCCAAAATGGCAGAAACATGCAAAACCAAGATCTGTCCACCAAATTTTCTAGGATGCTCTAACAATTAAACCCTTCTAGGTTCGGATAGCCCTAACTATATAAAAGACCATCCAATTGAGTTTGCATAAAAATTCATTTTTAATTATTTTATAAAAATCACCAAAGTGCTCTCTGGTGTTTTACCAAATTGCATGCCATTTAAAACATACAATGAATTTGGAAGCAAGGTTAATTGTTTAAGTTAGGAAATTTCAAGGGCTTTCCAATGCAATTTGCCTCACTTCATTCTGAGTTGTGCAATAAAAATGGTGCTCATTTTGGTGTGTCTGGTACCTGTTGCCAAATCATTTTTCATTTCCAACATATTCATCCAAATGTAGATCTACAAGTTGGAGGTGGTTTAGATTTTGTTGCTTTACGTCTGTGAATTTTGGTTTGGTCAAATTCATCGTTTATATAGGTTTTTAAGCTCAAAAGCAAACATGCTACATTCTGTAAAAATAAAAAAGGAAAAAGAACATAGACTGGGCCAGATCTGAAATGGGCCGGCCAGATCCAGCCCTACCGCGAGGGAAGCTAGCTGCACTCGCTGACCCGCGGGCCAGGACGCCACGGGGGCTGCCACGCAGGCACAGCGAGGGCCACCAGCAGGTTTGACCGTCCCCGCGCGGGTCAAGGCGCGCATGACGTCGGCACGACGTCAATGCGACGTCATCGCCGGCGGGAGACGTCCCCGGCGAGCTCGTACGGGCGAAAACGGACATCAATCATCGATTCCAACCTACCTACGCGACGTGCTCGACGAGGGGAAGCCAAAGGACGCAGCCTCGCTTCCCGGGAGCGGCCGGAAAGCGGCGGCGACGGCAACGCGGCGGCGGCCGGACACGTCAACGGCGCGGGCACGGTTTAGAGCGAGAGGGAGAGGGGAAAAGGGCATGGGAGGTTCGCCTGCTCACCACCAACACGCGGGGGTGCTCGGAGAAGGAGGAGGAGGTCCGTGGCGGCGGCAATGGCTCGCCGGAGTCCGCCATACCCGCAGCGAGGAGATGGATGGCGCGGCCACCTCGGGCCCTTCCGGCTCGATTCCTCCGGCAGGGAGGACCTACTCGACGAGGCGGAGACGATGGACAGCACGGCCTCCGGCGGCGAGCTCTCCTTTGGCCTAATCGCCGGCGAGCAATCTCCCTAGGGTTTCGGTTTGGGGATTCTTAGAGAGAGAGAGGAGCTACTCGAGTGGGGGGAAGAGAGAGGGGGCATGAGCAGACAAGGGCACATGGGGGGCCTCTTATCCCCCTCGAGTTGCTTCCAATCGAAGGCATGGCCTAGGTTCACTGCTGCTACAGAGAGCTAGAGGTTGAAGAAGGTGACTGGGATTGCATTTAGGTCCCTGGGTATTACAAATAGGTCCCTGTCCTTTCTGAAAAAGCTTGTTTTCACCAATCAAACAAAGTCAAAATTTAAATTCCTCTTTCCCAAAATTCTAATTAGTTGAGTTGCACAACATATGTGAAAATTGGCTCAATTGAATAAACTTGCTAATTCAAAGTTGTTCAAATTTGAATTCTTACATAAATGGACATTGAATTTTTTTAACCTACTTAGGAGCTTCCAAAAATGATAATTTTTGGCACACATTCCTTATTTGATGTGTTCCTTATGTGGTAGAAAATTCAAGCCATTTTGAGTTACTTCATAGAACAAACTTGTTCCATTTTCAAAAAGGTGCTGTCAAGAAAACAGGGGTTTTTGGCAACTTAAATCATTCAAAAACTTGTGCCCTTTTGGTTTTCATCCTCATTTATGATATAGAGCATGTGGTATTTATTTCATGGCATTTGGAAAAAAGTTTGTAGAACAAACTTGTTCAAAATCCCAATTGTTGCTGTGGAGAAAAATCATGTTTTCAGGACTTTAATGGATTCAAATTTTGGTCTCCTCTTGTGTGTGATCCTTATTTGATATAAGGAAGCAATGGTATGAATTTAAAATCATTTAAAGAAAGTTTCCAATAGTAACTTGTTTTAGTTTTCTGTTTCTGGAAATATTGGAATTTCTATTTAATAAAGCACTTGGCTTTTCTTTAGCAATGCTTTGCCAAAATATTTATATGACTAGAGATAACAAGTCAATGCTCTCCAATACTTTTGTTTTTAATCTTGCAAGGTTGGAAAAACATTTGATAAGATTTTGGTGAAGCATCTAAGAATGCCTCTTTTTCTGATAATCTTTTTAGGGAAATTTATTAAGTGTTTCCTCTTTCTTAATTTAGGTCTTGGAATTATATTCAACAAGTATTGGATTCATAAGATGTTTTTGGAAAACTCTTTGATCAATATTTACTTTAGAAAATATTGTCAAAGTCATTGGAACAATATGTTGAATATTTTTAGATTACTGATTTGCAATCTTTTTAAGTTTGCAATTTTATATAATTAGTTTGTTTAGTTGCACTCAAACAAACACAACCAAGGTTTATTGGTCAAGCAATTAGCAAAACAATTGTGCTAACAGGTATTCCAAAATTGGGATGTGACAAGCCGTCTTGGTTGAACTCTGGAAACCCGCCCACAAGCTTGGCCGGCTCAAGTTTTGGGAAATATGCCTTAGCAAGCGCAAGCCCCCGGGTCACTCCAACCCGGCAGGGCGAGCGTTTCCAGTGCTCAATCCACTCGGGGATAGTGGAGCACGCGTCAAGCAGCATCTTCAGGTTGCCATGCCCGACACCCGGCCACTTCAGATCCTGAAGAATCCATTTGGTTCCGGCACAGAGCTGCCGGATCGTGCTCTTGATGGTTTTCAGCTTTGCGATATCATCTTCATCCGGAGTTACATCATCCGGACCTGCAGAAAATAGAAAAAAGCAGTGAGTAAGGAAATCCTGAAGGGGAACGTAGCATAGAAAACAAAAAATTTCCTACGCGAGAGACACCCGAAAGGCCAAGATCTAATCTAGGAGACGAAGTGTAACGGGCAACAAGAGGGTTAAGGAGAACACATACCCTCGAAGACTCAAAGTGGTACGAGATCAAATCTCGTTGTTGGCGTAGTCGTACTCACACCGATCCCGATAGCGAGAAGATGGCACCGCAATCCGGCGGTGCATCCATGATCGGTCACACGTACGGTTGATGACGACCTTCGTTCCCTCGTTCCAGCGGGGCGCGGAAGTAGAGGATCCCTCGGAACTCCAGCAGCACGACGGCGTGGTGTGGTGGAGAAAAACATTGCTCAGGGCTTCGCCAAGCGCACGAACAAGTGGTGGAGCAGCGGCAGGAGGGAGGAAGAGATGACACAAGTGTGTGTAGGGGGAGAGGGAGCTCTCACCCCTCCTTTTATAGGAGGGGATGGCAGCCACGAATTTTTGGCTGCCTCCACCTCTCCCTCATCATGTGAGTGGAGTCTCCACTCAACCCACTCATTCTTCCATGAATTCCCACTCAAAATCCCAAGGGTTTCCTTTAATAAATAAATAAAACAATTTTATTTCTTTATTTTAATATTTGTTAATTCCATTAACAAACATTAACATATAACCCCTTGAGTTAGTTGTTAAATCTATTAACAACCATTTGATAAGAATCCCCTTGAACTATTTCAAAATTACTCGAAACAATTTCGGTGACTATTTCAATATTCCCCGAAACAATTTCGGTGCTGTCCAAACTTTTCTCCGATATTCCGTATCCTCTCAAATGCGTCATCGAACCTTAAGTGTGTCACCCTACGGTTCGCGAATAAGATAGACATGATCGAGACTCCTCTCCGATCAATAATCAACAGCGGGATCTGGAGATCCGTGATGACTCCTATATATTCAACGATGACTCTCGTGATCGTGTGAACCAACAACGCCGTGAACTATTCCCTTTGTCTCGCAATATTTTACTTGTCCGAGATTCGATCATTGGTATCAACCATACCTTGTTCAATCTCGTTACCGACAAGTACTCTTTTCTCGTTCCCGTGATATAACATCCTTGTGATCATATCACATGCTTGCAAGCGGTTTCGATGTGATATCACCGAGAGGGCCCAGAGTATATCTCTCCGTCATTTGGATGGACAAATCCCACTCTTGATCCATGATCCTCAACTAATACTTTCCGAATACTTAACGACACCTTTATAGTCACCCTGTTACGGTGTGACGTTTGATGCCATCAAAGCACCCTTCCGGTATCAGCGATTGACATGATCTCATGGTCTAAGGAATAAGTTACTTCGTATGTTTGATATAACAATGTAAACTAAATGACTTGATCGCATTGCTATATTCTCTTTGGGTATATGTTCATCACATCATTCTTATAATGACATGATCCCGTTATTAATAACATCCAATGTTCATGATCAGGAAACCTTGATCATCTATTAATCAACGAGCTAGTTAAAAGAGAGGCTTTACTAGGAACCATTGTTTGTTTATTAAGCACACATGTATCAACGTTTCCGGTTAATACAATTCTAGCATGAGAAATAAACATTCATCATAAACAAGGAATAAGATAATAACCATTTTATTATTGCCTCTCGGGCATATTCCCTTCAGTCTCCCACTTGCACTAGAGTCAATAATCTAGTCTGTAAGCATTTTAACACATATGGCGTACCAGTGTTATTACCATGCTTCGCATGCGGTAAACATCATCAAAAAGATCTGAACTGTTCAGGTCCTATTGTATTTGCATGTTCTTTGCGTCTAAACGCATCACTCATTCTCTAATGAGATGGCTTTGTATATATATGGTCAATTGGTGAAAACTTAATTCCTTAGCTTAAACTGATGTCACTAACATTGTGAAAATGTAGCTTCATAGTGTTAGCATTCTTGGAAACTCACCAAGTTCCGGTGATACCTTAATTCCTCAGCTTAAACTGATGTTACTAACATTGTGAAAATGTAGCTTCATAGTTTCAGCATTCTTGGAAATTCACCAAGTTCAATAAAGAACCCCTTGACACAAAATACGCTTATTATCAGTTGTCAACACAACGATATACTTTAGCCTTTATTGTAGTATCTGTCACAATATTTTAATTTTGAAACTCTTTCAAATCCAGCATGGAACTTTCTTCCATCCTATTGTGCTACCCTTCATCACATATTTTAATTGAGATAAAATTTCTTGAATAAATGACAAGACTATTAGTGTAACATATTACAACTAATATTTTGTCATTACTACATAGGAAAACATATCCTTAGCATTTCTAAAATGACACAAGGATCTCTCCCACTGTTGTCTAATAATCATATGAATTATCCTGCTATAACATTTTATAGCATAGGACTCATCTGGTTGTATACATAGCATGGAAACATGACTTAGAAATCTCAATTTCAATGATGCTCATCATGTGTCAAAACACATGAATCTTGCTCAATTATTTTCCATGTGACAAGAACTCCTTCTTATCAATTTTATATTGACTTACTTCAATATTTCATCTATGTAATTTGGCTTCAATCATATCAGGCGCTTCAATCCATCTTTTATAGATATCGATGCCCAATATCTTCTAAGCCTTTCATCAATATGAAAATCTTAACCGTGTTAATTTAAAATACATATTTTCCAATCAACCATATGTCATCTACATAAAGTATTGGAAATATGTCATAGCGCTCCCACTTAATTTCTTGTAACTTTACAAGCATCTTTATCGTTCATGATGGAATCAAACTCTTTTGATAACTTCATTAAGGTAAAGATTTCAACTTCGTTATGCTCACTTCAACCATTGAAGTGTGCATACCTTTCTAGCAACCTTTTTGAATTTTACAAAACTCTCAGACTGTGTCAAGTACACATCCTTGATAAAACTTCCTCGAGAGGAGAGTTCGTTTTGTTATTCAACTTCCATATCATAATATGTAACTTTGCTAGAACTATCCGCAAAGACTAAGCATCACTACGGAAGATCAAAATCTTGTAGTAGTCAACTCTTTGTACTTCGTCGAAAATGACTTTTCAAGTAGTACAACTTTCAAAGATGTAAAATCCATGTCTTTGTCGCTATATAGACCCTTTTGCTATCGTTAGGCATCATGCCTATCGAAAGGACTACCAAGTCACATACTTGATATTCATACAAGGATACAATGGCGGATATAATGACTCATAGTCAATTTTACGAAGTCAGGGCCCATCATTTGCTTCCTTTATAAGGTCCAGGTCCTTTGTTGTCAAAACAACACTTTATACTTAAACCACAAGTTGTTCTAAGTACAAAGTTTTTGGACTTTTCTGGTACAATTCGCAAACTCATTTGAAGTATCTACAACATTTGTAGTGTCTTCTACTCAGTCAAAATAGTAAACCCCGGAACAACTTCCATTGTTGCGCTACTCTTGACATGATAACGAAGATTCTCTAATCTCATTGAGTTTATACTGTGCTCCCACTCACTTGTTTCGCAAGAACTACTTTCTCGAGAAATCAACCCTTTCTGACAAACAACATTTTTCTTTTGGTTCGGTGATAGGAGAAATACCCAATGTTTTATTTGGGATAACCTTATAAACATATATTTATCCTATTTTGGTTGTAAACATTTTACACATGCTATGCATACCAAAACTTAAGAAAGTGACAATTCGGGTCACTACCCAAACCATATCTTATATGTTGTCAATTTCAGCGGATCATGATGGTGCTCTTTTCAGTGGAAAAACGGTTGTCACTAATGTATAAACTACAGAATTATAATGGCATTTTTATTAATCTTACCATGTCAAACAAGGTTTGATTTTTGTCTCTTGAATACTCCAATCTAATGTGGTGTATTCGAGAAGTATAAGTTGTAGAACAATTCTGCAACTTCTCAGATGTTTTTCTAAACTTGTAACTCAAACTTTATTCTTTATGATCGAATCATAAATAATTGATTATCTTGTTACAATGATTTTTACTTCATATTAACAACCTTTTGAACCAATTCAAAATGTCAAACTCCGTTTTCTTTAAATAGATATACTCACATATCTACTCAAGTCGTCGACAGAATTTTATGAAGGAAAAATTAATCCACCATACATGACTACACATAATGGACTATATACATCAACATGTATAATCTCCACTACATTAGTCGTCCATTCTACTTTGGCCTATGAACGGAATTCTAGTCATCTTTTGGAAGAGGTCTCACAAGCGTCAATTTATTCAAAACAAAATGACTCCGGAAGTCCATTAATATGGAGTTCCTTCATGTTTTCCTTTCCGATGTGAACTAAAATGGTGGTGCCACAATTTAAGTGAAACTCTTTTACGTCTTGCAACGTTTAGCATTTCGTCTTATAGATGTTTACTTTACCAACATGATTTATATTAACATATCCATCAATTATGGAATATGGTCATAGTTTGAACAATCTCATTTGTTCTCACAAAAGACTAGAACAAAATAACAAATTATTAAGTTCTTCAAATAAATCTTGACTGTTTGGTTCGATACGACAATGAACACAATAACACTTTATTTATGTTCTTGTCATAATCGATTCCACATCTATTACTAGTTCCTTTTAGGCCCTTGTATTTCTTGCATTGCGTTGCTTTGTATGACAACTCATACCAACCAATGTGGTATCAAAATACCAAAAATACTTTGTTAACTAGTAATACATCTATAACTTGTATATAAAGTATATACTCCTGAGCTGCACTTTTCCAGTTATCTTCTTTTCTGCCATATATCTATTTGTAATTCTATTTTCAATATTCCCTTTCCTTTATAGAAGAATCGTTCAACATCAAACAATGCTAGTCTTACTAGCTCATTTTCTTTGGCGTGTTAGTCATATACTATCACCCACCATACTTTGAGTTTGATTGTACTACTAATATCACCATATTAATAGTATTCTTCTAGATTTCACTCTTAGCAATTTCCAAGTAAGGTAAACTACTTTACCCATACTTATAATCCATCCCATCATAACAATTTTATGATTAAGCTACTATAGCTCGAAGGAAGGGATTTAGAGGATAATTTTTAGCGCCCAACTTCTTGGAATATTCAAACTCCTAGCGTCTTCAATCATTGCATATATTCAGATAATATAAGCAAACATTGTCACGCTAAATTTGCATATATTCAGATAATATAAGCAAATATTGTCACGCTAAATTATACTCAGTCATGTTGCCACAAATAAGTTTCTAGATATCAATATATCTTTCACTTGATTGTTTCTGAAAACAACTCTTTTCAGTTCCTAAATCACCTTGATCAACAAAACATTCTTTTGAAGATAAAGTAATACGGAAGCAACCATGACTCTGGATTCTAAGTAGGAATTATTTGCTCTCTAGATTAATCAATCATTAACCACATGGAGCTAGGTAGGAAATACCAAAAATCTACAATAGGACTCAATTTTAAATTTCACTAATACGGTACCAATCTTAAATGGTATTTACCAGATCATAACAGTTATATCTCAATTAACAATCTAAGTGTAAGGTAATTATAGATGCCAATGAATACTACAATTTGTGCAAATTCATTTTGATTGGTTGTTCATGATAAATAAGTTCAAGTTAATTCAAAAATTAAACCATGAACTCCCACTCAAAAACAACATCCCTCTTAGTCGTCTTTAGTGATTACACGAACCAAATTCACTACACCAAAACCGATCATCACGTGAGATGATGTAGTTTCAAAGGCGAACATCGATATGTTCATCATATCATCCATATGACTCATGCTTTACCTTTCGGTTACGTGTTCCGAGGCCATGTCTGTACATGCTAGGCTCGCCAAGTAGAACCGTAGTATTGCGTGTGTTTCAAGGCCATGTCTGTACATGCTAGGCTTGAAAACACCCGTTGTATGCGAACGTTGATTCTATCACACCCGATCATCACGTGGTGTCTCGAAACGACGAACTTTCTTAACGGTGCATACTTAAGGAAGAACACATTATTATCTTGATATTAAGTGAGAGGGATCATCTTATAATGCTACCATCGTTATCTAAGCAAAACAAGATGCATAAAAAGGATTAACATCACAGACATCACATGAAAGGATAACGTGATATGATATGGTCCTTCTTGCACTTGATCTCCATCATGTGCATTATGGTATGATCTCAATCATTCCACCGGCGTGGTACCAAGTACCACGGTACCCCAAACTTGATTGTCCATCAATAAGAAGACAACCATATGGATACCTTCCGGTATATCAATAATTTACAAAATAGATCATCTCATAATCAAATTTGTAATATTGACCATATCAATTCACATGCCCAGCAAAAACTAGTTAGACGCTTCTAATTTATTTTTGCATATTTTACGTGGCTTAGGGCTTTCGAGGATAGAACCGTTCATAGCTACGAACATCAACCACAACATTGATAAACACATTTTTAACAACCCTTCATAGATTAGATCTTAACTATAGTAGGAGAAACAGACACCCGCAAGCCACTTATGCAATACAAGTTGCATGTCAGTTGTGGAACAAGTCTCATGTACGTGGACATGTAAGGTTAGTCCGGGCCGCTTCATCCCACTATGCCACTAAGATCATAAAATAATCAAGGAGGTAATAACATGATCATCAACGCCCACATACACCTATGTGTTCTACCCGTACAAAACATCTACGCATAGATCCGGCTCTGATACCACTGAAGGGGAACGTAGCATAGAAAACAAAAAATTTCCTACGCGAGAGACACCCGAAAGGCCAAGATCTAATCTAGGAGACGAAGTGTAACGGGCAACAAGAGGGTTAAGGAGAACACATACCCTCGAAGACTCAAAGTGGTACGAGATCAAATCTCGTTGTTGGCGTAGTCGTACTCACACCAATCCCGATAGCGAGAAGATGGCACCGCAATCCGGCGGTGCATCCATGATCGGTCACACGTACGGTTGATGACGACCTTCGTTCCCTCGTTCCAGCGGGGCGCGGAAGTAGAGGATCCCTCGGAACTCCAGCAGCACGACGGCGTGGTGTGGTGGAGAAAAACATTGCTCAGGGCTTCGCCAAGCGCACGAACAAGTGGTGGAGCAGCGGCAGGAGGGAGGAAGAGATGACACAAGTGTGTGTAGGGGGAGAGGGAGCTCTCACCCCTCCTTTTATAGGAGGGGATGGCAGCCACGAATTTTTGGCTGCCTCCACCTCTCCCTCATCATGTGAGTGGAGTCTCCACTCAACCCACTCATTCTTCCATGAATTCCCACTCAAAATCCCAAGGGTTTTCTTTAATAAATAAATAAAACAATTTTATTTCTTTATTTTAATATTTGTTAATTCCATTAACAAACATTAACATATAACCCCTTGAGTTAGTTGTTAAATCTATTAACAACCATTTGATAAGAATCCCCTTGAACTATTTCAAAATTACTCGAAACAATTTCGGTGACTATTTCAATATTCCCCGAAACAATTTCGGTGCTGTCCAAACTTTTCTCCGATATTCCGTATCCTCTCAAATGCGTCATCGAACCTTAAGTGTGTCACCCTACGGTTCGCGAATAAGATAGACATGATCGAGACTCCTCTCCGATCAATAATCAACAGCGGGATCTGGAGATCCGTGATGACTCCTATATATTCAACGATGACTCTCGTGATCGTGTGAACCAACAACGCCGTGAACTATTCCCTTTGTCTCGCAATATTTTACTTGTCCGAGATTCGATCATTGGTATCAACCATACCTTGTTCAATCTCGTTACCGACAAGTACTCTTTTCTCGTTCCCGTGATATAACATCCTTGTGATCATATCACATGCTTGCAAGCGGTTTCGATGTGATATCACCGAGAGGGCCCAGAGTATATCTCTCCGTCATTTGGATGGACAAATCCCACTCTTGATCCATGATCCTCAACTAATACTTTCCGAATACTTAACGACACCTTTATAGTCACCCTGTTACGGTGTGACGTTTGATGCCATCAAAGCACCCTTCCGGTATCAGCGATTGACATGATCTCATGGTCTAAGGAATAAGTTACTTCGTATGTTTGATATAACAATGTAAACTAAATGACTTGATCGCATTGCTATATTCTCTTTGGGTATATGTTCATCACATCATTCTTATAATGACATGATCCCGTTATTAATAACATCCAATGTTCATGATCAGGAAACCTTGATCATCTATTAATCAACGAGCTAGTTAAAAGAGAGGCTTTACTAGGAACCATTGTTTGTTTATTAAGCACACATGTATCAACGTTTCCGGTTAATACAATTCTAGCATGAGAAATAAACATTCATCATAAACAAGGAATAAGATAATAACCATTTTATTATTGCCTCTCGGGCATATTCCCTTCAAATCCGACTATTTATCAGAATGAGAATCCGGGTTATAATTATTAAGTTAGGAATAGTACCAGTCAAACCACGATATGTGTCGGCAATCTGAACGGAAAGCTTGGTCAGTTCATCTTCTGCTGCATGAGCCCTCTTTCTATATTTTCTTGTGATTTTCCCTGCCCTCTTGGCATCAGCTTTAGCTGACTCACGCAGAGTCGTCTCCTTCTCGAGGAGTTTGGTGGCCTTCGCCAATGCTTTCTCCGAGTGGGTCACGAAGGCCTGTGGGGAAACACAAGGAAGGGTTAGCCGGATAAAAAGCAAGCTATCAGTCAGATATACTACGAAGTTCCAAGCAAATTATCAATAAGTTCACTTGGAACTTGGGGACTAGACAAGGATACAGGCAATATTATTCGGATTTACCTCATGTTTGGCTATCAAAGCTTCTAGGACATTTTCTTCGTCAGCCCTCAAGGTGTGCAGGGCGTCAAGCATCTGGGAAAAAGTCATATCCTCGGGCCTGATACCGGAAGAACCGGCAGCCTGATCACTCGGAGGACGAGCCTTCTCCGACTTTGTGGTCGAGACCCGGGTCGCCTGGGTGTCCGGATTGGGAGAGCCCATCCTTGTGTCCAGGATCTCGACGTCGTCGTCCTCAGCTTCTTCAGGTGGCTTGAGAGACCTGGCTTCCTGCCGAGCCGAGTCAGCCAGGGGGTCTTGCTCCTGGTTATTTTCACCACCACCGCCAGTCGCGGCGTCCATATCGTCAATCGGCCCCTCCGTCTCCCGGTTGTCTGTGCCCATGTTATCCGGGTCACTGATCGAGACCTGGGCGCTGAGGAAAGAAAAGAGAAGTGATTAGCGACAAAAATTGATGGCTATCAAAAGGACTAGTGTATTGTTTAGCCGGAAATATAACTTACCCGGCATTCACCACGAAATCTGCAGGAAGTGAGCTGCTAGATGCGGACGAGGCTGTCACAGAATCCGAGAGTGATACCCGGAGCTGTCCGGCTAACGGATGATTGGGGGAAGGGTGTTTTCGAAGTGAGTTGATGGGATGAGATGGAGAAATACCAGTACGATGAGTCGGGGACGTAGGAATACCCGGGTTGAGGGGATCATCGCCCGGGGAATTCCGGGTTACCCTGCGCTTGGTTGGAGGCGGATCCTTCAAGTGTGGTAAATTTGATAACTGTCGGTTAAGTTCGCGCATATTATCAAAAGAATAGGGTTTGGAGGACATGGAAGAGTTGGGAACCTTGAAGACGACCCCGCGGGTTTTCCTCTTGGTTCCGACCTCGACTTCCGGCTCAACCTCGCTTTTGTCGCTCTCAGTTTCTTCCGGGTCTCCCTGGTCATCCTTGTCACCCTTATAATCCATTCCTGAAAGGCGCAAGCATATAGTTGGAAAAAGAGAAAAAATGGGAAAGCAAAGTAATAGAGGATGAGGTGATTGAAATCCGGGTGATACCTTCGTCAGTGTCGGCCGGTTCTTCTTCTTCTTCCTCCGGGTTCCCGGAGTTGGGAGGGGTCTCGATGTTCCAGAAAGCATTGTCGGCCTGAGATAAAAGCATGAAAATGAGAGTTAGTAGTTGTATCAAGTCAAAGTACAAGAATAAGTGGATAAGTATCAGATTTTACCGCTGGAGCCGGGTTATCCCGGGTGAACGGCGCTAACCCGGCTATATTCTTGATCACCTCCAGCTTCTCAGTCAGGAAGCCCTTGATGGTCTTGTTGGTATCGCCAGCCGGATAGTTCTTCGAGGAATAGCGGAGCGTGTCCGTGACGTGCCCCGAGTATTCGCACATTAGCTTTGAGCGGATAGAATTGGGCTGAATGCGGAAGTCTACCCAAGTCTTAACCAAGTTAAGCCCAGCAAGACCATGGGCGAAAAGGACGGCTATCTTGGCCAGGTGGGGCTGGATGGATTCTCGTTCCGACTCAGAGGCGAAAGCGTTCAAAGTGTCGGAAACATCTAAGAGACCCTCCGAGTAACCCGGCAATTTCTTTTCGCCGGGTGGGGAGGTGTCCCGGCAATAAAAGAAAGTCTGCTGCGAATGCTTAACGTGAGAGTTAAGACTGAGAGTCGGCATGGGTGAATTCTTACGGCGCTGGATAGAAACCCCGCCGCAGGCCAAGAGGGCCCCGTCACCGCTTTCGCGGCACGGTTTGCATTGGAAAAGTTCGATAAACAAGGCCAGATTTGGCGGGATACATAAGTAAGATTCACAAAGGACTATGAAATGGGTTATATTCAGCATAGAGTTAGGCCCTATGTCGAATACCCGGAGGCCGTAGTGGCTAAGGACCTCACGGAAAAAAGAGTGACCCGGGGGGCGAAACCCCCGGATCACGTGCTCAACGAAGCAGATTACCTCGTTGGGGTTGGGGGTAGGCCGGGTCTCGTCACCCGGTACTCTCCAATGGATCTCCTTCTGAGGAGGGAGAACGCCAGACTCGGCGAGTTCTTCTAGCTTGGCCTGGGTCACGGAAGACCATGCCTAGTTGGCGGAGATGGATTGGGTTGACCTTGTTTTTGCCGGCTGTTTGCCCTTGTGCTTTGGAGCCATTTGTTCGGTCTGCAAAATACAAGGCAAAGTGTACGAAACATTAAGACTCGGGAATTATGAGTTAGCCGAGTATCCGCAAGCAGTATCAGTAAGAAGCAATATGAAAGCTATGAGTTGTCCGGGTATTACTAGACAGTACGAAAATTACAAACTATCCGGGTGTCGACAAGCAGTACAGAAGTTATGGGATATCCAAGTGTCAGTGTGTAGTTATGAAAAGAGGTAGATTGCCTGTTTATCTAGAGTATGAATAAAAGAACCGGAAATAGAGGATTGTCCGGGTATCGAAGAACAGCTGCGGAAATTTTGGCAGACTACATCTAGATTGAAAAAAATTCCAGAGAAATCCGCGAAGAGATTAGGGATTGCAAGCGATAGGAGAGTGCTGTGGGGTCAACTATTGAGCAACTGAACAAACTAGAGTGGAGTTGAGCGATCTAATCCGGCGTGAAGCAAGAAACGGCCCGCGGGCGGGCCTAGATCCAATCTAGGTCAAGCGGAGAAATTGAAAGCTAAAATCAATGGAGATGGTAAGCTTACCGGTGTGGATTGAAGGAGAGCACGACGGCGGCAGATGGCGCAGCTGTGGTGCCCCTCTGGGACTCCCGGCGGGCAGCTCGGGTGCGCGGCGGCGGAGACAGACGGCGGCGCGGCGCGATTCGTAGACGAGCGCAGGTGACGGCGACTCGACTTCGGCGGCGCGTTCGTGGTCTCCGTGGCGGCGTTGCGCAAGCTCGGGCGAGAGAGCGCCGGTGAGGAAGAAGGCGACGGAAGAAATGGAGTGTTGTGGTATGTTACCCCCCTAGGACACCTATTTATAGGTACGGGTGGAGAAAACTAGGTCAAAGTGAGCGGGAGCCAAAATTTTCGGAAGAGATACCCGTCCGGAAATTTTGGGATACGCGTTAAGTTCCCATGCGCGATATCCGGAAATGATAGGAAGTAAATCCCTTCCGCGATATCCGGACCAATTAACGAGCGAAATAAGCCAGGTCTTCAGTATCTTCCTCGGAACATTGACCCGGAAAAAGTAAAGATGGATTCAGAGAAAACCGGGTTATTATATGGACCACCAATGGAGTTAGGCCTAGCTGTTTATTAAAGCAATCTAACCCGGCCTATATGAACTTGTATGTTTGTTATTTTTTCAGGGAATAGCGTGCGCTTCAAGGAGGATCCCGTGAAGCCCAAGCTATTCTGGGGACTACTGATGGAGGGATGATAACCCGGTATTCTAACACCAAGGTGTAGTTCGGCCCAAAGGACGCTGCACAAGACCCGGCTTAGGGAAAAGGAGCTTCTAGAAGGCCCAGGAGTATAGGCTTCGTAACCCGGATTGTGGGTTCCGATAAGGAAGTTTAGGGTTTGTAAGCAGTGTCCGGGTAGGACTCCGAGCACGCCTTGGATAGTAAGCCGGGGGATCCGGGTACTATATAAGCCGGTCCCTAGGGTTAGATTAGACAAGCTTACGAGATAGAGATTACGAGATATCGAGTATCCGTTGTAACACGAGAGTTGAGATAATATATTCAGATCGGAGACTCGGCGACTTGATTGCCGGCTACCAGATCGCATATCACCATGGTTTCCCTTGAGCTAAACCCTCTCCCAAACACCAGAGTCGATTTTCCCCAAGACAAGTTACCCCCGATAACGTCTGTCGTGATTATCCCACGACAAATCTTATGGGCTAACAAAGAAGAAAGGTCATGGAATAATATATCTACATGCAACTCCCTCTTTCTACTTAAGTCTCAACGAATTTTCGCTACTGACCAATGCTAAGTTTTCCCCAACTAGATTATCTAGAAACTCCAGAATTGATACCAATACTAATAACAAGATCAATCACATAACAAAAACTGCAAACTAAAATAAAGTGAAACTAGGAGATGATGAAACTTCTCATTAATATTTCATTACAGCAACTCAAACCAAGGGATACAACGATAACCAACTAAGGAGCAACACTTCCATACTGCAAACAATACTATATGATATTTCCTCTACTCATGTTACGACTCTACTAAAAGGTAAAAAAGTTTGAAAGATAAAGGTGATACCGCGGCACTCCCCCAAGCTTGGAACAAGCTAAGGGCATGCCAATACCAATGACGAATCAATTCTTTGGTGGTGGTGGTGATACACTGTTCTCAAACAAGGCGTGGAAACGTTGCAGCATCTCATGAAACCTATCGTTTTCCTCTTGAAGAATCTCTACCTCCTTCCTTAAAGCTCGATAATGTTCACAAAACTCATCTGTAACCCGAAGAGCTTCCTATACTCCAGGGACGGGACTGAGGCCCGGAACTGATGGTCTTGGTCCCTGCATGCTACAAGAATAAACACTGCTTGATGACGTCCTTTTTGCTTCTCCCTTGACTCCCTGATCCATGTTCTTGCGCTTGGGACCTTGGAGATCATCTTCCATTGGCTCCTTCCCCTTGTTATTGTTGGCAGAGACCATGGTTCTTCTAAAACTGGAAACAGATCTTGGCAGAAACAGCTCGAAACAGAAACACGACGAGAAAACGATATACGAACCTCGGGGGGGTCCGGGGGGTTATATAGCAAAAATATGTGTAACGAAAGGAAAGTACAGGTCGAAAACGAGTCAGAGAGGGGCTCCCAGGAGCCAACACCATAGGGTGGCGCGACCAAGGGTGGTCCCGCGCCCCCTCATGGTGTGGTGCCTCCGGGCACCTTCTCCAGCTCCTCTCCGGCTCGGTATTTTTTATATTTTCCAAAAATCAATAATCTATAACTGAAAAGGTATTTTGCGAAACTTTTCTTAACAGAACTGTTACCTATTCCAAAACAGACTCTGCAAATTCTGGAATCTTCCCCCTAACGAACTTCTCCGGAGTCATTACTTGAATAACATCCACATCTTCATCATAGGAATCCCTAGAAATATAATGTTTGAGTCTTTGTCCATTTGCCACTTGTGTAATGTTATCTTTGAGGGAAGAAATTTTGATTGCACCCGAGCGATACACTTCTTCAATAATATAAGGTCCTTCCCATCGGAAGAGAAATTTTCCTGCAAAAAATCTGAGACGAGACCGATACAATAGAACTTTCTCACCAACATGAAACTCTCTTTTAAGGATTATTTTATCATGCCATTGTTTAACTTTCTATTTAAAGAGCTTGGCATTTTCATAAGCTTCACATCTCCATTCATCTAGATGATTCAAATCAAGAATTCTTTTCTTACCAGCAAGTTTAAAATATTTATTTAATTCTTTCACTGCCCAATAAACTTTGTGTTCTAATTCTAAAGGCAAGTGACAAGCTTTTCCATAAACCATTTTATAGGGAGACATACCCATAGGATTTTTATAAGTAGTTCTATAAGCCCATAAAGCATCATTCAACTTATGTGACCAATTCTTCCTAGATTTATTAACAGTATTTTGTAAGATAGATTTAATTTCTCTATTTGATAATTCTACTTTGCCACTGGTTTGAGGATGATAAGTTGAGGCAATTATCTTATTAACATCATATTTAGCAAGGGTCTTTCTAAAACCACCATGAATAAAATGAGAACCTCCATCATTCATAAGATATCTAGGCACACCAAACCTAGGGAAAATAACATCCTTAAGCATTTTTATAGAGGTCTCACCATCAGCACTTTTAGTAGGTATAGCTTCTACCCACTTAGTAACATAATCAACAGCAACAAAAATATGAGTGTAACCATTCGAAGGAGGAAAAGGACCCATAAAGTCAAATCCCCAACAATCAAAAGGTTCAATAACAAGAGAATAACTCATAGGCATTTCATTACGTCTAGAAATATTTCCTATTATTTGACATTCATCACAAGATAAAATAAATTTACGTGCATCTTTAAAGAGGGTAGGCCAATAGAAACCTGATTGTAGAACCTTCTGTGCGGTTCTATCTCCAGCGTGATGTCCTCCATAAGGACTACTATGGCACTTCTTCAATATTTCACGTTCTTCATGATCTGGAACACATTTTCTCATAATACCATCTACTCCTTCTTTATATAAATGTGGGTCGTTCCAAAAATAATGCCTCAAATCATAGAAGATTTTTCTTCTTTGTTGAGCTATAAATGTTGGAGGCAAATACTTTGAAACAATAAAGTTAGCATAATCAGCATACCATGGATTATCTTGGGGTTTTACCTTTATTGCAGCCAACTGTTCATTTGGAAAACTATCATTAACAGGAATAGGATCAAAAGTAATGTTTTCCAATCTAGACAAGTTATCATCAACATGATTTTCAGCACCCTTCCTATCCACAATATGCAAATCAAACTCTTGCAAAAGCAACACCCATCTAATAAGCCTAGGCTTAGCATCTTTCTTTTCCATAAGGTATCTAATAGAAGCATGATAAGTATGAATAGTAACCTTTGAATCCTCACATGCAAAAACTACAGCTAAGAACTCTTTTTCAGTAGTAGCATAATTCTTTTGAACATCATCAAGATTCTTACTAGCGATATGAATAACATTCAACTTCTTATCTATGCGCTGTCCAAGAACAGCACCTACAGCAAAATCACTAGCATCACACATATTTTCAAATGGTAAATTCCAATTAGGTGGTTGAAAAATAGGAGCAGTGGTTAAAGCCTTCTTTAAAGTTTCAAAAGCTTCCTTACAATCATCATAGAAAACAAACGGTACATCTTTTTGAAGAATATTTGTAAGAGGTTTTGATATTTTGGAGAAATCTTTAATAAACCTCCTATAAAAACCAGCATGACCAAGAACACTACGAATACTTTTAACATCCCTAGGACAGGGCATTTTCCCTATGGATTCCACTTTAGCTCTGTCAACTTCAATACCTCTTTCAGAAATTTTATGTCCAAGAACAATTCCTTCATTAACCATAAAGTGGCATTTCTCCCAATTAAGTACAAGATTGGTTTGCTCGCATCTCTCCAAAACTTTATCAAGGTTGTGCAAACAATTATCAAAAGAAGTTCCATAGACAGAAAAATCGTCCATGAATACTTACACAATTTCTTCAAAAAAACCATGAAAAATAGCAGACATGCATCTTTGAAAAGTAGCAGGAGCATTACACAAACCAAAAGGCATACGTCTATAAGCATAAGTACCATAAGGAAAAGTAAAGGTTGTTTTCTCTTGATCTTGCTTCCTAACACCAATTTGAGAAAACCCAGAATAACCATCAAGAAAGAAAAAATGAGTTTTCTTAGACAACTTCTCTAACATTTGATCAATAAAGGGCAAAGGATAATGATCTTTCTTAGTAACTTTATTAACCTTTATAAAATCAATACACATTATGTCCCCAACTACTACTCTTTCCGGAATGAGCTCGTTGTTTTCACTAGGCACAACAGTCCTTCCTCCCTTTTTAGGGACACAATGCACATGGCTCACTCATCTACTATCAACAATAGGAAAAATAATAATAGCATCAAGAAGTTTTAAGACCTCATTTCTTACCATTTCCTTCATCTTAGGAATTAAACGACGTTGATGTTCAACAAATGGCTTTGCATCATGTTCAATATTAATATCTTGCTGACATATAGTAGGATAAATTCCCTTCAAATCATCAAGAGTATACCCAATAGCTCCACAGTGTTTCTTTAGAATTCCCAATAATCTTTCCTCTTCTTCACCTGAAAGTTTAGCACTAATAATAACATGATATATTTTCTTATCATCAATATAAGCATATTTAATATCATGACGCAAAGGTTTTAAATCAAAGACAGGATCCTCCTTGGGTGGTAACGTTGTACCCAAGTCTTCCATAGGTAAATTATGTTTCTGTATCACCGGTTGACGAAGAAGAATATCGTAAATCTCATTTCTCTCTTCCATAAAGACATCACTCTCGTGATCCTCCATATATTGCTGCAAACCATTGTTAGGAGCAAGAGAAATACAAGCAAGTTGTTCAACTTTAAAATTCTCATCAGGCAATTTAGATTCATAAGGCACTCTAGCAAATTTGGAGAAATTGCACTCATAAGATTTTCCATCAATTTTAGTCAAAATCTTCTATCTTTTACAATATGTAATAGCACCACAAGTGTTTAAGAAAGGTCTACCAAAAATAATATGACAAGTCTTACTAGAAGCCTAACAAGTACTAGAAAATCAGTGGGGTATTTAGTCTTACCACACAAAATTTCCACATCTCTAACAATACCAATCGGAAAAACAGTTTCTCTATTAGCAAGCTGAATAACCACACCAATATCTTCAAGCTCACAAGAACCAATTTCATGCATAATTTCTCTATAAATCTCATAAGGTATAGCACTAGAAATAGCACCAATATCCCACAAACCATAATAGCAATGATCACCAATCTTAACAGAAAGCACATGAACCCTAGTTTTCTTAGGTATATGAGGATGGGAAACAATATCAGAAGCATCCTCACAAAAGACAATGTGTTCATCCTCCACATTTCCACAAGCAAGATCTTTCACTATTGCTACAGCAGGTTCAACAGTTATTTGTTCATCATGTTCAATAGATTTCTTATTACTCTTATTAACCACACAAGCCACCATAGAGTGTTCTTTCACCTTAGCAGGGAAATACATTTTTTCAACATATGACTCAGGAACAACAGGATTAACAACATGCACTTCTATATTACTAGCAGGAACAATATCTTTATAAGGTGCGTGGTACTTGTGATAATTATTTTTAGGAATATCAAGATAGGAGGCAAAAGCTTTAAGACAGTTTGCAAAGATTTGAGAATCAAGACCACAAAGAGCACTAACATCGTAGAAATCATTTGTTCCCATAAAAGATTTAATGCATTCATAATCATAATTTATACCTGACTTTCTACCTTTGTCGTTCTCCCATCCTTCAGTGTTTTCTTGAATACGGTCAAGAAGATCCCATTTAGCTTATTCCTTCATACGTGTGAATGATCCAGAACAAGAAGCATACAATAAATCCTTGTCATGAAGAGAAAGCCTTGCATAAAAAAATATTGATAACAATATTTCTCGGGAGTTCATGAACGGGACATTTAAGCATTAATAACTTCATTCTCACCCATGCTTGGGAAATACTCTCTCCCTCATGAGGCCAAAAATTATAGATTTGATTCCGGTCTTTATGAATCTCACTAGGAGGATAGAATTTAAAATAACATAGAGGAACAATTTCCTCCTATGCAATAGAATCACCATTCTTCAGTAATTTGAACCATTCAGTGGCTCTTCCTTTCAACGATAAGGAAAGTAATTTCCTTTTAAGTTGATCCATTGTAATACCTGCACACCTGAATAACTCGCATAATTCATGTATAAAGAGAAAATGATCACCTAGATGGACAGTTCCATCACCGTAATAGCAGTTATCCATAACACGTCCAACAATTTTCATAGTTATTTTATAAGGATCTAATTCAGCAGAAGACGGGTTACCAGCTACCCTAGTAGCAACGGTAGAAGTACCCCTAAACAGAGAACCAAAAGTATTCTCCATAATGAAATAAAACAGCAGACAAAAATAAAAACAACACTCACAGTAAAAGTTTCTCTTACCAATTCCACTTACCAATAGCGCTTCACTCCCCGGCAAAGGCGCCAGAAAATAGTATTGATGACCCACAAGTATAGGGGGTGTATCGTAGTACTTTGGATAAATAAGAGTGTTGAACCCAACGAGGAGAGAAGGTGTTGACAAGCAGGTTGGATAAAGGATTCACTGTAAACACTAGCAAACGGGTTTTTGGAGGTTTTTGATATAGCAGATAAATAAAGTGCGAGTAAATAAAGGGTGGTAAATAATATTGCAGTGAGTGGCCCAATTCTGTTTAGTGCAAAGGACAATCCGGTTGTATTACTTATGACTACCAAACGTTCTCGAGGACACATGGGAATTTCGTCAAGTGCTTTCGCTTCGTTACGGTTGATTAATATCCATTGGTTCGTGAAGTGTTGTGTGGGTGAACCTATGCTAATATACCTCCCAACTAGGACTAATACATACTTGTGATTATACCCCTCGTAAGCATCCGCAAATACAAGAAAGTAATTAAGATAAAACTAACCACAACCTTAAAACTCCGGGATTCTATGCTCCCTCGTGCATTGGTTTCCTAACGGGGGTTTAGGTTTCTGTCACTCCGGCAACCCCACAATTAGTAGCCAAATACACAATGCATCCTCCTAGGCCCATAAAGGTGAAGTATCATGTAGTCGATGTTCACATGTCACCACTAGAAGAATAGCACCACAACTTAAATAGGAACCACAAGATATTACTTCAATATAACTTCACTACTAACATCATGACTTCTCCCATGTCCTAAATAACTAAACGAACTACTCACAAGACATCATATGAATCATAATCAGAGGTGAAGTAATGGATGATAACAATCTGGTCATAAAGTGGTAACACCGATAAATCTCACAAGCATCAACTACTAACAAGTAATCCACACCGGGAGAGAGTCTAATGTAAAACAACGATAGAGGCCCCTAATTGTTACAGCGGGATGACAGTGGATGATGAGGGTGATGGTGCTGGTGGTGATGATGATGACGATGATGATCTTGATGATTCCCGGAGCGATGACGGTGACGATGGCGGTGATTTCCCCTCTCCGGAGCGGAATTTCCCCGGCAGATTTCTCCCTGCCAAAGAGCTTTTCTCTCTCGGGTGTTTTCCGCCCTGAGGCGGCGGTGGAATAATTCTTCGATGATGGTATAGGGCTTAGGGTTCCCTGGGGGTCAAGTACGCGAAAGATCTCCACCAAAGGTGGTCCAGGGTGGCCACCCCATGGTGTGGACCCCTGGTGGCCCCCCTCCGGCTCTCCTCGTGGCTGGCTCCCTCTTATGAACTTATAAGATACCTCCGGTGTCCCCCCCCCCTCTTCTTCTGATCTTCTGAAAGAGGGTATCTCGACGGTGCTTTCTCCATCAGAATTCTGGTCCCGGTGTTTATTCTCCAAAAATTATGAAACAAGCAAAATAAGATAAAAATAACATAAAGGATGCATCATAACATAATATATATTGATGAATAACAAAAAATAACAACATAAAACGGTGATGAAAATGGACGTATCAAACGTCAAGGAACACCGCACCAGGAGGCACTGATGGGCCGCACTGTCATGAGGAGCGTCGATGACGTCTTTTCCTGGGAAGCCATCTTGAAGACCAACAAGAGCAGAGCAAGAAGGGTTGGGTGTTGGATTTACATGGTCAAATCGATGCCGCCACCAGCTGTACACACGACTGATGGCGATGCAAAGTTGGCTTTCCAAGCAGCTCGATGGTTGGTGCTTACGTATCTCTAAGAGATCTAACCGCAGGGCTATTCACGTCCCGAGGTTGCTCCATGGTAGATCCAATTAAGTGTCGACACGTAGCCAGACTCCACAGCTTCAGTGGCAAAATTTGCCCCCATCTCCAGCCTTCCTACTCCCCAGCACGCAGATTTCCATCGCCACCAGCCCATGCTCCACCTTGTAGGCGCCGAGGCCAGTCTCTGTTGCCGGCGCCTTGGGCTCCATCGAGTCCAGGAACCCAATCTCACTTCCATACCCGACGACGCTGAAGGGGCCGCCCCGGCCGCCGTAGACCTAGCTGAGGAAACGAACCCTACCGCTGCCTGCTGATGCTGATGCTGGTGGCCGTGAAGGTGGGCTGGTGCCCTGCTCCTAGAGGCAGTCCGCCATGCCCCCCCCACACACACACCTCCTCCACAACAAGCCATCTGGGAGAAGTCCCTCTTGGCATTGCACTCCTCCATGGTGCGGCATCCCTCCTCATCGAGAAGATATCCTCCAAGAACGCCTGCTCATTCAGCTCCATTTCTCCTTACTCTCCTTCTTTCTTGGATTAATTGTTGGTGAGCCCCCATCTCCAACCTGCAAGGTCGGTTCATTATCATGTAATTGTTGCGCATATTTTTTCTTTCAGGCAAGACTACCAATAATCTTTACGTTGGGCGATACTTCTCTTTACTTCGGGTCATTACTTCTCAAGATTAGTTAATCGTTAAGCTTCTCCAACTGTTATATTATATGTTGTGTCATATATACAAAAAGGATGATAGCTTTCTGTAATGTTTATGCAATTTTTTTTCTAGATTCAGAATTATCTTGTCATCTTTGGCCATATTCTTGCATAAACATAGTTTCAATCTTTAGACTCGTCATATTGGCATGTGAGGATTTGTTTTCCAGTACATATGTAGTTGTTTATGTTGGGAAACCAATTGATCAAGATCACTTGATATTTAGTCTGAAGTAAGCCGGGCTATCTCTTCGGAGTAACTTGAGTTTAGTCTGTTAGTACCGAGAACATTCAGGATTTTTGCGTATATTATTGAGAGTATCAATTTTTACCTGATGCCATAGTTAAATAATGTACAACATCTTCTGTGTTATTTTAAATTGTGCGGAACATATATAATTAGCTAGACATGTTATTATTGTGAGCGGTACAGGGTAAACAGAAGTGCACTGCTCAACATAATTTCAAAGTGGAATTTGTCCCTTTTCAGAAATTTCACATTCAGACATTCAAATTTATTACATCTTACTTTTTAGTATTGCTCATAATGCAGTGCTAGGTATTGGAACAAGAAAATATGCCATAGCAAAAAAAAATAATGTTTATAGTTTCTATAATTTGTAAACTATAACAAACCCTACTCAATGTGTCGTCGACACTCTCTATGTTAATGACATCATCTAAGATGTGTAAGTTCTACTTAAAAATCAACGATCACTGCAGCGAGGATATGTATCAGATGCTTGTTGTGTGTTGTGTCACGCTAAGGCAATTTGCCTATCACTCGTAAACTTATTTAGATGTTTTTGGCATCATCAGGTCTACGATTCTGGTCACATGGTATGATGGATCAACTGAAGGCCGCTTGTCACCTTGTGTAGCTTGTTTATTGCCTTCTACCAATGAGAGGCACATGGATGCTCTCTTATGAAGCAGAAAAGAACCAAACATATATTCAGGCTTATTCAGACTTCAGAGAGATGAAACCGTAGCAGTAACGACACATCCTCTCCTTCCACGTCTGCCTTCGCTGCTGCCTTTCTTCCTTGTGTCATAGCGTCTTGCATTAGGTCATTTTACCATTCTAAAAATCATCAATAGGTACCAATGGATATAAGGCTGTACTTCCTGGTATGTTAATATTTTACAAGAGCTTGTTTGGAAAGATTGGTTTGGTTGTGACGGGAGGCAAGGGTGGCGTCGGGGAGGATATATGGAGCCTATTTAGTAATTAGATACAGGATGATCCTTTGATCTTTCAAACATGCATCTGCAATTTTTCCACTCACTTCGACAAGTTGGTTTGTGTGTTTATGTGGTTCCTTTTGTGCTACTGCTTCAACTCTTTCAGTTCACTTCAAATTGAAATAGGTAAGATGCTATTTTATTTCAGAAGGAATTTGCAGGAGTGATGCATATCACTACTGTAGAAAATAAGTTCTCTTCTGTAGTTAGACCAAACTGTTAACTCATATGTGTCTCCTCTATCTTTACTATATGAATAAAAACCCAGAACGCCATATCAACTTCGATACGATAACAACTTTGAACAATAAGAAAAATATCTATATAATAATAAAAATACTTTTGACAACTAGAGGGCCATCATAACTGAGGGAATTGTATTATGGTATGTTCATTCCAGGAAAATTATATTAGAGGGCTAAGGATCTGTTTGTTTGGGCTTCTGCTTCTGCTTTTAGGGTCCAAAAGCAGAAGCCCAAACAAACTACACAAAATAGGAAAGCGCTGTGCACAAGCGCTGCTCACGAAATGAACTAGAATGCTGGAAGCGTCCGAAAGCACCGCGCGAGCTGCTTCCCGCAATTTTGCATGCTTCCCGAATAGCACTGGACGAAAATGCACCCACTAGTTCAGACTATTTACTAGAATAATGCCATCCGCGTACTAATCGCAGAGGCCGAAGCTCCCACCACATTTTCCCGTCGTCCGTCCCTGTCCTCAAGCCATTCATGGTTAGGGTTCCCTACAGCAGCCGCCGCCGTTCCCTGCTCCTCCGGCCGCCGTCGCCAAGCAGTTCCCCGTCGTTCCATTCCGCCCCGTCCGCCTCCATCCTCCCTCCCCCTTTGGTCTCCGCCTCCTCCGGATGTTCCTCCATCGCAGCGCCCGTCCGACTGCCGGTGGCCGTCGACCTCCAGGAGCTCCTCCGCCGCCTCGAGTGCCACCAGCGTCGGGAGCCCTTTCTCCCCTTCACGCCCGAGCTGGCCGCCATGGCCCCCCTTCCGAAAGGAGCACTTCAGGCTACCCCTGCCCTGTTTCGTCCGCCGCCGTCCCTTGCGTGCCCGCCGGCGTTATCCCTCCTCGTTCAGCCTTGTACGCCGCCGTCCCCATGAACTCTCCAACGAGCATCGGGATCTCGTCTGTTGCCCCCATCTCCCATATCATTTCCCCCAATTCCATGGATGCACTGGAGCTGCCGTCCCCATCTCCCTCTCTTCGGCGCACGATAAGGTCTTGTCGTCGTCAGAATCCTTCCGATGCAGTGGAGCTGCCATCCCCGTCTGTTTTTTCCTCTTTAGATCTTGTTGTTCTAACATTTGTATGGATTGCATATGCTGAGAAATATCATGTCGTGCAAAATAAAGTTAAATATGTAGTGAGAAATATCATTGTGCACATGCTAAATTTGTATCCACAAAAAAATATACCATTAATTTTATAATATTTGATTTAGTCTTTAATTTTATGTGATTCATCGGACTCAACAACGTTGATGGCACATAATCATAGTAGAAACGATGTCGCGCATCGCTATCCCGACTCCTCCCCCCACCCCAAACAATTTATCTCCTGCCTCTACTAATCGATAATAGCGACACATGGATCTCCGCGTAGTCGGGGGGTCTCTAGCCGATGTGGCCTAGGCCCCCTCCTTCTTCCTCTCCCGTAACGTCAATGCCGGAGGGGGCGTCGGCAAATCCGTGTGTCTCCAGTGAGGGTGGCAGCAGGGCTTCTTCCTCTACCTGTTATCCTCTCGAGCTCGAGCTTTAGGGGGGGTTCGGTGGCGCGAGATAGAGCGGCGCTGGGGCGCATGGCGGCGGTCGTGCCGTGGGATATCGACCACCTTAAAATAAAATAAAAAGCCAACATCCACAAGCCAAAAGCCAAAAGCTGAAACTCAAAAGCCATAAGCCATAAGCCAAAAGATAAATTGAGATAATTAAACACTTAAATATGGGAACTAGGCTAAATAAGGGTCAGAATTAGCTAATTCGTTCCGAATCAACATTTGTAACTTATGTAGAATTTAGGGTCATTACGGACATTTTATAATTCAAACCAGCAGCAGCATCCGTCGACAGCAGTTCTGCCAAACACCAAATCTCTGCTTCCAGCAGCTCCATCCACAGCTGCTTTCTAACAGTTCAACAGCTACAGCTGCTTCTCAACAGCAGCAGCTCAAACAAACAGACCCTAAGTTATTTATCCGGATAGCATAAAAGCCATGCATTGATTGAAACTCTCATGATTCAGGAACCTGAGATTGTAGATCACCTAAAGCTTGATGCTAATTTATCTGGCCATGGAAGTTGCTCTGTGCTCATTCCTCATTGTACTGGGTACATAATTTTCATGAAGTTTTCTATTTTCTGGTAGATGCTAGAGGCTGACGAAGATCTGCCATGTGACCTCTATTTTATCTGCAATCTTCTGATTCTCACACCTCAGAAGTATTATTTTCATGTGTAGTCGTTAATACATATTAGAGGAAGGTGGAGACAACATACGTTGAATTGCTCTATACTAAAAATAAATCTATCACTCCTATTATCTCTCTTTACGTGTAATTTGCTTTTGGAGTCAATTCAGTTTTGGTTGCTCTTTCTCTTGGCAAGAGACCTGAGAGTGCTACCCCCAGACCGAATGGGGTGATAGTTTTCCCAACACATCATGTTTCTATTCTCCTTACTTGCAAAAGTGCCATGTGAAAATTATATGGTGCTAACTACTCATATTTGGAATCCATCGTCAGGCCTATCCACAAGATGCACGTATTCTTATGATATCTGCATTTTATTTTTCCCGCGAACAATGAAAAGGGGGATTGTATTTTAGGGTTGTGAACTCATGTCAGATTGTGTGCAGAGTTTGTTCTCAATGTTCCTGATTCTTTTTTTCTCTTCAGGCTGCACATACATGTTTTTTTTTATTGTGTAGAGTTCTTGGACTTCGAGATCAGATGTTAATTAATGCCATTTTCATGACCAGCTCAATGTTTGAACTCTACAGCGCTTTGCTAGCTCATTACATGTACAAACATGTCGCCGATGTATTATTTAGGTTATTTTTGTTCTGGTTCCTCATCGCCTGATATTTTAAAAAATTATATGTGGTTCACTATTCTAGGATAATGTCATGCTCATCCTACGCCAATTAGCTACATATAAGCATTTCGTACTGTCCTTATTGTAGAGCAGTATTAATCTTAGTTGCGAAGCACTCCAATGGACAAAGAATTGTTCTGAGTAAGCTTTCCTCTTTTTTCTCAGTACAGACAAGAAACTTTTTTTCTATACCTTATCATCCAAGTATGAGAATGCTGAAATGTTGATACACTTCATTATCTTATGTCACATTTAAAAATCACAGTTTCTACATAGGTGGCTGGTCTCTTCTCTTAGCCTTCACATTGATGCATTGTTTCTCCATGCCACCTCTGTTCCAGAATGCGCTCACGGCGTGTCGTAAATATATTTTGGTCTGATGGATCCATTCGACATACTAAGAAAATTAGAACGTGAAGAACAACGAACAGCGCAGCAAAGCGCGCAAGGTCCTTCTAGTACGAGTACTATATTTGATCGAGCAACTTCCAAATCTATGTAGTTATGCGTGTTCCCGACTGTATTGATCTTGTGCTTCAAAACCAACAGTAGGGCTCGCACATCGGTGTGGCAGAGCAGCCGACATGCCAGGAGTTGTGGCCGCGGCCAACGACACCGATCAAGGCATGGAGGAGGGCGCGCCTGGGGAGCACAAGTGGGAGGGGATCGAGCCTAGCACTTCGGCAGACCGCAGATGGGGCAAGCGAAGGGGTGTTGGTGAGGCCGGAGGCCGGCGACGCGGAGTCGCCCGTGTTTTTTCTAGAGCCACTCGCTACCGCCCCTAGTACTCCCATAGTCCCATGTCGCGCATCTTTCATCAGCGAATAGCACCAAATCCCTAATCCCTGCTGCTATTCCTTTGTCATCGCCAACACTGGTCCTCCCGGCGGTCGTAGCAGTAAGATTCAAAGAATATTCAGTTTCATACATGTATGAGTGATGCTGACGTGATCACACGCTCGTTGGGAGATCCCAAGCGGAAGGTGCGATGTAGTCTAGTGTAAATTTCCCCTTAGTATGGAACCAGGGTTATCGAACCAGTAGGGCTTCGTAGTCTTGAAGAAGGTTACTTTATCAATGGAGCCATAAAAGTACTGGTGTGTAGTTGACGAAGCGTGAACCCGCACACAAACACAAACTCTCTCTTGCCCCAACTTTTCGGAAGGTTGTCAATCTTGCGGTCTTGCTGAAAAAAGAAGAATTAAAAGTATAGAGTCTTAAAAAACAATAAAATTAAAAAGGGATCGGGGGCCACAGGTTCACTAGTGGTGTCTCTCCAAAGAAAACAAACATGCTGGGTGAACAAATTACAACTAGAAAACTGACAAATCATGAACGTATACCAATACTATTATGACGAGATAAACTTCATGGGTTCTAACATTGTAGGTATTACGTCATGGAATATGGATCACTATCTAGCATGCATCCATATCTAAAATCAACCTCAAGAAAACTATCCAGCAAATCCCTTGGTATTAAGTTACAGAAACAAAATGATTGCTATGTGTGCAACAGACAAAAGCATTAAGATCAATACGTAATGTAAGCAATGGTTCCCATCCATAGACAAGAGCATTGTTGTTTTCTCCCTAGTGGAAACAACACATCCTTCCCCCGCATGTTTTTGTCACTCGGGTGCAGGCAACAAGGAGGATTGAGCCCACTATCTAGCATATAAACCCTCTCTTGGAGGTGAAAATAACTACGTGGCTAAGGTACTCATAAACACGGGAGAGCATTTCAAGACAAGATTAAAACAACCTACAAATATAAGTGAAGCATCTCATATTGACATGAATAAAATAATCATAATCTCATGGTACATCGAGTCCCAGCAAACACAACATGCACAATTACATAATGGTGGTCTCGCTCATGCGAGGCAGCTCATGAGACTCTAAACATGGAGGAATAGGGGAGAGAACAACCATCTAGCTACTACTATGGACCCATAGTCCTGAGATGAACTACTAACGCATCTATCCGAAGGAGATCATGGTGATGTAGAGGCCTCCGGTGACGATGCAGGGTGCCGGAGTAGGACTCTAGAAGCCCTAGATTGGACTTTCGAGGTGACGACGCCTCTCTGTATGTTTCATGGAAAATAACTGTATCCCTGTTTTTAGGGTAAAAGGCAATTTATGGGCGAAGAGGGGACACGAGGTGGTCCCCGAGGATCCCAGGGGCCCACCAGGGGGCCCCGCCTAGCACCCTCCTAGTGACCCCCTGGCTCCTCTCCGTCTCTCCTTTGGACTCCGTCTTCGTTCTAGGTAAAAATTGATCTTCGTGGATTTTCAACCCTTTCCGAGAATATTTCCTTAAGAACTGTTCTGAAATAGAAAAACAACAACTGGCTTGGGGCATCTTGTTAATTTGCTAGTCTGTGATAACATCCAGAAAACAAAGAAAAACATGTGGAAAACAAAAAGTATTGGACAGAAAACAAACATGGAGCATAAAAATTATAGATACATTTGCAACGTATCAACATCCCCAAGCTTAACTCCTGCTCGTCCTCGAGTTGGTAAGTGATAACAAAATAATTTTTGAGGTGACATGAAGCCAACACAAATCTTGATCAACGTTATGTAAAAGCATTTCAAGCTAAGATCAATGTACTTTAACAAACTCATGATAAATATTATTTCAATTAATGTAAACTGAGCAACCATGTTGCACATGAAAAGAAACACAAATAAAATAAAATGAATAATGAAACATTCAAAGTGATACGTTTGTTTCAATCATAAAGAAAAACATAATAAAGTGATATCAGCTAGTCCTTCGTGTGGTAGCAAAGCATAAATACGAGGACAGCTTCAAAGTTTAAATGGTGAGTAGATACAAATAATTTGAGAGTAAGCAATACCACAATCATGAATCAATCAATAATAAACTTTGGGACTATGCACATTATACCCAAAATGAAAATTATGCTCTCTTAGTTGGTGCATAAAGTAAGAAGATGAAGACTAAGCATAAAAGTAAAAGAAAGACCCTTCGTAGAGGGAAGTAGGGATTACTCGTGTGCTAGAGCTTTTTATTTAGTAAAACAGAGGTACTGAAAACAATTTTGAGAGAGGTGTATGTCTATGTCAACGAATGGTAATGAAAAACTTATCCTAATCCATGTCAAGAAAAGTGTTTAGAATTTTGAGAGCGGTTTCCATTAGCATTTTTTCTCATCAAATCATTCTTCTATCCCTACACTTGAAAACTCCCCCACCTAAAACTTCTCACAATCTTCATTAGCAACGTTAGCGTAATCAAAATAATAAATCCACTTGGTTC
This sequence comes from Alopecurus myosuroides, assembly GCA_028641055.1. NCBI lineage: Eukaryota > Viridiplantae > Streptophyta > Magnoliopsida > Poales > Poaceae > Alopecurus > Alopecurus myosuroides. The sequence goes on from CM054061.1 coordinate 288,208,453, forward strand.
AGTTTCAACACAAGTATCCCACTCCAATTAAAAAATTAGCTACTGTCACAACTTCGTTTAAAGCCCTTCCTCTCAAAAGAACACAAAAGGAAAGAGATAAAGATGCAAATGCAAATATTGGCAGAAATTTGTCAAAGCAGAACAGTCGGTAAATATCAATTTTTTCGAAAATCTTCTGTTGGTGAAATCAAAAAGTGGAAAACTAACAAAAGTTAGATAACAATCTGGGGCATGTGTCTATCTTGTTTCAAAGCAATCCGACGTTCTGGCTGAGAGATATGAATTTTTTGGTAATAGCCCAAAAATCTGTTTTAGAACAGCAACTTCCCCAAATCGCACTACCTCTCGATTAGAAGTTACTCTTGGCACAAAAAGGAAATAAAAAGGATAAGGAGCGGTTTCTAGAGAGGTAACAAGTTCCAAAACAGAAAAAGAACAAAATAAAACTGAAGAAACCAAAAGGATAATGAAGGAAAACAAAAGTAGGTTGCCTCCCACAATTGCTTTTCTTTAACGCCTTTTAGCTAGGCATGAATAACGAATCAAGTATTATCAGTAGAATCACGGGTAGTCCTTGACGACTCCGAAGTACAGGGGATCACAACAGTCTTCGAGGGAAGTAAAACCCAAATTATTGATTCGACACAAGGGGAGCCAAAGAATATTTATAAGCCTTACACTACAAGAAATATGCTGATACATGACGCTCAATTTTCGTCATTAAATCGTCAACAAATTTCATCCATGACGATCTTATGACGAAATACAAATCGTTGAAAACCGAGCGTCAGTAATGGTTCACCACGACGATTTTGTAGGAATCGTCATGGATATCCACGACGATACAGGAACGTCATTAATCTATGACGATCCAAAATCGTCGTGAGTAGTCCGAGCAGGACACATCAGCTCCGACGTGGCTAGTCCTACGTGGCAAAATCATGACGATTTGAAAACGTCGTGGATCAAATACACCCCGGTCCATTTCTGTGATCTTCGTGGGCCTGGCCCAATAACTTTGACCTTTTTCTTTGTTTGACTTCCACATTTCTTTTGGGCCTTAGCCTTTTCACTTTTTTTTTGCCTTTTATCGATTATTCCTGGCCCTTTTAGAGCCCATATATTTTTTGGTCCAATACAGTACGCTATTCCGTTACTGATTGTTTCGGCCAGGGCTACTTTGGCCTTTTTGTTTGTTTCACTTCCACATTTCTTATGGGCCTCTCCAGCCCAGTAACTTCTGGTGCGTGACCAGTATAGATACAAAATAAATACAGCCCATATTTTTTCATCCAATTGAATAACAAGAATTTGATTCAAACAAGGTATATTACAATCAGGTATGGAAGTACAAATAAATATCACAATCAGGTATTCAGCTATGAAAATACAACAAAATATCAAAACAACCAACTCCACCTATTACAATCATATAGTTCAAGTCAGCTATTACAATCATACAGTTCAAAATAACCAGATCCAATGAGCTCCCTGTCAAATTGAAGCTTCTAGTCCTTATCTTCCTTGAACAATCTGTAAAATTAGGGAGACGAGGTTAAGCACAATAAGATGCAGTTCAAAACTAAATCGATGTGTAGAGAACTACAAGAAAATTAACAATGGCGACCGTGCACTAGTACGTTCAGAACTGAAACCGGTTCACCAAATAAATAGCAAAGAAGCAAAACTGATTAATGCATGTACTAGATCACGACAATCCAGAAAATAGCCAAGTTTTGAAAATTCAAATTAAACAGTATATTGTTGTATTCAAGTGCAAGTTGAAGACTAAATGAATAATGGACATCCGTGCCAGAATGACCAAACATTCCAGCCAGCAATAATACTTAGTAAGAGAAATAACAGATCCTATGTTCATTAGAGGCGGACAGAGCTTAATTAATGAGCATCAATCAGTTCACAAACACGAACAGTAGAAACAAGAGGAACCGGAAACTCTCACCAAAACTATGGAGATGAAGAAGACCACCGCTGCTATCGCACGGCATGGTGAACTCAGGGTGAATAAATCCTGCCAACAGCAAACCAAAACAAAGAGCCAAGCTCTGGATCAGCATCAGCCAAGCAAACAGATATTTTGTAAATCACTGTATGCTGATGCTGGAAATTCAGCAACTACAATGCTCACAATCTCAGCAAGAAGCCATCCATTCAACCAGCATGAACTAATAATACGTATGATGAAAGCTACAACTCATTGTCGCAAAAAAGTACATGACCAAAGATAACAAGAGGCCAGCCTCGAGAGCACAACCCTAGATAAACTAGATAGGGGGGGGAGCTTTTTCTTCTCTTCACTGGGTGGTGGCGGTGGTGCCGATGATGTCCGAGTCACCTGAATGTTGTGGGTAATCCATCAGTAAGTTACAGGGTGCAGATTCAAAATAAATTGGAAGAAATTTATATTTATATGTTAACGAACTTGGAGTGCATCAACTATGCCTATGTATTAATGCTGGCACAATGCCAATGTATAAGGTGCGACCGTTCCAACCAATCATAGAAACAGATACAAGTACAACCTTTATACGCCAACTGACCAAATACAAACAGCAAGTTCACAATCTTTATACATTCCAACATTTATTCCAGTTCAAAACAAGCTGGACGACACCACTCCAACGTCAAGTACAACCTGCTACTAGGCAGTGAAATGAACTGCCGCAATACGAATGGAATAAGGTGAATCAACAAGATGACCCTATGTTGCATCAACTACTCAATAACAAAAATATGGTGCATATATGTTTGTGGCTGCTGTAGTACTAATCCATCAGGTTCTTTGCCAAAACAAGACTTTAAATATATATAAAACACATGACATGAGCGATTTATACATCCCAATGGTGGAACCAGGTTGATGAAGGCATGCATCAGCTGCTGTAGAGGCAACATTGGGTCGTCAGCTAGGCAGGGGTCCTGTTTAGGAATGGCAACGGGTCTGCCCCCGCTCGGGGAGTGCCATTTATTCCCCATCCCCGTCTAAGCTAAACTCCCCCGTCCCCATGTCCATTCCCCACCATGGGGACTAATTTTTCCCGTCCCCATCACCCACCGGGTACAGCAGACCCACGGGTTGCCCATCCCCATCTCAAACACTAATGCAGGAAAAGTAAATCAACTTGAAAAAGATGCAAACAGCTATATCACTATAAATTTCTGTACGGAACAGTAGTAGCCAACAGCAACCCGTAAGCATTACTTAGCAGAGTTCAACCTCAATCTCGCAAACTCTTGACTGGTAGAAGAAAACAGTACAATAACTTAGTATGCTCAACAATACGAAGGGAGGGAAAAATACCAAGCAACCAGCATCAAAGAGTAGATATTACATCACAAAATTGAAAAGATTTAAGTTCACCAATAACTTAATATAACTGATTGGTGTCACAACTCCACACACTGACACACATAAAAGATAACGACTACTTATGTCTGACTCAAACATTTCAAACGACGACACGACAGAAGGGCGTGACACAAAAAATAACTTCAATAGTAACCAAATAACTTATTGTAGCAGCAAAAGACCACCAGCAATAGGAAATCTCCAGCAGCTTCTTTATTCTTCTTCCAAATATTTGAAGTGGCATAAACACAACTCAATCACAGTGCCAGGCCCTATGTACATTTAAAAATAGTTGAAGAAACAAGAAATATAAAAGGTTGCATAATTTATAAGTACACCTATGAACATATTGCCTGATTTTTTAAATGAAACTTTAAAGCTATGAATGGTTTAGAGTAGGTGGTAACCATGGAGTAAGCATCTCAGCTTCTTATAAGCTGAGCTGGCATCCTGGCAGTCGCAGAGTAGGACTAGCAGATGTTCTGACGAGGCAAAATACCAACGAAAATGGCTACTTGGCCGATCCTTGTTAAAGCAACACGGATTCATTTTTTAACAGCAAAAAAAGGAAGTGCACATATATCTTCAGTTGCCAATGGCTTAGGAAGACTACTGATTTCATAGCTAGTGTAACCTGACGGTGCAAATTAATTAACTAACTGAATCATTTTGCAAAGTAACCTGATCTGCACAATACACATCGATTCAGAAATCCTACTCACGTATTTAGATGTCTCCATCTTACAAGATAAGCATTGCATGTTGTGGAGCAGGGAATCAAATCAATTTCTATATGATTTAATCACACTTGCCGCTAAGTAATCTAGAAAGACACCCAGAAGTAATTTGATACTCACAGACTGCTCTTCTTCTTAGCACGTACAGCAGGGGAACCAAGAGCTGCAGAAGCAGCAAATCTGCTACCCGACGCACGGAGTGGTGGACGTCCGCCCAGGATGCGCCCAGGAATTTGGCTGCTCCCTGGGTGCCGGAGGCGGAAAACTGAGCCGCCCGCGGCCTCTGCTCCGGTCAGACTCCCTGGAGGTCGAAGATCCCTTCACCAGACCCCTCCCTTGGTCGCATCTCCTCCGGCAACTCCTCTCGGTCACGACGGCTGCAACTCCTCTCGGTCACGACGGCTCGCTTCTGTAGTCAATAGCCCGCGGCAATGCGGTTAGGCGAGATCGGAGCATGCATTCGGGATCGGGTGGGGGATGGGATTTACCTGTGGGGATGGGGAGATTCAGAAGCGTGGGTTCGCGACCGAGGAGCTCCTGGCGAGGGAGGGGGCGGGGGCCGAGGATGCGGAGGTGGAGGCCACCGAGTGGCAGCGTCGGCGAGGGAGGGCGGCTTGGAGAGGCAGGGCTTTGGTCGGGTGGGCGCCGCCTTCTTGTGCGCGACGAGGAAGGGCCCGTCGGGCGTCGGGAAGGAGGAGGGAGCCGAGGAGCGCGATCTGGCGCGGCGGCGGCGGTGGTGGACCGGACCTAGGGTTCCGCTGCCCGTTCGTCGTCTTCGCCGTGAAGGCTTCGGGGTGGGTGAGCGGTGGGGATCTGGCCATGCGGAGAGAGAGGAGGGCAATGCGCGGCTGGTGAGGGAGAGAGAGGAGGCGGCTGCGATGGCGATGCGGAAAGTTAGGGTTTGGGGTCTTGGGGATAAGTTTGGTGCGAGGGAGGGAAGTTAGGCGCGCCGCCGCGCGCAGCGCGCTCGTTTCCTCATATTCGTACTAAATTTTCTAGCTCGCCATAGAGTGACCGACTGCACCTGGGACCTACTATTTCTTGGCCCCTCTGTACAGTCTCTAGCTAGGAAGTTTGGTAGTAACAATAGACTGATATCATACTGCCAAAAAAATCATTTTCTCTATGTCAATAGAAAATACTTTAAAACTTATATTTAATAGTTTTAGGGCAAATTTCTTGGCATAGTTTTTTTAAAAGTTGCCATATTTCACACAAATATGCATATTGGAACAACAAACAATGTTGATGAAGAAAATTTTATTTTCCTTTGAATAAAAACATCATGTTCCATTTTCGGAGTGTCAAAAAAGGGGGGTTTTGTCAAGCACCTACACAAAATATGACACAAAATTGTACAAAGTAAAATTCTAAATATATTATGTCATATTTGATCTACAAATAACAAATTTACTACCTCTCAATAACTCTAAATACACCTCTTTTAAAAAGACAAATTCATGCCGATTCCGCTGAAACCGGGCCAAATTTGAACTACAGGTGCCTCATATGTTGTTCATGATTTTTTGTAAAAATCATTTTTAGATACACAACTACCTATTTCAATAGAGATGTACCAAGAGTTCATCAATATTCAACACCTAGGTACGAACGGTCATGTTCCCCGTTTTGACCGTTTTCCGAAACCGACTTTGAAAATTTCAGAAAATTCAAAAAAAACTCAAAACGATGCAAGATCTTCGCGTGGTGTTGTTATATATGTCCTAGTATCCACCAAAAATAATAAACTTCGAATAAAACAATTTGGTGGAAAATGTGTTCACAAAAATGAGCTATCTCGTACGAAGATTCATGACTTTCGAGCGAAATGACGGATGTTTTGGCCACATCCATGGCATAGTTTGTTAAAATGTGACCATATTCCACACAAAGATGCACATTGGTGCAAATAACAATGTTCACGAAGAAAGTTTTATTTTTCGTTGAATAAAAATACCATTTTCCATCTTCGGAGTGTCAAAACTGGGTTTTTTTGTGAAGCACCTACACAAAATATGTTGCAAAAATGTACAAAGTAAAATTCTAAATATATTATGTCATATTTTATCTACAAATAACAAACTTACTACCTCTCAATAGCTCAAAATACACCTCTTTCGAAAAAGACAAATTCATGCCGATTCCGCTGAAACCGGGCCAAATTTGAACTACAGGTGCCTCATATGTTGTTCATGATTTTTTGTAAAAATCATTTTTAGATACAAAACTACCTATTTCAATAGAGATGTACCAAGAGTTCATCAATATTAAACACCTAGGTACGAACGGTCATGTCCCCCGTTTTGACCGTTTTCCGAAACCGGCTTTGAAAATTCCAGAAAATTCAAAAAAACTCGAAACGATGCAAGATCTTCGCGTGGTGTTGTTATATATGTCCTAGTATCCACCAAAAATAATAAACTTCGAATAAGACAATTTGGTGAAAAATGTGTTCACAAAAATGAGCTATCTCGTACGAAGATTCATGGCTTTCGAGCGAAATGACGGATGTTTTGGCCACATCCATGGCATAGTTTGTTGAAATGTGACCATATTCCACACAAAGATGCACATTGGTGCAAATAACAATGTTCACGAAGAAAGTTTTATTTTCCTTTGAATAAAAATACCATTTTCCATCTCCGGAGTGTCAAAACTGGGTTTTTTTGTGAAGCACCTACACAAAATATGTTGCAAAAATGTACAAAGTAAAATTCTAAATATATTATGTCATATTTTATCTACAAATAACAAACTTACTACCTCTCAATAGCTCAAAATACACCTCTTTCGAAAAAGACAAATTCATGCCGATTCCGCTGAAACCGGGCCAAATTTGAACTACAGGTGCCTCATATGTTGTTCATGATTTTTTGTAAAAATCATTTTTAGATACACAACTACCTATTTCAATAGAGATGTACCAAGAGTTCATCAATATTCAACACCTAGGTACGAACGGTCATGTCCCCCGTTTTGACCGTTTTCCGAAACCGGCTTTGAAAATTCCAGAAAATTCAAAAAAACTCGAAACGATGCAAGATCTTCGCGTGGTGTTGTTATATATGTCCTAGTATCCACCAAAAATAATAAACTTCGAATAAGACAATTTGGTGAAAAATGTGTTCACAAAAATGAGCTATCTCGTACGAAGATTCATGGCTTTCGAGCGAAATGACGGATGTTTTGGCCACATCCATGGCATAGTTTGTTGAAATGTGACCATATTCCACACAAAGATGCACATTGGTGCAAATAACAATGTTCACGAAGAAAGTTTTATTTTCCTTTGAATAAAAATACCATTTTCCATCTCCGGAGTGTCAAAACTGGGTTTTTTTGTGAAGCACCTACACAAAATATGTTGCAAAAATGTACAAAGTAAAATTCTAAATATATTATGTCATATTTTATCTACAAATAACAAACTTACTACCTCTCAATAGCTCAAAATACACCTCTTTCGAAAAAGACAAATTCATGCCGATTCCGCTGAAACCGGGCCAAATTTGAACTACAGGTGCCTCATATGTTGTTCATGATTTTTTGTAAAAATCATTTTTAGATACACAACTACCTATTTCAATAGAGATGTACCAAGAGTTCATCAATATTAAACACCTAGGTACGAACGGTCATGTCCCCCGTTTTGACCGTTTTCCGAAACCGGCTTTGAAAATTCCAGAAAATTCAAAAAAACTCGAAACGATGCAAGATCTTCGCGTGGTGTTGTTATATATGTCCTAGTATCCACCAAAAATAATAAAATTCGAATAAGACAATTTGGTGAAAAATGTGTTCACAAAAATGAGCTATCTCGTACGAAGATTCATGGCTTTCGAGCGAAATGACGGATGTTTTGGCCACATCCATGGCATAGTTTGTTAAAATGTGACCATATTCCACACAAAGATGCACATTGGTGCAAATAACAATGTTCACGATGAAAGTTTTATTTTTCGTTGAATAAAAATACCATTTTCCATCTCCGGAGTGTCAAAACTGGGTTTTTTTGTGAAGCACCTACACAAAATATGTTGCAAAAATGTACAAAGTAAAATTCTAAATATATTATGTCATATTTGATCTATAAATAACAAACTTACTACCTCTCAATAGCTCAAAATACACCTCTTTCGAAAAAGACAAATTCATGCCGATTCCGCTGAAACCGGGCCAAATTTGAACTACAGGTGCCTCATATGTTGTTCATGATTTTTTGTAAAAATCATTTTTAGATACACAACTACCTATTTCAATAGAGATGTACCAAGAGTTCATCAATATTCAACACCTAGGTACGAAAGGTCATGTCCCCCGTTTTGACCGTTTTCTGAAACCGGGTTTGAAAATTCCAGAAAATTCAAAAAATCTCGAAACGATGCAAGATCTTCGCGTGGTGTTGTTATATATGTCCTAGTATCCACCAAAAATAATAAACTTCGAATAAGACAATTTGGTGAAAAATGTGTTCACAAAAATGAGCTATCTCGTACGAAGATTCATGGCTTTCGAGCGAAATAACGGATGTTTTGGCCACATCCATGGCATAGTTTGTTGAAATGTGACCATATTCCACACAAAGATGCACATTGATGCAAATAACAATGTTCACGATGAAAGTTTTATTTTCCTTTGAATAAAAATACCATTTTCCATCTCCGGAGTGTCAAAACTGGGTTTTTTTGTGAAGCACCTACACAAAATATGTTGCAAAAATTTATAAAGTAAAATTCTAAATATATTATGTCATATTTGATCTACAAATAACAAACTTACTACCTCTCAATAGCTCAAAATACACCTCTTTCGAAAAAGACAAATTCATGCCGATTCCGCTGAAACCGGGCCAAATTTGAACTACAGGTGCCTCATATGTTGTTCATGATTTTTTGTAAAAATCATTTTTAGATACACAACTACCTATTTCAATAGAGATGTACCAAGATTTCATCAATATTCAACACCTAGGTACGAACGGTCATGTCCCCCGTTTTGACCGTTTTCCGAAACCGGCTTTGAAAATTCCAGAAAATTCAAAAAAACTCGAAACTATGCAAGATCTTCGCGTGGTGTTGTTACATATGTCCTAGTATCCACCAAAAATAATAAACTTCGAATAAGACAATTTGGTGAAAAATGTGTTCACAAAAATGAGCTATCTCGTACGAAGATTCATGGCTTTCGAGCGAAATGACGGATGTTTTGGCCACATCCATGGCATAGTTTGTTTAAATGTGACAATATTCCACAAAAAGATGCACATTGGTGCAAATAACAATGTTTACGATGAAAGTTTTATTTTTCGTTGAATAAAAATACCATTTTCCATCTCCGGAGTGTCAAAACTGGGTTTTTTTGTGAAGCACCTACACAAAATATTTTGCAAAAATGTACAAAGTAAAATTCTAAATATATTATGTCATATTTTATCTACAAATAACAAACTTACTACCTCTCAATAGCTCAAAATACACCTCTTTTGAAAAAGACAAATTCATGCCGATTCCGATGAAACCGGGCCAAATTTGAACTACAGGTGCCTCATATGTTGTTCATGATTTTTTGTAAAAATCATTTTTAGATACACAACTACCTATTTCAATAGAGATGTACCAAGAGTTCATCAATATTCAACACCTAGGTACGAACGGTCATGTCCCCCGTTTTGACCGTTTTCCGAAAATGGGGTTTTTTGTGAAGCACCTACCAAAAATATGTTTCAAAATTGTACCAAATAAATTTATCAAGTTATTTTACCATATTTAATGTTCAAATAACAAAATTACTAACTCGCGATGGCTTTAAATACACATCTTTTGAAAAAGACAAGTTTCTGTCGATTCTGCTGGAAACCGGTCAATTTTGAACTACAGGTACTAGGTAGTATGCTTATTATTTTTTGTAAAAATCATTTTTAGATACTCAAATACATATTTCAACACAGATATGCCAATATTTTTGTAATATTGAACATCTATATACGTACGGCCATGTCCCCGTTTTCACCGCATTTTGAAATGGACATAAAAGTTTCAAATAAAAATATGTTGAAAATAGGAGCACTTGATTTTTATCTTGGGAATATTTCTATTATTTAAAAAATAGTTCCAAATGGTCTACAATTAGTAGGAATAATTTTACAATTTTTTTGAAATTGATTCCAGGAAATTTGGAGGTCAAATTAAATTTCTACACATGAAAACAGAAGAAAAAAAAATCCTAGTCAGCCCAGCCCAGCGGCTGTCACTGCGCGCAAAATTTCGCTGCGCAGGCCGATGTTTGGGCCGATTCACTGAGGTACGCAGACAAAGCCATAGAGGCCCAGCACGATTTATTTAAACGAACCAGATTGGGATGACTAAATACCATTCGTATGTGGTACTATCACAAGTAGTCTATTGGCCTGGTGGTTTGGTGCCTGGTTGCTTAAGGTGGAGGTCGTGAGTTCGACTGCTGGCTCGCACTATTTTGCCAGTTTATTCGTTCGGTGGTATGTGCCTGCCCCGCTTGTCAGCTATGAAGGTTTCGATAGATGTATTCGTTCCGTGGCTTGGATCCCTGCACATGTTGTCAAAAAAAAAAGATCCCTCCACCTCGTGACAGGATTGACAACTGTACACGACATGTCATCAGAAATTATGACATGGCCGCCCAGTACACACGACAGGTACAAGATTGGCACCTAGACATGACATGTCATCGAAAATGATGATGTGGCTGCCCAGTACACACGACACGTAGGCGAAAACCACGATGTGGACGTCCAGTAGACACGACATGTAGGCGGAATTTGTTCCTTAGACCACCAGCTCTCGTTTACGACGATTTCATCCTTGCGACTACGACGTTCTTGACCTAAATCGTCGTAATTTTATAAGGTTTTGACATGCTCTATCGGCTAACGACGATCCAGTTCGAAATCGTCATTACTTTATGACGATTTCATTTACCGTCACCGCGAGAACGTCATGTATCAACACATTTCTTGTAGTGTTAACAGATGAGTTGTTAGTTCAGCTACACCTGAAAGTAGACTTGCTTGCAACAGTTTATCAGTGGTAACAGTTTCATAGCAGTAGCAGAAATAAAATAAGAACAGGAGTAAAATAGTAATAGCGGTAGCAATTGTAGGAAACAACAGGATTAACGTACTGTAGCCATAGGGATGGATGAACGGGCGTTGCATGGATAAGATATCTCATATAATAATCAAAACATGGGTATTGCAGATAGATAATAATAATAAAGCATCCAAGTTCTAGGCAAACCATATGCATGTGTTCCAATTTAGTCGTACGTGCTCGCAATGAGAAACTTGCACAACATCTTTTGTCCTACCAGCCCGTTGCAGCGGGGCCTCAAGGGAAACTACTGGTAATTAAGGTGCTCCTTTTAATAAAGCACCGGAGCAAAGCAATAACACTCCGTGAACACATGCCCTCCGGTTGTCCCGATTTCTGCACTTCGGGGCCTCGGGTTCCGGACAATGACATGTGTAAAAAACTTGCAGGTATGATCGAGAAACATAATTGTACTTGAAACAATAACATGTTCAAATCTGAGATCATGGCACTCGGGCCCTAGTGACAAGCATTAATCATAACAAGTTGCAACAACGATATAAAGCACTAACAACGGATACTAGGCACCATGCCCTAACAATCTGGCATTATTACATGAACGATCTCATCCAATCCTCCATCCCTCTCATCCTACAGCGGGGATTACTCACACATAGATGGGAGAATCATGGATGGTTGATGGATAAGTGGTGGCGATGACGATGGCGATGATCTCCTCCAAATCCCCGTCCGGGCAGGGCTCCAGAACAGGAACTTCTGATCCCCGAATTGAGTTTCGAGGTGGCGGCAGCGCTCTGGTGTGTTTCTCTGGAATATGACGACCCCCCCGATGTTTTTAGGTTACGAGGCTTAAGTAGTCGAAAGGGGAGCCCGGGTGCCTCGGGCAGCCACACCACCAGGCGGCGCGGCCTAGGGGGCGCTCTAGCCCATGGCGTGGGGCCCTCCTTGCCCCCCTCTGTCTCTTCTTCTGGCTCCGTGGGGTCTTCGGGTAAAATAAGGACTTTGGGATCTTTTCCGGGCAATTTCCTGAAAGTTGATTTTTCTGCACAAAACGAGACACCAAGGTAATTCTGCTAAAAACAACATTAGTTCGTGTTATTTGTATCCAAAACTCACAAGTTTAGAGGCAAACAACAACAAAAGTGTTCGGAAAAGGAGATAGGTTTTGGACGTATCAGTCCTCACAAGGGACTCAAAAGGTAAATTCATTCTCTTTCTAGGGAAATGTTACATGCCCTTTTTAAGGGGAAACTGAAATTTTATAATTACCTCTTTCATATAAATAATGGCACCACCAGTGGGAAGAAAAGGTCTCCCCAAAATAATAGGACAAGAAGCATTGCATTCAATATTCAAAACAAGAAAATCATCAGTGACATAATTATCATTAGCAATAATAAGAACATCATCAATCCTTCCCAAAGGTCTTTTAATAGTGGAGTCTATAAGATGCACTCCCAAAATACTCTCATCTAATTGTTTCAAATCAATCATATCATATAAACATTTAGGAATAATAGAAGAACTTGCACCGAGATCACACAAAGAGTTGCAATAAAAATCATTCACTCTTATTCTAATAGTGGGCTCCCAACTATCTTGTAATTTTCTAGGAATAGAGGCTTCAAGTTTGAGCCTTTCTTCTCTAGCTTCCATGAGAGCAATAGTGATATGTTTAGTGAAAGTAATATTTATCTTACTAGCATAAGGATATTTAGCTAATTTTGTAATAACTTTATAACATCAGAGATGGTGCAATTATCAAAATCAAGTTTATCATCCTCAAACATGGTGGGAAAGATTTCTCCTAAAGTCATATTATCCTCAATCCCACTTACAACAATTCTCACTATAAATGTTTTTAATCCCCAAACTGTTGGGACTCCTTCTACCTAAATTCATGACCTATACAATCCCATTTGTTTTGACACCAACATGTTTATAAGAATTAGGATACTCATTGGTACTGAAAGTTTTAACTTCCTCAAAGGGTTGGATCGTATAAATTTTAACATGCTCACTTTTAGCAGCTTTTTCAGCAATTTCAGCTTATCCTTCTTTTCTAGAACGTATTTGAGATAACATTCTCATGTTCTCATTTATTTGAACTTGTATATCATTTATACGTTCAGTTTTATTGTCCTCAAGAGGTGTAGTTCTAATTTTTAAAATTTCTACATCATGAGCAAGACTATCAACTTTCAGCACAAGATTATCTAGTTTTGCAAGCCTTTCATCAACAGTTTTATTGAAATATTTTTGTGTAATGATAAATTATTTAAGCATATTCTCAAGATCTGAGGTGGAGCTTTTAGAATTGTTGTAATCATTTCCATAAGAATTCCCATTATTATTAGGATATGGCCTATAGTTGTTACCACCAAAGTTATTCTTGTAAGCACTGTTGTTGAAATTATTTCTAGAAATAAAATTCACATCAATTTGATCATTCTCATTAGCAACTAGAGATTTCAAGGGAACATTATTAGGATTTATTGGCACTTGTTTATCTAGAAAAGAAGCAAACATATCAATCTTATCACTCAAAGAAGAGACCTTCTCAACAGAATTTACATTTTTACATGTTGGAGCCCTTTCTGTGTGCCATTGGGAATAGTTTGAAATTATATCATCTAGTAAATTGTTTGTTGAGCCTAAAGTGAGGTTCATGAAGGTTCATCCCGCAGCTGAATCTAATAAATTCCTTGAAGAAAATTTTAATCCTGCATAAAAAGTTTGGACAACCATCCATGTAATTAGTCCAAATGTGGGACAATTCTTAACCATAGTTTTCATTCTTTCCCAAGCTTGAGAAACATGTTCATTATCATTTTGTCTAAAGTTCATAATTTTACTCCTCGGTTGTATAATTTTTGCAGGTGGATAATACTTCCCAATAAAAGCATTTTTGCATTTAGTCCAAGAATCAATGTTATTTCTAGGCAAAGACAATAACCATTCCTTAGCTCTTCCTCTTAAAGAGAAAGGGAACAATTTAATTTAACAATATCAACATATACCTCTTTATATTTTTGCATGTCACATAAGTCAACAAAGTTATTTAAATAAGATGCAGCATCTTCTCCAATACATAAAAATTGATCTTTCATGACAAGATTCAACAAAGAAGGTTTAATTTCATAAGAGTATGTTGTAGAAGCAGGTGGAGCAATTGGTGTGCATATGAAATCATTATTATTGGTACTAGTAAAGTCAACAATCTCGGTATTATCATTGGTAGAGATGCTTGCAAGACAACACAAATAAAATACTAGAAACTAGATAACTAAATTTTTGGGGTTTTTGATAAAGAGAAAACAAGACTAAACAAAAGTAAACTAAGCAAGAAAAAAACAAAAGAAAGAGAGTGTAAGTGTGAGACTACCCTTGCAGCAAGCTAGAAATCCCCGGCAACAGCGCCAGAAAAGGTACTTGATGCTGAGTGATTACGTGAGAACACACGCTCGTTGGGAGACCCCAAGAGGAAGGTATGAAGAGTACAGCAGCAAGTTTTCCCTCACTAAGAAACCAAGGTTTAATCAGACCGGTAGGAGAAATAAATCACTTCTGAAGGTTGATGACAGCTGATGTTGCAGGGGCGCACTACTAGGCTCAGCAGCAACGTGGAATCTGCAGACAACACAACCAAGATACTTTGCCCCAACGAAATAGCAAGGTTGTCAATCTCACCGGTTTTGCTAACACAAAGGATTAGATGTATAATGTGGAAAATGATGTATGATTGCAGTGAATGAAAGGAAAACAGTGATTACAGTAAAAAGAATAGTGCCTGCAGTGGTTGTATTATCTGTGTAAAAGAATGGACCAGGGTCGACAGTTCACTAGTGGTGTCTCTCCAAAACAGATAGGTAACATGTTGGGTAAACAAATTACAGTTGGGAAATTGATAGATATAAAGGGTGCACCGTAGTGCATATGCAAGACATGATGATTACTATGAGACATGCGGGCATTAAAACATAATACATAGACCGTCATCCAACTGCATCTATGACTAATAATCCACCATCAGAACGTAATCCAAGATGACTTCGGGTATTAAGTTGCAAGCGACAGATTATTGCATTAAGTAAAGTGTGTAATGTAAACAATAAAATTATCCTTAGACAAAGCATTGTTGTTTTCTCCCTAATGGCAACAACACATCCCCCATCTGTCACTCGAGCATAGATGAAAAGGAGGCATGAACCCACTATCGAGCATAAATACTCCATCTTGGAGTTACAAGCATCAACTTGGCCAGAGCATCTACTAGTAACGGAGAGCATGCAAGATCATAAATAACATAAACGTGGTAGATTGATAATCAAATTGACATAGAATTCAATATTCATCGGATCCCGGCAAACACAACATGTAGCATTACAGATAGATGATCTTGATCATGTTAGGTAGCTCACAAGATGGTGTCATAAAGAGGATAAGACAACCATCTAGCTACTTCTATGGATCCATAGTCCAAGGATGAACTACTCACGCATCACCTCGGAAGCAGGCATGGTGATGAAGAGCCCTCGGTGATGATTTCCCCTCCCGGCAGGGTGTCAGGAGAGCTTCAGAACTCTCCTGAACTAGGGTTGACGATGACGGCGCTGCAGAACTTTTCGTGGATGGAGGCTCGGGTATTTAGGGTTTTCCCGAGAAGAAGTATAAATAGGCGAAAGGGCAATGTCGGTGGGTGGCCACGGGGCCCACACCACCTGGTGGCGCGGCCAATAGGGGTCGCGCCGCCCTATGGTGTGGCCACCCTCTGGCCCCCCTCCGGGTCTCCTCCGGACTTCATGTACGTGACAGGAAAATAGGACCCTGGGATTTTGTTTCGTCCAATTCCGAGAATATTTCCAGAACAACTTTTCTGAAACCAAAAACAGCAGAAAACAGGAACTCACGCTGTGGCATCTTGTTAATGGGTTAGTCCCTGGAAATCCATAAAAATGATGTAAAGTGTATAGAAAACATGTAGAAAATGTCATGAAAACAACATGGAATATCAGAAATTGTAGATATGTTTAAGACGTATCAAGCATCCCCAATCTTAGTTCTACTCGTCCTCGAGTAGGTAAAACGGTAAGAACAAAATAATTTCTAAGGTGACATGCTACCAATATAATCTTGATCATCATATTTGTAAAAGCATTTGTAAGCTGAGATCATCGTACTCTAAACATAGGCATGATAGATATAATTCTAACAATGAAACTTAGCAACCATGTTGCAACATGAAAAGCAACACAAATAAAAGATCATGAATAATAATGCACTTGAAAGTTGTACGTTTGTTTCAAGCATAAAGGCAACATAGCAAAGTGGTATTCCGCTTGTCCTTAAAAGTGAGTGCAAAACATAAATACTAGGACACATTCAAAGTTCAAGTGGTGACTAGAAACAAATAATTCGAGAGCAAGTAATAACATATCATGAATCAAACAATAATAATCTTTGGGACTGATGCACATTATACACAGAATGACAACTATGCTCTCTTAATTGTGCATAAGGTTAGAAGATGAAGACTCAGCATAAAAGTAAAAGAAAGACCATTCATAGAGGGAAGCATTGATTAACTCATGTGCTAGAGCTTTTTATTTTATTAAAACATATGTATTGAAAACAATTTTTTAGAGAGGTGTATGTTTATGTCAACGAATGGCATACAGAAAATACAGTACGTCACAAGTTAACTAGACTTTACAAGAGCGGATCCCATTGAAGACGTTCTTTCTACTGGGGTCAGTAGACCATCCCTCTTCTCTTTCGTTTACACAATTATGATTTAACTGATAAATCAGGGGCAAAAGAGTGAAGAGAATTGTGAAGTAACCAAATTTGGGGTTGGGCACCCCGTTGCCAACTCTTCTATCAATTTGCTTAAGCTAGTCCAGGTGTGTAAAGTCCAATTAACAAGTGAGATAAAGATCGTCTACCTGCGTCCTCATGAGCTAAAACAAGAACACAAAGCAGGTATAATTTTGAAGGTTTTAAAGGTGGCACATGAGAAATTCACTTTGGAGTGGCGGTTAAATACCACATATAGGTAGGTATGGTGGACACAATTGGCAAACTTTGGTTTTTGGGAGTTGGATGCACGAGTAGATCTCATACTCAGTACAAGTGGAGGCTAGCAAAAGACTACGAGCGACAAATTAAGAGAGCAATAATGGCCATGATCATGCGTAGCGACAAAAACATTATTAATCAAAGCATAAATGGTATTACAAGTCAAAAACTAAATGGTCATCAAGGCTAGAGGTGACTGGTTTGTAATCATAACATGGTGTGAGCATGCGCCAAGTCAACCAAATAAAGCATTTGAAGGAGAATAACACAATATTATGCTTCGATATGATAAAAAACAACTCATGATTCTTTCAGTGGCACATTAAGCACTCTCAGATATTTGAGACAAGTCATGCTACATCAATAAGTACTATGCATAGAATTAAAATAATAACTAACATGACATGATAAATTCTAGCCACGTTCTAAACAAGCTTCTTTTTGCACCGTTATAAGCATGAAATGTTTTATTGCTTTCCAACACCATTGATTTATTTCAACAAAAACTCTCCAAAAGATTTATCAATGCACCTGTTTAATGGCAGTGGTGCGAGCTATTCTCAGTAGAGATGGGTGGTAGCATGATCGACAAATTTGTGCTTCTTAGAATGTCCAGTGCTTCTTTTCTCATTTTGAAAGTGGCTGGCTTTTTAGTCACTTTTGGTTGTTTTAAATTTTTGTAGCACTCGTATGACTCTTAAAAACCTGCAATAAAAAGTCGTGTGCATCAATCCGATACAGAGACCGGGGCTTTTTCGCTCCCATTTCAAAAAAAATCTATGCTTCATCAGAGATCCATTTGATAAAAATACACGAATAAAATAAATAGGCCAGAACGAATCTTGAAAGATCACAAACGAAATACGAATCTTCACACAAATATATCATATGAAAAAAAGAGCATAGTCGGGTCGAGGCCCCCCCCAGATCCGGGCAGTTCTGCACGCGCGTGGCTAGACAGAGGCTGGTGGCACTCCAGGCCCTCACATTCTTCATGGCGCCGAGAAGCTCAATTTGGGTGCCGCTATGCCCGGATCCGGTGACAAAGGAGAGGTGGGTGGCTAGACGTTGCCTCCTCCAGGGAGGAGCTGAAGATGGTTCGCCCCTCGCCTCTTCCGTCTTGTTGCTGTCATCGCGCTCCTCCGCCCGGTGATTCTACTCGAGAGGACGAGCCGGAGAGCTAAGGTCTACGGGGTGACGTCTTCCTTGTCTACGACCACACGACAGGAGAGCGGACCGGGATCATGGGACATGGAGTGTTAGGGTAGGGATGCGGGATCTGGGCCGCAACCATGAGGGGGGTCGGGAGGCTCTACCGCGCTAAGGTTTTGAGGCGAATGGTGTAGGGACCGGGACAGGATGTGGGGTTATCCACACAAGACATGACTGCGGGTTAATTAGCATACTTTGGATGGGTGAATTTGCAAATACATTGAGCAATTTGACTATGTGTGGAAAATTCGTTTTAAAGAGAAACCAATATGGCGGTCCGGTCTGGTCAAACAAGTTGAATTCTATTTGTACCGAGAGGACATTAGTGACAAGATGTGTCATACCCCCCTATATCAAAATATAAGATGTTTTAGCATTTTCTAAATAAATATATTTAGACGTATTTTAGTTTGTAGATTTATGCGTATTTTAAACTAAAAACATGTTTAGATACTTGTTGGCTAGTAAACGGTAAAATACGTTACATTTTAATAGGCAGGGAGTAATTGATATCCCAGGCGCGGGCCTACACAGTGTACAATATTTCGAATATACTCCGAAGGAGACACATCCCAAGGAGATTGATTGGTCTCGATATCATGTTCTTGCACTGCGAGCCGAAAGGAATTTCCGCAGGGTAGCAACCATCGAAGATCTGAACATCAGTTCAAAAAAAACGAAAAAAATCTGAACATCGGTATTTAGTTCGGGATGGATATTCAATCACAGAAGTACAGCATCGGCACATCTTTTCGAGATCTGAACCGACCACGACAAATAAACTACTCTATTTCCCTCGCTGGCAAACATTCCTGCCGGCACACGTTTGTCAGCTGGTCGAAAGAACGGGACCGGCGGCGAGCCACTTGCCGGCCTGCTCCATGAGCACTACCATGCCCTGACACTCCTGCAGCACAAGGTCGTCCAGGCCGCCCGTAATCATGGCCGGGATGAAAAGCCATAGCCCCGTCCCGCCCACGAACGCCAGCGTGAGCGGCACCGCCAGCACCCGCGGTGGGCGCCACCACCCGGCATGCCGCCCCCACCACGCCTCCGCCGCGACGCATACTCCGTGGAGAACGAAGAACGCCGTCGCGTCGCCGTTCGGTGGCCGCCACATGAGGTAGTAGAAGATCAGCTCGTGCATGAGCCCGGAGACGAGGAACGACGCCAGGACGCCCGCCGCCTCGCCATAGCGCGCGCGCACCGGGCCGTGCACCGACGGACGGAGGATGGCGGGCACCATGAGGTTCCACCGCCTGCCCCAGAAGTCCCGCAGCGACGACGCCAGGTACGGCTGGTCCACCTGCGGCTCCATATCCATCCCCAGCACGCCGTGGATCACGGCATGGACCGAGGCCAGGAGGAGCTCCAGGGAGAGGTAGATGTGCACGGTGTACACGAGGAAGAGCTGCCACCGGCTCATCGCCTCCTTGAACTTGTACGCGTAGATGATGAAGGGGATGACGGCGCTGCACAAGAGGATCTTTGCGGCCGAGGCCGAAGCGGGTTCTTGCTTCTTTGCTTTGCCGGAGCGGAGCTTGACGGGTAGAGAGGCGGAGCAGACGAACTGGAGGAGGGGAAAGGACGGGTCTAGAGGGCCCCGTCCGGCGGCGAGGAGGAAGAGCTTGAAGGTGCCGAGCCAGCTGAGGAAGAAGGCTGAGCTGCCGCGGAGCGTGGTCGTGTTGAAGGCGAAGGGGATCCCGTAGAAGAGCACGATGGCCGGCAGAAGCGCCACCAGGCGGACCGCGCCTGGGCTAATGCGCGCGGCGGCCAGTCGGGCGTACGACATGGCCGCCCAAACCGCAGCCGAGACCTTCAAGAGGCTCCCGAGCTCGCCGCCCATGAGCGCCGCCGCCATTATTGTGGTGAGCAGTGAGCACGAAAGAATCTGCCCTCTCGTGTTGTGGATGATGTTATTTGGGGGGCTGGCTCGTATGTCATCGCATCGTTCGAATCATGTTGACCAGCCAAAAGCCCAAAAACATGGCATTTGACCGTTTGGGCCGAGAATAACGCCTGGCGTAGAACTCAGCGCGCTGGGCAGCCGAGAGCCGGTGGAAGGAAAAAAAAAAACGCCGCGAAAACAATGCAGTCATTTTTCTCGCCCTGTCAGCGAGTCCGAGCATGGTTGTTCTCGTCGTTCCGTCTTCCACGCGCGGTCGGTCAGTCCAGTTGTCATGCGGCGTGGCCGTGCAGTTGAATCGGCCCACGCAGCGGAGTTATGACGTTGTTGCCGTCGCGTCTGCCACTCTCCTGCCCGAAACACCTATTTCGGTTCTGAGTCACACATTTCACCCTCGCCATTTCCGTCCACCTTCTCCACCGCGAAAGATGGGTCAGTGATTCCCACATGACGACACGGCCGCCGCATGCTCCATCTGTGGGAGTCGCGGCTGGTACACCAGGCGAACTACCACCATGGGCCGCCTGGCATGAGCATGCCGAAGACATGGCATCTCAACGCAAGAGGTATCCATGTACCTCCGGCGCCCACCAGTCTCGGCGCGCAACAATGTTCAGGGCCACCGTCTTTGGTGGAGCAAGCCCGGGCGCATCCTCCCCGCCGTCCTCACCCACATTCAGCGGTAGTTGAACATGCTCACTCCTTCCCTCTCCCGCCGCCGTCGACGCTCATCCTCATATTTCGTTCTGCTCGCCATCGACAAGCTCGAGCCAAAGGAAGAGTCGTCGCGCCGTCAGACTCGAAGCAGCATCGTCATCGACAAAAGGCAGGCTCCGCCGATGAATGATGTCGGTGTATACTCGGACAAGGATGGCGCCCTCGCTATCCCGCCGCAGGCGGCGCACTTCAGCGACCCACTACAGAGCTCCAGCCACGCCCCGAAAGACGAGCCGCCAAGCGACTCCGACGACGACGGTGGCGACTACACCGTGATCCTCCGGGCCCTCGGCATCAACTAGCCGATTTTAGTTTAGTCTAGTTTATTTTTAATCGCATGTACTATGAATCGCCTATATTTTGGCCAATTTAATGGAATCACCTAAAATTTGGTCAAACGTTCGTCGAATTTTGTCGTTCTTTTAAATCTTCATAAGGTTTTTTTCCTTGACCTATTGAGGTCATGACTGGGAAACAACGCCCCCCTCGAAATTAGCGCTGGGGCGGCTCAACTTTCGTCCAAAAAACGGCTTGAGGGGCACCAACGGTTGAAGATGCTCTTAGTTGTTTCCTAGTTGGGGATATTTGGCAGCACGCTCACAAAGATTGTCCAATTAACATGTGATTAATGTTCATTTAGTAAGCGTCGAATTTTATTTTCACTCGCAAGGAGTACTTTACTGCTAATTGGCTTTTATGGAATTTTGTCTTTGGGTCTGTCTAAGTTTTAGTCGATTGAGATTTTTTTGACTCTTAGTCACCCGATAAAGTGCAACTACAGTTTTTAAAAAAGTGTAACTTCTTCCAGTTGCATCTGTTACAATTTTCTCAACTAAATGAGAGTTAAAAAATCCCAGCCGACTGAGGTTTAGCAAAACCGTTTGTCTTTTAAGGACACAAATGGCTTTGCTAATTCTCCGTCAAAATTCTTAATCGACTTCAATAAACTTTCAGATGGAAGATTCGGTCATCATCGCTCTATCATATGAGTTGCCACAAGGTGAGTTTTTCCCAATCTCTCACATCGTTGTTTCGTGTCGATCCCACCCTTGGCTCCATCAGCCTTCCCTCATCTAGCAAAGCCCCTCTTCGTCTGCAAGAGTGGGGTCAGACAAAGAAGACCAGACGGGGAGGGATGCCAACACTGGCGTAGCAACCATTCGAACCCCTCCTTCATGTGATTAGATGGGGCATCTACTCCATAGGGTCTACTAGGACAAAGCTTTGGGCTGCTCGACCTCGCCACCTCCGTGAACAAGATTGAAGGCCGCGTATAGAAGCTCCTCCTCGATGAGAACAACTTTTTTTCACGCGATCCCTAGGGGATCAAATGTCATTACCTTCGTGATAGCAAAATACAAGGGTCACCAGCAAATGTTGTGCAAACAAATTAAAGGTTTAACTGACAGGCCCAACATTGCATGTTGCTAATGACGGGTGACAGCCCCGATGACAACAACTAGTGTGGGTGGCCATCACGGTTGTAAGTTGAGGCGAAGCTTAGCAGTGGGGCCCGGGAGATGTCGACAGAAGAGATGTAGAAGGTCTGATGTAGGCGCCATGGCGGCGGCAGCGTACAGACACCGGGAGGATTGCGTGCGGTGGCTGCCATGGGGCATGAAATTTCCATGAGGAGGGGGGGGGTTGATGTTCCCCTTATGATGTCGAGAAAGTATCGGGTGAAAACCAACTTTAAGTGGAAACCGAAAACCACAAAAAAAACATGTTTAGAAGTGTTGTAAGAATGGATATAAAGAGACCCCCTCTCTCCATGCCTACTAGGTCCCTACATGGAGAGAGTCAACCAACGTCGAGTCAAAACTAGTCAACACAAAAAAAAATGCATTAATTGTGAACGTAGAGTTCCATAGACCTGCGAACTTATAAGTTGAAACTCAAAACTATTAAGGAGCTATGAAAATGACGACTTAAAGCATTTTTGCTGAGAATTTCTTAGAACTTTTAAACATGTTTTCTTCATGGTTTCGCCGAAAATTGATTTCCACCTTATACTTTCTCCATGATTTCTATTTTTCGAACCGGCTTTTAGGGGTTGTTATTTAGAGTGGGAGGGGTGGTGTTTTCTAGGAGGGCCTAGAAAATTTAAGAGATATAAGTGTTAGAGATATGCACTGGAGACAATATTCAGTTATTATTCTATCTCCAAGTTCATAATTAAGTTTATGGCATCATGCTACAACCGCTATAGCACTTGAAAAATGAGTTTTCAAAGGAAAATCTTTGAGCGGGTGTGAAAACATAAACAAACAAGAGTTTCTGATCTTGTCTCAAAGATTATCTTATGGTTTGTGAGATGATCACATTTTCCTAATCATGGACTTGGTTAAAAGTCTAGCAAAACATAAGAGTTTATTGATATGGTAACAATAGTACTGAAACGACCCAAGTATATGATCTTGCTAAAGAGACTAAACAATTATAATGTATTTAGCAAAGTACATATGAAGTTGTCGTTGACTATAAATCCTATACTATGAGAATATCTAGTGACCGCACGATTGAAAGTTATACTATGGGTGTCATCAACCGTCTTTCCGTAACTGGGGATCATAACGGTGATATCTGTGTATAATCTAGAAAGTGTAATGGAACTTAGATCATGCAAAACTAGTACTTAAATCCTTTAGAAGATAGAGAGATACATGCTCTGGGCCCTCTCGGTATCACTGATGTCAACCAATCATCTGGCCAGCCACGGTGTGATTTATCACAAGGAGATCGGGAATATGAATGAGAAAAGAGGACTATATCGGTAACGAGTTTTATATGTGTTATGATCAAAGAGTTTGCTCAGACGGGATCACATAGTCTCAACTCGTGATATCGTTGGTATCGTGAAGTTAAAGGAATAAGTGCAATGAGTAATTTATAAAGTTTCCTCTTTCTTCGTGAACACACAGTAGCCATCATGGGCGTCCACGGTTCCACTGTTGGTTATTGTTTGGTAAATTCCTGGATATGTCTGTGTGTTATTGAACCTTTATGGGTCACACGCTAAAGCCATGCCAACCTTTAATTAAGAGAATTAAGATGTTTTTATTGGTTTTATGAATGTTCGATGTCGATACGATGTCATAGAAACAAGTGTCGTATCAATCGGAGAGGTTTTGAGGAAGTTACTATAAGGGAGAAATTATGCCGGTATAAGACATAATTTATATGAGAGACAATGGAGGACATGAGAAGTCCTGAGATGTTAGAAATATGTTTCTAACATTGGTGGATAATATTGATGATTTTCTCTATTGGGTTCATAGGGTTCCGAAAGAGTTTCGGACAAAACCCGGGAAGGGGGGTGCCGGAGGGGGCAGTTCCACCCTTTGGCCGCACCACTAGGTGGGGCTGACAGGTGGGCCCCAGGGCCTCCAATCATGGCACTAGGAACCTTCCGGCATTTGTTATATTTTTATTTGAAGGGAAAAATAAAAGAAAAGGGAAAAACGGAAAAGGAGAGAAGGAGTTGGACTCCCATGTGGGAGTCCAAACCGAATTGGGCTACAAGGAGGGGTGCGATCATCTCCTTTGGTGCGGCTAGAGTATGGAGGTTGCGGACGGACGCGCGGCGCGGACTACCGAAAGAACAGACGCAAAGAGGGGACGAAGGACCGGAATTACTGAATGATGACTACTCGAAGATGAGCGAGCAGTGCTGGTCATACTGGTGGCCTATATCTGGCCTGATTATAACAATATAGATCCATACGAGTCGTTCGATTTACAGAAATAGACAGCATGTATTCATCGCAGGGCACCATAAAAGAGCTGGAGCGACTGTCTGTCGCAAAAAACAGGCCGAGCCCATCTACTCACCAGCTTCTTTTCAGTTTCGCCCCGTTTAGATGCTCTAATCTAAGCCACAGATACATCCCACTTACCAAAAGAACGATGGATGCAGTTCTTTCATCCATGATCCATCTTAGGCATCGCGTCCTCTTCCACGGTTCATTCATTCTATCAGCTATGATAACATTTTGAACTCTAAACGACAAAATATGAAGACAGTTTGGCTAACAGCTCTGAGCAGCATACACATCTTCCTCCTCTTGTGCTAGTAGCTTGATCAAGATTCATCAAATCATGTATACACCCGAGTGATCAAGATGCTTTGACCAGCATACTAAGACGATAATGTCATTTCACATGTCTAACATACGGAATTTTGACGGAAGCAGTGACAAAATCGAATCAACCTCAGTGCTCACGATCCTCAAAGGCACTCGTGACTAACGCGCCAAAACGTTGTTACTAGCTAGGATGTCTGATGTCAGGAATGTTCGCGGAATGTACGTGACGAGCTGGCTGTCGTGCCATCAGTCTGGCACGAACCCTAAGCGACGAAGGAGGGCTGCCGGCACAAAACGAAACAGTGCACCACCGCTACGGTCCGCAACGGCACACTGAGCCCGAGCCGCGATCTCCTGAGCGACCTCGAGCTGATGCCTCAGCTTCTCGTTCTCGTCGGTGAGCTGCACCATCGACACACAGAGTTACACCTTGGAGAGAGCTGATAGCAACAGCAGAAGGAGGGCGCAGGTTTGGTTGGTTCTATATATAATACCTCCTGCACGGTTTCTGTGAGCTCCCCCACTGCTTCCACAAGCAGCGCGATCTGCTGGCTCGCAACATCGTTGCATGCCGAGTCGATGTCAAGCACCACCGTGTCAGGATCGAAGATGATACCTTCCAGCACAAATAGCTCCTCCAACAGATCGACATCTTCCTCCTTCAGCCTCAACCTTAGCTGGACAGAATTTTTTGGTGGCAAGTGAGATATATCTACTAAGCAGAATGTAAAAGTGGGATCAAATCGACCACCTACAGTTGGTTGCTTACTACGAACCTTGCTCAGTAAACTTTCACGCAAATCATCATGATCGCGAGAATCAACGCTGGGATCGGATGCCTCAGATTGGCTGCTACCAACCTTGCTCAGTGTTCGGTCACGCGGATCATCTTGATCATGAGAATATGGGGTCCGCTTCTTAATGCTATCCACTTCGGTGGGAATCTGTCTGGGTAGAGTCTTTATAAGCTTTGTCCTGGATGGATATTGCAATATAGTCATGATAAACTGCCTCACAGTAGCAGTACAAATACTAGGAAATAGTATTTGATGTTCAAGGAATATGCCTGGTTCCAAAGCGAATGGTAGACAGACTTTCTGGCGAGTTTGACCAACTGGGAGAACAGCAGCACAGCAATGCAGCTCTTGAGCTGCCACCCTGCAAGCAGTAGCCGTTTAAATAAAACTGCTGGCTTGGAAATCCTGAAGAATTTTTTAACATACCAGTGAATCTTGAAGTATGCGTGTAAGCTTCGAGTCACGGTAAGGCACATGATTTGGTTTAGCTGGAGACAAAAAATATGGCAGGTAAAGCTGGTCATTAAGCAGACAGATGTATACAAATGGAGTGACTACTTCTATGATTAGCCTTTGCACACAGGATCGTTGCATTTACCACTTACCAGTAGTTAGGGCATTGATAACATTTCCAAGAGCTGAGAGAGACTTGTTGATTGTTTTAGCCTCATCAAGAACACGCCCTTCAGCACCAGTTTTCTCAACTTTCTCTGAACCAGCCAAGTCAACAAGAATAATCTTCCCAGCCTTTACCCTATACGATTAAAAGAAAGTCACTAGCTGGCCACACTAGAATCACTTTCTTCAAGATTGTGGTCTACATACAATCCAGGCAGATATGACATGACAGTCCATAGCACAAGGAAGGAGAATTTGCATTAACACAGAAATTGCTGCCTATTAGCATGAATGAGCACAGCATAGATCTGTTTAATAACGATATCGTAAGAGCATATCAAATAAGTTATGCATGGATATACAGTTACATCAACTCAAAAGGGAAACAAGAACCATCTGACCAGGCATCGAACTATTGATGATTGTTAATTTAGCATACCTCTCATCTGGAGCGGATCCATGCTGCACTGAGAAAATGTACAAGCAATGACTTCTACTGCTGGCCAGGTTCATTTCTATATGCGCATTTAGGGTGACAAAATGTACAAAATTCGAGTGTTTTTTAACTGTTTCAGAAACAGAAATAGAGGATACGTGTTTCTCCAACAGCTCTGTTGGCTATTCCTTCCTGTAATTTAGACCAGTAAACAGAAATAATTTGGCATGTACATACAAAAGGTGCTCCAAGAAAAAATCAAGAGCAGTCAAAAGAGCAACAAGAAACCAACAAAACTTACAGAAAGGCGTTCCAAGGCATCCGAACCATTCATAATAGATATCTGCAGAGACAATTTCAGTTACCAGACATGAAAGGAAGCCATCAAAAGACAGATACTAAATACTTTTTTTATATGGAAATAACAGTGGAAGTACAGATGCATTTCTTTCTGACCTCTGTTGCTCCAGAAATGAAAATCCCTTGGCTTTTACTCTCCTTAATCTGTAGGTTGTCCTTGGACAAGTCAAGAAGGTCCCTGAAATATAAGGAAACAAAACTTGATTCCCTCCGAAGCATCATTTTACAAAAGAAACTCAACGCATAATGGATTGCATATGCACACATCAAGTAGATTCTCACCTTACTTTTTCCAAGTATATCTCCACCTGATAAATCATAAATCAATACAAGTGAAGATCTAATCAAAGTGAATATAAAAATCAGTATTCGGGGTTGGTACTTTACCATTGACAACTTCACAGTCCATGTAGTAATGTTTGCTGACGTTCCTAAGCATTCAAAGAGACCATTCACAACTCGCTGAACCAATCCAGTTCTCAGCTCATTGCAGTGCAAGATGCTTGGCCCCTGTCAACATCCAAATTAAACAAATACGTAAGGCCAAATCAGAAGTGGCACATTCAGTAACCATCACATGAATTTAAGCCTGAGGATGTTCTATTTACCTCCATGCTATAAGTTTTTCCAGCTCCAGTCTATACAAATGTGAAGTTCAAATGAAATGTTAGCACTGTTGCAGGTAGAAGCATCTCATTTCATAAATGCAATGCTTAGTGTAAGTTTGAGACTGCAGTAGGTCAAGCCTGACTTTAAAACACAATGGGTTTATCTGTGCATCATGCTATTCCAAACATTTGTGTACGCTGGTGTTTGCAATAACACATACCTGTCCATAAATGATTATCGTGCCATTTATTCCATTGATAGCATCTGTTTACAATGTTAGTAACTCAGTTAGTACTATGGTGGCTGTTGAAGAAATCCAGTCATGACCAAACTGTAGCAATACGAAAAGCTCTGACTACCTTATGCATAAATTTAGAAAGAAATAGAAAGAATCAAAACCTGCAACAATGGGCACTGCGAGGAAATTATAGACATCAGACTGTTCTGAGTCGTCATAGAACACCTTATCAAAGCTGAATATGACATCTTCGTCCCGCTCATCCTAACCCAAGTATTTTGCAGCACATTAGGGAAAAAGGGTACTAATCAAGCATGAGGGAACACAAAAATCTGTCAACAAGATCATAGGGATTTCACATGATAATAAATGTGCAACAAAATGAAAAACAGAGAAGGCAATTGTTCCTCACTTTATTAGCTACTGGTTTTGTCCCTGCTAATACCTACCAGCTTATCATGTAATTGTGCAGGGGATATCAAGCAGGCTAATATTCAATAAGAATGCTGTGGGTATGTGATACTTTTTTACAAGTTCAGTAATCTGGATCAAGATACACCCGTGCATCTCACAAGGAAGGAACTGCACACGAACATTCATCTATGCGCCTCATACCACAGAGCTAAAGGCAGAAGACTTTCCAAACCTTGAAAACAAAAGACTCCGAGTCCAGTTTCCTGAAGCAGACCTTGTCGTCGTTCCCCTTCCTCTCTTTGTGGCTCAGTGGCCTGAATCGCACACACACTGTGACGTTGGAGTTGGACATCCTGCCAATTCAAATATAGGTGTCAAATCCGGGTAGGAAAAAACATGTAAACGGCCGCTAGCCGCAGAGGCTTTAGAAATTCAAGGGCGCATCTAGAATAGATGCCCAAACTTTGTGGAGAATGGTTAATTCGGATTTAGGTAATCGCTGGATGGATACCTCAAAAATAATGCCCAGGATTGCGCGCGGATGGGGAGGAGCGAGAAGGGACGCGACGAGGTAGAGGAGAGGGGGCGCGACGCGCGTCAGGGGCGGATGAGGAGTGTGAGGCGTGAGGCGTCGGCGGTGGCGCTAAGCTACGGCGAGCGGCGGCAGCTCCTCTAGGGTACGGCGGTGGCAGACTCGTTGCAGTACTACTTGCTTGGGCGTAGTTCAAATCAGACAGGCGGGGCCTTCCTCAGGTTGGCGGCGAGAATGAACTGCTGGGGTCGGACTTGGAGGTGCTTGGTGCTGCAGGGGCGCGTACGTGGTCGGCGGCGAAGAGAAGCCGTCTGGGTCGGAGCAGTACTTCGCCGAACCGTCGGAGAAGGTCACGTGGACGGAGGTGGACGAGACAGGGCGAGGTGGCGGCGGCTCGAAGCGCTCCTGTATCCGGCGGCCGACGGAGACGAGATCGACCCGTGGTGCGTTCCAGTCGATTCGGGGACGGCGAGAGTCGGGGGAGGCTGGGAGTGGGAACGGAACGGGGGAGGAGAGCTTGCACGGGTGACGGGACGGGTAGGGGGGAAATGGAGCGGGAGCCTCTAGAACCCTTTATTTTGGCTCCCAAAACGAAGTTTTACGGTGGAGTACACATGAAAGTGGCATTAGACTAGCCACAATCTTTACTATTAAATGGGAGTTGGACGACGTTGGTACGTCAAGAGACCATCGTCCGCTTCCCGTAATTATTGCTCGTCGTCTGTCCATCTCCCAACGCTTAGCGAGCAGGCCAGGCCCAACACGGCCGCAATCAAACCGCCTCCTCCTGTCCTCCGACGCAATCCTAGGGTTCCAACCCACGGCCGCCGCGGGCGCCAGAAGCTGCCACCGATAAGGACGAGGATGGGGACAAGGCGCCAACTCGGGTTCTTCCTCGGCTCCCTCACTGGACGCGGCCTCCTCTCCCCACACCCGACGCGCGGTAGATCCCCGCCGCCTCCTCATCGCGCCGCAGTCAGCGTGTGCGCGCTTCCGCCGTTGTCGAGACAGTCGAGAGGCAGGCCTCCACGGCCGAGCTCCTCAACAAGCAGGTCAACTCGATCTGGTTCTTGACCAACGTCGCCGTCGAGAAGGAAAATCCGACCACCATGGGCTACATATGTCCTATGGGTGGCGCGCCATGGGCCACATCCTCTACGATGGGGTTGTGCGGTTTAGCCAACTGTGACCGATTCGTCCTGTCCGCCGGCGACAAATGCATGCTCCAATATGCCCTACTCCACCTTGCCTTCTACGATTTCATCAAGGTAAAGCTACTTCCCGTTTTGTGCTTTGGCCGCTACCGCATCTATTTTTCTTTCCCCGCCTATTGAATTAACTACTTATTAGTTGGAGCTGAGAAATTTTGGGAGTAGTTTTTGAGGAATAAAACTAAGATTGTGCAACTTGGACAATAATGTAATGTTGTGTAATCAGCGAGCTGGTCAATAACTAATGCCTTCTATGATGCTGCAGCCTGCAGGACTTGGACTTGAAGTAGTTCCCGCAATTTGGAAGCTCCACTACTCTGGGTCACCCTGAGAACTTCGAGACTCCTAGATTTGAAGTACCACCTGTCTGCATCTCAGCTGCAGCTGAGCTCACAGTAACTCTGACCAACCATGTGGGAGCACGAGGCTAAATTTTTGGACCTTTGCTTGGCTTATACAGGTCCTCTTCGCCAGAATATAACAAATATGTTATATTGTACTTGTTGAGAAGTTCCTGGCTGATCGGTTCAACATGCCCGGAAGATAAGTAATCGATTGTTACATGTAATATTCTGACCTTGTTGTTACATTTCTTTTGATTGGTACAGTGTGCTAATGTGGTATGTGGATTTTGTGTAGTGCCAATAAAGTATTGATAGACGGGCCTTATGGTTCTTTCTCGTTCTTGTAAATGGCTAAATTATGGTAATCCGTGACAACAGCTTAATGTTTGTCGATCCATGACAACTGCTTTGTATTTCCCATGGAAGGAGAAGAACCTTAATATATTTCACATTAGCAAAAAATGTCTTATTTCTCTCCCATAGGTAGCAAACTAATATCTTAGGAACATAAACCATTGTTCGATATAGATATTATCACAATGTGTCCTTGTACTGAATGAAGACATCTTACCATTCATACATTATGCTCTGTCATACGTATTAGGTCGCACAGTTTCTGGATTCTTATGAGTGTTTTATAAGTGCCACTGATTTTTTTTAATTGACAACCTTAGCTCATCTTCATTGCCGGTTTTCTTTTATATTTTCTTCTAACCGCTGTTAGGATGTCTACTTTGTGCAACTTCATTTCACACTCAGATAGAGTGCATGTTGTTCTCCATGTTAAGTAATCTTACTGGCACAACCGTTCCAACTGATAACATTGTTGCACACCAAATTCTATAAACATATTGTAATACATTTCAAGAGAGCACCATCTCCCACACCCGAATATAAAACTCCCGCATTCAGTTTCTTGTTTCTTAAATAATGTTGTTTTCTACCATGAGCATATGTAATACTTTTTTTTTAATAAACAACCTATAATATAACACACATGAATTTACTCTTTGAACAGGTTGTAGAATTTTCTAAATAGATGTACGTCTTGTTTTTCACTATTTTTGTCTATAAACCAATTTCAGGATCCTCAACTTGATAATAGATTTTTACATAGTACCTGAGATTTATTTTAGTACTTGACCACTGAGGTCTCTACCTCACAAAAGGATGATTATCACTTTTTGGTTGCGCTGGAAGGCATGGTTTTGGGTAAGTGATAAATGTTCTTAAAATTGCTCTATAATATTTTTTGCTAATCCATCCATATAAAGATAGCTAATATTTTATGGGTACTGCAATCTTAAACCAGGAGAAAACCAGTACTTAGATACAAATGCATTTACCATATTCTGCAGAAATAGTTTCTTGGTTTTCGTGGGAGGTGCAGAGATCTTTGAAAATAAGAGTATAAAAACATATGCCTATTTTCATGGTGCGAGCCACCTCCTTATTGTGCATATTTTTCATTTTATTTTGGGAAAAGACTACCCTGCTAGAAGATTTTATGTTGTAGCTTACACGAGTTTTTTCTCCTTTAACTTCCCGCACATATTTTTAAATGAATCTGTAGTAGTTTTCCCTAAGAGTAAATCTTTACTTTTTCAGTTTTTGGGACAAAATGCTTATATTGATCATTGGCATCTTGTCTCTATTCACCAGATAGTATACAATATAAGAAAACTTGAAATATCATGACAAATGAATTCTGCCATATTGTACTCTAACAGCCCGCACAAGTTTTTCAATGAAAAGTATACTAATCAAGAATGCATGGATATTGATAATACGCTAGAAGGTCGCAGAATAATCATATAGAACATGAAAGGTGTGGTTTAAAGAGGTGACTAAATGATATCATCTACAATTGCGGGAAAGGTATTGTAGAGAGATCAATAAACTTTCTTTCTAGCTATGTTGAATCTCTTTTTTGGAGTTTAAGTTACTGTATGATTGCTTCTCAGATTAGAAGGGTTGGGCAATGTTTGGTAGTGTCGGTGTGTTTCTTTCAGTAAATTTACATGGGCTGCAATGGTGTAGCTCATGAGTTGGCCTCATTGGCTAGAGACTTTGGAATGTCAGAATCCTTGTTAGGCAGAGTGACGAACATCGTGTCTGTGAGTCTTGTAAATGATTGTAAAACTCTATTTGAAAATGATTTATAGGCATCCATTCCCGTTCCAAAAAAGAGAAGACGTGGTGTAATTCTCACCAGTTGACACATGGACGTCTTTTCTTTGTATTAGATTACTGTTAAGTGTAATTCTCATATGAAAAAGATGCAATAAGGTTGAATAAGCCATTGTAGGTATACATCTTGCTTTTATAGTACTTTCTGGTAGAGAAAAAAATAAGAGAAAGGGTGGGAGAGGGAGGGGGCATGCTGACGATCAACAAAATCCATGATGAGTTGAGGGGGAAAGGAGTAACCAAAAATGTACTTTGTACACCTTGCAATTATTTTTACCTGTCTATTTGGGTCGTGAGCTTGTACAACCAAGTGGCCAGGCATATGTGTGTTACCAAAGAAGTGAATTCTTAGTCAAGAGATAAGGATTGTTGCTTTTTTTTAGGCATACCACGAACTTTATAGATTTTCATCTTATTAGATTTAAAAGAAGGTAGAATCTTCTGAATTTACCCTATCATGTTCAGATATGTGACCATAATTTGGCATTCAACTAGTAGGAGTAACATAGGTGGTATCATAAGTGCCACATAGGCAAAAAAAAGATGATGTGGCACCCATTTAATGAGGAGAGAGGTGTTAGTGGTATCATAGGTAGATACCGTAACATAACGTTTTCCAAGACAAAATGAGTCTATAAGCCAATAAATATACTAGTATATGATACCACAAATATGTTACTATGCATTGTGCAAGTGGTAACATAGACTAGTATCATATGCATGATACTAGTATACGATACTCCCCATTGTGACTAGTCTTAGGGTACCTTTTGATCCTACTTAGTTCAATTAATTAAACAAACTAAAAATTCAGCATGACATCACTTTCTTGAAAAAATAGTTCATTGGTTTGAACTATGTAGGTTTGGAAAGTATACTTATGATTATCCATTCCATCTCTGCAAAGAAGAGATAAAAGATGTGCATCTCCTCGAGCTTTTATGCGAGGGAGGTACGTGGTAAGCTGCGGAGTTGGCCTATCCTCTCCTCCTCCTGCCTCCTTTGAGAGTCAACCGTCCTAGTTACCCAAATTCAACTGCTCTCACTACCGGCGCTCACGCTGATTGGTGCAGAGATGAGCTAGGGTGTCGGCCCTCCTTGTACAGTAGTTGTTGTCATTGTTGTAGGTTTGTTTTCACCTCTGTATGTGGCGACGTGCAGAATGGCGTTATGCCATGGAGGACTTGCCGGTTGTTGCGCCCGAGTCGCATCAGTTGGACGGCGGTAGGGCTGGAATTCGAGCCGAGCCGAGCCGGGTCAAGCTCGGTCAACTGACGAGTCGAGCTCGACTCGACTCGTTCAACAGACGAGTTCGAAATGAAAACTCGACTCGGCTCGTTGAACTCGCGAGTAGCTCACGAGCTACTCGTTTAACTTATCTAATTTTATAAAACTATAAAAAGTCAACATTATATAATGTATATATAATTATTTTTGTTTATTTGGGTCATGTATGATAAAATCATCACAATAATCAGTGAAAACATGTCACCATCGAACAATTTGTAGTAAATAAACTATAATAATCAGTAAAAAAATATTCAAATAAACAAGAATATCATTAAAAACTATTTTGACCGAGTTAAACGAGCTAAACGAGTACTCGCTAAACTCGGCTCGTTTAGCTTAAACGAGCTTCTCCTCCTAGTGGTGCTCCGGTGGTTGGAGCCATATGCGGGTGGAGGCGGCGATGCGTCCTTCTTCCTCCTTAATGCTAGATTGACATTGCGGGGTTATTGAAACACAGACATTACAAAAACGTCTAGAGGCTCAATCTAAACTTATTCATAACCATGACCTCCCATGTGGATCCAATCCACATGCCCCGTCCATTATGCCGTCCACGAATCCAACTATAGCAAGACTCAAAGCTACTGAAGCACTTCTTCGGACTAGACGAGATATGCCAGGGGCAACTCAAACGTTCTTGTATTGCCAGAAGTTTGTAAAAACTTCACTATGCCGTTGAAAACAAAATGACACAACTTGTTGGGAAGAAATCATAAACAATCTGAATATTAGAGAGCTTTCTAATATACTCGTGCAAACTCATGCAATACCCCAACACACCGGTGCTCTAAATCGTACATGTACCTACGCATAAACCGCTCCGATACCACTATTGGTGTACATAGAAGAATTTAAAATTTTCCGTCCTACGTAACACACATGATTTACTATGCAGGTAAAGGCGTGGATAGTTCAGATTCGTTACCGACATGAAGCGCTGAAGTAGTGTTGATGACGATGTCGGTGATGTCTGATGAAGAGTCCCACAACTAAGCCTACCGGTGGGACTATTGCTTATTCCCCGTATCCCACCTTGTGGATCCAACAGAGCTAGGGTAGCACGTGTTACCCCTCCGAGATCTCGCACACATACGCCCGTCAAAATCCTACAGCGCTTCTGAAAGTAGAAGGATGCCGCCTAGAGGGGGAGTGAATAGGCGCTTTAAAATAATTACGGTTTAGGCTTGAGTAAATGCGGAATAAAACTATCGTTTAATTTATCAAGCACAAAACCTATGCAAGCTAGGTTTACCTATGTGCACCAACAACTTATGCTAGGCATGATATACAACTATGAGATAGCAAGATAGATGACTTCAAGCACGATGGCTATCACAAAGGTAAATGCATAAGTAACGAGCTAGAGTATAGAGATATCCGAAGCACAAGGAGACACCGGTGTGATTACCGAAGTTCCTTCCCAAGGGAAGTACGTCTTCGTTGGAGAGGTGGGGAGCCACCTAGGCGCTCCTCAATAGCACGGATGTGCACACCTTATTCTCCTTGAGCTTCTCCGGTGACGGAGATGCTCGTTTCCACTATGAGGTCGACTTGAAGGCGTTGACCAAACCTTACACGAGGTTGAGGCTATCTCCACAACTCAATTGGAGGCTCTCAACGAAGCTTCTTGCAACAAGGTGGAAGCCCAAAGCACTAACCGTCTAGGGTGCTCAATACACCCAAGAGGAACAATCTCTCCGGTGACCAAGCACCCAAGAGTAACAAGCTCACGAACTTCTCTTTCACGAATCTCGTGGGGAACTCAAACCGATGCACCTAATGCAATGGCAAGAACACACAAAGTGGTCAAGAACTTCTCTCCCAAATCCCACCAAAGCAACTAATGCTATGGAGGGAGGAAGGAGGAAGAACAAGGAAAACAACAAATGAATCCCTAGATCTAGATCCAATAGATTCTCCTCACAAAGAGGAGGGATTGCTTGGTGAAGTGGTAGATCTAGATCTCCTCTCTCTTTTCCCTCAAGTGGAAGCAAGAATCATTGGAGGGATTGAGAGAGAGCAAGCTTTTGGAGGTCAACAATGGAGGTCAAACTTGCCCAAAAGGTTAGGGAACCATTGGGGAAGAAGGCCCCTTAAATAGGTCACCCAAATATCCAACCGTTGGAGGAAAATTCGCGCAGGGGCGGAACCTCCGGTGAAACCACCGGAACCTCCGCCCCCGGATGAGTTAGGACACCAAAATGGCTGAAAAATGCCCCAACCACCGGAGCCTCCGGTGGTTTCACCGGAGGTTCCGCCAACATCAACCCGAAGGGGTTTCCGGCGGAGCTACCACCGGAGCCTCCGCTGGTGGAAAAAACTGTAGAACACCCTATACGAAAACGGTCGTAACTTTTGCATCCGGACTCCGTTTTCGATGTTCTTGGGCTCGTTGAAATCGCAACGACGAGCACTACAAGAATATGCAGAGAAACATCATAGTCCAAATGGGAATATAAAACCAAATGATGAAAGGTTTGGCCTGTCAATAAAGGACAACCGATAGAAACCTCCAACAACAAAAATGCGATAAGTTTTTCGTACGAAATCCATTTTTGATGAACTTGAGCTTGACATGAAGAACATGACAAGCTCTAAAACCTTACATGGAGAAAACCCAAATAAGAACCAAGAAGGATGATGCCAAGTATGCAAAGGTTTGAGCTCTCTACGATAGATACGATCAAGATATGCATTCAAGAGCCCCTCTTGATAGTACGGTTATCTATCCTATAATCCGGTCTCCCAACTAGCATAATGAGACCGGTAAAATAGAAACCCTATCTAAGTCATACCTTTGCCTTGCGCAATCCAATTGAGCTAGATGATGACGATCTTAATCACCTCAAGTTGGACCACCTTTCTTGATTGCGCTTCGCTTCGTGAAGATTGTGAGGTGCTCCCCCATAAGCTAATATTAGATAGCTTCTCACATTGTCGGGGGGTTACCCCCGAGTAGGGTAAAGACAGGTGGTAAAGGCAGCTTGCAGAAGAGAGGTTTGGTCGAGTAGCCGACTACCTGGTACTCGCTACCCGGTCGACTGCTACTCGGTCTCACCTCAAGATGACCAGAAGGAGATATCAATCAAGTTCTATCCTTTCGAGTAGAAGGGTTGGCCCGAGTACAATTGGCGGGAACAATTGGCGGGAACCTACTCGGGCCAGAAAGTCAAAGGAGCCGTTCTGACACAGGATCCCGCGTATCCTGGGTCCGTACTTGGCAGCATTCGAACTACTGTTCATCTGGGACCGGCCTGCCTGACAGTGACAGCATGGAAGCAGGCCGTGGCAGGATAAGGGGGGCCTACTTTGTGCCTAGGTACAGTGATACCAGTCTGTCCCCTAGTTTTGCCCAACGACTTTACAGAAGCAGCCAAGATTAGGAACCAAAGCTGTCAGCGGGTACTCGGAGAAAGGACGATGTGCACACTATGTCGACACTTGTCTAGATTTGGACGTTTCCGGCTGGGCACCATGTATATAAGGTGCCTCGCCGCCTCCTGCGCGAGGCACACAAAAAGGATCTTGCCCCATGCTCACAGTGAACCCTAGAAACCCTAAGTTCTTGACCTAGTTCTACCCGGAGGGAAGAGGGAAGCTACTCGGTAGCGACATCATTTGTACCGTAGCTACTCGGAGAGACATCATAATACAGAGAGAAAGGCAGGAGTAGGGGTTTTACCTCCTCACGAGGGCCCTGAACCTGGGTACATCGTGTTGTTTGTGTTGTGTGGATCTTACCTCACGCGGCTACTCGTCGCGTGATCCCTCCCCGGATACCTCCAGCGTCCATCGTCCCCACATCTTTAGCCATCCCATGGCATCTGCCGTGACACCACCACGACAGTTGGCGCCCACCGTGGGGCAACCAGCGGCGCTGGTTGGAGTTTCTGTTCGGACGGGATCTTCTTCGGCGGAGCGCGTAGTTTGTGGCCTTGTCCACAGATTCGGCTCCTTCGACTTCGTCACCGACAACGCCGGCTGTTTCGGCGGCATGGCCATGCCCGAGGGCGGCTCGGTGATCTCCTTCGGCTCGCATCTCGTCTACGTCGCCACCGTCGCCAACAGCGCCTACCCCGAGCTGGTGCATGACGCGGAGGATCCTCCTGCGGTGGTTGCCGCTCGCGGAAGGCCTGCATGCAGCTCTGCATGCTGCGCTGAGGTGATGGTGACGGGTTTGGCGGCAAACACTGGCGCAGCTGCTACTGGCGTTGCGGCCGTCATCGAGGAGGTTGACGACCCGCCTGCTGGTGGCAGGAATCACCGGCCCTACGAAAAGGAGAGCAACTTGCCGCCTTCCACGTCAACGGTCATCCCCGCGTCTGCTGCGCGAACCGGCATGCCCACTCCCACCGACATCGAGCTCCTAGCCGCGAGGGAGCAGCTCGAGCGGCAACGCCAGGAGCTGCTTGCCGAGCAGGCGGAGTTGGAGAAGATCAGGCTTGAGCTGAGTCTAGACCAGCTCGAGTACAACAAGGCTCACGGCTTCACGCCAGTCGCCAGGAGGCCTAGCAGAGTAGGCGCTACGCGGCGTAACCTGGGTGCCGAGATGGCAATAGTTGCGGAGGTGCCCGCGCAGTCCGCCACCGTGAACACCTTCACAAGGCCAAGGTACAGCACACCCGCCAAGACGCTCAGAGCTGCACAGGCCGTGGCTGCCGAGTTGCCGCGCCTGGATAGAGAGGCGCGTCTCAGGCAGCAGGAGAGGCTCAACGAGTTGGTGTTGGAGGCCGCCAGGCAGAACGAGGAGTTCCGGAAGGCCAACCCGGGAGCTGGAGCTTCGCAGGTGGTTCACTCGCACGCGGCTAGATCTAACGATCAGGCCTCGTCTCCGCATCCCAGCCGCGAGAAGAGCCGCAGTGGGCGCTCGGGTAGAGACAGGCAAATGCAGGTGTATGACCCGGCTGCTGCCGCGAAACAGGTTGCTGTGCCGCAGCAGCCCGGGCAGGAACACAACGCTGCAAGAGCAGGCTCTCAAGCCCATCAAGCTCAAAGCCGTGCCCGAGAAGCCGCGCGTCCGGGTACTTCTCGGCAACCCGCAGCTCAGCCTACTCGGCAGAGGCAGCAGCCGCGCCCAGTGGCACCAGTCGCCAACCCGGTGGAGCAGCCCGCAGCTATGCAGGTGGATAGGTATGATGATGGCTACTCGGCTATGGAGATGGCTGGTTATGACATCCATGACCGTGTCGGTGAGCGTGTGTTGGCGCCTGGAGATGCAAGGCACCAGCTGGACCGTATCAGCTTGTCGGCGCGGCTTGAGAGCACGGGTCCTCCTGGCCCCGAGTGCTTTGGCCCGCGCATCATGAACGAGCCTTCCGTGAAGGGCTTTCAGCTTGCAAGAGGCACCAAGAGCTACAATGGTAGCACCAAGCCTGAAGATTGGCTCAATGATTACGTCACCGCGGTCCATATCGCGAATGGCAACAGGAGATGGGCGGTGCGCTATGTGCCGCAGATGCTAGAGGGTCCAGCTCGCACTTGGCTCAACAACTTGCCCAAGAACAGCATTAACTGCTGGCTGGACTTCTCGGATGCCTTCATCAGCAACTTCACAAGTACATACAAGAGGCCGAATAGGCCACAGCAGCTCTCGGCTTGCAGGCAGCGAGAAGACGAGACGGACCGCGAGTACCTTACTCGGTG
Source organism: Alopecurus myosuroides (assembly GCA_028641055.1). Taxonomy (NCBI): domain Eukaryota; kingdom Viridiplantae; phylum Streptophyta; class Magnoliopsida; order Poales; family Poaceae; genus Alopecurus; species Alopecurus myosuroides. Next base: position 288,248,325 of record CM054061.1, read on the forward strand.
GAGCACCTTGAGGAACACTTGTGAGGGTGTGAATGAAGCACAGGCCATTACTTGGTTTGCGCAGGGTTGCCGACATGGCAGTATGCTTTGGCAGAGATTGCAGAGGGAGATGCCGAACACCCTGGCCGAGACCATCAAGATTGCGGATCAGTACGCACTCGGTGATCCTACTCAGCCACTGATGGACTCCTCTGAGCCGAGAAGAAACTTCAACAGTAACAAGCGCAACGAGTTCCGCAACAAGCGCCGAGTAGATACTCGGTATGATCCTGAAGAGGTGAATGCAGTGAATGTTGGAGGTGGTGGTGGCCAAAGGCAGAAACCTGCTGGAGCCTACGGGCAGAACCAGAATCAGGGCCAAGGCAACAAGAAGCCATTTCGCGCCTCTCAGTCGGGTAGCGGGAACTCCGAGCAGCCGAAGAAGTTTGTCTTTGACGACATGAAGGATGGCCCATGCAGCTTTCACACTCATCATCCCTCGAGGCCCGCTAACCACACTACTCGGCAGTGCGAGTGGTGGGATGTGATCAAGAGTGATGGCTTGCCTCCTCCTCCTCCTCTGCCAGCCGCCAATGCTACTGTTCAGCCTACTCGCGCACCCGCAACTCGGCCGCCAGTCTACCCGAGAAGAGAGAATGTAAACCAGGTGGCTTTAGGAGCCAACCGGAACTTCAACAATGAGAGATACCGCAACAACAACAACAACTACAACCGCAACAACAACAACAGAGGCAACAACAACTATCAGGGCAACAACAACAACAATGGCAACAATGGGGGCAATGGCTCCAACCAGTACCAAGAGCACCATGAGAGCTATATGATCTTCACTTCTGAGGCAGTCGACAAGCAGTCACAGCACAGGCGGGCCATGGAGGTCAATGCAGTGATTCCGGCTGTCCCTCACTACATGTACTGGTGCGACCAGGAGATCAGGTGGACTCGAGCGGATCATCCCAAGGTGATGCCCAATCCGGGTACCTATGCCTTGGTGTTGGATCCTACCTTCCTGGGCCCCGAGAAGAATGTGAGGTTCAGCAAGGTGCTAATCGACAACGGCAGCAGCATCAACATTGTGTACAAGGACACACTCGAGAAGCTTGGCCTGGCCGAGAACATGATGCTGCCTAGCAAGACCACTTTCCATGGCATTGTGCCCGGGATCTCATGCAACCCCATTGGCCGAGTGTGGATTGATGTGCTATTCGGTACCCGGGAGAACTGCCGCACAGAGCGCCTGCAGTTTGAAGTAGTGGATCATCAGAGCCCCTATCATGCTCTACTCGGCAGGCCTGCTCTGAGCAAGTTCATGGCATCTACCCATGTGGCTTATCTGAAGATGAAGATCCCTGGTCCCAATGGCATCATCACCATCTCGGGAGATTACAAGAAGTCAATGGAGTGTGCCTCTGCTAGCTCCCAGCTGGCGGAATCGATGGTGATCGCTGCCGAGAAGAAGAAGATGTACGAGGTGGTGGCCATGGCTCAGTCCGCACAAGCTGGCGCACAAGGTGTGCCGAGTACCCAGCATGGTACTGCTTTCCAAGCTGCCAAGGAGACCAAGACAGTCCAGGTTGACCCCGAGTTCCCGGAGCGCGTGGCCATCATTGGTTCCGGGTTGGCGGAGAAATAGGAAAGCGCGCTCATCCACTTCCTCCGTGAGAATCGGGATGTGTTCGCCTGGACCAATGAAGATCTACCAGGAGTCCCGAGGGAGTTGGTTGAGCACTCTTTGCATGTGCGTCCTGACGCCAAGCCCGTGAAGCAGGCTTTGCGCCGTTTCGGAGATGAGAGAAGGAAGGCCATCGGTGATCAGATCACCAAGCTGCTGATAAGTAACTTCATCATGGAAGTGCTGCATCCGGATTGGTTAGCCAACCCGGTCATGGTCGAGAAGAAAAAGGAAGATCCCAAGGCTGCCACTGCATGGCGCATGTGTGTCGACTACACCGACTTGAACAAGGCATGCCCCAAGGATCCTTTCCCGCTACCTCGCATCGATCAGGTGATCGATTCCACTGCCGGCTGTGAACTGTTATCTTTCATAGATGCCTACTCTGGTTTCCACCAGATTGCACTCAACCCTGCTGATCAAATAAAGACTGCTTTCATTACCCCGTATGGGGCTTATTGCTATCGTGTCATGTGTTTTGGCTTGAGGAATGCGGGTGCAACCTATCAGAGATGCATGCAGAAATGCTTGCACGACCAGCTCGGCAAGAATGTGCAGGTGTACGTAGATGACATTGTCATCAAAACGAATAAAACACATACTCTGCTTGCCGACCTGGAGGAAACCTTTGCTAACCTACGCAAGTACAAAATGAAACTGAATCCGAGTAAGTGCACCTTTGGTGTACCAGCTGGAAAGCTACTCGGTTTTCTGGTTTCTAGTCGGGGCATTGAAGCCAATCCTTCTAAGATAAAAGCTATTGAAAGCATGTCTTTACCGAGATCACTGAAAGATGTGCAGAAGTTCACGGGTTGTCTGGCATCTCTGAGCCGTTTTCTGGGCCGAATGGGCGAGAAGGCCTTGCCTCTGTACCAGCTAATGAAGAAAAGTGACAAGTTCGTCTGGACTCCGCAAGCGGACGTAGCGTTCAATGAGCTGAAAGCAATGCTGGCTAGCGCTCCCGTCTTGGCTAGTCCGCTACCCAAGGAGCCTATGCTGCTGTATATTGCTGCGACTAACCGAGTAGTCAGCGTGGTGATAGTGGTGGAGCGAGAAGAAGAAGGCAAGAGTGTGCAGCGCCCAGTCTATTATCTCAGTGAAGTGTTGTCTAGTTCCAAGCAAAACTATCCGCACTACCAGAAGATGACATATGGTGTGTACCTGGGCGCCAGGAAGCTGAAACATTACTTCCAGGAGCACCCCATCACGGTTGTAAGTTCTGCTCCCATCTCGGATATCATGGGTAACAAGGAGGCGAGTGGCAGAGTAGCCAAGTGGGCGATTGAGCTAGCCGCGTACGCTCCCACGTACGCGAGAAGAGAAGCAATCAAGTCTCAGGTCCTGGCAGAGTTTCTTGTAGACTGGGCCGAGATGCAGTACGAACCTCCTGCTCTAGTTTCCAATTATTGGAGGATGCACTTTGATGGCTCAAAGGTGAAAGAAGGCCTTGGTGCTGGCGTTGTGCTTACATCACCCAAGCGGGATCAACTCAAGTACGTGCTGCAGATTCATTTCAAGGCATCCAACAATGTTGCCGAGTACGAGGCAGTGGTGCATGGTTTGCGAGTAGCAAAGGAGGTTGGTGTGCAGCGCATCATATGCTATGGCGATTCAGATCTAGTGGTGCAGCAAGTCTCAGGTACCTGGGATGCTTTGGATGCCAACATGGCATCGTATCGCTTCCTGGTGCAGTCAATGACTGGGTTTTTCGAAGGCTGTGAGTTCCAGCACATTCACCGAGCAGAGAACGAAGCAGCAGACGAGCTATCCAAGTTGGGATCTTCTCGGCAGTCCATCCCGGCAGGGATTGCCTTGGAGCATTTGAGGAAGCCATCCATCAAGCCTTCCCCCAACTCAGAATCCATCTTTGTTCCTTCTCTGCCAAGTGAAGAATCTGACCCAATGGAGATTGACTGGGAGAGTGCTGCAGAGAACCCGGGGACTGCCGTCCTCTACTCGGGGACTGCCATTCCCTACTCGGGGACTGCCGTTCCCTACTCGGGGACTGCCATTCCCTACTCGGGGACTGCCACTCCTTACTCGGGGACTGCCACTCCTTACTCGGGGACTGCCACTCCGTACTCGGGGACTGCCGCCCTCAACCCAGAAGCTGTCGCATTCATTGAAGAAGTTCTCGCCAATCGGTCAGGGCTGCAAAGAAGCGCTCCTACTCCTCCTGTGCAACCACAAGAGCCTGCACCAATGGAAATGGACGAACCAGTGTTTCCCGTGCGGGAGACACCGAGTTGGGCAATGCCCGTATTATCCTTTCTAAGGGACGGTACTTTACCTGAAGATGAGGTGACTGCGAGGCAGATTCAGAGAAGGTCCAAGGGCTACACCATAGTCCGAGATGTGCTGCACAAGAGAAGTGCCACTGGTGTGCTGCAACGCTGTGTGAGCCCGGAAGAGGGAGAAGAAATCCTGGTGGAGATACATCAAGGGGAATGTGGGCATCACGCCTCATCTCGGGCTTTGGTCAAGAAAGCTTTTCGGCATGGCTTCTACTGGCTCACTGCACTGCAGCAAGCTGAAGATATTGTGAGGAAGTGCACCGGCTGCCAGATGTTCGCAAGTAAGATTCACATGCCTGCTTCCGAGTTGAAAACAATTCCTATCACATGGCCATTTGCTGTTTGGTGCTTGGATATGGTTGGTCCTTTCAAGCCGGCTAAAGGCAATATGACACATATCTTGGTCATGGTGGACAAGTTCACCAAGTGGATCGAGGTGAAACCTATTCGGAAGTGCGATGGGGTCACAGCTGTGAAGTTCGTGAAGGATGTGATCATGAGATATGGCTACCCGCACAGTATCATCACCGACAACGGCACCAACTTTGCAGAGGGGGCAATGGTGCGATTCTGCAGAGATAAGCATATCCGACTAGACGTTGCGTCAGTCGCGCACCCTGCCTCCAATGGGCAAGTTGAGAGAGCAAATGGGATGGTACTGGCAGGCATAAAGCCAAGGCTGATTGAGCCATTGCTGAAAACACCTGGGTGTTGGCTAGAAGAGTTGCCAGCGGTGTTGTGGAGTCTAAGGACTACCCCTAACCGGTCAACCGGCTACACGCCATTCTTCTTGGTATACGGGGCTGAGGCCGTGTTGCCAATGGACTTAGAGCATGACTCCCCCCGAGTAGCCCTCTATACTGAGGTGGAGGCGAGAGAAGCTCGAGAAGACGACGTTGACCTGCTTGAAGAAGCAAGAGAGCTGACTCTGTCACGATCGGCTATCTACCAGCAAAACCTGCGGCGCTATCATAGCCGAAAGGTGAACCCAAGGGTTTTCCGAGAAGGAGACATGGTCCTTAGGCTGGTGCAGCGCACAGCCGGGATGCACAAGTTGTCTCCTCCTTGGGAAGGGCCTTTCATTGTGAGCAAAGCGCTGCACAATGATGCGTACTACCTTGTAGATGTGCGCCCATCGCAGGCGAACAGGGCAGATAAAGCTGGAGAGGAAACCAAGCGCCCTTGGAATGTAGCCCTACTTCGTCGTTTTCATTCGTAAGCAAAGATGTGTATGTACCCTCTTATCCGAGTTGAAATTCCACTCTGCAATCTGAAATTGTTCTCGGGGACTGCCCTCGTCCAAAATTGCTCTAAGTGTTTTTACTCGGCTTGGTCCTTTGTCTATTCGGTTGCTCCACTTCAGAACTCATAAGTGCATTGAGTACTGTGTTTAAACCTATATGCCAACTCTTCGACTCTGCTGCTGTCCGAAACCCGGCTTCATGGCAAGCAAGAGAACAAGCAAAAGGTCAATGAGCACACGAAAATTGCTAAGGAAGAAAGAGTGCAGGAACCGAGTAGATTGTTTGTTACTTTTGCTCCCTGTTTTCGTCTTCTCGGCTAAGTGGTGGGCTGCGTTACCATGATTGTTTCTAGCGGCTAAGTATTTGCAGCCCTACTACTTGATTCTTGTGACTCGAATACCAAAAAAGCGACAAGTCGCGGGTAGAGCAGAGATGAAAAGATAGGGTGAATAAGAAATGCAACTCGGGGACTCGCATGGAAACGCAACTCGGCATTAAGCCAGTGTCATTCAACTTGAATAATGTCGAAATAAACAGAGTGGGCATAAAAACTGAGTAGCAAGCAAAACAAAGATAGTCTATTACATCTGCTCCCGGCATCCCGGGGATCTGATAAGTGTTCGAGTTGGAAAAGATTGCAGGTCGCTTCAAGATGAGGAGGCAGTGTTCTCGGCGCTGGCCTTGGCTGCTGTTTCTTCGGCGGCGGTCTTGGCAGCTGTTTCTTCGGTGCTGGCATGGGTGGCATCCGCTTCCGTCTGGACGGTGGCGGATTCCTTCATCTCGGCATCATCCTGGGTGGCCGCCTGCTCAGAAGTGGCCGTGGCCACCGAGACGAGTCCGGGAGCCGAAGAGGAGCCTGAAGCCTGGCCAGGAGGGGGCACCGTGTCGTCGAGAGCAGCACCTGAGGAGGTGCCAAAGTCGAGTGCGGCGGTGTCGATGTGGGCGTACTCGTCCTCATCGCTACTCGCGACGGCGACGTTCTTCCCCTTCCCGGCCTTGCCCTCAGGAGATTCGAAGAGGCCTTCCAAGTCGGACTCTACTTCGTCGTCCTCTTCCTCTTCCTCTTCGTACTCGGTGTCGGGCTCGGGGAGGCCCTCGATGAAGGTCTCCGTCTCAGCGCACTCTGCGACCTCGTAGGCGATCTGCTTGCGTGTGGCCACGCAGTCGGGGTCTACCTCCCACTTGGAATTATTGCGCTTCCCGCGGATGAGCTGCATGTTGAGGTTTTCATACCAGGATGCTATGCAGAGAAGCATCACGTCTGCACCTGCACGGGCGCCCGAGGCACGCCACTTCTTCAACTCTTTCTTCACATTCTTCAGCTTGAAGGCTAGGCCCTTCATGGTGGTTGGCCGATCATCATGAGGCCAAAACAGCCTGTGGAGCTCAAAGCCTTCGTGCACCAGGTCAGTTCCGACGCCGGCCAGCTGTTCGAAATAGCTGTTGAGCACCAGCAAGCTATCCTCGATCTCGGCTCTGGTATCTGCTGCCTCACCTTTCGCAAGGCGAGCTGCTTTGGCCTTGGCCACCATAGGCACAGAAGGGGAATCAAGATGAGGCCAGATCTCTGAAATAGCATGTGGTAACTTCAGAACCGAGAAGAGAAGAACCGAGTAGAGGAAAACCGAGGAGAAATACGACCGAGAAGAAAAGAAGCAGCGAAGAAAAGACTTACCGGACAGTTCGTTGCGCAGCCGCTGCAGCTGGATCTTCCAGGACTCCTCGTTAGAAATGTGCTTTTCTTGGATCAGGCGCAAGCTATCCATCTGAGCGAAGAGATCAGCGTTGGTCTTCTTTAAGGTTTCGCATTCCTGCTCAAGGGCCCTCTCCTTGGCTCGGAAAGTTGTCTCGGCCTTGGCCTTCTCGGCAATGGCTCTGTCCCTCTCGGCGCCAATCTTGACGGCATCCTGGAGTGCCTTTTGCAACTGGAGTTGCAGCTTCTCGGTCTCCGTGGTGTGGTCCTTCAACAGCTCAACGGCCTGGTCGGACAGCTGCTTCTGCACCTCTGCTGGCTTGACACAATCTTGGTGTGCTTCAGCAAACAACTTGTGATCTTCTGCGAAGAGATAGATGAGGTTAGCAGAGGAGCAGAGAAGAAACAGATTCAAGATCGAACCGAATAAACAACAAACTTACCTTCTAGCCTTTTGATGGTGGCCTCGGAGTTCTCCACGAAGCTGCGGCACTTCTCATGTTCGTCTGCTAAGGCCTTCAGTTTTTCTGCAGAAAAGGAAAGGTTAGCGCATAAGAAAGCAGAAGCGGGCGTAAACATAAAACGCAGAAACCGCGTAGCTAAAAGCGTACCTTGTACTTCAGCCAGCTGCTGGGTGCTGTCGTTGGCGTTCTTGCTGGCTGCCTCAGCAACTGCCTTTTCCTTCTCTAATGCAGCAATTCGCCTCCTGGCGATGGAATGGTTCCAGAGAAGAATGCGGTATAAGTGGGTCCGCTTAAGAACGCTATCCTGAGAAACGAGAAGAAAATGAGTTAGGCAAAGCAGAGAAGATTTAGCCCGAGTAGGAGGCTACTCGGAGAGTATCCGTCTACTCGACCCAAATCTCGGGGACTAGGGGTGATGGTAAGGAAGAAGAAAGGCGAATAGAAGAGAAGAAATTTCAACTCGGAAAAGGCAAGAAGGACTTACTGCATAGGACTGCTCGATGTCTTCGGCGTTCTTGCGGTGCAGGAACATCTTGGCTGCGAGGGTTGCGGTCTCGGTGGAGACGGACATGGGCTTGTGTCCCAGATCGACCTTGTTCCAATCCACGCGCATGTGGTCGATGCCGCCAAGGGTCAAGCCGTGCCATTTCTCCTCCCCGAGAACCCTGCTGTCCCACCTGGCGTTGATGTGGCCAACGGTGTCCAACACCTGTTCAAGACCCTTGGAAGTTATTGGTTTGTCTTGGACCCCACGAGAAGCAATGTTGACAGACTGGTGTTGGCTTGGATCTGGAGGAGGGGAGTTCATGGCTACAACTTTCCTTCCCCTCTGGATAGCTAAAGCTTTGTCCTTGGGAGGGAAGCCGATGGAGTGCTGATGGCTAACCTCAATCATGTACTCCGGGTAGCAAGGCTGGCCAGCAGCGCGAGCGTCTGCAGAGAGCGCAGCAGGAATCGGGCCGGACTCGTGGATCACGAGCGCTCCGCCTGAGGATGTACTCTGGTCTCTGGCCCGCTTCTTCGTTTGCTCCTTCTCAACCCTCTGCTTCTCGGGATCCTCAGTCTTCTTCCCGTCAGTCTTGGCCTTCGCCTTCTCGGCGACTGCCTTCTCGGCAGCTTGCTTCTCGGCCTTCTTCTGCTCAGCACTGGCTTTCTTCTGCTAAGCCTTGGCCTTCTCAGCAGTTTCCTTCTCGGCCTTGGCCTTCTCAGCAGCTTCCTTCTCGGCTGCCCTTCTGACAACCTCATCCTTCAGAGCATCCAAGGCTCGCTGCCTGGTTACTCGCCCGGCAGGAGGGCTGGATGCGTCCTTACTCTGCGGCGACGAGGAGGAAGTTGGCGGTGTAGGGCCTTGCGCAGTTGGTGGTGTAGGGCCTTGCGCAGTTGGTGGTGTAGGGCCTTGCGAAGTTGGTGGTTCCGCAGATCCGTCGCCCTGTGCAGCTCCTGGCTGGGCGCTACTCGGTGTCACGCCCGGTTGCACGCTGCTCAATGGGTAAGCGTCAGTGATGGTGGAATCCGCGGCGGTGGTGTCTTCTACTCGCTGCTCGGCAGCGAGGCTCTCTTGTGCAGCAGCCCCTGTGGCGGGCTGCTCTTGCTCTGCTTCAGGCCGCTCGGCGGCGGTGTTGTCTTGCATCTCTTGATCTTGGTTCTCCTCGGCATTGCTGGCCGGAGGAGAAGGGGGTCTCTCATCGTGGACGGTAGTGTCCTGTGCTGCTGGTTCAGACGCTGCTCCTTGCGCACCGGCGGTCTGTGGATTGGCAGCAGCAGCGTTGGCGGTGTCGTCCTCATCATCATCCAGATTGACCAGAGGTACTGATTTTTCCTTAGTGTGGTCAGACGCGAGAGCTGCGTTCGCGTCCATAGGAGGTCTGCAGAGAAAGGGAAATCACAAATTAGAAGAAGATTGGGGAAAATAGCACAGCGCGAGAAGGGAGGCGACCGAGAAGAGGGCTTACGCGGTGGTGCACTTGAGCTCTCGTCTGGACCTCTTCACGACCACCTTCTTCTCGGCGGGTTTCTTCCTCTTGGCAGGAGGCGCTGGTGCTCCGCTACCAGCCCGTTTGCGGGTCTCAGGAGCAGCGACGGACAGGGGCTTGACGACTAGGGGCGCATCGCCCTCGTTCTCGTCTTCGTCCTCGTCGTCCTTGTCCGCGGCAACTTCATCTGGGAATCAAAGAGAAAAGAGGAAAGAATCAGAAACAGCAAACGAGGGATTGATGCTTCTCGGAAACAAACAGAATGAAAGGGTAGTTACCGTCAAAGTCTTCATCAGACCAAGTGCGGAGAGCATCGCGCTTGTCAGTAGTGGGAGAGCGAGTAGGGTTGGTCTGCTCCGCGGCATCGAAAGAGGGCACATCATCCTCCTCACGATCAGGAGACCAGTTGCCCTCAAAAACCTCGCAGCTCTCGATTATCTGGCGAGTGAGGACCTGAAAAGCAGAGAAGGATCACAGACTAGCCGAGTACCAGGAAGGAATTCTACTCGGATAGGCGTGCGGGTACAAAGCACACAAAGCCTAGGCAGTTTACTAAGCATTCTACCCAGATAGGCGTGCAAACACAAAGCATACTAAGCCTAAGCATGTTTGCCGAAAGGTATTACTCGGAAGGGCGTGCAGGTATAAAGCACATCGAGCCTAAGAATCGTTCTCGAGTAGGCTATCCGGCAAGGCGTGCAAACACAAAGCATACTAAGCCTAAGGCGATTCGGCTAGATGTCCTACTCGGAACGCAAGGCAATTGCTAGTTGATGCAAGAAGGAGAAGTTATCTACTCGGAAAGTGTATGCAGAGAGCAAAGTAAGAAAGGCGTGCCCGCTCAATTGGCTTTGTACGGCTGTACGGGACGAACCCGTATTGCCAGTGGTCGCCAAGATTCGTCGTCAAGATGTTCCTTGCGTGCCAGGGAACGTCGATGTTGTCGATCTCGATGGTGGTGGTCCTGGTGCAGTCGCGGGGGCCTCCCATGTAACACATGAGATGGCAGCGCTCCTGCAAGGGCAGCACTCGGCGCTGGATCCAGCAGGCCACCGGGTCGTCGTTCTTGAGGCCCTGCGCCTTCAGCCAGCCGAGTCTATTCTCCATCTCGATGGCGTCATCGTCGTTGACGGGCTTGTCCTTCTAGTACATCCCGATTGGAGCGCGATTGCTCCAAACGGGCAAGTTGATTCGATCGTCCACGATGGCTCCTTCCGCGGCGGCAACGTTCTTGACGTAGAGGAACGTCTTCTGCCATAGCTTGACGGAGTCCAGCCCCTTGATGCGGGGGTGGTTCGTCCCGGACCGCTGCACCATCATGGCGCAGCCGGTGTCGGTGGCGCGGGCGACGCCCGCGGAGTCCTTCTTCCCGGTGGATTGCTGGCGCAAGTGGAAGTACCTGAGCCACGTCTCCCACGTGGGCCGGATGCCGAGGAAGGCCTCGCAGACCACGGCGTGGTAGGCGAGGAAGACGACGGCATTGGGGGGCAGATGGTGCATCTGGATGCCGAAGTGGTTGAGGAACTTCCGCAGGAAATCGGAGGCGGGCAATCCGAACCCGCGCTCAAAATGCGCCAGGAAGACGACGCGCTCTCCCTCCCGCGGGGACGGCACGATTTCACCGTCCGGTGCCCGGCACTCCACGCCGGGAGGGACTCGCCTGGTATTGACGAGCCAGGCGCAATCTTCCGCGGTGACGGAGGAGCCGGCCCAGCCAGATTTGGCCATTGTTGCGAGTAGGGAAGGTGGAAGAAATCGAAGGAGTTGGTTGGGGGATTGAGTCCGCGGCGGCGCGAAAGCTTGCGCGGCGGCGGAGAGCTCGGTGGCGGAGAAGAGCAGGAGACGAAGAAGGAATAGTGCAAGGGAAGGGGAAAAGGAAGTTACCGGCGGGGGTATTTATATCTCCTCCGCGAGTTTACCGTTACCGTCGTGGAAGTGGGATCGATTGTGGCGTGTGGTGGATCCTGTGGCCGGCTAGAAACGCACACAAGCGCCGGTTGCGCGCGTAATGGCCACAGTTGATCCCACCACCGAATCGTGGCCTATAACTACACTTGATGGGACATGACGGCCGGTGGGCCCACTGCGTGAAAACTGGACGCGTGGCAGGTCGTGTCCTGGGCAACGAAACGACGAGGTCGTGGATGCTTGACACGTGTGCAGTTGCTGCGCGAAGGGCTGGATTGTGCTCTGTGCTGCAGAGGCTCAATCTGAGAAATTTCTCTAAGTCTTTTTACTCGGTTACAGAGTAGAAAGCAAGTGCTACTCGGAAAAGAGGAAACTCAAGGTACTTTCCAGATAGCTACTCGGAGGTTCTACTCGGCATCTTGAGGTTCAAGGGCTGAGATGCAAAGGCTGGTTTTAAGCTGGCAGAGCCTAGTGAACAAGTTCGCAAGACTCAACCAGCTTCGGGGACTGCTGTCGGGGGGTTACCCCCGAGTAGGGTAAAGACAGGTGGTAAAGGCAGCTTGCAGAAGAGAGGTTTGGTCGAGTAGCCGACTACCTGGTACTCGCTACCCGGTCGACTGCTACTCGGTCTCACCTCAAGATGACCAGAAGGAGATATCAATCAAGTTCTATCCTTTCGAGTAGAAGGGTTGGCCCGAGTACAATTGGCGGGAACAATTGGCGGGAACCTACTCGGGCCAGAAAGTCAAAGGAGCCGTTCTGACACAGGATCCCGCGTATCCTGGGTCCGTACTTGGCAGCATTCGAACTACTGTTCATCTGGGACCGGCCTGCCTGACAGTGACAGCATGGAAGCAGGCCGTGGCAGGATAAGGGGGGCCTACTTTGTGCCTAGGTACAGTGATACCAGTCTGTCCCCTAGTTTTGCCCAACGACTTTACAGAAGCAGCCAAGATTACGAACCAAAGCTGTCAGCGGGTACTCGGAGAAAGGACGATGTGCACACTATGTCGACACTTGTCTAGATTTGGACGTTTCCGGCTGGGCACCATGTATATAAGGTGCCCCGCCGCCTCCTGCGCGAGGCACACAAAAAGGATCTTGCCCCATGCTCACAGTGAACCCTAGAAACCCTAAGTTCTTGACCTAGTTCTACCCGGAGGGAAGAGGGAAGCTACTCGGTAGCGACATCATTTGTACCGTAGCTACTCGGAGAGACATCATAATACAGAGAGAAAGGCAGGAGTAGGGGTTTTACCTCCTCACGAGGGCCCTGAACCTGGGTACATCGTGTTGTTTGTGTTGTGTGGATCTTACCTCACGCGGCTACTCGTCGCGTGATCCCTCCCCGGATACCTCCAGCGTCCATCGTCCCCACATCTTTAGCCATCCCATGGCATCTGCCGTGACACCACCACGACACACATGACCATCTTCACTTGACCATAATCTCCATATGGGTGGCAAGATTCAAGCATAGGATTTCTTCTAGATGCTTCACTTGAGTTTCCACGTCAAGCTAGGTGATGAACACCGCTTGATGATGACATAGACCATGGGCAATATGAAATCTTCCTTTTTGTTCATTCCCATGGAAAGATACCTAACCACACATAGAGATGCCACACACACATATATGGGTTAGATCACAAAGCTATATTGGCAATTGCTTACCATACCATGAGATACACAATCCCACTTGGTACATCGTGTAGCTTTGTGTGTTGATCACTAGCTCGATCAACCTTGTATCTTTTCTTCTCACTTCAAATGATGATGTCTTGAAGATAACCATGAAGGATAACATAATACTTTTCTTCAAGACACACTAGCAATAACCTCAACTCAAACCATGACCATTCTTCATATAAATCCTTGAATATAACAATGGCCATCAAGGAAGCTAATAGAGTTCAACACATGAACTCCATTATTTCCTATGAACAAGAACTACAAGGATAACTCAATGCAAACATTAGTCCATAGGGATTGTCAGTAATTACCAAAACCACATATGGGGCACCATGCACTTTCAATCTCCCCCATTTTGGTAATTGATGACAATCCCTTTTTACGAGGGTTTATATGATGAATTAAGCAACCATGCAAAACAAAGAGCAAGGATGCAATAGCATGGAAGGCAAATGCTTAAGAACGAAACTAAAGCATAGAACCAAATTCCCTTAAACCCTCTAAACTTCTCCCCCATTGGCATCCATTGCCGAAATGGGAAAAAGATTAGAAGCCAATATAATCCCGTAGTGTATGCATTCCTCATGATATGACTGAAATCAAGAGCATATATCCAACTAGGAATAGATGGAGGGAGATCAAACTATATTGAGGATCCAAAGATTTACAAGCAAAGTCAAATTGAAGGATACTTTCATAAAGAAGCAACCAACCAAAGGATCCAAAAAACCGATTGACCGAAATCAATATTATGATAAGATCAACCAAGTGTTCTAGAAAATCAAGAGGGAACTCCCCAAGGTACATGCACAATGTTAGATTTGAATTACTATATAATGTGCACAACATGGAATCATACTCCCTTCTAGATAATTTTGAACACAACCAAGAGCAAGAGAATAGATTGGAAATGAATAAAAGCAACTTGCAAACAAACAAGAGTTGAGCAATTAAGATCAAGAAGCTACAAGTAAAGATTTACTCAACCGAAAGAGATGAGTGTGAAAAGGAAAGACATTTGTAGGAGACTAATAGGATGAGCAAAGCTTCATCATAGTCTTTAAATATATGAGGCACATAGTGCATATCATGTCCTTCCCATACACACAAACCAAAAAAATGATAAAACACATAGGTCCACAAGCTTTATAAGATGCAAAAGGAATACCAAAAGAAAAGCAAAGCTTGTGCCTTTTAGGAACCACCAAGTAATATAAAGCAATAAAACATGGTTACTAAAGAAATAGAATATCAATTAGAGATGTAACTATTCTCGTGTGTATAAGTTTCTAAGTGGACACCAATCACAAAGATATATATCCACAAAGAAATATGCACACACAAAAATAGGTACAAGTGTGAAGAACATGATATCCAAGATAGGTTCATAAATATACCAATAAGATTTTTGCTTGAAAGCAAAGCACTAGGCTTAGTTTAATCTTAAGGGGATATAGATGGACAAACAATAAACTCATCAAAGCATCACAAATATCACAAGGGAAAAGTGATAGTTGGAATGCTTCGAGAAAGGTAACGCATATCACAAAAGATTCAAATGGTTTTTGAGAATTCATCAATATTGCATGTGAGAGACTTCAAGTAGAAGTTACTAGATTAATATACTTGGGATTGGTGAATCATGAAAATGATTATAAATATCCCCTTAGTATGTAATCATCCCGGCTTACTCATAGTTGCAATAAAGATGTTTTTGATAAGACATTTGCAAGAGCCAAATGAAATGCAACAAATGGAATTCATGCCAAGATGCAACCTACACAAGGTTGAAAGATAGAAATGTATGCATGGAATAGATACTTGTTACCGAGACGGCATTGGTGATGAAGAGGATGCGAGTTTGATAATCATCGTAGCTTGACTCCTATGATATGATGGTGAGAACACCTTCCTTATGAATGGAGCAAGAAACCAATGTATCTCCACTGTACCTAAAAACAAAAATCAAGTACAAAATGGTTCCCAAACTTATTGGGTCCAAAGTAGTTAGAACAACTACAATACATAGGAAAAACTCCACATAAATATGTGCATATTAATATGAATTTGAATTTTATGCACATCTTAGCCATTTAGGATTTGATGGAGTTTATCCTATATATTGGATCAACGAAAGTAAGCATGTCAAAAGATATACATAGTAAATATACATGCAAAAAACTTTCAAGAACCAAACAAGATACAAATTGGACAAAATACCAATTAAAACAAAGAAGGCACTCACAAGGGATAAAATCAAACGAAGTGTCCAAGTTATATCAAAACCCCAAATCAACACATGATTTAGGAAATCAAATAGAGAAGATAAAAAAAACAACATCAACGAATAAACAAACCCTCTACCCTTTTCATGATGGCACACAAAGTACCAAGACGAAAAATGTTCGTCTTCCAAAGAGACAAGTCATTGGGATAAAATACCAATTTCAAGACAACAAGTGTTCAAACACATATAGGATAGTTCTTCCAATAATAGTGCATTAATTATGATATTGCATTTGAATACAAGATGCACACAATGGAATCATTACTCTCCATATATATTGTTCAAACACTAGTCAAGCTCAAGAAAAGCAATAAGATGCAATACCAATTAAAGAATTGTGTTCTACTCAATGTAGGATAGCTTCCCCAAGAAATGCAACACAAAGAAGTATGACTTTGAATAAGAGTGCACACGAATGGGATCATTGCTTTTCCTAACTCAATAAAGCATAAAACAAATTTTGAGTAGAGTAAGGAAGACACAAAGGAGTTTGAACCAAACAAATCCTTGGCAAGAAACAAGGCAATTTTAGAGCAATGGACAAAGTAAATATGATCAATAAACTTACCACAAATTATTATAACTTGTCAAAGACAAGAGATGTATGGAGATATTTCTCGGTGGTATATTTGTTCACAATCATATTCACAAAACATAAGTATGTGGTAAAAGATAGGAATGAAAACATCATACTTAAATAGAGATTCTTGGTGGCTTCAATAGTCGAATGATCATGCAAAGAAATGATTAATATATCAAGAAGCAACCGGTTCTCGAGAAGGTAAATTCTAGTGCTAATTTGTGGAAAACCGCACCAAGAAACTCTCTCACAAATAAGATACCAAAAGATGAGCAAATAAAATCATTTAAGAAAATTGGAACTTGTTTGAGCACACATGCCACATAGGAATAAGATAATTAACAATATCAATTATATGTGGCAAAACCTTAAATGTTCACATTCTTTAGGCTTGTAATATGCACAAACATATTACTCCCCCATAATGTGATAATCCGTATCCTCTTAGCAAGAGGCAAACAAAGACCAACTTGAGATAATTAATAGACATTAGAGTTTGAATTTCTCATGAGTATGAGATACCACATAGAGACTAGATAATATTGAAACATCAACACTATGTGGTATTCCTCATGTACACACATTTTGGGATTGTGAAGTGCCAAAGGCATATTACTCTCCCAAAATGGGATAGTCCATTAATCACTCAAAAGAGCCAAATAAGATACACACAAGATGCAATTAGGCTCAAAGCAAACTCATACATACATTTTGTGCGAACCGACAAACACATACTAGATTACTCAAGGATAAGTAAGTAGTAAGAACAAAATATACAAAATACAAGCAAGGTACAAAACCAATATATGCAAAGGGGCAAGCAACTTTCAATGTATATATATAATGTAATAAATACAAGTTACCGTAAGAAGGAGCATGGAATATGAGATAGAGACGTGATAATCCAAATGACTTGGCTTAAGGAAAATATACGTGATGAAGATCCCTTAATTCTTCATGATATAGCCAAGTCTCCAATGCCCTCCGGTAACACATATTGATCAAGTTTGAGCTTGTTGGTCCCCAACCAAATTGGGTCCTAAGAGGTTAATCACAATAGGCTTGGCAACCCAAATGGTTCTTTTCTTGACACCACTTTGAGTACCAACATATTTGGCAAACACATTGCCCACATCATCCTTCCGAATGGAATACACATCATCAATTATGATAGTGTTGGATAATGTACCATTAGTGCATGAAGAAGCAAGATGGCCCTTTTCACGACATAAGTAGCAACAACGACTCCTTCCATTCTTCTTAGTTGATTTCTCAACTTGAGAAGCATTAGCTTGAGTCTTCATAGGAAGAGGCCTTTCTTCAACTTGAAGTTGAGATTGAGGTTGAACTTGTGGACGCTTCCCTTGTTGCTTCTCGCTAAGTTTCTTCTTCATAGGGCATGATCTAACATGATGCCCTTCAACCTTGCACTTGAAGCAAACAATATTCGCCAAATTCTTGACTTGTTCATGGCCCTTCTTCTTGTCGACCTTGGACTTGTTCTTGTGATTGGAAATGAATCCAAGTCCTCTCTTGTCATTGGGGGATTTTTGGACACTCAACATATTATCAAGTGTGGACTTCCCTTTATGACACTTATCCAAGTCTTTCTCCAATGAAGTGACTTGGGCCTTGAGCTCTCTGAGTTCCTCTACATGGTTAGTATCAACACAAGAGCTAGAGGAAGTAGATGCATCATTATTAGAGCAACAAGGTAAGGAAAGCAATTCATCATAAGATGTGGGAACATTATGAGAGGATGAATTACTAGGACTAGCACAAGGCAATATAGCATTTAGAGTAGATATTGTGCCTTTGTCCACATGAGGCTCACAAGATGTTACCTTAGTTAACATAGCCTTATGAGCTAATTTTAGACTCTCATGGGATACTAGAAGATCCTTATGAGAGCTTGAGAGCTTTTCATGAGTTTCTTCCAATTTCCCATAATTACTAGTTAGCAACTCAAGTTGAGCCCGTAGCTCAACATTCTCCTTTAATGTGGATGCTTCACAAGAAATAGAGTTAGTAGCACAAGCATCAACATTTATAGCTTTGAGGTCATTAGCAAGAGAAAGAGA
Source organism: Alopecurus myosuroides (assembly GCA_028641055.1). Taxonomy (NCBI): domain Eukaryota; kingdom Viridiplantae; phylum Streptophyta; class Magnoliopsida; order Poales; family Poaceae; genus Alopecurus; species Alopecurus myosuroides. The sequence goes on from CM054061.1 coordinate 288,266,213, forward strand.
TAATTCATTGTCACTTCTAAGCTTAGAAACACTAATAGCATATGTTTCTTCTAGACTATATAGTTTCTCTTCAAGAGAAGATCTAAGGGACCGCTCTTTCTCAAAAGCCTTTTCAAGATATTTGTCCTTGATAGAATGACTACCACTATGACTTTCCAAAGTCAAGATGATATCCTCCTTTTCATCTACAAGAGAGTTAGCCTCATCAAGTTGTTCTAGGAGAGCATTCACATTTTCTTTGGTCTCACCAACAAGGCTTGCGAACCATAAGCCTAATTTATTAGACTCATAATCATCTTCCTTACCAACATCATCATCACTACTATCATCATAATATATATTGGGGTTCAAAGTGGAAGATACCTTTGAATCCTTGGCCATAAGGCAAAATGTGGTAGATGATGATGAATCATTACTTGAGGAACCACTCAAGTCCACATCTTGTTCCATAGAGAGTTGAGTTTCCTTTAAATTGTTAGCCATACAAATACTAGAGGAAACACAATCATTTTTATCATGGGAACAACATAAAGCAAGCATATCATCATGAGATTTAGTCAAGCAGTGACGACATGATATGCAAAGACTACCAACACAAGCATGTAAAACATTTTTGATGCTAGTTGTGTTTAAATCCAAAAATGAGACATTGCGATAAGATAGAGATGAAGGATCATCAATAATAATCTCACTATCATTATTACAAATCCTATCACTACTCACCATCTCATTAGTTTGTGGCTTACCACATGTTGGTGAAGTAGGAGAAGTTGAGAACTCATCACGACCGGAGATGGAGGGAGAGAAATCATCCACAATAATATTGGACACTCCATATTTATCTTGAAGCTTTGTCCATAACTCATGAGCATTCCGAATAGGAAAAAGTGGCTTAATAACTACAAGGCTCACAAGAAGGAAAACGCATTAATAGCAAGAGCATCGAGAGATAAGTTTTTCTCTTCCTCTAAAGTTGGATTTTGAGGATCCTTTGGAGGAGAAAAACCCATCTCTACAATTTGCTCCATGTGTGGGTCCATGACCCGAAAATAAATGAGCATGCGAAATTTCCAAATAGTTTGTGCCATCGAAATGGAATGTGGGATCGTGCACTAATTCACTAAGCGACATCATTACTCTCAAGGCGGTGAAGCCTAACAATGAGAGCCCTTGCTCTGATACCAATTGAAAGTAGAAGGATGCCGCCTAGAGGGGGGGGGGTGAATAGGCGCTTTAAAATAATTACGGTTTAGGCTTGAGTAAATGCGGAATAAAACTAGCGTTTAATTTATCAAGCACAAAACCTATGCAAGCTAGGTTTACCTATGTGCACCAACAACTTATGCTAGGCATGATATACAACTATGAGATAGCAAGATAGATGACTTCAAGCACGATGGCTATCACAAAGGTAAATGCATAAGTAACGAGCTAGAGTATAGAGATAACCGAAGCACAAGGAGACACCGGTGTGATTACCGAAGTTCCTTCCCAAGGGAAGTACGTCTTCGTTGGAGAGGTGGGGAGCCACCTAGGCGCTCCTCAATAGCACGGATGTGCACACCTTATTCTCCTTGAGCTTCTCCGGTGAGGGAGATGCTCGTTTCCACTATGAGGTCGACTTGAAGGCGTTGACCAAACCTTACACGAGGTTGAGGCTATCTCCACAACTCAATTGGAGGCTCTCAACGAAGCTTCTTGCAACAAGGTGGAAGCCCCAAGCACTAACCGTCTAGGATGCTCAATACACCCAAGAGGAACAATCTCTCCGGTGACCAAGCACCCAAGAGTAACAAGCTCACGAACTTCTCTTTCACGAATCTCGTGGGGAACTCAAACCGATGCACCTAATGCAATGGAAAGAACACACAAAGTGGTCAAGAACTTCTCTCCCAAATCCCACCAAAGCAACTAATGCTATGGAGGGAGGAAGGAGGAAGAACAAGGAAAACAACAAATGAATCCCTAGATCTAGATCCAATAGATTCTCCTCACAAAGAGGAGGGATTGCTTGGTGAAGTGGTAGATCTAGATCTCCTCTCTCTTTTCCCTCAAGTGGAAGCAAGAATCATTGGAGGGATTGAGAGAGAGCAAGCTTTTGGAGGTCAACAATGGAGGTCAAACTTGCCCAAAAGGTTAGGGAACCATTGGGGAATAAGGCCCCTTAAATAGGTCACCCAAATATCCAACCGTTGGAGGAAAATTCGCGCAGGGGCGGAACCTCCGGTGAAACCACCGGAACCTCCGGCCCCCCGGATGAGTTAGGACACCAAAATGGCTGAAAAAATGCCCCAACCACCGGAGCCTCCGGTGGTTTCACCGGAGGTTCCGCCAACATCAACCCGAAGGGGTTTCCGGCGGAGCTACCACCGGAGCCTCCGCTGGTGGAAAAAACTGTAGAACACCCTATACGAAAACGGTCGTAACTTTTGCATCCGGACTCCGTTTTCGATGTTCTTGGGCTCGTTGAAATTGCAACGACGAGCACTACAAGAATATGCAGAGAAACATCATAGTCCAAATGGGAATATAAAACCAAATGATGAAAGGTTTGGCCTGTCAATAAAGGACAACCGATAGAAACCTCCAACAACAAAAATGCGATAAGTTTTTCGTACGAAATCCATTTTTTGATGAACTTGAGCTTGACATGAAGAACATGACAAGCTCTAAAACCTTACATGGAGAAAACCCAAATAAGAACCAAGAAGGATGATGCCAAGTATGCAAAGGTTTGAGCTCTTTACGATAGATACGATCAAGATATGCATTCAAGAGCCCCTCTTGATAGTACGGTTATCTATCCTATAATCCGGTCTCCCAACTAGCATAATGAGACCGGTAAAACAGAAACCCTATCTAAGTCATACCTTTGCCTTGCGCAATCCAATTGAGCTAGATGATGACGATCTTAATCACCTCAAGTTGGACCACCTTTCTTGATTGCGCTTCGCTTCGTGAATATTGTGAGTTGCTCCCCCATAAGCTAATATTAGAGAGCTTCTCACATGACCATCTTCACTTGACCATAATCTCCATATGGGTGGCAAGATTCAAGCATAGGATTTCTTCTAGATGCTTCACTTGAGTTTCCACGTCAAGCTAGGTGATGAACACCGCTTGATGATGACATAGACCATGGGCAATATGAAATCTTCATTTTTGTTCATTCCCATGGAAAGATACCTAACCACACATAGAGATGCCACACACACATATATGGGTTAGATCACAAAGCTATATTGGCAATTGCTTACCATACCATGAGATACACAATCCCACTTGGTACATCGTGTAGCTTTGTGTGTTGATCACTAGCTCGATCAACCTTGTATCTTTTCTTCTCACTTCAAATGATGATGTCTTGAAGATAACCATGAAGGATAACATAATACGTTTCTTCAAGACACACTAGCAATAACCTCAACTCAAACCATGACCATTCTTCATATAAATCCTTGAATATAACAATGGCCATCAAGGAAGCTAATAGAGTTCAACACATGAACTCCATTATTTCCTATGAACAAGAACTACAAGGATAACTCAATGCAAACATTAGTCCATAGGGATTGTCAGTAATTACCAAAACCACATATGGGGCACCATGCACTTTCAGCTTCACCGTCCAAGACTAGGCACTGTAGGTTCACATTGAGGTGGAGAGATTCCAACACATGGTAGAGAGAGGGAGAGAGATTAGAGCTAGGTCTAATAGAGAGAGATCGTCATCTCCCAATTAGAAGAAGCCCTAAACCAATTAGAGGGTCTCTAATCAAAAGTTTTAATCCAGTTAAAATCGTTCTAACTAGATGCTCTAATCCAATTAGAGAGGTTCTAGTTATAGGCTCTAATTCAATTAGAGTGTCTTTAATTAGATCTCTAATTCTGAGAGAGCGAGAGAGAGAGAGTAGCCTGAAAGCCAATTGTGTGTCTAAACAACGAGGGAGGGGTGGGATTATATAGTGGGACAAGGGAGGGAACTTTCCATGGGGAGAAGGTCATTTTTCCCTCCCCTCCCTTGGCCGCACCAATCCTGCTAGGGGATTTTGGATTGGACTCCTAGATGGAGTCCAATCCCCCTCCTTTTTTTCTTTTCCTTTTTTCCCCACTTTTTCCTCCTCACTTATTTATCAAATAAATCAGGGGAAAATCCCAGGGGACGGTGATGCACTTTGTGAGACCATGGGCCCCACCTAGCAGGCCCTAAAATTAGAGTTTGCCCATAGGAGTAAATTTGTCCCCCTCCGGCATTCCCCTTATAGGGAAAGTCCTCCGAAATTCTTCCGGAACCCCGTTACCCCTATAGATAAAATCATCAACCTTATCTACTGATCTTAGAAACATATTTCTAACATCCCGTGACATCTCATATCCTCCGTTATATCTCATATAGTATTTCGCCTTACATCGGCATTATTTCTCTCTTATAGTAATTTTCCCGAAATGACCTCGATTGACACCGGACTTGTTTATGTGATAACGTAACGACATAGACCATTACCTACTGATGTTAGAAACAGATTTCCAACATCCTGGTACATACCATGTCCTCTGTAATCTCTCTTGGATATTAATTCTATCACGTCGGAATTAGCCGAATGATACCCCACTCTCCTCTAGACCATCCAATGCAAACAACAGACTTTGACGCCTTAAATGTGTGACCCCTACAGGTTCTATAACTACTACCTCCGTTCCGATGAATAAGGCACACACGCATTTCAAGACAAACTTTGACCGAAAGATTTGAGTAACAATATCTTGACTATATAGTGCAAATTTGACATTGTTAGATTCGTAGTGAAAAACACGTTCTAATGATATTGATTTTATACCAAATACTATTATATATATGGATAAATTCTTGGTCAAAGATAAATCTCGAAATGCGTGTCCGCCTTATTCATTGGAATGGAGGGAGTAATAGACATGATTGGAAAACCATTTTCCTAATCAATAATTAATATCAGGACCATGGACGCCCATATTGATTCCCACAAGTTATACGAAGGAAATCTGCTGAACATGTTGGTAGTTAAGTAAGTTCCTATTAATTCGTGATACCAATCAATACCTCAGGACGAGATAAATGATAAGTCCGTGATTAAACACTTTATTCACCTTATCACATTATTCTTGATATTCGATATGATTCCTTTTACTCGTTACCGTGACATGGTATCCCCATGACTAGTATCATGTGTTTGTCTGCGCAGACTTAGTTACCGATACTATTTCACCGAGTGGATCCTAGATGTATATCTCTATTAACTAGAGGAGTAATTTCCAATCTTGAACTATCATAATGAATGAATCCTTTCGTGACCACCCAGTGTTAGCCTTTTTGATCACGTAGTTTACGGTGTGATACTTGACTATACCAAAATGATTCTTACGGTAAATATCATTGAATATTCTCATGGTCTAAGGAAGCAAACAAAATAACCATTCTGTGATGATACTATTTAGAAAAACTAATCTTGTAGTATCTCAACTAGTTGGGTCTACCCAGCCACAATGTTGAAACAACATTGTGCTCCCATTAATATTGACATAACAAATGTCCATGACCAGGAAAACGTGGTCATCTAATATTACGAGTTTGTCTCCGAGACATAAAAATTTGTATGTTTATGTTTCTACGCATGCGTATGGGTTTTCCTCTAAATCTCAAATTCAGTGACAGTAGCAGTTATAGCATAAAAACATAATACATTAATCATGAAACTGATATATTTTATTGTCTCTTGTGCATATATTCAAGAGTTTTTAGGGCTTTCTATTTTGGTGTCCTACTTCACTTAGTTTTCCCAATTTACTTATTGTTACTCACTATTTCCCCACTCTAGTCTCCCAACGATGAAACATGATGTTTCCTTGGGTCAATCTCGTTGACCGCTACGTGGCTGAGTGGAACAAGTGGGACCTCGCGGTAGTTTCTCTCTCTTCTCGGTCTGACAAGGTCATATTTTAGTTCTATCTCGCTAGTTTACAGTGGGTATGACTAGCTTATAAACCCAAAAGTGAAGCAAGATTAACCCCCACAACTGGAACGCCATCTTGATCGATTTGATCAAGGTAACATTCTGGTTTGGGGTTAGGTTTTTATATGGAAACAAATCGATGATTATGATGATTAAATCATGCTCTACATTTAATCTGATGATTTATACGTGGCTATTTCTTTTGTTTCAACAATTTCATGATAATTTAGAGATGATTAGATTTTATGATCATGAACATCAATAGTTTAACGATTAAAATACATGATTCTTTCGTCCGTTCAATCAGCATGCCTAATTCACGTAATTAAATGGAAGGTATGTATATATAGATTTGCAACTAAAAATAAACGCCAAATTCAATCAATATTTGCAAAATATTCTTCATCATTACAAAAACTTCCTCATCGTTACAAATGCATATATATAAATTTGCAACTAAATTACTCCTGATACTACTACTAGTAGTAGTCATACTTGCATACTACTACTTCTATTGCCTCCTTTGCCTTTTCGATGGTGGTTCCACGCCACCGTCGTTTTCATCATCTTTGTAGTCTTCTCAATCCTCCTCCTCGCCGTCGTCATCGTTGTTTTCGTCTTCTTATTCCTCTTCATCCTTGTTTTCACCGTATGCTTATTCCTCCTCCTCGTCGTCGTATTCTCCCTCATCCTCCTTATAATCTCCCTCATCCTCGTCCGCGTCGTTCTCGATGTTGCCGTCGGGACAGCCTCCTGCCCTCCTCCTCCGTCGCGTCCTCCTCATCAAAGTCTTCTCGGGGTCATCCGGGTGGTGTTCGTCGTTTCTGTTAGCGGTGGAGTCTAGCGGCACCACGTCCCACCAGGGGACATGGTCCTCCTAGTCATCGGCGCTGGTATAATTGCTTGGCACGAACCCCTTGTTCCACCGGTGGTCACCTATTGTGGAGAGAACAAAGAAAGTGGAGTGGAGAGAGATGTGCAGATAGAATGAGAACTACGATGGAATGGAGCGGGTACTTCTTATTCGCCCAGTACAATGGTGGAACATTAACCGCATGGGGAGATCGAGAAAACATTGAACCCGATTGTGGAAGTTGACGAGACAAATAGTGAACCTCATCCTTGTTTTTTCTACAAATGTGCATTCTCACAACATTGAACCGCTGACGTTATGTCATAATGCGATTTGTCTAGTTGAAATGACTAGACATGAACTAGGACGCATGTTTTGTGCATTTGACGCATGTTGTACATATGTCAAACTTGTTACGTGCACTTGTGTATTGAGGGTTTTAATCCAAATTCAAAACTAACCAAGACCGTATGATCCATCTAAACATATCACAACCATATTGGACGCAAACCGGCGCGAACACGTGTTGTTTACGTGCATACATGCATTCATGCCATGCCATGGAGCGCGTGGACGCGAACAGGGCGTGCACTCGCTCGCCAACTAACACCCACAGTGCGCGGTGGACGCGAAATTTGTTGTACTGAATGTTTATGGTTTTTTATTGAAACTAATACACTAAAAAGGAATATTCCCGCTGTATTTTTTTTTTGAATATTTGTTGATCTATGGGAGTTTTTGCAAAGCAGGGCCAACATCGGCCAGGTGACCATCTATAGTGAAGGGGTGAATTTTCCGGGGTTTTTGGGTGGTATTGCATAGAAACATTTTATACTACGTTTATATGATTTTTCTCTAATTTTGTGATAAAACTATAACACGCTTGTAGTTCAAATTTGAATTAATTCAGTAAAGATTATTAAACTAATTTAATGAGTGGGATGTAGCTAAAAATCCCAAAAAATTAAGATCTTTAAGGATTATCTTTTCCATATAATATACTTTGTGTGAAAAATGTGGAAGACAATTTCCCCTCTTATTTCGGGTACCCGTTTCACAAAAAATGGCAATTTTGGCACTAATTTTTTTAAAATAATCTTGGAATCGTGTTTACAATGTTAAAACCCATGTTTGTGCCGAATATGGTAATGATAGAAACAACTTAGCCATGGAGTTTGCCATGATCTTGGTCATTTGGTTTGAAACCCATGAAACTCGACACAAGGTAGTCCATTTTATGAGTTTTTTCTTCAAATATTGTTGTATTTAAAGTTTATGATTTTTTCTTAAAATTAGTATACTAAAAAGAAATATTTCTGCTGGATTTACATTTTTAAAATATTTTTTCGTTTTTTTCAAAACAAGGACAAAAATGCCCGTGTGATCACTCATAGCCAACAGGTGAATTTTTTAATTTTTGGGTGATATTGCGTAGGAACATTATATACTATGTTTGTATGATTTTTCTCTAATTTTGTGACCAAGATGTAACAAAGTTGTAATTCAAATTTGAATTAATTTTGGTAAATGCCAGTAAACTCATTTAATGAGTGGAATTTAGCCGGAAATCTAAAAAATCAGAATTTTTAAGGATTATGCCTCCCATATGTTATTATTTGCGTGAAAAATATGGAAGACCATTTTTTCTCTTATTTGGGGCACCAGCTTCACTCAAAATAGCAATTTTGGCAATAAAAATGTAAAAAAAATCTTGGAATTTTGCTTTTGAAAACTTGCTTACAATGTTAAAATCCATATTTGTGCCAAATATGTTCATGATACAAATAAAATTAGCAATGGATTTGGCTTGAAAGACATGAATCTCCATACATGTTAGTTCATTTTGTGAAAACTTCTTTTTGTTGCAGTGCAAGATTATGATTTTTACTTGATACTAGTACGATAAAAAGGAAGCCTCCTGTTGGATTTTCATCCTTTTAAATATTTCTCGATTTATATGATTTTCTCCATTTTCCGGTAACCAATTTGATGAGTGGAATGTAGTTAAAGTTTTTTTAAAAAATCAAGATGTTCAGGTTTTGCGCCTCCTATATGATATACTTTGTGTGAAAAATCTAAAAGAAAAATTTGACGTGTGTTTCAGTGTTTGATTTGGTGAACAAGTTATGTTTGCAAGACTATAGTGCTAGTGTTGTACCGGCTCTCAACATAAAACCAATTCAATTTTTCTCAACATAAAACAAGTTGTCTACATAATTATACATAAAGTCAACTACTATTCGATTTCTCTTACATAACTAAACACCAATTACAACTATTTCCCACTCGATTCACAATTGTTTCTAGTCCACGCGCGACATCGTCATCGTCGTCGTCGTTGTGGTCGTCGACAATCTCGATTAGGGTCTTGCCCTTGCCCTCCACCTCCATCGGGACTTACTCTTTTCCTTACTCTTTTCCTTGCTCTCCGCGCTTCTGGTCTGCCAATGACCGTGTCATAGCCTTCTACATGTTATTGGCATGTTACGCGGCTCTCGTCTGCTCCGCGTCTTATGTGTCGACGAGAGACCACAACATCCATGAGTTGTTGCTGCTCAACGGACTATCTGGCCTTCTCTGTGGCATGGTAGTCGACCCTGGACTAGATCAGAGCCGGGTCATCATCCTCATCGTAATCAAGATTGTTGAAGGGAACATGATCGACATCCTTCAATGCCATGAACCGGCATGACCATGAAGGGCTCTGCTCGAGCTCGGAGGAGTTCTTCTCGAACACATAGAGCTCATGCTCAAACATGAAGTGGTCTTACTCGGCCGTGAACCGGCGGCCCCTGCACCCTCGATCGAATTAAGAAACTAATGACATGTGATGCGACACCGATTGGAGCCGCCGTGACCGGGAGTGGAGCGCCTACCACCGTGAGACATAGAAAGATCAGACCAATGGGGGAATGAAGAGGAGAGCGGGAGTAGCTTAGTTGGCGACATGGATGCAAGGGAGAGTAAAATTGCCGATTTTCTAGGCGTGCGCGTCCGAACCAGCAGTAATGATAACCGGGAGCATTCACGCGCCAAGCGGGTCATTTATTGGGCTAGGCTACCTTACGCGCGCGCGAGCAGTCGCGCGGTTTCCGACCGCGCCGGAGGAGGAAGAAAAACAGTGCGCCCCCGCCACCGTCGCCGGCCCAACCGCCTGCCACCGCCACCCGCGGCCGGCGGCGCTCCTGCGCCCGCCTCGCCGCCCCGCCCTCCTACAACCGCTTACTCCGCTGGTCCGCCGCTGCCCCGGCCAGCCATCCCTCTAAATCCCCCCCCCCACCAAATACCTCAACGCCGGCGAGCACCCCCACCCCACCCCCAACATAAGTCCATCCTCGACGGCGTCGCCGACGCCGTCTCGGACTGGGTGCTTGGGGGAAGAGGGGAATGGAAGAGAGGAGGAAGAAGAGGGGAAGGGAGGAGAGGAGGCCCGCACCGCGCAAGCGGTCGAGCCCTGATTTCGGCATTTATTCTGCTCGTCAGACTCAGCTACTCCCGCAGAGGAACAACCAGGCCGGCAGGGTAGGCAGCGACACATCATGCTAATTCGGGATGGGGATCGTCGATGCGCGTTATTTTCTTACCTGACATGACAACTCTCTAGTCACCTGCTGCTTAGCTAGCCCTAGCCCTGACGGTTGGACTTTGGATGATTAAGAAAACAACGCAGGGTTGACCCTCCAATAAAAGAATCAGACGACTGATTGTCGTCGCATACTAGGTAGAGCCGTAGAGATAATGCTCGTTTTCTATAACTTATCTTGAACCGCCCAGATGCAGATAGCATGGCATCTATGGCAAAGCTATGCTCTGTCTGATTGTCTCTGGGCTCTGGCCACCTATTAATGCATGGCACTTGCCCTGTCAGAAGCTCAGAACACACGCCGCACCCGCAGTGACAGGTTCCATCTTGCTCGTACACTAGCTGCAGCAAATCCACTGGGCTCGACCGATGGAGAAGAAGAGGGTGGCCGTCGTCGGCGCCGGCGTCAGCGGCCTGGCGGCATGCAAGCACCTGCTGGAGCGCGGCTGCCGGCCCATCGTCTTCGAGGCCGACAGCGTCCTCGGCGGCGTGTGGGCGCACACGCTGGAGTGCACCACGCTGCAGACGCCGCGGCCCATGTACCAGTACTCCGACTTCCCGTGGCCAGACTCCGTGACGGAGGTGTTTCCGGACCACCGCCAGGTCATGGACTACCTCGGCGCCTACGCGCGCCATTTCGGCGTGCTCGATTGCGTCAGGTTCGGCCACCGGGTGATCGGCATGGAGTACGTCGGCGTCGGCGAGGAGACGGTGGCGGCGTGGGAGGAGTGGGGAGGGAGCGGCGGGGCCTTCGGCTCTGGCGACGGCGAGTGGCGACTCGAGGTGGCCAACGGCGATGGACAAGTCCAGGTAAGAAGAATTGGGCTCAAACTTTATGTATAGTACAGTATACGGTATAATACGTGGATATTTTTTTTTACTTCTAGTTCGATTTAGAGATTCTTGTTTCTCGGCTACAGTTCATCAACTTTTGTTCTTCTTCAGACACACATTGCAGATTTTGTGGTCCTTTGCATTGGGAGGTTCAGTGGTGTGCCCAACATACCAACTTTCCCTCCAGGAAAAGGTCCGGAGGTATTTGACGGCCAGGTGATCCACTCCATGGACTACGCCAAGATGGGCAGCAAGAAAGCTAAAGAGATGATCCAGGGCAAGCGTGTCACCGTAGTCGGATACCTGAAATCAGCACTTGACATTGCTGCTGAATGTGCACAAGTGAACGGTACTAATGTGCAAGTCCTTTCATTTCTCTTAACTGAACATCAATTGGTGTCTTTCATTGACAATCTAGGTGAAAAATAGAGAATTTTAATGTGCAGATTCGCATTGTAGGTACTGAGCACCCATGCACAATGATAGTCCGAACAAAGCACTGGAACATACCAGACTACTACGCCTGGGGTGTCCACATATCAAAGTTGTATCTAAATCGCTTTGCTGAGCTCCTTCTTCACAAGCCCGGCGAAGGCTTCCTCCTCAGCCTCTTGGCAACGACATTGAGTCCACTGGTAGGTGCAAAAAAAACGTGTTACTCTTCATCAAAATTAATCTGTTCACTTCTATTTCAACTGAATCCAGATTTGCTGTCTTGTTTATATATTGAATAGAGGTGGATATTTACAAAATTTGCTGAGAGCTACTACTCCATTCCAATGAAGAAGTATGACATGGTGCCCGACCACAGCCTTACCGAGGCACTAACGGCATGCTTGGTTGCAATTGCGCCCAAGGATCACTACAAGAGACTGGAGGAAGGGAGCATCGTTCTGAAGAAATCAAAGACCTTTAGCTTTTGCAACGAAGGAGTGCTTCTTGAAGGTGAATCGTCACCAACAAAAAGCGACATAGTGATCTTTGGAACTGGATACAAGGGCGATCAGAAGATCAATGATATTTTCAGATCAGAATATTTTCGGACTATCGCAGTTGGGTCAACATCCACAACTGTACCCCTTTATAGGTTAGTTTACTAGATAGAGTTTCTATATATATTGCGCATTACATATTCTAGAGAATTTGCTACTAACTTCTTTGTTTTTTGTAGGGAGTGCATACACCCTAAGATCCCTCAGCTCGCGGTCGTCGGGTAACGATCAGCTATGCAAGGATATGGGATGCAACCCTAGAAGGAAGAATGGGTTCTTCGCGGAGCTGTCCGAGGTCTATGGTCCCGGTGATTATGCCAATCTCCACCTCAAATAAGTCACGTGTCTGTCTGTTGGGCTTGTGTTACAGCTATGCACGTGTTGTTTCTTCGTAAATCATTTGGCGTCACTTGTGAGCTACAGCTTGTACAATATTTATGTCTTATCCATGTAAATTTCATTTATCTTTATGTCCGCTGTCAACGCAAAAAGAAAATACCGTTGGTGCTATATGTTATTAGCAGCTATATACGTTCTGGAGACACTAGACGTTGATGCTTATTTTCCGATTTAACGTAGCATACAGATATTTTTAGATGTAGAACCTATATACTACTGTAGGACAGGGAGCAGAAAGAAATGTACTATGCAGAGTTTTTTTTCTGTGAAAGGCAAAACCCCTTGTGTTCCGATGCTTTGATAGATAAGAGAGTTTTATCCCACGAATCTATACCTAATAATAAAGGTATTAAGGCTTTCTTGGTTTGGTTTGGTTTGGTAGGTCACTAAAATTACCCTCAAAGTTGACACAAATTACCCACCTTGCCACCGGTAAGTTATACCTATTGGGATTCATATCTATACATATCTTTACTTAATCTCTACTATATTGGTTTACGTCGAAGGGCCTACGTTGCTTTTTTCCTTTGTTGATCCGATCGTTTAGGCCTGGTGACCAGATAACAGACCCAACGTGGCATCCCAATCCCAGTCCAATAAGGTTAATGTTTCCGATTATATCTCAAGAAGCTTTTCATGATTCATTGCTGGCGCCAGGAGCCTCTCAAGAAGCTTTTTTCTGATCCAATTGCTGCCGCCGGGAGCCTCTCAATAAGGAGCCCACGGCTCCAACACGCCGACCCAGTCCTCCGCCACCGGTGCCAGCCCAAATCCCTCCCTGTGTCGGCATCATCCTCCACGCCAGCAAGTAATAAGGCTGGTGCCAATGCACCGCCCACTATTCACGGGCTATAGCCCCGCCACGTCACCTTCTCTTACCACTCTCACGCCACTCTCACGGGCACGGTGCCAGTGCACGGGCTATAGCCCGGGCTATAAGATTCTCTCTCTGCCACATCAGCTTTTCTCTCTCCTCCACGTCAACACATATTTTGAAGATTAAAAACGTTGCAAATAATAGAAGAAATTATTTTATTCAACTAAAATTGTTACCGATTACATACTATTTAATAAAATTGCATAATAAATTGTAAAAATTACATAATTAAAAAATCTAATCCTCGTGCTCGTCCTCGTCGTCGTCATCCTCTTCCAGCCCTAGGTCTTTTTCCACTATCTGTAGGGCCTTGGCATGTTTGCGCTTTTCAGCTTCGTTCATGCCGGCGGTTGAGCGGTCTTGCAATTTGTTATATTGCTTCAGTAGCTTAGCCTTCACTAAAACTTGATACATTTTCGCCATTCCGAAGTTTGCACTTGATCCCTCGCTGGACGCTTCCTTCTCCTTCTTCTTTCCCTTGCGAAACGCGGCCTTGGCCTTATCGCGGCCAGGAGGACGCGACTCCTCCTCCGTCGCGTCGCTAGAGCTGTACTCACCTCCGACCCCCAGACGGGTTCTCTTGGAACTGAAGTCAGTCCCACTACCAGGACCATGCTGTGCCCTCCACTTCGCTTCCTTGCGAACAGCTTCCCGCCACTTGAAGCGTTTGAAAGGCTGAGTCACTCTAGGGTCATTTGCGTACCTCGTCAGTGCCGCTTCCATGACCATTGCATCGTCTGCTCCACTCTGACGTACCGCTTCTTCTTGGATGTGGTATCCATTGAACAAGGACACCTCACGGTTGTAGACGTTCCAGTGATCCTTCAGTTGCTTCGCGGTCCTTCGGCGGGCAGGATCGGCGGTAGAGTTGAACGTCTTCGCTATTCCACCCCAAAAACTATCGCCGGTCTTGCTATTGCCACGGCGAGAGTCTTTGGAGTTGAAAATCCAAGCATTCACCTGCAACGAAATAGATATTGTCTTAGTGAAAAATCCAAACAAAAACCAACTCCGAAATAAACATGTGACGGGTAAGAAAAGTACCAGTTTTTCCTCGTCCGCACTTTTCCACTCGACCCTCTTTGGACGTGTTGGTACCAGTGTTTCCGCGGCATCGGACCCGTCGCTTGGAGCACTGCCTTCTGGAGCAGACGACAGAGGTGGTTGCTGATACGGAGAAGGTGGTTGCTGATACGGTGGAGGTGGAGCGTATGAACCGTATGGATATGGAGGTGGAGCGTAAGAACCATATCCCGTAGGAGGGTACGGAGGAAGTGGACTCCCGCTACCTGTAGGTGGAGGTGGAGGTGGTGGTGGGTAAGCATACGGAGGATGCTGGTATGAACCATATCCCGTAGGAAGCGGACCATATGGCCCCGGAGGTGGTGTGTTGGAGGGGTACAACACTCGGGGATGCGGCGAAGAACCGGCATTCGACCGACGATGTGTGGGAGAGACATCTTCTATGTGACTAGGTTGTGACCCGTCGGACTGCAAGAGTTCCGTGAACAGGGTGTTATCTGGAGTCCAACCCGACATGGCGGAGATGGTATGAGAGAAGAGAGAAAGAGAGGAGGGAAATGGTGTGAAGAGAAGGGATGGATATGGGGGGGTATTTATAGGATTGGAGATGGAAATTTGGGTCAATTTTTTTTTTCCAGCCAGCCACGCTCCCCCCCAACGGCTAGCTGACGTGGACCAATGGGGGGGCGCCACGTCAGCTAGCCGTTGCCCCCCAACGGCTAGGCGCTACCGCCCCACCCCGCCAGCGCGCCGCCCCGCCCTCTCTCCCTCTCGCCCCCCCCTATCGCCCCGGACCCGCGCTACCGCCCCGCCAACGCGGGCGGCAGGCCGGGCGACAGCGGGCTCTCGTCGGGCGGCAGCGCCACCGCCCGCCGGCCCCTACCGCCCCCCCTATCGCCCCCTCTCGCCCGCCACCGGGCGGTAGCGCCCCTACCGCCCCTCCCTAAAGCCCCGGTTGGCACCAGCCTAACTACCCGATTTCTTTCCTATTGTCTGTTTCCTCCGCCGCCGGCTTGACTCACGCCTCCCTGGTATCTTTTTCCATGCATTACACTTCACGATCTTGACGACCTCCGCGACGTGGTGGACGAGGACGAGGACTGGCAGCGCTGGGGCGACCCCGCAGTCCCAAGGAGCCCACAGCCGAACCTGTTGCGGATGCATCCAGTCGTGCTCTCGGCGGCTAGAGCGAGCCCTACTCGGCTTCGTTTTTTTTTATGGTCACCGGGGGGACGCGAACGCCCCACCTGAATTTTCATGTATATGAACTGTGAAGATGGCTCAAACAGCCGTATGAGTTACAGGGAGGAGGGAGGGGAGGTACAGGGGGTGGGGGTGGGGGGGGACGCGCAAAAGACCGCCGCTACTTAGGCACTCCGCCCAGATCGCGACATCACCTCTGCGCGCCAACGGAAGACGGACGCGCCATAGCAGCGCCTCGCTCCTGCAGTTTTTCCTAAGGAGAGCAAGACATGGCCGTTGTTCTCGGAACGCCACCGCATTCCGGTGTTTCCACAGTTCCCAACAGCACAGCAGGGTGAAGGTGCTCGCCGTCTCAACAGGCACCGCCGTGGACGCCTCGTACCCGTGCAGCTCGCGAACATCCGCCCCGGCGGGGAAGGAGACCCCAACGGAAGTCCAGAACCGCGCCGCGAAGCGGCACTCAAAGATGATGTGGTTCGCGGTCTCTTCGGCCGAACCGCAGACGGGGCACCGAGCTTCATCAGGCGTCAGCACGTGCTTGCGCAGCAGCGCGCTCCGTGACTGAATTCGCCCTTTCATTAGCAGCCAAGCGAAGAATTTAACTTTTGAGGGAGCACTGTTCTTCCAGACGAACGCAACGGAAGCCGTCTCGACCCCTCCCCAGGTACGGAGGCGGTAGAGCCCAGCTGCATCGAGCGCGCCATCCTTCTTCGCGCAGCGCGTGAGCGCCCGGACGTCTCCCTCGCCAGAGAGGGTGACCCCCTCCAGCAGGGCGGTCAGAGCGGCAAATTGCCCGGCGGCGACCGTGCTGAGCCGCGGAGCAAGGGAGCGCCATACGCCACGCCTCAGCACTTCCTCCACGGTGGCCTCGCAGTCCGTCTCGTGCGAGAACAGGGCACCCATGCGGGTGCAGAGCGGCCCGCCCGGCAGCCAGGCGTCGCGCCATAAGGACGTCCGCCGCCCGTCGCCCACTGCGACCTGCGAGATGTCGCGGTAGATGGGAAGGAGAGCTTCCAGGCGGCGCCAGTGGGGGCCAAGGCCTTGCCGCCCGTTGGCAGCACTCCAAACCCAGCGCGGCCACGGCGCCGTGGGGTGCGCGTAGACGCGGTGGAGCAGCTTCATCTGCAAGCATTCATTCTTGGCGACGAGCTGCTTGATGCCGAGCCCCCCCTCCAGCTTGGGGCGACAGACCATGTCCCAAGCGACGAGACAGCGCACGCCGCTCAGACGGTCCTTGACGTCCCAGAGAAAAGCACGCCGGAGCCCCTCGATGGCGCGTTGGAGGGCCGGGGGCAACGCAACCGCCCCCATGGCGAAAGTGGGGAGGGCGTCCAGTACCGCGTTCAGGAGCACGACCCGGCCGCCGGCGGAGAGAAGGAGGACGCTCCAGCCTGAAAGGAACATGTCGACTTTTGCGATCAACGGCGCAAAATGCTCCAGCGACAGCTTCTCCGCGGAGAGCGGAAGGCCCAGGTACACCTGCGGGAATCCTTCCACTCGACACCCAAACACCTCCTTGATCGTTTCCAGATCCTGGGTGGGAACGTTCATTGGGACTAGGGTGCTCTTACTGAAGTTTATCGTCAGGCCCGTGGCAGCAGCGAAGCTGTCCAACAGGTTCTTCAGGCGAAGAGCAGCAGGTTCAGAGGCCTGCAGGATGACAAGCGTGTCATCTGCGTATTGGAGCACGGGGCAGGGGGCGCCACTCACCAGAGGATGACTGAGCAGCGGATCCAGCCGGATCATCCGCTGGAGAACATCAGCAACGAGCATGAACAAGCACGGCGAGAGCGGGTCTCCCTGCCCGAGACCACGCTTGCAGTCGATCCAAGGGCCAGGGACTCCGTTTAGCAGGATCGCGGACTTGGACGACGACAGAATGCAGTCCATCCAATCATACCACGCCGCCGGGAAGCCACGGGCACGCATCACCGCGCGGAGGCATCCCCAATCAATGGAGTCAAACGCCTTGGAGAAGTCGAGTTTCAGCACCAGGGTGGGGGCAAGCCTCTTGTGACAGCACTGGATCACCTCGGTGGCAAAAACGAACGTTTCCGAGATGCTCCTGCTGGAGAGAAACCCCGACTGATTCTCATCCACCAAACCGCCCATCTGCGCCTGCAGTCGAGAGGTGAGCGTCTTGCAGAGGATCTTGACGGAGCAGTTCTGAAGAGATACAGGTCGAAAATCCCCGGGGCCGGGGGCACCTGTAGTTTTGGGAAGAAGAACCACGTGCGCTCTGTTGATCGGGCTCAGATCAGCCTCGCAGCTGTGCACCGCACGGAAGAGGCGGAGCACCACTGGCTGCACCGTTGGCCAGGCGGCGCGGTAGAAGGAGGGGCCGAGCCCGTCAGGCCCGGGGGCGCTAGAGCGATCCATCCCATCCACCGCGTCCTTGATCTTCTTGGGCTCGAAGGCGGCAACGAGGGCCCCCCCATCCACCTGCTTGCACCCACGGTAGAGGTCCTGGAGCTCGAAGGACCAGCTCGTGGGGCGAGCCTGTCCCAGCAGGTCGTGGAAGAAACGATGGAGCGCCCTCTCCTTCCCGGCATGATCGACCAGCAGACTGCCGGCCACCACGAGCTCGCGGATGCGGTTTCCGCGGAGGCGCTGCGAGGCGCGGGCATGGAAGAAACGAGAGTTCTCGTCCCCCTCCAGGATCTCGCGGTACTTCCCCCTCTGCTTCCAGTGTGCCGCCGTTTGCCGGATGGCGTCAATAAGCCGATCGCGGGCTTCTGCCCGCAACAGCAGCTCCGAATCTGAAAGAGGACAATCTTCCTCGCAGAGATCAAGCAGGCCAACGATAAAACGACAATTATTTTGGAGGAGAGGGAGGTATCGGTGCCCCTTTTTCCATACCTTGGCGCCGGCCCGATAGCTTTTTATGCAGGCCGCGAGATCGAGGACAGCACCCCGGCCATCTCCACGGCATGCCCAGAGCGGGAGAGTTTCAGTTAGGAACGACTGGTTCAGTAACCACGCGTTCTCAAAACGAAAACGAGCGGTTTTAGGGATGGAAGTGGTGGCCGTAACCAGGAGCGGGTGGTGATCGGAGGTGGGTCTGGGGAGCGAGCTAAGGGCCGAGCAAGGGAGGGAGAGGTTCCATTCATGGTTGAAGAAAGCCCTGTCCAGACGAGCGAGAACAGGCACGGCCTGCCCGTTTGTCCAGGTGAAGAGGCGATCGCTAAGCGGCAGCTCGAGCCAGCTAACGTCTCTGATCAGCGCGTTGAACGCCGCGGCCAGGTTGCGATCAAAGCGCGGCGTGTTCTTCTCCTCAGGATATCTGATGAGATTGAAATCTCCGATGATTAGCCACGGCCCGCAGATAGTAGGGGCGAGTGCGAGCATCTCCCCAACGAACACGGCTGTGAGGGAATGATCAGAAGGAGCGTATACGTTGGTGTTCGTGAAGGCGAGATCAGACGAGGTGGAGGATAAAACGGTGGTAAGACTGAACGTGTGTCGAGCGAGAGAGGTGAGCGTGAACTGACGAGTGTCCCAGGCCGTGAGGATGCCGCCGCGGCTGCCGTCGGCATCGACCGTGGCGTAATCAGCGAGCTGAGTAGGGAGGAAGGAGCGGGCTTTCGCAGCGTCAGTGAGCGACAGTTTTGTTTCCTGCAGGCAGCAGACCGTGAGGCCAGGGGCCGAGAGAGCGTCGCGCACCACAGGGCACTTGCCGTCATCCCCAAGGCCTCTGACGTTCCAGGAGGCCACCGAGAGACGAACATGATCAGGGGGGAGACGGGGGCTGCGGGAGCGCGGCGGACAGCGCCGGCTAATTTGATTAACAGGGGGTTTACAGGAGGGGTACGGCGCGCGGACAACAGCGGCGCCGCCGTTCTACTGGGCGCAGAGGACGCGCTAATCATTAGCACCCGCAGGCACCGGGTCGCAAGGACCAAAAGTAGCAGCGTGGATGTCGGACACAGACTTCATCCCCGTCAGCGGCACGCCGTCCAGCAGCCCCGCACGCTTGACGTGCGCCTGGAGCTTAGCAGAGCACCCCTTGAGCGAATCCTTGAGCTCGTGGAGCTTCACGGCTTTGGTTGTCATGTCCAGGCGAAACGCCGGTTCCTTGCCGGCGAGGCGGGAGCTCTTCCTTGCTCCGATCACCTCGACGACCTTCCTAGCCCTTTCGGCTCCCCTCCGGTTGCGGGACGCGCCCACCACGGTCCAAGGCGCATCATCGCAGACAGCAGCGGAGACATCGATCTCCGCCCCGGGGTCGCTGCTCGGGTCCCCTTCCAGCTCGGCCATCATCGCGGAAGGATCCGGGGTCCCATCGCACGAAGTGACCGTGGAGGACGCCAAGGAACCACCGGAGGAGGGGGCGGATTCCGAGAAGACGGTGGTGTGCAGGGAGGAAGCCGACGAGAGCGGCGACGGCGGAGGGGGGTGGGGGGGGGTGTACGCGGGACGCACCCGCATGGAGCGAGGCGCGGGCGTCGCGGTGCCGTTCACCGCGTCCGGGAGCAGACGGAGCTGCGCTCCACCATGCCGGCCACGCGAGCCAAGGGCGGCGCCACCAGCACCGAAAGGACCTGGGGATATTCCGACCGCGGCGTCGCGCATAGCAGCGCCAATGGCGGGAGGGGGAGGTGGGAGTGGCGAAAAGGGGGGGGGGCGGCGGGGCGAAGAAGGGGCGGTAGGCTCCGTCCACGAGGGCGTCTTCTAGGCTCCACACCTGCGCCACCTCGAGCTGAACCACCCTTTCGGTGCTTGGTCAAGCTGGTCTAGCGAGGACGTGGTGGGGATCATGACTCGGTGGAGCGGCGTGCTGGTGTGTTGCATACTGAGGCAGCGGCATCCAAGTTTGTTACCGCCGATTTTGGGATGCTCATGTTCACCATGGAGAGAGGCTGGGACGTGCTCCAGGTGCCTACTATCTTGATCTTCTTCTCTGATAATAAATGACTAGGACGGATCATGAGTACAAATTTAATTAGATCTCAATTGGAAACTAATTCTGTAGCAATCACGGACGTTTTTGAATGTCCGTTGTGGTATCATTCTTCAGAGTATAGCATCTCATATTCATAATTCCAGCTGGTACGGTGCCTTTTCATTTTTGTTATTCTCACTCACTCTTAACGATGATGATGTACCTTCCGTGTCAAAGGTTTGTTCTGTCCACTTGGTAGTTTGAGCAGTGCAAAGTTAAATAAATGAGGAGAATAAGATAAGGACAGTGAATTAATAGCAGTAAGTAGTACTCTCAAATACTTTGCAATTGTTTTGTGGTATCTGAGATTCTCAGTCTACATCATTACATGGCACTTTTTTTGGCAGTTCTAAATTTCTAACAAATCGTCCAAGCAGAAACAGGACTCCCCTCGCCGGCCGCTCGGCCACTCGCCGCTCACCGCTCAGCCCCGCGCGGCCGGAGAACTGCATCAGCTGAGAAGGGGCAGCGCTGCCGCTGCAGCACCGGAGCAGCCAGCCGAGTCGACGCCTGCAATCGATCTCGTGAGTCGGGGCGAAATGGAGGCGACTGGCGAGGCGTCGGGGGCGTCCGCTGGCGATCCCTCCCCGGAGGACTGTCCTCAACGTCGCCGGCGCTTCACCCTTGCTCCTGGCGATCCCCTTCTCTCCTCGTCGTCGACCGTAGCCACGGGATCCCATTTCGGGGCGCTGCTCGAGGAATGCGCGGGCGACGGCGCGGGGGCTGAAGAGGTCGCAGTGGCGGCGGCGGAGGAGGTCCTAGGGGAGGTTTGGGAGGTTTCGGCCAGCGACGTCCTCCGGCCTGTCGTTTCCGATGCGGAGAGGGAGGTTGCGTTCTGGGGCAAAGCTGGCTTCCCTTCGAAGGAATCCCGGTTCTGGGAGAAGGAGCGATGCGCGCGGATCGAGTCTCCATCGGCTGCTCCGACGGCGTCATCTTCCGCGTCTCCGGGGTCTTCATCGAGCAAGACAAGTCACCGCGTTCGGCTGCCGACGGTGCGCATTGGGTGGAGGGGGCCGATCTCGCGGCCTCGGATCACCCCGGCGCCATGCCTCGGGGATTTCTTCCCGGACGAGTACGGTGGAGCGGCGGCGAGGTCCCAGTCGATGGCAAGTGCGAAGGATGCGGGGTCCGATCCGAGATCAGCGATACACGCGGGAGATGGCGCGATCCGCCAAGATGCGCTGCCAAGCGGGGCCCACGGGCCCAATCCGAAACCGTGGGCCTACCTCAAGGAGGCGTTCACGTATCGCTCGCGAAAGGCAGAACGCGCTAGGGCTTCGTACACGAGCGCATCAGCGGCGCTAGTTCGATCGCCAGTGCAGGAGTTTTCGACGTTGCCGTCCCGACCGTGAGCCCAAGATCGGCGGTCCTTCCTCCAAGCTCTTCTCTCGCCCACTTCGAGTTCGACCATGGCGGCCCCTCTGCGACCTGGTGGCCCTCTCGGGCTGCGGCCGCCGGCGCCGGCACCTGCTGGTCGTGGTCGTGGAGCGGGGCGCGGGGCCGTGGCCGGCGCGGGCAGGCCCATGGCGGGGCCCCCGACCTTCGCACCGGTGATGCAGGGGGTCGCCCCTAGGCCGATTCTTCCGCCGCTAGTGCATGCGGCGCCGGTGGCTACGGGGATGGGCGCTGTGCCGGCAACGGTTGCGGCGCCTGTGCCGACGGTGCAGCCGGTGGGTGCGCAAGCGGTGGCGGCAGGTGCGGCTACTCCCGCGGCAGCAGCGGCGGCGGGTGGAGGTTTTGCGGTTGGTACGGTGGCGGCAGGGGGTGCGGTGCGGCGTAAGAACAAGAAGAAGAAGGTTGCAGCGGCCGCAGCGGTTCCTGGGAGTTCTTAAGAGGTAGCTGTAGCATTTCCAATCCCTGTGGTTGAACAACAAGCGCTAGTCGCCGCTGGACCCGTGGGGGTTGATGTTGCCGCGGCTCCGGTTGTTAAGAAGACACTAGCTGGAAATGCGACGTCGACACACATGCAACACGGGACTGTCCGGTTGATGACTATTGTTATGTGTGCGACACCAAGAAGCATCCTATGAAGAAGTGCCCTACTCTCCGGCTGCCTAAGCCGACGGTGTCTCTTGGTGGGATCGGCAGCTTACACACCATGTTCTCTCAGTTTCCCGATAGCTTGTTCCAGGACGTGGATGTGTCTGGTGGACCTGTTGTGCTGGTTACGGTGGTGGGCACCGCCGCCACGGCGAAGCAGGTTGAGATGACAGTTACTCGCATGAGTTCCACTCCGCGGTGGAAGTGGGAGGCGCTACCGAGTGGGGATAATTGCTTTAAGGTGGTGTTCCCGTCGGAGTCTGAGCTGGAGAGGTTTGATGGGATGGAATTCGGGATTCCGTCTCAGTCCACTAGGCTTGTTTTCAGCAGATGGAAGCCAGTGGATGTTGAGCCTAAGCTCGAGTTCTATCAGACGTGGGTGCATGTGGAGGGGGTACCAAACCCGTTGAGACACTTTCTCGGGCTGTGGGCGGTTGGTTCTCTTATCGGTATTACCCTGGATGTGGACCTCTTGGCGCTACGTCGTAGAGGTATTGTTCGTTTGAGGCTGGCGCTGTCCGGTGATGAGGTGTTCGACAAAGTGGATGAGGTGGGCCCCTACACTAGCACAGATGGTGTCTTACGGTTGCAAGGGTTTAGCTTCACTTTCCGACCGGAGCCGGAGGATTATGTGCCTGAAGCAGACTTCGTTCCTTATGTGTGGGATACAAAGGTGCCGTCGGAGTCCTCTTCTAGAGGGATTCGTGATTCTGGTGTTCATGACTCTGCCGTGGTTGATGGTGGAGCCGAGGGGTCAGCGAACATGGCTATTGACCCGCCCTCTGCTGATGGAACTGATCAGGTCCATACGCAGGCGTTGGAGTTATTGAAAAATTATGCACTAACGCCTATTAATATGTCTCCTGTCACTCCTCGAGGAAAGGAAATAGTGCGCTCTTTGCAGTCCTCAGGTGGTGTCTCCGCCAAGCTTATCTCGGAGTGGATACAGTCGGCTGAGGAGACTTCTGGCGGGGCGCAGGGTGCAGGCGGCACTCAGCCTCCCGCTGCGCAGGCGAGCTACAGCGGAGGACGGAGGCTGTCCGCTGGGCCGGGCGACGAGCGGCCATATGACGCCCAGGCGGCAGCTGCGAGCGGCAGGGACCAGCTGGGGTCGGCCCACTCGCCGGCGTGGCCTGCGGCTGGTGCGGGCTGCCCCACGGCTGATGGGCCGGGCGGGGAAGTACTACCCGCCGCCCAGGCGCAGCTTACCGGTACCAGCACACTGCTGGCCCGCTCACCTAGCGGCCTGGCAGGAAGCGGTCCGGGCGGTCTTCGACAGGCTGCTGCCCAGGCGGAGCCTAAGGGCGGGGACGCGCGGGCGGAGTCCAGACGTGGCAGCATGGAGCTAGCTGCCACGCCTGGCGTTGCTGGGCCGGGGACACGGTCTCCGTCCTCGGTGCGGAAGGGATCGACAAGCTCACCGAGGCGGCCGTTAGTGTCCGATGTGACAAGAACGGTGCACCGGGGGACAGCATCGACGCCGGTGACTCCATCACCCACTTCTGGCGGCGACATCGATCGTGTGGTTCCAGTCACGGCAGGCGAAGACATGGTGGCCGGGGGGGGGGGGGTATCTCCATCGCCACTACCCCCCTCCGCCGTGGCGCCTACTGTGGAGTCGCATGGGCAGCCCAAAGGAGGACTGAGGAGGAGCGCTCGTCATCTCGTCTCAGCGGACGGGGCTTCTTCGACGGACGAGGACGCGCTGTCCAAAGCTATGCGCCGGAAGGCGGCTATGTTCTCAACACCGCCATAGGGTGCGGGCTCTAATCACACTTCATTTCTTTCTTTTTCAAATACCAAGTTATCCTCTAGCGTAGGTGTGGTTGGTGTTTCGTTAGGGAAGAATGATAAGGAGATCACGTTGGCAACTAATGTGTTGAAGCATATGGAATATGATCGTTTAACGGTAAAGCCGACGGTCAATCCGAGTGCTTCTCACATGGTGGACATATCTCACATGGATGATGATTCAGCGTATGCCTCTTCGGATGGAAAACTTTTATCACATCTAGTGGGGGAAGTGACTGAGGTGGGATTGGATGAGGACGGGCTTGGATCTTTATGTGATCTATATGCTTCCGGCCGGAAATCCAAAACCGCTAAACAAAAAAGGAAAAACTCACCGCGTAACACCGCGAGACCGCCAAAAAATTCAATTGTTTCCCGATGAATGGCTTATTCACTAATAGCAGAGGTCTTGGAGACTTGGCTAAACACTTGAATATTGCACAGTACGTCAGGGATCACGATTTGGAGTTTCTGGCTATTTCCGAGACAGGGAGGAGAGATTTCCAAGTGAGTGTTCTGAACCGCCTATCAGGGGGTATCGACTTTACTTGGCACTCTATCCCACCTCGTGGTATGTAACATCCCAAGTATGAAAAATAGCCATTAGAATGTTTGCTCTCTGTTATTTTATGTTTTGCATCATGGCATCATGTTCATTGCATTTGTTTTGCTCTGTTTTCCAACTGTTTTCCTCTGTTTTCTTTTGTTTTCACTTGTTTTCTATTTGAATTGCAAACCAAATTTTAAACCTCTTGGTTCATACTTGTGATGTTACAATTCCCAAAATGATATTTCAAATCAAAACAATCATTTGTTTCCATTAAAGTTGTGATTTCAAAACTGTTGTTTGGTTTCTATCAAAATTCATTTAATACCAAACCCTTTTCAAATTCAATTAATTTCCAAAACATCAACTCTTTTGAAAATTATGAAAATGACCAAAACACTTCCATCATTTGTTTCCATTAAACCTTAAGGTTCAAACTATTAAAATTGGCTTTTAATAACTCACTTAATTCAAATTGCTTCCAAATTCAAATCACATTTTTCCAAACAGCAATCCCTTTGGAATTAATGAAATTCACACAACAACTCTAAGCAATTGTTGCAAATAAAATTGAGGGTTCAAACTATTTAAATGTTGTTTTTAATAAATCACTTAATCTTAAATTCATTCAAAATTCAAATCAAATCACAAACAGCACCCAATTTAAAATTATGAAAAATACCAAAAACATTTCTAATCATTGTTTCCATTTAAACTATAGGGTTCACCCTATTTAAATTTTTGTTTTCAATAATCACTTAATATAAAAATTATTCAAATTTGAGCCAAATTGCAAACAGCACATTTATTTTGAACTTTTGGAAAACACAACTTGTCCAGTGGTTGATGTTACATATTTAAACAATACCAATTTTTTTTCTAAATTTTCCTTAGCCAAAATCTCATCTATTTCTTCCTAGTTTCATATCAGCAAAAAAAAAGAACAAAGGAATAAATAAAAAGGAAGCAACCAAGGAGAGAGAGAGGCCAGCAGCCCAGCCCAACTCCCCCCTCAGCCCAACTCACCTCTCACCCCTTGGCCCGATACCCCTTCCCCCCGTCGTCTTCCTCGTACGGCTGCTCATCCACCCTGTCCACGTTGACAGGGAGGTACAGCAACGGCGATCACCACCTCCTCCCCCTCCTTAAAGCTAGCCCGAGTCCCCCTGCCCTAACCCTAGTGCCTTCTTCCTCCTTCTTCCTCTCTCCCCGCCTCCCTTTTCTTCTCCTCCCCTCTGCTCCCTTCTCCCTGTCCTTTTTCCTCTGAACCTGAACCCCCACCATGGCCGCATGTTGAGGATGGTTGGCGTGGTCGCAGGGGTAGTTGTCGGGAGCTCCCCATGGCGGGAATGAGATCCCCACACTGTCCTCTTCCGATTCTGCTCCCAGGGAGGAGCCTTGGGGCCTTGGATCGACGCCGGCGATCACCTCTTCCGCCACCGGACCCTCCTCTGTATCTGCATCGAGCCGCCGACCTGTCTCCCTCCGTTTCCATCGAGGTGAGCACCTCGCCTCCCCTTCCCTCTCGCTCTCCTCCCTTCCCTTCACGGCCACGCAGCCCTCAGCAACCACGGCCACCCCAGCGCCATCGCGAGCGCAGCAGCAGCGATCGATTCCGGCCTTCCGCGACCGTCAGGTAGACAGCAAACTGAACCTGTTCGCAGATTCAGTTAAACAGCTTACCTGAAGGTTATCCCCCCCCCCCCCCCCCCCCGATGCCCCCTTCTATCAACAAGTCCAGCCCACCGCAGTGGTTAGCTGCTCTCTGCGCGCACGGGAGGGTGTGGGTTCGATTTCCCCCCTGCGCAATAAAAGCCAAAACTTTTTATTTTATTTTGTTTAGATACAGAAACATGACAGTTTCACACACAGGTCCTTGCTAATCCTTTCCAGCCCCTGTAATTTTTTTCCTAAGTCCCTAGTCTATTCTATTATATACTAAAAGCACAATACGTGGGGTCTCAAATAGAGCCTCCACAACGAGCCAGATCATCTAAATTATTTTGATGGTTTGATATAAAATTAGTGGACAGGATTTAAAAAAGAACTATAAGATTTACGTAACACATATGACACACATATTTCAATTATTAAAACCTGTCACGACCATTGTACACAGTAGTTGGATGGGCTCCAACACATAGAACACGTGAACGTGAACCGAGAACATTCCCTGTACGTATTTGATCGTCCACTATTAACGGGCAGGATAACTGGGTGATCGTTTGATTCTGTTAGGGTATCTCCAAAAATTATTGTTGAATACCGTCCTGGCTCCCGTAGTGATGGACGTGGGCTCTGCAAAAGAAAAACAAATTGTATCGTTGGTCTCCAAATTACAGTTTAAAGTACCGTGTCATTATGTATCTCTATGTCCTTTAAAAAGTCAAGACGGGTCTCCACGAAGAACACCAACTTTCATCGTTTCTTTAGCAGAACGATACCAGATTTTAATGTTAAAGAATAAACAAAGGCTGCATACTGTACCTACAAAGTGCGCTGAGTTGAGTACACTCGCGTTTATATGCGAATGGTTCATACAAACTATTTACGAGATAACTATTATTTTGAAGCACACTCACGTGTAGTCAGATTTTGGCTCTGGGAAGTTGCTTTTAACATGTTATTTTCTCATTAACAAGCACGTCTGATTTCCCCCTCTATAATCATGCAACTCTACCCGCAAAAAAACCATGCAACTAATGGGTTCATAGATTGTGTCTAATTATTATCCGATCGCCTGTAACAGATATTATCCGATGGGAGGCGATGGTACCAATTTTTTTTAGTAGTTGCAACTCGAGAAATAACTTCTCGGTATCGCCTCCCATGTAGAGCTTTGCACCCATCTAATTATTATCCGATCGCTGTAACAGATATTTGTTTAATATTATATTAGAAAATATATAATTAACATACCCTTTTTTGTGCGTATGATTTTCTAGCAGATTTCAACTTCATGTTACTATCTATCATCACTTATTGCCTCTTGCCAGTGATCATGTACTTTACATTTCAGTCTTACAGTTTCAAATTTGTCCATGGATTTTTAATAATTTCCTCAGAAAAACAAGGATGGTAGCCAGACGACACTGTCTTTCGGCCGTGTTTAGTGTTTACTACGACTGAAATTTCCATGTTAACAAAATAATATAAAGCGATTGATTTATCTTTTCGGGTCCAGTTTGCTCCATGTAACCTTAAGATAATCTAAATTTAGAAATTTTATTTGAGCTCACCTACTAGGACACTTGGTGTCAACCACGAAAAAAAAGTTCAAGCGCATGACGTGCATAGTCACGAGTTTAAAGATCGGTAAATAGAGAGAATAATGATTTTACTACAAAAATATCATTACCCACACATTGGATTGATATGATAACAAGTCGGCCATAAGGACTCAACTATGGTATGGACAACATATATCTTGACTTTATGGTGACAGTAATTTTAAAAGGATTTTGGAGAATATTTATTCAAAAGACTTTTTTTTATTAAGAAATGTTCCCTGTATCGAGGTACATCTTAATAATAATTCTCTGCTGGTCACATATAAACGGGAACTATTTTCTTTTTTGTAACATTGTGAAAATAAAAACACGCTATTTCGTGGGATATAGGTTTGAATCTATACGATTTTACTTGGCGTATAATTTCCATCAACTACTGTTATGTGATGATTATTATTTCTAAAATGAAATACACTATTATGTGATAATTATTATTTCTAAAATAAAATACACTATTATGTGATGACGTGTAGTTAAACATGACTATTCTTTCTAAAAAATTATCAGATTTTTTTTTTTTGCGAATGGACATTATCAGCGGTCTGATTCAACGTAGTGATGAGATAGGGCACAACAAACACAAGTGGTTAAGACGGGATATCACCTAGACTAAAGAGTAAAGAACGACATGGAGGGAGTACAAATAGACAAAAATAGAACTACATATGTTACAAAATATATTCCCACAAATTAAATTGATTATCAAAGAAACCATAAATTATTTCATCGACATGTTCAATACACTCACACTTGCGAGGGCCACCTTGCTAGTTAATAAAAAATGGCAGAATTGCACCCTAAACTTGTAAAATGCATAACTAATTCATCTTAACTCCAAATTCAACTTTTTAAATATGTTTTCTGTACCAAATTGAATTGTCTACCCAAATATAAAATTTGTTTACTGTTTTGAATATTTTAAATTGGTGAAATATTTGAAAACTTGTTTAATTCACTTAATTTTGCAAAAATCATAACTTGGGCATAAAAATTCCAAATACAACAAACTTAATATGTTTTCCATCCCATTTTTCATGTACTTTCCAAATATCAACTTTGTTTGCTGTTTTGAATAATTTAAATTGCTGAAAACAACTTTTTCTTGCTTAATGCATTTAAAATTGTCAAAATAATAACTTGCTCATTTTAAATCCAATTTCAACAAATGAAATATGTTTTCCATGCAAAATTAAACCACCTTTTCAAATATAAAATTTGTTTCATGTTTAGAATAATTAAAATTGGTTAAATGATTTAAACCTTGTTTAAATGATTTAAACCTTGTTTAAATCATTTAAAATTGTTAAATTCATACCTTGGGCAAATTAATTTCTTTTTGAACATATAAAATATGTTTTCCAACCATAAAAGTATAAACTTTTGAAACATGAATTTGGTTTAATGTTTTGAACAAATAAAAACTCAAATAAGTTCATGTTTGAATTAAATTCATTTAATTCTTGTTTAAACTTGCTTAATTCATAAGTAATTTACTCTAAATCCTTTTTCAATAAGTGAGACATGTAATCCACCTAAAATTTTGTGTTATTTCCAAATATGAACTTTGCTATCTATTTTGAAAAATTAAAAGTGGTGAAAACAACAAATGCTTGTGTGACACCTTTAAGGAACCAAAATTTTCTAGCTTAATAATTAAAATTCCAAACTTGGTAAAATTCATTTCAATTTGATTCTATTGTTGTTTTCTTCCTGTTTTCCTCATCCATGCATCATGCTAACTCACTTACACATGATGATTAGTTGTAGAACAATTAATTCAACCATAATTTATGGACCTTTTCCATATGCAATCCAATTGCGTATGGGTCCATTTAAACATGTTACCTTGTCAACTATTTTATTTTGATGCATCAATTAAATGGTCATGCATCATCCCATGTTTGTGCACTATGCCATGTTATTGATTGTTTGTTCTCTGCGTTGTTTGTTTGCTTCTTCTCGAATAGACGACGACGTTGAGACAGACGATACCTACAGCACCCTTTCTGAGGATCTAGCTCAGTACCAGGCTGCTGAGTTTGCAGGCAAGTATTCACTCACATGAACCACTGTGTTCCTTTCAACATTGGTTACCGATACTTTCCGTTGTCTATTCTGTAGCCTTTTGAATCGTTGCTTCTGTCGCACCCTGGGTTTCTAGAGGATACTCTCCGCACGAACTGGAAGTCAGGTGCTTGGATTATGGGGCATACATGCTCCCACGTCCCAGCTTCCTGGTAGGCCTGCGCTTATGCGCGACAACACAAGCCCTGCTTCCACCGTCGAAGTAAACTATCCGCTAGGAACCTAAAGGCACTACTGTCGACGTACTTCATAATCAAACACGCACGGTACGTCAACAGTTTGGTACGGATGATAGCACAGAATGTCTCTAAGACACAAAAGAATGAAATAAGGGCAACTGGCCTTCACTAAGGCAGAAAATAGCGAATACAGTCATCCAGAGGACACATGTCCCAACATATCATCCATTACAACAGCGGAAGCAAACAAAGGGGTCTGAGTACAGACAAATCCATGGCTTAAGAAGCCCGAGAACATAAATGAAAGCGAAGCCCATCCACGTAGGTCTGGAACCTGCCCTGGTCCAGCTAACTACTCGTCTGCAGCGTCGTCGAACTCCACAAAGTAGCCATCCTGGGAAGCATCGTAGTCGTAGTAGTACTCTGCGTAAACCACAGCCCCAACGGGGTCAGTACATCCAAGTACTGGCAAGCAAGACTCACAGTTCATCAAGGAGTTACCCGTCAACACAAGCATTGATGCTTGGGATCAACGGAAGGAAGGGGTGATATAAAAGTTGCTGCTGGCTGCTCTAAACAACTACAGAATATAACTACAAATTCCGGCTAACAGAAAAGATAAGATCGAGGATTGTAACCAACTGAAAGATAACTTCAACCAAACCCATCCTGGATCTCGCCCCTTATCCAAAGAAGCAATCCGAGGATAACTCACACAGTTGTAATAAGGTGAATCAAGTTATTGTGTGAATAACCTATTACTAGTCAAGTTATTAATCATTGGGTGAAACATGATTGATAGTTATGTTGAAGTTGTCCTGAGTACTTGTTAGCCAGTACTTTCACCAAGTAATCCATAACCGCGGAAAACACGGCTTCTCGAGAAGATTATCCCTGCAGGGTTGCACCAATTTGGCCGTACACTCAAGAATAACCCGCCAGATGGAAATGCACTTCCACCAAGCGGGGTACTCTACACAACCAACCATTCCTCGCATCAAGCCCAAAGCACCTTGGGCGCACGGCTAATCGAGCCCAGAAGAAAATGGACCCTCATAGCACTCTAAGAACGTGTCCCCCTATATGCCGACTACGAAAGTTCCACCCTGCGCTGGGCTCGCAAAAACATGCATGCGGCAAATGGAAAACACGAACTAAATGAGGCGATTTGGACGAGATGCGAATCAGGTCAAGTTGAGGGGGGCGCCCATACTCGCTTCCCAAATGCGGGTAGTGCGCTCATCATGGATCAGTAGACAAGACCCTTTTCCTATTAGGGTCGACACTAGCAGGCTCCAAAACCACTCATGGGCCTCCTGCCGGTGCCTTATCATCAGATTATTATTACCATTAGCAATTAACAGGATTGATTGATTACTAACGAGCCCCGGTACAAGATAATAAGATAATAACAGTAGTAACCGACAACAGACTCGAGTAAAAGCAACCCTAAGCATGCTAGATAATACTAAGGCCCAAGCAATGGCTGTAGGTATGGAGGTGGTGGCAATATCATGGCTCAAGGTATCATGTGATGGGTTCGGAGAACAAGCAACGATACATAGGGCTAGCAATAGTAGACAAAAAGATAGTATCGACAACAAGTGTGGAAAGGAACTCAATGATTCATGTGAGTGATAACTTGCCTGGCAGCTCAGCCTCGTACTGGGCTAGGTCCTGAGTAGTGGTGTCGTAAGGCTCGTCGGTACCAACGTCGTCGTCTAATCGAGAAGAAGCAAAACAACAACGAAGGAAGACGGGCAATCAATACATAGCATAAGTGCACAAGCATTGGATGATGCATGCCATGTTTAATAGATGCACCAAAATAACTTGCTTGACATGAAACACAAGTTTAAATGGATTCCATATGCAAAAGGATGCATATGGAAGCCCATGCTTGGAGTTGAATTAATTGTTCTATCACTAAGCA
This sequence comes from Alopecurus myosuroides, assembly GCA_028641055.1. NCBI lineage: Eukaryota > Viridiplantae > Streptophyta > Magnoliopsida > Poales > Poaceae > Alopecurus > Alopecurus myosuroides. The sequence continues at coordinate 288,298,771 of CM054061.1, forward strand.
TTAGGTGTAGTTGAATTAGTATGATGCATGCATGATGAATAACAATAACATAACAAGTTAAATGCAATTGGAACAATAGTTAACAATTTAGAAAGGCCTTTATCAACTTTGGAATTTTGTTACTTAAACATGGTACACAAAACAATTATTGTTTTCATCAAGCTAGGGTGTGCAAAACAAGTTACAAATTTTATATTTGAAAAGTTTATCAAATTTTAGTTGGATTACATGTTTCACAATTTGACATTGGACTTAGGATTAGTTAATTATGAATTAAACAATATTAAACAATTTTTAATTGAATTAAACAAGTTTTAAATTGTTTAGGCAATTTAAATTGTTCAAACTAGGAAACAAAATTTATATTTGAATAGAGTATTCAAAATGGTGTGAAAAACATATTTTATTTGAATTATTTGAAAACAGAATGAATTAGTTATGAATTATTTCAATTTGCATTTGAATTATTTGAATTTGAATTTAGATTGCATTTTGAAAATTCAAAACAGAACACAAGTTGCAAATTTGGAAAGTTTATAAAATTTGGATCAGAATAGACATCAAGTTTGTATGTATTGGATTTATAAAATAAAAGTTATTGCATTTCCAATTTAGATGTTTATTCTGCCCATTGAAAAGAAATAAAAAAAAATAACAGATTCGCGTTTTTCTTTTGTTACCGAGAGGGGCTATACCCGCTGCCACTGCTCTGCGGGTCCAGGCCAGCGTGGCAGCCACGCAGGCGCCAGCGTGGACAGGGAAGAAAAACCAGCAAAAAAGGGGGGCTTGCGTCTCCGGGGGTTCGACCCCGAGACCGCCTGGCCCGCGCGCAAGGATCGCGCCAACTGCGCTGCGATCGAATCTTGACAGGAGTAGGGTGCGCGGAAGGATATGGTGTCTGTCTGCGTTAACTGAAATTTCCGACAGCGTGGTTCTCTGAACCTGACGAACATGTCGTCGATCGGAAAGCTGCGGCGACCCGCGAACGGCGGCCGGCGGCGGTTGAGTGTGGCCACGCATCACAGAGCAGAGGGTGGGGAGTGGCCTAGGCCAGGAGGGAAGCTCACCACGGCTGCATCGCGGAAGGAGGTGCAGCGACGGCGAACTGTCGGCTGGAGGCGATGGAGCAGAAGAAACGGCGGACGTCCGGCGACAACCGGCGGATGGCGGCGCGGCTACGGCTCTCCTCAAGCTTCACGGAAGTGTCGACGACGAGGAGCGCACCGTGGGCTTCCAATTCCCGTTGCTAGCCCACGATGAACCCCATCGGAGACGGCGCGCGCGGCCGGGATTCAGAGAGTGTGGCGCGGCGAGCTTCAGAGAGGGGTTCAGAGGGAAGGCAATGGCTTTGGGGAGAGGATGGGAGGTTGGCGGCGCAGAGGAGAAGGTGGCTAGGGTTGAGTGGCCGGAGGGGGCCGTGGTGGTTATATGGACTCGAGGGTGCTGTACGGCGGCGCATCGGGAGGCTCTGGAGGCGATCGGATGGAGGAGAGGGCGTCGTACGCCATTGACGTCAGAAAGGGAGAAGACGACAGCGACGTGAGGGAGTATTGGGCTCAAGGGAAAAAAACGGGCTGGGCCTAGGTTGGACCAGCTGCTGCTGCTCTCCTCCCTGCTGCTTTATTTTTTTTTTTGTACACTGTTTTTTTTTTGTAGTTGAGTAAATTGGAAACAAACAAAGGTTTTGTTTAAGAAAATTTTGGAATAAAAATTAGGATAACCTTTTAGTGGAAAAGCAACCTTTTGGCAGTTTTTGTTTTCCAAAAAGTTATTGTTTGCTTGTTGTTTTAAAATTAACCAAAATAAATAAATTTTGCCATATTAATTATTATTTAGAAAATAGGTTGTTTTCAATAGGGTTTACCTTAGGGTTTAGAATGTTTTGAAGAATACCAAAATGTGTTGAACATCATGGATTCAAAAGGATTGATGAATTGAGACTTGTTTTTGAGTTTAGAGAAAGACTTGGAAATAATTGATTAATTTGGTTAATTGACTTAAGCAACAACTTAAAAGGTGCATTTAAAAAGGATTGCTTGGAAACAAAAGAGGTTTTAAGTTTGTACTTCTTTATTTGAGAGGTTGTAACAGACAAGTGTGAAAACCATGTTTGAATAAGTTTGAATTTTAATATGAAAACAATGCAAACAGAAATAAAAATGAGAATGATGCCATGATGCATTGCATAAATTAAACAAATAAATAAAACAACTAAGGGTTTTCATACTTGGATGTTACAAAACGCCCCCCCTTGAAGGAATCGCGCCCCGAGATTCCCTACTGAGAAATGAACAGGTCCGGATACTTCTTGCGAAGATCCTCCTCGGTCTCCCACGTTGCCTCTTTATCAGAATGATGCGACCATTGGACTTTCAAGAACTTGGTGCTCTTGTTGCGAGTCTTACGAACGGTCTCATCGAGAATTTTGATAGGGTGCTCCTCATAAGATAGATCATCTTGCAGCTCAATGGAATCATGATCAACTGCACGATCTGGATCTTTGAAACACTTCTTGAGTTGTGACACGTGGAACACATCGTGCACTTTGGATAGTTTTTCTGGAAGTTCAAGACGATAAGCATTCTCTGCACGTCTTGAGAGGATGTTGAAAGGGCCAATGTATCTTGGTGCAAGCTTTCCTTTCACACCAAAACGATGAGTGCCTCTGAGGGGAGTTACACGGAGATATGCCTTATCACCAGGTGCATAGACCATATCCCTGTGCTTGCTATCATAATAGCTCTTCTGACGAGACTGAGCAATCCTGAGATTGTCACGAATGATACGAACTTTCTCCTCGGCTTCCTTAACAATGTCAGGGCCTAAAAGTGAACGTTCACCAGCTCCAGACCAATTGATTGGACTCCTGCATCTGCGACCATACAGTGCCTCAAATGGTGCCATGCCTAGGCTTGCCTGGTAGCTGTTGTTGTAGGAGAATTCAGCATATGGAAGGCAATCCTCCCATTTCATGCCAAAGGAGAGACCACATGCTCTGAGCATATCCTCGAGAATCTGATTGACTCTTTCGACTTGCCCCTGAGACTGAGGGTGATAAGCTGTGCTGAACAGAAGTTTAGTGCCCAATGCTTCTTGAAAGCTCTTCCAGAAATGAGAAGTGAAGATACTTCCACGGTCTGAGCTTATTTCCAATGGAACACCATGAAGTGGAACAACCTTTGCTGTGTAGAGCTCTGCTAACTGGCTAGCTGAGATAGTTTCCTTTACAGCATAGAAGTGAGCAACCTTAGTGAGACGATCAATAACAACGAAGATTGCATCGTTGCCCTTTTTGGACTTTGGAAACCCAGTAACGAAGTCCATTTCAATCATGTCCCACTTCCACTCAGGAATTTTCAGAGGTTGGAGTAGACCTGCTGTCTTCTGATGGACTGCCTTAACACGTTGACAAACGTCGCATTCAGAAACGTATTGAGCAATTTCACGTTTCATGCCAGGCCACCAATACAGAGTCTTGAGATCCTGGTACATCTTTGTACTTCCAGGGTGAATGGATAGAGGAGTTTCATGAGCCTCCTTGAGAATGATATCCTTGAGACTTTGAATCTGAGGGACTGCAATGCGTCCTTCGAAGAACACAGTTCCCTTGTCATCAATTGAGAAGGACTTGAACTTATCATTGCCCTCCTTGATGTGATCCACAATCTTCTTGATTTCATTATCACGAAGTTGTTCAGAACGAATCTTGTCCTCGAGAGTTGGGCTGGCTGTCAAGCTAGCAAGGTATCCTTCAGGAACAAGACCAAGGTTCAGCTTCTGGAATTCTTCATGAAGTGGAGGTTGGCTTTCCATGATCATGAGATTATTGCAATAAGATTTGCGACTGAGAGCATCGGCCATAACATTAGCCTTGCCTGGAGTGTAAGAAATGGTGAGATCAAAGTCTTTAATCTTCTCAATCCATCTCCTTTGCCTGAGGTTCAGATCTGGCTGAGTGAAGATGTATTTCAGACTCTTGTGATCGGAAAAGATTTCAGTTTTGTTACCCAACAAGTATTGTCTCCATTTCTTGAGGGCAAACACAACTGCTGCAAGTTCAAGATCATGAGTGGGATAGTTTTGCTCATGTGGGTTCAACTGACGTGAAGCATAAGCCACAACTTGACGTTCTTGCATAAGAACTGCTCCTAGGCCTTGGAGAGATGCATCACAGAATATCTGGAAAGGTTTGGTAGTGTCGGGGCCAACTAGAACAGGTGTTGAAGTGAGTTTAGTCTTCAGGAGGTTGAAACTCTCATCACATTGTGGAGTCCAAACGAACTTTTTGTCCTTCTTTGTGAGATCAGTGAGAGGTTTAGCAATCTTGGAAAAGTTTTGGACGAAACGACGGCAATAGCTAGCCAAGCCAAGAAAGCTTCTAACTTGCTTCACCGTCTTAGGGGGTTTCCAGTCAACAATTGCCTTAACCTTTTCCGGGTCAATGGCTATGCCTTTGGCAGAGATGATATGACCAAGATATGCAACTTCTGGAATCCAGAACTCACATTTGGAAAACTTGGCATACAGACGATGCTCGCGAAGTTTCATGAGAGTGAGACGAAGGTGTTCTCCATGCTCTTCCTCGGATTTTGAGTAGACTAGAATGTCATCGAGATATACCACAACGAACTTGTCGAGGTATTCATGGAAGACAGAATTCATGAGTCTTGAGAAGGTTGCCGGTGCATTGGTGAGACCAAAGGACATGACGGTGTATTCATATAGACCGTACCTTGTGGTGAAAGCTGTCTTAGGAATATCTTCCTTTCTGATCTTTATCTGATGGTAACCCATCCTCAAGTCCAACTTTGAGAATATTGAGGCTCCAGCAAGTTGATCAAAAAGATCATCGATACGAGGAAGTGGATACTTGTTCTTGATGGTTTTCTCGTTGAGAGGACGATAGTCAACCACGAGTCTCTTAGTTTGATCCTTCTTGGCAACAAACAGAGTTGGGCAACCCCAAGCGGAGGAACTAGGCTGAATGAAACCTTTGTCCATATACATATCGATTTGCTCCTTCAACAATTTCAGTTCAGGAGGAGCTATCTTGTATGGATGCTTAGAGATTGGAGCAGTACCTGGCTCAAGCTCGATCACGAACTCAACTGCTCTGTCCGGAGGCATCCCTGGCAACTCTTCTGGAAAGACGTCAGGGAATTCACAAACCACCGGAACATTTTCAATTGCAGGAAGGGGTTTGGCCTCAAGGTTGAACAGCTGAACAGAAGTTGATCCATATGGAGAATAGACTATCTGGCCTGAAGTGTGGGAGAGAGTTATTGACTTTTGAGCACAGTCAATTTTAGCTTTGTGGGTCTTCAACCAATCCATACCCAGAATGACATCAATGTCAGAATTTCCCAGCAACATGAGTGAAGCAAGGAATACACGTCCTCCAATTAGGATCTCATTGTCCATGCTTATCTTGGAAGTCAACATTTGCGGTCCCGGAGAGTGAACAGTCATTTGATTGCTTAGCGGAACCAGAACTAGGTTGTATGCTTTTGCAAAAATCTTTGACACAAATGAATGCGATGCTCCAGTATCAAACAACACTTTAGCTGGAATAGAGTTTACGGGTAATATACCGAGAACGACGTCAGCAGCCTCTTCGGCTTTGTCGGCCTTGATATGGTTCACCCTCGCGTTCCTCCCGACAGGCCTATTGTTGGAGTTGAAGGCTTTAGCCGGAGGAGCACGAACCATAGCCTGGTTGGTGTTGGGGCGAGGAGGTAGGGGTAGCTGCTTCTGAGTGCACTTGTCAGCATAGTGTCCAGTATCCTTGCACTTGTAGCAAGTGACGATACGAGAAGGACCTGGCCTTGGCTGCCCCATCGGGAACCTCTGACCCTGCATCTGAGATGGGTTGGGTGGGCGGGGACCAAAGCCTGGAGAAGCTTGGGCATTTGGAGCCCGAGTGACAGCACCATTTGGCACCCAGATGCGGCGCTTCTGCGGAGGGGTGGTCATGTTGGAGGAGGAACCACCCTCACGCGAGTGCTTGCGCGACTCTTCGAACGCCTTGCGCCCATTCTCCTCATTGAGTGCGGTGTTCACGAGCTCCACGAAGTCCTTGCACTTGATGTTTGTGAGAGCGTACTTCAGTTCCGGGTTAAAACCTCGGCGGAACCTTGCCATCTTCTTGGCTTCGGTGGACACTTCGTCACCAGCGTACCGAGCGAGACGATTGAACTCGTTCTGGTAGCCGAGAACGTCCAGCTTGCCCTGTCTGAGAGAGCAGAATTCCTCACGCATCTTTTCCATGAGACCATCCGGGATGTGGTGCTTCAGGAAGGCATCCTTGAAACATCCCCAGTTGATAGGAAAGCCAGCCCTCATGGCCTGGTAGTTCTCCCACCAAGTAGCTGCCTGACCCTTCAGTAGGTAGGTGGCGTACTTGACCTTATCCTCTTCAGCAACATGAGCTATCTCCAGAGCTCTTGCTACGTCACGGATCCAGTCATCAGCATCCAGGGGCTCACGTGTTGCCACGAAAGCTTTTGGGCCCAAGCTGAGGAAGTCCTTGATGGTGACCCTTGGAGCATTCTGGTTGTGTTGCTGGTTAGCCTGGATCTGGGCCATCTGTGTCACCACTTGGGTCATCTGAGCCAACAGCTCCCCCATTGGTGGTGGCGGAGGCGGGTTGTTCCTGGTTGGAGGCATCCTGAACAGAAATTCATTTTAGCACAACAACAGAAAAGGATAGACTTGGTAACCGAAAGATAGATTATTCCGACGCATGAATAGATAACCAACAGGTACATCATCACATGTTCAAATACATCAGAATATCCAACAGACCAATACATGGTTCGAAAACGAAAGGATAGACTAGACACAGCTAGTAATGGATACAACGGTACTCCCATGCTCATCACGCAGGACGGCGGTGAGTAGTACGACGAGAGATACGGTGAGGAGGAATCCCACGGAAGTAGGTATCACGACGATCCATGTAGATAGGAACTGCTCTGAGAGCAACTCTCGGTGTGGTGAAGTGGAAAGCGTCCTCTCCCTGTGCTCCATAGCGGGGAATCCCTGTGTAACCAGCTCCGAGGTCGAGAAGTGGGCCTCTGATCGGCTCGTAACCTCCAGCATCTGGCAACGGAAGACCAGCTGGCTGAACGACACGTGCGAAGCGCTCGTCTCCAACAAAGTCTGTGGTGTACGTCGCCAGACGAGTGAGAGCAAGGTGGAGCTGCTCCCTGACTGAGGCTAACTCCTGAGAAAGTGCGGAAGCAACGGCATCACTGTGACTAGCGAACTGGGCAGTGATCTGGAGCCTGGAGCTATCAGTCTCGTAGGTATCCATGTCGCGGTGGATAGTGAAGTGAGCTCCCGCTGCCGTGATGTAACCACGGGGGATGTGACGAAAACTGGACTTATCAAACCCCCAGTAGTCAGCACGGAGAACGGTGACACTCACGTACGCTGCCTGCTGCACTGCCATATCCACTGTGGACCCTACTGCCTCGTACTGGTGTGCAATGCTCCTGCCATCATCCGACAGAATGTAGACGATAGCCCGGTAGCAAGTCTGGTCACACTCTCGCTGGTGCTCGTAGACCTGGTACTCTGGTGCCCAACGGAACCCCAGAAAGGTAACCATGTCTCTCAGCAACTCCGGAAAACCGGCGGTGCTCTCACAGCGAGTCATGCGAACCACCTGCGGATAGTAGTTGAGACCCATCTGCAGATTATTTGGAAGGTTTTGATTAGACTCCGGTAGATGAAAAAGGATGTGGAAAACAACAACAAGGTTGAACGGACGAAAGGATGTTGAAAAGAACATGATATCGAAGCAACATCGGGAAAACGAGACCAAAAGTCCTGAGGTACTACAGAGAACCCAAAACACGTGAAATCCTAACTTGAAAGTTTAGGTGAGAACAGAAAACAACGTTGCACTTCCTTACCAGAAAAGGGTGGGTGGGTGGGGAAAGAAGAAAAATGGCAGAATTCCTACTCTCACGTTTCATTTTTCCTATATAGCTACAAAATAGTTTCTAGACTCAACTGCGACCAGTAAAAAGGGATCCTACAGGCAGACAGGCTCTGATACCATTTGTCGCACCCTGGGTTTCTAGAGGATACTCTCCGCACGAACTGGAAGTCAGGTGCTTGGATTATGGGGCATACATGCTCCCACGTCCCAGCTTCCTGGTAGGCCTGCGCTTATGCGCGACAACACAAGCCCTGCTTCCACCGTCGAAGTAAACTATCCGCTAGGAACCTAAAGGCACTACTGTCGACGTACTTCATAATCAAACACGCACGGTACGTCAACAGTTTGGTACGGATGATAGCACAGAATGTCTCTAAGACACAAAAGAATGAAATAAGGGCAACTGGCCTTCACTAAGGCAGAAAATAGCGAATACAGTCATCCAGAGGACACATGTCCCAACATATCATCCATTACAACAGCGGAAGCAAACAAAGGGGTCTGAGTACAGACAAATCCATGGCTTAAGAAGCCCGAGAACATAAATGAAAGCGAAGCCCATCCACGTAGGTCTGGAACCTGCCCTGGTCCAGCTAACTACTCGTCTGCAGCGTCGTCGAACTCCACAAAGTAGCCATCCTGGGAAGCATCGTAGTCGTAGTAGTACTCTGCGTAAACCACAGCCCCAACGGGGTCAGTACATCCAAGTACTGGCAAGCAAGACTCACAGTTCATCAAGGAGTTACCCGTCAACACAAGCATTGATGCTTGGGATCAACGGAAGGAAGGGGTGATATAAAAGTTGCTGCTGGCTGCTCTAAACAACTACAGAATATAACTACAAATTCCGGCTAACAGAAAAGATAAGATCGAGGATTGTAACCAACTGAAAGATAACTTCAACCAAACCCATCCTGGATCTCGCCCCTTATCCAAAGAAGCAATCCGAGGATAACTCACACAGTTGTAATAAGGTGAATCAAGTTATTGTGTGAATAACCTATTACTAGTCAAGTTATTAATCATTGGGTGAAACATGATTGATAGTTATGTTGAAGTTGTCCTGAGTACTTGTTAGCCAGTACTTTCACCAAGTAATCCATAACCGCGGAAAACACGGCTTCTCGAGAAGATTATCCCTGCAGGGTTGCACCAATTTGGCCGTACACTCAAGAATAACCCGCCAGATGGAAATGCACTTCCACCAAGCGGGGTACTCTACACAACCAACCATTCCTCGCATCAAGCCCAAAGCACCTTGGGCGCACGGCTAATCGAGCCCAGAAGAAAATGGACCCTCATAGCACTCTAAGAACGTGTCCCCCTATATGCCGACTACGAAAGTTCCACCCTGCGCTGGGCTCGCAAAAACATGCATGCGGCAAATGGAAAACACGAACTAAATGAGGCGATTTGGACGAGATGCGAATCAGGTCAAGTTGAGGGGGGCGCCCATACTCGCTTCCCAAATACGGGTAGTGCGCTCATCATGGATCAGTAGACAAGACCCTTTTCCTATTAGGGTCGACACTAGCAGGCTCCAAAACCACTCATGGGCCTCCTGCCGGTGCCTTATCATCAGATTATTATTACCATTAGCAATTAACAGGATTGATTGATTACTAACGAGCCCCGGTACAAGATAATAAGATAGTAACAGTAGTAACCGACAACAGACTCGAGTAAAAGCAACCCTAAGCATGCTAGATAATACTAAGGCCCAAGCAATGGCTGTAGGTATGGAGGTGGTGGCAATATCATGGCTCAAGGTATCATGTGATGGGTTCGGAGAACAAGCAACGATACATAGGGCTAGCAATAGTAGACAAAAAGATAGTATCGACAACAAGTGTGGAAAGGAACTCAATGATTCATGTGAGTGATAACTTGCCTGGCAGCTCAGCCTCGTACTGGGCTAGGTCCTGAGTAGTGGTGTCGTAAGGCTCGTCGGTACCAACGTCGTCGTCTAATCGAGAAGAAGCAAAACAACAACGAAGGAAGACGGGCAATCAATACATAGCATAAGTGCACAAGCATTGGATGATGCATGCCATGTTTAATAGATGCACCAAAATAACTTGCTTGACATGAAACACAAGTTTAAATGGATTCCATATGCAAAAGGATGCATATGGAAGCCCATGCTTGGAGTTGAATTAATTGTTCTATCACTAAGCATTAGGTGTAGTTGAATTAGTATGATGCATGCATGATGAATAACAATAACATAACAAGTTAAATGCAATTGGAACAATAGTTAACAATTTAGAAAGGCCTTTATCAACTTTGGAATTTTGTTACTTAAACATGGTACACAAAACAATTATTGTTTTCATCAAGCTAGGGTGTGCAAAACAAGTTACAAATTTTATATTTGAAAAGTTTATCAAATTTTAGTTGGATTACATGTTTCACAATTTGACATTGGACTTAGGATTAGTTAATTATGAATTAAACAATATTAAACAATTTTTAATTGAATTAAACAAGTTTTAAATTGTTTAGGCAATTTAAATTGTTCAAACTAGGAAACAAAATTTATATTTGAGTAGAGTATTCAAAATGGTGTGAAAAACATATTTTATTTGAATTATTTGAAAACAGAATGAATTAGTTATGAATTATTTCAATTTGCATTTGAATTATTTGAATTTGAATTTAGATTGCATTTTGAAAATTCAAAACAGAACACAAGTTGCAAATTTGGAAAGTTTATAAAATTTGGATCAGAATAGACATCAAGTTTGTATGTATTGGATTTATAAAATAAAAGTTATTGCATTTCCAATTTAGATGTTTATTCTGCCCATTTAAAAGAAATAAAAAAAAATAACAGATTCGCGTTTTTCTTTTGTTACCGAGAGGGGCTATACCCGCTGCCACTGCTCTGCGGGTCCAGGCCAGCGTGGCAGCCACGCAGGCGCCAGCGTGGACAGGGAAGAAAAACCAGCAAAAAAGGGGGGCTTGCGTCTCCGGGGGTTCGACCCCGAGACCGCCTGGCCCGCGCGCAAGGATCGCGCCAACTGCGCTGCGATCGAATCTTGACAGGAGTAGGGTGCGCGGAAGGATATGGTGTCTGTCTGCGTTAACTGAAATTTCCGACAGCGTGGTTCTCTGAACCTGACGAACATGTCGTCGATCGGAAAGCTGCGGCGACCCGCGAACGGCGGCCGGCGGCGGTTGAGTGTGGCCACGCATCACAGAGCAGAGGGTGGGGAGTGGCCTAGGCCAGGAGGGAAGCTCACCACGGCTGCGTCGCGGAAGGAGGTGCAGCGACGGCGAACTGTCGGCTGGAGGCGATGGAGCAGAAGAAACGGCGGACGTCCGGCGACAACCGGCGGATGGCGGCGCGGCTACGGCTCTCCTCAAGCTTCACGGAAGTGTCGACGACGAGGAGCGCACCGTGGGCTTCCAATTCCCGTTGCTAGCCCACGATGAACCCCATCGGAGACGGCGCGCGCGGCCGGGATTCAGAGAGTGTGGCGCGGCGAGCTTCAGAGAGGGGTTCAGAGGGAAGGCAATGGCTTTGGGGAGAGGATGGGAGGTTGGCGGCGCAGAGGAGAAGGTGGCTAGGGTTGAGTGGCCGGAGGGGGCCGTGGTGGTTATATGGACTCGAGGGTGCTGTACGGCGGCGCATCGGGAGGCTCTGGAGGCGATCGGATGGAGGAGAGGGCGTCGTACGCCATTGACGTCAGAAAGGGAGAAGACGACCGCGACGTGAGGGAGTATTGGGCTCAAGGGAAAAAAACGGGCTGGGCCTAGGTTGGACCAGCTGCTGCTGCTCTCCTCCCTGCTGCTTTATTTTTTTTTTTGTACACTGTTTTTTTTTTGTAGTTGAGTAAATTGGAAACAAACAAAGGTTTTGTTTAAGAAAATTTTGGAATAAAAATTAGGATAACCTTTTAGTGGAAAAGCAACCTTTTGGCAGTTTTTGTTTTCCAAAAAGTTATTGTTTGCTTGTTGTTTTAAAATTAACCAAAATAAATAAATTTTGCCATATTAATTATTATTTAGAAAATAGGTTGTTTTCAATAGGGTTTACCTTAGGGTTTAGAATGTTTTGAAGAATACCAAAATGTGTTGAACATCATGGATTCAAAAGGATTGATGAATTGAGACTTGTTTTTGAGTTTAGAGAAAGACTTGGAAATAATTGATTAATTTGGTTAATTGACTTAAGCAACAACTTAAAAGGTGCATTTAAAAAGGATTGCTTGGAAACAAAAGAGGTTTTAAGTTTGTACTTCTTTATTTGAGAGGTTGTAACAGACAAGTGTGAAAACCATGTTTGAATAAGTTTGAATTTTAATATGAAAACAATGCAAACAGAAATAAAAATGAGAATGATGCCATGATGCATTGCATAAATTAAACAAATAAATAAAACAACTAAGGGTTTTCATACTTGGATGTTACAGCTTCTGTTACGAACCTATCACATGTTTCCCTTTAACCCTGATATTGCCTCACCTCCACTCCTATAACCCCGTTGTTTGAGCCCGTGTCTTACTAGCATGCTTAGGGTTGTTTTGCTCGAGTCTGTTACCCGTTACTTTCTGGTACTATTTCTATTATGTTCTGGGGCTCGATGTTAAACAACAACCTGTTAATTTTGAGGTAATAATAATTTGATGATAAGGCACCGGCAGGAGGCCCGGCGTGGTTTTGAGGCCTGCTAGTGTCAACCCTAATTAGGAAAAGGGTCTTGTCTACTGATCCATGATGAGCGCACTAACCGCATATGGGAAGCGTGTATGGGCGCCCCCCTCAATTTGATTCGATTCGCATCTCGTCCAAATCGCCACACTTAGTTCGGGCTTTCCATTTGATGCATGCATGTGCAGGTGCGAACCCTTGGCGCCAGGGTGGAACTTTTGTAGTCGGCATTTAGGGCGGCGTGGTCTTAGAGTGCTATGAGGGTCCCCTTTTCTTCGTGGGGCTCGATTAGCCGCGCACGCACAACATGTGGTTCTTTGGGCTTGATGCGAAGAAGAGTTGAGTTGTGTTGAGTGCCCCGCTTGGTGGGAAAGGCCTTCCCATCTGGCGGGTTATTCTTACGTGTACGGCCAAATAGGTGCACCCCTGCAGGGATAAATCTTCTCGAGAAGCCGTGTTTTCCGCGGTTATGGATTACTTGGTGAAAGTACTGGCTAACAAGTACTCAGAACAACTTACACCTAACTAATGATAACCTGACTAGTAATAGCCTTATTGCCACAATGACTTGATCCATCATTAATCCAACTGTGTGAGTTATCCTCGGATTGCTTCTTTGGATAAGGGGCGAGATCCAGGATGGGTTTGTTTGGTGGTTAGTTATAGTTGGTTACGATACGCTATCTTATCTCCTTTCTGTCAGCCGGAAGTGGTAGTAAGTTTTTGTAGTTGGTTAGAGCAGCCAGCTGCCGCATCTTTTGTATCACCCTTTTTTCCGTTGAACCCAAAGCATCTGTGCTTGGTGTTGACGGGTTACACTTTGGTGAACTGTGAGTCTTGCTTGCCAGTACGTTTATGTACTGACCCCTTTGGGGCTGTGGTTTCCGCAGACGACGTTTCCGAGGATCCCCTTGGTGACTACTACGTGGAGTATGACGAGGCTGCTGACGAGTAGATAGCGGACCCGGGCAGGATCCGAGACTTCGTGGATGGGCTCCGTCTTTTCGTTCCCGGCCTCTTAGGCCTATTTGGTTCTTGTCTGTACTCAGACATTTTGGATGCTTCCGCTGTGTTGTAATGTTGATATGTTGGGACATGTGTCCTCTGGATGAGTGTATTTGCTATCTCTGCTCTAGTGAGAGCCATTTGCAACTTATTTCAATCTTTTGTGTCGTAGAGATCTGTTGTGATATCACTTGTTCAAATGCCGTTGACGTACCATGTGTGTATGTTTTGAAGTACGTCAATGGAAGTATCCTGATTTCTATGGGATAGTTTACATCGATGGTGGATAGTAGAGATTGGTTGTCACACATAAGTGTTGGCCTACTCGTAAGAGGACGCGGGAGCAGATAAGCCCCGTAATCCAATCATCTACTATTCAGTTCGGACCGGTGAGTATCCCCTAGAAGTCCGGGTGCGACAAATGGTATCAGAGCCTGTCTGCCTGTAGGATCCCTTTTTACTGGTCGCAGTTGAGTCTAGAAACTATTTTGTAGCTATATAGGAAAAATGAAACGTGAGAGTAGGAATTCTGTTCTTTTTCTTCTTTCCCCACCCACCCTCCCTTTTCTGGTAAGGAAGTGCAACGTTGTTTTTCCCTCCTCATCTAAACTTTCAAGTTAGGTTTTCACGTATTCTGGTTTCTCTAGGATGGTTATATCTACTAGACCATAGGAATGGAGGTGGTTGTGACATGATTTATCATGTTGCCTACTCACGATTCAGAACGGAGGCGTGTAAGCCCCGGAAGCAGATCCTCTATTCCTTAAGCAGTAGATATTGATCCTTTAGAAGCCCGGATGGGTTTTTCCGTAGTACCTCAGGAGTGTTTTGTTCTCGTGTTTCCCTGATGTTGCTTTGATATCCTGTTCTTCTCAACATCCTTTTCGTCCGTTGAAACATTGTTGTTGCTTCCCATTTCAGTTCTTCTACCGGCGTCTAATCAATAACTCTGTTCCACCCTTCTGGCCAGATAGTCTATTTTCCAAATGAATCAAGTTCCATTCAGCTATACACCCTCAATACAAAACCTCTCCCTTTACTTGAAAATGTTCCGGTGGTTTCCAAATTCCCTGACATCTTTCCAGAAGAGTTGCCAGGAATGCCTATCATTTTGAACTTCCAGAAAAACTATCCAAGGTGCACGACGTGTTTCACGTGTCACAACTCAAGAGGATCTTCGCAAGAAGTATTCGGACCTTTTCTCTTCTCAGTAGGAATCTCGGGGCGCGATTCCTTCAAGGGGTGGCGTTTTGTAACATCCCAAGTATGAAAAATAGCCATTAGAATGTTTGCTCTCTGTTATTTTATGTTTTGCATCATGGCATCATGTTCATTGCATTTGTTTTGCTTTATTTTCCAACTGTTTTCCTCTGTTTTCTTTTGTTTTCACTTGTTTTCTATTTGAATTGCAAACCAAATTTTAAACCTCTTGGTTCATACTTGTGATGTTACAATTCCCAAAATGATATTTCAAATCAAAACAATCATTTGTTTCCAT
Source organism: Alopecurus myosuroides (assembly GCA_028641055.1). Taxonomy (NCBI): domain Eukaryota; kingdom Viridiplantae; phylum Streptophyta; class Magnoliopsida; order Poales; family Poaceae; genus Alopecurus; species Alopecurus myosuroides. The sequence continues at coordinate 288,313,878 of CM054061.1, forward strand.
TAAAGTTGTGATTTCAAAACTGTCGTTTTGTTTCTATCAAAATTCATTTAATACCAAACCCTTTTCGAATTCAATTAATTTCCAAAACATCAACTCTTTTGAAAATTATGAAAATGACCAAAACACTTCCATCATTTGTTTCCATTAAACCTTAAGGTTCAAACTATTAAAATTGGCTTTTAATAACTCACTTAATTCAAATTGCTTCCAAATTCAAATCACATTTTTCCAAACAGCAATCCCTTTGGAATTAATGAAATTCACACAACAACTCTAAGCAATTGTTGCAAATAAAATTGAGGGTTCAAACTATTTAAATGTTGTTTTTAATAAATCACTTAATCTTAAATTCATTCAAAATTCAAATCAAATCACAAACAGCACCCAATTTAAAATTATGAAAATTACCAAAAACATTTCTAATCATTGTTTCCATTTAAACTATAGGGTTCACCCTATTTAAATTTTTGTTTTCAATAATCACTTAATATAAAAATCATTCAAATTTGAGCCAAATTGCAAACAACACATTTATTTTGAACTTTTGGAAAACACAACTTGTCAAGTGGTTGATGTTACCTATTTAAACAATACCAAATTTTTTTCTAAATTTTCCTTAGCCAAAATCTCATCTATTTCTTCCTAGTTTCATATCAGCAAAAAAAAAGAACAAAGGAAAAAATAAAAAGGAAGCAACCAAGGAGAGAGAGAGGCCAGCAGCCCAGCCCAACTCCCCCCTCAGCCCAACTCACCTCTCACCCCTCGGCCCGATACCCCTTCCCCCGTCGTCTTCCTCGTACGGCTGCTCATCCACCCTGTCCACGTTGACAGGGAGGTACAGCAACGGCGATCACCACCTCCTCCCCCTCCTTAAAGCTAGCCCGAGTCCCCCTGCCCTAACCCTAGTGCCTTCTTCCTCCTTCTTCCTCTCTCCCCGCCTCCCTTCTCTTCTCCTCCCCTCTGCTCCCTTCTCCCTGTCCTTTTTCCTCTGAACCTGAACCCCCACCATGGCCGCATGTTGAGGATGGTTGGCATGGTCACAGGGGTAGTTGTCGGGAGCTCCCCATGGTGGGAATGAGATCCCCACACTGTCCTCTTCCGTTTCTGCTCCGAGGGAGGAGCCCTGGGGCCTTGGATCGACGCCGGCGATCACCTCTTCCGCCACCGGACCCTCCTCTGTATCTGCATCGAGCCGCCGACCTGTCTCCCTCCGTTTCCATCGAGGTGAGCACCTCGCCTCCCCTTCCCTCTCGCTCTCCTCCCTTCCCTTCACGGCCACGCAGCCCTCAGCAACCACGGCCACCCCAGCGCCACCGCGAGCGCAGCAGCAGCGATCGATTCCGGCCTTCCGCGACCGTCAGGTAGACAGCAAACTGAACCTGTTCGCAGATTCAGTTAAACAGCTTACCTGAAGGTTATCCCCCCCCGATGCCCCCTTCTGTCAACAAGTCCAGCCCACCGCAGTGGTTAGCTGCTCTCTGCGCGCACGGGAGGGTGTGGGTTCGATTTCCCCCCTACGCAATAAAAACCAAAACTTTTTATTTTATTTTGTTTAGATACAGAAACATGACAGTTTCACACACAGGTCCTTGCTAATCCTTTCCAGCCCCTGTAATTTTTTTCCTAAGTCCCTAGTTAATAAAAAATGGCAGAATTGCACCCTAAACTTGTAAAATGCATAACTAATTCATCTTAACTCCAAATTCAACTTTTTAAATATGTTTTCTGTACCAAATTGAATTGTCTACCCAAATATAAAATTTGTTTACTGTTTTGAATATTTTAAATTGGTGAAATATTTGAAAACTTGTTTAATTCACTTAATTTTGCAAAAATCATAACTTGGGCATAAAAAATCCAAATCCAACAAACTTAATATGTTTTCCATCCCATTTTTCATGTACTTTCCAAATATCAACTTTGTTTGCTGTTTTGAATAATTTAAATTGCTGAAAACAACTGTTTCTTGCTTAATGCATTTAAAATTGTCAAAATAATAACTTGCTCATTTTAAATCCAATTTCAACAAATGAAATATGTTTTCCATGCAAAATTAAACCACCTTTTCGAATATAAAATTTGTTTCATGTTTAGAATAATTAAAATTGGTTAAATGATTTAAACCTTGTTTAAATCATTTAAAATTGTTAAATTCATACCTTGGGCAAATTAATTTCTTTTTGAACATATAAAATATGTTTTCCAACCATAAAAGTATAAACTTTTGAAATATGAATTTGGTTTAATGTTTTGAACAAATAAAAACTCAAATAAGTTCATGTTTGAATTAAATTCATTTAATTCTTGTTTAAACTTGCTTAATTCATAAGTAATTTATTCTAAATCCTTTTTCAATAAGTGAGACATGTAATCCACCTAAAATTTTGTGTTATTTCCAAATATGAACTTTGCTATCTATTTTGAACAATTAAAAGTGGTGAAAACAACAAATGCTTGTGTGACACCTTTAAGGAACCAAAATTTCCTAACTTAATAATTAAAATTCCAAACTTGGTAAAATTCATTTCAATTTGATTCTATTGTTGTTTTCTTCCTGTTTTCCTCATCCATGCATCATGCTAAATCACTTACACATGATGCTTAGTTGTAGAACAATTAATTCAACCATAATTTATGGACCTTTTCCATATGCAATCCAATTGCATATGGGTCCATTTAAACATGTTACCTTGTCAACTAGTTTATTTTGATGCATCAATTAAATGGTCATGCATCATCCCATGATTGTGCACTATGCCATGTTATTGATTGTTTGTTCTCTGTGTTGTTTGTTTGCTTCTTCTCGAATAGACGACGACGTTGAGACAGACGATACCTACAGCACCCCTTCTGAGGATCTAGCTCAGTACCAGGCTGCTGAGTTTGCAGGCAAGTATTCACTCACATGAACCACTGTGTTCCTTTCAACATTGGTTACTGATACTTTCCGTTGTCTATTCTGCTAGCCTTTTGAATCGTTGCTTCTGTTACGAACCTATCACATGTTTCCCTTTAACCCTGATATTGCCTCACCTCCACTCCTATAACCCCGTTGTTTGAGCCCGTGTCTTACTAGCATGCTTAGGGTTGTTTTGCTCGAGTCTGTTACCCGTTACTTTCTGGTACTATTTCTATTATGTTCTGGGGCTCGATGTTAAACAACAACCTGTTAATTTTGAGGTAATAATAATTTGATGATAAGGCACCGGCAGGAGGCCCGGCGTGGTTTTGAGGCCTGCTAGTGTCGCCCTAATTAGGAAAAGGGTCTTGTCTACTGATCCATGATGAGCGCACTAACCGCATGTGGGAAGCGTGTATGGGCGCCCCCCTCAATTTGATTCGATTCGCATCTCGTCCAAATCGCCACACTTAGTTCGGGCTTTCCATTTGATGCATGCATGTGCAGGTGCGAACCCTTGGCGCCAGGGTGGAACTTTTGTAGTCGGCATTTAGGGCGGCGTGGTCTTAGAGTGCTATGAGGGTCCCCTTTTCTTCGTGGGGCTCGATTAGCCGCGCACGCACAACATGTGGTTCTTTGGGCTTGATGCGAAGAAGAGTTGAGTTGTGTTGAGTGCCCCGCTTGGTGGGAAAGGCCTTCCCATCTGGCGGGTTATTCTTACGTGTACGGCCAAATTGGTGCACCCCTGCAGGGATAAATCTTCTCGAGAAGCCGTGTTTTCCGCGGTTATGGATTACTTGGTGAAAGTACTGGCTAACAAGTACTCAGAACAACTTACACCTAACTAATGATAACCTGACTAGTAATAGCCTTATTGCCACAATGACTTGATCCATCATTAATCCAACTGTGTGAGTTATCCTCGGATTGCTTCTTTGGATAAGGGGCGAGATCCAGGATGGGTTTGTTTGGTGGTTAGTTATAGTTGGTTACGATACGCTATCTTATCTCCTTTCTGTCAGCCGGAAGTGGTAGTAAGTTTTTGTAGTTGGTTAGAGCAGCCAGATGCCGCATCTTTTGTATCACCCTTTCTTCCGTTGAACCCAAAGCATCTGTGCTTGGTGTTGACGGGTTACACTTTGGTTAACTGTGAGTCTTGCTTGCCAGTACGTTTATGTACTGACCCCTTTGGGGCTGTGGTTTCCGCAGACGACGTTTCCGAGGATCCCCTTGGTGACTACTACGTGGAGTATGACGAGGCTGCTGACGAGTAGATAGCGGACCCGGGCAGGATCCGAGACTTCGTGGATGGGCTCCGTCTTTTCGTTCCCGGCCTCTTAGGCCTATTTGGTTCTTGTCTGTACTCAGACATTTTGGATGCTTCCGCTGTGTTGTAATGTTGATATGTTGGGACATGTGTCCTCTGGATGAGTGTATTTGCTATCTCTGCTCTAGTGAGAGCCATTTGCAACTTATTTCAATCTTGTGTGTCGTAGAGATCTGTTGTGATATCACTTGTTCAAATGTCGTTGACGTACCATGTGTGTATGTTTTGAAGTACGTCAATGGAAGTATCCTGATTTCTATGGGATAGTTTACATCGACGGTGGATAGTAGAGATTGGTTGTCACACATAAGTGTTGGCCTACTCGTAAGAGGACGCGGGAGCAGATAAGCCCCGTAATCCAATCATCTACTATTCAGTTTGGACCGGTGAGTATCCCCTAGAAGTCCGGGTGCGACATGGTAGATCGGGTGGCATTTTACTAGGCGTTAAAACTGACTCCTTTGACGTGTTAGCAAGGTCGGATGGTGATTTTCATATTAAATTACACCTCCGTAACCGCGCTGACAATTTCATATGGAGCTTGGTCGCTGTGTATGGTGCTGCCCAGGAGGAGTTTAAGGAGGCTTTTCTCCGTGAGTTGGTTAACCTGGCTAATAATAATCCACATCCAATTTTAATTGGTGGTGATTTTAATATGCTAAGGTTCCCACATGAGAAAAGCCGGGGACGGTTTGATGGCCATTGGCCTTTCTTGTTCAATGCTGTCATTGATAGCTTGGATTTGAGAGAGGTATACATGTCCGGACGACAGTTCACCTGGGCAAATAGTCTGTCGTAGCCTACATACGAAAAGCTATATCGCGTATTAATGAGTACCGATTGGGAAGATAAATTCCCGTTGGTAACGGTACGTGCTCTAGAACGTATTGAGTCTCTACCGGACCATGCTCCCCTACTTCTTTCAACTGGCACATCAAGACCAAAAGGCCAGACACAGTTCAAATTTGAACTAGGTTGGTTCTTGCGAGATGGTTTTGATGAACTAGTAAAGAAGGTTTGGTACAAACCGGTCTTAGGTGAGAACCCAATACGGAGATGGAATAATAAAATGCGCAATGTGCGTAAATATCTCCGTGGTTGGGCGAGACATACGACCGGGATGCTTAAGAGGGAGAAAGAGCGTCTCTGTTCCATTATTGATGAGTTAGACCGACTCGCAGAAACTAGGTTGTTATCTTCGCAAGAGGTTGAACTTAAAAGTCAATCCAATACGAAAGTGGCACAAATGTTGCGGGAGGAGGAACTCAAATGGTACCAGAGATCGAAAGCTCAATTCATTCTTGAAGGAAACTCGAATACTCGGTATTTCCATAATATTGCCAATGGCAGACATAGGAAAAAACGGATTCAAAGTCTCCATCAGGATGAAGGTATCATTGAGGGACAAGAGTTTCTCAAGGCCTATATCACAAAGTTCTATAAAGATCTGTTTGGGGCTCCAGAAGTTGGTAATATTACCATGGATGAGAGCCACACAGATGATATTCCCCAAGTTTTGATGGAAGAAAACGCTTTTCTTAATGCTCCCTTCTCTGAAGAGGAGATAAAGAAGGCTATATTCCAAATGGAACATAATAAGGCACCTGGTCCAGATGGTTGTCCGGCGGAGTTCTATCAGCATTTCTGGGAAGTCATTAAACATGATCTCATAGAGATGTTTGATTGTTTACAGCATGGACATCTGGAGTTGTATCGCCTAAATTTTGGGGAAATCGTTTTGTTACCTAAGGTTTTGAACGCAGAAAGGATACAACAGTACCGACCAATCTGCCTTCTTAATGTTAGTTTCAAAATCTTTACAAAGGTTGCAACTATTAGGCTTAATTCAGTGGCAGATCATGTGGTAAAACCTACACAGACTGCGTTTATGCAGGGTAGGAATATCCTAGATGGGGTCATGACTTTACACGAAACCGTACATGAGTTGCATACGAAAAAGCTTAATGGGGTAATTCTTAAAATACACTTTGAAAAGGCCTATGATAAAGTGAATTGGGAGTTTCTGCAACAGACTCTGAGAATGAAAGGATTCTCAGAGGAGTGGTGTACTCTAGTTCGCAGTTTCGTAGTTGGAGGTAGTGTGGCTATCAAAGTCAATGATGATGTCGGCCGCTACTTTCAAACTAAGAAAGGCTTGAGACAAGGTGATCCGCTATCGCCCGTATTGTTTAATATTGTGGCAGATATGTTAGCAATCATGATTGAACGAGCCAAGGAAAATAGCCTAATTGAGGGAGTAATCCCACATCTAGTTGATGGGGGATTGTCTAACCTTCAATATGCAGATGATACAATTCTCTTTATGGAACACGATTTGGAGAAAGCGGCGAATCTGAAATTAATTCTTTCAGCGTTCGAGTGATTATCCGGATTAAAAATCAATTTCCATAAAAGCGAATTGTTTTGCTTTGGCGAGGCACAAGATGCAGTTGCACAGTACACCGAGCTATTCGGTTCTGAGCAAGGTCAGTTTCCTATTAAGTATTTGGGAATACCAATACATTATAGGAGATTGACTAATGCAGAGTGGGCTCAAGTCGAAGAACGTTTGCAGAAAAGGCTAGCTAGTTGAAAAGGAAAATTGTTGTCACTTGGTGGACGATTGGTACTCATTAATTCAGTCCTTACTAATATGGTACTGTATATGATATGATTTTTCCAGTTACCTAAAGGAGTCTTAAAAAAATTGGATTATTTCCGATCAAGATTCTTTTGGCAGGGTGACAATGAGAAAAAGAAATATCGGTTGGCCAGATGGGATGTAGTTTGTCGTCCACGTGATCAGGGAGGGCTCGGTATTCATAACCTGCAAGTCAAGAATTCAGCCCTACTTGGTAAATGGATTTTTAAATTACTGACCGAAGACGGCGTGTGGCAGACCCTCCTGAAACGTAAATACATAGGCTCGAAAGCAATATCACAGGTTATGTGGAAATCAGGTGATTCACACTTTTGGGCTGGACTCATGGCGAACAAAACTAAGTTTTTTCGCTATGGGGTATTTAAGATTAAGGATGGATCGCAGATACGGTTCTGGGAGGATATGTGGTTGGGTAATACCACGCTCAGAGAACAGTATCCGGCTTTGTACACGATAGCGCGACATAAGGATGCTACGCTGGCTACGGTCATGCAAACATCACCTCCTAATGTTACGTTCAGACGAGATTTGCTCGGGCCTCGACTTGCGTCTTGGAAAAACCTGGTTGATAGATTAACGATGGTTACTCTTACACCAGGCACTGATGAATTTCGTTGGAAGATCACTAAGAATGGTTTGTTCTCGGTGGACTCCATGTACATGGCTCTGATTCAATCGGATATGCCAGTCGATATTTTCAAAAATGTATGGCGTATGAAGGTGCCGCTGAAGATTAAGATCTTCGTGTGGTACCTTCGTAAGGGAGTCATACTAACAAAAGATAATCTTGTCAAGCGAAATTGGCATGGGAGTTCTAAGTGTGTTTCTTGTTCTCATGATGAGACAATTAAACACTTATTCTTGAGTGCACATTTGCGCGTTCTATATGGTCCGCTATCCAAATGGCTTCTAATCTATATCAACCTACTTCCGTTGCGAATATATTCGGCAATTGGTTACATGGGGTTGATAAACGATTTAAGACTATTATTAGGGTAGGAGCGCTTGCCGTTATTTGGTCGCTCTGGCTATGTAGAAATGACAAGATTTTCAAGGATAAAAACTTTTCTCGTATGCAGGTTCTATTCAGGAGCACAGGTATTCTCCGTTCGTGGTCCACATTACAGCGAGGGGTGTTACGAGGCCTTTTTACGGAGGCATGTGCACGATTGGAGCAGGTGGCGAGGGATATTTTTATCTCACACGGACGGCCGCTTGATCTACGGATTGAGGCTCCATAGCATCGACAGTCTACAGCGGATGTTTTGTAGCTTTGTCGCTCTGTTTATTTTCAGTTTTGGATTTCGGCTGTGTGCATCTCATGATGCAGAGGCCGGGTGTAATGCTTAAACTATTTGAGTAATAAAGCCCTTTATCAAAAAAAATGTATATCTCACATAAATGGGAGATGTTCTACCCTAAACTTTTCTTTGCTGAAAAATATGTGTCGGATATATACCGAATAGGGGTATAGAAGATGGTAGACAAAAGAGCTGGACTACCAGGGTGGCCTGCAAGGTAATGGGCTTAGGTCCATTGGGCGGCCCAGTAGTCCGACGCGTAGAAGCCGGATTCTAGAAGAACCCGGATCACGGCCCGCGTGATCTGGCTTGGAGGAGAAGACGGATTCCTTACTTTCCAAGTTACAAGTTAAACGTAGTCTTCTAGGTTTCTGGTTCTGTAAGCCCTAATCCGGCTATTATATAAAGCCGGACGGGAGATAAGTTCAATAAGTTCCTTTAGTCCAAGGTGCTAGGTTCTAGCTTAAGCCTTGCGCAACTCGCCGGGAAGTCCATCCTCGTCGAGTAGCTAGATCTATTCCCTTACATTGTAACCTTATTATACGGGCTTTAGTCCCTCATAGTGAGAAGTGCAGGAGTAGGTACGCCGTACTGTCGCGACGTACCGAACCTGGGTAAATCCCGTGTTCTGTGTTTACCACGCTATCCCGTTACCCCACGTCTCTACCGTAGTCTCATGGCACCCCAGTCTATGAAAACTACTACGATGTCTCGACAGTTGGCGCCCACCGTGGGGCAGACGACGTCAGGCGTGAAGTTCCGATCTGGGATATTAGGCGGAATCGGAAGATCGATCACTGTCGGAAGCTTGGAATTCGACAACGACGTCGGGCGCTTCCTCGACAACGGATCCTACATCCCGGCGCAAAACCATCTGGTAAGTGCCTGCGTTTTACCGATTGGATCTGCAAATATCTTTATCGGATTAACCGCGGAAGCAATGGGGTTTTGCGGCGAAAGCAATTATCTCCCACCCGCCCTATACCCAGTCGAAGACGACTATGATGCCGGATTTTGCTCAGATCGCCGACAAAACAGTGATACCCACTTTATCGGCATGGTGCAATCCGAGATCGCCGAAAACACGGATGACGGAAATCCCGTGCAAGAGGCAGACAACAATACACCCGTCCCAGAGACGGAAGAACCAATACCCGTCACAGAGACGGAAGATCCGACATCTGTCAACCAGACGATGAACTCGGAAACAGAGTCCGTGCTTGCCGCCATTGAGGCGAGATTGGAGTCGGAAACCGGATCGGATAACTTCTCCGAAGACGAAGATGACGATGCCTTCGTACGAAAAGTTAAATCCTTTCAAGAGGGATTCCATGAAGTGCTAATGGCAAAACCAGCCGATACAAAGGGTGCCGATAGCCAGGAAAGCCCTAAAACCCCTCCGCCAGCTGAGGAGAGGGAAGACGGAGAAACTTCTCCGATATTTCCTAATGTCAAGGAGATGACAGAGGATGAACCTGTCAAAAAACCTCCCTCTTCCAAGAAAAAGCACCGTGCTTCTAAAAAACTCCAGTACAAACTCCGGAAGAAAAAGTCAGCTGATCTCGCTGATGAAAACCTGGAAGTTGGAGATATTAGTGGCACAAAGCCTACGGAAAAGAAATCTAAGGAAATCACTGCTCCGCCAATGACAGAACTGGAAGAGCAAGAACTATTACAAACTCCAGTGGGACCCAATGAACCCCCTGAGATGCTGGAAGCCAGGAGACAAGCTTTCCAACGGCAACAGCAACAACTGCTTAGATCTCGGCAACACCTCCAACAAACCCATAATGACATCAAGATTATGAAGGAAGAAATTGAGGAGTACGAGAGAAAGCACAGATCTGTCTTAAAACCTACAAGGTTACCCGGAATTACAAAACCGGAAGAACTGCCGCCGAAAGAAAGGTTCTATAACCCATCTTGGCAAAAGCAGTTAAACGGCAAAGATGCCAAGGGCGAACCAATATACAAAACCGCAGCTGAAAACGCGGAAGCAGCGTTCGCCATCCTGAATAACGATCTGTACTCCAACGGGGAAAAACTCCAAGGGGTGTATGCTTTCCTAGGAAAAGCATTACAGCAGCAACAGCGAGGACAAGAGAGATCAGGGAGGCTGCATGATAATTCCGCCCTCTGCAAAACTGTTACTTGCGCTGCTGGAGCACCTGGACCGGAAGAACCCGGAGATTCGGATAAAAAAGAGGATCCGAGAAAAGACAAGAAAAACCCCGACAACCGGGACGCAGCGTCTAGAACCGGACCTCATCTCCCGAAAGATGGATATAAACCACACGATCGGGAAGACAAACACCGGAATGACGGCAAAATAATGCCACCTCCAAGAAACCCAGCTGAAAAAGCTGGAAGATACGATACACCTCACAGACGTGAAAGATCTCGGACACCGCCCAAAGATAAGGAAAGATACAGGAGCAGGACTCCACCTAATCCCAGAGGGCGTGACAACGGAAGAGATAGAGATAACCTCGGAAAAACGCGTCCGCATAACAATGGGAAAGAAAGGAGTAGATCCCCTTCTATCCATTCAGCCGGGAGATATTCTGCGCATATTGACAGAGCAGAAAAGGATGATCTATACTTTGGTCCTAAGTGTTTCACTGACAGGATCCGAAGGATAACCCTGCATTCTGGCTTTGCCAAAGTTGGTCCAACCTACCAAAAATATACCGGCAGTACAAACCCGGATACCTGGCTTTCAGATTATTACACAGCCGTCCAGATCAACAACGGGACAGACCTGGAAGCTGTCAAGTTTCTTCCCCTAATGTTGCTAGACGGAGCCAGAGATTGGATTAATGGTTTACCATCAAGAACTGTCGACAGTTGGGATGATATGGCGAGAGTATTTACTCAGCATTTTCGAGGAACATACAAACGCCCAAATAGCATCAATCAGCTGAACCGTTGCACCCAATTTGAAGACGAACCATACGTGGATTTCATCTCCAGATGGACTGCAATGAAGAATAGTTGCTCTGGGGTAACTGACGTACAAGCAATGCATGCTTTCGTCAATGGCCTAAAACCCGGACTTGTACCGTTCATGGTTGGCTCCAAAAAGCACAAAGATCTCGGATCTATGCTTACAACCGCTAATGAGCATGCTGCAGCCGAAGACGATATCAGAGCAAGAGGAGGCAATATTGAGTCACTGATACTGGCCAAGAAAACACCTCGTTCTGATAAAAAAGGAACCCCGGAGTCAACAACAAAGCCCAAGGAGGTTAACTTAGCCTTTGGAGGAGAAAAAGGGAACAAGTGGAAAGGCCGCAGTCCGAATCCCATCAATTACACTCCTGAAGAATGGGAGAGAATTAAGTCGGAACCCTGCGTCCACCACTCTCAATTTGGGAAGCCAACCCACACGAACGCGCAATGCCGGCTAAACAAGCATATGAAAGGCAATGCAGGATCCGGAAATAAAGGGAAGGGTTCCAAGAGGAAACCCACCAAACAAAAGCCAGAAGTTGAAAAAGAAGACAGTGAATCGGACACTGATGATAAAATCCAGGAACAACAGCGAAAAGGCGAACCCAAATTTCCGAGAGTTGATGGAGAAGCAATGCTAACTTTCCTAGCAACCCCGTCAGCAAAGGTGGCCAAAAGGACACTTCGAGAAATAAACGCGGTCGTTCCTGCAACACCAAAATTCTTGAAGTATTCCAACACACCGATAATCTGGGATCAGTCTGATCATCCCGGAAATATCCCTGAACCCGGCACACAAGCTCTTGTTGTAAGCCCTATTGTTCAAAACACTAGGCTAAGAAGAGTGCTGATGGACGGAGGATCCAGCATCAATATAATGTACCTGGATACACTGAAGCACTTGAAGATATCCGAGTCCCAGCTCAATTACAGCAATATACGCTTCCATGGCATTGTTCCTGGCAGGCAAGCACGATCCCTAGGAGAAATTTCCCTAGATGTCACCTTCGGAGATAAAGATCACTTCCGGCAGGAAAAAGTATCCTTCGAAGTTGTGCCGTTCGAGAGCGTGTATCACGCAATACTCGGACGTCCGGCTTTCGCCAAGTTTATGGCAAGATCTTGCTATATCTACAACAAGCTGAAGATGCCAGGACCCAAAGGAGGAGTAATCACCATTGCCGGTGATTTCAAGCTGGCAAACGAGTTGGAGAAGCAAAACGCCCTTTGCGCTCAAAGAGTTATAGCTCAGGAAGAATTAAAGGAGTTAGCCAAGGAGGTATCGCCGAAAGAAATGCCGGCAGGAAAAGAAACTCGGAAGCCAACAGATAGCTTCAAGGCATCCGAGAATACAAGACAGGTAATCCTAGACCCCAAAGATCCGACAAAATTCGTCGTTGTAGGGACTGGGATGACCGACAAATAGGAAGGCGGGCTCATCAAGTTCCTCCGTGAGAACTGGGACATTTTTGCTTGGTGTCCAGCTGACATGCCAGGCGTACCCAGGGAACTTGCTGAGCACCAACTCAAGGTTATTCCCGGATCAAAACCCGTCAAACAAGGTCTCCGTCGATTTGACGGAAGAAGACGGAAGGCTATCGGCAAGGAAATTATCCGGCTTTTAGCAGCGGATTTCATCAAGGAGGTAATCCATACTGACTGGTCCGCAAATCCGGTATTAGTACCGAAGAAAGACACAACTGCACTCAGAATGTGTATAGATTACACAGGATTGAACAAGTTATGTCCGAAAGATAGGTTTGCGCTGCCGCGAATCGATCAAATAATAGATGCCACTGCAGGCTCTGAGCTTTTATGCTTTTTGGATGCATACTCCGGGTACCACCAAATACGCATGAAAAAGGAAGATCAAATCAAGACTTCTTTTATAACCCCGTACGGGACGTATTACTACGTAACCATGCCTTTTGGCCTGAAGAACGCAGGTGCAACCTACCAGCGTTGCATGCAACGTTGTTTGCATAGTCAGATTGGAAAAAACGTCCATGTTTACGTGGACGATATTGCTGTCGTAACCAAGGAAAAAGATACACTCCTTGAGGATTTGCGAGAAACTTTCGAAAACTTGCGCACTTACAAGATGAAGTTGAATCCATCTAAGTGCGTATTCGGGGTTCCCTCAGGAAAACTTCTAGGTTTCATCGTTTCTCACAGAGGAATAGAAGTGAACCCGGAAAAGATCAAGGCAATCTTGAATATCTCAAAGCCTACATGTGTAAAAGATGTCCAAAGATTGACGGGTTCCGCTGCAGCCGTCAGCAGATTCATTAGTCGGCTGGGGGATAAAGCCTTGCCACTATACAAACTGTTAAAGAAATCCGACAAGTTTGAGTGGACAGAAGAGGCCGACGCAGCGTTAACCCAGTTAAAAGAAACCTTGATGAACGCCCCCATCTTGGCATCTCCCAAAGATGAAGAACCCATGTTGTTATACCTCACGGCTACTAGTCGGGTTATCAGTGCGGTAATCGTTGTGGAACGGGCAAAAGAAGAGCAAAGCATACCAGATCAACATCCGGTATACTACATAAGCGAAGTTTTTTCTGAATCCAAACAAAGATACCCGCACTATCAGAAACTGGCATATGGCGTATTTTTCGCATCCAGAAAGCTACGCCATTACTTCCAAGGACATTCCATAACAGTGGTATGTAAAGCACCACTAGGAGATATTATAAACAATGCGGAGGCAACCGGCCGAGTAGCTAAATGGGGCATCGAGCTGGCAGCCTTCGACATTAAGTATCAGCCAAGAACGGCAATAAAGTCCCAGGTTTTGGCAGATTTCGTCGCCGACTGGACAGAAGCAATGGAAAATACACCGATGCCAGAGTCCGAGTACTGGATCATGCACTTTGACGGATCTAAGATGAAAGAAGGAGCTGGAGCCGGCGTAGTCCTAAAATCTCCCAAGGGAGACACAATGGAGTACGTATTGCAAATACACTTCAACGCCAGTAATAATGTGGCAGAATACGAAGCTTTTCTTCATGGCTTGCATATTGCAAAAGAAATAGGGGTAAAGCGCATCTTGTGTTACGGAGACTCGGATTTGGTACAGCATCAGCTCAACCAAACCTGGGACGCGAAAAGCCCCATAATGGCCGAATATCGGAGAACGGTGGATGAGTTTGCCATCTGTTTCTTCGGGTTCGAAGTCCTTCACATAAAAAGGGAGGAAAACTGGAGCGCGGATGCGTTAGCCCGCATGGGATCAGAGAGAGTAACAACTTTACCACCAGGGGTATTCGTCCAGCATTTGCACGAACCATCCATCAAAGGTGGAGACGTCGATTACCCTTTAGCATCTGAAACAATTGAAGTCATGTTCGTTAAACCGGATTGGACAATCCCGTACCTAAACTTCTTAGTCAATCAGAAGTACCCGGAAGGAGCAGATGAAGTCCTGCAAAGGCAAATACAACGTCGATGCAAAGGATATGTAGTAATCAACGATCACTTATACAAACGCAGTGCTTCTGGAGTTTTTCTGCGGTGTATTTCACCAGAGGAAGGAAGAGAAATATTGCAAGAAATCCATGCCGGCGATTGCGGACATCATGCTCAATCAAAAAGCATAGTCAAAAAAGCATTCCGTGCAGGGTTTTTCTGGCTAACAGCCAAGACAGACGCCGAACGCATAGTAAATACATGCGAAGGATGTCAATATTATGCTAAGCAGACCAATTTGCCGGCCCAAGCATTAAAAACTATCCCTATCACTTGGCCGTTCGCGGTCTGGGGGCTAGACATGATGGGACCGTTCAAAACTGCAAGAGGTGGACTTACACATCTACTTGTAGCAGTAGATAAGTACACAAAATGGGTGGAGGCTAAACCCATCAAAAAGCTGGATGGCGTAACTGCCAGAAATTTCATTATTGATTTAGTAATGAGGTATGGCGTCCCACACAGCATAATAACTGATAACGGGACAAATTTCTCCATTGGGGAGTTGGCAAAATACTGCCAACAAACGGGAATTCGCTTGGATCTTGCATCTGTGGCGCACCCGCAATCTAATGGACAGGTTGAAAGAATGAACAGCTCAATCCTGCAAGGAATACGCCCAAGACTCGAAACTCCTCTTCATAGAGCAGCCGGAGCATGGGTAGAAGAACTACCTTCCGTGTTATGGAGTATTCGAACGACGCCAAACAGATCAACCGAGCAAACCCCGTTCTTCCTAGTTTATGGTGCGGAAGCCATGCTCCCAACGGACATGATCCATGATAGTCCAAGAGTGCAAAATTTTGATGACTCAGATGCCGAAGAAGCACGACAGGATGCTGTCGATCTCCTAGAAGAGGAAAGAGAACTTGTGCTTCAAAGATCCGCCATCTACCAGCAAGGTTTACGACGTTATCATAGTCGGAAAATCAGGCATCGCTCTTTTAAAGAAGGCGACTTGGTGCTGAGATTGGTGCAGCAAAGAAAGCACAAATTGGCCCCAGTATGGGAAGGACCATTTGTCATCAGTAAAGCCATGAAGAATGGATCATATTATCTTGTCGACATTCGAGATACGGAGGATGATCCCAAAAAGCCGAATCGCAAAAGAAAGAGAAAAATAGATGCTGAACTAGGAGAGACAAATAGGCCTTGGAGTATCCAGCAATTACGTCCCTTCTACACTTAGTTCAATTTCTATGTAAACATCTTTGAGATCATGAAATAAAGTTATCGGAATTCATATTCATTATAAGTACAAAATATTTCCGTTTTTTCTATTTCCCAATGATCTTACAAATACTCAATGTTGACCCGAATTGTGCCTGCGTGCTCGGTGTTTAAAAGCTGAATGATTCGACCTGTTAAAGGTTAAAGGAAACTCGGATTGTGCCTGCGTGCCCAAGTTTCAGAATAGTTCCTTATTTTCTCTAAGTCTTATCTGATCGTGCGTATGCTGGGTTACTGGAACTAGTCAGTAAAAATGCCTTTAGCATGATTCATGTTTTCGAGTTTCAAAACTGCTTGGTTCGTCCCCAGTTACTCGGCATAACGATTCATAGTGCTATTTGGGTCATTTCAAACACTAAGAACAGTTAAAGCATGTATACCAGATTACTTAGAAGATAAAGGAGCAGCCAAACCCGGAAAAACTTTGCAAGAAGTTTGAAATCGCAAAAGGCGGAGTTCTTGTTTCGACAAATGACATAGAAGTATTACAATATGAGTTACATTGTAAAAAAGCTACTATACGCATCCATCATCCAGGTTAAAGTGCGCCCCCTTTTAAATTTCTGAGTCTTCATCACTGCCATCATTCTCGGGGGCTGCGGGCACCTCTTCTTCCGGATAAGTAATGGAGATATTTACCATGGAAGCAATCTGTGTGGCATGGCCTTCAACTTCTTTAAAGATTGCATTCATTTGTGCTTCTGAACATTCTTGAGGAATACCGGATGCTACTCGCCAGGATTTTGCATCAGGGTAGTGTAAGCGCATGAGGCCAAGTGCCATTCGCGCACCACCCCGTGCGGCAGAGCGAAGGAAAGATTCCTTCGAATTTGCTACTTCCATAACGCCATCCGGAAGTCGGTAAACTTCTGAGAATTGTATACTGCTGGTAGGCAGGAATTTATTAAGTAAATGCATCCCTGCATTTCTGATTGAATTCCATATCTTCCCAAAGGCCCGGATCTTTTCCGTCCGAGAAATCCCTGGAAAATTTCCTGCTTTTTGACAAAAGGCAAAGATTAGATAAATAAGAATATGACATGAAAGTATTGGTAAAAGAAGATAACTTACCAAGAACCGCGTCAATTTCATCGCTTTCTTTCATACGAGGAAATAGCATACTTTCTAAATCATTGATAATGGATTTATCCTCTGCTGCCTGCAAAGAAGCCTTGGATTGCGCAATCCCAAGGGCTAGATTACTGGCTTCCAGTTCTTCTCGAACTTTTGAAAGTTCTCTTTGAAGGTTGGAGTTTTCTTCACGAAGTTGAGAAAAATAAGAAGCGTTCGCTGTAAGTTTCTTGGCTTTGGTTAAAGCAGCTGGAAAGCAGGGACAAAATAATCCGACATTACGGTAAGGTTTAGAAAAAACTTTCCAGCAAAAGTCAACAAACACGAAGAAAAATACCGGTAGCTTTGGATAATTGCTTTTGAGTCGACGCCAGTTCGTTGCTCTTTGACTCAATAGCAGATTGAAGTGTTTTTACTTCTTTGCTTTTGAGGCTAAGTTTTTTCAAAACTTCCACGTTTATGGCATCTGCGGAATGCTGAAACATGGAAATGAAAGCCAGATGCTTAAGTTTGAACAAGCATACAAAGAATCATTAAGATGAATTTAGATTTTCAACTTAATGCTTGGGGGCTAGAGGTATTACCTGGCTCATTTCTCGCAAATCAGTTAAGGTCTCCTTGAATTCTCGGGCATATTCCATGAAAAGAATTCCTACGTGGTGAAGGCCATCGTGTATGACCTGCCGGGGCGAGAAGGCGATATTGTTGCGGATAACTAATCCATTTTGCGGCCAAGGGCGAACCAGAGGCGCAGGAGCAAAAAACTTCTTAGCTTCCGGACGAATATATCCGAGTTCGTCGAAAAGTTCTTCTTTCACTCGGATATCATCTGGAGTAGGAATGGATTCGTTTCTGATGGGTGATTGAAGATTTCCGCCCATCGGCATACTCGTTTTCCCCTTTTTTCCTGCAGCTGCAGAAGGGAATTCTTCTTTGATGGTAGTTTGCCTCTTGCGCTTTTGGGTGTTGTAAAACTCGGCGTACAATTGGCTGATTTCAGCATCAGAAGCAAGATCATATTCTCCAAGTTCGTCAAACTAGGAAAGAATCAGCAGTATGTTAAAGATAAAGAGAGAAGATAATCTGAGGAAACTCAGAAACAAGGGAAGAGAAGTACCTTAGGAACCAGATTTTCCGCATGATATATGGCTAGACTCTCTTCAACCTGGCTATTAGCGGCAACTATCTGATGAAGGCGTTCGACAAAATCCTTCTTGCTAAAGGATCTATCAGTGCCTCTCATGCTATCTTCCGGTCCCGTGTACTCACAAAGAAGTCGGGAACGAAGGGATAAAGGTTGTACGCGACGCCCAAACCAGCATAACACGATATCCTTCCAAACCAAAGGTGGTTGAGAAGAAGAAAGTTTGGCAATGCGACGCTTTATTTTCATCAGGCTTTGAGGCAAATCCTCTGTTATTTCAAGTGTCCAATTTTCATGAGGAATGGCAGCAGAATTAACGAAGGGTGGAAGTCCGGTTTCTTTGTTGGGGAACGGAATGTCTTGATGATAAAAGAAAGAACCTAACCAAGATTGGTCAGGTTTCGGCATTCTTATCCTGGGGTACCATTCTTCCCTAAAGTTTCTAAGGATAAAAGATATGGTACCGCAGATGGGTGAGACACCGTTTGTGATATTGTGTTTTACCTCGAAACAATAATGCCAGAAGTCTAAATTGGGAGTTATTCCAAGATACCCTTCGAAAAGAGCTTGGAAACTAGCTAATTGGAGGATGGAATTTGGAGAGATATTGTGGGGTTGGACACCATAGAAATTGAGGACGTCTAGGAAAAAGGCGGAAGGAGGGAAACCCATACCTCTCGTGATATGAGAAGTGAGGAGGACGCGTTCACCTTCCTTTGGCTTGGGCTCTGGCTCATTCTTCGAGATCCGCCATTTGCCTTTGACTATTAAACCGTCCCTTGACATCCGACGAAGGAGGACGAGTGAAGTATCACTCTGATTCCAAATTCCGACAAATTCTGCTTCTTCGTCAGATCCGGCGGAGAAGCGCTCAGTGCCACGAGAGTGAGTCTTGACCTCCGCCGCTTCCCGTGTGAACGGCGGGGATGTTGTCGTGCTTGGACCCGCTACGTCCGCGGCGGCGAAAGCGTTTCCCCCGCCCACCGCGGATGCCGTGGTTCTTTCCGGCCCGCCGCCGGTATGCTTGGGCGACCCCAGCTGTGGATCCAGGTCGCCCAAAGGCTCGTTGATGGAGGCACGGGCCGGTGAGGACGACGGAGAGGCCATCGTTTTCGGCGGTGACGGAGCGCTCCGGCGTGCGAAGGGCTCGTCGGGGTAAGGATTCGTTCTAAGCTCTCGTGCTCGCGTTTGCGTCAATGGCGTGGGCAGAAGGAGTGAGGAAAGATTTTCGGAGAGGAAGGAGACGGCTATTTATAGCCTAAAAACCCTCTAGATACGCGCCAACGGCTCTTTTGACCGTTGGATGTTTGACGCGTGTCGCTCGCCGGAAAATCCGGGAAACGGAACGACAGAGGAATGATGGCTATCTCCTCGTTTCTCGTGAGAATCTGTCAGAGATACGTTGCAGGGTTTCCCGCGTGAAACCAAGCGGCGCTTGCGTCAGCATGATTAAAGCGCTGATGTCACGTGTTCCTTTTCCGCGAAGGATCGCGAAAAGAAAAGCCGGATTTTCATAGTTCCGAGTTTTATGTTACCATCTCCTTAGAAAGGAAAGAAGAAAGAATCAAGACTGCTGAATCAAGTTTCCCGGACAAAATGTATTTGACGAAAGGCGGAGTTTCAGAGTTTTGATCCTTCCTGGGGGCTACTGTCGGATATATACCGAATAGGGGTATAGAAGATGGTAGACAAAAGAGCTGGACTACCAGGGTGGCCTGCAAGGTAATGGGCTTAGGTCCATTGGGCGGCCCAGTAGTCCGACGCGTAGAAGCCGGATTCTAGAAGAACCCGGATCACGGCCCGCGTGATCTGGCTTGGAGGAGAAGACGGATTCCTTACTTTCCAAGTTACAAGTTAAACGTAGTCTTCTAGGTTTCTGGTTCTGTAAGCCCTAATCCGGCTATTATATAAAGCCGGACGGGAGATAAGTTCAATAAGTTCCTTTAGTCCAAGGTGCTAGGTTCTAGCTTAAGCCTTGCGCAACTCGCCGGGAAGTCCATCCTCGTCGAGTAGCTAGATCTATTCCCTTACATTGTAACCTTATTATACGGGCTTTAGTCCCTCATAGTGAGAAGTGCAGGAGTAGGTACGCCGTACTGTCGCGACGTACCGAACCTGGGTAAATCCCGTGTTCTGTGTTTACCACGCTATCCCGTTACCCCACGTCTCTACCGTAGTCTCATGGCACCCCAGTCTATGAAAACTACTACGATGTCTCGACAATATGGATTGCTCAGGACTAAGATATTTGTAGTATGATATGAAGTCTAATAATCCTAGAACAAATTGAACGTATGATGTGCCTGCTTCAAGAAATGAGAGTGCACCCCGATAGGCTGTAAGACACTTCAAATTGAACTCTGCTTATAGAATATTATATGAACAACTTGAAAATACTTGCCCCCAACATTCTCTGCAAGCCCTAGAATTGTCCTCGGGATGACAACATCCCATATGAGAAAGAGTAAAGGGGGGTACTGCAGTACCTAATATAATGGCCTAGATTCAGTATCCTTTTGTAAGTCAGCAACTTAGGATCTAATAATATGACCAGTCTAACAGAAAACTCATGATATGTGTGTCCCTTTTTAACGAGGAATAGCTCTTGTTAAATATTTTTCTTTAAAAAAGGAATATATGGCTTTGCTGTCAGTTTTCACAAGTCTGAAAAAGTTGTATGTATCATTTTGCTTCCATGACTGAAAACTGTTATACTTGCAAAGGTATTGCAAACAGATTTATGTTATCAAACCTTAGCTTACTTTTGACAGGTCTCCCTGACAGGAACAACATTCTGTTAATTTATGAAGTCCAGTGCCAAGACGATTAATTTATTCGAACTGAATACGGTAAGCAGGACTACCTGGTATACGAATGAAAGAGCAATTATTTGTATACTTTGGGGAGCAGCACCAAAATTATCATAGTGTCATGTAAAACTTTGCACTACAAGTTCCTAATTACTAAGTACCAGTATGCATATTTGGTAGCAGTAAAACATACCACAAGAGTTGTGAAGGACACTATGGGTCTGTGATACCGAACACCAAAAAACCATTCACGGCGCCAATGAATCACTGACCGGAGTTCTCGATATAAATTTTCCATCTTGCCAACTGATCCGGAAATCGACTGGCGTGTGACTTAATGGTAATATACCATGTTAGATGTAAATTGATAAGTACTTTGTAGCGCATCAGACCGAATAATCTCATGGATGACAGTTATTTTAAACCCGTTGCAAAGCACGGGCACTTTGCTAGTTGATAGAAAAGAGAGTTTTATGTACAATCCCAAATTAGGCCACATCGCATAGTATAACTAAACACCAAACTAGACTAGCCTAGGTGAGGACCTAGCGGAGGCCACGTGCCCCGGCGTTTGATCAGTTCCATGCTTCCATCTTGACAGTGTCGAGTAGAGAGGCCACCGAGGCACTACAGGACACAGACGGTACGCCGACGGCCGGCCCCCTTCGGCGTATATGGCATCGCCGTTGGCGTCTTCAGAACCCGATGAGGGCCGTCGGCGTATCCCCGTCGGCGTCTCCCCGTCGGCGTACAACCTCGTCGGGGAATCAAAATGTCCATCGACGTATCCAACGTCCGTCGGCGACAAGGGAAGGTGGGCCCCGCAGCTGTCCGTTACGGCGCCGTGCGACGACTAGATGCCGACGGGGCGGGCCGTCGGCCCAGTGGCCCACGTGGCGCGCTAGGCACGGGCGTCGACGGGGACCCCAACGGGCCACGCGGCGGACGCTGGGAGCTGCGCGTCAAAGACGCCGACGGGAGGCCGTCGGCCTATGGGCCACGCCTGGCCCAGTTGCGCGCAGAGGCAGTTGGGGAGGCCGTCGGCTTATACATAACCATTGATTTTTTCCCTTGGTTGCTGCGTTTCGATTTCAAATTGCAGATTTGAAATACAAATTAAATTGCATAAAATTTCAAATTGGAACCAAATAAGCATGCACATAATTCAAACATCATCCATATAGCACATCATCCATATAGCATACAAGCTCCCTACATACGATGCATACAAACTCCGATATCATACACAAACGTGAATACAAAAGATCGACCATCCTAGCTAAGACAATCGACATCATCCTAGCTAGCTAGATCTCGCGGGAGCTCGATGTGCCCATCTCGGACCGAGTGAGAATAGGCGACGCTATGCGCTGGGTACCCGCCGTCGAACCGTACCCGGAACTCGGCGAGGGAGTAGCACGGGCATCGATCTCGCGCGACGGAATCGGCGATGCACCAACAGCGGAATGAAACGGTGTGATCGTGCGACTTGGCGAGCCATCAGCACGGCCAAAGGGAGTAGCCCCGGAGTGTCCCGATCCCTACATGCATTTTTTAGCAGAAGTTAGCAACTTGGCGGGCACATGACAGCGGTAACGATTGGTTTGGCATATAACTTACCGGCGTACTCATGTAGGCTATGCGAGTGAAATCCTCCTTCGTTGGAAACGGTGGCGGCAGGTCAGGCTTAGGTGGTCGTGCAATTGGTAATGGAACCCGCTCTCCAGTGGCATAATACCTCTCGTCCGCCTACAAGATATTTTCGATGTTAGGGTTTGCAGAAATAAAGGTTCAAAGTAGGGGAAATAGCACTTGTCATCATTTGTAGAAATAAAATGGTGAAACTGACATCATCGCGCAGTTCATCCCAGGCGTCATAGGCCCTTCTCTTATGCGCCCACTCCTGATACTGAACGGTGTACTCCGCCATAGCTGCATCGTAGGTATCGCCTATAGAAGACTACAATTTCAAGAAAAATGAATCTCGATGTAAGTTGAATCTCGTCAAGTTAGCCATTAAGGAAGAAATGTCGAAAAGGGAATGAGATTGACAAAAACTTACTTTGGCGCGAGCTCGGGAAGTCCGTCGAGGAGGAGGGACAGCGGGTCCGTCGGAGGTGAGCGTGACCTTGATACGCGTGAGGCCAAACTCGGGAGTACGCGGGGTCACCTGATCAAGGTAGCGAAGACGGCCATGCTCCCTTCCGTGCCCGCCCACGACCAAAGCCCTCACGTCGGTCTCCTGCCGAAGAGGGTTATCCACCCACGGATGAAAACCCCGGAACGCCGCGGAGTACCTATCTAAGTCCTCCCTGGCACTGCCGGAGTACTCTGGAAGCGAGGGCTGAGGCTTGGATGGATCGGGCCTCTTGATCCTCATCTTCTCCCATGCATCCATGTCCGTAAGAGGGGCATTCCCCGTGATGGACACCTGCATCGCCAAAGCAATATTATGCATACCAGATAGAAACATGACGGGAATAAATGCATGTTTTTCGATGTATGGACATACCATCTTTTCCTTGCCAGCATGGTTGCGGGCTCCCGCATAATGTGTCCCCTCGTGGCCGTGGTTTGCCTTGTTCCACTCACTTATGGCTTTGAACTCCTCGTTCTGCCCGAGCCATATTGCCACCATCGCCTCCCATGCGTCCTCTTTACCATCGGCCCACTGGGCTATCGATGAGTCATGTCGATAAATCCCTCAGGTGAGCCGGTAGGGTTTCGAGTAGAGCAACGATGTGCGCTGGTGATCTCGGCGGCTAACAAGGAGGCAATATTTACCTAGGTTCGGTGCCCTCGTAGAATTAAAACCCTTACTCCTCCTTGTCTGACTTGTATTATGGCGAGATAGTCGAGCTGTTCCAATGGCGATGCCGTGGTGGTGTTTACGGGGTGTCCCGTCTATTGTCTAGTCTAGTTGTGGCTTGTATCTTCCCTTTTCTCTCCTCCCTCCTGGCTTTATATATGGAGCCAAGAGGGGTTTACATGAGTCCTATTATACTAATAATAGGAGTTATTGTCTTGTGCTTGAAGAAATCGACTATAGCTTCTTGGACCCGGATGGACTTTCGAGTGTGCTTCCCGTAGTGTAGCAGCCGATAGTCTCAAGTAGGGGACGTGTTGAGTGTCTCCACATCACCGGGTAGGATCATCCGATAGGACTGGGAGTCATCCCCACGTCAGTAGCCCACGAGTGTTTGTTTGATTGAGGATAGTCGAGTAAGCACTCAAAACTTGTTTCTGGATCTCACGACTTAGTTGAATACTTGATCTGAAGGGTGTGTACCCTGTGTGATATGTACTCGAGTATCGAGCAGTAACGCCTTGCGTTGGCTTTTTTTGCATAAGGGTATGGCTTAGTCGCTTGGCTCTCCCGAAAGATCAGGGCCAATTAATTGCTTCTCGGCAAAAATAGTTCTGGCCTACACGAATTCATCAGCGAGGTGACCATTGCGACTGGGCCTTGGAGGACTTATCGATTTGAACTTAACCTTAAAGGGGTACCCGGCGAGCGCCGCTAGGATTTTCTTCGTGTTGTTCACACAGAAAATTTACTGGAGGACGCAGCTGGAGTGCGATTTCGGGCCCATAGGAAAGATCCTTGGATCTTATTTTCGTACTCAAAAAATATGGCATCCGGATGTGCCTAGTCGGCCGAACGATCTAGGGTAAAATGATGTGTTAGTACATCGTAATGCGGAGTTGCGGGAGCCGCGTAATCGCGATTTAATTTTGGATGCGCATCAAGTGCTGTCTTTTGTTTCGAGTGATGTGTATGTACATCGTAGTGTAGAGTCATGGTTTTTGCGGGAGACACATACTCACAATATTCTACCTGCTACGTGGGGAGTGCCTTTTTGTGTAGTAGAGCCGCGATGTTTTCGGCAATTATTGTGGCGAGTGCCTTTTTGTTTGAAGATTCCGAAGAAAAATAAGCCTGTTGGCTGACGCTCGAGTGATGTCATGGTGCACTGAGCACTCGTTCTTCCTCCGGATGGGACGTGGCGAGAAGTGTCAGAGACTAGACGTATCGGAATCGATGCGGTGGAGGTGTACACGACACGGCGGACGGAGTCGACACGATGGAGGTGTAATCGACACGGCGGGCGGAGTCGATGCGGTGGAGGTGTACTCGACATGACAAACGGATTCGATGTGAAAGTCGTGTAGTCGACAAGGCGGACGGCATCGACGCGGTGGAGATCGTGTAGTTGACACGGACGTGGCGGAGTCGCACGACAACGTGGAAGTCGTCTATTTGACGCGGTCGCTCGGGCACCGAGTCCACACATGAAGATGAACCCGAAAAGTTTTTAAAATGTCCTGATTTCACGAATTGGCTCGCATTGTCATATGCGTCTCGTCGAGGCGGACAAGTTTGATATTTTGCTTTTCTTCATCTGAATTAATATGCGGTTTGTACCAGCACAATAAGGATCAGGACGAAGAAATCTAACAGAGCTCCTCATGTACGCGACCAACGTGTCAGATGCTTCCGACGCGGTAGTACATCGAGTGCGCTCGTAGCGCTCGTCGGTTGTGCGACCAACGCTCATTGGGTGCACGGCCAGCGCTCCCGATGAGAGTTGTCCCCCGAGTCAATGTGCGATTATTTGTAATCGGGCATAAACTCAAAAGATCTTCTAACGTCGCTTCTTCAATTTATCGGGTGCACGGTAGTGCTCCCGATGGGAGTATCCCCGAGGCTATGTCTGACTCGCATAGCCTCAGGTTGTTCTGAAGCTAACTCAGTGTTCTTGTCTTCTGTTGGCTCGCGGAGGAGTACATGCGTCGACTCCCGGAGGAGGGTATGTGTCGACTCCGAGCGGAGGATCTTTGTCAACTGTCGACTCCAAGCGGAGAATATGTGTCGATTGTTGAATCCGAGCGGAGGATATGTGTCGACTGTCGACTCCGAGCAGGATATATGTGTCGACTCCGAGCGGAGGATTGTGTCGACTGTCGACTCCGAGCGTAGGATATGCGTCGACTGTCGACTCCGTGCGGAGGATATGCATCGACTCTGAGTGAAGGATTATGTCCACTGTCGACTCCGAGCGGAGGAGATGTGTCGACTCCAAGCGGAGGATTGTGTCGACTGTCGACTATGAGCGGAGGATAAGTGTCGACTGTCGACTCCGTGCGGAGGATATGCGTCGACTCTGAGCGGAGCATTGTGTCGATTGTCGACTCTGAGCGGAGGATTGTGTCGACTCCGAGCGGAGGATATGTATCGACCGTCGACTCCGTGCGGAGGATATGTGTCGACTCCAAGCGGAGTATTATCGACAGCCAAAGGTGCAGCCAATGTTGTGGTTCCTACTTGGAGTTGCAGCCATATTAACAGACGTGGTTAAATAATGTAACAATAGTGTTGTGTCTAGCAAAATGTACGGAGCAAACTATTGCTCAAATTAATCTTGGTTGTGAACCAACAATCTATCGACTTGCAGAGTCGAGTATGGCCTGTTGGTAGGCAATGATTTGACCCTACGCGACACTTTTGCATCGTACGTTGTGCCTTTTCGTTAGCCTGACAACCATTGTCTCTGCTCCTTGCCGACCTGTCAGTTGCTGCTGCAAACCGGGTCGGAGTCAAGGATCGACGTCAGGAAGTATCAGCTACTCGGGTTGCAGCGTGTAAATGCGGTAGTGTAACGCACATCATGACGGGTCTCGAGTATACATGTAGTTTACGGGCCGCGGCCCCCAAGTGTCAGGTGTAGCTTCACATCAGATTATAAACATAAAAAGGTAAACTTGTCGACTCGTATGAGAGGAACTTATCTTTGTGTGACGCTGCCAGAGACCTGCCGTGAGCGTAGTCGACTAGGCGGAGTCGAGTCATGGAGTCGACAACATCGCCGGAATCGACGAAGCGGAGTCGACAAGGAACCGGACTCGTGTGTCGAGTGCGGCTGTTTTGCGCCTCAGCCCTCGAGTGTCGAGTGCGGCTACGGTGAATTCTCGAGTGCGTCTACTTTGCGGCACAACCCCCAAGCAACGAGTGTGGCAGCGATGAAAGACGACTCCGGAGTCGTCTAGCGTAAGTAGTTGACGCATCAGACGTAGTCGACGTGGCGGAGTCGCGGTGTTTGGCCAAAAGGATTCGACGTAGCGGACGGAGTCGACGCGGTGGAGTCACGATGTTTGTCGGAAGGACTCAACGCGGTTGACCGAGTCGACGTGGCGGAGTCGCGATGTTTGCCGGAAAGATTCTACGCGGCAGATCGAGTCGACGCGGCGGAGTCGCGATGTTTGCCGGTAGGCCTCGACATGGCGAAGTCGCGATGTTTTCCTAAAGGACTCAACATGGCGGACCGAGTCAACGCGGCGGACTCGCGATGTTTGCCGGAAGGACTCGACGCGGTGGACCGAATCGACGCGGCGGAGTCGCGATGTTTCCCCGAAGGACTCGACGCGACGGACCAGTTTACACGGCAGAGTCGCGATGTTTTCTCGAAGGAATCGACGCGGCGGAGTGTCGATGTTTTCCCGAGGGACTCGACGAGGCGGAGTCGCAATGTTTGCCCGAAGGACTCGACGCGGCGGAGTCGCAATGTTTGTTTTGCGTACACGGAGGACAATGTGTATGTCGAGCCCCCAGGCACTAGTATGGCGAGTCTCCATGTTTTGTTGACGTTGTTTGGACTTCTTTCGACTTGCAAATTGATGAAATAGGATCCGGATTCGCGATTTGAATTCGCGAACTCGCGGAGATCCAAAACGTGTCACAGTGTGCGAGCCTCCGACGGAGATCTAACCGTTGGAATTGGCTAAAAAAGACGGAGTGGGGCGGGGTTGTATTCCTCATGTTATCAACGGTGTGATATTCAAAATGATATCTGAGTAGACCGTGAGAATTGTTTTCCCAAAGTCGCGCGGAGTTCCGTTAGATTCTGACATGGCTTCAGTGTTCTGGTCATCCACGGAGATCTAACCGTCGGAATTCTCCGATTCATTTTGAAGGCGATAGATAATTTGATTTCTCATCTTTCCACTTAATGAAATTTCCATATGATATACGATTCACCGTTGATGGCCTCCGCAATATGTACGTTGTTGCTGTCCTGCAGCCTGCGCGCGAAGAACGATGTCGATGTGGACGATGAAGGCCGTGCGCGATGCCGGCAAGTGCTCAAAGAAGTTGAAGGATCCAAAGTTGATCGAATCCATGGGGTCGAGGACCCGATGCTTGATGTAGATGAGGCCTACGAGACCGTAGATCCATCACGTGTCGTTCCCACAGACGGCGCCAATTATCGATGAGTCATGTCGACAAATCCCTCAGGTGAGCCAATAGGGTTTCAAGTAGAGCAACGATATACGCGCTGGTGATCTTGACGGCTAACAAGGAGGCAAGATTTACCTAGGTTCGGGGCCCTCGAAGAGGTAAAACTCTTACTCCTGCTTGTCTGACTTGTATTATGGCGAGATAGTCGAGTTGTTACAATGATGATGCCGTGGTGGTGTGTACGGGGTGTCTCGTCTATTGTCTAGTATAGTTGTGGCTTGTATTTTCCCTTTTCTCTCCTCCCTCCTATTAGATGTAACACCTGGGGTGTTACCCTAAATAGGAAGTTGTTTGTTTTCTTTTGCTTGCATCACATGCATCACATAAGCATTGCATTCTGTTTTCAAAACAACTGAACAATTCAAAACAATTTAAACTTTCACACATGTCTAAAAATTTCCAATTTAAAAATTGCAAACTACAACAACTCAATTGTTTTCAAATAGTTTGAAGTTGTTTTAATCAAATTGCTTGTTAATAAGATTTTTCCTTTTGTTAAAAACCCTAATGACAAATTAAATTTCAAATCAATTCCTCCTTAATGGGCATGATCAAATTGTGGGTTTAAAAAAAATCAAATTCTTGCAAACAATTAAAAATTCAATAAATGGTTTTCATCATTGTTGAGTCATTGAATAATAAAATTGTTTAAAATTCAACTCCTTATGAAAGACTATGGAAATTCAAATAACAACTTAAACACTCAACTGAATATTTCAAACTTTTGGACCTAATATTCACAGTTACTTTTAATTATTGTTTTGCAAATTAATAAAATTTAGTTATAAAATAAACACCCTCAAACCCTATTTGAAAAATTCAATTAAAAACTTTAAATCAAATTAAAATTTCAAACTTGTGAAAATAATGTTAACATTTGCTTCTAATTTCTGTTTTGAAAATTAACACAAATAATTCATAAAAGAAAAACCCCAACACCTTTTTTTCCATCTCTCTCTCCCTTTCATCCTTTACAAAAAAAAAGATAAGGAAAAATAAAAATAAAAATGAAAAGGGAGGGGTGAGCTGAAAGGAGACAGCCCACAACCCATTTCTTTTTCCCCCAGCCCACCTTTCCTTTTGGCCCGATACCCCTTCGTCGATCTTGTCGTCTTCCTCCCTCCGACGTCACCTCTGTACGATTGCAGCACCACCGTAGATCATCTTCTCCCCCTCCTCGATGGCCTGCCGTACCTAGCTCCTCTCCCCCATAAAGCAAGCACCAACCTCCTCCCCCTCTGCCTAACCTAAACCCTAGTCCCCTCGCCCTAGCGCCGCCGAATCCCTTTCTTCCTCCCTGCTTCCCCTGTTCTTTTTCTGAAACTGCACCTCCACCCAACCGCCGACAGAGCTCGCTGCCGCCCCACTGCCACAGTCACCTCGAGGCTGCGCCACCGTTGGGAATGGAACCAGGGCGAGGTCCTCGTCGGGTTTGGTGAAGGCGCGGAGGCGGGAGGATGCCCGAGTCGGCGGCGCCGTCAAGGTTTTCTCCGCCGCCGAGCCCTGTCGCCGCCTCTTCCTCGCCATCAGACAGCGCCCCCCCTCGAAGCCATCCACGGTGATCCATCCCCTTCCCCCTCCTCCTGCTCCCATCGTCACGCACCTGCACACTACCCACGCACACACCAGTGCACAACAGCAGCAGCGCCGGCCGGCGATCATCGTTTGCTTCCGCGCTTCGTCAGTTCAGAGATCGGTGTCAAACACTTTCAGTTAACACAGCCGTAGTCACCTTTTCTTTCATCAGACATCGGTACCATCACAACCGTGATCGACCCCGGGATCGAATCCCCTCGGCCGCAAGGCCCTTTTTCCTTTTAATCGCGCGCAGCAGGGCCCACTGGTCATTCACCTCACTGCGCACACGTGGGTGCCAACTGTGCACGACCCCACTGGTCATAGGCACTGGGTAGGGGTGCCCTGCGTGACACAAGTTCCAGGCCCTTTTTCTGTTTTCCAAAAATTCCAGAAAATGAGTGTACCTTCTATAAATCATAAGTTTTAATTGGTAACTCCAATTTGCACAAACCAAATATGTATCCCCATCAAAATTACATGAACTTTTCAAATATGCTTTTTGTTTTCTGTTTTGATTATTTCAAATACATCCAAATTTCAAATTCAAACAAATCCTCTTAATTTTGGTTAATTCCATAAGTAATTCATACTTAATTCAAATAACCCAAATAAAATATGTTTTTCAGTCCAAATTCAATGTACTTTCTGTTTATCAACTTTGTTTTGCAATTTGGGCAATTAAAATTAATGTTATTTAATAATCCTTAAAAATGACAATTTAAATGGCATAATTAATAACTTGCAAATGGTTGCTCCAAATTAAATACTCAAAACATGAATTTCATCCAAAATCACATGCCACACTTGGATATCAATTTTGTTTTCTGGTTTGCAACATTTCAATTGAATAATTGTTTCATCTCTTAATTAATGCATTTAAAAGTGGAATATACTTAACTAAATCATTTGAAATTGTTTTCCAACAAATAAAATATGTTTTCCATGCCATTTTGAACCACCTTTTCAAATATAAACTTTGTTTCCTATTTTGAATAATTAAAAGTGGTTAAATAATTTAAACCTTGTTTAATTCATTTAAAATTGCTAAATTAATAACTTGCTCCAATTAAATTATTTTTGAACTAATAAAATATGTTTTCAAACCAGAAAAACATAACCTTTTCAAATATGAATTTGAATTTATGTTTTGAACAAATAAAATTCAAATAATATTCACACTTGAATTAAATTCAATTAAAACTTGTTTAATCTTGTTTAATTCATAATTAAATCATTGTAATTCCTTTTTCAATAATTGAAACATGTAATCCACCCAAAATTTTGTGTTCTAATCAAATATGAACTTTGTTATCTGTTTTGAACAATTAAACTTGATGAAAACAACAAATGCTTGTGTGACACCTTTAAGTAACCAAAAATTCCAAAAACTTAATAAGTGAATTTCAAAATGGGTAAACCTTATTTCCAATTGGTTCTGTTGTTGTTATTTTGTTGTTTTCCTCATCCATGCATCATGCTAATCCACTTTCACATATTGGTTAGTTGTAAAACAACTATTTCAACCTTAATTCATGGGCTTTCCATATGTAATCCAAATTGCATATGGGTCCATTTAATTATGATTATGTGATCATGTCAACTAGTTTATTTCTATGCCTCCATTAAATTGTCATGCATCCATATCTTGATCATGCTGGATCTTTTGCCGTAGTAGTAATTGTTGCATCCGGTGTTTGTTCGAGGTTCGTTGCTTCTTCCCGGATAGGACGTTGAGATGATGTGAGCAACGACAAGTTCTGTGGATGTACCTCTACTTGCTGGATTCCAGGCAAGTATACTCACTTGCTGCCAAATGGCTGCCTTTCATCACTTGTTACCGATTCTTTCCGTTGTTCTTATTCTAGCATGTGGATACGATGCTTGTGTCTCGATCCTATTATATGTTTATCTTGCAGCCATGATATAGCCTTCCTTCCCCTTCCTATTAATTGTTGTTTGTTTACCCTGTTGGCCCTCGTGTCGTAGTTGCATGCTTAGTGTTGTTTGCGCTCAAGTCTTGTTGTTCCTTTCATATCACCTGTTTAGTTGATAGTTGGGTTTCAATTCAAATCAACAACCTGTTAATGTTTTGGGTAATAATAATTTGCTGATAAGACACCGGCAGGAGGCCCGGCGTGGTTTTGAAGCCTGCTAGTGTCGACCCTAATTAGGAAAAGGGTCTTGTCTACTGATCCACGATGAGCGCACTAACCGCATGTGGGAAGCGAGTATGGGCGCCCCCCTCAATTTGATTCGATTCGCATCTCGTCCAAATCGCCACACTTAGTTCGGGCTTTCCATTTGCTGCACACATATGCAGGTACGAACCCTTGGCGCCAGGGTGGAACTTTTGTAGTCGGCATTTAGGGCGGCGTGGTCTTCCAGTGCTATGAGGGTCCCCTTTTCTTCGTGGGGCTCGATTAGCCGCGCACGCACAGCACGTGGTGCTTTGGGCTTGATGCGAAGAAGAGTTGGGTTGTGTTGAGTACCTCGCTTGGTGGGTTGATCCCCCGTCTGGCGGGTTATTCTTACGTGTACGGCCAAATTGGTGTATCCCTGCAGGGTTAAATCTTCTCGAGAAGCCGTGTTTTCCGCGGT
Organism: Alopecurus myosuroides; assembly: GCA_028641055.1. Classification (NCBI taxonomy): domain Eukaryota; kingdom Viridiplantae; phylum Streptophyta; class Magnoliopsida; order Poales; family Poaceae; genus Alopecurus; species Alopecurus myosuroides. Next base: position 288,346,218 of record CM054061.1, read on the forward strand.
TATGGTTAACTTGGTGAAAGTACTGGCTAACAAGTACTCAGAACAACTTACACCAACTAATGATACTTGACTAGTAATAGTCTTATTGACACAATAACTTGATCCATCCTTAATCCAACAGTGTGAGTTATCCTTGGGTTGCTTCCTTAGTAGGGGGTAACATTGGATGGGTTTGTTTGGTGAGTAGTGGTAGTTGGTTACGATACGCTATCTTATCCCCCTCTTTTAGCCGGAAGTTGTTTCGAGTTTCTGTAGTTGGTTAGTGCAGCCCGCTGCCGCTTATTTGCAATAATCCCTTCCTTTCCGTTGATCCCAAAGTATTTGTATCTTGTGATGGCTGGCTATGCCGGTATCTTGTGAGTATGGTTTATCCACTTGCCAGTACTTAACCGTACTGACCCACGAATCCTTTCTCGTGGCTGCATATTCAATATTGCAGTCAACAGGTTTGAAGTCTGACGACGTTAGCTTGGGAATCCCTCCGGCTTGGCCTGGGCAGGGATTGGACGCTCTCGGTTATCTTCAGGACTCTTAGTCCAATTTGTATCTTGTCCGTAGTCGGACGCTATGTTGTTTCTTCCGCTGTTATTTGGATCTTTGTATTGTATCAGTTGTATCCTTGGCTCGTTTGAGTCCTCTTGTATATATCTTTTCTGTTGTTGTTGTGGATTATTCGTGAACTGATGTAATGTTATCACAAGTGGCAACCTGGAATCGGTTATTATGTGGATTTTGGCGGGAATGCTGAAATCTGCATAGTGCCCGATCTCGGGGCGTCACATTAGACTACGAAAAGGATTTCTTGTCATGTGCTTCAAGAAATCGACTATAGCTTCTTGGACCCAGATGGGCCTTCGAGTGGGCTTCCCGTAGCGTAGTAGCTAGTAGGCTCAAGTAGGGGACGTGTTGAGTGTCTCCATGTCACCTGGTAGGCTCATCCGATAGGACTGGGAGTCATCCCCACGTCAGGGGCATAACCTGAAAAATTCAAGACTCATTTTGAAGAATAGATAATATAAATTGCAGTTTAGCAGCAACATATAATACCATTGACAATTTTTACTTACTGTGAAGAAATCTTCCAAAGTCATCGGAGGCTTTGCAATCACATTATCATGCTTCGGCGCCGTCTTGCCGAACTTCTAAGAAATGAATTGATTCATGTAGGTATGCTTTATATTGTAGAACTGCTATCGTGTGAGCTTCTTACAAGCCCCCTGCACAGTCTTGTTCGCCGAGGCCTGATACTCCGGAAGCACCCTAACGAATCTCTGTAAACATGCATACAAATATTGTGATAGTAATGAGTTAGCATGGTGGGGGCATCAACTATCGACGTAATTGGAAAACCTCGTCTTACCCAGAAAATGCCGATCACGGCGTCACCAGCTGTCTCGAAGCCCGGGCAATCGGCGGCCTTGTCAGATTTATACCGATTAGGGGTATATCCGGCATTGTCTTAAAGAGCCGGATTACCAGGGTGGCCTGAATGGTAATGGATCACGGTCCATTAGGCGGCCGAGTAAGCTGACGTGCAGAAGCCTGATTCTAGAGAACCCGGACCGCGACCCACGTGGTGCGGTTTGGAGTAGAAGGCGGATTCCTGCTTTCCAAGTTAGAAACTTACCGTAGTCTTCTAGGTTTCCGTTCTGTAAGCCCTAACCCGGCTATCTATATAAAGCCGTACGGGAGAGAAGAAATACACAGATAATTAGCTAGAAGCCAACTCGCCGAGAAGTTGATCCTCGCCGAGTTAGAGAATCCCAACTCACATTGTACTTTGTATACTTCAGGCTTCAGCCCTAATTTCGTGAGATTGCAGGAGTAGAAACGCCGCCTAGTTGCGACGTACCGAACCTGGGTAATTTTGGTGTTCCTGGTTTTTATACTACCACGTCTCTCCACATCTCTATCAGTAGTCTCATGGTACCCCAGTCTATGAACTCTACTACGATGTCTCGACAGTTGGCGCCCACCGTGGGTCCACCGACGTCAGGCGTTATGTTTCGATCAGGGATACTCGGCGGAATCGGCAGAACCATAACTGTCGGAAGCCTAGAATTCGACAACGACGTCGGGTGCTTCCTCGAAAATGGATCGTACATGCCAGCGCGGAATCATCTCGTAAGTGCATGCGTTTTACCGATTGGATCTGCAAACATCTTTATCGGATTAATTGCAGAGGCAATGGGATTCTGTGTTGGAAGTAGATTTATCCCACCCGCCCTATACCCAGTTGAAGAAAACTATGATGCCGAATTTGCTCAGATCGCTAATGTCTTGCCGAATTTGCTGCCTCTTCGGAGATGCCTGCAATCAGATCTCACTTTATTGGCATGGTGCAATCCGAGGTCGCTAAAAACACGGATGTCGTGGCGTGGAGAAGACATATGCCATGGGATGGCTAAAGTTGGGGCCGATGGACGCTGTAGGTATTCGGGGAGGGATCGCACGCCAAGTAGGCGCGCTCAGGAACACTGCAAACAACACAATCTACCTAGGTTCAGGGCCCTCGTGTGGATGTAATACCCCTACTCCTGCCTATCTCTCTGTATATGCCTAAACCGAGTAGCCACAGTACAAGTTCTATCCTCAGTCGAGTAGCCAGCTGCTAGCGCTCTCTCTGTGTAGTGCGAAGCCTCGCAATAAATGCTCTCAGGTCCAACGTCCCTCGCGCAGGAGGGGGCTGGACACCTTATATACTGGTGGCCAGCGAGTAAACAACACTTAAAGTACACGAAGTGACAATTTCACTGTGACAACGGCGCACGCCTCCGTGTTCCCGCTGACGCCGTTGCCGAAAGTCACCGCGTTGTCCGGCTGACAGGTCTTCTCCACCCTGTCAGCCTCTCAGAGTAGGTCAGTGACACGTCATGTCCCCCTGTCAGTGACAGGACTTAACAGGCGCCTACCCACACTGTACCCACGCCTCAGCGGAGATAATCATGCTCCTAGTAAGTTGAACCGCACGCCTGTACGGCCGCAGGATACGCGGGATCTCCCACAACGGCTCCATTGACTTTGTGCCTGAGTAGGATAGCCTCCCATCTACTCGGACCACCTGAGTTCTACCCGGTTGATCCAGATCATCATTCGTTATCTTCTCCTGGCCTTCAAAACTGATCACTGAGTAGCGTCTACCGGATACCGGATACCCGGATAGCCGCCTACCCGGCGAACCGTACCTTGTTCACTGTTTTACCACCAGTCTTGCCCCTACTCGGGGGGTAGCCCCCCGATATTAGTCCCCAAAGCTGGTAGAGTCCGGCGAACTTATTCGTTGGGCCCTACTAGCTTTATCAAATTGCCTCCATCATGAAGTGTGGCCGAGTTGCTCCTCAACTCGGATACCCATAATCCGTATCCGGATTTTTCTTATCATGGCCTTCAGAATTTCCCTCTTGGCACCGAGTAGACCACGCGGTGCTGAGTTCCACCGAGAATCCAACACTTAGCGAAAGTTTCAATACGTTGCCACTCAATCCAGAACGAATCTATCTTCTCGTGTCCAGGCTGGGCACGTGTCACGCATCCGCGCCCCCCGACGCCTCGGTTCTGGCGTTACTGCGTGGCACACGCCCATCACTGCGCCTAGGGCTCACGGCCCGTTGTGTCACCTCGCGCGTGTACTCGAGAGCCCTCGACTCGCGTCGTGGGATTAACTGCGCCCGTTACGTGCGCATTTCGCGCTGTGTGCGTTTCTAACGGGCATGTTAACTCCCACTCCGCACGATTGTGCCCACGATCAATCCCAATTAGCAACTGCCGCCGTGGTGAGATAAATACCCCCGCACCGCCCCTCGTACCTCTTTCCTTGCACTTTCTTCGCTTAGCGCTTTCCTCTTCGCCTTCGCCTCCGCCGCAGAAACCAGCGCCGCCGCGAGTTTGCAGCCCACCGCCGTTTCGCGTGGAGAGAGTGAGAAAGGTCCTTCCCGTGTGCCTCCATCTCTGGCCTTCGTCTCCGTCCTCGACGTGCCCGCCTCTCCACCGACAGAACTGCCATGGAGCTCAAGAATGTTGTCGGAGATCCGCACGAAGAGTAGGTGGCGCTGGTGCACGCTGGCTGGGAGGGCTCCGACGTGACGGCGGCAGACTGCCAATGGCTAGTCAACACTCGCCGGGTCCCTCCCGGCATCATCTGCCGCCCACCCGGACGAGATCTCGTCCCCGCTCCCGTATCCGGGGAGTATGTGGTCTTCTTAAGCCACTTCAAGCAGGGCTTCGGGCTTCCTACTTCCAAATTTGTGCAGGACTTCCTGCGCCATTTTGGCCTCCATCCTCACCACCTACCCGCTAATGCGGTATCCATGCTCTCCACCCACGCCGCAGTCTGCGAGGCCTTCTTGGGTGTTTATCCTACTGTCCATTCTTGGCCCAAGTACTTCTTCCTCCGCCAGCAGAGTATCTCCAATCCCTCAAATCCTCTTGCCCCGGAGGTGATGACCCATACGGGTGGCACCATGATGCTCCAACGCTCCACCGGGTACCATTCGCGGGTACTCGGGCTGGAAACTTGCCGCAAGTGGCAAAGGGGTTTTCTCTACGTGAAGAATGCCCCTCCTGCAGAAGAAGAGGAAACCGTGGACAGAAACAAGCTTCCAGAGTTCCATAACGTCGTCCCCGTGGGACAGAATCGGGGATATAACCCTAAGAAGACCGTGAGGGACGCCATCCAGGTTGACGAGCGCCTACATGTGCTTGTGGAGGAAGGACTCCTCCAAGATGACCCGGTGGCCTGCTGGGTGGAGCGCCGAGTACTCACGCTCCAACACCGGGTACACAAGATGTGTTACATGGGCGGCCCCCGTGACTGTACCCGGACGACCACCTTTGAGCTCTCCAAAACGGAGGTGGAGATTTTGGCTAACTCCATCCTCCGGACTACGCTGACCGACAACTGGTTCTACGGCTTTGTGCCGTATAGCCGCACCAAGCGCATTCCTCAGGTAAGTTCTTCCCTCTGTACACTTAATTCCTCTCTTATTCCGAATAGAGAACTCCTTAGCCATCTTTCCTTGGGCTTATCCCAACATGCTTAATGTTTGCATTTGATGCCGGATAGATCTTCTCTGTTAGAACTTATCTTATTATGCTTTCTGTGTGCATGCTGTCCAGAGTAGAGCCTCTAACTGTTTTCCTGCCTAAGCCTTAGTCTCAAATGCCCTTTATTTGCTTGTTAGGCCGAATAGGACATTTGCATACTTTGCTCTTCTAGGACTCTAGCATATTTGTGCTTTATGTTTGCACGCTAGACCGGGTAGAACCTTCACTCGTTTATTTCTTCTAGGCCTTAGCATTTAGTGCTTTATGTTTGCACGCTAGACCGAGTAGAACCTTTACTCTGTTGGTACTCAACTTATTGTGCTTTATATGTGCACTTTCAGCACACCGCTCGCCAAAAACTGGAGGATAATGCCGTTTTTGAGAGGAACCGGCAGCCGGACCAGACTGAAGATGACACGACTGCGTTCGACGTCCAGGATACCCTTTGTATTCCTCGTGCTGGCCAGGACGGTAAGTCCCGAGACTATGCCTCTATTCAGGACTGGTCAGATGATGAAGAAGGTGACCGATTTCACCTGTTTGTTTGCTTAGTGCGTGCTTTGATCCTTCTCTTTTCTTATTCTGAGCTTCGCTTCTTTCGAACACAGAGGAACCGGAACAGGAGGAGGGGGAGGAGCCAGTGGAGGTGGTTCCTATGTCCATGGCTGCCCCCACCGAAACTAGGAAAAGAACGGGTAGCGGGGCACTGGAGCCCCCTGCCAAGAGGATAAGGAAGAAGGAAGGTAACAAGAAGCCCTCCTTGCGCAAGAGCGCCCCACTGCCGACGGGTAAGTGCTTCCGAGTTGACCTTAGCCCTTTGCCTTCTATACTCTTCATTGTTTCATCCCTGGCTTTCTTCTGTGCATCCCTTTGATTCTTTTTCTCATCTGCTTATCTTACTTTAGTGATCCCCTCGATGCTGAGGCCACGAATGAACCAGCCCCCAAGAGAAGCCCGCCCCGAGATGTCGTGGAGCTTTCTGACGATGAAGGGAACAATCAACGAGAGGGCAGGACGCAGATGTCCTCCCCTCCTCGAGAAGAACAGGATCTTGGCACCGAGAACACCGGCGCCGCGATGGAGACCGAGAAAGCTCCAGAGCAGCCTTAGCCCAACATCCAGCAAGCTGCCCAAGAGTCCACCACTGAGAGACCACCAACGCCACCAGCTGCCTCCGCTGAGGAGACTACAGATCATGCCGCTGAGCATCGGCAAGACGACACCGCTCTGGAGCGGCCAGACCCTGCTGCCGAGCAGTGAGAAGAAAACCCTGCCAAGGAGCAGCCAAGGACACCGCCCGTGGAGGACCGGGTTGTGGAGCAGCCACCACCCCAAGACCAAGTACAGCCAGATCCTGCGCCGGTTGGCCAGCCTCAGGTGCCACCAACCAAGAAGATGCCTCCGCCACCGCAGAAAGCTCCCGAGCCTACCTCCAAGAAGCATCCAACGCCTTCCACAGCGAAGACGGCTTCGCAGCCAACCAGGATATAGCCCAAACGAGGCGCAGGGCAGACCGGTCCGCAACTAGCCGAGAAGCGGCAGGCCGGGCCCCAGCAACCAGGCGCTCAGCAAGGTGGACAGCCCGCGCAGCAGCTACCGTCACCCACGAATAACGACTGGCCAGTCAACAAGCTCAAGCAGGCAAAGTCCCCTAACTGGAATACCAAATTGGTACATGCCAATATCAAGTTTTCCCCTGTTGAAAAATAGGCTCCCGGCACAGGCGCCAGTATCGTCAACAAGCCTCCCACCTTCCCAGAATATTGGGTCGAGCTGCAGGAGCGGCATAAGATTAAGATGTCGCAGGAGGCTGAGCGATTGGCGGCTTTGAAGGATAGGAGGGCCCTGGCCCACTCCGGATCCAAGGGAAAGAAAGCTTCCCTAACCATCCGAGATAATGCTCCCCCCACAGAGGACGAAGACAAGATCCAGGAAGACCTAGAGGCTATCCTTGACCGGGTAGGATTTATTGAGAAGGTCTGGGACAACAAGCTATTTGGAAACGCCGCATGGGACGGTGTTGAGTTGAGGAACCTTGACAACTACCGGCAAGCATGGAACAAGGCTGATGTAGGTCATGTTACCATGGCAGTGGCCTCCTCCAGCAGCACCCTGGCACATAAGCTGTTGTGCCTGCGCAAGTCTGCTGAAGACATTGAAAAGACCTACGTGGTAAGTGCCCTTCCTTGTTTGATTTTTCCTGTTTACTTTCCGAGTTGCCAGCTTTCTTCTTTTTGGACTTTGCCCTATCTACTATCCAGTCCCCGAGATTTGGACCGAGTAGATAAGGCTCAACCGAGTTGCAATCTATTCGGTCTGAATCTTCCCACTCACAATGATTTTTTCTTTTCTACATGATATCATTAAAGCCCGGACCAAGGTTTTCCGCCAGCTCCTGTGGCTGCACCGGTCCATCAGAGATAGGAACCGGGCGCTGGAGTTTGAGAAGAACGAGAGGGCCGCTCTGGAGAAGAATGCCACGGAGACCACCATTAAGTTGTCCTCTGTTGAAAGTAAGTACTTAGCATTTCGGTTTGTGCGATTTTTGTTTACGCCCGTTTTTTGCTTTGTTCAATTGTTTCCTTCTCTGCAGACGAACTCAAGGCTCTCGTGGAGAAGCACCAGGACTGTGAAGTCATGGCTGTTTCTGCGCAGAGTAAGATCTCCTCCCTAGAAGGTGAGCTAACTCTTTTCTTCTCTTCACTTATTTTCTTTTGCTTGCTCACTTTGCTGAATGAGTTGTTCTACCCGCAGAAGAGTACAAAACCTTCCAAGATCAGCACCTGGAGTGCCTCACCCCGGCCGAAGCGCATCAGCAAGTGCAGGTCCGCGAGGCTCAGCTGCAGCAAGATCTTGACGCCGAGAAGGCTGAAGTTGAGAAGCTCAAGCTCGAGCTCACTTAGGTATACAAGACTGCAATTACCGCCAGGAATGAGAAGACCGCAACGATGAAGCAGGCTGCCTCCGAGAAGCAGGAGCTCGAGAGGGAGATCAGATCTCTCAGAGAGAGAAATCAAACTCTCGAAGGCATTGTCAATGATTCACGCCGTCTTCAGGACAAGCACATCCGACTTGCAGAAGACTGGAGGACCCGACTAGGAGCCCTTGTGTTAGAACTGAGCTGTGAGTTCTTGTTATTCTTCACTCTACTCGGTCTTTGTCCTTTTGACATCTTCTACTCGGTTTTCCTTTTTCTTAATTCTCTTTTCTGACCCAAACTAGCATGTCCTGACCCACATACCTTCCCGGACCTCAGCAACGCCACTGAGACCGCTGTGGAGAAGGCGAGAAGGGCCAGGGCAGCTTCCGGTCTGAACACTAATGAATCCGCCAGCATCAACGATCACATTGTCAACATCAAAACCCGGGTGCAGTCCCTCAAAGGCCTGGGTACCTCCATGGTGTCCACTGCTATGAACTTGCACAAGTTGTTCTGGCCAGAGCGACAGGTCACGGATACAATCAACGAGATGGCAGCCAATCTGGACCACGTGAAGGAGGAGCTGAAGAAGTTGCGCGCTTCCGCAGCCCGGGCTGGTGCGGATGAGGCCCTCCACTTCATTTTGTCCTGGTATGAAAATCTTGATCTTGATAGGATCAGCACACTCCAGAACGGCTCGAAGTGGACTGAACGCGACTCCTGCATCCTGCGCCGCAAGGAGGTGGCCTACGAGCTCGCATCTTATGCGAAAACCAATCAGTACATCGACGGACCCACGGAGCCGGACACCAATGTCGAAGGAGATGACGAGGAGGAGGAGTTGGAAGATGAGGGTGGTGATGACGCTGGGGAAGACCGCAACCTGGTCGATGAAGAGGAAGATCACGAGGAAGCCGAAGACGAAGGAACCGAGCAGCGCAACACTGCTGAGGAGTCCGGGATGGAGGCGGACTCGGAGGTCATCAAGCCAGCAGCTCGCTCTGACGAGGGCCGAGCTGAGTCGCAGCCCGCCGTACAGGAGGGAGTTGTCACCACCGAGATAGTGATTGACGATCCCGCTCCTGAGTTGGGTGCGACCGGGGATGCAACCGAGAACGTAGCTTCCGAGGTCTACCCGCTTCCCAGTGCTTCCGCTGCTCAAGCTACCAACGCTGCATCCGAGCCATCCTCCGCTACTCCGACTTCATCTACACCAGAGCCTGCTTCCACAACTCCTGCAACCGAGCCCGTGGCGCCTACCAGCACCGAGTCGGACAATAACTCATCTGCGGTCGCTTAAATTCCTACACTTTTATCCTCAAACAGTTATCAGATCCCCGGTATGCCGGGTGCAAATGTATCAAATACTCTTATTGTTCTTTGCGGCTACTCATTTTTATTTAGTTCACTTCAGAAAGACTGGCTAAATGCCGGATTGCGTTAAGATGCAAGTCCCCGAGTTGCTTTTCTCATCCACTTAGTCTTTTTGTCTTTGCTCTTACCTGCCACTTGTGGCTTTTTGGTAGTCGAGTCACAAGATTTCAAAAACTAAGTTTCTGATAATTAACCACTTTGAGATTTGAATGTTAACGCTGCCCACCACTTAGCAAAAGAGAAAACAGAGAAGTAAAAACACCCTACTCGGTTGCTACACTTCTCTTTTCCTTAGCAATTTTCCGTGTGTTCATTGACCTTTGGCTTGTTCTCTTGCTTGCCATGAAGCCGGGTTCCGGACAGCAGCAGAGTCGAAGAGTTGGCCCTTGGGTTTAAACACACTACTAGATATGCACGTGAAATTCTAAGTAAATCGACCGAGTAGACAAAGTAACCAGAGTAAATGACACAAGGTAAGTTTGGTAAGGGCAGTCCCCGAGTTCGAATTCGGAGTGCCAACTTGAATTTAACTCGGTTCAGGAGATACATACAATGTTTTCTCATGAATGAAAACGGCGGAGTAGAGCTACATTCCAAGGACGTTTGGATTCCTCTCCGGATTTATCCGCCCTGTTCTTCTGTGGTGGCGGTGCATCGATAAGATAATATGCATCATTGTGTAGAGCCTTGCTCACAATGAAAGGCCCTTCCCACGGAGGGGATAGCTTGTGCATCCCGGCTGTGCGCTGCACGAGCCTAAGGACCATGTCTTCTTCTCGGAAAACCCTTGGGTTTACTTTCCGGCTATGATAGCGCCTCAGACTTTGCTGATATATGGCTGAACGTGACAAAGTTAGCTCTCTTGCTTCTTATAGGAGGTCAACGTCATTTTCTCGGGCTTCTCTTGCCTCTTTTTCAGTGTAGAGTGTTACTCTAGGTGAGTCATGCTCAAGGTCAGTGGGCAACACGGCCTCAACTCCATATAGCAGGAAGAATGATGTGTATTTGGTTGATCGGTTAGGGGTAGTCCATAGACTCCACAACACCACCGGCAAATCGTCCAGCCAACAACCAGGGGTTCGCTGTAATGGCTCAATTAGCCTTTGCTTTATCCCGGATAGGACCATGCCATTTTCTCTTTCAACTTGCCCATTTGAGGCTGGATGGGCGACTGACACAACGTCTAGCCGGATCCGCTTCTCCTTGCAGAATCTTGAAAATGCTGCCTCAGCAAAGTTTGTTCCATTATCTGTAATGATGCTGTGCGGGTACCCGTATCTCAGAATGACATCCTTCAGAAAGCTCACAGCTGCGACTCCATCACATTTCCGGATAGGCTTGACCTCAATCCACTTGGTGAATTTATCAACCATGACCAAGATGTGAGTCATGTTGCCTCTAGCTGGCTTGAAAGGGCCTACCATATCCAAACACCACACAACAAATGGCCAAGTAATGGGTATGGTCTTCAACTCGGACGCTGGTGTAAGAATCTTGCTTGCAAATCTCTCGCATCCGTTGTATTTTCTCACTAGATCTTCAGCTTGTCGTAAGGCGGTGAGCCAAAAGAATCCATGCCGAAAAGCTTTGCTGACTAGAGCCCGAGAAGAGGCATGGTGCCCGCATTCTCCTTGGTGTATTTCTATGAGGATCTCTTCTCCTTCTTCTGGCTCGACGCAGCGTTGCAGCACGCCAGTAGGGCTCCTCCTGTGTAGTTCCTTGTTGATGATGGTGTAGCCCTTGGATCTTCTCTGTATCTGCCGGGCTGTGACCTCATCACTTGGCAGGGTGCCATCCATCAGGAAGGACAAGATGGGTAGAGCCCAACTCGGTGTGGGCCGGACAGGAAACACATGTTCATCTACCTCCATTGGATCAGCCACCATTACTTGCTCCGAGTTGGGGACGAGTCCCCGAGTACTGAGAAATGATCCCCTCGATGAAGGCGACAATCCCCGAGTTAAGAGAGGCAGTCCCCGGGTTCTCCTTTGCACTTTCCCAATCAATTTCCATGGAACTGCCACAACCAAGCATCACCAAGACTGCCACCAAGACTGCATCTCAGCAGCAGCCTCCTTCTTCCTCACGCCAAGCGCCTCCGTCCGCTTCTCGGACGAATACTGCTGCTAAGAAGGGAACCAGTCACAGCTGGGCGATGGCGGCGGCTCCACCACGTCACACCTTGACCTAACCGCCGGCGATCTCCCTTCTCCGGCGTCCATCCTTCCTCTCTAGCCGGACCTTTCGCTCCTGCTCCACCTTCTGGTCATATGGCACCTCCTATCCCTCCTGCAAGGATCTGGAAGGTTACTTATTCTACCTCCAAGGATCTGGATCGGGGACGTGTCAAGTCCTATGATGGATCCTTGCACCTTTGGATCAAGGAGAACACACGTGATTGGATCGCTCTCAAGGATGCAAAAGGAAAATCTATGGTCGGTAGATATGTGGATCTAGCTGAAAGAATTGATCTGGGGTTTAAGGTACGCTTCCCCGATCACTTTGCCATTGTTGGCAAATGCATGGTTTTTCCTATTGCTCAGGTACCCGTCGGAACCCCTAAGATCAAGGATCTAGTCGTTGAGTCAACCTCATCTGGTTTAAAGGATTCGGTTACTCAGGATATTATTACCTCTGTTAATGATTATTCCGACACGGCTGTCGTGGATACTGGTGTTTCGGCTGTCTATGATTCTATCTCCATGGGTCTGGATTTCTCGCATGGATTTAAATTTGCTAAGGAGATTGATCGTCTTTTTTCATCTACTGTTCATCCCACATATTATTCTGGTCATTTTATTATGGTGGTATCTTTTGCACGATCGTGCTTTCGCCTTAGCGAAGATAATGTTGCTATTGCCCTAGAGGCGGTTATTGGAGGTTTTTGTGACAGCCTTCAAGTTTCTATTCTTAATGATAGAACCTTTTCTTTTAATGTGTCCAATAAGTTTGTTGGCTTTCATATTTATAAACTCAAATCTTTCTCTTGTGACAAATTTAAATGTGTCTTCAACCTTTGGGGTAGAGGAGGTCCTCATTGGAGAAGTGAATTCAAATCATGGCAAGAAGAATGTAATAATGAGTGGACTTTGGTTAGTCCTACCAAGAAAAAGATTCAGCTTGGATTGGAGGCTCTGAAATTACCGGTTCCTAAGTCTAGCATCAGATCCACACGCTCAGTGAGGAAGAAATTGGTTTTCTCTGAATCTCTTAGCTATGATGCTTGCAAAGGATATTCTGACCCTTCATCTAATACTTTGGGTATCACTTTTGGCTCTTTTGATAAAATTGAGGTCTCTTCGCCCATCATTTCAGCTTCAGCTCCTCTGGATCCACTGGCTCATAGTGTTGACACGGGACATCATGGCCTCCAATCTATCATTGATGACATAGCTTTTAGTTTCTGGAAATGTGCTAGATGCCTTTCAATGCAGCATGATAAAGATAATTGCACTAACGTTATTAGGTGTCGTAAATGCTTCCATTATGGTCACATTGAGAAAACTTGTTTTAGTAAGAGGAATTCATGTATTTGGGTTCCCAAAAAAAAGCCTCCGTGTCCCACCGTGAACACTCAAGCGTCAACCGGGGTCGTTACGCATTCCAGCCCACCTCTCCCTGACAAGGCCACCACCACCTGTCGGTTATTCCCTGCCCCTGTTCTCGACGAGCACTCCTCGATTAACCCAAAAACCATGGTGACCTTCGAGCTCAATCCGGCGAGGTGGGTGCCGCAAGGATTCCAGATCGTCGACGGTGGTCCCTCGCGGCTCCCTCGCTCCTTCTACACTCCCACTGTTCCTCCTGCCCGCGACCACGAGGCCTACTGTGTGGCTATCGTGGAACCAGAGCAGTTGCCGGAGCAAGAACATTTCTGGCAACTCCAGGTTGGTAACTATATTGAGCAAACTGTCCAGCGGGTTGTCGAGGATGCGCAGCCCTGTCTCTTTGGTACTGGTCTCTTCAAGATGCATAGTCCCGCTGCACGCACTGCATTGGTTCAGAACGGACCATACGAACTTCAGGAGAACATTTTTGTGCGGTTTGTAAGCCACGACAATTGCACGCAACTGCACAAATCTGCCTTTGGTTCTCGTACTAGCTGGCTTATGCTATTGGGTGTCCCATATGATTTCCGCAATGAAAGGGATTTAGCAAATGCAGTTGCTCCCTTTGGAAGATTTCATCATTGGCACCACCTTGATGGAGTTCTGGATAGAACTATGGTTTTTGTGACTTTTATCTCTCCCCAACTTGTTCCTAGAGATATTGTCTTTGGAAATTTCAGTTCTCTTGGCGCAGTGAGGGAATCTTGGACTGCGCCCTGCTATCTTTTATCTGCAGAATTTGATGAGGTGCTTCCGCCCGATGAGGACCCAATGCCTTTGGATGGAAATCCGCATCCTCTGCCTGGTCACCTACAACAAGATCTTGGTAATTTTGTTCTGCCCCAATATCCTGAGCTTGGTTGGAATCTTCCACCTCCAGTTGCAGATTTCCCCAATCAGCAACCTATTGATGATGTTATGGAGGAGCAGAACCCTGAAGACAGGCTAGTTGGAGGGTGGGATCACCTCCTTCCTCAGCATGAATCCAACTCCACTGTCAGTTCTGATTCTGACAATTCTGTCAACCAAGACATGTTGATAGTCAATATGCTGCAGGTTCGCCCAGTTTTTGTTGCACCACCTGCACCTGCTCCAGGTCTCTTTGCTTGGCCGTGGGTTCAGAGGAACCCATCCTTATATGGGCCTGCACTACCCCCCTCCATGCAGTGGGAGAAAGTGCTAAAAAAACTGGTGCCTTTTATGCGCTTGTCTTCTGTCAGACCATGTGGGCTTTCTCCAAGTCCTTTTTCAATGATTTCTACTGCCTCTGTTCCTTTCAAAGGAACTACTTTTCAGTTTTCTGCCAAGAGAAGGTTCTTCAAAGCACAGAGAATCAAGAATTTATGCTTAGAGAGCTCTACCAGTTCCTGTGGCCCATTGCCTAGGGCTACTCTTGAGGAAATTGACGCCTTTCCTTCACCTGCTACTGATATCTCTTCTAGGAAAAGGAGGAAGGGCAAGATGGGAACTCCTCTTGTGGAGTCTTCTGTCAGAAGAAGCACTAGGCAGGCTGCTTTGCATGATGGGTTCAAATTAATACCAATGCAGGACAACCCACAGCCTAGGAAGAAACCCAGATCTGCTAGACCAGCTGAAGGCAGTGCTCCTGTTACTCCTCCCACCCCTCTTGTGATTCTTCAGCAGGTTGGGAGAGCTCTGGAGATTGCTGATGAAGAGCTAACTGAGGACAAGCTTGATGCTGTCCCTGATCCTCCAGCTGACAAGAAGAAGTAATAATGTTAGAAAGACTATTGTATAATGTCTTTTGTCCTTGGTTCTCCATGTACTTTCTGGTTATCTTTCAGGACCATTATTATGTATTGGCTCTTGTGTTTGTGAGCCTTTGTGTGGATCTTTCAGTAATCTATGGTTATTTGATCTCATTGGCGCCTTGTGTTCCTTTGGTAACTGTCTGGCACAGTTATTTTGCTCATTCAATCAATATTTTCAATGGATAGTACATCATATCTTTTTTTTGGATTGGAAAGTTCTGGATTGGAATGTCGGGGGATTAAATGATAAAAATAAAAGAATTTTGGTTTATAACAAAATTGAGGAGAGCCAATGTGCCATTATTTGTCTGCAAGAGACAAAATGTGAAAATTTTGATCACAGCTTCATTAGGTCATTCTGTCCTAAGAGATTTGATAAATTTGTGTTCTCTCCTTCTGTGGGAGCCTCTGGAGGCATTATTGTTCTTTGGAATAGTGCCATTTTTTATGGTGAATTGATTGATTGCTTCAAATCTGCTATTAGAATTAACTTTACATCAAAGCATAATCTTTCATCTTGGACCCTGGTCACTGTCTATGGTCCCTGCAGTGGGTTAGACAGAGATTTCTTTGTTCAATGGCTTTATGATCTAATAATTCCTACTCATGAAAATTGGCTCCTGGTGGGTGATTTCAATTTTATCAGATCAGTGGACAATAGAAATAAACCTGGTGCAGACATGAATGACATTTTCATTTTTAATGAAATCATTAGTCATCTTGGTTTAGTTGAATTACCTTTAAAGGGAAGGTCCTTCACTTGGTCGAATATGCAAGATCAGCCTCTTCTTGAGCAGCTTGATTGGTTTTTTACAATCACATGGTGGACCTTGAAGTATCCTAATTCATTGGTAATGCCCCTGGCTAAGTCCACCTCTGACCATGTGCCATGTGTTATCTCCATCTCCACCACCATTCCAAAAGCTCAGATCTTCAGGTTTCAAAACCATTGGATTCATCAGCCTGGATTCATGGATCTTGTTGATAAAGTTTGGAAATGGCCTGTTAGGAAAAATAATATTGCGGCCACCATTACTGCTAAGCTTAAAAACATCAGGCATGAACTTAAAAGGTGGGGTAGAAATCTTTCTAGCCTTAAAATTCTTATTGCCAAGTGCAATAAGGTCATCTTGATACTGGACACTCTGGAAGAAGAAAGGAACCTTAGTAGACCTGAATTTAATTTCAGAATTATTGTTAAATCTCATCTGACTAAGTTGCTCCTTTCTCAATCTGCCTACTGGAAAAATAGATGTACTATTAGATGGGTGCAACTGGGTGGTGAAAACACCAAGTTTTTTCATGTTAAAGCTACAGAAAGGTATAGATTTAACACTATTGCTGAGATAAAAAATGAGGATGGGATCTCCTTAGTTGACCATCACCATAAGGCAGCTGCTTTTTGGACTTGTTTCAAAAATAGAATGGGTATCTCATCTACAACACAATATCTAGATATGTCACATATTATACAGCCTTCTATTGGCCTGGACTGCCTTATTGTGCCCTTCTCCACAGAGGAAATTACCAATGTTTTGAAATCTCTTAAAACTGACAAAGCTCCTGGACCTGATGGATTCAATGGTCTCTTTGTGAAAAAATGCTGGGCTGTACTGAAAGATGATTTCACTCAATTATGCCATGACTTTCATTCAGGGAATTTATCTTTGCAGAGTATAAATGATTCTTTTATCACTCTCATCCCTAAAACAACTTCCCCTGAAACAGTTAATGATTTCAGACCAATTTCTTTGACCAATACTTGTCTCAAGTTTGTCACCAAGCTTATTGCTAATAGAATGCAGAGTATTATCTGTGATACAATTCATGACAACCAATATGGTTTTATCAAGGGTAGAACTATCCAAGACTGTCTTGCCTGGTCTTTTGAGTTCTTGTTGCAATGCCAGCAGTCCAAGAAGAAAATTGTGGTCCTCAAAATTGATTTTGAAAAGGCCTTTGATACACTGGATCATGAAGCCATCTTACAAGTCTTGAGATTTAAAGGTTTTCCAGAGCTTTTTATTAATTGGGTTAGAGAAATCTTAGCTTCTGGATCTTCTTCTGTTCTCCTTAATGGGATTCCTGGGAAAAAAATTCTTTGCAAAAGAGGAGTTAGACAGGGAGATCCACTGTCTCCTCTTTTATTTGTTGAAGGAGCTGATTTCTTGCAAAGCTTAGTCAATAAGGCTTATCAGGATGGGATGCTCTCCACTCCTATCCCAGTTAGAAAGGACTTCCCTATTATTCAGTATGCTGATGATACAATTGTTGTGCTTCCAGCCAGCAAGAAAGACTTGGAGGTCTTCAAAGGTATTTTGCAAACATATGCTTCCTTCACTGGATTAAAAATCAATTTCCACAAATCCTCTATGATTCCTATCAATCTGGATTTCGCTGAAACACAAGCTCTGGCTGAGTTTTTTCAGTGTAACATTGGGTCTATGCCTTTCACCTATCTTGGTTTACCCATGGGCACTACTAGACCAACTATTAAGGATTTTTCACCTTTAATTGATCGTGTTGAGAGAAGAATTTCTGCCACTTCCTCTTTCCTATCATATGGTGATAGGTTGGTGTTGGTAAATTCTGTGTTATCTTCACTACCAACATACTACATGCTCTCTTTGGTAATTCCTGCTGGTTCATTGAGGTCATTGATAGAGCTAGAAGACATTGTCTGTGGAGCAAGAGAGGGAAAGACAAAGCTAACTCTCTTGCAGCTTGGTCTATGATATGTAAACCTAAAAAGAAGGGAGGACTGGGGGTCATAGATTTGAAAATTCAGAACTCTGCCCTTCTTCTTAAACATCTCGATAAATTCTACAATCAGGAGGACTTGCCTTGGGTCCATCTCATTTCTGATGCTTACTATCATCAGGTTGTTCCTCATGCTGTGGTAGATTCAGGATCTTTTTGGTGGAGAAATATTTTGGCTTTATCTGAGCAATTCATAGATTTCACTACATGCTCTGTAGGAAATGGTTTCACTGCACTTTTCTGGGAGGATAAATGGCAGCCGCAATTACTTAAGATAACCTTCCCAAGGTTATATTCTTTTGCGAAAGATAAGCTTCAATCTGTCAATGAGTTCTTGCTTGGTACTGATTGCTTTCAAAATTTCTCTCTGCCTTTGACCATCCAAGCAAATGAGGAGTTCTTGTTGTTGCAAAAAATGATTGGTAATTTTACACTGCAACCAGATGTTAAAGATCATTGGAGAAGTCCTCATCCAACTGGCAGATTACATCCAAGTTCTTTTTATAAAAACCATTTTAAGGGGACTCCTGATGATGCCCTTTCCTATGGTATTTGGAAAATTAAATGTCAGTCTAAGCACAGATTTTTTGCATGGCTGTTACTGCATGATCGAATCAACACCAAGGATATGTTGATTAGAAGGCACTGGAATGTTAATGATTCTTCTAATTGTATTCTTTGTTCTGCTCATGCTTATGAAGACTGGAGGCATTTGTTCTTCAACTGCAATTTTAGTACCAGGATTTGGAATTATCTACAAATACCTTGGTACCCAGGTTCTTCTTCATTTACTATCATGTCTGCCAAAAAACGCTTCTCTGGTCCCTGTTTTATGGAGATAGTGATCCTGGCATGCTGGTGCATCTGGAAGCAGAGGAATGGTTGGATTTTTAAGACAATCAAACCTAGTTTTAGAGGTTGGAAGGCCCTGTTTATACAGGAAGTCACCCTGCTTAAGTTCAGGGTGAAGAGAGATATCTCTGTTTTTTTTGGCATCATGGATTGATTCACTCCCCTAATCCTTTGTACATAGTGTAAATTTTGTAAATAAACTTTTATTTATTTAATAAATGGGGGGGGGGGGGGCTGTGGGGGATTCCCCCACAGTAATGGTGTCAAAAAAAAATCCATGGAACAACCTCTGATCCTGGTAGAGATGGAATGAAGATGGATTTCGAGTTGGGCGATGGCTTGATTGATGGCTTTCTCAAATGCTCCAAGGCAATCCCAGGTGGGATAAACTGCCGAGAAGAACCCAACTTGGACAAGGTATCAGCTGCATCATTCTCAGCTCGGTGTATGTGATGAAATTCACACCCATCAAAGAACCCGGTCATATTTTGCACCAGAAACCGGTAGGACGCCATGTTGGCATCCAAGGCATCCCAATTTCCGGAAACTTCCTGAACCACCAAATCTGAGTCGCCATAATAGACAATGCGCCGGACTCCAATCTCCTAAGATACTCTCAAGCCATGTACCGGTGCTTCATACTCGGCTACATTATTGGAGGCCGAGAAGTGGATCTGCAGCACATACTTGAGTTGATCTCACTTGGGTGAAGTGAGCACCACACCTGCACCAAGCCCTTCTTTTACTTTGGAGACATCAAAATGCATTTTCCCGAAATTGGTTTTCGGCAATGGAGGCTCATATTGCATCTCGATCCAATCCAGCAAGAAATCCGCTAGGGTCTGAGACATGATTTCTTCTCTAATCGCGTATAGAGGAGTGTACGCGGCTAGCTCAATTGCCCACTTGGCTACCCGGCTTCTTGCATCCTTGTTGCCCATAATCTCCGAGATGGGAGAAGTACTCACCATTGTGATGGGATGCTCTTGGAAATAGTGCTTGAGCTTCTTAGCACCCAGGTATACGCCATATGTCATCTTCTGGTAGCGCGGGTAGTTTTTCTTGGAGCTGGATAGCACCTCGCTGAGATAGTACCCTGGCCGTTGCACAGTTTTTCCTTCCTCTTCTCTTTCTACTACCACCACCACACTTACTACCTGGTTGGTAGCTGCAATGTATATCAGCATTGGCTCCTTAGGCAGAGGGCTCGCCAAGATGGAGGCGCTGCCCAACATGGTCTTGAGTTCCTTGAAGGCCACATCAGCTTGTGGAGTCCAGACAAATTTGTCACTTTTCTTCATGAGCTGATAGAGAGGTAAGGCCTTCTCACCCATTCTTCCCAGGAAGCGGCTAAGGGACGCCAGGCAGCCGGTAAATTTCTGCACATCCCTCAGTGATCTCGGCAAAGACATGCTCTCTATAGATTTTATCTTTGAAGGATTGGCCTCAATGCCCCGATTGGATACCAAGAAGCCGAGTAGCTTGCCAGCCGGGACGCCAAATGTGCACTTGGTTGGATTCAATTTCATCCTGTATTTGCGCAAACTAGCAAATGCTTCCTCAATATCGCTCAACAGAGTATGTGTTTTCTTTCGTTTTGATGACAATGTCATCTACGTACGCCTGCACATTCTTGCCTATCTGGTTATGCAAGCATTTTTACATGCACCTCTGATAAGTAGCCCCAGCATTTCTCAACCCAAAGCACATAACACGATAGCAATAAGCCCCGTGCGGGGCAATAAAAGCAGTCTTTATTTGATCAGCCAGTTTAAGAGGTATCTGATGGAAACAAGAGTAGGCAATAATGAAAGAGAAAAGTTCGCACCCGACAGTGGAATCGATCACCTGGTCTATGCGGGGTAGCGGGAACGGGTCCTTGGGGCAGGCCTTGTTCAAGTCGGTGTAGTCCACGCACATGCGCCATGCCACCGCGGCCTTGGGGTCCTCCTTCTTCTTCTCCACCATGACCAGATTGGCTAGCCAATCCGGATGCATCACTGCCATGATAAATCCACTTATCAGCAGCTTCGTGATCTCGTCACTGATAGCTTTTCTTCTCTCTACCGCAAAGCGGCGCATAGCCTGCTTAATCGGCTTGGCGTCTGGGCGCACATGTAGCGAGTGCTCAACCAACTCCCTCGGGACACCCGGCAAGTCCTTATTGGACCATGCAAAGACATCCCGATTCTCACGGAGGAAGTGGATCAGCTCGCTTTCCTATTTCTCCTCCAACCCAGCGCCAATGATGGCAATACGCTCTGGGAACTCTGGGTCAACCTGCACCTTCTTGGTTTCTTGGGAGGCCTGGAAGGTGGCTCCATACTGAGAACTTGGCATGCCGGGCATACCGACTTGAGCTGCCTAGGCCATGGCCACCACCTCATACATCTTCTTCTTGGCAGCAATGACCAAGGACTCTGCCAGCAGAGATCCAACAGATGCGCAATCCAGGGAGCGCTTGTAATCACCCGAGATGGTGATGACACCATTAGGAAGCTTCATCTTCAGGCAGGCCGCATGGGTCGAGGCCCTGAACTTGGTGAGTGCAGGCCGGCCGAGTAGAGCATGGTAGGGGCTCTGAAGATCAACTACTTCGAACTGCAGGCACTCGGTGCGGCAGTTCTCCCTGGTTCCGAATAGCACATCAATCCAGATGCGGCCGATTGGAGTGCAAGACACTCCCGATACAATGCCATGAAAGGTGGTCCTGCTGGGTAGCAGCATGTTCTCGGTAAGGCCGAGCTTCTCCAAGGTATCTCGGTACATGATGTTGATGTTGATTCCGTTGTCAATCAACACCTTGCTGAACTTCATGTTTTTCTTGGTCCCCAGAAAGGTGGGATCCACCACCAGTGCATACGTACCCGGATTGGGCATCATCCTGGGATGATCATATTTAGACCAAGTGATCTCTTGGTCGCACCAGTATCAGGACGATCATCTCGGCGCTTGTTGCGGAAGTCTTGGCGGTCATGGCGCCTGTTGGCATCCTGGTTTCTTCTTCTCGGCTCGAAGGAATCGAGCAGAGGCTGAGTAGGGTCTCCGAGTGCATACATGTCAGCTATCTTGATTGTCTCGGCGAACGTACTCGGCATCTCCCTCTCCAGCTTCTGCCACAGCATGCTGCCATGCCTGCAGCCTTGAGCAAACCAGGCGATCGCCCGTGACTCGTTCACCCCCCTCGCAGGTGTCCCTCAGGGTGCTCCACCGAGTAAGATACTCCCGGTCAGTCTCCTCTTCTCATTGCTTGCATGCTGAGAGGTGCTGCGGCCTATTCGGCCTCTTGTAGGTGTTGGTGAAGTTGCCGATGAAGGCTTCTGAGAAGTCAAGCCAGCAATTGATACTGGCCCGTGGCAAGTTGTTGAGCCAGATCCGGGCAGGGCCTTCCAGCATCTGTGGAACGTATCTCATAGCCCATCTCCGGTTACCGCCAGCAATGTGCACAGCGGTGACATAATCGTTCAGCCAGTCATCCGACTTGGTGCTCCCATCATAAGACTTGGTCCCTCTGGCCAGCTGGAACTTGGGCACAGCATGCTCTCTCATGATCCTAAGACCAAAACAGCTTGGGCCAGGTGGGCCCTTCGCTTCTATCTGCTCAGACCAGTGAATCCGGTCCAGCTTGTATCTTGCAACACTGGGCTCCAGCATCCTGCCACCCAGGCGATCAGTAACATCTCTCGGGTCGGCATACCCGGCTAGCTCCATCGCCGAGTACCCGTCATCATAGCGGTCCTGCTGCACCGGACCAGGTAGAGCAACCGGGTTGGCCGATGCCGCAATTGCTTGCGGCTACACCGTCTGCTGAACCGGGTTGGCAGCAGGGTGCCGAGATGGACCATCTCGGTTTCCTCCTTGTCCCTCGCGGCGAGCTTTGGTGGCTTGATAGCCAGCTTCTGCAACATTGTGTTTTTGGCCGGGCTGCCGCTCTACAGCGGGCTGTTTTCCGGCGACAGCCGGGTCGTACACCTGCATCTGTTTATTTCTCCCAGAGTTCACACTCTGGGCCCTCTCACTGCCGGGTAGTGGCGATGAGGCCTGGTCCACTGATCTTGCCCTATCCGAGTGAACAACATGGGACGCCGGAAAGCCTCATTCTGCCAGCCAGCCTCTAGAACTAGCTCATTAAGCCGCTCGTGCTGCCTAGCGCGAGCATCGCCGGTGAGATGCGGCAACTCGGCCACGACTTCCTCTGCAGCCCTAAGTGTTTTGGCAGGGGAACTATACTTTGGCCTACCAACAGTGTTCAAAATAGCTGACTGACAAGCATACCTACCATCTCTAGCTAGCTCAACGCCCAGGTTGCGGCGAATAGTACACCTAACTTGCTAGGAAGCCTAGAAACAAGAGTAATGCCATGCGCCCTATTGTACTCATTTTGATCTAGGTTAAGCTCAAGCCTAACCTTTTCCAGCTCGTGGGCCTCCACGAGTAGCGCCTGGCGCTTCTCCTCGAGCTGCGCCCTCACCACAACGGGATCCGCGTCCGTGGCGAGTGGCATGCCCAACTGCTCGGTGGCGCAAACACGACAGTCGGTACCGATGTTGATGTAGAAGGATCCACGTAGCCCGACATGTTCCAGGGCATGTCGTAGGGCTTGTGGCCCCTGGGAGCAGCCGGCTCCTCAATGACTTCAGGCGCAGCGGGCGCGTCTTTCCCTGCATCGATAGCCGGGCCCGTCATCATCACCTCCACGCTGCCCGCAGAGCAGCCGGCAGGCTTCCCGCGGACAACGAGTACAACAAGACGATCATCAGCGACGAGCACCTCCTCCGGGAACTCGCGGATGACAGTGGTGGCAACGTAACCAGATGCGCACCGAAGAAAAGGACGGAGCCGCCTGCACGCATGGGCCTGCCGCCGAAATCACCGGCGTTGTCGGTGATGAAGTCGAAGGAGCCGAATCTCTGGACAAGGCCACAGACCGCACGCTCCCCCGACGGAGAAACGGGTCCCGTCCGAATATGAACTCCAGCTAGCGCCGCTGCTGGCCCCATGGTGGGCGCCAACTGTCGTGGCGTGGAGAAGACAGATGCGATGGGATGGCTAAAGTTGGGGCCGATGGACGCTGTAGGTATCGGGGGAGGGATCACACGCCAAGTAGGCACGCTCAGGAACACTGCAAACAACACAATCTAGCCAGGTTCAGGGCCCTCGTGTGGAGGTATTACCCCTACTCATGTCTATCTCTCTGTATATGCCTCAACCGAGTAGTCACAGTACAAGTTCTATCCTCAGCCGAGTAGCCAGCTGCTAGCTCTCTCTCTCTCTCTCTGTGTAGTGCAAAGCCTCGCAATAAATGCTCTCAGGTCCAACGTCCCTCGCGCAGGAGGGGGCTGGCCACGTTATATACTGGTGGCCAACGAGTAAACAACACTTAAAGTACACAAAGTGACAACTCCATTGTGACAACGGCGCACCCCTCCATGTTCCTGCTGACGCCGTTGCCGAAAGTCGCCGCGCCGTACGGCTGACAAGTCATGTCCACCCTGTCAGCCTCTCAGAGTAGGTCACTGACATGTCATGTCCCCCCTGTCAGTGACATGACTTGACAGGCGCCTACCCACACTGTACCCACGCCTCAGCGCAGATAATCATGCTCCCAGTAAGTTGAACTGCACGCCTGTACGGCTTCGGGATACGCGGGATCTCCCACAACGGCTCCATTGACTTTGTGCCTGAGTAGGATAGCCTCCCATCTACTCGGACCACCCGAGTTCTACCCGGTTGATCCAGATCATCATTAGTTATCTTCTCTTGGCCTTCAGTACTGATCATCGAGTAGCGTCTACCGGATAGCCGCCTACCCGGCGAACCGTACCTTGTCCACTGTTTTACCACCAGTCTTGCCCCTACTCGGGGGTAGCCCCCCGACAACGGATGACAACAATCCCGTGGAAGAGGCAGATGAAAACAATCCCACAGTAGAGGTGGAAGATCCGACACCCGTCGATATGACGACAAACTCGGAAGCCGACTCTGTGCTAGCCGCCATTGAGGCGAGATTGGAGTCGGAACCCGGATCGGACGAGCTCGATTCCGAGGACGAAGATGAAGATGCTTTCGAAAGAAAGGTCAAATCTCTTCGAGAGGGATTCCATGAAGTGCTTATGGAAAAACAAGCTGAAAACACGGATGCCGAAAGCCAGGAAGACCCAAAAACACCTTCGCCAGATGAGGAAAGAGAGGGTGGTGAAACCAGTCCAATTTACCCTGATGTCAAGGAATTGACAGAAGACGAACCTGGTAAAAAACCTTTCTCTTCCAAGAAGAGAAACAAGACCGCCAAGACTCTAGTACAAACTCTGGAAGAAAAAATTGGCGGATACCGCTAATGAAAACCTGGAAGTAGGAGGAGGAAGCGGATTCAAGCCCGCGGAGAAGAAAATGAAGGAAACCCCCGTTCCACCAACGTCAGAGAAGGACGAACGTGATTTACTTCAAACACCTGTGGGACTCCACGAACCCCCTGAAGTGCTGGAAGCCAGGAGACAAGCCCTCCAAAGGCAGCAACAACATCTATTCAGAACTCGGGGAAATCTCCTAAAAACCCATACTGACATTAAGTTGCAGTAGAAAGAAATTAAGGAGTACGAAAGAAGGAATAGATCTGGCATAAAACCTACAAGGTTACCTGGAATCGCAAGAGGAAGTATTGCCACAAAAGGAACGGTTCCAAAACCCTTCCTGGCAAAAGCAAGTAAACGACATTGATGCCAAGGGCGAACCTGTATACAAAACCGCAGCAGAAAACGCGGAAGCCGCATTCGCCATTCTCAACGATGACCTCTACTCCAATGACGAAAAGCTTCAAGGGGTGTATGCTTTCTTAGGAAAGGAACTGCAACAACAACAACGATGGCAGGCTAGATCAGGGAAGTTGCATGACGACTCGTCCCTATGCAAAACCACCACATGCGCCGCTGGAGCACCTGGACCTAGCGAAACTGGAGATTCAGGTAATTCCAAATAGAAGAAAGAGGATCCGAGAAAGGACAAGAAAATTCTAGATCATATGGATGCAGCGTCCAGGACAGGATCCATCCGTCGAAAGGTGGAATTAATCCCCGAGATTGGGAGGAACAAAACCAGAAAGACGGAAAAGAAATGCCGCCTCCGAGACGCCCTGCTGAAAAAGCCGAAAGATACGACATTCCTCACATGCGTGAGAGATCCCGTACTCCTCCTAAGAATAAAGAAAGTCCAAGGAGTACAACTCTACCTTATTCCAAAGGACACGACAACAGACGAAATAGGGATAATCCCGGAAAAGCACCCTCGCGCAACAATGGAAAAGAAAGGAGCAGATCCCCTTCTATCCATTCAGCCAGCAGATATTCCATTCACGCTGATAGAGTGGAAAGAGACGATCTATACTTTGGACCTAAGTGCTTCATGGACAGGATCCGGAGAATAAATCTACATTCTGACTTTGCCAAAGTTGGTCCAACATATCAAAAATATACCGACAGTACAAACCCGGATACCTGGCTCTCAGAATATTTTACAGCCGTCCAGATCAACAAAGGGACAGACTTAGAGGCGGTAAAATTCCTCCCCCTAATGTTGCTGGACGGGGCCAGAGATTGGGTCAACGGGCTTCCGTCAGGAACAGTTGATAGCTGGAATGATATGGCTAGAGTCTTTACTCAGCATTTTCAGGGAACATAAAAACGCCCCAAGAGCATCAACCAGCTAAACCGCTGCATCCAGTTTGAAGATGAGCCATATGTCGACTTTATCTCAAGATGGACTGCTATGAAAAACAGCTGCTCTGGAGTTAGTGATGTACAAGCAATGCATGCTTTCATCAATGGTTTAAAACCTGACCTCAGATCGTTCATGGTTGGTTCAAAGGAGCACAAAGACCACAGATCTATGCTTACCACCGCCAACGAGCATGCAGCGGCTAAAGACGACATCAGAGCGAGAGGTGGAAATATTGATGCTTTGGCTCAGGTAAAAAAGATCCTCGTTCTGAGAAAAAAGCTACTCCATAAGCACAGCCAAATCCCAAAGAAGTTAATTTAGACTTTGGAAAGGATAATGGAAGCAAATGGAAAGGAAAAAACACAGAACCTATCTCCTACTCAAAGGAAGAGTGGGAAACGATTAAGTCGGAAAACTGTGTCGAACATTCGCAATTTGGGAAACCAACCCATACTAATACGCAATGCCGGCTTAAAAAAGCATATGAAAGGCACTGCAGGATCCGGGAACAAGGGAAAAAACTCCAAGAGGAAGTTCTCCAAGCAAAGCCAGAAGCTGAAAAAGAAGACAGTGAATCGGACACTGACGAAAAAATTCAGGAACAGCAGCGAAAAGGCGAACCAAAGTTCCCGAAAGTTGATGGAGAATGCAAATTAACTTTCCTGGCAACTCCCTCTGCAAAGGTGGCAAAGAGGACACTTCGAGAAATAAACGCGGTTGTTCCACCAACCCCCAAATTCTTGAAGTACTCGAACACATCAATTACCTGGGATCAGTCTGATCATCCCGGAAATATCCCAGAACCCGGCACACAAGCTCTACTTGTAAGCCCTATCGTTCAAAACACTAGGCTAAAAAGAGTGCTGGTGGATGGAGGATCCAACATCAATATAATGTACCTGGATACACTGAAGCATCTGCGAATATCCGAGACCTATCTCAATCATTGCAACATACGTTTCCACGACATCGTTCCTGGCAGGAAAGCACAATCCCTAGGAGAAATTTCCCTAGACGTAACCTTTGGAGAAAAAGAACATTTCCGACAAGAAAAAATCTCCTTCGAGGTCGTGCCATTCGAAAGTGTATACCACGCAATACTCGAACGTCCATCTTTCGCCAACTTCATGGCAAGTGTTATATCTATAACAAGCTTAAGATGCCAGGGACAAAAGGAGGAGTAATCACCATATCGGGAGACTTCAAATTGGAAAACGAGCTGGAAAAAGGAAATGCCCTTTGCGCAGAAAAAGAGATAGCAAAGGAGGAATTGAAGGAGCTGGCAAAAGAAGTATCGCCTACGGAAATACCGGCAGGAAAAGAAATCCGGAAGCTGGCAGATAGTTTCAAAGCTTCTGAGAATAGAAGACAAGTTATCCTAGATCCCAAAGATTCGACAAAATTTGTCGTAGTGGGAGCCGGGATAACCGACAAATAGGAAAGCGCGCTCGTCAAGTTCCTCCGTGAGAACTGGAACATTTTTGCGGCGTGTCCTGCGAACATGCCGAGTGTACCCAGGGAACTTGCTGAGCATCAACTCAAGGTGATTCCAGGATCTAAACCCGTCAAACAAGGTCTCCGTAGATTTGACGGAAGAAGACGGAAGGCTATTGGCAAGGAAATTATCCGGCTATTAGCAGCTGATTTTATCCGGGAAAGTTATACATACTCACTTGTCTGCGAACCCAATATTAGTCCCTAAGAAAGATATTAGTGTTCTTAGGATGTGTATAGATTACACCGGCCTGAACAAATTGTGTCCAAAAGATAGGTTCGTGTTACCACGAATCGATCAAATAATAGATGCCACTGCTGGCTCTGAGCTTTTATTCATTTTGGATGCTTATTCCGGGTTCCATCAAATACGTATGAAGGAGGAAGACCAAATCAAAACTTCCTTCATAACCCCGTATGGAATATACTATTACATAACCATGCCTTTTGGCCTGAAGAATGCATGTGCAACTTACCAGCGTTGCATGCAATGTTGTTTGCATAGTCAGATTGGCAAAAACGTTAATGTTTACGTGGACGACATTGCCGTCGTTTCCAAGGAAAAAGATACACTCCTTGAAGATCTACGAGAAACCTTCGAAATTTTGCGCACTTACAAAATCAAGTTGAATCCATTAAAGTGCGTATTCGGGGTTCCCTTAGAAAAACTTCTTTGTTTTATCGTTTCTCACAGAGGAATAGAAGTAAACCCGAAAAAGATCAAGGCAATCTTAAACATCTCAAAGCCCACGTGCTTAAAAGACGTACACATATTGACGGGTTCTGCAGCCGCTGTCAGCGGGTTTATAAGCCGTCTAGGAGACAAAGCTCTGCCATTATACAAATTGTTGAAGAAATCAGACAAATTTGTATGGATAGAAGAGGTGGACAAAGCATTAACCCAATTAAAAGAAACCTTGATGAAAGCTCCGATTTTAGCATCGTCAAAAGATGAAGAACCCATGTTATTGTATCTCATGGAAACAAACAGGGTTATTAGCGTTGTGATAGTTCTGGAAAGACGGAAAGAAGAGCAGAGCATACTAGATCAACATCCAGTGTATAATGCAGCGAAGTATTTTCCGAGTCTAAACAAAGGTATCCACACTATCAAAAGTTGGCATATGGCGTGTTTTTTCATCTCGAAAACTCCGCCATTATTTCCAAGGAAATTACATAACACTCGTATGTAAAGCACCACAAGGGGATATTGTCAACAATGCGGACGCAACAGGCCGATTAGCCAAATGGGGCATCAAGTTAGCTGCGTTCGACATTAAGTACCAACCCCGGACGACAATTAAATCCCAGGCGTTGGCAGATTTTGTCGCTGATTGGACAGAAACAATGGAAAACACACCAATGCCAAAGTCAGAATACTGGGTCATGCACTTTGACGGATCAAAGATGAAGGAAGGCGCTGGAGCTGGTGTAGTGCTAAAATCCCCAGAAGGAGATACTATGGAGTATGTATTACAAATACACTTCAACGCCAAGAATACTGTGGCAGAATACGAAGCTTTGCTTCATGGCTTGCACATTGCAAAAGAAATAGGTGTCAAACGCACACTATGCTATGGTGACTCAGATTTGGTACAACATCAGTTCAACCAAACATGGGACGCCAAAAGCCCCATTATGGCCGAATATCAGAGAACGATGGACGAGTTTTCCATTTCCTTCCTAGGATTTGAAGTACTTCATGTCAAAAGGGAAGAAAACTGGAACGCGGATGCATTAGGCCGCATGGGCTCGGAAAGAGTGAAAACTCTACCACCAGGTGTGTTTGTCCAACATCTGCATGAACCATCGATAAAAGGTGGAGATGTTGATTATCCTCTCGTTTCCGAGTCAATTGCAGTGATGCTCGTTAACCCGGATTGCACAATTCCATATTTAAACTTCTTAGTGGATTAGAAGTTCCTGGAAGGAGCAGACGAGGTCTTGCAAAGACAGATAAAACGTTGATGCAAATGATACACGGTAATTAATGGTTGCCTGTATAAACGCAACACTATCGGAATTTTTCAGCAATGTATTTTGCTAGAAGAAGGCCGAGAATTTTTTGCAAGAAATCCATGCAGGAGATTGCGGACATCATGATCAATCAATAGGCATAGTCAAAAAAGCATTATGTGCAGTGTTTTTCTGGCTAACAGCCAAGACAGACGCCGAACATATAGTAAATACATGTGCCGCGCACTCAAAACTATCCCAATTACATGGCCATTTGCGGTCTGGGGGCTAGATATGATGGGACCATTCAAAACTGCAAGAGGTGGACTCACACATCTACTCGTTGCGGTAGATAAGTATACCAATTGGGTGGAGGCGAAACCATCCAAAAGCTTGACGGTGCAACTGCGAGGAATTTTATCATTGACGTAGTCATGAGATACGGCGTTCCACACAACATAATCACCGACAACGGGCAAATTTCTCAATTGGAGAGTTGGCAAAATATTGCGGACAAACGGGAATACGCCTAGATCTTGCATCTGTGGCACACTCATAATCCAATGGGCAGGTTGAAAGAATGAACTGCTCAATCCTGCAAGGAATACGCCCAAGACTCGAATTTCCTCTTCATAGAGCAGCTGAAGCATGGGTAGAGGAGTTACCTTCCGTGCTTTGGAATATTCGAACGACGCCAAATAGATCAACAGCACAAACCCCATTTTTCTAGATGTATGGCGCATAAGCAGTGCTTCCACTACTAGGAAAAGGCCTATAGTCGCATCCCACAGCGCCGACGCGCATGCATTCGTCTGCGCCAGCGGTATGTACCGCCGGCGCGCAAAATGTTGGTGCGCCGGCGCTAGCTTGTTAACCCCGGCGCGCACATAACGCCCCGCGCGGCACTAAAGGTATGCCACCCCAGCCCCCTCTGATTAACATACCCCCGGCGCCCCGCTTCCTCACGCACCGGCGGTAACTACACTTACCCCAGGCGCGTTGTGGGGCCAGTGCGCCAGCGGTAACCCAACACTTACCCCCGGCGCCCCTGCATGCGTACGCGCCGGCGGTAAGTTTTGAAAATTTTCCCTACACCCCCCCATGGACCGCCTTTTTGAGTTTTCTAAAGCAGAAACGAAAATGATAAAATGTTCAAAAAATAAAATCCTTTAATATGTGGGTAGTGTGTACTGTCTAGTTGATATAGAAAATTTGAAATATGTCACTTGACCTTTTATGCAAAATTCAAAAATTAAACGTAAAACTGGCATAACTTTTGCATATGACGTCGAAAAACGCGTTTAATATATCAAAAAAATCATGAGCAAATTTCCAATCCAACCTCACGGGCGAAGGCCAGTGAGGTTTTTTAAGAATCGGTAAATTCCAAAAGAAAAAAAAGTTATTTGAGACAGACTAAAATTTCCTTCGTAATCAAATTAATAAAAAAAAATCAAAATTGAAAAAAATTAAAAATGTTTTTTTCCAGAAAAGATAATAAGGATGTCACATTTGGAATCCTCGTATTCTTCTAATCAATTTAGACATATCATTTGTCGAATTTGGAATTACGGATTTGTAGATATGGTGCAATAGTTAAAATGATTGATAGTACTATACTTACAGGAAAGAATGAGGGAGTCATAGGTAGAGTAGTTGGATGGAACTTAGAAGTTAAGCGTGCTTGGTCTAGAGTAGTGGGAGGATGGGTGATCGAGCGGGAAGTTGACCAAAGTTGACAAAGGGGACCTAGAATTATAGAGGAAAAATTCAAATAAATAGAATATATGTTTTTATTTGTTTTGGAAAAAAAAATATTAAAAATTACGAAAGACTATTTTCGAAAAAAAAAATTCTGAATGCGCCGGCGCGTGGGATGTTGGTGCGCCGGCGGTAAGTTTTTTACCGCCGGCGCAGTGAACCTGCACGCCAGCGGTAACTTTTTACCACCGGCGTGAGTA
This sequence comes from Alopecurus myosuroides, assembly GCA_028641055.1. NCBI lineage: Eukaryota > Viridiplantae > Streptophyta > Magnoliopsida > Poales > Poaceae > Alopecurus > Alopecurus myosuroides. The sequence goes on from CM054061.1 coordinate 288,377,671, forward strand.
TCGCCGGCGCGCGCCCATGCGCCTGCGGTAACCCCATTTGGCGCACCGGCGGTAAGCCTTTTCCTAGTAGTGTTCCAACGGACATGCTCCATGATAGCCCAAGAGTGCAGGCTTACGATGATTCGGATGCCGAAAGAGCACGACAGGATACCGTCGATCTTCTAGAAGAAGAACGAGAACTTGTACTTTAAAGATTCGCCATTTATCAGCAAGGATTACGAAGCTACCATAGACGGAAAATCAGGCATCATTCTTTCAAAGAAGGTGACTTAGTGCTAAGATTGGTGCAAGAAATGAAGCACAAGTTAGCCCCAGTTTGGGAAGAACCATTTGTCATTAGCAAAGCTATGAAAAATGGATCATACTACCTTGTAGATATTCGAGATACAGAGGATGATCCCAAAAGACCGAATCGCAAAAGGAAGAGAAAGATAGATGTCGAACTAGGAGAGACCAAAAGACCAAAAGTTGAGAAAGGGGACCTAGAATTATAGAGAAAGAATTCAAATAAATCGAATATATGTTTTATTTGTTTTGGAAAAAATAGAATTTTTTTAAAAAATGTTAAAATTGCGAAAAACAATTTTTGAAAAAAAAAGTTTCGAATGTTACCGCCGGCGCGTGGGATGTTGGTGCGCCGGCGGTATGTTTTTTACCACCGGCGCAGTGAGCCTGTGCGCCGGCGGTAAGCCCATTTGGCGCGCCGGCGGTAAGCCTTTTCCTAGTAGTGTTCCAACAGACATGCTCCATGATAGCCCAAGAGTGCAGGCTTACGACGACTCGGATGCCGAAAGTGCACGACAGGATGCCGTCGATCTTCCAGAAGAAGAACGAGAACTTGCACTTTAAAGATCCGCCATTTATCAGCAAGGATTACGACGCTACAATAGTCGGAAAATCAGGCATCATTCTTTCAAACAAGGTGACTTAGTGCTAAGATTGGTGCAAGAAATGAAGCACAAGTTAGCCCCAGTTTTGGAATGACCATTTTTCATTAGCAAAGCTATGAAAAATGGATCATACTATCTTGTAGATATTCGTGATACGGAGGATGATTGTCGGATATATACCAATTAGGGGTATATCAGATGGTAGTCTAAAGTGCCGGATTACAAGGGTGGCCTAAATGGTAATGGATCACGGTCCATTGGGCGGTCCAGTAAGCTGACGCGTGGAAGCCGGATTCTAGAAGAACCCGGACCACGGCCCACATGGTACGGCTTGGAGTACAAGGCGGATTCCTTGCCTTCCAAGTTAGCACATACCGTAGTCTTCTAGGTTTCCTCTTCTGTAAGCCCTAACACGGCTATTATATAAAGCTGGACGGGAGATAAGAAAGATAGACAAGAAGCTAGAGGCTAACTCGCCGAGAGGTTGATCCTTGTCGAGTAGCTAACCTAACCTCAAATTGTATTCTGTATACCCCAGGGTTTGGTCCTGAATAGTGAGATTGCAGGAGTAGGAACGCCGCCTAGTTGCGACGTACCGAACCTGGGTAAAACCATGTGTCATTGTTCATCATACGATCACGTCCCCCACCTCTCTATCGGTAGTCTCATGGCACCCCGTCTATGAATTCTACTACGATGTCTCGATAGTTGGCGCCCACCATGGGGCAAGCGACGTCAGGCGTTATGTTCCGATCGGGGATACTCGGCGGAATCGGAAGTACCATAACTGTCGGAAGCTTGGAATTCAACAACGACGTCGGGCGCTTCCTCGACAACGGATCGTACATGCCAGCACGGAATCATTTGGTAAGTGCCTGCGTTTTACGTATTGGATATGCAAACATCTTTTTCGGATTAACTGCAGAAGCAATGGGATTCTGTGGTGGAAGCAAATTTATCCCACCTGCCCTATACCCAGTCGAAGAAGACTATGACGCTGGATTTTGCTCAGATCGCCGATACTTTGCTGAATCGCACTTTATCGGCATGGTGCAATCCGAGATCGCCGAAAACACACATGAAAGCAATCCCGTGCAAGAGGCAGAAAAACAACAATCCCACAGTAGATGTGGAAGATCCGACATCCGTCAATATGATGACGAACTCGGAAGCTGACTCCATGTTAGCCGCCATAGAGGCGAGATTGGAATCAGAACCCGGATCAGATGGTTTTGATTCCGAAGATGAAGATGAGGACACTTTCGGAAGAAAAGTCAAATCTCTTCAAGAGGGATTTCCATGAGGTACTAATGGCAAAACCGGCTGAAAACACGGATGCCGATAGTCAGGAAAGCCCTAGAACGCATCCGCCAGAGGAAGAGAGAGAAGAAGGAGAAACCACTCCAACATATCCCGATGTCAAAGAATTGACAGAGGATGAAACTGGTAAAAAACCTCCCTCTTTCAAGAAAAAGCACAAAGCTTCCAAGAAACTCCAGTACAGGCTCCAAAGAAAAAACTGGCTGATCCAGCCAACGGCAACCCGGAAGTAGGAGGAGGAAGTGCAGTTAAGCCTGCGGAGAAGAAAATGAAGGAAATCTCTGTTCCGCCAATGTCAGAGCAAGACGAACAAGAGTTACTTCAAAAACCAGTGGGACCACACGAACCCCCTGAAGTGCTGGAAGCCAGGAGACAAGCTCTCCAAAGGCAACATCAACATCTATTCTAAACTCGAGAACACCTCCAAAACACCCAGGCTGACATTAAGTTAAAGCAGGAAGAAATCGAGGATTACGAGAGAAGGAATAGATCTGGCATTAAACCTACACGGTTACCCGGAATTGCGAGACCGGAAGTACTGTCGCCAAAGGAACCGTTTCAAAACCCATCCTGGCAAAAGCAAGTAAACGGCAAGGATGCCAGGGGCGAACCTATATACAAAACCGCAGCAGAAAACACGGAAGTTGTGTTCGCCATCCTCAACAACGATATGTACTCCAATGGAAAAAAACTTCAAGGGGTGTATGCTTTCCTAGGAAAGGCATTGCAACAGCAACAGCGAGGGCAAGCACGATTAGGGAAGTTGCATGACAACTCCGCCCTATGCAAAACAGCTACATGCGCCGCTGCAGCACCTGGACCTGAAGAACCTGGAGACTCAAGTAATTCGAAAGAGAAGAAATCAGATCTGAGAAAGGACAAGAAAAAGCCCGACAACAAGTATGTAGTGTCCAGAACCGGATCCCATCTGTCGAAAGATGGAATTAATCCCCGAGATCGGGAAGAACAAAACCGGAAAAACAGAAAAGCAATGCCGCCTCCGAGACGCCCTGCTGAAAAAGCCGGAAGAAGCGATATACCACACATGTGTGAGAGATCCCGTACGACCCCCAGGAATAAGGAAAGACACAGGAGCGGAACTCCACCTTATCCCAAAGGGCATGATAACGGAGGAAGTAGAGACAATCCCGGAAAAGCGCGTTGACGCCACAATGGAAAAGAAAGGAGTAGATCCCCTTCTGTCCATTCAGCCGGTAAATACTCCACACACATTGACAGAGCGGAAAGAGATGACTTATACTTCGGTCCTAAGTGTTTCACCGACCGGATCCTAAGAATAACTCTACATTCAGGCTTCGGTAAAGTTGGTCCAACCTATCAAAAATACACCGGTAGTACAAACCCGGATACCTGGCTCTCAGACTATTACACAGCCGTCCAGATTAACAATGGGACAGACCTAGAGGTAGTAAAAATTCCTCCCCCTTATGTTACTGGATGGAGCCAGAGATTGGATCAATGGGCTACCGTCAAGAACTGTCGACAGGTGGGATGACATGGCTAGAGTTTTTACTCAGCATTTCCGGGGAACCTACAAACGCTCCAATAGCATCAACCAGCTAAACCGCTGCACCCAGTTTGAAGATGAGCCATACGTGGACTTTATCTCAAGATGGACTGCAATGAAGAATAGTTGCTCTAGAGTAACTGACGTACAAGCAATGCATGCTTTCGTCAATGGCTTAAAACCCGGACTCGTACCGTTCATGATCGGGTCCAAAAAGCACAAAGATCTCGGATCTATGCTTACAACCGCCAATGAACACGCAGCGGCCGAAGACGATATCAGAGCGAGAGGAGGTAATATTGACACATTGATTCAGGCTAAAAAGACCCCTCGCCCTGAGAAAAAAGCAACTCCAGAAGCATATCAAAACCCAAGAAAGTTAACATATCCTTTGGAAGAGAAAATGGGAGCAAGTGGAAAGGACAAAGCACAGAACCGATCAATTACACCAAAGAATAGTGGACAAGAATAAAATCGGAAAACGTTGTCCACCACTCGCAATTTGGGAAACCCACCCATACCAACGCACAATGCCGGCTTAAGCATATGAAAGGCAGTGCAGGATCCGGAAACAAAGGGAAGAGTTCCAAGAGGAAATTTTCGAAGCAAAAGCTAGAAGCTGAAAAAGAAGACAGTGAATCGGACACCAACGAAAAAATCCAGGAACAACAGCAAAAAGGCGAGCCTAAGTTTCCGAGAGTTGACGGAGAATGCAACCTAACTTTCCCGGCAACTCCCTCGGCAAAGGTGGCAAAGAAAACACTTCGAGAAATAAACGCGGTTGTTCCCGCAACCCCGAAATTCTCGAAGTACTCAAATACACCAATTACCTGGGATCAGTCTCATCATCCCGGAAACATCCCAGAATCCGGCACACAAGCTCTAGTTGTAAGCCCTATTGGTCAAAACACTAGGCTAAAATGAGTGATGATGGATGGATGATCCAACACTAACATAATGTACTTGGATACACTGAAGCATCTGCGAATCTCCGAGACCCAGCTCAATCATAGCAACATACATTTTCACAGCATCATCCCTGGCAGACAAGCACGATCCCTAGGAGAAATTTCCCTAGATGTAACCTTTGGAGAGAAAAATCATTTCCGTCAGGAAAAAGTATCCTTCGAGGTTGTGCCGTTCGAAAGTGTGTATCACGTAATACTCAGACGTCCAGCTTTCGCCAAATTCATGGCAAGATCATGTTATATTTATAACAAGCTGAAGATGCCAGGGCCAAAAGGAGGAGTAATCACCATGAAGGGAGACTTCAAATTGGAAAACGAGGTGGAAAAAGAAAACACCCTTTGCGCAGAAAAAGTGATAGCAAAGGAAGAACTGAAGGAGCTGGCCAAAGAAGTATCGCCGACAGAAATTGCCGGCAGGAAAAGAAAGCCGGAAGCCGGCAGACAGCTTCAAAACTTCCGAGAATACAAGACAGGTTATCCTAGTTCCCAAAGATCCAACAAAGTTTGTCGTAGTAGGAACTGGGATGACCGACAAATAGGAAAGCGAGCTCATCAAGTTCCTCCGTGAGAACTGGGACATATTCGCATGGTGTCCAGCGGACATGCCAGGTGTGCCCAGGGAACTTGCTGAGCACCAACTTAAGGTGATTCCAGGATCTAAACCCGTCAAACAAGGTCTCCGCCAATTTGACGGGAGAACACGGAAGGCTATTGGCAAGGAAATTATCCGGCTATTGGCAGCTGATTTCATTCGGGAAGTTATACATACTGAATGGTCTGCAAATCCAGTATTAGTCCCGAAGAAAGATAGTACTGTTCTTAGGATGTGTATAGATTACACCGGCCTGAACAAATTGTGTTCAAAAGATAGATTTGCGTTACCGCGAACCGATCAAATAATTGATGCCACTGCTGGCTCTGAGCTTTTATGCTTTTTGGATGCTTATTCCGGGTACCATCAAATACGCATGAAGGAAGAAGATCAAATCAAAACTTCCTTCATAACCCCATATGGAACATACCACTACATAACCATGCCTTTTGGCCTGAAGAACGCAGGTGCAACTAACCAGCGTTGCATGCAATGATGTTTGCATAGTCAGATTGTCAAAAACGTTCACGCTTACGTGGATGACATTGCCGTCGTTTCCAAGTAAAAGGACACACTCCTTGAAGATTTGCGAGAAACCTTCGAAAATTTGCGCACTTATAAAATGAAGTTGAATTCATTAAAGTGCGTATTCGGGGTTCCCTCGGGAAAACTTCTCGGTTTCATCGTTTCTCATAGAGGAATAGAAGTAAACCCGGAAAAGATCAAGGCAATTCTAAACATCTCAAGACCTACGTGCGTAAAAGATGTACAAACATTGACGGGTTCTGCAGCTGCCGTCAGAAGGTTTATTAGCCGGCTAGGAGACAAAGCTCTGCCATTATACAAATTGTTGAAGAAATCCGACAAACTTGTGTGGACAGAAAAAGCAGATGCAACATTAACCCAGTTAAAAGAAACCTTGATGAAAGCTCCGATTTTGGCATCCCCAAAAGACGAAGAACCCATGTTATTGTACCTTACAGCTATAAACCGGGTTATCAGCGCAGTAATAGTTGTGGAGAGACGGAAAAAATGAGCAAAGCATACCAGATCAACATCCGGTGTATTATGTAAGCGAAGTTTTTTCCGAGTCCAAACAATGGTACCCACACTATCGAAAAGCGGCATATGGCGTATTTTTCGCATCTCGAAAACTTCGTCATTATTTCCGAGGACATTCCATAATAGTGGTATGCAAAGCACCACTAGGGGATATCATAAACAATGCGGACGCAACAGGCCGAGTAGCCAAATGGGGCATCGAATTGGCTGCGTTGGACATTAAGTACGAACCCCGGACGGCAATAAAATCCCAGGTGTTGGCAGACTTTGTCGCTGATCGGACTGAAGCAATGGAAAACACACCAATGCCGGAGTCGGAATACTGGGTTATGCACTTTGACGGATCCAAGAGGAAAGAAGGCGCCGGAGCTGGTGTAGTCCTAAAATTCCCCAAGGGAGATACAATGGAGTATGTATTACAAATACACTTCAATGCCAGCAATAATGTGACAGAATACGAAGCTTTGCTTCACGGCTTGCACATTGCAAAAGAAATAGGTGTCAAGCGCATCTTATGCTATGGTGACTCAGATTTGGTACAACAACAGCTCGACCAAACAAGGGATGCCAAAATTCCCATCATGGACGAATATCGGAGAACGGTGGATGAGTTTGCAATCTGCTTCCTAGGATTTGAAAGTACTTCACGTCAAAAGGGAAGAAAACTGGAACGCGAATGCATTAGCCCGCATGGGATCAGAAAGAGTGAAAACCCTACCACCAGGTGTGTTTGTTCAGCAATTGCACGAACCGTCCATAAAAGGTGGAGATGTTGACTATCCTCTCGTTTCTGAGTCAATCGAAGTCCTGCTTGTTAACCCGGAGTGTACAATTCGATATTTAAACTTTTTAGTAGATCAGAAGTACCCGGATGGAGCAGACGATTTCTTGCAAAGACAAATACAATGTCGATGCAAAGTGTACATAGTAATCTATGATTGCTTGTATAAACGCATCACTACCGGAATTTTTCTGCGATGTATTTCGCCAGAAGAAGGACGAGAAATCCTGCAAGAAATCCATACTGGAGATTGCGGACATCATGCTCAATCAAAAAGCATTGTCAAAAAAGCATTCCGTGCGGGGTTTTTCTGGCTAACAGCCAAGGCAGATGCCGAACACATAGTAAATACATGTGCCAGATGTCAGTATTACGCCAAGCAGACGAATATGCCAGCTCAAGCACTCAAAACTATCCCTATTACATGGCCGTTTGTGGTATGGGGTCCAGATATGATGGGACCATTCAAAACTGCAAGAGGTGGACTTGCACATCTACTCGTTGCAGTGGATAAGTATACCAAGTGGGTGGAGGGAAAACCCATCAAAAAGCTTGACGGTGTAATTTCCTGAAATTTCATCATTGACGTGGTCATGAGATGCGGCGTTCCACAGCATAATAACCGACAATGGGACAAATTTCTCCATTGGAGAGTTGGCAAAATATTGCCGACAAACGGGAATTCGCCTAGATCTTGCATCTGTGGCACACTCGCAATCCAATGGACATGCTGAAAGAATCAATAGTTCAATCCTGCAAGGAATACACCCAAGACTGGAATCTCCTCTTCAAAGAGCAGCTGGAGCATGGGTGGAAGAATTACCCTCTGTGCTTTGGAGCATTCGAACGACACCAAACAGGTCAACAGGGCAAACCCAAGAGTTCCTAGTTTATGGTGCGGAAGCAGTTCTTCCAACGGACATGATCCATGATAGCCCAAGAGTGCAGGCTTTCGATGACTCGGATGCCGAAAGCGCACGACAGGATGCCGGCGATCTCTTAGAAGAAGAACGAGAGCTTGTACTTCAAAGATCCGCCATCTATCAGCGAGGTTTACGACGTTAACATAGTCGGAAAATCAGGCATCGTTCTTTTAAAGAAGGTGACTTAATGCTAAGATTGATGCAGCAAAGGAAGCAAAAAATTGGCCCCAGTTTGGGAAGGACCATTTGTCATCAGCAAGGCTATGAAAAATGGATCATACTATCTTGTAGATATTCGAGACACGGAAGACAATCCCGAGAAGCCGAATCGCAAAAGAAAGAGAAAGATAGATGATGAACTAGGAGATACAAAAAGGCCCTGGAGCATCCAGCAGTTACGTTCCTTCTATACTTAGTTCAATTTCTATGTAAACATCTTTGAGATCATGAAATAAAGTTGTCGAAATTCATACGCCTATGTTTTTACATGTTTATTATAGTACAGAGCATAATTCCGTCTTATCTATTACCCAATGATCTTTCAAAATACTCAATGTTAACCCGAATTGTGCCTGCGTGCTTGGCATTAAAAAACTGAATGATTTTCAGCCTAAAGTGGCTCAGAGAAACCTAGATTGTGCCTGCGTGTCTGAGTTTTATATAAAAAAATTCCTTACTGTTCTCTAAGTATTATCTGACTGTTTTTATGCTGGGTCGCTGGAGCTAGTAAGTAAAAATGCCTTTAGTATGATCCATGTTTCCGAGTTTAGACTGATTGGTTATACCCAGTTACTCGGGATGAAGATTAAAATGCTATCGAGCCATTTCAAACACTAAGGACAGTCAAAGCATGTAAACCAGAGAACTTAGAAGATAAAGGAATAACAACCCGGAAAACTTGCAAAATACTTAAATAATATTGCTGCAAAAGGCGGAGTACTTGTTCATACAAAAGAATAGAAGCATTACAATAGTGTTTACATTATAAGTTCAGTAATGATCCTATTTCCTATCTCTCTACCCAGGACCAGGAAAATTCCTTCAGGCATCCGAGTCATCTTCGCTGCTGGACTCCTCGGGAACTTCTAGAATTGCTTCCTCCGGGTAGAAGATGGAGACGTTCACCATGGAGGCAATCCTGGTGGCGTGACCTTTGATCTCGTCAAAGATGCTGGTCCGTTATGCTTCCGTGTATCCTTGCGGGATGCCGAACGCCACGCGCCAAGACTTGGCAGAAGGGTAGTGCATGCACATGAGCCCTAGAGCCATGCGCGCACCACCACGTGCCGCGGAGCGCAAGGTGGATTCCCTGGACTCCGCCACCTCCACGATAGCTCCCGAAAGTTTCTCAACTTCCGAGAACTCCCTAGTCCTTGTGGGAAGGCATCTGTTGACAAGCAACATTCCCGCAACCTTAATTTTGGTGAATACCTTCCCAAATACTCGGATTTTCTCAATCCGAGTAAGAGCTGGGTCATCTCCTGTTTTTAGAAAAATAACCAAAGTGTTAGAGAAAAACAGAGAAAGATTGTCAAATATGGAAAATCCGGTAAAGATAAATTACTTACCGAGAATCTTATCCATCTCGGAGCCTTCCTCCAGGCACAGGGTCAAGGCGTTCTCCAAGTCTCGGATAGTCGCCTTGTCCTTCGCAGCTTGGTTGGAGGCATTGGACTCGGGAATGCCAACAGCCAGCTGGCTGGCCTCCAGTTCCTTCTATAACCTCATAGTTTCCTTATGAAGGTCCAGATTTTCCCGGCGGAGGTTCTCGGCATTGCCGACATCTTCAGCAATTTGCTTGGCTTTCGCCAAAGCAGCTGAAAAGCAAGTAAAAAAGACGGGCTAGAAAACTCGGAAAAATACTTAGCAAAAAATCACAAAACTCGAAGCAGAGAAATTCCTTACCTGTTGTTTCTTCCAGCTGATGCTGAGAGGATGCCAGTTCCGCCTCCTTAACATCAAGAATAGAGAGAATGTTTCTAACCTCCTTATTGTTGGTGGTAAGTTTGGTGAAAACTTCCAGGTTTATGCTTTCAGCGGTTTGCTGAAACACGGAAAAGAGACAAAATACTTCAGTTAATAACAAGCATAAAAAGGATAAAAGCATTAAGTTAAAAGCATGCATTTAACTTATTGCTTGGGGGCTAGAGATATTACCTGGCTCATCCGTTGTAATCCTGACAAGTTTTCGGTGAACTCTTTTGCAAAATCTGCAAAAAGAGACCCGACAATGTTAAGGCCTTCATGGATAACCTTGAAGTCCTTATCAAAGGTAGGAATGGGGTCCTCCTCAGCTGTCAAAGACGGACCTCCCATTTCCGGAGCCACCCTTTCCGTCATGTCTGTTTCCGGCACAATAGGATGGCTGGTCTGCTGGGTTTCTTCGTGGGTAGCAGCAGTATGCTCTTCTGTAGTTGCAACCGGGGTGTCCGGGGCAGTTGCAGGAGAAGGACGTGGACCTCTGTTAGCCAAGACTTAAGCCTCTTTAGCTTTTTAGTCTTCAAAGATGAGGGATCCAAGCTAAAAAAGAGAAGTACCAAAAAGTTAAAAATACGAGACAAAGCAACAAACTCCGACAAATTTAAAATACCCAGAGGACAAACCCTGGAGGTAACGACAGGGACGCCGTCAAGATCAATTACTTCCTGGGAGGCGTGTGACGCCCCGAGATCGGGCACTATGCAGATTTCAGCATTCCCGCCAAAATCCACATAATAACCGATTCCAGGTTGCCACTTGTGATAACATTACAATAGTTCACGAATATTCCACAATTACAACAGAAACAGATAGATACAAGATGTCTCAGACGAGCCAGGGATACAACTGATACAATACAAAGATCCAAATAACAGCGGAAGAAACAACATATCGTCCGTCTACGGACAAGATCCAAACTGGACTAAGAGTCCTGAAGATAACCGAGAGCGTCCAATCCCTGCCCAGGCCAAGCCAGAGGGATTCCCAAGCTAACGTCGTCAGACTTCAAACCTGTTGACTGCAGTATTGAATATGCAGCCACGAAAAAGGATTCGTGGGTCAGTACGGTTAAGTACTGGCAAGTGGATAAACCCATACTCACAATATACCGGCGTAATCCGATCATCACAAGATACAAATACTTTGGGTTCAACGGAAAGGAAGGGGTTGTTGCAAATAAGCGGCAGCGGGCTGCACTAACCAACTACAGAAACACACTACAACTTCCGGCTAACAGAAAGAAGATGAGATAGCGTATCGTAACCAACTACAACTACTCACCAGACAATACCCATCCAATGTCACCCCCTACTAAGGAAGCAACCCAAGGATAACTCACACGGTTGATTAATGATGGATCAAGTTATTGTGTCAATAAGACTATTACTAGTCAAGTTATTATCATTAGGTGTAAGTTGTCTGAGTACTTGTTAGCCAGTACTTTCACCAAGTAATCCATAACCGCGGAAAACACGGCTTCTCGAGAAGATTTATCCCTGCAGGGTGTGCTCCAGTACCCGTACACACTCAAGCCACCAACTAAAACTCAGGTTGGCTTGACACGACCCAAACCATCTCTACAACCCATCCTAGGAGCCACGGAGCTATAAGGTCCCAGCCACGCAGCCGAATACTCAGCGCAGGTGTGCAAAACTCCCGCAGGACACAACACCCCGGCACTACAGGCCTCGCCCTATATGCATCATCATCATAAGTAACCATGGGGGATCCACCCATTATGCAAGGAGCAAATGGAACACCCGAACTAAGTGTGGCTCTTCGGACAAGCTGCAGATCAGGTCTAAGTCGAGGGGGGTCCCATACTACCACCCGGATGCGGTGAGCACGCTCATCATGGATCAGTAGACAAGACTCTTTTCCTAGTTTCGACACTAGCAGGCTTCAAAACCCTAACCCGGGCCTCCTGCCGGTGCCTTATCATCAAATTATTATTGTTACCCCAAACATTAACATGTTGTTGATTGAATTGAAACCCAACTATCAACTAAACAGGTGATAGAACAAAGGACAACAAGACTCGAGCGCAAACAACACTAAGCATGCACTACGACACGAGGGCCAACAGGGTAAACAAGCAACAGTTAATAGGAAGAGGAAGGAAGGCTATATCAGGGCTGCAAGGTAAACATATAATAGGATCGAGACACAAGCATCGGACCAACAGGCTAGAATAAGAACAACGGAAAGAATCTGTAACAAGTGATGAAAGGCAGCCATATGGCAGCAAGTGAGTATACTTGCCTGAGATCCAGCAAGTAGAGGTACATCCACAGAAATTGTCGTTGCTCACATCATCTCAACGTCCTATCCGGGAAGAAGCCACGAACCTCGAACAAACACCGGATGCAACAATTACTACTACGGTAAAAGATCCAGCATGATCCTATTTTATATGCATGACATGGCAAGATGCAACGGAGAGGAAACAACTTAAGCAATTTAATCGGAACCGGAGTCCGGAGAAATAGGAATTGGTTCAAGTTGTTTAGCTAACCATCAAGTTAAATGTTGTTTAGCATGGAAAACAATAAAGTAGATGAGTTAGGCAATTTAAATGGAAGGGGCAACAGTTGGAAATAATTAACCCACACATTCCATATATTGTTATTTAGGTGATCATACATAACAAAATATAAAGTGCACAATATAATATGCAAACAGAGATATGGATGGCATGAACATGTTAAAGATATGAAACTGATTGGAAAACATATTTTATTTGTTTGATTTGGAATTGAAATGAATTAGTTATGAATTTTGGTAATTTAAATTGCATTAAATAAGAGGTGAAACAATTATTCAATTTAATGGTTGCAAACCAGAAAACAAAGTTGATATTCAAGTGTGGCATTTGATTTTGGATGGAAAACATGTTTGGAGTATTTAATTTGAAGCAACCATTTGGAAGTTATTAATTATGCCATTTAATTAACCAATTTGAGGATTATTAAATAACATTAATTTTAATTGCCCAAATTGCAAAACAAAGTTGATAAACAGAAAGTTCATTGAATTTGGGATGAAAAACATATTTGATTTGTGTGATTTGAATTGAGTATGAAGTAATTATGGAATTAACCAAATTGGAAAAGAATTGTTTGAATTTGAAATTTTGAAACAATTTGAATTGTGCAAAACAGATAACAAATGTGATATTTGAAAAGTTCAGGAAATTTGGATTGGAAAACATATAAAATTTGTGTTATTTGGATTTGTGGTTTGAAAGTTGTGAGCTTTTGAATTTTTTAGGTTTATTTGCAAAAGACCAGGGACTGTTTTGCGAAAGAAAGTGGAGGCAGGGGCCTCTCTGTGAGACAGAGCCCAAAAAAAAACGGAACGCACCGAGGCACAGCGACCCTGGGCCGCTGCCAAGCGGGCCCAGGCCACGCTGGCGCTGGCGCTGCGCGGGTGGAGCCACGTAGGCCCCCGTAGTGCCTGGCAGGTGGGCCTGCTTCTGCGCGCAGGAATTTGCAAAAAAGGGGGGGGGGGCTGCAGGGATCGAACCCTGGACGGATCGCGTGCGCGCGGTTGCTCGACCAGTTGAGCTGCGAACGAGTCTTTGACAGGTAAGGGGTAGGATAGGGTTTGAGTCGTCTCTGCGTGTTATTTATCTGAACCCGAACAGGTTCAGACTCGCGGAAGAAAAACGGCGCTCGCCGGCCGGAGATAGGATCGCGGCGGCGGGGTGGTTCGCGGAGCTGTGCAGGTGCGTGGGCGTGTGCAGTGTGGAGACGGTGTGCGTGCGGTGCTTTGGTGTGCCTGTACAGGAGAAAAGCGAGGGAGGAGGAGAAGCTGCAGATCGCACCTGCTGTCGATGTACAGACACGACGAATTCTTGCCGGCGACGGCGCGGCCGGCACGGGCCTCCTCCCGCCTCCGCTCCTTCACGAAAGTCGACGAGGGATCGACCCCGGTTCCATTCCCGGAGTTGGTTCGGTCTGAGGAGGATCGTGGCGACCGGGGCTAGGGAAGGAAGGTGGCTGTCTCGGGTGGTTCAGGTCTGCAGAATTTCAGACAGAGGAAGATCGAGGTTAGAGGAAGAGGAGGGCGCCGCGGCGCTAGGGTTAGGAACTAGCTAGGGTTAGGGCAGAGGGGGAGGTGGGTGCTTGTTTTATGGTGGCAGGTGAGCGTGTACGGCAGCACATCGAGCGAGGGAGGGGGAGATCGCACGGTGTGCTTCTGTTCGTACTGCCGCTGACGTCTGTTAGGAGGAAGACGACAGAGAAAGGTAGTGGGCTAGAAAGGTGGGCTGGGTGGTGAAAGAAAGGAGACGGGCTAGATGGGGTGGTGGGCTTGGAGAAAAAAAAAGGTGGGCTGCCTCTCTCTTTTCCTGATTTTTTCCTTTCTCTTTTTCTTTTCTCTTCCTTTTTTTTTTGTAATGAAAAGAGAGAGAGAGGAAAAGGTTTGGGGTTTTAATTTGATAAACAATCACTATTAAGTTGCAAAACAATAATGGAAAGCAAGGTTGGTTTTTTATTTCAAAATTGGAAATATTAGTTGGATTTAAAATAAGGTTTGATTTTGGGAATTGTAGAAATAAACAAAGTTTTATTTAACACATATCAAGCAAACATACCAACATTATTTGATTTAATTTGTTTGCCAAATTTGTAATATTTAAACCCATATTGAAAAAGGATTGATTTGATTTGGAGTGGGTTATTTGAATTTTACCATTAGAGTTTTGAACAATTTAAATTGTTTTGGAGTTTTGAGTGGTTTTGGAAAACATGATGCAATGCTTATGGGATGCAGATGATGCAAGCAAAAAGAAAACAAACAGGTAACACCCCAGGTGTTACAGACGACACCACTAACAAGGGATTGCGCCCTCGCAATCCACCTGCTAACCCGGGAGGGGAAAGAGGTTCGACTATCGATTCTTCGTGCTTCCAGTTGATCTCCTCGACACCACTAACAAGGGCTTCTTGCTCGGAATGACGACGATGTTCTTCCACCAGGAATCTTCCGATGATCGAACCTATTAGGTTAAAGGCTCAGAAAACGTCCACCCACGTAGAATCCTAGAAATTTGAAAGATAGACAAGAGGGGAGACTCCAAAACAAATAAGATGGGAGGGGAAATAGAATAGGGATAAGGAGAAAACAAGAACCCTATTGAGATGTTTTCCAAAATAGTTTAGCAGAAATAGTTTTTGACACTCTAGAAACAACGACCGTTAGCGAGGTTAACCTACAGGCTTTGCGGACCCGTTGCTTCGATAACCATTCGTATCGAAACAATATCGGGAATCGGAACCAAGGCTCTGATACCATTTGTGATGCCCCGAGATCGGGCACTATGCAGATTTCAGCATTCCCGCCAAAATCCACATAATAACCGATTCCAGGTTGCCACTTGTGATAACATTACAATAGTTCACGAATATTCCACAATTACAACAGAAACAGATAGATACAAGATGTCTCAGACGAGCCAGGGATACAACTGATACAATACAAAGATCCAAATAACAGCGGAAGAAACAACATATCGTTCGTCTACGGACAAGATCCAAACTGGACTAAGAGTCCTGAAGATAACCGAGAGCGTCCAATCCCTGCCCAGGCCAAGCCGGAGGGATTCCCAAGCTAACGTCGTCAGACTTCAAACCTGTTGACTGCAGTATTGAATATGCAGCCACGAAAAAGGATTCGTGGGTCAGTACGGTTAAGTACTGGCAAGTGGATAAACCCATACTCACAAGATACCGGCGTAATCCGATCATCACAAGATACAAATACTTTGGGTTCAACGGAAAGGAAGGGGTTGTTGCAAATAAGCGGCAGCGGGCTGCACTAACCAACTACAGAAACACACTACAACTTCTGGCTAACAGAAAGAAGATGAGATAGCGTATCGTAACCAACTACAACTACTCACCAGACAATACCCATCCAATGTCACCCCCTACTAAGGAAGCAACCCAAGGATAACTCACACGGTTGATTAATGATGGATCAAGTTATTGTGTCAATAAGACTATTACTAGTCAAGTTATTATCATTAGGTGTAAGTTGTCTGAGTACTTGTTAGCCAGTACTTTCACCAAGTAATCCATAACCGCGGAAAACACGGCTTCTCGAGAAGATTTATCCCTGCAGGGTGTGCTCCAGTACCCGTACACACTCAAGCCACCAACTAAAACTCAGGTTGGCTTGACACGACCCAAACCATCTCTACAACCCATCCTAGGAGCCACGGAGCTATAAGGTCCCAGCCACGCAGCCGAATACTCAGCGCAGGTGTGCAAAACTCCCGCAGGACACAACACCCCGGCACTACAGGCCTCGCCCTATATGCATCATCATCATAAGTAACCATGGGGGATCCACCCATTATGCAAGGAGCAAATGGAACACCCGAACTAAGTGTGGCTCTTCGGACAAGCTGCAGATCAGGTCTAAGTCGAGGGGGGTCCCATACTACCACCCGGATGCGGTGAGCACGCTCATCATGGATCAGTAGACAAGACTCTTTTCCTAGTTTCGACACTAGCAGGCTTCAAAACCCTAACCCGGGCCTCCTGCCGGTGCCTTATCATCAAATTATTATTGTTACCCCAAACATTAACATGTTGTTGATTGAATTGAAACCCAACTATCAACTAAACAGGTGATAGAACAAAGGACAACAAGACTCGAGCGCAAACAACACTAAGCATGCACTACGACACGAGGGCCAACAGGGTAAACAAGCAACAGTTAATAGGAAGAGGAAGGAAGGCTATATCAGGGCTGCAAGGTAAACATATAATAGGATCGAGACACAAGCATCGGACCAACAGGCTAGAATAAGAACAACGGA
Organism: Alopecurus myosuroides; assembly: GCA_028641055.1. Classification (NCBI taxonomy): domain Eukaryota; kingdom Viridiplantae; phylum Streptophyta; class Magnoliopsida; order Poales; family Poaceae; genus Alopecurus; species Alopecurus myosuroides. Next base: position 288,394,544 of record CM054061.1, read on the forward strand.
AAGAATCTGTAACAAGTGATGAAAGGCAGCCATATGGCAGCAAGTGAGTATACTTGCCTGAGATCCAGCAAGTAGAGGTACATCCACAGAAATTGTCGTTGCTCACATCATCTCAACGTCCTATCCGGGAAGAAGCCACGAACCTCGAACAAACACCGGATGCAACAATTACTACTACGGTAAAAGATCCAGCATGATCCTATTTTATATGCATGACATGGCAAGATGCAACGGAGAGGAAACAACTTAAGCAATTTAATCGGAACCGGAGTCCGGAGAAATAGGAATTGGTTCAAGTTGTTTAGCTAACCATCAAGTTAAATGTTGTTTAGCATGGAAAACAATAAAGTAGATGAGTTAGGAAATTTAAATGGAAGGGGCAACAGTTGGAAATAATTAACCCACACATTCCATATATTGTTATTTAGGTGATCATACATACAAAAATATAAAGTGGACAAGATAATATGCAAACAGAGATATGGATGGCATGAACATGTTAAAGATATGAAATTGATTGGAAAACATATTTTATTTGTTTGATTTGGAATTGAAATGAATTAGTTATGAATTTTGGTAATTTAAATTGCATTAAATAAGAGGTGAAACAATTATTCAATTTAATGGTTGCAAACCAGAAAACAAAGTTGATATTCAAGTGTGGCATTTGATTTTGGATGGAAAACATGTTTGGAGTATTTAATTTGAAGCAACCATTTGGAAGTTATTAATTATGCCATTTAATTAACCAATTTGAGGATTATTAAATAACATTAATTTTAATTTCCCAAATTGCAAAACAAAGTTGATAAACAGAAAGTTCATTGAATTTGGGATGAAAAACATATTTGATTTGTGTGATTTGAATTGAGTATGAAGTAATTATGGAATTAACCAAATTGGAAAAGAATTGTTTGAATTTGAAATTTTGGAACAATTTGAATTGTGCAAAACAGATAACAAATGTGATATTTGAAAAGTTCAGGAAATTTGGATTGGAAAACATATAAAATTTGTGTTATTTGGATTTGTGGTTTGAAAGTTGTGAGCTTTTGAATTTTTTAGGTTTATTTGCAAAAGACCAGGGACTGTTTTGCGAAAGAAAGTGGAGGCAGGGGCCTCTCTGTGAGACAGAGCCCAAAAAAAAAACGGAACGCACCGAGGCACAGCGACCCTGGGCCGCTGCCAAGCGGGCCCAGGCCACGCTGGCGCTGGCGCTGCGCGGGTGGAGCCACGTAGGCCCCCGCAGTGCCTGGCAGGTGGGCCTGCTTCTGCGCGCAGGAATTTGCAAAAAAGGGGGGGGGCTGCAGGGATCGAACCCTGGACGGATCGCGTGCGCGCGGTTGCTCGACCAGTTGAGCTGCGAACGAGTCTTTGACAGGTAAGGGGTAGGATAGGGTTTGAGTCGTCTCTGCGTGTTATTTATCTGAACCCGAACAGGTTCAGACTCGCGGAAGAAAAACGGCGCTCGCCGGCCGGAGATAGGATCGCGGCGGCGGGGTGGTTCGCGGAGCTGTGCAGGTGCGTGGGCGTGTGCAGTGTGGAGACGGTGTGCGTGCGGTGCTTTGGTGTGCCTGTACAGGAGAAAAGCGAGGGAGGAGGAGAAGCTGCAGATCGCACCTGCTGTCGATGTACAGACACGACGAATTCTTGCCGGCGACGGCGCGGCCGGCACGGGCCTCCTCCCGCCTCCGCTCCTTCACGAAAGTCGACGAGGGATCGACCCCGGTTCCATTCCCGGAGTTGGTTCGGTCTGAGGAGGATCGTGGCGGCCGGGGCTAGGGAAGGAAGGTGGCTGTCTCGGGTGGTTCAGGTCTGCAGAATTTCAGACAGAGGAAGATCGAGGTTAGAGGAAGAGGAGGGCGCCGTGGCGCTAGGGTTAGGAACTAGCTAGGGTTAGGGCAGAGGGGGAGGTGGGTGCTTGTTTTATGGTGGCAGGTGAGCGTGTACGGCAGCACATCGAGCGAGGGAGGGGGAGATAGCACGGTGTGCTTCTGTTCGTACTGCCGCTGACGTCTGTTAGGAGGAAGACGACAGAGAAAGGTAGTGGGCTAGAAAGGTGGGCTGGGTGGTGAAAGAAAGGAGACGGGCTAGATGGGGTGGTGGGCTTGGAGAAAAAAAAAGGTGGGCTGCCTCCTCTTTTCCTGATTTTTCCCTTTCTCTTTTTCTTTTCTCTTCCTTTTTTTTTGTAATGAAAAGAGAGAGAGAGGAAAAGGTTTGGGGTTTTAATTTCATAAACAATCACTATTAAGTTGCAAAACAATAATGGAAAGCAAGGTTGGTTTTTATTTCAAAATTGGAAATATTAGTTGGATTTAAAATAAGGTTTGATTTTGGGAATTGTAGAAATAAACAAAGTTTTATTTAACACATATCAAGCAAACATACCAACATTATTTGATTTAATTTGTTTGCCAAATTTGTAATATTTAAACCCATATTGAAAAAGGATTGATTTGATTTGGAGTTGGTTATTTGAATTTTACCATTAGGGTTTTGAACAATTTAAATTGTTTTGGAGTTTTGAGTGGTTTTGGAAAACATGATGCAATGCTTATGGGATGCAGATGATGCAAGCAAAAAGAAAACAAATAGGTAACACCCCAGGTGTTACAAGGCGGAAATCTTCTTGCGCTTCCGTCCACCAGCTAAGTTGGCGCGTAATGCGTCCAAATCGGTGTCAGTTGCAAGGTCCGACTCAGGAAGATCAAGGATCTGTCAAAAAGGGCAAAGTCCGGGTTAAGATCATTATCCGAGAAAGAAAAAGAACACAAAATCCAAAATGTGAAAGACGTACCTTTGGAGCCGGGTTTGACGCCGTGTACATTGGTCGACTTTCCTCATATTGATCGCGCGAGGCAACCAATTGATTTACGCCTTCCGCAAATCCTTCGCCGACAAGGACTTGTTCGTCGTCCGCATAGCGTCAGCGGTTCCCGTGTAATCACACAAAAGCCGGGAACCCTGGTCAGCCAAAGGCTGAATTTGCCTCTCTAACCACTATAGAACTGTGTCCATGCCGGTCAGAGGTGGATCAAAGGTGACGAGCTTGGCGATGCGCCGCTTAATCCAAAGAAGATCTGGCGGCAGGGTCTGTACTGCTTCTGTTCCCCAGTTTTCTTGGGGAATGGCAGCTGTGTTCGCGAAAGGTGGAATCCTAGTAGATTTTCCGGGGAAGGGAACGTCTGGATGATAGAAGAAGGAACCCGTCCAGAATTTGAAGGATTCCGAGGTTTTGATCTTGGGGAACCAATCCTCCTTGAATCTACGCAGGGTAAAGGAAATGGTCCCGCAAGTCGGGAGTGCGCCCTCGGAAGGGTTTCGCATAACCCCGAAGCAATATAGCCAGAAATCTAACCTAGGAGATAAAACTAGATACCCTTCGAAAAGAGCCTGAAATCCGGCTAAGTAGAGGATGGAATTAGGAGGTAAGTTGTGGGGTTGGATGTGATAATGGTTGAGTACCTGGAGGAAGAAGGCGGATGGCGGAAATCCCATACCTCGTAAGATATGGGATGTGAGAAGAACCCGCTCTCCGGACCTAGGAAGGGGCTCGGATTCTTCCTCCTCGCTCCGCCATTTGCCTTTTGTGATCATTCCCTCCTTCTCCATTGTCAAAAGAAGAGAGGAGTGAATGTTGCACCGGCTCCAATTGTCGGCACTCTCGCCTTCGTCCTTGGCCCCGGCGGCGGCGGACGCAGCGGCAAGCTCTTCTCCGACGAGAAGAATTTTCTCCTCCTCCGTTTCGGGAGTGAGAGGCAGAGAGGGCGCAGAAGAAGACGCGACCAGGTTTGCAGCCGGGAGAGGTGGATCCTCGTGGGCATGGCCGCCGGAAGTTTTCTCTGGCTCATTACCGGTGGTGCAGATAGGCGAATGCACCATGGGGTCCATGGTGTTGATTATTTTTTCAATCTCTGCGGCGACGGAGCGGTCCAGGGAAGCGCGTGGAGAATCCATTTTCGGGCGGCGCGATGAGAACTCCATGCTATCCCACGAGGTCCGGAAACGGCGCGGTCGCGTGCGCAAGCTCGCGCATTTGCTCTGCTCTCACTGAGGCTCGGGGGCGTTGCGCTTGGGGTTTGAGGATGACAGAGGAGTGGAAGGTTTGCCGGAGGGAATGAAGCAGGCTATTGATAGCCGGAAATCCATCACGATGCGTGCTAACGGCTCTTTGACCGTTGGATGATCAACGCGCGTCACTCGCCGGAAATTCCAGGAAATGAATCGACGGGTGATTATTGCTATCTCCTCGTTTCCCGCGAGAATCTGTCAGAGATACGTTTCAGGGTTTCGCACTCGAAATCCAAACGTCCCTGACGTCAGCATGATTTGAGCGCTGACGTAAGAAGTTCCTTCTCCACGAAGGCTCATGGAAGGAAAGCCGGATTTTCCAAAATCCGAGTTTCGCGTTATAGTATGATTTGAAGGAAAAGAAGAATCAAGACATAAAGCCAGTGTTTCTCGGAAAAAATGCAAATTTGACGAAAGACGACGAATTGAAGTCTTAATCCTTCTTGGGGGCTACTATCGGATATATACCAATTAAGGGTATATCAGATGGTAGTCTAAAGTGCCGGATTACCAGGGTGGCCTAAATGGTAATGGATCATGGTCCATTGGGCGGCCCAGTAAGCTGACGCGTGGAAGCCGGATTCTAGAAGAACCCGGACCACGGCCCACGTGGTATGGCTTGGAGTAGAAGGAGGATTCCTTGCCTTCCAAGTTAGCACATACCGTAGTATTCTAGGTTTCCTCTATTGTAAGCCCTAAACCGGCTATTATATAAAGCTGGACAGGAGATAAGAAAGATAGACAAGAAGCTAGAGTCTAACTCGCCGAGAGGTTGATCCTTGTCGAGTAGCTAACCTAACCTCACATTGTATTATGTATACCCCATGCTTTGGTCCTGAATAGTGAGATTGCAGGAGTAGGAACACCGCCTAGTTGCGACGTTCCGAACCTGGGTAAAACCCTGTATAATTGTTCATCATACGATCACGTCCCCCCCACCTCTCTATCGGTAGTCTCATGGCACCCCCGTCTATTAATTCTACTACGATGTCTCGACAATGATGCCAAAAGACCTAATCGCAAAAGGAAGAGAAAGATAGATGTCGAACTAGGAGAGACCAAAAGACCCTAAGCATAAAGCAGTTACGTCCCTTCTACACTTAGTTCAATTTCTATATAAACATATTTGAGATCATAAAATAAAGTTGTCGGAATTCATACATCCATGTTTTTACATGTTTATTATAGTACAAAGCATAAATCCGCCTTATCTATTTGCCAATGATCTTTCAAAATACTCAATGTTAACCCGAATTGTGCCTGCGTTCTCGGAGTTAAAAAATTGAATGATTTTCGGCCTAAGGAGGCTTAAGGAAACCCATATTGTGCATGCTTGCCTGAGTTTCGTACAAAATTCCTTACTTTTCTCTCAGTATTATCTGATTGTTTTTATGTTGGGTCACTGAAATTAGTAAGTAAAAATGCCTTTAGTATGATCCATGTTTCCGAGTTTCAACTGATTGGTTATACCCAGTCACTTGGCATGAAGATTATATACTATCGAGCCATTTCAAACACTAAGGACAGTTAAGACATATAAACCAGAGAACTTAAAAGATAAAGGAATAAAAATCCGGAAAACTTGCAAAGACTTAATAATTTAACTGCAAAAGCGGAGTACTTGTTTATACAAAAGAATAAATAGCATTACAATAAGGGTTACATTGTAAGAACAATAATGCTTCTATTTTCCTATCTTGTACCCAGGATTCAAGCAGCATCTTCGGCATCCGAGTCTTCATCCTCGTTGCTGATTCCTCCGGAGTTATCGGAATTTCCTCCTCGGGGTAGAAGGTGGAGATGTTCACCATATTGGAAATATTGGTGGTGTGGCCTTTGATCTCGTCAAAGATGCTGGCCCGCTGAGCATATGTGTATCCTTGAGGGATACCGGATGCCACGCGCCAAGATTTGGCAGTGGGGTAATGCATACGCATGAGCCCAAGCGCGATGCGCGCACCACCACGAGCTGCGGAGCGGAACCAAGACTCCTTGCAGGTCGCCACCTCCACGATCGCCTCGGGAAGTTTGCTAACTTCCGAGAACTGACCTGATTTTTTGGGAATGTACTTATTAATAAGTAACATCCCCGCAACCTTGAGCGCGGTGAAGACTTCCCCCAAGACCGGATTCTCTCGATCCGGGTAAGCTGGGGGCTACCTTCTTTTGAATCAACAAACAAATGTTAGGACAAACACAAGATGGGAAACAAAGAAAATTACGGTAAAAGTCAAAATACTTACCGAGAATCCGGTCCATCTCCGTGCTTTCCTCCAGGCGTTGGTTCAGGGCATTCTCCAGGTCCCTGATTGTAGCTTTTTCTTTCTCTGTCTGGCTGGAGGCCTTAGAGTCGGCAATGCCAACAGCTAGTTGGTTGGCCTCCAGGTCCTTCTGGAGCTTCACAGTAATCTTGTGAAGTTCCAGGTTTTCTCGGCGGAGGTTCTCAGCATTGCCGGCACCTTCAGCAATTTGTTTGGCTTTCGCCAAAGAAGCTGAAAAGCAAGTAAAAGGAAGAGTTAGAAACTCGGAAAACTTACTTAGACAAAATTATGAATGAAAGCTGAGAAATAATTTACCTGCTGATTAAGTCAGCTACTGCTGAGCGGACGCCAGCTCCGCCTCCTTATCTTCAAGAATATTAAGAAGGGATTTCACCTCCTTGTTCTTGATGGTAAGTTTACTGAAAACTTCCACGTTGATGTTTTCAGCAGTTTGCTTAAACACGGAAAAGAGACAAAATTTCTTAAGTTGAGAACAAGCAAAGTAATGATAAAACATTAAGTAAAAAGTATACATTCGGCTTATTGCTTGGGAACAGTGATATTACCTGGCTCATCTTGGTCAAGTTCTCCAAGTTTTCGTTGAATTCTTTTGCATAGTCTGCAAAAAGAATCCCGACATTGCAATTGCCGTCCTCGATGACCCGCCGAGGTGAAAATACGAAGTTAGTCCTAACAATAAGCCCGCCTTGTGGCCAAGGACGGAATAAGGGTGCTGGAACAAAGAATTTGTTCGCCCACGGATGCATATGTCCATGTTCGTCAAAGGGCTCTTCCTTTACCTTGAACTCCTTGTCGAAAGTTGGAATAGGTTCCTCCTCTCTTGTACCAGAAGGACACCCGTTTCTGGCACTGCCCTTTCCCTTGCGTCCGGCTTGGACGCAATGGTCTGGCTGGTCCCCCTTGCATCTTGGTTTTCTCCTCATGTGGCAGTTGGGGTGTCAGGGGCTGCAGCAGGGGATGGATGTACCCCTCTGCTAGCAACTGCGTTATGCTTTGTAACGGCCGGGGGTTTTCCCCAAATAGGAATTGTTTGTTTTTTTTTTTTTTTTGCATCATGTCATCATGCCATCTGCATCATAAAACTCACAAAACATTTTAAAAAATTGTCAATCCTATTTTTCATGAAAATTGAGTTGAGTTTGTGGCTCTAAAACTTATTTTTGGTTTTTCTTAGTGCCTAAAACAATTTCTGGAAAATATTAAAACAAATCAAGAGAAGAAAAAAATGTTTAAGGGAGAGAGAGAGCAGCCCAACCCATCCCATCTCCCAGCCCACTGCACCTTCCCCTACCTCTGTCCGTACAGGAGGTCGCTGTCACCGAGGTCCCCTCCACCTGCTCCCCTCCTCCCTTAAATCCCCTCTCCCCCTCCTTCCCAAACCCTAACCCTATTCATCTCCCTCTCCTCCTCCTAGCCGCCGCACCCCCTCTCTTCTTCCTCTCCTTCCCTTCTGTTCTTTTTCCATCACCAACGACACCCTCCATGGCCGGATATGGGAGCTCGCGGAGTCGGTGCCGTAGTCGCCGAGGAGGACAACCGACGATGGGAACGGAACCGCACGACCACCCTCTTCGTCCTCGCCGAAAATCGGGGCCGGAGATGCCCCGGGCTGTCCCCGTCGTGCACGTCTTCCTCTCCGGCGCGCAGCGACTATCTCTGCCTCAACTCCGTCAGTAACGAGTCCCTCGTCGACAGTAGCGAGGTGAGCGCCCTTCTCCCTCCTGTCCCTCCTCCTCTCGCACCCACACACCACACGCCCGCGCCCAACTCCCCCCCCCCCGCACACCCAAGCGCACGCCGGCGAGCAGCTCGCCGTTGGTCGTCGTTACCTGTTCCGATCGGTTCACTTACGTTCAGTTTCGACAGTCCCCGCGCACGCTACCTCAAAACCCTTCGCTCTCCCTTTCCTTCACAACCGAGCCAGCTACCACAGTGGCTAACACCTCGTACGCACCCCCTGGAGCCCTGAGTTCGATCCCCCCCTTCCGCAGCAAAAGCCACCCCCTTTTTCCCTCCTTTTCTTTTTATTTCTCGAATTTCAGAAAAGCAGATCTGAAACCTTATTTCTAAAATCAATAACAAATTGAATATTGCTCCAAATTCAGTGATTCAAGTTTCTGTGGATTCATAATTTCGTGCTCTTCCTGTTAATGTCAAAGTTTCAACATGTTTCTGTAATAATTTTTGCACTAAATAATTATATACGGAAAATGCAATAAAAATGTGAAACTTTGGAATTTCATAACTTGAGTTCTGTTCATCCAATTTGAGCAAACTTGGGCTCTAAAAATTTGTCTTAACAAACTCTACACATTGGTATTTTATTTGGTCACAATTGAATTAATTTTGAACATGTTTTCTTCTTTTTACTAAAAAGGGCAGAATAAAAATGCTTATGAAAAATTGCATAATAAATTCAATAATGATCCAAAAATTAGGTTTAATAGCTCAAAATGTTCAGTGAAACATTTGCTACATGTTTTCAACCTTTTCAATACAATTTGTTTACTGTTTTTCCTAATTAAAAGTGGTGCAATAATTCAATGCTTTAATTAAAACTTTTAAATTGGAAAAATCATAACTTGGGCAATTCAAATCCAATTCCAGCATGTAAAATATGTTTTCCATCCCATTTTTCATGAACTTTGAAAATATCAACTTTTTTTTTCTATTTTGAATAAATTAAATTGCTGAAAACAACTATTCCTTAATTAATGCACTTAAAATTGTCAAATTAATAACTTGCTCATTTAAAATCCAAATTCAACAAATGAAATATGTTTTCCACCTAAAATTGTTTGTTCTTTCCAAATATGAATTTGGTTATCTATTTTGAACATTCAAAATTGGTGAAAACAACAAATGTTTGTTTAAATCATTTAAAATGCCAAAGTTCATAACTTTATAAATAAAATTCCAAACTTGGTAAACAACATATCAAATTGAAGCTATTGTTGTTTTCTTATTGTTTTCATCATCCATGCATCATTCTAATCAACTTTCACATGATGGTTATTTGTAGATCATTTAATTCAACATTAATTCATGGGCTTTTCCATATGCAATCGAAATTGCATATGGGCCCATTTAAATATGTTTACCATGTCAACTAGTTTATCTTTGATGCATCCTTAAACTTGTCATGCATCCATATCTTGATCATGCTGGATCTTTTGCCGTAGAAGTAATTGTTGCATCCGGTGTTTGTTCTAGTTCGTTGCTTCTTCGCGGATAGGACGTTGAGATGATGTGAGCAACGACAAGTTCTTCGGATGTACCTCTACTTGCTGGATTCCAGGCAAGTATACTCACTTGCTACCTATGTTGCCTTTTCTCACTTGTTACCGATTCTTTCCGTTGTCTTTATGCTAGCCTTATGATTCGATGCTTGTGTCTCGTTCCTATCATATGTTTACCTTGCAACCATGATATAGCCTTCCTTCCACTTCCTATTACCTGTTGCTTGTTTACCTTGTTGGCCCTCGTGTCGTAGTTGCATGCTTAGTGTTGTTTGCGCTCGAGTCTTGTTGTCCTTTGTCATATCACCTGTTTAGTCGATAGTTGGGTTTCAATTCAATCAACAACATGTTAATGTTTTGGGTAATAATAATTTGATGATAAGGCACCGGCAGGAGGCCCGGCGTGGTTTTGAGGCCTGCTAGTGTCGAACTTAATTAGGAAAAGGGTCTTGTCTATTGATCCATGATGAGCGCACTAACCGCATGTGGGAAGCGAGTATGGGCGCCCCCCGCAACTTGATTCGATTCGCATCTCGTCCAAATCGCCACACTTAGTTCGGGCTTTCCATTTGATGCACGCATATGCAGGTACGAACCCTTGGCGCCAGGGTGGAACTTTTGTAGTCGGCATTTAGGGCGGCCTGGTCTTCCAGTGCTATGAGGGTCCCCCTTTTCTTCGTGGGGGCTCGATTAGCCGCGCACGCACAACACGTGGTTCTTTGGGCTTGATGCGAAGAAGAGTTGGGTTGTGTTGAGTACCTCGCTTGGTGGGTTGATCCCCCGTCTGGCGGGATATTCTTACATGTACGGCCAAATTGGTGCATCCCTGCAGGGTTAAATCTTCTCGAGAAGCCAAGTTGTCCGCGGTTATGGATGACTTGGTGAAAGTGCTGGCTAACAAGTACTCAGACAACTTACACCCAACGATAATAACTTGACTAGTAATATAGATTACCTCCACCATAACAATGAATGTCACCTTAATCAACCGTGTGAGTTTCCTTGGGTTGCTTCCTTAGTAGGGGGTAACATTGGATGGGTATTGTTTGGTGAGTAGTTGTAGTTGGTTCTGATACGCTCTCTTATCCCTCTCTAATAGCCGGAAGTTGTAGCGCGTCTCTCTAGATGTTAGTGCTGCCCGCTGCCGCTTCTTTGCAATAATCCCTTCCTTTCCGTTGTACCCAAAGTATTTGTATCTTGTGATGATTGGTTACGCTGGTATCATGTGAGTATGACTTGCCAGTACTTCACCGTACTGACCCACGAATCCATTTCGTGGCTGCATATTCAACATTGCAGTCAACAGGTTTGAAGTCTGACGACGTTAGCTTGGGAATCCCTCCGGCTTGGCCTGGGCAGGGATTGGACGCCATCGGTTATCTTCAGGACTCTTAGTCCAATTTGTATCTTGTCCGTAGTCGGACACTATGTTGTTTCTTCCGCTGTTATTTGGATCTTTGTATTGTATCAGTTGTATTCTTGACTCGTTTGAGTCGTCTTGTATGAATCTCTTCTGTTGTTGTGGAATATTCGTGAACTGTTGTAATGTTATCACAAGTGGCAACCTGGAATCGGTTATTATGTGGATTTTGGCGGAAATGCTGAAATCTGCATAGTGCCCGATCTCGGGGCGTCACATGCTTCTTCCGGCCTTTCGGCTTCAGAGAGGTAGGGGCAAGGCTGGAAAAGTAACGAAAGAAGTTCCAAGAAATAAGAATCCGAGAAAGAAATAAAAACACATACGATAAAAAGCATAAGAGAAAACCCCGAGAATTTCTTACCTGGATGTTGCGACGGGAACACCGTCAAGGTTGATAACTTCCTCAGTGGTGGCAGTTTTCTTGCGTTTCCTCCCACCAGCAAACTTGGCACGCAAAGCGTCCAATTCAGCATCAGACGCAAGATCCTTATAAGTGAGATCGGCCAGCTGTGGAAAAAGCACAAAATCCGGCTAAGTTAAGAATGTGAGAAAGATAAAAATCCGAGAAACTGCCCGAAGAAGAAAAGTATTACCTTTGGAGCCAGATTTTCTTCGTGGTACATCTCTCGGCTTTCTTCATATTGATCGCGAGTAGCGACCAAGTGATCTACCCGCTTCTTGAAGTCCCTTTTGGAGAACGCCTTGTCCGTTCCCCTCATTGTATCCTTCGAGCCCGTATAGTCACACAGAAGCCGGGTTCCGCGATAAGCCAGTGGCTGGATGCGTCTCCCGAACCAACACAGAACTGTGTTGGTGCCAGTAAGAGGGGGAGAGGAGAAGACGAGTTGGGTGATGCGTTGTTTGATTTTCATTAATTCATCCGGCAAGGTTTAAACTGCGTCCACTGCCCAGTTGTCTTGGGGAGTGGCGGCGCAGTTGACGAAAGGTGGAATTCCCGTATCCTTTCCCGGATACGGGACATCTTCATGGTAGAAGAAGGAACCCGTCAAAAACTTGACGGATTCCGAGGTTTCTATCTTGGGGAACCGGTCCTCCCTAAACCTACGGAGGGTGAAGGAAATGGTCCCATAGGTCGGGAGTGCGCCCTCAGAAGGGTTTCGCTTAACCCCGAAGCAATATTGCCAGAAATCTAACCTAGATTCTATTCCTAGATACCCTTCAAAGAGGGCCTAGAACCTGGATAGATAAAGTATGGAGTTGGGAGGAAGGTTGTGGGGTTGAATGTTGTAATTGTTGGGGCGCGTATAGATAAACGAAAACTTTTCCTACGCAATGCTCCCAAGATCTAGCCGAGGTAGAAGACCACGAGTATTACCACTAGACGCGCAGGTGCGGATTATCGGTGCAGCGCGTCGGGGCAGTGCAGTCCCACGATCCGGTCCGGCCGATCCAATCCCTCGAACGTCGAAGTACTGAACGTACAACACCTCTGTCGGTATCCACACGTACGAGGAGGAGCTCCGACGGCGGACTGCTAGGTCCGGTGTGGCGGCTGGACTGAGTGGGGCTAGGGTTCCCAACGCATGGGAGAGTGGACTAACGTGCCCGCTGGGCAACCTGCGCCCCTCTTTATATAGCGTATGGTAATGGGCTGCACAACACTTGTGGCCCATTCCCTCTGTGAGTCCGACTCACTAATTCAGTCCATTTCCGGTTCGGGTCCAACCCAACCAATATTTGCTCCCTCTCTTAAGTGTGCGACCCTGCAGGCTCATGGCGACTTGGACATGATTAGAGTCCGACTCTCAATCGATCAATCGGTAGCGGCTCCTAGCAGAACGTGCTGACTCCCAAGTCCCATCGAGTCATGACGACATACCTTTCAATGTGATATTCATCTTAGTCCCTTTTGCCTCATGATATACCTTGTCAAGCTATAGGCGATTTATCGTCATCCCTTAAATAGCTCAACTCTCTTCTCGATCTGTGACATGTGATTCATCTGACTAACTATTAGTCAACCGACACAGTTAACACTTAACTGAGTCGCGCATGGCCATGCTTCCTGAATCATATCACTCGAGAGGGCCCAGAGAATATCTCTCCATTCGGAGGGGCAAAATCCCATCTTGATTATCCACATCACGCAGCTTGCTTCTCATTCGACCCGAACTCTGCCTTTATAGTTGCCTTGTCACAGAACAACGTTTGACAGAACCTAAGTCGGTGATCCACAACTCGGATTGTGCGACAACCTCAGGTCTAAGGATTACATTGATTGAGACATGCAAATGACGACTTGATCGTTGCATCTCAATGTGGGTCAGTCCGACTTGCTAAACTCTTAAGCCAAGTCCGTGAACGTTGGAATGGCATCACCATGCCCATGACAAGTGGAACCGTGTCATCAGCCAACACTCACATTAGTCTAGGGTGTGTGTCCATCACAACCTAAATGACCAAGGACAATCTAGTATGAACAACATGAATATATAGTTCCACAATCGAATCACATATTCAATGACATATATCAGATGTTCAAAACAAGGACAACTTAATAACTTTATGAATACAGTGGGAATTACATCATACATGATTGTCTCTAGGGCATATTCCCAACAGTCTCCCACTTGCACTAGAGTCAATCATCCTGGCATCATATGCCTAGGCATCTAATGCCCATACCTCTCGTGTGCGCCTCATGCTTAGGCTGTGGTAGCGCCTTTGTCAACGGATCTGCAATGTTTGCATCCGTGTGTACTTTGCATAACTTGATATCACCTTGTTCGACAAACTGGCGAATGAGGTGGTACCGCATGAGTATATGTTTGTTCTTCTGGTGTTGTCTAGGTTCCTTGGCTTGTGCGATAGCACCATTGTTGTCACAATATACATCCAATGGATTGGACGCGCCCTGAACCACACCAAGATCTATCAGGAGGTTCCTGATCCAAACAGCTTCCTTTGCCGCCTCTGATGCAGCAATATACTCAGCCTCTGTTGTAGATGCAGACACCGTATCTTGCTTGGAACTCTTCCAGCTCACAGCTCCTCCGTTCATTACGAACACGTATCCCGATTGCAAACGAGAATCATCTGAGTCGGTGAGATAACTCGCATCCGTGTAACCCTTTACACTGAATTCCTCATCACCTCCATAAACCAGGAACATTTCCTTAGTATTTCTCAAATACTTAAGGATGTTTTTAACCACTGCCCAGTGGGCTTCGCCAGGGTCAGCCTGGTATCTGCTCGTAACACTTAGAGCATAGGAAACATCTGGCCTAGTACAAATCATGGCATACATGATGGATCCGATTGCCTAAGCATACGGGATCACACTCATCCGACTTTGCTCATCAGTTGTCGAAGGACACTGAGTCTTGCTAAGTTTTATGCCATGGGACATCGGTAAGAATCCCTTTTTGGACTCTTCCATTTTGAACTTCTTCAAAACTTTGTCCAGATATGTACTCTGACTCAATCCAATGAGCCGCCTGGATCTATCTCTATAGATCCTGATTCCTAATATATAAGTCGCCTCACCCAAATCCTTCATTGAGAAACTCCTTTCCAATGACTCTTTGGTTTCTTGCAACATCATGACATCATTTCCAATCAGTAATATGTCATCCACATATAAGATTAGAAAGTTTACTTTGCTCCCACTAAACTTCTTGTATAAACAAGAATCATGATCGCTCTTGATGAAGCCAAACGATTTGACTACCTCATCAAAACGAATGTTCCAACTCCGAGATGCTTGCTTCAATCCATAAATGGATTTCTGAAGTTTGCATACCTTGTCAGCATTAGCTGGATCGACAAAACCTTCGGGCTGTATCATATACACGTCCTCAGTTAAATTTCCATTAAGGAAAGCCGTCTTGACATCCATCTGCCATATCTCATAGTCGAAATAGGCTGCTATGGCTAACATGATCTGAATTGATTTAAGCATCGCTACAGGCGAGAATGTCTCGTCGTAGTCAACTCCTTGAACCTGTCGGAACCCCTTCGCGACAAGTCGTGCTTTATAGACGGAAATATTTCCATCCATATCAATTTTCTTCTTAAAGACCCATTTACACTCGACGGGTCTTCCACCGTCAGGCAGATCAACCAAATTCCAAACTTGGTTTTCATCCATGGACTTTAACTCGGATCTCATGGCTCCAAGTCATGACTCGGAATCAGATCCCACCATCGCTTCCGAATAAGTTGCCGGCTCATTACTATGTAACAGTAAAACATCTCGAGCACTCTGTAATCTGGCAGATCTCCGTGGTTCAGGTGCTGTTACCGGTGTAGGTACCACGACCGGCTCAGCCTCCAAGGCGTTCGCCGACTCGCCCCTAGCCGGTTCCTCTCGAATTTCTTCGAGTTGCACTGTGCTCCCACTGACTTCCCGACCGAGAAACTCTTTCTCAAGGAAGACACCATTCCGAGCGACAAACACTTTGCCCTCTTCCCGGTTGTAGAAGTAGTACCCCAAGGTTTCCCTCGGATACCCCACGAAAATACACTTATCCGACTTGGGCGTGAGCTTGTCCGACTGAAGTCGCTTGACAAATGCTTCACAACCCCAAATCTTAAGAAAAGACAAACTTGGCTTCTTGCCCGTCCACATCTCATGTGGTGTCTTCTCTACTGACTTTGATGGTACTCTGTTTAGTGTGAACGCTGCAGTTTCTAGACAATAACCCCAAAATGATAAAGGTAGATCTGTCTGACTCATCATTGATCCTACCAAGTCCAACAAGGTCCGATTTCTCCGTTCCGATACACCGTTTCTCTGCGGTGTACCCGGCGGAGTGGGTTGAGGAACTATTCCACAACTCTTTAGATGGTCATCAAACTCATGGCTCATGTACTCGCCTCCACGGTCCGACCGTAGAAACTTTATTTTCTTGCCGAGTTGATTTTGTACCTCACTCTGGAATTCCTTGAACTTTTCAAAGGCTTCCGACTTGTGTTTCATTAAATAGATATATCCATACCTACTCAAATCATCAGTGAAGGTAATGAAGTACTCATAACCACCTCTGGCTGTCGTGCTCATTGGACCACATACATCACTATGTATTAGTTCCAACAAGTCGGACGCCCTTTCACAACTCCTTGCAAAAGGTGTCTTGGTCATTTTGCCTAGTAGGCATGATTCGCATGTCTCGAATGACTCTAAGTTAAACGAAGTTAGAAGTCCATCATCATGGAGTTTCTTCATGCGCTTCCAACTTATATGACCAAGCCGACAGTGCCAAAAGTAAGTCATATTCAGATCATTTGGTTTCAACCTTTTAACATTTATGTTATAGACCGATTCACTATCAAGATTTAAAATAAATAACCCGTTCTGAACGGGTGCAAAGCCATGAAACATATCTTTCAAATATAAAGAACAACCATTATTCTTAATATTCGACTCATAACCTTGTCTCATCAAACATGAGGCGGAAATAATGTTTCGACTAAGCGCTGGAACATAATAACAATTATTTAGTTCCAAAATAAATCCTGAAGGTAAATGAAGTTGCATCGTGCCGACTTCCAACGCAGCGACTCTCGCCTTGTTGCCGACCCGAATATTAACCTCTCCTCTTGCCACGCTCCTAGTTCTTACCAGTCCCTGCAACGAGTTGCATATGTGAATAACTGATCCGGTATCATATACCCAAGAACTATTAGGTGCATCAGCAAGATAAATGTCTATAACATTGCACACAAGCGTACCTGAGTTGGAAGTCACACCTCCACTCTTGGCTCTGTCAGCCAAATACTTGGTGCAGTTCCTCTTCCAGTGTCCATCTTGCTTGCAATAGAAGCAATTGGCTCCGGCTGTAGGAGAAGGCTTAGTCTTTGAGGGAGCACTCTGGACAGGGCCATGGGCGCTACCTCCTGACTTATCCTTCTTCTTCTTAGTCCAAGAACTCTTCTTGAACTTAGCCTTATTCTGCACCATCAACACTTGACTGGCGCCTTTCTTGATATCAGCCTCTGCCGTTTTGAGCATCCCATGTAATTCAGTGATACTCTTATCCATACCATGCATATGGTAGTTCGAGATGAACGGACCATACGCACTAGGAAGATAGTTCAGAATTATATCAGTGGCGATCTCTTCGTTAATTGAGAAGCCCAACCGATCCAAAGACTGTATGTAACCAATCATCTTGATTACATGCGGACTCAGTGGATCGCCGTCTTTCAGCTTACAGCCAAGCAAAGCTTGAGAGACTTGATACCTCTCAGTCTTTGCTTGAGCCTGGAACATACTTTTGAGGCTTTCGATCATATCGTAGGCCTCAACATTTTCGAACTGCTGCTGCAAGTCCGGTTCCATGTGTGCAAGCATAAGACAGCTAATTTCCGTAGACTCATCTCTAGTCTTACGGTAGGCATTTGTGACAGCGACAGTCGCATCATCATCAGGCTCTTCTGGAAGTGGAGTTTCTAGAACATGTTCTTTCTTGTCATGCTTGAGGACTATCCTCAGATTACGATACCAGTTGGTGAAATTAGTTCCATTTAGCTTATCTTTCTCTAGGATTGACCTCAACGCAAACGCGGACAACTGAGGAAGGTTGCTAGGTGCCATTGATCTACAACAGAAAATACGCAAAAAACACTTAAGACATGTATTCATAAAAGAGCAGGCATATGAAACGCTTTAATACTTATGCTCCCACTAGAACCAACATCCCTCCGATGGTTGCTAAGTGATTCAAGACCCTAAATAAGCAAGCCGACTAGTGAGCTTTAGCATCACTGCTAGCCGTCAAGTGATCTAGGTAGGCAACACCTTGCCAATCGTATCCAATACGACTCCTGTTAGTTGGGTGACATCACATGCCCCGGCTCCCAACCTACCTCGCCCCGAGCCCCACAACCGTTATGATGGACTCGTCTAGATTACCAAGTGCTTCTGCAGTAAGAGTCCGACTCAAACCCACCTAACCGGAAAGAATTGATAGCACCTCAATTTTATGAGCCCACTACCAAGAATGTCCGACTTGTGATGGTGCAGCACTGGCGGGGCGACCGACTAGACCTTCTTTGAGGGATTAAAGAATCTACCAACTATCTAAATAGAGGTAAATAGAGACATAAAAATAACACAAATAAAGCAATTATAATGTGAAATGGTATGGCTCTCTTCATGGTGATCTCCATCTCCACGAAGTTTGCAAGTCGACTCGTGCCAACTCTTGTCACGTGCCATCTTGCTCCATGTAGCTGACTTGTACATCGACTTGCATGCCTTCCGGGTTCTCCAACAAGCTACACTAGCTAGTAAATGAAAATTTACATAGAGAATCCGACACGCAGGCCGGTATACAATAAAATGATAGCACCTAGGCTCCAGCCGGCTGACATAAACATGATACGCAGATCATGTATGGATTACACACATCACATGCACATAAGCCATACCATTCACAACTTCCTGCAAAAACAAGTTATGCATAGATACGATATCTACCGGCGTTGTGAACTTGCAACGACATCTAAGGCGCTACGACAGGGCGAATAAAACGATTTTACCCGAATCTGATCCGTATTCCGATTCGACCAAACACTTTGATCTTCGATCACCGCAACTGGATTTATGTGTCACGGTATACCCCGATGGCAGAAACCGACCGGTAGGGGTAAGTTGTTCCACGACCTTAGCAGTATGATCATGAAAACCTGATCATCCATTAACCCCGAGTACGATTGATCCAATCAACCTTGTACAAAACCGATCTATCTCATAGAACGACCACCAAAACAGCAATTAGATCACATCTAACGCTAACTACATATCACATATGTACAGATCTCGGGCCTAATACCAGAAGCTACCGCTCTGATACCACTGTTGGGGCGCGTATAGATAAACGAAAACTTTTCCTACGCAATGCTCCCAAGATCTAGCCGAGGTAGAAGACCACGAGTATTACCACTAGACGCGCAGGTGCGGATTATCGGTGCAGCGCGTCGGGGCAGTGCAGTCCCACGATCCGGTCCGGCCGATCCAATCCCTCGAACGTCGAAGTGCTGAACGTACAGCACCTCTGCCGGTATCCACACGTACGAGGAGGAGCTCCGACGGCGGACTGCTAGGTCCGGTGCGGCGGCTGGACTGAGTGGGGCTAGGGTTCCCAACGCATGGGAGAGTGGACTAACGTGCCCGCTGGGCAACCTGCGCCCCTCTTTATATAGCGTATGGTAATGGGCTGCACAACACTTGTGGCCCATTCCCTCTGTGAGTCCGACTCACTAATTCAGTCCATTTTCCGGTTCGGGTCCAACCCAACCAATATTTGCTCCCGCTCTTAAGTGTGCGACCCTGCAGGCTCATGGCGACTTGGACATGATTAGAGTCCGACTCTCAATCGATCAATCGGTAGCGGCTCCTAGCAGAACGTGCCGACTCCCAAGTCCCATCGAGTCATGACGACATACCTTTCAATGTGATATTCATCTTAGTCCCTTCTGCCTCATGATATACCTTGTCAAGCTATAGGCGATTTATCGTCATCCCTTAAATAGCTCAACTCTCTTCTCGATCTGTGACATGTGATTCATCTGACTAACTCTTAGTCAACCGACACAGTTAACACTTAACTGAGTCGCGCATGGCCATGCTTCCTGAATCATATCACTCGAGAGGGCCCAGAGAATATCTCTCCATTCGGAGGGGCAAAATCCCATCTTGATTATCCACATCACGCAGCTTGCTTCTCATTCGACCCGAACTCTGCCTTTATAGTTGCCTTGTCACAGAACAACGTTTGACAGAACCTAAGTCGGTGATCCACAACTCGGATTGTGCGACAACCTCAGGTCTAAGGATTACATTGATTGAGACATGCAAATGACGACTTGATCGTTGCATCTCAATGTGGGTCAGTCCGACTTGCTAAACTCTTTAGCCAAGTCCGTGAACGTTGGAATGGCATCACCATGCCCATGACAAGTGGAACCGTGTCATCAGCCAACACTCACATTAGTCTAGGGTGTGTCTCCATCACAACCTAAATGACCAAGGACAATCTAGTATGAACAACATGAATATATAGTTCCACAATCGAATCACATATTCAATGACATATATCAGATGTTCAAAACAAGGACAACTTAATAACTTTATGAATACAGTGGGAATTACATCATACATGATTGCCTCTAGGGCATATTCCGAACAGTAATGGTTTAGGACTTGGAGGAAGAAGGCAGAAGGCGGAAATCCCATACCTCTGCTAATGTGCGAGGTAAGGAGAACCCTTTCTCCGGCTCTCGGCATTGGCTCGGAGTCGTCCTCCTCGTGCCGCCATTTTCCCTTCAGGATTAACCCTTCCTTCTCCATAGTCGGAAGGAGGGAAGGAACCAAGTTACAATGGCTCCAATTCCTAGACATTTCGCCTTCTTCCTCCGCTTCGGCGGCGGCCGCGGCAGCGAGTTCCTCACCGACGAGGGTGAGCTTCTCTTCCGTTGTTTCGGTGGTAAAGGGCGGAGACAGCGCGACAGATGACGACGCCACGTTTTCGGCCGCGAAAGGAGGATCCTAGCGAGCCAAGCCACCGGTAGTTCTCTCCGGCGCGCTCGCAGCGGCGCAGCCGGGAGAATCCACTTCAGGATCTATGTCGTTGATGATATCATCGATGTCCACGGTGACGGTATTTTCCTCCGCGGCGCGCGGTGAATCGCCGATAGCCATTCTTGGGCGGCGCGGGGAAGATCCGTAACCTCCGATGGTGATTTTCCGGGGACGGTGCGGGACGCACGGGCTCTGCTCGCACTTGCAAGTTTTGGCTCAGAAGCAATGGTGCTTGGGGGCTAGAAGATGGAGTGATAGTGGAAGGGAGAGACCGAGGGCGGCTATTTATAGCCGGAAAAACGTTGAGATGCGCCAAAACGACTCTTTTGACCGTTATATCTTCGACGCGTGTCACGCACCGGAAAATCCGAGAAATGAGGGGACGGGTGAAAATTGTTATCTCCTCGTTTCCCGCGAGAATCTATCAGAGATACGTTTCAGGGTTTCATAGTGAACCCAAACGTTCCTGATGCCAGCATGATTTTATCGCTGACATCAAGAAGTTCCTTCTCCACGAAAGCTCGTGGAAGAAAAATCCGGATTTTGACAAATCCGAGTTTCGCGTTAAGCATGATATGAGAAAAATAAGAATCGATACGAAGTGCCAACATTTCTCGGAAAAGAATGCGAATTGACAAAAGGTGGCAGATTGGAGTCTCAATACTTCTTGGGGGCTACTGTCG
The DNA here is from genome assembly GCA_028641055.1 of Alopecurus myosuroides. NCBI lineage: Eukaryota > Viridiplantae > Streptophyta > Magnoliopsida > Poales > Poaceae > Alopecurus > Alopecurus myosuroides. The sequence continues at coordinate 288,415,786 of CM054061.1, forward strand.
GATATATACCGATTAGGGGTATATCCGGCATTGTCCTAAAGAGCCGGATTAACATGATGGCCTGAATGGTAATGGATCACGGTCCATTAGGCGGCCCAGTAAGCTGACGCGCAGAAGCCGGATTCTAGAAGAACCCAGACCGTAGCCCACGTGGTGCAGTTTGGAGTAGAAGGCGGATTCCTGCTTTCCAAGTTAGAAACTTACCGTAGTCTTCTAGGATTCCTTTATGTAAGCCCTAACCCGGCTATCTATATAAAGCTGGATGGGAGAGAAGAAAGACAGAGACAATTAGCTAGAAGCCAACTCGCCGAGAAGCTGATCCTCGTCGAGTTAGCGAATCCCAACTCACATTGTACTTTGTATACTTCAGGCTTCAGCCCTGATTTAGTGAGATTGCAGGAGTAGGAATGCTCCTAGTTGCGACGTACCGAACCTGGGTAATTTTGGTGTTCCTGGTTGTTGTACTACCACGTCCCCCCACATCTCTATCTATAGTCTCATGGTACCCCCGTCTATGAACTCTACTATAATGTCTCGATAGGCCTCATAGTCTACCCAATGGCGGGCTAGCTTCTTCTCGCTGTTGGGGACCAGAGTGTATAAGCCCGGCCAGTACTTCCTAATCAGAGCTGCAAGCAAAGTGTTAGGAACACGGCTCCCCAGTGTAAAGGTCGAGTTGCTGCAGAATAATCAAACATTAGTACAGGTCAAAAAAAAAATTGATACAAATGAAATGGCATGTTCAAAAATAGTATAGTAACTTACTCAATGTCATTAGGCACAATGAGGACTTTCTCCTTCTCGGTTTTAAGCATCTTGGATTCATCAGGGACAGTCGTTTCCCCATGAATCCGTGGCTTCTTCGTGGACCCCTCGCCATGAGACACCGTCCCCTCGCTGCTAGACACCGTGCCCTCGTCGTGTGATTGCGTCTCCTCGTCTCGAGACACTAACTCACGGGAGTTTGAAGCCATGTCGCCAAAAGCGGAGGGTATGTCACCACCCTCTAGTAGTGCTCGTCCGCCACCTCTCCCTCGCCCTCGTCCTCCCCTCGGAGGGAGTGGAACAACAGTTGCCCCTTGTTTTCGACCTCTGGTCCCATCCTCATCAGTAATGTATCTCGGGTTTGGAACAGGCTCCCTTCCACTTTTGGTAGCCTTCCTCTGCGCATCGAGTTCAGCTTTCACTACAAGAAATATGTTGATACATGACCCTTTTTTATTGACCATGGATGAATTTGTCATAGATCCATGACCATGTTTAATCTGTTGGTCATGACATGTTTGGGAGGGACTAAACACATGACTTTTTTGCCAAAAAAGTCATGATTTTCTTTAACAAGATGGTCATAGGACATGATACCTGGTGTATGACCCTTTTTTTGCTTATCTAAGACCAAATTAATTGGTCATGCGTTTGTTGGCTGTGATGATTTGTATTACTTGGTAGCCACCTCAGCAGGTGGGACGCACTGACTTGTGGGGCCCACTGACACGTGGTTGTACTGATTTTGTGCTTGGTCTGACAAGTGGGCCATGGTCTCATGTTTTTTTTCTCACTTGGCTGTATTGCTATTACAAGTGTGGCACACCAGCGCCCAGCCCAGCCCACGCGCACAGCCCAGCTTCCAGCCAAGCCCAGCCCACACTCAGTTTTAATTCAGCAAAAATAAGCGCTCGCGGGGACTCGAACCCCGACCGCGCTGCTTGCTTCGCATGTACGTTGCCATTGAGATGTAGTCGCTGTTTTGTTATATATCCAGAGACGCATCCTTTTATTCTCATCTTATCTGAATTCAGATCGAGTTAACGAGCGAGTTAAGTTGTCTGAATCTTAGATCGAGGAAACTTGTCTGAATCTTAGATCGAGACGAACTTGTCTGTTCGGAGGCGTGCGAGGCCACCGGCGGCGGGGGAGGCTACCGGCGGCGTGCGCGAGGCAATCGGTGGGGGAGGCTACCGGCGGCGGAGGCGGGGGAGGCTACCGGCGGCGACGCCGGAGCGCCTCGGTGCTTACAGGCGGGGGCGGAGGCGGGGGAGGCTACCGTCAGCGACGCCGGAGCGCCTCGGTGCTTACAGGCGGGGGCGGAGGCGGCCGGCAAAGGCAGAGCTGCCCTGGTGCTTAAAGGCGGGGAAGGAGCTGCCCTGGTGCCTCGCCCTGCTGGTGGCCTCTCTCTGTGCCCTGCTGGTGGCCTCCTCTCTCTGGTTCTGCTCATGCTCGAAGAACAGCAGGGTATGCACCCTCTCCTCTCTCTAGTCTTGATCCTCTGCTCTTTCTCTCTTGATCTCTCTGTTCTAGCTAGAGCCCCCACCTGCACCTGCTACACTGCTTGAATATTAGGAAATTTAAATGTAACAAGAAGCATAGATGAAAGTAATTTAGTGTAATTAAGTAATTAGAGATTTATGGCATAGCTAGGTTTTTTGTTCTTGAGTAATTGATTTAAGTTACATAACTGAATAATGAATCAAAAAAATGTTATTGATGTGTTAACTGAAGAATTAAGCAACAGATTTGCATGCTTCTGTTACTGCTATATTTTGTAGTGATGCATTATAATTTGGTAGAATAAAGTAACTTATTAGTTTTGTGGTCTTTGGCAGATGGACAGAAGTTGGATTATAAAAGGGGTTAGAAAACTTTCCACTGAACATATCAAGGGAGTGGAAGATTTCATGCAATTTGTCCGCGCAAGATTTGCCAATGATGCTGCCATTCTTTGTCCATGTTGTCGATGCTTGAACCATAAAGAACATACCCAAGGTATAGTGGAAGATCATCTGCTTCTTAATGGGATGGCCAGCACATATGATAGGTGGGTCCACCATGGAGAAATCTTTCTTCAAGAACCTCAACATGGTGAAGATGTTGAAGAGCCACACCATGGTGGTGATGATGACTTTGAGTTTATGGAAAATGTTTTGGAAGATGATGATGGTTTGGACAAAGAGGATGGATATGAAGATGATAGGATTCCTGACTTATTGAGGGATCTGTACAATTCTGAAGACCATGTTGATGGACAGAAGTCACTATTTGCCGAGGTATTAGAGGAGGCTAAGCGTGTAGCTGTTGCAGGGGGGAAATTTTCAAGATTTACCTTCACCGTGAAGTTACTCCACGTCAAGTCTTACTACCGGATTAGCAATGCTGCATTCAACGCAATACTGAATCTTTTGACCTTGCAATTCCCTAATAGTGGTGTTCCCAAGAATTATGATGAAGCCTTGAGCATAATCCGCAAGTTGGGTCTAGGTTATGTTTCAATACATGTCTGCCCAAATAACTGTGTCTTGTTTCGGAAGGATTATGCCCTGTGTGACAGCTGCCCCAAATGCAATGCCCCAAGGTGGAAAGATGCCGATGGGAAAAGATCGATACCGCAGAAGGTTTTGAGGCACTTTCCTTTGAAAGCAAGGCTGAAGCGGATGTTTCTCTCGGAGAAATCATCAGATGATGTACAATGGCACAAGCTCAAGCGGCAGCCTGTGGAAGATGAGTTGAGCCATCCAGCGGACGGAGAAGCATGGAAAGATTTTGACGAGAAATATCCAAAGTTTGCAGAAGACCCAAGGAACATAAGACTCGGCCTTGCCACAGATGGCTTTAATCCGTTCGGAAACCAGAGCACGTCATATAGCATGTGGCCAGTTTTTGTGGTGCCCTACAACATGCCCCCATGGGCATGCATGGATCAGTCCAACTTTATGATGGCGTTGCTTATACCGGGTCCAGAGTCTCCAGGAAAGGATTTCGATGTCTTTATGGAGCCTCTCGTAGAAGAATTGCTCGATCTTTGGAATGGTGTACCTAATACTTACGATGCCTTGACTCCTGACAAGAAGTTCACTCTGCGTGCTGCAGTCATATGGTGCATCCATGATTTTCCAGCACTGCACACTTTGTCGGGAAGGATCACGGCGGGTTATCAGGCATGTGTGCGTTGTGACAAAAACCCTTGCTCAATGAAGATAAGGAACAAGATTTGCTTCATTGGGCATCGCCGTTTTCTTCCTCGAAACCATGGTTGGCGAAAAAGTACAGAGTTTAATGGTGAGACTGAAACCCGTGACCAGCCGGCAGAATTCAGTAAAGAAGAGCTGAAGCAGCAACTTGAAAAGTTCAAAGATGTCAGACCGGGAAAGCTTGTGAAGAAAAGAAAGCGTGAGGAAGGTCAATGTTGGGACCGAAGGTCCTGTTTGTGGGACTTGGAATACTGGCCTGATCTCAAATTGAGGAATAATCTCGATGTAATGCACATCGAGAAAAATATATGTGATAATCTGCTTGGCACATTCCTCAACATTGAAGGAAAGACAAAGGACACTTTGAACTCCAGGCTTGATCTTGAAGACATGGGCACAAGGGAAGAGTTGCATCTAAGGCCTAAAGGCAAAGATTCATTTGAAATGCCACCAGCATGGTATACAATGAGTAAAGAAGAAAAACGTGCATTCTGTGAGTTCATCAGAGCCGTGAGATTTCCCGATGGTTATGCTGCTAACCTAGCAAAGTGTGTTTCCCCCGATGGATGCAAGCTCCATGGGCTGAAAACTCATGATTGTCACATCCTTCTCCAAAGGATTTTGCCAGCCGCCCTCCGAGGAATCATGCATCATGATATATATGAAGCAGTTGCTGAGCTGGGAAATTTCTTCAGAGAATTGTGCTGCAAAACAGTAAAGCTATCTGTGTTGAAAAGACTTGAAAAGGAAATCCCAATAATTCTTTGCAAGCTTGAGAAGATCTTCCCTCCAGCCTTCTTCACCGTGATGGTCCATTTGACCGTGCATTTACCAAAAGAAGCAATGCTTAGAGGCCCTGTGCAATATGGTTGGATGTTCCCAGTCGAAAGAAGGCTGCTTACTTGTAAGCGTTCTGTGCGAAACACGGCGAGGCCTGAAGGTTCGATTGCTGAAGCCTATGTCGTCGATGAGTGCTTGACATTTTGTTCAAGGTACTTTGATGATGTGGAAACGAGATGGAATCACCCAAGCAGAAATAGTGAGAGGGATGATTCGCACATTGGTGATGTGTCAGTTTTCAATCATGGTGTGAAATTTATTGGAGGGTCAAAGTACTTGGAGGTTGATGATGAATATGACAAGATGGTGTGGTTTGTGCTCAGCAGTTGCGCTGAGGTGCAACCATATATAGAGTAAGTTATATTTTGTGCACTCGTTATATTTTCTCCGTGGGTTGGAAGGAACCCAACTTTTATCACCCACCAGATGTTTTAACTCACTACTCTTTCCTTGGGTTTGCAGGATTTTCAAGGAAGAGTTGAATAAGCAAGAAAGCCGCATCCCTGTTGATAAAAGGCTTGCCAAGGGATTTGCTAAATGGTTTAAGAATAATGTGAGATATTTAGCCATGGAATCCATTATGACACGATCTTCTTTTTGTGTGTTATTCACCCTGATTTATTTTGTGCAGATTGGCAAGATGCATGATGAGAAGAAGGTCAGTGATGATCTATTTGCTTTGGCATGCGAGCCGGATAAGCGAGTAAGAGTGTATTCAGCATGTATCGTTGACGGTGTCCGGTACCACACTCTTGACCGCGAGAAAAACAGAAAGACACAGAATAGTGGAATAGTCACCGAGGGAGATCGCGATGGTGAGCCTTTTGACTTCTATGGTCAGCTCAGAAGCACCATTCATTTGAAGTACAACTCCAGCGGAGGCATGGACCGTTCAGTTGTCTTATTTCGGTGTGACTGGTTCGATCTTGGTGTCAAGAGGAACGCCGGATTGAGAGATGATGGACACTTCAGAAGCATCAACACTGCAAGGTTTTGGTTTAAGAATGATCCTTTTATTCTGACAACTCAAGCAACAAAGGTTTTCTATGTGCCAGACACGTATTTGCAGGGAAGTTGGCAAGTTGTGCAAAAGTTCCAGCATAGACACTTGTGGAGTATTAAGGAAACTGAAGTGGAAAAGGGTCCAGGTGGTGGTGGCCTAACATATCAGGATGATAATTGTACAGAAGTTCCGGTGCAGACACGTGAAGCCAATGTCCAAACCAGAGTGCAAATGGACCGGCAAGAACCTGTTCTTGTAGATGCTTCAGTTGTAGAAGGCATTAAGAAAAAAAGAAAGGTTGTTGTCAATGAACATGAAAGCGAGGATGAAGGAGATGATACTATGTTGCAGTATGCTAGTGATGATGGGGAAAATAGGACTGGGCATAGAATTCCTGGTTTTGGCATCGATGACGATGAGTAGCATATGGTAATGAAGATAAAATTATAACTATGCTTCTGTAATTTAGATAGTACTAACCTACTGGAATTTCATTGATGTTAGATAGTACTAACCTTTTTTGAATTGTATTGCAGCCTGATGCATCTTGGTGTTGCTTGATGTCTCCAAGATGCATGTTGCTTGATCAAGATGGATGCCTGTTGCACAAGATGGATGCCTGTTGCTGTCTTCCTGTAGCTGAAACTTGTAGTTGATGCTTGTTGCTGTCTGTTGGATCTTGTAGTTGATGCTTGTTGCTGAAACTTGTAGCTGTCTGTTGGATCTTGTAGTTGAATTTGTGGCGTGTTGCTGAAACTGAATTTGTATTAAATTTGTAGCGTGTTGTTAAGAAATGACCAAGATGGATCTTGTAGTTGATGCATGTTGTTGTCTGTTGCACAAGGTTGCTTGATGGACAAGGTTGAAACTGAACTTATGCTTGCTTGATGAATTGTTGTTGAAACTGAACTTATGCTTGCTGTTGAGAAATGACCAAAAAAAGGTCGAGACCTGGGACTCGAACCCAGGACCTCTAGTTCGAATAGATACTTCATTGCCACTGGGAGAGATATGTGATCTTGTAATAGTAGGATGATTACAACATTTTATATATAACATTTATGTGTGCCAATTCACTTAAACATAACTGAAATTTAACTGGAGGTTAATAAAATGTAAATACTGGAACTTGTTGGAGACTGACATAGCATCTTCAAACACAGAATTTCAAAGACATTGCTGGAACACATTCCATAAACTGACATAACATGTTCAAACAACCAAAAGCAAACATAGGTTCAAAAGCTTAATACTCTAGCTTGACAAACTGACATAGGTTCCATAAAACTGACAGACACATCACATAAGTTCGAAAGCATTACTAACATGACTCTAGCTTGACAACCTGACATAAACATCTTGTCAGTTCAAAAGCATCAGACGCTTCAGCTTAAGCTTATTCACACAACCCTCCACATGGCTTCAGCTTCTTCACAGCCAACTTGAGACCTGAAGTGTTCTTGAGGGTGCGGCGAAACCAGAAGAGAAGGATATCTCCCACTTTGAACTTCTCGCCCAATTTGTTCACCACAGACATCCACTGCATCGTCATCATGGCCCTGTTGTCACCTTTGGCTTTCCCAAGCAGGATCTTGACATCACTTTTGTCATTTCTGCGATGATAGACCTTAATGGTAGCTTCCTTGCTTGGCAGGTGCCTTACGTGCTTGCTGAGGTGATCCTTGGTATATTTCTTGGTGAAATACTGCAAGGATAATGTAAGCAATTAGTCTCTGTGCAAAAATATACCAACAGAGATGAAGAAAGTGTGGTACAGGTCAATCTACCATTTTTCCTTTGATGTTGATGGTGTGTGACTTCTGCAAAGTGCAGATGTACAATGGCTTGTGTGGTTTGTTGTTGGCACAGAACTCCTTGAGCAATGCCACCTGTCGGTGGTCCATTGCAACTTTGTTGCCAAACTCACAATGTGGTGCATAGGTGTCATGGCCCTTATTACCTGGGCCTACATACAAGGATTAAGAAATGTAAATACAAAACTGAATCAGCACTACAACAAATCAGAAGCACGAGTACAAGCCATACCTCTGATGGTCTTGGCCCTAGTGCACACTTCATCGTCACTAATGGCAATTGCGTCAACGGCAATTGCGTCAACTTCCTCCTGTTTCACATCCATTGTGGCCTAATAAAAAAAGACAACAATAATTTAGATACTACTTTACATGTATTTCAACTAATAGCTTATTATATCTAACAGCTACTAATGGAAATGACCAGTTCATCGAAACAACTGATGCATCAGTCATTATTACTACAGTGAACAATGACAACTGATAAATGAAGGCTTTCCAAACCCGCAAGTACCTGAACTTAATTCAATAACCAACACACAGAGACATCTTAATCCAGATTGGGAACTTGTAGACCAGTACCAGTTTTAAAATGCAGTTGATTTACCATTATGAGGAAGCTAAGGTGATATCATTTCCAGTTGCTGAAAAATGTTAATTAACAAATGGCAAATGATTATCCAAGAACCTAATCATTAACTTAAAATTCCAACCAGATCTATTCTTGACATGGTTTAACACATGAAACGTCATATTTCATCATAAGATCCACACTAGCTAGGACACAGAGTCTTCTTCACGCTCAATAACAAAACAGGAGAATATCTTAGCGCAGGTGACTGATACGAAGAAGAGGCAAAACCCGCTCGATAACAAAACCCGCAAGTACTCGCAGAGGCTGCTCTGCCCTGCTTGGTCTAGAAGCGGAGCTTGGTGAAGAACGACCTGTTCTTGCCGGTCTTGAACCTCTCCTCGAACTTGGCCTTGGCTGCCTTGGCGGCGGTCACCTTGCCAAGATTCTACTTTGCAGTTGGGGGATTACTCGAAAAAAAAGAGAAACGACGGTGGATAGGGAAACGAGCAAATCCACAAGCGAATGTGGGACTCCAGGAAACGGCGGCGATGGTCTCACGAGGAAAGGGAGGCGATATTGCCCTAGCTAAATCTAGCAGAAACGGCGGTGGAGGAGGGACACGAGGAGGGACATCAGATCTCACCTTGAGTGGGGGGTTTACTCCGGCGCGGGCGACGGAATCGGTGGCCATCGCGGGCGGTGGCCGGCGCGGACGACGGAATCAGCGCGTGTTCTCGGAACTGACGAGGGGGAGTGGGGAGGCGAAGTGGCGAGGCGAAGTGGCGAGGTGGGTGGGGGAACTGAATAGGAGGTGGACTCGAGGAGGTGGACTCCTCTCTGCCGTAAGTGGCCTCACTGACGCGTGGGTCCCACGGACAGGGGCCCACATGTAAGCACCACAACTTTCCTGGTGGTGGATTTGAGTGGTGTTGGAATGGTGCTGTGGAGGAATTTTGCTTAATCACATTTGAATAAATTAAATTTTCAAAAAACAACCATTATCTAAGCGCTCAAAACGGCTGTTTTCTGTGGATACTAGGGCATATATAACAACACCACGCGAAGATCTTGCATCGTTTCGATTTTTTTTTTGAATTTTCTGGAATTTTCAAAGCCGGTTTCGGAAAACCGTCAAAACAAGGGACATGACCGTTCGTACCTAGGGGTTGAATCTTGATGAACTCTTGGTGTTTCTATGTTGAAATAGGTACTTGGCTACCTAGAAATGATTTTTTCAAAAAATAAAGAGAAAACTACGAGGCACCTGTAGTTCAAATTTGGCCCGGTTTCAGCTGAATCGGCAGAAATTTGTCTTTTTCAAATGAGGTGTATTTTGAGCTATTCAGAGGTAGTAAGTTTGTTATTTGTAGATCAAACATGACATAATATATTTATAATTTTACTTTGTAGATTTTTGCAACATATTTTGTGTATGTGCTTCACAAAACAAGCCGGTTTTGACACTCCAGGAAGGGAAAATGGTATTTTTATTCAACGAAAAATAAAACTTTCTTCGTGAACATTGTTAGTTCTTCCAATATGCACCTTTGTGTGGAATATGGGCACATTTAAACAAACTATGCCATGGATGTGGCCAAAACATCCGTCATTTCAACCGAAAGCCATGAATCTTCGTACGAGATAGCTCATTTCTGTGAACACATTTTCCACCAAATTGTCGTATTCCAAGTTTATTATTTTTGGTGGATACTAGGGCATATCAACACCACGCGAAGATCTTGCATCGTTTCAATTTTTTTTGAATTTTCTGGAATTTTCAAAGCCGGTTTCGGTGAACGGTCAAAACGGGGGACATGACCGTTCGTACTTAGGGGTTGAATCTTGATGAACTCTTGGTGTTTCTATGTTGAAATAGGTACTTGGCTACCTAGAAATGATTTTATCAAAAAATAAAGAGAAAACTACGAGGCACCTGTAGTTCAAATTTGGCCCGGTTTCAGCTGAATCAGCAGAAATTTGTCCTTTTCAAATGAGGTGTATTTTGAGCTATTCAGAGGTAGTAAGTTTGTTATTTGTAGATCAAACATGACATAATATATTTATAATTTTACTTTGTACATTTTTGCAACATATTTTGTGTATGTGCTTCACAAAACAAGCCGGTTTTGACACTCCGGGAAGGGAAAATGGTATTTTTATTCAACGAAAAATAAAACTTTCTTCGTGAACATTGTTAGTTGTTCCAATATGCACCTTTGTGTGGAATATGGGCACATTTAAACAAACTATGCCATGGATGTGGCCAAAACATCCGTCATTTCAACCGAAAGCCATGAATCTTCGTACGAGATAGCTCATTTCTGTGAACACATTTTCCACCAAATTGTCGTATTCCAAGTTTATTATTTTTGGTGGATACTAGGGCATATCAACACCACGCGAAGATCTTGCATCGTTTCAATTTTTTTTGAATTTTCTGGAATTTTCAAAGCCGGTTTCGGTGAACGGTCAAAACGGGGGACATGACCGTTCGTACCTAGGGGTTGAATCTTGATGAACTCTTGGTGTTTCTATGTTGAAATAGGTACTTGGCTACCTACAAATGATTTTTTCAAAAAATAAAGAGAAAACTACGAGGCACCTGTAGTTCAAATTTGGCCCGGTTTCAGCTGAATCGGCAGAAATTTGTCTTTTTCAAATGAGGTGTATTTTGAGCTATTCAGAGGTAGTAAGTTTGTTATTTGTAGATCAAACATGACATAATATATTTATAATTTTACTTTGTACATTTTTGCAACATATTTTGTGTATGTGCTTCACAAAACAAGCCGGTTTTGACACTCCGGGAAGGGAAAATGGTATTTTTATTCAACGAAAAATAAAACTTTCTTCGTGAACATTGTTAGTTGTTCCAATATGCACCTTTGTGTGGAATATGGGCACATTTAAACAAACTATGCCATGGATGTGGCCAAAACATCCGTCATTTCAACCGAAAGCCATGAATCTTCGTACGAGATAGCTCATTTCTGTGAACACATTTTCCACCAAATTGTCGTATTCCAGGTTTATTATTTTTGGTGGATACTAGGGCATATATAACAACACCACGCGAAGATCTTGCATCGTTTCGATTTTTTTTTAATTTTCTGGAATTTTCAAAGCCGGTTTTGGTGAACGGTCAAAACGGGGGACATGACCGTTCGTACCTAGGGGTTGAATCTTGATGAACTCTTGGTGTTTCTATGTTGAAATAGGTACTTGGCTACCTAGAAATGATTTTTGCAAAAAATAAAGAGAAAACTACGAGGCACCTGTAGTTCAAATTTGGCCCGGTTTCAGCTGAATCGGCAGAAATTTGTCTTTTTCAAATGAGGTGTATTTTGAGCTATTCAGAGGTAGTAAGTTTGTTATTTGTAGATCAAACATGACATAATATATTTAGAATTTTACTTTGTACATTTTTGCAACATATTTTGTGTATGTGCTTCACAAAACAAGCCGGTTTTGACACTCCGGGAAGGGAAAATGGTATTTTTATTCAACGAAAAATAAAACTTTCTTCGTGAACATTGTTAGTTGTTCCAATATGCACCTTTGTGTGGAATATGGGCACATTTAAACAAACTATGCCATGGATGTGGCCAAAACATCCGTCATTTCAACCGAAAGCCATGAATCTTCGTACGTTTTAGGTTCCGTCGTCATCTTTGTGCAAACAATTTGGTTATTTGTACATCGAATATAACACATTTTAGGTTCTTTGTGTAAACAGAGTGTAAGAAGCATGATTCAACCCCGAGACGCGGACGGTGACCGCGGCGATTTCGAACCGGTCTAGAAACAAGTGATAGAAATTCGTAAAAATCCAAAACAAATGGAAAAGTTATTCATGTTATGTGACATAGCAACCGAAATAGTTGGTTTGAATTAATCAATACCCAATTATTATTCCAAAGTTTCACATGTGAGGCCAAAAATAGAAAGAAAACTCAAAAATTAGGTTCCAAATCGTAATTCCCGCTGTCCCGCCTCCTGTCCCGCCTCCGACTAAAATATTTCGGGATCCCCGCCCCCGACCAATTAATTCCCGCCCCGACCTCTCCCCCGACCAATTCATTCCCCTCTCCACCGCTCAGATCCAATCCGCTCTCCGCACGCCGCACCACCGCACCACCGCACCACCTCTCTCCCGACGGCGACGGAGGAGGCACCACCGCACCACCGCACCACCTCTCCCCATCGCACCTCACCGCGCCACCTCTCCCCCCTCTCCCCACCGCACCGCACTGCACCACACCGCCGCACACCCTACCTCTCCCCCGACGGCGACGGAGGAGGCACACCTCACCCCACCTCTCCCCACCTCACCGCGCCACCGCACTGCACCACTATCCCCTCTACCCTCTCCCCACCGCACCGCACCACCGCACATCACCACTATCCCGACGACGGCGGCAGGAGGCGGGACAGGAGCCGCGACAGGAACGACGACGACGACCGCCACACCATCGATCTAAACCTCGTCGACGGTGAGTTGTCCCGTCCATCTCCCTTAGCTAGCTCCTTGTTCTAGGTTTAGGGTTCTTCTCCATATCATGATTTGATCCCCACCTGCATGATTTGATCCCCACCTGCATGATTTGATCCATCTTATTGATGCTACTGTTGTTTAGTTTAGGGCTTATTGATGCTACTGTTGTTTAGTTTAGGGCTCATTGATGCTACTGTTGTTTATTTTAGGGCTCATTGATGCTACTGTTGTTTAGTTTAGGGCTCATTGATGCTACTGTTGTTTAGTTTTACAATAACTCTGATATGAAATCATATTTGCTAAGAAAGAATGCTATATTTCCTAAGAAGGAAGTTAATTTCCTGTTACATCAAATTTTCGTGTGAACAAATTCTTTTCATTATAGTTTTTTACTAACCAGATCAACACCCCAGGTTGAGATCATCAATGGCAAAGATGTCAAAGAAGAACCTGCTTGCCGGTAAGTAACCTTGTTCCTTATGCTTTTCCTGCTACCTTGTCTATGTTTGCTTCCATGTATCTCTAGCTTATTACATGTTGTTCTTGTAATATATGGTTATATTTTTTCATTGTATTGCATGCTATTATGTCCTGTTCTAGCTATGGTCATATTTTTTCTTGTGCTTGTTAAGGTACCAGGAATAAGGATAAATAAAACATGATAGGATAGATAAATTGCCTAGAATGGGGTTGTTTATTAGTTCCTAATGAATTAATTGTACTCAATACCATGTTTCAAAGATTCAACTTACTTGTTTTCGTTGTCTTGCTTCTCAATGCAATTCAACCAAATCAAACTCATGGTTGCTTAATTTTATCTTTCAAAAAGAAGCACCTGCCACGGAATACGAGAAGATTAGGGTTCAGCAAATGTTGAGGAACAATCGTACATTCCAGTCCCTTGGCATCGGTGCACTAGTATCCATGATTAGGAATTCAAACAATGTTGTTACTGAAGCTAGTGCAATTACAACCAATGATTCAACATCTGCCATAACTCAAGACTCAAGCTCAGAGTACAGTCCTGAGGATGATGGAGTGATTGGTCAAGATGAAAGTGATGATACCGTAGTGAAGAAGCAAGTTAAGGTGGGTGTGGTGGTGGGAAGGGGGGCTTAATTTGTGTGCTCTTTGTTTAATCTGTGCAAAGACTTTTCTTACTCATTATCTAATGCCATTGTCTTTGTTGTTTCTACGAGGGACCCAAGGTTTCTAGAAGGAAGAAGTGTGCTGTTAAGAAGATAAGCAGCAGAAGGACAAGCACACGGATACGCACACTTGATTCAACTCAATCTTCTGCAATGGCTCCTAGAAGGGTGGTGGCTCCAGATCTAGAAGGAACTAAAAGAATGCTAGCTGATATTCGACCAGATCAAGATGACAACTGTCTCTTCAAAAGGCAGAAGAAGGTGTTGGCTCCAACCAGCATGGAAGAAACCACACCACAGCTGCATGTGGATGAAGATGTGGATGAAGGAAACACAGGGAACATGGATGGAGAAAGGACAATGCACAATGATGGTGGAAGCTTGCTATGCAACAATGTACAAGGCCCGCTGCATGTGGATGAAGGAAGCTCAGGGAACATGGATGGAGAAAGGAATATGCAAGTCACTGAACAAAATCAACATACTTCTGATGGAAGCAAGTCACTCCTATGCCATTCCTACATTTGGTTTGATGTATCCATCTGTAGAACATGCCACCTTATTAGTGTATTCTGTTAACCGATGGCATGCATGTATATATGACATTCTGCTATATTTACATTTTCAGATGAAACTGCTTTGGTTAAACACAAGAGAAGGGGAACAGGGCTAGAGCGGTTAACCAAGGGATTGGGTGAGAAGGTCACCATCCAAATTTCTCAAGGGATGAACCGTCCAGAGAAGCCGATGCAGGCTGCATTGCTTGCATCAGAGTGTGGCTATATTGCAAGATCTATTCTGCCGGTGCTACCTCACTTTAAGGAGTACAAGAAGGACCCCAACATTGTCAAGAACTTCATTGGGAAAGTTTCTGTAAGCTAACTGCTTTGAACCTGAATCTCATGTTCTTGCTATGGATACCCCTGGCAATATGATTATCTGACCGTCCCATTGCCTTGTTTCCTATTTTGGTAGGCCAATTTTCACATTGACGCTACTGAAGAGACTCTTGAGAAGACTTGCAAAGACATCTTGAAGAAAGTATCAAAGAATAGACGCCACTTGATCAAGAAGGATTTCTTCAACGACGTGGCAGCTAATGAAGTTAGCGCCAAGTCCCCGGTGGAAGGCTTGTCAGACAATGAATGGCAAAAGCTGGTAGAACTGTGGTCTACCCCGAAACACAAGGTATGTATGTTCACGCGCTATGAGTTTTGTTAATGCTTGCTGTGATGTATCTGCTGCTGTTCTTGATTGTACTTTGCTCATTTATTCTATTGTAGCAAACCTGTGAAAGTGCCAAGAAAAACAGAAGTAAAGTCAAGTTTCAGCAAAGGACAGGTTCTCGATGCTACGCTGCCCACATATATCAAACTGTAAGAAAACTCATGTTTTTCAATTGGCCTAAGAATATTTTGCCTTGAAAGCTTATAGTCTGCCTGCTGTCTTGATGGAAAATGTTTCAGAAGGAGGATCGCAAGGGCGAAACCTTGACTGCGGTAGACCTGTTTAAGGCTACACATAACAGCAAGAAAGAGGGTGTTTCCCAGGAAGTGCAGGCAGCTATAGTAAGTTACTTGTCTCTCCCAGGAATTGTTCAAGGCATACTTGATGTTAGATGATCTATTACATGTGTTCAAAACAGATAGGTTTAGATGGATTTTTTAGCAAGTATAGTTAATACAGTTCTGCACTATGCTTCTACATGACCTGCTTGTGATCTTGGTTGGTGCCCAGCAATTCTCTCTAGCTTGTTACATGGTAGTATATATGTTGCCTGTTATATGATATTTTCAGATGTGTTGCCTGTTATATGATATTTTCAGATGTGTTGCCTGCTAAGGTAGCTCCAATTTGCTATAACAGAATTTTAATATGTGTATGTATGTTGTGCATCTGTAATTGCAGAAGGACATGGAGAATATGTTGGATGATTCAGCACAAGAAGGCCAACAAAAGTCTGATGTCGCTGTTGTTGCTGATGTGCTTACCAAGAAATGCCCTTCAAGCACATTCCTCAAGAATGTTGGTCTTCAATCAAGCTCATCCAGGAAGTTCAGTAAATCAGATCCTGCTGTGGCTGCGCATGTCATTGAGCTAGAGGAGAAGCTGGAGAGGGAGCAAATCCAAAATGAAGCAATGCGGGCAGAGCTAGCTGAAATGAAGAAGAGGACCGAAGAAGCAGAAGTTGCACAAGCTGTACGTGACAAGGAGCATCTTCTGCTACAACAAAAGACGGACGAAACTCATGCGCAACTAGCTCACCTGATGGTGTTGTTTGGAAGCAAGGCTCTCTGATGGTAAGTTCCCCTGTGTGTTTGCTGGGTTCTTTCTCCTGTGAGCATCATGCATGTTCTGATTTTAAACTGTGAAGCTCTATGTTTGGCTGTGAAGCTATAGCTGAAATGATTCCAGTTTCAGTTCTTTTCTGTATTGCTCAATGCACTTTCTGTTCTGAAGCTCTATGTTTTCTGAAGTTTCTATTCTGTTCCTTTTTTCAGGTCAGATAACAGGAAGTGGAAGATAGAAGTGGAGTTTTTTGGAAGTAGAAGTGGAGTTCAAGATAGAAGATAGAAGTGGAGTTTTTTGGAAGTAGAAGTGGAAGTAGAAGTGGAGTTTCTATTCTGTTTTCTGTTTTACTTTTTTTCGTTGGTACCTGGTGGTATCAGTTTTGCCTTCAATGATTTGAATGAACCTTGAATGTATGAATTCTGTGAGAATGTATGAATTCTGTGAGAATGATGTGCCTTGAATATGAGTTCTGTGAGGATTTGCATTCTGGAATGAGTTGTAGTTCAAATTTACTGGAATTCAAATTTGTATGTATGGATTTGAATTTGACCTATCTATATGCAATTGGGCTTAACAGTAAAAAGCCCATGGCATCAGCCCAACTACTAGTGGGCTGTATTCAATTATAAAAAAAAATTCAATTTTAATGGACCAAAAGTAGTCAACAGCCAGGAAATACATTGGACCATAAATAGGCCAAGGCCCAGATTCGAAATGGATGGAAAAGGCCTAGGCCCAGACGAAATTTCACATGAGCCTTTTAACCTGACAACAAATTAAAGGGAAAAAAAAATTATTGGGCTAAAACATTGGGCTGGCCCATTTGGTGGAGCAGTATGGACTGGGCTGAATCTCTTCAATGACCTAGTCATTTGGTCATAATATTTGCCACGTAGGATTGGCCACGTAGGATGTGACGTGGCTATAGCAGGATATCACATGACCAAATCAGTTGGTCATAGGGTTATGACCCCTCTGATTGGGTCATAGAGTCTATGACAATTCCATCCAATTAGTCATTGACGATGAAATAAGACGCTCGGTATGTGACTTTCCATTTTTGGTCAAAAAGGGGTCATGAATCAACCTACGTGACCTTCTAGTGACAAAATTTGAGGGTCACGTATCAACATATTTCTTGCAGTGTTTTGGTGCATCGTCCTCGAGATTATCGAGACCTTGTATATCAAAGTCCCCAAAGTTCTCTTACTCTTGATAGAAAATTTCCTCGTATGTTTTAGAGTTAATGTTGTTATAATCATCATCAGAGGGCATGGGTATCTTCCCATGTGGCGACACCTGGAACACGAATTCCCAGCCCTCGAGTCCCTCTTTCTGACATGGGTAGGGCAAATAATAAACTTCTTGGCTTGGTGGGCCATAATGAAGACATTGGATCCGCTGTAGGTGGTTGAAGGCTTGTTTCAACTAACCCAATGTAAGGGGTACTTTTCTGTCCATGCTTTGGGTCGAACCAGTGGCATTTGAACACAACGAGCTTGAATTCTATGTTCGTATTATTGTATGTCAGCTCGTATACGTTCTATAACCTTCCGTAGTCAAACTCACCGGCTCCTTTTGTGAAGACCCTAGTATTTATAGTTTTTGCATTAGGACGACTGTTCTGGTGAAACCCTGTATGGAAGCAATACCCATTCACATCATACTTCTCAAATGCCTTTACTCTATGGTTACAGCCTTGGAGACACATCTCAACTCATCAGACATCACAATGTTGGGATTAGCTCCCTACAAGTTCAGTACAAATTGTTTTGTGCATTATTTATATGTAATAAAAAAAGACAAGACACGGATTGCAAGGTAGGGGGACAGGCTAGATATTACCTTTTCCATGAACCAAGTCGTGAATTTTTTCTTTCCGGGGGCCCTCTTTCAGAGGAATGTCCAGCTCGGCTTCATCGGGATCCACCGTTCCCGACCACATTTCATCCTTGAATTGGCTAAAATAAGATAAATATGTATTAGAGCAAAGCCGACTTACTAGTTGCAAAGTAATTTGATTCACCATTTTACCTTAGGAAACTGCCCGCTTCCCCCTCGTCACGAATCACTTCATCAATGTTCAAGAGCACATATAGCATTATGCACTCCAGCTCTTCCTTGCTAAAGGTATACTTTTTTGCGCCACCGGCCTTGCCACCGGGACACTTCAAGAGGAGGAGCTTGGGGTCTTTCTTAGGCTTGTCGACATTGTACCGAGAGGCCTGGTTATGCATAGTGGGAACATAATCGGGGAAGTATGTTAGACTAGTGTCTGCCATCTCCTGGAGGAGAGTTGCCTCAGCTATGCATGCTTCAATCTGATTTTTGTTTCCACATTTGGTTCGAATGTACTTAAACTCTCTCTCAATACAAAACTTCAAACAAACTGCATCGGTCCACCCAAGAGTGCCTCATTCGCGAGATGCACAACAAGATGTGCCATCGGAGTAAAGAAGCCTGGCGGAAATATCGTCCCTAAGTTGCATAGCAACTCCGGCACTAGATCATGCAGCTTCTGAATAATCATGGGACATATCTGCTTAGCGTAGAGCGTGCGGAATAAATGGCTCAACTTTGTGAGCACTCGCCACACACGGTCGGGGAGATACCCTCGAACTATCACCGGCATCAGCCGCTCAATCCAAATATATTAGTCGTGACTCTTGAGCCCGGTGACTTTTCCTGTTGCAATATTGACTCCCTTACTTACGTTCGAACAATAACCGTCTGGGAACATCATGACGTATTTGAGCCACATGAATGCCTCCTTCTTTTGAAGACTATTAAGGAAAAAGTCGGCATGCGAATTGAACAAAAAAAATCGACGGTTGTTAGGAGGCTGCATGTGTAATCTCTCCCTATCACAGAGGTTCTTAATATCGACTCTAGCCTTGACATTATCCTTTGACTTCTCAGGAATGTTCAGCACTGTGAAACAGAGACTCTCTGACATTATTTTTGGTGTGCATCACATCGATGTTATGGGGTAGTTTGAGGTCCTCGTAATATTCAAGCTGTGTCAAACCTGCCACATGAGTCTAGTTGTGTGTTTCACCATATCCCACATATTGTGGGCCATTTCCCGGAGCAGGAATGAGAGCACGTAGCTCGGCATCAATAGTTGCACCATCAAAAGTTGGTATCTCTTTCTCTTCACCCTCAACTCTTCCCTTTTTAAGTTCGTTTTGTCTTCTCTAAACCGATGCCTTCTTTTGAGAAACTTTCGATGCGTGTCGAACGCGGAATACTTTTTACCCCCGTTTAGCCAAAGGAACTCAAGTCGGTTCCTGGACACTGGGCATGGACACTTACCAACTGTACACCATCCGCAGAATAGGGCGTACCCAGGCATGTCGTGCATGGAATAGTGGAACCAAACTTTCATCAAGAAGTTTCTCTTCAATGCACAGTCGTATGTCATAGTCCCGTGGTGCCAAGAGTGATACAGATCATCCACAAGCGGCTGCATGTAGACACTCAAATTCTTCCCCGAGTATTCAGGTCCTGGAATGACCAACGACAGGAATATGGTCTTCCTTTGCATTAGAATTCCGGGAGGGAGATTGAGCAGAATAACAAACACGGGCCAGCAGCTGTATGAGGCAGTCGACATACTATACGGATTGAATCCATCGGTTGATATCGCAGTTCTGATGTTTCAAGCCTCCTTTGCCTCCTCGGTGTATTTTGCATCAAAATTCTTCCATGCCTGACCATCAGATGGATGTCCCATCTTTACCCTTCCGTGCTCGTCCTCGTATCTCTTCCCCATCTTGTACCACGTCATCTGTGTGGCAGACTCTTTGTTCGTGTAAAGTGATGTCTACGCACACTTCTATTCTTGTAGATAGTGTTGGGACTCCAAGTGCAGAGGTTTGTATAACAGCAGCAAATTTCCCTTAAGTGGATCACCCAAGGTTTATCGAACTCGGGGTGGTAGAGGTCAAAGATATCCATCTCAAGCAACCCTGCAATTAAGATACGAGAAGTATCTTGTGTCCCCAACACACCCAATATACTTGTCAGGTATATAGGTGCACTAGTTCGGCGAAGAGAGAGAGTAAAATACCAGCATTATGGATGATTATAAGTGATAGTAACAATCTGAAATAAATATGGCAGCAACTAAACATGTAGCAGAACATGCAGATAACGGTGTTTCAATGCTTGGAAATAAGGCATAGGGATCCTACTTTCACTAGAGGACACTCTCAACAATGAAAACATAATTGAACGCATAAATATCATTTCTTCACTATGCTACTCCGAACCACTCTCCGGTTGAATAACGAACACTAATCATTGCGTAGGGATTTAACAACACTCCTTATAGTAAGCACTTTCCCAACCAACTAAACCCCATGCTATCACCATGGAACCCATATGGTTCCACGCAAACACCACAATTTCGTAGGTTCATCTTCCAACACAACATATAAATATCATGCTAAACCACGCGGTGCATACATACCCCGTGATGAAAGTGTTTACGGAGATAACAAAACCACTTGAGTAGCATAACAGATGAAGATCAATCTACATATTCAACTAGATTACAAAGCTCATGATCACATAAAGATCACACCATGGGAGAGAGAGATGAACCACATAGCTACTGGTAGAGCCCTCAGCCCCGAGGGAAAACTACTCCCTCCTCATTATAGGAGACATCAACGGCGATGGAGATGGCGGTGGAGTCAATAGAGTTGGCTTCCGGGGGCACTTCCCCGTCCCGGCAGGGTGCCAGAACAGAGATCTGTCCCCTGAAACTTGTCGGTGGCGGCGGCGGAGCTACGGCTGTATTTTGCAGAAAAGGTCGATTCCCCTAGGGTTTATGCATCTGGGAGTATATATGGGCGCAAGGGCGACGTCAGGAGGTGGCCAGGGGGCCAACACCCTTAGGTGGCGCGGCCAGGGGACCCGCGCCACCCCATGTTGTGGCCACCCTGTGGCCCCCTCCGGGGCTCTTCGGGACTTCTGGAAGCTTCTGGGACTTTTAGGACTTCCGGCTTTCGAATTTTCCAACTCCGAGAATATTTCCAGAACAACTTTTTTCAAACTAAAAACAATAGAAAACAGGGAACTGGCTCCGTGGCATCTTGTTAATAGGTTAGTACCGGAAAACGTGTAAGGAAAACATGTGGGAAACAACATGAAATCAACATGGAAAATCAGAAGTGAGGGATACATTTACGACGTATCATAAAGCCGCTGTATTCATTTTATGAATGGGAGATAACGAAGAATCTTCACGGCGACTTTTGTCTTCTTTTTCTGACGATCTGCTCCCTTTACCTCATGATACCTAGAGGCTCCACACAGGGTACAGTACTTGTCATCCGCAAACTGTTGCAGAAACAAGATGCAACCTTTGGGACAATAATCTATCTTTTCATAATCCATGTTGAGCTCTCGCAAGATTTTCTTTGTCTCGTACATGCTTTTAGGCAAACAGTGTCCTTCGGGCAACATGTTACCATATGTTTGAAGAGGAGCTTCAAATCATGAACGGGTGTTGCCGTACTCGAGCTTTTTGGCTAGTACTTGAGAGATGGCATCCAGCTGAGAAATACTTTCACCCTCGTACAAAGGTCTCTCAGCCGTTTCCATCATATGGCAGTAGCCTTCGCGGTAGGCTCCGGTTCTTCGGGTTCACACGGTTCCTCTTGTTCACACGGTACCTCCGGTTCCTCGTGTGAAGGTGGCAAATCTAGCATGTAGGAATCATGGAGATCATTCAGAAAGTTTCTAATCCCATCGTCCTCCTTGCAATTGATCCGCTGCCGCATCAGCCTTCCACTGTCACATTCGTATTCAGCAAAGTCGACCGTCGTGACGAAGCCCGGCATATACCCATAAGACCAAAGGTGTTTTCTCATATCGTCTTTTCCCTTACGCTGATGCCTCCTGCAATGACTGCAAGGGCAAAATGGCCGAAGGCCTGCCTTTGAACCACGCGCTAACTCCTTCACTAAGAAATCCGTCTTCCATACCCACTCATCTGACCTTTCAATCGCTCTAATTCGGCCACTGTATATCCACCCATTATCAACCATCCTCTGTTTTATTTCAGAGCCAAACAACATACATAGCATGAAATTAATTGCATCATAGTATTTTTTTTGTACCGTGCAAAATGAAGCATCAACCTACATCTCTAATAGGTAAGGGTCCTAGCAGCCGCCGGATCTGTAGACTGAGTATGTTCTCCATGCTCTACCCCGATCCGAGACAGAATTTTGGCAGCTCCTCCCCGCTGCTCTCCCGATACACGTCTCGGCCAAAGGCCGAGAGAATGTGCATAAGGAGAACAACGGGGAGGCGCTAACAAAATCCTGACCCAACCCGGAGCAGAACCTGGAGAATGTCGGATATATACCAATTAGGGGTATATCCGGCATTAGTCTAAAGAGCCGGATTCCCCGGTGGCCTGTTGGTAGTGGATCACGGTCCATTGGGCGGCCCAGTAAGCTGATGGGAAGGAAGCTGGATTCTAGGAGAACTCGGACCACGGCCCAAAGTGGTGCGGCTTGGAGCAGAAGATAGATTCCTTACTTTCCAAGTTAGATACTTTCCATAGTCTTCTAGGTTTCCTTTCTGTAAGCCCTAACCCGTCTATCTATATAAAGCCGGAGGGCGGGAGAAGAAAGACAATAGAAAATTAGCTAGAAAGCTTACTCGCCGAGTAGTTGATGCTCGTCGAGTTAGCGAAACCCTACTCACATTGTACTTTGTATACTTCAAGCATCAGCCCTGATTTAGTGAGATTGCAGGAGTAGCAACGCCGCCTAGTTGCGACGTAGCGAACCTGGGTAAACTTGGTGTTCTTGGTTGTCGTATTGCCATGTCCCCCACGTATCTACGAGTAGTCTCATGGCACCCCCGTCTATGAACTCTACTACGATTTCTCGACAGTTGGCTCCCACCGTGGGGCCACCGACGTCAGGCGTTATGTTTCGATCGGGGATACTTGGCGGAATCGGCAGTACGATAACTGTCGGAAGCTTGGAATTCGATGACGACGTCAGGCGCTTCCTCAACAACGGATTCTACATGCGAGCACGAAATCACCTGGTAAGTGCATGCGTTTTACCGACTGGATCTGCAAACGTCTTTATCGGATTAACTGCTGAGGCAATGGGATTCTGTGGTGCAAGTAAATTTATTCCACCCGCCCTATACCCAGTTGAAGAAAACTACGATACCGTATTCTGCTCAGAACGCCAATGCCCGGTTGAAATTTCTGCCTCTTCGGAGATGCCCGCAATCATATCTCACTTTATTGGCATGGTGCAGTCCGAGGACGCAGATAATCCCACAGTACAAGTAGAAGATCCGACACCCGTCAATGAGACGATGAATTCGGAAGCCAACTCTGTATTAGCTGCCCTAGAGGCAAGATTAGAGTCGGAACCCGGATTTTAAGACCTAGATTCCTATGATGACGATGAAGATGCTTTCGAGAGAAAGGTCAAATCTATGCAGGGGAAGTTCCATGAAGTGCTTATGGAAAAACTGGCTGAAAACACGGATGCCGAAGATGATGAAGACCCCAAAACACCTCCTCCAGATGAGAAAAGAGAGGATGGTGAAACCAGTCCAATTTACCCCGATGCCAAGGAATTGATAGAGCATGAACCTGGCAAAAAACCTCCCTCTTCCAAGAAGAAAAAAAAAGATTGCCAAGAAAGTCTAGTATAAACTCCAGAAGAAAAGGTTGGCAGATATTGCTAACCAAAACGTGGAAGTAGGAGGAGGAAAGGGAGTCACACCTGCGGAGAAGAAAAAGAAGGAAATACATGTTCCACAAATGTCGGAACAGGACGAAATTGATCTAATTCAAACTCCAGTGGGACGTGACGAACCCCCTGAAGTGCTGGAAGCCATGAGATGAGCTCTACAGCTGCAGTAGCAACATCTATTCAGAACTCGGGAAAACCTCTTAAAAACCTAGGCTAGCATTAAGTTGCAGCAGGAAGAAATAGAGGAATTCGAAAGAAGGAATAGATCTGGCATAAAACCACATGGTTACCCAGAATTGCAAAGCCGGACGTGCTGCCACAAAAAGAATGGTTCCAAAACCCTTCTTGGCAAAGACAGGTAAACGACACCAATGCCAAGGGCGAACACATATACAAAACTACAGCCGAAAACGCGGAGGCCGCGTTCGCCATCCTTAACGATGATCTGTACTCCAACGACGAAAAGCTTCAAAGGGTGTATGATTTCTTAGGAAAAGCATTGCAACAGCAACAATGAGGACAAGCAAGATCAGGGAAGTTGCATGACGACTCGGCCCTATGCAAAACTGCCACATGTGCCGCTGGAGCACCTGGACCTAGCAAACCTGGAGATTCAGGCAATTCTAAGGAGAAGAAAGGAGATCCAAGAAAGGACAAGAAAATCCCAAATCATAAGGATGTAGCGTCCAGGACGGGATCCCATCTGCCGAAAGGCGGAAATAATCCCCGTGATCGGGAGGAACAAAACCGGAAAGACGGAAAAATGATGCCGCCTCCGAGACGCCAAGCTGAAAAAGGCGGAAGATATGACACTCCTCACAGGCGTGAGAGATTCCGTACTCCTCCTAGGAACAAAGAAAGGCCAAGGAGTAGAACTTCACCTTATTCCAAAGGACATGACAACTGATGAAAAAGGGATAATCTCGGAAGAGCGCACTCACGCAACAATGGCCCAGAAAGGAGCAGATCCCCTTCTGTCCATTCAGCCGGCAGATATTCCGCTCACACCGATAAGGCGGAAAGAGATGATCTATACTTTGGACCTAAGTGCTTCACTGACAGGATCCGAAGAATAACTTTACATTATGGCTTCGCCAAAGTTGGTCCAACTTACCAAAAGTATACCGGCAGTACAAACCCGGATACGTGGCTTTCAGACTACTATACTACAGTCTAGATCAACAAACAGACAGATCTAGAGGCGGTGAAATTCCTCCCCCTAATGTTGTTGGATGGAGCCAGAGATTGGATCAACGGGATTCCGTCAAGAACCGTGGATAGCTGGGATGATATGGCTTGAGTATTCACTCAGCATTTTTGGGGTACATACAAACGCCCTAAGAGAATCAACCAGCTAAACCGCTGCGTCCAGTTTGAAGACGAGTCGTATGTCGACTTTATTTCAAGATGGACAACAATGAAAAATAGCTGTTCTAGAGTAAGTGATGTACAAGCAATGCATGCTTTCCAACGTCTTAAAACCCGATCTTCTACCATTCGTGGTTGGTTCAAAGGAGCACAAAGATCTCGGATCCGTGCTCACCACCTCCAATGAGCACGCAGCGGCCGAAGACGACATCAGAGCGAGAGGTGGAAATATTGATGCTTTGGCTCAGGCCAAAAGGACGCCTCGTTCTGAGAAAAAAGCTACTCCAGAAGCGCAGCCAAAGCCCAAAGAAGTTAACTTGACATTTTGAAAGGATAATGGCAGCAAATGGAAGGGATGAAACACACAACCTATCTCCTACTCAAAGGAAGAGTGGGAAAAGATTAAGTCAGAAAACTGTGTCCACCATTCGCAATTTGGGAAACCTACGCATATCAATACGCAATGCCGGCTTAATAAGCACATGAAAGGCACTGCAGGATCCGGGAACAAAGGAAAGAATTCCAAGAGGAAGTTCTCTAAGCAAAAGCCAAAACTTGAAAAGGAAGAAAGTGAATTGGACACTGATGAAAAAATCCAGGAACAACAGCGGAAAGGTGAGCCAAAATTCCCAAGAGTTGACGGAGAATGTAACCTAACTTTCCTGGCAACTCCCTCAGCAAAACAGGTGAAAAGAACACTTCGAGAAATCAACGCGGTTGTGCCACCAACACCTAAGGTCTTGAAGTATTCAAATATGCCAATCACCTGGGATCAGTCTGATCATCCCGGAAACATCCCAGAACCCGGCACGCAAGCTTTACTCGTAAGACCTATTGTTCAAAACACTAGGCTGAAAAGAGTGCTGATGGACGGAGGATCTAGTATCAACATTATGTTCTTAGATGCTAAGCATCTGCGCATCTCCGAGACCCAGCTCAATCACAGCAACATACATTTCCATGGCATTGTTCCTGGCAGACAAGCACATTCCCTAGGAGAAATTTCCCTACAAGTAACCTTCCGAGACAGAGAACACTTTCGGAAGCAAAAGATCTCATTCGAGGTGGTGCCGTTCGAAAGTGTATACCACGCAATACTTGGACGTCCGGCTTTCGTCAAATTCATGGCAAGATCATCTTATATGTATAACAAGCTGAAAATGCCAGGGCCAAAAGGAGTAGTAATCACCATATCAGGAGACTTCAAATTGGCAAACAAGCTGGAAAAAGGAAACGCCCTTTGCACCGAACAAGTGATAGCAAAGGAGGAAGTGAAAGAGCTGGCAAAGAAAATATCGCCGACAGAAATGCCGGCAGGAAAAGAAATCCGGAAGCCGGCAGATAGCTTCAAATCATAAGAGAATACAAGACAGGTTATTCTGGATCCCAAATATTCGACAAAGTTTGTCGTAGTGGGAACTGGGATGATGGACAAATAGGAAAGCACGCTCATCAAGTTCCTCCATGGGAACAGGGATATTTTTACCTGGTGTCCAACAGACATGCCGGTTGTATCCAGGGAACTTACTAAGCATCAACTGAAGGTGATTCTAGGATCAAAATCCGTCAAGCAAGGTCTCTGTCGATTTGACGGAAGAAGACAGAAGGCTATTGGCAAGGAAATTATCCGGCTTCTAGCGGCTGATTTTATCCGAGAAGTAATAAATTTGATTGGTATGCGAACCCAGTATTAGTCCCGAAGAAGGATAGTACTATTCTTAGGATGTATATGTATTACACAGGATTGAACAAATTGTGTCCGAAAGATAGGTTCACGTTACCACGGATCGATCAAATAATAGATGTCACTTCTGACTCTGAGCCTATATGCTTTTTGGATGCTTATTCCGGGTACCATCAAATACACATGAAAGAAGAAGATCAAATAAAAACCTCTTTCATAACACCCTATGGAACATACTATTACATAACAATGCCTTTTGGCTTGAAGAACGCGGGTGCAACGTACCAGCATTGCATGCAGCGTTGTTTGCATAGTCAGATTGGCAAAATCGTGCACGTTTACGTGGACGACATTGCCGTCATTTCCAAGGAAAAGGATACACTCATTGAAGATCTTCGCGAAACTTTCGAAAATTTGCGCACTTATAAAATGAAGTTGAATCCATTGAAGTGCGTATTCGGGGTTCCCTCAGGAAAACTTCTGGGTTTTATCGTTTCTCATAGAGGAATAGAAGTAAACCCGGAAAAGATCAAGGAAATATTGAATATCACAAGGCCTACGTGCTTAAAAGATGTCCCAAGATTGACGGGTTTTGCAGCCGCAGTCAGCAGGTTTATAAGTCGGCTAGGAGACAAAGCTCTGCCATTATACAAATTATTGAAGAAATCCGACAAATTTGAATGGACATAAGAAGCGTATAAAGCATTAACCCAGCTAAAGGAAACCTTGATGAAAGCTCTGATTTTGGCATCCCCAAAAGACGAAGAACCAATGTTACTGTATCTTACAGCAACAAACAGGGTTATTAGCGAAGTGATAATTGTGGAAAGACGAAAAGATGAACAAAGCATAGTAGATCAGTACCCGGTGTATTATATCACCGAAGTATTCTCCGAGTCAAAACAAAGGTATCCACATTATCAAAAGCTGTCATATGGTGTGTTTTTCGCATCTAGAAAACTCCGCCATTATTTCCAAGGACATTCCATAACAGTCGTAAGAAAAGCACCACTAGGGGATATCATCAACAATGCGGACGCAATAGGCCGAGTAGCTAAATGGGGCTTTGAGTTAGCTGCGTTCGACATTAAGTCCCAACCCCGCACGGATTTAAAACCCAGGTGTTGGCAGATTTCTTCGCTGATTGGACAGAAGCAATGAAAAACACACCAATGCCAGAGTCGGAATATTGGATCATGCATTTTGATGGATCCAAAATGAAAGAAGGCGCCGGAGCTAGTGTGGTGCTTAAATCTCCAAAAGGTGACATTATGGAGTATGTATACAAATACACTTCAACACCAGCAACAATGTGGCAGAATACGAAGCTTTGCTTCATGGCTTGCATATTGTAAAAGAAATTTGGAGTTAAACGTATACTTTGCTATGGTGACTCGGATTTGGTACAACATCAGCTAAACCAAACATGGTACGCCAAAAGTCTTATCATGGCCAAATATCGGATAACGGTGGAGGAATTCGCCATTTGCTTCAAGGGATTTGAAGTACCTCATATCAAAAGGGAAGAAAATTGGAACGCGGATGCTTTAGCCCGCATGGGCTCCGAAAGGGTAATAGTTCTACCGCCTGGTGTGTTTGTACAACACTTGCATGAACCATCAATAAAAGGCGGAGATATTGATTATTCTCTAGTTTCCGAGTCAATAGAAGTTCTGCTCGTTAAACCAGATTGGACAATTCCATATTTAAACTTCTTAGTTGATCAGAAGTTCCCAGATGGAGCAGACGAGGTCTTGCAAAGGCAGATACTTCGCCGATGCAAAGGATACACGGTAATTAATGGTTGCATGTATAAACGCATCACTATCGGAATTTTTCAGCAATGTATTTCTCCAAAAGAAGGACGAGAAATCTTGCAAGAAATCCATGCAGGAGATTGGAGACATCATGCTCAATCAAAAAGCATAGTCAAGAAAGCATTCCGTGCAGGGTTTTTCTTGCTAAAACCAAGACACACGCCGAACACATAGTTAGCACATGTGTCGAATGTCAGTATTACGCCAAGAAGACGAATATGCCAGCCCAAGCACTCAAAACTATCCCCATTACATGGCCATTTGCGGTCTGGGGGCTAGATATGATGGGACCATTCAAAACTGCCAGAGGTGGACTTACACATCTACTCGTTGCAGTAGATAAGTATACCAAGTGGGTGGAAACGAAACCCATCAAAAAACTTGAGGGTGTGACTGCCAGAAATTTCATCATTGACATAGTCATGCGATACGGCGTTCCACGCAGCATAATCACTAACAACAGGACAAACTTCTCTATTGGAGAGTTGGCAAAATATTGCCGACAAACGGGAATATGCCTAGATCTTGCATCTATGGCACACCCACAATCCAATGGGCAGGTTGAAAGAATGAATAGCTCAATCCTGCAAGGAATATGCCCAAGACTCGAATCTCCTCTTCACAGAGCAGCTGGTGCATAGGTAGAAGAATTACCTTCCGTACTTTGGAGTATTCGAACGACACCCAATAGATCAACTGGGCAAACACCATTTTTCCTGGTTTATGGTGCAGAAGTAGTGCTTCCTACGGACATGATCCATTATATCCCAAGAGTGCAGACTTACGATGACTCGAATTCCGAAAGCGCACGATGGGATGCCATCGATCTTTTAGAAGAAGAACGAGAGCTTGTGCTTCAAAGATCCGCCATTTATCAGCAAGGATTGCGATGTTACCATAGTCGGAAAATCAAACACCGTTCTTTCAATGAAGGTGACTTAGTGATAACATTGGTGCAAGAAAGGAAGCACAAAGTAGCCCCAGTTTGGGAGGGACCATTTGTCATTATCAAGGCTATGAAAAATGGATCATACTAAATTCTAGATATTCGAGATACAGAGGATGATCCTAAAAACTCGAATCGCAAGAGAAAAAGAAAGATAGATGTCGAGCTGGGAGAGACAAAGAGACCCTAGAGCATCCAGCAGTTACGACATTTCTACACTTAGTTCAATTTCTATGTAAACATCTTTTGAGATCATGAAATAAAGTTGTCGGAATTCATGCATTCTTGTTTTACTTGGTTATTTACATACAGAAGCATAAGTCCGTCTTATCTATTTCCCAATGATCTTTCAAAATGCTCAATATTAACCCTAATTGTGCATGTGTGCTCGTAGTTATAAAACTTAATGCTTTGCAGCCTAAAAAGGACTAAGGAAACCCAGTTACTTTTTCCAAAGTATTATCCGATTGTTTCTATGTTGGGTCACTTAAATTAGTAAGGAAAAATGCCTTAGTACAATCCATGTTTCCGAGTTTCGACCGGTCGGTTAAACCCAGTCACTTGGCATGAAGATTAAGTACTATTGATCCATTTCAAACACTAAGGACAGTCAAAAAATATAAGCCAAAGAACTTAGAAGGAAAATTAATTAAAACCCGGAAAAACTTGCAAAGACATAAAACTAACTGAAAAAGGGGGATACTTGTTTATACAAATGATAGATAGAATTACAATGGATATTACATTGAGAGAATAGTAGTGCTTCTATTTTTTCTGCCAAACTACTCAGGAATTAGGCGGCCTCCTCAGAATCCAAGTCCTCCTCTTCGCTGCTGGGGTCCTCCGGAGTTGCCAGAATCTCTTCCTCCGGGTCGAAGGTGGAGATCAACACTATCTGCGCTATCTTGGTAGCGTGCCCTTTGAAAGAGTCGAAAATGCTGGCTCGCTGCGCTTCTGTGTATCCTTGGAGGATACCAGTCACCATGCGTCAGGAATTTGCGGTGGTGTAGTGTATACACATTAGCCCAAGGGCCATGCACGCACCACCACGAGCTGCGGAACGGAACCAGGACTCCTTCTGGTTCTCCACCTCCCCGATCGCTTTCGGAAGTTTTCTAACTTCTGAGATTTCTCCTGCTTTGTCAGGACGTACTTGTTCACAAGTAACTTCCCCGCAGTCTTTAGCGCGGCAAAGATCTTCCCGAAAGCCCGATTTCTGTCACTCCGGGTAAGCAAGGGGCTCCCCTCTTTTTAAATCAACAAAGGAAAGTTAGAAAAAACTGAGGAGGAGAAAGAAAACATACTGTGAAAAAGTATAAGGAAATAATCCGGTGAAGGTGTTAAAAACTTACCGAGAATCTTGTCCATTTCAAGGCCTTCTTCAAGGCGTTGATTTAGAGCATTCTCTAAGTCCAAGATGGTGGACTTGTCCTTCTCGGCCTGGGCAGCAGCCTTGTACTCGGCAATTCCGACAGCCAGCTGGCTGGCCTCTAGGTCTTTTGGGCGCTTTACGTTGATCTTGTGAAGATCCAAGTTGTCCCCTAGGAGGTTCTCGGCATTGCCGCCATCTTCAGCTATTTGCTTGGCTTTTGCCAAAGAAGCTGAAAATCAAGGAAAATGAGGAGTTAATACTCGGAAAATGACTTAGAATTTATGACAAAAACAGCAGCGCGAATAGATGAAATATTTACCTGTCTATTCCTTCACCTCACGCTGAACAGATGCCAATTCCGAGTCTTTCTCATCAAGAATTCCAAGGAGAGTTTTAACCTCCTTATTCTTGATGGTAAGTTTATTAAAAACTTTCATGTTAATATTTTCGGCAGTTTGCTGAAACATGGAAAAGAAAAACACCGTTTAAGTCAAAAAAAAAAACAAGCAAGGATAAGGAGAAAAGCATTCAGTCAAAAAGTATACAATTGGCTAAATTCTTGGGGGCTAGAGATATTACCTGGCTCATTTTTTGAAGACTTGCCAAGTTTTCGGAAAATTCCTTTGCATAGTCAGCAAAGAGGATTCCTCCATGGCAAAGGCCGTCTTGTATGACCTGACGAGGCAAGAACACGTAATTATTCCTAACTATAAGCCCGCCTTGCGTCCAGGGACGAGATAAACAAGCTGGATCAAAGTATTTTGTCGCCCACGGATGAATATATCCGTGTTCGTCAAAATGTTCTTTTTTTTACCTTAAACTCAGGATCAAAGTTGGGGATGGGCTCCTCCTTCGGGACACTCGAAGGGACTCTCACTTCCGGCTCCTCCCTTCCCCTCGCATCCGACTCAGACGCAATGGGCTGGCTGGACTGCAAGGGATATTCTTCTTCCCTTGCAACCGAGTTTTCCTCCCCCACTACAGTCGGAGTGTCGGCTGCAGCAGCAGGAGAAGGTCTTGCTCCTCTTTGAGCTGCGACCTTGTTCTTCTTGCGGCCTTTTCCCTTCAATGTGGTAGGGGCAAGGCTAGAAAGAAAAAGAAGAAAAAAAATTCCGAGGAGTAAGATTCCGAGAAACAAAAGGCATGCGATAAAAAGCATAGAAAGAAAATTAAAACCTGGATGTTTACCTGGAAGTTGCAACGGGAACACAGTCAAGGTCAATAACCTCCCGAGAGGCGGACATCTTCTTGCGCTTCCTTCCGCCAGATTGGAAGCTTGCGCAAAGAGTGTCCAACTCCTCGTCGGTCGCGAGCTCAGCCTCAGGAAGAGTTAAAAGTTGTCAAAAAAGATAAAGTCCGGGTAAGAAAAACATCCGAGAAAAGGAAACTCAAAATAATGCCCAAAATGATAAAACCATACCTTTGGAGGTGGGTTTTCCGCATTGTACATTGGCTGGCTCTCCTCGTACTGATCACGAGTCGAAACCAGCTGATTGACGCGTTTCTTCAATTATTTTTTCGACAAAGACTTGTTCGTCGCCCTCATCGCGTCCTCTGGTCCCGTGTAATCACACATGATCCGGGTTTCGCGGTGAGTAGGGGGCTGAATTTTCCTTTTTGAGCCAGCACAGAACAGTGTCCATGCCGGTAAGAGGAGGGGAGGCGGAAACAAGCTTGGCGATTGGCCGCTTGATCCTCATCAGATCCATCGGCAGAGTCTAGACCATGTCCACCGCCCAATTATCTTGGGGAGTTGCCGCGGAATCGACAAAAGGTGGAATTCCCGTCTCCTTTCCAGGAAACAGGACATCCGAGTGATAAAAGAAGGAACCCGTCCAGAATTTGACGGATTCCGAAGTTTTGATCTTCGGGGAAGTGAAGGAAATGGTTCCACGGATGGGGAGAGCGCCCTCAGAGGGGTTGCGCTTTACTCCAAAGCAATATTCCCAGAAGTCTAGCCTAGGATCTATTCCTAAATACCCCTCGAACAGGGCTTGGAACCCGGATAAATAAAGTATAGAGTTGGAAGGAAGATTGTGCGGCTAGATTTGGTAGTGATCGAGTATTTGGAGGCAAAAGGCGGACGACGGAAAACCCATACCTCTGTTTATGTGCGAGGCAAGAAGAACCCGTTCGCCGGGTTTCGGGGAAGGCTCGGTGTCTTCCTCGTCGTACCTCCACTTGCCCTTCAGCACGAATCCCTCCTTCTCCATTGGCGGAAGAAGGGCGGAACCACATTACAGTGGCTCCAGTTCCCGGAGTTTTCCTCCATTTCTTCTTCGCCTCCAGCGGCGCCGGAGGCAGCGACCTCCTCGCCGCCGAGAATGGTGTTTCCCTCTGTGGGCTCGGTAACAGGAGGCGGAGGAGGAGCAGTCGACAACGACGGCACGTTCTCGGCCGCGGGAGGTAGATCCCCGTGAGCCGAATCGCCGGCGGTTCCCTCCGGCGTGGTTGCAGTGGCACGGATAGGGGAGTCAAGTTGCGGGTCCAAATCATTGATGATGGACTCGATGTCCACGACGACGTTAGTTGCGTCCGCGGCGCGGGGAGATTCTCCGTCAACCATTTTCGGGTGGCACGGCTGCGAACCGGATCCTCCGATTGTTTTCTCCGGGGAAGGCTTGGAAGCTCGTTCTCTGCTCTCACTCGCTCGGGATCTAGCTCTGGCTCTGCTGGCTATGGCGCTGGGGGCTTGAGGAAGGAGATGAAGCAGAAGAATTACCGGAGGCCCCGAGGCGGCCATTTATTGCCGGGCACGCTGAGATTGGTTCCAACGGCTATTTTAGCCGTTGGATGATCGACGCGTGTCACGCCCGTGAATTCTGGGAAACGAGGGGACATGGTGATAATGACTATCTCCTTGTTTCCCGCGAGAATCTGTCAGAGGATACGTTTCAGGGTTTTGACTGAACCCAAACGTCCATGATGTCAACACGATTTCATCGCTGATGTCATGAAGTTCCTTCTCCACGAAGGCTCGTGGAGAAAAAGGTGGATTTTGGTGAAATCCGAGTTATGTGTTATGAATTTTTTTGGAAAAAGAAGAATCGAGACAAAGCGCCAACGTTTCTCGGAAAAGAATGCAAATTGACGAAAGGTGCCAGAATGAAGTCTCAATCCTTCTTGTGGGCTACTGTCGTATATATACCGATTAGGGGTATATCCAATATTTGTCTAAAAAGCCGGATTACACGGGTGGCCTGTTGGTAGAGGATCACAGTCCATTGAGCGGCCCAGTAAGCTGATGCGCAGGAAGCCGAATTATAAAAGAACCCGGACCACGGCCGAAAGTGGTGTGGTTTGGAGAAGAAGACAGATTCCTTACTTTCCAAGTTAGATGCTTTCCGTAGTCTTCTAGGTTCCATTTCTATAAGCCCTAACCCGGCTATCTATATAAAGACGGACGGGAGAGAAGAAAGACAACAGACAATTAGCTAGAAGCTAACTTGCCGAGAAGTTGATCCTAATCGAGTTAGCGAAACCCTACTCACATTGTACTTTGTATACTTCAGTCTTCAGCCCTGATTTAGTGAGATTGCAGGAGTAGGAACGCCGCCTAGTTGCGACGTACCGAACCTGGGTAAACTTGGTGTTCTTGGTTGTCGTATTACCACGTCCCCCCACGTCTCTACCAGTAGTCTCGTGGCACCCCGTCTATGAACTCTTCTACGATGTCTCGACAGAGAATGTACCCAACTACGCATCCGCCGATTGTCCCGTAAATGTCGCAAGCGTTACGGTTCAAAATATGCCTACATCTAATGCATATTTATCTTCGTAACGCTTGCTGACAGGAAATGACACCTAGGTGACGCGACATAAAAATATGCGAGAGAGAAGACGGAGTTCTAGCTCACCCACGGTGGTAGAGGAAGTAGTCGAATGACGGCGTGACGACCGGGCCGGTGACGTGGCATGGCGGGGTCAAGATCGACGGCGTCGCAGCTCCGATCCCCTATAAGAAAAACAGTAGCATAATAAGAATATATGAGATAAAAAAAGGAACTAACAAGACCTAAATTTTTTCTAACGAACAACACCTAAATTTACTAATAAATTTAAACAGAAAAAAAAAACAATAGACAAAAGAGCTCAGGCCCCACGCCAATTTTCTAACACATAAATTTTTTCTAAAACCTAAAAACAAAACAAATTTTATAACACCTAAATTTTTTTTCTAACGC
The DNA here is from genome assembly GCA_028641055.1 of Alopecurus myosuroides. NCBI lineage: Eukaryota > Viridiplantae > Streptophyta > Magnoliopsida > Poales > Poaceae > Alopecurus > Alopecurus myosuroides. The sequence goes on from CM054061.1 coordinate 288,451,033, forward strand.
CTAAAATTGTCTAACACCTAATTTTTCTAACCTATAATGACACCCTATAGTAACAGTACCTAATTATACTAACACTAAATAGAGAAAACAAATTGAAAAAAAAACCTAAATCCTACAGCCGACAGTGGAGGAATCCGAGGGGGAGGAGGGCACTCGTGGCTCCGGCGAGGAAAGAGTGGTGCACGAGGTCGAGGGGAGGGCGGGTAAGAGGTGGTCGACCGCTGGACCGAGGAGGCGGTGGCGTCACCCCCGCGGCACCGGAGATGGATGCCGGGGAAGGAGGAGCCAAGAGGGAGGGGCCGCGCCATGGGCAGGGACGCGCGCGGCGGGGGGGGGGGGGCTCGACATGGCGGCGGGGCGGGAGGTGGCGGCGGGGCCCGATGTGGCAGCGCGGAGGTGGCCCGCGCCACGGTAGGAGGTAGGAGCCATGGGGCGCGGAGGGGCGCGGCAGGCGCGCGGCGGGGGGCGAGGTGGTGGCGGCGGACGAGGATGAGGGAGGTTGGGGTCGACGCGGGAGGAGGCGAGGGGAGGGACAGGATGAGGAAGGGAGCCTACGTGGTGAGTTGGGAGTGGGGGAGTGGGGAATACGGAGAACGGTTCGAATTGGTCAAAAAAAACATATACGCCGACGGTGCCCCCCTAGCCGACAGCTCCCGTCGGGGAACGTACAGCCACGCCGATGGTGCCCCCTACGCCGACGGCCACCCTGCTTTCCCCCGTTCCTCAGTGGTACGCCGATGGCCCCGACTTTTGGCCGTCGGCATCCTACGTCTCTCCTATAGTGAGGGGCGCATGTTGTCGAAGACCGCCGCGTTCTGGTGCTTCCATATCCAGCACGCGTTAGCATGATCATCGATGGGGTGTCCTTACGCAGTGTGCGTGGGGAGTGGAGCCCAAATCAAGCGTCCACCTGTCCGTGAACGTCCCATCAACCATGGCTAGGATGTCGTGGATAAATCCATGAGAGGACCTCATGCCAGATCGTCCGCGAGATGGGGCTGCCAATGAGTAGGCGGACCATGGTCCCCGTCGACTGGCCGAACAATGGGCAACACACTTCATGAGGGAGCCCACTGCGCGCCAACCTCTCACTTGTCCAACATTCGTCCATACATGCGAGCGAGATGAAGAATTTTACCCTCGAAGCCACCCATGATATCCGGTTCAACCTTCAGGATCATCATACCATCGAGCCAAGGAATAGGCTGCTGTATCAAGAACCGGAGGAATACTGCTCGTCTGGGGTCCAATGCGAAACCAGTCTATCATGCTCCTCCGTAAGGTGGACGTCACTAGTCAGGTCTAGTGGGGAAAAAAATTCGTCGAAATTTCGTTCGAATTTTGTGAAAATTACGATTCTCGAAGTCGTACGAGAAAAGCAAATATTCGAAATTTTGTCTATGTTTAAAAAACTCAAATACACAATGATCATATAGCACATAACTCAAGTATTAATCACAAGGTACGCTTTAGTCTGTTGGTAAAGCATCTAGTCTGTGTCATGCATGATTGCGAGTTTGAAACTCTATTTTTTCATTTATTTTGCTAAATATAAGAAATATAATTTGAACTGACCGAAATATTTGAATATTTTCTTCGAAATTTTGTGAATTTCTCAAAATTTGCGAATCTCGGACATGGGCGAAAGAAAAACAGAAAAAGAAATTTTAAACGTCTAGAGTTGGACAAGAGAGCCAAAGGGGGGACAAGACGCCAGCAATATCGGTGATCCAGCTGTGCTCAACTAGCGCTTGTCGTACCGTACGCCTCTTCATGCGCTGCCTAGGGATCAGCCCATAGAGGTCCCACATCCCTGATCAGCTTCCTGTCCAGCCAAGAGTCCTCCCAAAAGAGCGCAGAGCCCCGTCGCCAATCACCATGTAGGTGGACGTGTAAAAAATATATCCGCTCTTACGCGGAGAATTGCATGTCGAGCCCCGCCATAGGCGTAGATGATCGATGCGCATCCTCCAAAGCCGATGCACCCGGAGGCCTGAGGCTGATGGAGGTGCGGGCCAAGTTCGGTATGCCCAAGCCATCTTTACCGCAGCAGACGGCATACCCTCGACCAGTTGATATGGCAGCGGCCGCCGTTGTCATCCGGTCTATCCGTCCAAAAGAACCCGCGCAACATCTTGTTCACCTGGTTCAGCACTATTATCTGGTGCAGCGCTTCGGCAGCTTATCCTCAGGCCGATCAACCAGAGGGCTCAAGCGCTTCACCCGAGAGACTATGCGGATTGATGGAAACGTTAACCGCTAGCTGTGAACACAAGATTTTTTTCTTCTTTGGCCTGAACAGACGGCGCGTGGCTTTGGCGAGTGATACCCTCCCGGACAAGAAGACGATGACCACCATTCCACCAAGACGACTCCTGGTCCTGTCTTTGCGTACGTCGGCCGACGGGTAGAGTGGAGGACCGCAGCGTGCAGGTGCAGCCGTGCAGGTCCTCCGTGGCTCCATGACTGCAAGCCCAAGGTGCACTGTATAGGAGGAGGCAATACAGGGGTGGTGCCCTGACATGGTACTGACGCCCAGTGTGGCTCCAGCGCCTCACGACATCACACGGTTGATACTCGTTTGAAATACTCTCTTCGTTTACAGACACACTATCTACCATTTCAACTATGACTATATACACTAATCGTCAACCCGTGCGCTTGCACGGGCTAGACACCTTATTTGGTTTCATTTAAGAGTAAATATTCCAACCACAAATTACAGAAAGACATGATCTGATGCTTTTGCAGGATTTGTGAAATACAGTTTTCAACTAAACACATGTTACAATGATTGTGTAACATTTTTTTACATGTTAAGGGCATCTCCAGCAGTGTCGCCCCCCAGAGCCCAAAACACCCCTGTTTTGGTGCCGCCGCGGCGTCAAACGGCGCTAATCTGGAACCTGGGGGCACGGTTCCCAGTCGCCCCCCAGCCCAACCCTCGGCCCAAATTAATTCAAAAAAGTAGATTGGACGCAAATTCATAGATTGGACGCAAATTCATAGATTTTGACAGAAATTTGACTAAAAACATAAAAGCCCAAAAACTACGGCTACTGCAGGCCGAGGCTCGCCGCGATCGCCTGGCTGTAGTCGCAGTCGTCCCCGCCGCCGTCGTCGTCGTCCGAGCTCGTCCCTGTGCCGGGGTCGCGGCAATGCGGGTTGCTCGGGCCTGCGCCGGCGTCACCCCACCAGCTCACCACCAGAGCGCTGGAACTCGGCTTCGTCGTCCCTGTCGGGGTCGAGGACGACGTAGGGCACCTTCTTGACTCCTTCGGCTGCGGAGGGGGAGGGACGCGACGGCGGGCCGCATTGGCAGCGGCTTCCTGCTCGCACTGCACCTTCCGCTGCTCCGCCTCGGCGAGGAGCCGGCGCTGGAGCTCCAGCTCCTCCTCGGTGCTATCGCGCAGGCTCCAGTCGGCGGCGACGTCGTCGGGGACCGGCTGGAGGGTGTTGCGTGAGAGCTCCTCCGCGGTCTTCATGTCGGGCCACTCTTCGTCCTCCGCCACCTCCGTCTTCGGGTGCACGACGCGCTCGAAGTCCGCGGCGGGTCGCTGGCGCGACTCACCGATGCGCAGGGCGCCGCCGCTGCACCTGGGGGCAGGGCGCCCGGAGTTGAGAAGGGGAGGGGTGAGAGAAAGATACGCCGCGCCGAAGGAGGAGGAGGTGGCCGACGACAATCCGCCCATCTGCCGCGGTGCCCACGAGGGGTGCGGGCGGGGCGGCATCTGCAGCCGGGGCTCGTTGCCGGCGTCGATGTAGTCCAGCCCCCACTCGAGCGCGCGGTGCTAACCTCCCCACCACCGCTTGCGGCCGATACCGTTGGCGCGGCCCTCGACAGGGCCGTTGTTGCCCTCGGCGGCGACGTCCGCGTCGTAGCGGCGTTGAAGCTCCTGCCACCAGAACGCGTCGTTGCCGTGCGGCCTCCAGTGCAGCCGCGCGGCCTCGTCCGGCGTCAGCCCTCGACGGACCTCGTTGATGGCATGCCGAAACTCCACGTCGGTGGAGGGGATTGGGGGCACGGGGATCCCACCGACGCTGAGTTGCCACCGTGGTTGCCTGCCGGTGGCGCTTGGGACGCGCATATCGGGCGGGCACGGATATCCCCCCGATACATCACCCAGGCCTCGTGCTTGCGGAGGTGGCGGCGGCTCCACCCGTTGGCGGTGGCGGCTTCATCGTAGCTCGACATCTACGGCGAGGAGGAAAGAACGTTGAGAGCGTCGAGGAGAAAGAACGGGGAGAGCGGCGAGGAGGAAGAACGGGGAGAGCGACGAGCGGCGAGGGGCCTTTTGTAGCCCTGGTGGGCATTTACTGCGCCGCGTGCCATCGCTGCCGCCCGCCACGCCATTACTCCGGCAGTCTTTGAACGGCCGCATGCATTGGCCGCCCGCCACGCCATTTTTGCCGGCAGCCTTTGACCCACGCGGGAGCCGAGAAGAAGATCACGGGCGGGGGTTTCTGTTCCCACGATTTTCCCACGCGTCGCTGACAGTGCTGGCCCGCGTGGGCTTCCGCGCCTTTTCGCCCCTCAAGCCGAACCCAGCGGGCTGGGTTTCGCCTGGGTGCCGCGGCGCGAAATAGCGCCGTTTCGGTAGATCCGACTGCCGTTGGGAGCAC